>OV702284.1:440839217-442274608 GCA_916181665.1 Avena sativa
TACGGTTTTCGGATTCTAGGGGGATTTGCAAGGCCCATAAGACCCGAGACATGTTTGAGAGTTATGTCCAAAAACTCGTTATTTTCGTGTTTTACAGCCGTTTTCATGAACTATTGCCCACAGTTTTGGGGTTTTAGGCCGATTTACAACAACCGTAAGAACCGATACATGTTTGAGATTTATGACCAAAAAATCGTCGTTTTCGCATTCTATGGCCATTTTCATGAGCTATTGCCCACAGTTTTGGGTTTTAGGGAGATTTTCATCTCTTGTAAGACTCAATACATGTTTGAGAGTTAGGGCCAAAATCACGTTGTTTTCGCGTTTTTAGGGCCGTTTTCATGAGCTATTGCCCACAGTTTGCGGATTGCAGGGGGATTTCCAAGGCCCGTAACACCCGGGACATGTTTGAGAGTTCTAACCAAAAACTCGTTATTTTTGTGTTTTACGGCCGTTTTCATGAGCTATTGCCTACAGTTTTGGGGTTTTAGGGCGATTTACAACCACCATAAGACCCGATACGTGATTGAGAGTTATGACCAAAAACTTGTCGTTTTCGTGTTTTATGGCTATTTTCATGAGCTATTGCCTCTAGTTTTGGGATTTTAGGACGATTTGCATGGCTTGAAAGAACCGATACATGTTTGAGAGTTAGGAGAAAATCACATTGTCTTTGCGTTTTAGGTGCGCTTTTAATGAGCTATAGCCCCGAATTTTTGGATTCCAAGGAATTTGCAAGGCCTGCAAGACCTGATACATGTTTGAGAGTTATGACCAAAAACTCGCCTTTTTCGCGTTTTACATCCGTTTTCATGAGCTATTGCCCACAGTTTTGGGGTTTTAGGGTGATTTGCATGGCTTGTAAGACCTGATACATATTTGAGAGTTAGGGCCAAAATCTCGTTGTTTTCCCAATTTAGGGGCGATTTCATGATATATTGCCCACAGTTTTGGGATATTAGGGGGATTTGCAAGGCCCGTAAGCCCCGAGACATGTTTGCGAGTTAAGACCATAAACTCATCGTTTTCGCATTTTATGGCCATTTTCATGATCTATTGCCCACGGTTTTGGGCTTTTAGGGCGAGTTCCATATCTTGTAAGACCCGATAAATGTTTCAGAGTTAGGGCCAAAATCTCGTTGTTTTCGCATTTTGGGTTCGTTTTCATGAGCTATTGCCTACGGTTTTCGGATTCTAGGGGGATTTGCAAGGCCCATAAGACCCGAGACATGTTTGAGAGTTATGTCCAAAAACTCATTATTTTCGTGTTTTGCAGCCGTTTTCATGAGCTATTGCCCACAGTTTTGGGGTTTTAGGACAATTTACAACCGTAAGAACCGATACATGTTTGAGATTTATGACCAAAAACTCGTTGTTTTCGCATTCTATGGCCATTTTCACGAGCTATTGCCCATAGTTTTGGGTGTTAGGAAGATTTTCATATCTTGTAAGACTCAATTCATGTTTGAGACTTAGGGCCAAAATCACGTTTTTTTCGCGTTTTAGGGCCGTTTTCATGAGCTATTGCCCACAGTTTGCGGATTCCAGGGGGATTTCCAAGGCCCGTTACACCCGGGACATGTTTGAGAGTTCTGACCAAAAACTCGTTATTTTTGTGTTTTACGACCGTTTTCATGAGCTATTGCCCACAGTTTTGGGGTTTTAGGGCGATTTACAACCACCATAAGACCTGATACGTGTTTGAGAGTTATGACCAAAAACTTGTCGTTTTCGCGTTTTATGGCTATTTTCATGAGCTATTGCCTCTAGTTTTGGGATTTTAGGACGATTTGCATGGCTTGAAAGAACCGATACATGTTTGAGAGTTAGGAGAAAAATCACATTGTCTTTGCGTTTTAGGTGCGTTTTAATGAGCTATAGCCCCGAATTTTTGGATTCCAGGGAATTTGCAAGGCCTGCAAGACCCGATACTTGTTTGAGAGTTATGACCAAAAACTCGCCTTTTTCGCGTTTTATGGTCGTTTCATGAGCTATTGCCCACAGTTTTGGGGTTTTAGGGCGATTTTCATAACTTGTAAGACCCGATACATATTTGAGAGTTAGGGCCAAAATCTCGTTCTTTCGCATTTTAGGGCCGTTTTCATGATATATTGCCCACGGTTTTGGGATGCCAGCGGAATTTGCAAGGCCCGTAAGACCCGAGACATGTTTGAGAGTTATGACCGAAAACTCGTCGTTTTTGGGTTTTATTTCCTTTTTCATGTGCTATTGTCCACAATTTTGGGGTTTTTGGACGATTTTCATATCTTGTAAGACCCGACAAATGTTTTAGAGTTAGGGGCAAAATCACATTGTTTTCACATTTTAGGTCCTTTTTCATGAGCTACTGCCCACCGTTTTCGGATTCTAGGGCGATTTGCAAGGCCCGTAAGATCCGAGACATGTTTGAGAGTTATTACCAAAAACTCGTTATTTTCGTGTTTTATGGCCGTTTTCATGAGCTATTGCCCACAATTTTGGGATTCAAGGGTGATTTGCCAGGCCCGTAAGACCCGATACATGTTTGAGTGTTATGACCAAAAACTCATCGTTTTCGCATTTTATGGCCATTTTCACGAGCTATTGCCCACAGTTTTGGGGTTTTAGGGCGATTTTCATATCTTGTAAGACCCGATACATGTTTGAGATTTAGGTCCAAAATCACGTTGTTTTCGCGTTTTAGGGCCGTTTTCATGAGCTATTGCCCACAGTTTGCGGATTCCAGGGGGATTTCCAAGGCCCGTAACACCCGGGACATGTTTGAGAGTTCTAACCAAAAACTCGTTATATTTGTGTTTTACGGCCGTTTTCATGAGCTATTGCCCATAGTTTTGGGGTTTTAGGGCGATTTACAACCACGTAAGACCCGATACGTGTTTGAGAGTTATGACCAAAAACTTGTCGTTTTCGTGTTTTATGGCCATTTTCATGAGCTATTGCCTCTAGTTTTGGGATTCCAGGCGATTTGCATGGCTTGAAAGAACCGATACATGTTTGAGAGTTAGGAGAAAAAACACATTGTCTTTGCGTTTTAGGTGCGCTTTAATGAGCTATAGCCCCGAATTTTTGGATTCCAAAGAATTTGCAAGGCCTGCAAGACCCGATACATGTTTGAGCGTTATGACCAAAAACACGCCTTTTTCACGTTTTACAGCCGTTTTCATGAGCTATTGCCCACAGTTCTGGGGTTTTAGGGCGATTTGCATGGCTTGTAAAACCTGATACATATTGAGAGTTAGGGCCAAAATCTCGTTGTTTTCGCAATTTAGGGGCGATTTCATGATATATTGCCCACAGTTTTGGGATTTTAGGGGGATTTGCAAGGCCCGTAAGACCCGAGACATGTTTGCGAGTTAAGACCACAAACTCATCGTTTTCGCGTTTTATGGCCATTTTCATGAGCTATTTCCCACGGTTTTGGGATTTTAGGGCGAGTTTCATATCTTGTAAGACCCGATAAATGTTTCAGAGTTAGGGCCAAAATCTTGTAGTTTTCGCATTTTGGGTCTGTTTTCATGAGCTATTGCCTACCTTTTTGGGATTCTAGGGGGATTTGCAAGGCCCATAAGACCCGAGACATGTTTGAGAGATATTTCCAAAAACTCGTTATTTTCGTGTTTTACAGCCGTTTTCATGAGCTATTGCCCACAGTTTTGGGGTTTTAGGCCGATTTACAACAACCGTAAGAACCGATACATGTTTGAGATTTATGACCAAAAACTCGTCGTTTTCGCATTCTATGGCCATTTTCATGAGCTATTGCCCACGGTTTGGGGGTTTTAGGGAGATTTTCATACCTTGTAAGACTCAATACATGTTTGAGAGTTAGGGCCAAAATCATGTTGTTTTCGCAATTTAGGGCCGTTTTCATGAGCTATTGCCCACAGTTTTCGGATTCCACGGGAATTTCCAAGGCCCGTAACACCGAAGAAATGTTTGAGAGTTCTAACCAAAAACTCGTTATTTTTGTGTTTTACGACCGTTTTCATGAGCTATTGCCCACAGTTTTGGGGTTTTAGGGCGATTTACAATGACCGTAAGACCCGATACATGTTTGAGAGTTATGACCAAAAACTTGTCGTTTTCGCGTTTTATGGCCATTTTCATGAGCTAGCCCATAGTTTTGGGATTTTAGGGCGATTTGCATGGCTTGAAAGACCCGATACATATTTGAGAGTTAGGAGCAAAATCTCGTTGTTTTTGCGTTTTAGGTGCGTTTTAATGAGCTATAGGCCAGAATTTTTGGATTCCAGGGAATTTGCATGGCCTGTAAGACCCGATACATGTTTGAGAGTTATGACCAAAAACTTGTCTTTTTCGCGTTTATGGTCGTTTTCATGAACTATTGCCCATAGTTTTGGGGTTTTAGTGCGATTTTCATAACTTGTAAGACCCGATACATATTTGAGAGTTAGGGCCAAAATCTCGTTTTTCCGCATTTTAGGGCCGTTTTCATGATATATTGCCCACGGTTTTGGGATGCCAGCGGAATTTGCAAGGCCCGTAAGACCCGAGACATGTTTGAGAGTTATGACCGAAAACTCGTCGTTTTCGGGTTTTATTTCCTTTTTCATGAGCTATTGTCCACAATTTTGGGGTTTTTGGACGATTTTCATATCTTGTAAGACCCGACAAATGTTTTAGAGTTAGGGGCAAAATCACGTTGTTTTCACATTTTAGGTCCTTTTTTCATGAGCTACTGCCCACCGTTTTCGGATTCTAGGGCGATTTGCAAGGCCCGTAAGATCCGAGACATGTTTGAGAGTTATTACCAAAAACTCGTTATTTTCGTGTTTTATGGCCGTTTTCATGAGCTATTGCCCACAATTTTGGGATTCAAGGGTGATTTGCAAGGCCCGTAAGACCCGATACATGTTTGAGTGTTATGACCAAAAACTCATCGTTTTCGCATTTTATGGCCATTTTCACGAGCTATTGCCCACAGTTTTGGGGTTTTAGGGCGATTTTCATATCTTGTAAGACCCGATACATGTTTGAGATTTAGGTCCAAAATCACGTTGTTTTCGCGTTTTAGGGCCGTTTTCATGAGCTATTGCCCACAGTTTGCGGATTCCAGGGGATTTCCAAGGCCCATAGCACCGCGACATGTTTGAGAGTTCTAACCAAAAACTTGTTATTTTTGTGTTTTACGGCCGTTTTCATGAGCTATTGCCCACAGTTTTGGGGTTTTAGGGCGATTTACAACCACCGTAAGACCCGATACGTGTTTGCGAGTTATGACCAAAAACTTGTCGTTTTCGTGTTTTATGGCCATTTTCATGAGCTATTGCCTCTAGTTTTGGGATTCTAGGGCGATTTGCATGGCTTGAAAGAACCGATACATGTTTGAGAGTTAGGAGAAAAAACACATTGTCTTTGCGTTTTAGGTGCGCTTTAATGAGCTATAGCCCCGAATTTTAGGATTCCAAGGAATTTGCAAGGCCTGCAAGACCCGATACATGTTTGAGAATTATGACCGAAAACTCGCCTTTTTCGCGTATTACAACCGTTTCATGAGCTATTGCCCATAGTTTTTGGGTTTTAGGCCGATTTGCATGGCTTGTAAAACCTGATACATATTTGAGAGTTAGGGCCAAAATATCGTTGTTTTCGCAATTTAGGGGCGATTTCATGATATATTGCCCACAGTTTTGGGATTTTAGGGACATTTTCAAGGCCCGTAAGACCCGAGACATGTTGCGAGTTAAGACCACAAACTCATCGTTTTCGCGTTTTATGGCCATTTTCATGAGCTATTGCTCACGGTTTTGGGCTTTTAGGGCGAGTTTCATATCTTGTAAGACCCGATAAATGTTTCAGAGTTAGGGCCAAAATCTCGTTGTTTTCGCATTTTGGGTCCGTTTTCATGAGCTATTGCCTACGGTTTTCGGATTCTAGGGGGATTTTCAAGGCCCATAAGACCCGAGATATGTTTGAGAGTTATGTCCAAAAACTCGTTATTTTCGTGTTTTACAGCCGTTTTCATGAGCTACTGCCAACAGTTTTGGGGTTTTAGGCCGATTTACAACAACCGTAAGAACCGATACATGTTTGAGATTTATGACCAAAAACTCGTCGTTTTCGCATTCTATGGCCATTTTCATGAACTATTGCCCACAGTTTTGGGGTTTTAGGGAGCTTTTCATATCTTGTAAGACTCAATACATGTTTGAGATTTAGGGCCAAAATCAAGTTGTTTTCGCGTTTTAGGGCCGTTTTCATGAGCTACTGCCCACAGTTTTCGGATTCCACGGGAATTTCCAAGGCCTGTAACACCCGAGAAATGTTTGAGAGTTCTGACCAAAAACTCATTATTTTTGTGTTTTACGGCCATTTTCATGAGCTATTGCCCACAGTTTTGGGGTTTTAGGGCGATTTACAATGACCGTAAGACCCGATACATGTTTGAGAGTTATGACCAAAAACTTGTCGTTTTCGCGTTTTATGGCCATTTTCATGAGCTATTGCCCATAGTTTTGGGATTTTAGGGTGATTTGCATGGCTTGAAAGACCCGGTACATATTTGAGAGTTAGGAGCAAAATCTCGTTGTTTTTGCGTTTTAGGTGCGTTTTAATGAGCTATAGCCCAGAATTTTTGGATTCCAGGGAATTTCATGGCCTGTAACACCCGATACATGTTGAGAGTTATGACCAAAAACTTGTCTTTTTCGCGTTTTATGGTCGTTTTCATGAACTATTGCCCGTAGTTTTAGGGTTTTAGGGCGATTTTCATAACTTGTAAGACCCGATACATATTTGAGAGTTAGGGCCAAAATCTTGTTTTTTCGCATTTTAGGGTCGGTTTCATGATATATTGCCCACGGTTTTGGGATGCCAGCGGAATTTGCAAGGCCCGTAAGACCCGAGACATGTTTGAGAGTTATGACCGAAAACTCGTCGTTTTCGCGTTTTATTTCCTTTTTCATTTTTGTGGTTTTTGGGCGATTTTCATATCTTGTAAGACCTGATATATGTTTTAGAGTTAGGGGCAAAATCACGTTGTTTTCATATTTTAGGTCCTTTTTCATGAGCTACTGCCCACCGTTTTCGGATTCTAGGGCGATTTGCAAGGCCCATAAGATCCGAGACATGTTTGAGAGTTATTACCAAAAACTCGTTATTTTCGTGTTTTATGGCCGTTTTCATGAGCTATTGCCCACAATTTTGGGATTCAAGGGTGATTTGCAAGGCCCGTAAGACCCGATACATGTTTGAGTGTTACGACCAAAAACTCATCGTTTTCGCATTTTATGGCTAGTTTCACGAGCTATTGCCCACAGTTTTGGTGTTTTAGGGCGATTTTCATATCTTGTAAGACCCGATACATGTTTGATATTTAGGTCCAAAATCACGTTGTTTTCGCGTTTTAGGGCCGTTTTCATGAGCTATTGCCCATAGTTTGCGGATTCCAGGGGGATTTCCAAGGCCCGTAACACCCGGGACATGTTTGAGAGTTCTAACCAAAAACTTGTTATTTTTGTGTTCTACGGCCGTTTTCATGAGCTATTGCCCACAGTTTTGGGCTTTTAGGGCGATTTACAACCACCGTAAGACCCGATACGTGTTTGAGAGTTATGACCAAAAACTTGTCGTTTTTGTGTTTTATGGCCATTTTCATGAGCTATTGCCCATAGTTTTGGGATTCTAGGGCGATTTGCATGGCTTGAAAGAACCGATACATGTTTGAGAGTTAGGAGAAAAAACACATTGTCTTTGCGTTTTAGGTGCGCTTTAATGAGCTATAGCCCCGAATTTTTGGATTCCAAGGAATTTGCAAGGCCTGCAAGATCCGATACATGTTTGAGAGTTATGACCAAAAACTCGTCTTTTCGCGTTTTACAGCCGTTTTCATGAGCTATTAGCCACAGTATTGGGGTTTTAGGCCGATTTACAACAACCGTAAGAACCGATACATGTTTGAGATTTATGACCAAAACCTCGTCGTTTTCGCATTCTATGGCCATTTTCATGAGCTATTGCCCACAGTTTTGGGGTTTTAGGGCGATTTTCATATCTTGGAAGACTCGATACATGTTTGAGAGTTAGGGCCAAAATCACGTTGTTTTCGCGTTTTAGGGCCGTTTTCATGAGTTATTGCCCACAGTTTTCGGATTCCACGGGAATTTCCAAGGACCGTAACACCCGAGAAATGTTTGAGAGTTCTGACCAAAAACTCGTTATTTTTGTGTTTTACGGCCGTTTTCATGAGCTATTGCCCACCGTCTGGGGGTTTTAGGGCGATTTACAATGACCGTAAGACCCGATACATGTTTGAGAGTTATGACCAAAAACTTGTCGTTTTCGCGTTTTATGGCCATTTTCATGAGCTATTGCCCATAGTTTGGGAATTTTAGGGCGATTTGCATGGCTTGAAAGACCCGATACATATTTGAGAATTAGGACCAAAATCTCTATGTTTTTGCGTTTTAGGTTGCTACTTCTACAACCGAGAAGAGGGAAAAGTGTTTGTCGCTCGGAACGGTGTCTTCCTTGAGAAAGAGTTTCTCAGTCGGGGGGTAAGTGGGAGCACGGTGCAACTCGAAGAAATTCGAGAGGAACCGGCTAGTAGCGATTCGGCAAAAACCTTGGAGGTTGAGCCGGTCATGGCAACTGAGCTGGCAGCAGCACCTATACCACGAAGATCGGCAAGATTACGAAGTGTTCGTGATGTGTTACTGTTAGACAGTGATAAGCCTGCAAATTATTCGGAAGCGATGGTGGTATCTGATTCCGAGTCATGGCTTGGAGCCATGAGATCCTAGTTAAAGTCCATGGATGAAAATCAAATTTGGAACTTGGTTGATCTGCCAGACGGTGCAAGACCCGTCGAGTGCAAATGGGTCTTTAAGAAGAAAACTGATATGGATGGAAATGTTTCCGTCTATAAAGCACGCCTTGTCGCGAAGGGGTTCCGACAAATTCAAGGAGTTGATTACGACGAGACTTTCTCGCCCGAAGCGATGCTTAAATCATTTCGGATCATGTTAGCTATAGCAGCCTATTTCGACTATGAGATATGGCAGATGGATGTTAAAAAGGCTTTCCTTAACGGAAATTTAACCGAGGACGTGAATATGATACAGCCCGAGGGTTTTGTCGATCTGGATAATGCTGACAAGGTATGCAAACTTCAGAAATCCATTTATGGGTTGAAGCAAGCATCTCATAGTTGGAATATTCGTTTTGATGAGGTAGTCAAATCGTTTGGCTTCATCAAGAGTGATCATGATTCTTATTTATACAAGAAGTTTAGTGGGAACAAAGTAAACTTTCTAATCTTATATGTGGATGACATATTACTGATTGGAAATGATGTCTAGATGTTGCAAGAAACCAAGGAATCATTGGAAAGGAGTTTCTCAATGAAAGACTTGGGTGAGTCAACATACATCCTTGGAATCCGGATCTATAGAGATAGATCAAGGAGGCTTATTGGATTGAGTCAGAGTACTTATATGGACAAAGTGTTGAAGAAGTTCAACATGGAATCGCCTAAGAAGGGGTTCTTACCGATGTCCCATGGTGTAAAACTTAGCAAGACTCAGTGTCCTTCGACAACTGATGAGCGAAGTTGTATGAGTGTGATTCCCTATGCTTCTGCAGTCAGATCCATCATGTATGCCATGATTTGTACTAGGCCGGATGTTTCCTTTGCACAAAGTGTTGTGAGCAGATAGCAGGCTGATCTTGGAGAGATCCACTAGACAGCGGCTAAAAATATCCTAAAGTACTTGAGAAGGACTAAGGATATGTTCTTGGTTTATGGTGGTGAAGATGAACTCAGTGTAAAGGGTTACACGGATGCGAGTTATCTTACTGACTCTGATGATTCTCGTTTGCAATCCGGATACGTGTTTATTATAAACGGAGGTGCTGTGAGCTGGAAGAGTTCCAAGCAAGAGACCGTGTCTGCGTCTACAACAGAAGCTGAGTATATTGCCGCCTCGGAGGCAGCAAAGGAAGCTGTTTGGATGAGGAATTTCCTCATGGATCTTGGTGTGGTTCAGGGCTCTTCCAATCCGTTGGACGTGTATTGTGACAACAATGGTGCTATTGCACAAGCCAAGAAACCTAGACAACACCAGAAGAACAAGCACATACTCATGCAGTACCACCTGATTCGCCAGATCGTGGATCAGGGTGATATCAAGTTATGCAAGGTACACATGGATGCAAATATTGCGGATCCGTTGACAAAGCCGTTACCACAGCCGAAGCATGAGGCGCACCTGAGAGCCATGGGCATTAGATGCTTAGACATGTGATGTCGGAAGATTGACTCTAGTGCAAGTGGGAGACTGTTGGGAATATGCCCTAGAGGCAATCATGTATGATGATATTTCCCATTGTATTCATAAAGTTATTAAGTTGTCCTTGTATAAACATCTGTTGTGTATCATTGAATATGTGATTCGGTTGTGGAACTATGCATTCATGTTGTTTGTACTAAATATCCTTGGTCATTGAGGTTTTGTTGGACACACAACTTAGACCAATGTGAAAGTTGGCTTGATGACTCGGTTCCACTTGTCATGGGCATGGAGATGCTATTCCAACTTACACAGATTCGACTAAAGAGTTTAGCGAGTCGGATTGACCCATATTGAGGTACAACGAACAAGTTATCATTTGTATATCTCAATCAATGTAATCCTTAGACCTGTGGTTGTTGCATAGTCCGAGTTGAGGATCACCGACTTAGGTTCTGTCAAACGCTGATCCGTAACTGGGCAGTTATAAAGGCAGAGTTCGGGTTGACTGAGAATCAAGCTGTGTGATGTGAATAACCATGATGGGATTTTGCCCCTCCACTTGGAGAGATATTCTCTGGGCCCTCTCGTGAGATATGATTCAGAAAGCATGGCCATGCACGACTCGGTTAAGTGTTAACCGAGGCGATCGACTAAGAGTTAGTCGGGTGAATCACTTATCTCGGATCGAGAAGAGAGTCGGACTATTTAAGGGATGACAATTATTCGCCTATAGTCTGACAAGGTATATCGTGAGGCAAAAGGGAATCGGACGCAAGTCGCATTGGAAAGGCAAGTCGTCATGACTCTTTGGTACTTGGGAGTCGGCACGTTCTGCTAGGAGCCGCTACTGACTGATCGATTAAGAGTCGGACTCCAATCGTGTCCAAGTAGCCATGAGCCTGCGGGGTCATACACTTAAGAGCGGGAGCAAGTTCGGATTGGATCTGAACCTGTAATCTGGTTGGGTTGGACCTAAACCGGATTAGGACTGAGTTAGTGAGTTGGACTCACGGTGACTAGTGTTATATGGGCTTTAGTGAATGGGTCGCGCGAGTAGAGCCCACGTTCACTCCCTATATATAGTGGAGCATCGTAACCCATAAAGGTCAATTGTTGTTCGGTTAGGTCATTCCATGTGTTGGAAACCCTAGCTCCACAGCAGTCCTTCCGCCGTAACGAACCTAGCAGTTCGCCGTCGGTGCTCCTCCTTGTACGTGTGGATACCAGCAGTGGTGCTGTGCGATCAGCACCAGGACGATCGGATCGTGAGGACTGCACTGCATCAACTGACACGCTTCATCAGTAATCCGCAACCGCGCGTCTAGTGGTAAACCTCGTGGCCTTCTACCTCAGCTAGATCTTGGGATCACCACGTTAGAGGAAAATTTTGTTTTATCTCCGCGTGGCCCAACAGTGGTATCAGAGCGATAGATTCTGGTTTTAGGCTCGAGATCTCGCATATGTGATATGCGGTTGGCTGTAGATGAGATCTATGTGATGTTTGGTGGTCGATCTATGAGATAGATCGGTTTTGTAAAAGGTTGATTGGATCAACTGAACTCGGGGAATGGTAGATCTGATTTCCGTGATCATACTGCTGAGGTCGTGGAACGACATACCCCTACCGGTCGGCTTCCGCCATCGGGGTAGACTGTGACACATAAATCCAGAAGCGGTGATCGAAGATCAAAGAGTTTGATCGAATCGGAACGATGGTCGGAATCCATGTTCAGATCGTAGATGAGATCTGCGTTTTCGGAAAAATCGTCGGGCGCTGCCCGCACCCGCGAGGGGCGCTACCCCTTTGATCCCCGCCCCCTATCCGGCTAGCGGGACCGCCGGCTTCGCCCTGTCGTAGCGCCTTAGATGTCGTTGCGAGTTTCACAACGCCGGTAGATATTGTGTCTATGCATAACTTGTTTTTGCAGGAAGTTGTGAATGGTATGGTTCATGTGCATGTGATGTATGTGTGTAATCCATACGTGATCTGCGAATCACGGTTTATGTCAGCCGGCTGGAGCCTAGGTGCTATCATTTTATTATATAACGACCTGCGTGTCGGATTCTCCTTGTAATTTACTTTACTAAGCTAGTGTAGATGTTTGGAGAACCTGGAAGGCATGCAAGGCGATGTACATGTCGGCGACATGGAGTAAGACGGCAAGTGACAAGAGTTGGCACGAGTCGGATTACAGGCTTGTGGAGATGGAGATCGCCATGAAGAGAGCCATACCATTTCACATTATAAATGCTTTATTTTGTGTTATTGTTATGTCTCAGTTTTACCTCTATTAGATAGTCGGTAAAATTTAATCCCTCAAAGAAGGTCTAGTCGGTTTTCCCGCTAGTGTTTGCACCATCACAAGTCGGACATTTTTGGTAGTGGGCTCAGAAAATTGAGGTCCTGCCAATTCTTTCCGACTAGGTGGGTTCGAGTCGGACTCTTACTGCAGAAACACTCGGTAAGCTAGACGGGTCTCTCACAACGGTTGTGGGACTCGGGGAAAAGTAGGATGGGAGCCGGGGCATGTGATGCCACCCGTCCAACAGGAGTCGCGTGAGATGCGATTGACAAGGAGTTGTCTACCTAGATAACTTGGCGGCTAGCGGTGATGCTAAAGCTCACTAGCCGACTTGCTTATTTAGGATCCTGAATCACTAAGCAACCATCGGAGGGGTGTTGGTTCTAGTGGGAGCATAAAATATTAAAATGTTTAATATGCTTGCTCTTTTATGAATACATGTCTTAAGTGTTTTGCATATTTTCTGTTGTAGATCATGGCACCTAGTAGCAGTCACTCTCAGATATCCGGTTTTGCGTTGAGAACCATTCTTGAGAAAGATAAACTGAACGACACTAATTTTACCAACTGGTATCGAAATCTGAGAATTGTTCTCAAACAAGAAAAGAAGGACCATGTCCTACACAACCCACTTCCAGATGAGCCGAATGAGAATGCGACTGTCGCAGCCACCAATGCCTACCATCGGGCTAAGGATGAGTCCACGGATATTAGTTGTCTTATGCTTGCTCACATGGAACCGGACTTGCAAAAGCATTTCGAGCATGTTGAGGCCTACGATATGATCGAAAGCCTCAAAAGTATGTTCCAGGCTCAGGCGAAGACTGAGAGGTATCAAGTTTCTCAGGCTTTGCTGAGTTGCAAGCTTAAGGATGGTGATCCACTGAGTCCGCATGTGATCAAAATGATTGGTTACGTGCAGTCTATGGAGAGGCTTGGCTACCCCATAAGCGAAGAGTTCGCTACGAATATAATTCTGAACTCTCTTCCTAGTGTATATGGGCAGTTCATTTCGAACTACCACATGCATGGTATGGATAAGAAGCTCACTGAATTACATGGGATGCTCAAGCCGGCAGAGGAGGATCTCAAGAAGGGAGCCAGTCAAGTGTTGATGGTGCAGAATAAGGCTAAGTTCAAGAAGAGTTCTTGGACTAAGAAGAAGGCTAAGTCAGGAGGAAAGCAGGCTCTGGACCCGGTCCCAAGCGCTTCCTCAGGGACTAAACCACCTCCTTCAACCGGATCCACTTGCTTCTACTGCAAGGCGGATGGCCACTAGAAGAGGAACTGCAGCAAGTACTTGGCCGATAAAGCCAAGAGTGGAGGTATGACTTCTGACTCAGGTACACTTGTTTGCAATGTTATAGACATATATCTTGCTGATGCACCTAATAGTTCTTGGGTATATGATACCGGATCAGTTATTCACATCTGCAACTCGTTGCAGGGACTGGTAAGAACTAGGAGCGTAGCAAGAGGCGAGGTTGATATTCGAGTCGGCAACAAAGCAAGAGTTGCTGCGTTAGAAGTCAGCACGATGCAACTTCATTTACCTTCGGGATTCATTATGGAACTAAATAATTGTTATTATGTTCCAGTGTTCAGTCGAAACATTATTTCTGCTTCTTGTTTGATGAGGCAAGGCTATGAGTCGAATATCAAGAATAATGGTTGTTCTTTGTATTTGAATGATATGTTTCACGGCTTTGCAACCGTCCAGGACGGGTTATTTATTTTGAATCTTGATGGTGAGTCGGTTTATAACATAAATGTTAAAAGGTTGAAACCAAATGATTTGAATATGACTTACTTTTGGCACTGTCGGCTTGGTCATATAAGTTGGAAACGCATGAATAAGCTCCATGATGATGGACTCCTAACTTCGTTCGACTTGGAGTCGTTCGAGACATGCGAATCTTGCCTACTCGGCAAAATGACCAAGACACCTTTTGCAAAGAGTTGCGAAAGGGCGTCCGATTTGTTGGGACTAGTACATAGTGATGTATGTGGACCAATGAGCACGACAGCCAGGGGTGGTTATGAGTACTTCATTACCTCCACTAATGATTCGAGTAGGTATGGATATATCTACTTGATGAAACATAAGTCGGAAGCCTTTGAAAAGTTCAAAGAATTCCAGAATGAAGCACAGAATCAACTCGGCAAGAAAATAAAGTTTCTTCGGTCGGACCGAGGAGGCGAGTACATGAGCCATGAGTTTAATGACCATCTCAAAAGTTGTGGAATAGTTCCTCAACTTACTCTGCCAGGAACGCCACAAAGGAATGGTGTTTCGGAAAGGCGGAATCGGACCTTGTTGGACATGGTACGGTCAATGATGAGTCGGACAGATCTGCCTTTATCATTTTGGGGTTATTGTATAGAAACAGCAGCGTTCACACTAAACAGAGTACCATCAAAATCGTTAGAGAAGACACCGCATGAGATGTGGACAGGCAAAAAGCCAATTTTTCTTTTCTTAAGATTTGGGGTTGTGAAGCATTTGTCAAGCGACTTCAGTCGGACAAGCTTACAGCCAAGTCGGATAAGTGTATTTTCGTGGGGTATCCGAGGGAAACCTTGGGTTACTACTTCTACAACCGAGAAGAGGGCAAAGTGTTTGTCGCTCGGAACAGTGTCTTCCTTGAGAAAGAGTTTCTCAGTCGGGGAGTAAGTGGGAGCACGGTGCAACTCGAAGAAATTCGAGAGGAACCAGCTAGTAGTGATTCGGCAAAAACCTTGGAGGTTGAGCCGGTCGTGGCAGCTGAGCCGGCAGCAGCACCTATACCACGAAGATCGGCAATATTACAAAGTGTTCGTGATGTGTTACTGTTAGACAGTGGTGAGCCTGCAAATTATTCGGAAGCGATGGTGGGATCTGATTCCGAGTCATGGCTTGGAGCCATGAGATCCGAGTTAAAGTCCATGGATGAAAATCAAGTTTGGAACTTGGTTGATCTGCCAGACGGTGCAAGACCTGTCGAGTGCAAATGGGTCTTTAAGAAGAAAACTGATATGGATGGAAATGTTTCCGTCTATAAAGCACGCCTTGTCGCGAAGGGGTTCCGACAAATTCAAGGAGTTTATTACGACGAGACTTTCTCGCCCGTAGTGATGCTTAAATCAGTTCGGATCATGTTAGCTATAGCAGCCTATTTCGACTATAAGATATGGCAGATGGATGTCAAAACGGCTTTCCTTAACGGAAATTTAACCGAGGACGTGTATATTATACATCCCGAGGGTTTTGTCGATCTGGCTAATGCTGACAAGGTATGCAAACTTCAGAAAACCATTTATGGGTTGAAGCAAGCATCTCGGAGTTGGAATATTCGCTTTGATGAGGTAGTCAAATCGTTTGGCTTCATCAAGAGTGATCATGATTCTTGTTTATACAAGAAGTTTAGTGGGAACAAAGTAAACTTTCTAATCTTATATGTGGATGACATATTACTGATTGGAAATGATGTCCAGATGTTGCAAGAAACCAAGGAATCATTGGAAAGGAGTTTCTCAATGAAAGACTTGGGTGAGGCAACATACATCCTTGGAATTCGGATCTATAGAGATAGATCAAGGAGGCTCATTGCATTGAGTCAGAATACTTATTTGGACAAAGTGTTGAAGAAGTTCAACATGGAATCGCCTAAGAAGGGGTTCTTACCGATGTCCCATGGTGTAAAACTTAGCAAGACTCAGTGTCCTTCGACAACTGATGAGCGAAGTCGGATGAGTGTGATTACCTATGCTTCTGTAGTCGGATCCATCATGTATGCCATGATTTGTACTAGGCTGGATGTTTCCTTTGCTCTAAGTGTTGTGAGCAGATACCAGGCTGATCCTGGAGAGATCCACTGGACAGCGGCTAAAAATATCCTAAAGTACTTGAGAAGGACTAAGGATATGTTCTTGGTTTATGGTGGTGAAGATGAACTCAGTGTAAAGGGTTACACGGATGCGAGTTATCTTACCGACTCTGATGATTCTCGTTCGCAATCCGGATATGTGTTTATTATAAACGGAGGTGCTGTGAGCTGGAAGAGTTCCAAGCAAGAGACTGTGTCTGCGTCTACAACAGAGGCTAAGTATATTGCCGCCTCGGAGGCAGCAAAGGATGTTGTTTGGATGAGGAATTTCCTCATGGATCTTGGTGTGGTTCAGGGCTCGTCCAATCCGTTGGACATGTATTGTGACAACAATGGTGCTATTGCACAAGCCAAGAAACCTAGACAACACCAGAAGAACAAGCACATACTCATGCGGTACCACCTGATTCGCCAGTTCGTGGATCAGGGTGATATCAAGTTATGCAAGGTACACACGGATGCAAATATTGTGGATCCATTGACAAAGCCGTTACCACAGCCGAAGCATGAGGCGCACCTGAGAGCCATGGGCATTAGATGCTTAGACATGTGATGTCGGAAGATTGACTCTAGTGCAAGTGGGAGA
This sequence comes from Avena sativa, assembly GCA_916181665.1. Taxonomy (NCBI): domain Eukaryota; kingdom Viridiplantae; phylum Streptophyta; class Magnoliopsida; order Poales; family Poaceae; genus Avena; species Avena sativa. Next base: position 440,856,226 of record OV702284.1, read on the forward strand.
CTGTTGGGAATATGCCCTAGAGGCAATCATGTATGATGATATTTCCCATTGTATTCATAAAGTTATTAAGTTGTCCTTGTATAAACATCTGATGTGTATCATTGAATATGTGATTCGGTTGTGGAACTATGCATTCATGTTGTTTGTACTAAATATCCTTGGTCATTGAGGTTGTGCTGGACACACAACTTAGACCAATGTGAAAGTTGGCTTGATGACTCGGTTCCACTTGTCATGGGCATGGAGATGCTATTCCAACTTACACAGATTCGACTAAAGAGTTTAGCGAGTCGGATTGACCCATATTGAGGTACAACGAACAAGTTGTCATTTGTATATCTCAATCAATGTAATCCTTAGACCTGAGGTTGTTGCATAGTCCGAGTTGAGGATCACCGACTTATGTTCTGTCAAACGCTGATCCGTAACTGGGCAGTTATAAAGGCAGAGTTCGGGTTGACTGAGAATCAAGTTGTGTGATGTGAATACCCAAGATGGGATTTTGCCCCTCCACTTGGAGAGATATTCTCTGGGCCCTCTCGTGAGATATGATTCGGAAAGCATGGCCATGCACGACTCGGTTAAGTGTTAACCCAGGCGATCGACTAAGAGTTAGTCGGGTGAATCACTTATCTCGGATCGAGAAGAGAGTCGGACTATTTAAGGGATGACAATTATTCGCCTATAGTCTGACAAGGTATATCGTGAGGCAAAAGGGACTCGGACGCAAGGCGCATTGGAAAGGCAAGTCATCATGACTCTTTGGTACTTGGGAGTCGGCACGTTCTGCTAGGAGCCGCTACCGACTGATCGATTAAGAGTCGGACTCCAATCGTGTCCAAGTAGCCATGAGCCTGCGGGGTCACACACTTAAGAGCGGGAGCAAGTTCGGATTGGATCTGAACCTGTAATCTGGTTGGGTTGGACCTAAACCGGATTAGGACTGAGTTAGTGAGTTGGACTCATGGTGACTAGTATTATATGGGCTTTAGTGAATGGGTCGCGCGAGCAGAGCCCACGTTCACTCCCTATATATAGTGGAGCATCGTAACCCATAAAGGTCAATCGTTGTTCGGTTAGGTCATTCCATGTGTTGGAAACCCTAGCTCCACAGCAGTCCTTCCGCCGTAACGAACCTAGCAGTTCGCCGTCGGTGCTCCTCCTTGTACGTGTGGATACCAGCAGTGGTGCTGTGCGATCAGCACCAGGACGATCGGATCGTGAGGACTACACTGCATCAACTGACGCGCTTCATCAGTAATCCGCAACCGCGCGTCTAGTTGTAAACCTCGTGGCCTTCTATCTCAGCTAGATCTTGGGATCACCACGTTAGAGGAAAATTTTGTTTTATCTCCGCGTGGCCCAACATTGCCCACCGTTTTGGGGTTTTAGGCCGATTTACAACAACCGTAAGAACCGATACATGTTTGAGATTTATGACCAAAAACTCGTCGTTTTCGCATTCTATGGCCATTTTCATAAGCTATTGCCCACAGTTTTGGGGTTTTAGGGCGATTTTCATATCTTGTAAGACATAATACATGTTTGAGAGTTAGGGCCAAAATCACGTTGTTTTCGCATTTTACGGCCGTTTTCATGAGCTATTGCCCATAGTTTTCAGATTCCACGGGAATTTCCAAGGCCCGTAACACCCAAGAAATGTTTGAGAGTTCTGACCAAAAACTCGTTATTTTTGTGTTTTACGGCCGTTTTCATGAGCTATTGCCCACAGTTTTGGGGTTTTAGGGAGATTTGCATGGCTTGTAAGACCTGATACATATTTGAGAGTTAGGGCCAAAATCTCGTTGTTTTCGCAATTTAGGGGCGATTTCATGATATATTGCCCACAGTTTTGGGATTTTAGGGGGATTTGCAAGGCCCGTAAGACCCGAGACATGTTTGCGAGTTAAGACCACAAACTGATCGTTTTCGCGTTTTATGGCCATTTTCATGAGCTATTGCCCACGGTTTTGGGCTTTTAGGGCGAGTTTCATATCTTGTAAGACCCGATAAATGTTTCAGAGTTAGGGCCAAAATCTCGTTGTTTTCGCATTTTGGGTCCGTTTTCATGAGCTATTGCCTAGGTTTTCGGATTCTAGGGGGATTTGCAAGGCCCATAAAACCCAGGACATGTTTGAGAGTTATGTCCAAAAACTCGTTATTTTCGTGTTTTACAGCCGTTTTCATGAGCTATTGCCCACAGCTTTGGGGTTTTAGGCCGATTTACAACAACCATAAGAACCGATACATGTTTGAGATTTATGACCAAAAACTCATCGTTTTCGCATTCTATGGCCATTTTCATGAGCTATTGCCCACAGTTTTGGGGTTTTAGGGAGATTTTCATATCTTGTAAGACTCAATACATGTTTGAGAGTTAGGGCCAAAATCACGTTGTTTTCGCGTTTTAGGGCCGTTTTCATGAGCTATTGCCCACAGCTTTCGGATTCCACGGGAATTTCCAAGGCCCGTAAGACCCGATACATGTTTGAGAGTTCTGACCAAAAACTTGTCGTTTTCGCATTTTATGGCCATTTTCATGAGATATTGCCCATAGTTTTGGGGTTTTAGGGCGATTTACAATTACCGTAAGACCCGATACATGTTTGAGAGTTATGACCAAAAACTTGTCGTTTTCGCGTTTTATGGCGATTTCATGAGCTATTGCCCATAGTTTTGGGATTTTAGGGCGATTTGCATGGCTTGAAAGACTCGATACATATTTGAGAGTTAGGAGCAAAATCTCGTTGTTTTTTGCGTTTTAGGTGCGTTTTAATGAGCTATAGCCCATAAATTTTGGATTCTAGGGAATTTGCATGGCCTGTAAGACCCGATACATGTTTGAGAGTTATGACCAAAAACTTGTCTTTTTCGCGTTTTATGGTCGTTTTCATGAACTATTGCCCATAGTTTTGGGGTTTTAGGGTGATTTGCATAACTTGTAAGACCCGATACATATTTGAGAGTTAGGGCCAAAATCTCGTTTTTCGCATTTTAGGGCCGTTTTCATGATATATTGCCCATAGTTTTGGGATGCCAGCGGAATTTCCAAGGCCCGTAAGACCTAAGACATGTTTGAGAGTTATGACCGAAAACTCGTCGTTTTCGCGTTTTAGGGCCTTTTTCATGAGCTATTGCCTACAAATTTGGGTTTTTTGGGCGATTTTCATGTCTTGTAAGACCCGATAAATGTTTTAGAGTTAGGGGCAAAATCACGTTGTGTTCACATTTTAGGTCCTTTTTCATGAGCCCGTAAGACCCGAGACATGTTTGAGAGTTATTACCAAAAACTCGTTATTTTCGTGTTTTATGGCCGTTTTCATGAGCTATTGCCCATAATTTTGGGATTCCAGGGTGATTTGCAAGGCCCGTAAGACCCGATACATGTTTGACAGTTATGACCAAAAACTCATCATTTTCGCATTTTATGGCCATTTTCATGAGCTATTGCCCACAGTTTTGGGGTTTTAGGGCGATTTTCATATCTTGTAAGACCCGATACATGTTTGAGATTTAGGTCCAAAATCACGTTTTTTTCGCGTTTTAGGGCCGTTTTCATGAGCTATTGCCCAAAATTCACGGATTCCAGGGGGATTTCCAAAGCCCGTAACACTCGAGACATGTTTGAGAGTTCTAACCAAAAACTCGTTATTTTTTTGTTTTATGGCTGTTTTCATGAGCTATTGCCCACAGTTTTGGGGTTTTAGGGCGATTTACAACCACCGTAAGACCTGATACGTGTTTGAGAGTTATGACCAAAAACTTGTCGTTTTTGTGTTTTATGGCCATTTTCATGAGCTATTGCCCATAGTTTTGGGATTTTTGGGCGATTTGCATGGCTTGAAAGAACCGATACATGTTTGAGAGTTAGGAGAAAAAACACATTGTCTTTGTGTTTTAGATGCGCTTTAATGAGCTATAGCCTCGAATTTTTGGATTCCAAGGAATTTGCAAGGCCTGCAAGACCCGATACATGTTTGAGAGTTATGACCAAAAACTCGCCTTTTTCGCGTTTTACAGCCGTTTTCATGAGCTATTGCCCACAGTTTTGGGGTTTTAGGGCGATTTGCATGGCTTGTAAGACCTGATACATATCTGAGAGTTAGGGCCAAAATCTCGTTGTTTTCGTAATTTAGGGGCGATTTCATGATATATTGCCCATAGTTTTGGGATTTCAAGGGGATTTGCAAGGCCCGTAAGACCCGAGACATGTTTGCGAGTTAAGACCACAAACTCATCGTTTTCCGCGTTTTATGGCCATTTTCATGAGCTATTGCCCACGGTTTTGGGCTTTTAGGGCGATTTTCATATCTTGTAAGACCCGATAAAGGTTTCAGAGTTAGGGCCAAAATCTCGTTGTTTTCACATCTTCGGTCCGTTTTCATGAGCTATTGCCTACAGTTTTCGGATTCTAGGGGGATTTGCAAGGCCCATAAGACCCGAGACATGTTTGAGAGTTATGTGCAAAAACTCGTTATTTTCGTGTTTTACATCCGTTTTCATGAGCTATTGCCCACAGTTTTGGGGTTTTAGACCGATTTACAACAACCGTCAGAACCGATAGATGTCTGAGACTTATGACCAAAGAATCATCGTTTTCGCATTCTATGGCCATTTTCATGAGCTATTGCCCACAGTTTTGGGGTTTTAGGGCGATTTTCATATCTTGTAATACTCAATACATGTTTGAGAGTTAGGGCCAAAATCACGTTGTTTTCGCGTTTTAGGGTCGTTTTCAGGAGCTATTGCCCACAGTTTTCGGATTCCATGGGAATTTCCAACGCCCGTAACACCCGAGAAATGTTTGAGAGTTCTGACCAAAAACTCGTTATTTTTGTGTTTTACGGCCGTTTTCATGAGCTATTGCCCACAGTTTTGGGGTTTTAGGGCGATTTACAATGACCGTAAGACCCGATACATGTTTGAGAGTTATGACCAAAAACTTGTCGTTTTCGCGTTTTATGGCCATTTTCATGAGCTATTGCCCATAGTTTTGGGATTTTAGGGCGATTTGCATGGCGTCAAAGACCTGATACATATTTGAGAGTAAGGAGCAAAATCTCGTTGTTTTTGCGTTTTAGGTGCGTTTTAATGAGCTATAGCCCATAAATTTTGGATTCTAGGGAATTTGCATGGCCTGTAAGACCCGATACATGTTTGAGAGTTATGACCAAAAACTTGTCTTTTTCGCGTTTTATGGTCGTTTTCATGAACTATTGCCCATAGTTTTGGGGTTTGCATAACTTGTAAGACCCTATACATATTTGAGAGTTAGGGCCAAAATCTCGTTTTTTCGCATTTTAGGGCCGTTTTCATGATATATTGCCCATAGTTTTGGGATGCCAGCGGAATTCGCAAAGCCCGTAAGACCTAAGACATGTTTGAGAGTTATGAGCGAAAACTCGTCGTTTTCCGCGTTTTAGGGCCTTTTTCATGAGCTATTGCCCACAATTTTGGCGTTTTTGGGCGATTTTCATGTCTTGTAAGACCCGATAAATGTTTTAGAGTTAGGGGCAAAATCACGTTGTTTTCACATTTTAGGTCCTTTTTCATGAGCTACTGCCCACCGTTTTCGGATTCTAGGGCGATTTGTAAGGCCCGTAATATCCGAGACATGTTTGAGTGTTATTACCAAAAACTCGTTATCTTCGTGTTTTATGGCTGTTTTTATGAGCTATTGCCCACAATTTTGGGATTCCAGGGTGATTTGCAAGGCCCGTAAGACCCGATACATGTTTGAGAGTTATGACCAAAAACTCATTGCTTTCGCATTTTATGGCCATTTTCATGAGCTATTGCCGACAGTTTTGGGGGTTTAGGACAATTTTCATATCTTGTAAGACCCGATACATGTTTGAGATTTAGGTCCAAAATCACGTTGTTTTCGTGTTTTAGGGCCGTTTTCATGAGCTATTGCCCACAGTTTGCGGATTCCAGGGGGATTTCCAAGGCCCGTAACACTCGAGACATGTTTGAGAGTTCTAACCAAAAACTCGTTATTTTTGTGTTTTATGGCTGTTTTCATGAGCTATTGCCCACAGTTTTGGGGTTTTAGGGCGATTTACAACCACCGTAAGACCTGATACGTGTTTGAGAGTTATGACCAAAAACTTGTCGTTTTTGTGTTTTATGGACATTTTCATGAGCTATTGCCCATAGTTTTGGGATTTTTGGGCGATTTGCATGGCTTGAAAGAACCGATACATGTTTGAGAGTTAGGAGAAAAATCACATTGTCTTTGCGTTTTAGGTGCGCTTTAATGAGCTATAGCCCCGAATTTTTGGATTCCAGGGAATTTGCAAGGCATGCAAGACCCGATACATGTTTGAGAGTTATGACAAAAACTTTCCTTTTTCGCGTTTTATGGCCGTTTTCATGAGCTATTGCCCATAGTTTTGGGGTTTTAGGGCGATTTGCATGGCTTGTAAGACCTGATACATATTTGAGAGTTAGGGCCAAAATCTCGTTGTTTTCGCAATTTAGGGGCGATTTCATGATATATTGCCCATAGTTTTGGGATTTCAGGGGGATTTGCAAGGCCCGTAAGACCCGAGACATGTTTGCGAGTTAAGACCACAAACTCATTGTTTTCGCGTTTTATGGCCATTTTCATGAGCTATTGCCCACGGTTTTGGGCTTTTAGGGCGATTTTCATATCTTGTAAGACCCGATAAAGGTTTCAGAGTTAGGGCCAAAATCTCGTTGTTTTCACATCTTCGGTCCGTTTTCATGAGCTATTGCCTATAGTTTTCGGATTCTAGGGGGATTTGCATGGCCCATAAGACCCGAGACATGTTTGAGAGTTATGTTCAAAAACACGTTATTTTCGTGTTTTACAGCCGTTTTCATGAGCTATTGCCAACAGTTTTGGGGTTTTAGGCCGATTTACAACAACCGTAAGAACCGATACATGTCTGAGATTTATGACCAAAGAATCGTCGTTTTCGCATTCTTTGGCCATTTTCATGAGCTATTGCCCACAGTTTTGGGGTTTTAGGGTGATTTTCATATCTTGTAATACTCAATACATGTTTGAGAGTTAGGGCCAAAATCACGTTGTTTTCGCGTTTTAGGGCCGTTTTCAGGAGCTATTGCCCACAGTTTTCGGATTCCATGGGAATTTCCAACGCCCGTAACACCCGAGAAATGTTTGAGAGTTCTGACCAAAAACTCGTTATTTTTGTGTTTTACGGCCGTTTTCATGAGCTATTGCCCACAGTTTTGGGGTTTTAGGGCGATTTACAATGACCGTAAGACCCGATACATGTTTGAGAGTTATGACCAAAAACTTGTCGTTTTCGCGTTTTATGGCCATTTTCATGAGCTATTGCCCATAGTTTTGGGATTTTAGGGCGATTTGCATGGCGTCAAAGACCTGATACATATTTGAGAGTTAGGAGCAAAATCTCGTTGTTTTTGCGTTTTAGGTGCGTTTTAATGAGCTATAGCCCATAAATTTTGGATTCTAGGGAATTTGCATGGCCTGTAACACCCGATACATGTTTGAGAGTTATGACCAAACACTTGTCTTTTTCGCGTTTTATGGTCGTTTTCATGAACTATTGCCCATAGTTTTGGGGTTTGCATAACTTGTAAGACCCTATACATATTTGAGAGTTTGGGCCAAAATCTCGTTTTTTCGCATTTTAGGGCCGTTTTCATGATATATTGCCCATAGTTTTGGGATGCCAGTGGAATTCGTAGGGCCCGTAAGACCTAAGACATGTTTGAGAGTTATGACCGAAAACTCGTCGTTTTCGCGTTTTAGGGCCTTTTTCATGAGCTATTGCCCACAATTTTGGCGTTTTTGGGCGATTTTCATGTCTTGTAAGACCCGATAAATGTTTTAGAGTTAGGGGCAAAATCACGTTGTTTTCACATTTTAGGTCCTTTTTCATGAGCTACTGCCCACCGTTTTCGGATTCTAGGGCGATTTGTAAGGCCCGTAATATCCGAGACATGTTTGAGTGTTATTACCAAAAACTCGTTATCTTCGTGTTTTATGGCTGTTTTTATGAGCTATTGCCCACAATTTTGGGATTCCAGGGTGATTTGCAAGGCCCGTAAGACCCGATACATGTTTGAGAGTTATGACCAAAAACTCATTGCTTTCGCATTTTATGGCCATTTTCATGAGCTATTGCCGACAGTTTTGGGGGTTTAGGACAATTTTCATATCTTGTAAGACCCGATACATGTTTGAGATTTAGGTCCAAAATCACGTTGTTTTCGTGTTTTAGGGCCGTTTTCATGAGCTATTGCCCACAGTTTGCGGATTCCAGGGGGATTTCCAAGGCCCGTAACACTCGAGACATGTTTGAGAGTTCTAACCAAAAACTCGTTATTTTTGTGTTTTATGGCTGTTTTCATGAGCTATTGCCCACAGTTTTGGGGTTTTAGGGCGATTTACAACCACCGTAAGACCTGATACGTGTTTGAGAGTTATGACCAAAAACTTGTCGTTTTTGTGTTTTATGGCCATTTTCATGAGCTATTGCCCATAGTTTTGGGATTTTTGGGCGATTTGCATGGCTTGAAAGAACCGATACATGTTTGAGAGTTAGGAGAAAAATCACATTGTCTTTGCGTTTTAGGTGCGCTTTAATGAGCTATAGCCCCGAATTTTTGGATTCCAGGGAATTTGCAAGGCATGCAAGACCCGATACATGTTTGAGAGTTATGACAAAAACTTGCCTTTTTCGCGTTTTATGGCCGTTTTCATGAGCTATTGCCCATAGTTTTGGGGTTTTAGGGCGATTTGCATGGCTTGTAAGACCTGATACATATTTGAGAGTTAGGGCCAAAATCTCGTTGTTTTCGCAATTTAGGGGCGATTTCATGATATATTGCCCATAGTTTTGGGATTTCAGGGGGATTTGCAAGGCCCGTAAGACCCGAGACATGTTTGCGAGTTAAGACCACAAACTCATTGTTTTCGCGTTTTATGGCCATTTTCATGAGCTATTGCCCACGGTTTTGGGCTTTTAGGGCGATTTTCATATCTTGTAAGACCCGATAAAGGTTTCAGAGTTAGGGCCAAAATCTCGTTGTTTTCACATCTTCGGTCCGTTTTCATGAGCTATTGCCTATAGTTTTCGGATTCTAGGGGGATTTGCATGGCCCATAAGACCCGAGACATGTTTGAGAGTTATGTTCAAAAACACGTTATTTTCGTGTTTTACAGCCGTTTTCATGAGCTATTGCCAACAGTTTTGGGGTTTTAGGCCGATTTACAACAACCGTAAGAACCGATACATGTCTGAGATTTATGACCAAAGAATCGTCGTTTTCGCATTCTTTGGCCATTTTCATGAGCTATTGCCCACAGTTTTGGGGTTTTAGGGTGATTTTCATATCTTGTAATACTCAATACATGTTTGAGAGTTAGGGCCAAAATCACGTTGTTTTCGCGTTTTAGGGCCGTTTTCAGGAGCTATTGCCCACAGTTTTCGGATTCCATGGGAATTTCCAACGCCCGTAACACCCGAGAAATGTTTGAGAGTTCTGACCAAAAACTCGTTATTTTTGTGTTTTACGGCCGTTTTCATGAGCTATTGCCCACAGTTTTGGGGTTTTAGGGCGATTTACAATGACCGTAAGACCCGATACATGTTTGAGAGTTATGACCAAAAACTTGTCGTTTTCGCGTTTTATGGCCATTTTCATGAGCTATTGCCCATAGTTTTGGGATTTTAGGGCGATTTGCATGGCGTCAAAGACCTGATACATATTTGAGAGTTAGGAGCAAAATCTCGTTGTTTTTGCGTTTTAGGTGCGTTTTAATGAGCTATAGCCCATAAATTTTGGATTCTAGGGAATTTGCATGGCCTGTAACACCCGATACATGTTTGAGAGTTATGACCAAACACTTGTCTTTTTCGCGTTTTATGGTCGTTTTCATGAACTATTGCCTATAGTTTTGGGGTTTGCATAACTTGTAAGACCCTATACATATTTGAGAGTTTGGGCCAAAATCTCGTTTTTTCGCATTTTAGGGCCGTTTTCATGATATATTGCCCATAGTTTTGGGATGCCAGTGGAATTCGTAGGGCCCGTAAGACCTAAGACATGTTTGAGAGTTATGACCGAAAACTCGTCGTTTTCGCGTTTTAGAGCCTTTTCATGAGCTATTGCCCACAATTTTGGCGTTTTTGGGCGATTTTCATGTCTTGTAAGACCCGATAAATGTTTTAGAGTTAGGGGCAAAATCACGTTGTTTTCACATTTTAGGTCCTTTTTCATGAGCTACTGCCCACCGTTTTCGGATTCTAGGGCGATTTGCAAGGCCCGTAATATCCGAGACATGTTTGAGAGTTATTACCAAAAACTTGTTATCTTCGTGTTTTATGGCCGTTTTCATGAGCTATTGCCCACAATTTTGGGATTCCAGGGTGATTTGCAAGGCCCGTAAGACCCGATACATGTTTGAGAGTTATGACCAAAAACTCATTGCTTTCGCATTTTATGGACATTTTCATGAGCTATTGCTAACAGTTTTGGGGGTTTAGGGCAATTTTCATATCTTGTAAGACCCGATACATGTTTGAGATTTAGGTCCAAAATCATGTTGTTTTCGTGTTTTAGGGCCGTTTTCATGAGCTATTGCCCACAGTTTGCGGATTTCAGGGGGATTTCCAAGGCCCGTAACACCCGAGACATGTTTGAGAGTGCTAACCAAAAACTCGTTATTTTTGTGTTTTACGGCCGTTTTCATGAGCTATTGCCCACAGTTTTGGGGTTTTAGGGCGATTTACAACCACCGTAAAACCCGATACGTGTTTGAGAGTTATGACCAAAAACTTATCGTTTTTATGTTTTATGGCCATTTTCATGAGCTATTGCCCATAGTTTTGGGATTTTAGGGCGATTTGCATGGCTTGAAAGAACCGATACATGTTTGAGAGTTAGGAGAAAAATCACATTGTCTTTGCGTTTTAGGTGCGCTTTAATGAGCTATAGCCTCGAATTTTTGGATTCCAGGGAATTTGCAAGGCATGCAAGACCCGATACATGTTTGAGAGTTATGACAAAAACTTGCCTTTTTCGCGTTTTATGGCCGTTTTCATGATCTATTGCCCATAGTTTTGGGGTTTTAGGGTGATTTGCATGGCTTGTAAGACCTGATACATATTTGAGAGTTAGGGCCAAAATCTCGTTGTTTTCGCAATTTAGGGGCGATTTCATGATATATTGCCCAGAGTTAAGACCAGAAATGTTTGAAAGTTCTGACCAAAAACTCGTTATTTTTGTGTTTTACGGCCGTTTTCATGAGCTATTGCCCACAGTTTTGGGGTTTTAGGGCGATTTACAATGACCGTAAGACCCGATACATGTTTCAGAGCTATGACCAAAAACTTATTGTTTTCGCGTTTTATGGCCGTTTTCTTGAGCTATTGCCCATAGTTTTGGAATTTTAGGGCGATTTCCATGGCTTGAAAGACCCGATACATATTTGAGAGTTAGGAGCAAAATCTCGTTGTTTTTGCGTTTTAGGTGCGTTTTAATGAGCTATAGCCCAGAATTTTTGGATTTTAGGGAATTTGCATGGCCTGTAAGACCTGATACATGTTTGAGAGTTATGACCAAAAACTCGTCTTTTTCGCGTTTTATGGCCGTTTTCTTGAGTCGACTGGGTGGGCCTTCCCCCACCCGTGCATCGTTTCTCTGATCCTCGCCGGGATCAGGGCAGCCTTGTACTTTGATCCCATCTGTTGTTGCCGTACCAACAACAGTTTGTTAGCCCTGTTTTCGCCGGAAAAGATATGGCAGAGAGCAGACAGGAATGTGGAAACTATGCATCCCAAAATGCAGATTGGGATGTTACTGATTCATTGAACTACTTTAAAATGTGCTTGTGGCAAGGCATCCGAAAACAAATGATTATCTGAGTGACAAGAGCATAAATAGGCAATGTACTGTAACTGAAGAGGAACTATCCAGCAAACCTGAAATTGTAGATTGTGGTGGCTTATTGTAACGACATACACGAGAAAATTGATGAACCGAGGATATTTTTTTAGCAAGAGAACATGGAGAAATTAAGTAGCTTCAACAAACGACTTACCCTAATACAAGGCGGCACTAAACCAGTAGGTGGTTTTTGATGAAGCATGAATCATAACCGAATTGCCACTACGGCACAATGATACTGCTATGTTAACACCTCATACCACTTCACAAGTGAATGTTAAGCTCTCATCACTTCTAAATGAATTTCAAAAAAAAATGTTGCTATTTAACAGTAGAGGAGAACAGAGACAGTACCCAGAACCAGAAGAAAGAAGCCAGCTCGAATGCATTCTGCAGAAATGAGTAAAACACAGCAAGCATAAGTTTAAGTTTGCACTTAATATTTCTATCATTATAGCACATTGACCCGAATTGCATGTTCACCTAGAAGAGAACAAAATGAATCAGCCACAGAAGAAACTTTGGTTTCTTGAACCAAAAGAGATCATCACGCGGCTTTATCCTTGGTCCATATGAAGTCAGCCTTGCACCCTCTGATGTTAAAGTTGCTATGACATGCTGCAGCTTCGCACCGACTAGAAGAACAAGCTATGGAGCATTTCAATCCAGTTGAGACCATCAAAATTTGGGGGGAAACTACCTAAACTGCCTAATGTACAAGAAGCAGGCTGCGACTTATAGCAATAGGGAGGATGGCTATCCAAAAGTACAGGTTAGATCCTGCAACAAAATCACCATGTCTGACGTCAGATAAAACACGGAAACACAAATATATCACTGTGGGAAGAAAATTAGTCCAATGTTTACGGTCGATATTGAATAACATGATAGCAACAGCAAAGCCCCACAGTACTCCACTGCATCAAATGATCAAGTTAGTTGAAAAGATTTCTCCAGTGCAAAAGTAAATAATAGAACACAGTTAATATGCACAAGCATGAAGAGACACTAACCTCACTCCAACATTCTTTTCAAACTCCTTTTCCATTGAGCGTATCATATAATTGTGAAAGTCGTATGTTGGTGCAAGATTGTGGTTCTGCAATTATTATTAAGTCAGACATGAGTGTCCAACTAACAAACAGAAACTTCAATGTAACTTGAGTATATCTTTATCATGAGGAATAAATTCAAACAAAACAAATCAACGGAGGCTGACACCGATATATGAGAATAAGCATATTCATGGACAAGCAAAAGAACATTTCTATCCAAAATAGCCCAGATAACTATCTTACCATAATGAAACCTTTACGGAGGATAAGGTAGTCAGCTCGAACAACAGATTGTCCAAATTGTGCGAGGAAGCAAAACTCTATGATGACACAATGAAAATATTAAGTGGTTGTTCCAACAGTGAAGTATATATGTGCTCTATACACGAAAGGAGAACTTTATGCCTGAACTGAAGAATAAGAACTATTTCCCTCAACATACCACCCACATGACCGCATTGTTTTGACTCCAAGAACGGAATGAAGATGATTTGGTAAGTGCCGGTGGTTGCCTTCTAGTTGCTGATACATAGGCGATCTCTGTTAAATGTAAATTAAAGAGGATTTATCCCATGCAGTTTAACTTCAACATGGTTAAATATATACAGTAACACCAATAGCACAAGGAAATTGATCCAATTAAAGAAGTAAAATAACAGTAGATTATATTGATCCATCAAAAAAAATTCCTACCTAGAGTTTCAACAGAATTTGAGGGAAGGCCCCCGCGTCGCCTAGGTTAGGCGCCACAGCCGGCGGCTCAAATCCAGCGGCGTGGCGGCTCTCCGCCAGGGCTCGCCATCGGGCAAAGCCTGGTTGGTGACGGCGGCGGCGGGTCTTTTTCCCTTCTCCCGCGGGGCCTCCTCTACGGGTCAAGGTGCATGGCGGCGGATAGTGGAGCTGCGGCCGGCAGTAAAGCGAGGTGCCCAACCAATGGCTCGATGGCGATGGAGGTGGTGTAGGCGGCGCCCCCTGGGTGCTGCGGTCGCGGCGACTAGGTGATTCGGGCTCGGGAGCGGGATGATGGGCCTTGGCGGACCTGAGCAGATAGTCGCGTGGCGGCTCGCGGTGGAGTTGCCGTCGAGCGGCGCCGGCAGGGCAGTGCAGCGGAGCAGCCGGCAGGGCAGCAGAGGAGTCGGCAGCCAGCAGCGCGGCGGCCTGGATCTACGCCATCTAGGTCTGGAGTATGACGTATAAACTCCATCCGCGGGGAAGTCCCACGGTAGCCTTGTATCGGTCAAGACTTTTTGTGAAGCTAGGTTCGCAGCAATCTTGCAGTTCAAGGCATAGTCCACTGTACAAGTTGCAACCTAGTATAACATAAAGCTCTAGGTGGAAGTTCAACTTAACAGTCTCCACTATAGTACCGGTATATAAACAATATTTTGGAACGAAAGACAAACTTCATGTGCCTCTGGGATCTGGTGGGGGATTGTTGAAATTTTTGCCTAAATAGGCCCAGCCCATTTATTATATGCCAATAAATTCCTAAAATCCTAGAGGCCTATTTGGCCCATTCATGCAAGGCAAGAGCTGGGACAAATGTTTAGTCCCACATTGCTAATTGAGTGGAAGTTGGACCAGCTTATAAGGTCAGCTCTTCCATCACTTGTATGAGCTTGAGAAGAGAAGACATATACATGCACGCTCCTCCTCCTCCTCCTCGCTCGCCTTGCCACGCCTCGCCTCGTCACGTCACGTCACGATGCGCGCGTGGGTTGCAGGAATCTCGCCGAGCCGAGCTTTATTTTGCCACGCATGAATGGTATATGAACAGTTGTACAGAAGCTGAAACGTTTTGCTTGAATGGACTTTTAATACGAGCTAAATGAATACAAACTGAGTGGAGACTGTCCAGTGGGCTGCCGCCTGTTCGCTTCAACTTCTGTCCGTTCGTTTCATCTCCTCTGCAGCTTGTCTGCCTTCCCCTCTGTGCCTATATAAGAGAGAGGTCGCGCCTCCTCTTAGACACACTGACACACATCATCGCATACTCCTTTGCGCCTCCATTTCCAGAGCACTGCGCTACCTAGATCTTCCCAATCCCGTCTTGTGGCGTGCACCGCGAGCCGGGGCAGTAGGCCTCCAAGACCCCGCTGATTCGAGTCCTGTACGGGAGAAGGGTGATAAGGTTTTTGGGGAGCGCTATCGGCGCGACTACTGGCTTCATCACGGACTCCCTCTCGGATAGCGATTGCACCGACGTCTTCCCCAACGAGGACTTCTTCCCTGACATCAGCACCCTCTTCCTCGACGACATGGCTAATGACGGTGCCAACACGAACACCGGCAGTTCCTCTTCTGTTGCCGCTGTCATGTATGTTTTCTTTATCAATCTTGTTATGATCGCATCTCAAGACCTATGTCTTGCAGTCTGTTTGGTTACCTGTCTTAATATGTTTTCGCTATTTCACATGATTAGTATTTTGTCTATTATTCTAATCATGTTTTATCTACCGTTTATTATGGGTAATTCGCTAGGTAAATTGCTCTATTTCTCAACAATCCAAAATCCTTATTTCAGGCAATTTTTCCCAAGTGGCTTTGTTGCTTCTATGAAGCCACCTGTGTTCGAAGGTGTCAATTAAAAACGATGGCGTGTGAGATCAGTGCTCTGGTTTTGTACCATGAGCTGTTATAACGCTATCTATGGCGCACCTAAGGGAGAACTTAATCCCTCTCAAGAAGAGGCGTTCCAAAAACTTGATACCACTTTTAAGGCTGCCTTGATCAGCATTCTTGGCGATAATATTGTCGACTCATATCTGTCATTTAGCAATGGCAAGGATATGTGGGATGCGCTCGAGAGAAAATTTGGAGTCTCCGATGCTGGTATGAACTGTATGTCATGGAACAATTCTATGACCACAAGATGGTTGATGACCGCCCCATTATGGAGCATGCTCATGAGATACAGTAACTTGCCAGGGAGCTTGAGCACTTCACTTGTGTGTTACTGGAAAAGTTTGTTGCTGGAGGCATTATTGCCAAACTTCCCCAGTCATGGAGGAATTTTGCTACTTCTCTAAAGCACAAGAGACAAGAGTTCTCCGTGAGGGATCTCATGGGACTCTTGATGTGGAAGAGAAGGCGAGAGCAAAACACACGTACTCGAGGTACAGAGGGAGGTTCTAATGCCAATCTAGTACAGAAAAGGAACTTACAGCCTCACAAGTTCAAGAACAAAGGCAAGTTTGATGGCAAAGGAAAGTTCGATGGAAAGAACAAGGCCTCACAGTCTACCAGATTCAAGAAGAAGACTGATAAGAGGAAAGGTGCTTGTCATGTGTGCGGTGATCCTGATCATTGGGCTCCTTCTTGTCCCAACCGCTTTGACAAGCGCCAGCATGGGAAGGGCAGCAAGACTGCTAATGTTGTCATGGGTGACGTTGATATGAAAGATGTTGTGTATGGTATATTACCTACTTTTCTTTCATTATGTCATTCTCCTGATTGGTGGATTGACACGGACGCTAATGTACATGTCTGTTCTGATATTTCCATGTTTTCTTCATATCAGGTCAGAGGGACTCCAACCATGATGATGGGGAACGGCTCGCATACTTTGAAGGGTTTCGTAGCATGGAAAACAAAAAATTTATACCGCATGCACACAAACAAGCCAAGATCTATCTACTAGATTGTAGCAATGAGTCGATAGAAGAACTCACCCTTGAAGATTCCAAAGCGGTTAACGAGAGCAGATTCTCGTGGGTCATGTAGTCGTACACTTGCCGATCTCAAGATCGCGTAGACAATCCTTCCGGCGCTGCATTCCGGCAGCGCTTCCGCAGTCGGTCACACGTTCAGTACTCGATGAAGACCTTTCTCTCCCTTCTTCCAGCAGGCAGCGGAGGTTGTAGTTCTCCCCTCGCGATTCCGGCAGCACGATGGCGTGGTGTCGAAAGTAGAGGGAAGATCCTGCAGGGCTTCGCCTAAGCAGTGTGAGTTATGGTGGATCTAGGGTTTTCGGCGATCTAGGTTTAGAAGGCCGGAGAGGAGGAGGAGGTGTAGGTGGCGGCTAGGGCGATGGCGATGAGGCGGCGGCGCGGCGGCGGTGGCGGCGGCGGCGCACGGGGTGGGAGTGCTGGCTCTTGTGTTGTTTGGGGCAGTCATCCCCCTCTATTTATGAGAGGGGACAGCCTTAAGGGAGGGGATATTGAATCCACTTCCAAACCCAAGTTGGAAGGACTCTTTCCTTCTTCCACTAGGAAACCATTGTTCCAGTTTGACTTTTCAAACCTCCCGTTTGACTTTCAATTTAGAGCATTAATTCTCTCTCACAAATGCCCAAACCAAGTGAAATAGGATATGATCCAATCATTCCACTTACCCATGACACATTCATGGACCATTCTAATTCCGGTCCGGTGAACCTTCTAGAACCTTCTAGAATTTCTTCGATGAAAACATCGAAATCATTCCCGAACTCCGGAATCGGACTTTCCTTATATGAATCTTATTCTCCGGACCATTCCGGATCTCCTCGTGATATCCCGGATCCCATCCGAGACTCCGAACAAAATTCAGTCTCCCTACTTACATTCCATATCTACTAAACAACATCGAATCCTTAAGTGTGTCTCCCTACGGTTCGTGAATTATGCGGACATGACCGAGACACTTCTCCGATCAATAACACATAGAGGAATCTAGAAATTCATATGGATCCCACATATTTCTATGATTACTTTGCGATCGGATGAACCACTTACATACGATACCAATTTCCCTTTGTCTCGCAATAGTTTACTTATCCGAGGTTTGATCGTCAGTATCTTTGCATACTTAGTTCAGCCTCGTTACCAATAAGTACTCTTTTATCGTTCCCGTGATATGCGATCCCTTGTGAGCCAGTCACATGCTTGCAAGCTATATGGATGACATTCCACCGAGAGGGTCCAAAGTATATCTATCCGTCATACGGATGGACAAATCCCACTCTTGATCCATGTGCCTCAACCCATACTTTCCGAACACTCAGTGCCACCTTTATAGCCACCCAGTTACGGTGTGGTGTTTGATGTCATCAAAGTATCCTTCTGGTGATGGTGATTAGCATGATCTAATGGTCGAAGGAATTAGGTTACTATGTATCAGAAAGCTTATAGCAAACGAACTATTGAAATGACTTGATCTTTGTGCTACGCTTATCTATAGGAGTATGTCCATCATACCATTCTCCTAATGATTTGACCTTGTTGTTAACAACATCTCAATGTTCATGATCGAGAAACCACGATCATCAATTAACCAACAAGGTAGTATTATAAAGAGGCTTTACCAGGGACTCTAATTTAGTTTACAAATCACACAAGTATTAATGTTTCCGGTTAATACTATTATAGCATGAATGTAAACATTTATCATAAACACAAAGGTATAATAATAACTACTTTTATTATTGCCTCTAGGGCATATCTCCAATAGTCTCACACTTGCACTAGAGTCAACTAATCTAGATTACATGGTAATATACCGAACACCCATGGCGGTTTGGTGATGGTCATGTTTTGTCCTCGGGAGAGGTTTAGTCAACGGATCCGACACATTCAGATCTGTGTGTACTTTGCAAATCTTTATGTCACCATCTTGGACATGCCCTCGAATAGCGTGAAAATGCAGCTTTATATGCTTCAGCTTCTTGTGTGACCTTGGTTCTTGTGCATTGGCTATGGCGCCCATGTTATCACAATAGATAGACATTGGGTCCAGCGCACTTGGAACCACACCGAGCTCTGTAATGAACTCCTTCATCCATATCGCCTCTTGTGAAGCCTCCGAAGCAGCTATGTATTCCGATTCAGTTGAAGATCTCGCCACAACGCTTTTCTTTGCACTCCTCCAGCTAACTGCTGCACCATTCAAAGTAAATACGTATCCAGATTGAGATTTAGAATCATCCGGATCGGTGTTCCAACTAGCATCGGTGTAACCATTAACAACGAGCTGTTCATCACCTCCATAAGAAAGAACCATATCCTTAGTTCTTCTCAAGTACTTAAGGATGTTTTTGACCGCTGTCCAATGATCCACTCCTGGATCACTTTGATATCTGCTAGTCAAACTAACAGCATATGCAATGTCGGGTCTAGTACATAGCATGGCATACATAAGAGATCTTATGGCTGAGGCATAGGGAGTCTTACTCATCCTTTCTCTATCTTCTGCCATTGCAGGACTTTGAGTTTTACTCAAGGTCATATTGGGCAACATGGGAAAAACCCTTTCTTGCTACCTTCCATTCCAAACCTCTTTAGAACTTTGTCCAAATATGTACTCTGTGACAATGATATTAGGAGTCTTGATCTATCTCTATAAATCTTTATGCCAAATATGTAAGCTGCTTTGCCAAGATCTTTGATTGAAAAACTATTATTCAAATAATCGTTGACACTATTAAGAAGGTCTACATCATTCCCAATCAACAATATGTCATCTACATATAGTATTAAGAATGCTACAGAGCTCCCACTCACTTTCTTGTAAATACAAGCTTCTTCAACAATATGCATCTACATATAGTATTAAGAATGCCTGAACCCTGGGTACGGACACGCACCCGCACCAGGTGAAATAGCCCATGGAGCTCCTCCACCACCACCCGCGGGACCTTCGAATCACCCAATCACACCCGCGTAGAACAACGGCGAAAACGGGTACCCCTCACCGAAAGGGTCATTGATGATCCAAAAAGGACGCCCAACAAACAGGGTGCAAAAGAAAATCACCCGCCAAGTCAGATTGGTTGTGACTGCTCCACCCGCCATCCCTGAGTACCTCAGCGGTTCGGAGTCCTGCATCATTTTCAGCCGTTCGGATCACCCCCGCCAGATCCCTCGCCCAGGTCATGCTGCCCTGGTGCTCGAGGCGCAGATCGGAGGGTTCGAGATGAGCCGGGTCTTCATAGACGGCGGCAGCGGCATCAATCTGATGTTCGCTAGCACCTTAGCAGCAATGTGGATCCCGCTGTGTAGCCTGGAACAATCCGACACAATGTTCCATGGCATCGTCCCAGGGAAGGGCATATTCCCCCTAGGAAAGATATGGCTCGACGTCATCTTCGGAAAGCCCGACAACTTTTGGTGCGAGCGACTCAAGTTTGAAGTGGTGGATTGGCCATCACAATACCACGCCATCCTCGGGTGCGTGGCATTCGCAAGGTTCCTGGCAATACCACACTATGCGTACCTGCTACTGAAGATGCCAGGACCTAGGGGCATCATCACAGTCCAGGGGAGCTTCACCTGATCGGACCACTGCGATAGGGACTTCAATAGAATCTCCCAGTCATTCGGCATGTAGGAGGAGCTAATAAGGCTCCGAGAGGTGACAGACAACAGGGCACCCCCAGTCTCAAGGCAAAACGCACCTGACATGTCGTTCGACTCAACAGTCAACACGAAGAAGGTGCAGATCCACCCGACGGATGCCTCAAAGACGGCGCTAATCTCCAACGACCTCAGCCCCGCATAGGAAAGCGCGCTCGTCGAATTCCTCCGTGAGCGCTAGGAAATCTTCGCCTGGTGTCCTGTGGACATGCCAGGAGTTCCCAGGGAATTCGATGAGCACGCACTCAATGTGTTCCCAGATACCAAGCCCATCAAACAGTCCATCCGACGACTGTCCGAGCCACGGGCCGAAGCCATCGGAGTTGAGGTCAACAGACTGCACGCCGCTGATTTCATCAGGGAGATCAAGGAAAGCGAGTGGCTAGCCAACACCGTGATGGTCCCTAAAAAGGACACGGACATCCTACGGATGTGCGTGGACTTCACATCACTGAACAAGCACTGTCCGAAGGATCACTTCCCTCTCCCTCGGATCGATCAGATTATTGATTCGACTGCAGGATGCGAGAAACTCTCCTTCCTCGACGCCTACTCAGGCTAGAATAATATTCGACTCAAAGGTATCCAACAACTCGCTGGGCGCTAAGCAGATTCCTCAGCCGCATGGGTGAGAAGGCCCTGCCTTTTTACCAGCTGCTATGCAAAGCAAACAAATTCGAGTGGACACCTGAAGCGGATGACGCATTCGAAGATTTGAAGCGACTGCTCTCCACCTCGCCCGTCCTGGTCACGCCAAAGGAACGTGAGCCCCTCCTGCTATACATATCAGCCACGCACCAGGTGGTGAGCACTGTACTTGTGGTCGAGCGACCCAAAGATGGCAAGACCCACGGGGTCCAACACCCAATCTACTACCTCAGCGAGGTATTGACGCAAACAAATCAGAGGTACCCTCACTACCAGAAACTCTCCTACGGCGTGTTCATGATGGCTCGTCGACTGAGCCACTACTTCCAAGAGCATCAGGTGATAGTCGTCAACGAAGCACCCCTGAACAGCATCCTGAACAACCCGGAAGCCATAGGACGCGTGGCCCTGTGGGGAATCGAGTTGTCTCCTCTAGAAATAATCTACGAGAAGCTCCATGCGATTAAGTCTCAGGTCCTACCGGACTTCCTCGTCCACTAGATGGAGCTGCAGCTGCCCGACACCCCAGATATGACACAGTCGTGGACGATGCACTTCGATGGCTCCAAGCGCGAGGCTGGAGCAGGATCCAGGGTCATACTGACATCCCCGCAGGGCGACAAGATGAAGTACGTCCTCTGGATGAAATTTTGAGCATCCAACAACGAAGCCGAATATGAGGCCCTCATCCACGGCATGAGGATGGCCAAGATTTGCGGTGCAATGCGCCTAGTCATCTACGGTGACTCGAACCTCGTCGTCTAGCATACGATGAACGAGTGTGACGCACACGCCGCAAACATGATCGCGTACCGCACACTCTACAACAAGCTCGAAGGAGACTTTGACGGCTGCGAGCTTTAGCACGTTGGAAGAGAAAGCAACGAAGAAGCCGATAGGCTCGCCAATATCGGATCCACCTACGCACGGGTGCCACCAGGTGTGTTCCTCGAACAGATTTGCCTGCCATCCATCAAAAGAAATTCCCCAAGTGATAATCCGAAGAAGCAGAGCACTCGGGGGATGCGCTACCTGAAGGACATGAAGGACCCGAAAAGCTCGACACAGAGGTCGCAGTGGTCAACCTGATGCAGGTAATGGTAGTCGAAGAAACATGGACGCAACCATACCTGCCGTATCTGATAAACAGGGAACTATCTGATGACCCGACAGATGCCCGGCGCATATCTCGCCGGTCCAAGGCCTTCACCATCATCAATGGCGAACTGTACAAACGCAGCATTTCGGGTGTACTCCAAAGGTGCATCACCATCGGTGACGGCAAAACCATCCTCCAAGACATCCATGAGGGCATATGCGGCCATCACGCGGGTAGCCGCGCCCTCGTCGCCGTAGCTCTACGAGCTAGGTTCTACTGGCCAACGACCATGAATAACGTCAAGGACATCGTCCGAAGGTGTAACAGGTGCTAGAGGTTCGTAGACAAACCGCACGCACCTGGATCGGAGCTCAGGCCCATACCCGTGGTCTGGACCTTCGCCCAATGGGGCCTCGACATGATCGGCAAACTGCCCAAGTCCTCGAAAGGAGGCCACGTCTACCTCCTGGTTGCAGTCGACGAGTTCACCAAGTGGATCGAAGCCATGCCTGTTACCAACCAAAAGGGTAACACGGCCATGAAGTTCTTCGAGTCCATAGTCTACAGGTTCGGCGTGCCGCATAGCATCATCACCGACAACGGGTCGAACTTCATCTCCAAAAAATTCCAGGACTTCTGCGAAGGCCACGGGATCAACATAACATACGCCTCTGTGGCGCACCCGCAAATGAACGGGAAGGTCGAAAAGGCCAACGGCCTCGTTGGCGGCGGCATCAAGAAACGCCTAATGAGCCTGCTCGAGCGAGCTGCGGGAGCATGGACAGAAGAGCTACCCTCCATCCTTTGGAGCCTGCGCACAACGCCAAACAGCAAAAACAGGCTACACGCCTTTCTTCATGGTGCACGGAGCTGAAGCCGTGCTACCTGCCGAAGTACGCCATAAGGCCCCACGGGTCGTCGCCTACAGCGAAGCCGAATCAATGGCCGCACTCGAATACGCTGTCGATACACTCGACGAGGCACACGACATCACCGCAGCACGATCGGTGGTCTACCAACATAGCCTCCGTAACTATCACAGCCGTCGGCTGTGACCAAGGTCCTTCGACGAAGGAGACCTAGTCCTGTGACTCAAGCAAGAGCTCCCGAAGAAGCTCGAGGCACCCTGGGAAGGACCCTACGTCGTCACCGAAGTCATCCCAGGTGGCGCCTATCGCCTCAAGCACGTGGAGTCTGGAGTCGCACACTCCAACCCATGGAACGTTGCACAACAGCGACGCTTCTACCCCTATCTATCCCCCTTTACTTTCAATAAGGCTATTCAGCCAAGGCTACTCAGCGAATAATGTACCTCCTCATTACGATATGAATAAAGCTAAGTGTCTCGCCCAAAGTTTATCTCTTACTCGCATTTCTTTATGCTACAACACACTCGGGGGCTCCCCTCACCTCACGACTTCGTCGACTGAGGATAACGCATGTACACCTGAGTAGCTGATCACGTCAGGCTAACGAAATGGGCATACATACAAACAAGCACCACGTGCTAATACAATTAACCTTTACAGCAAAGGGCATAACATGCTCAGTCGAATACACACAAGTTTTTACATCTATCTTTTTACAGGTCCTACCTATTCTGAAGAATCACCTGCGTGTGATGCTCAAAGAGATCTACAATTTGTTCGGCATACTGCCTCACAACCGCATAGTGCGGGCGCATGTCCCACATATCATCACCTGACCGAAGGGGCGGCCCAGTGCAACAGCAGTTGCAAGATCCAAATCAGGGTGATGTAGCCGCACGAGGGAAAGCGCGGCATTCACCCCAGCAACCAACTGGTGTCGAACTAGCTCCCTGACATGACACACGTCTCGAAACTTCGCTAGCAAACCCCAGTTAGTTGATGGCGCTTCATCAAGAGGAAACATGACGTGCAGAATCAACGCTAGAGAAGTCTTCACCTGCCGCAGCACTCGCGATACCTGGTGAACACGATCCTACACAGCCGCAAGGACCATGGCACGGTCGCGATCCATCCAGAAAAAGCCACCGGCTTCCATATCTTGCTGAGTCATGCAATTTATTCGAACTGCAACACGCTCCTTCTCCTCCTTAGGAACAAGGTTAGCACCTGCAACACCTACAAAAGTAAGATGACAAGCCAATAGGCGCATCCGAAAATGAGTAGCAGCTCAAAAAAACTCACACTGCAGCTGTTCGGCTAAACACCACACCTCCCCCATCAAATACTCCTCTTTGGCGGCGCCTCACTCTGCCTTCGATTTCCAAACTCCGCATGACCTCGGATTCCAAGCAACTCCTTCTCAAGACTGCGGACGCGGTCACAAAGAAACAAAAGCTGCGACACATCATCCAAGGATGGTCGCGGCTACGGAGCAGGCAAAGTATCGACAGGGTCATCTCCCGAAGGTCCCTAGAGGAAAAGAGACAAGGATATGAACAACACACGAATGGGCAACGGCTCAAAGATTCATTATATACAACAAAAATCCACTACGTGGCACAAGAAGTGTTCATAAATATATATTACAACAAAAGAAGACGATAACTGCCCTACAACTACAAGGCCTAAGCAGTTGCATCCTGAGTGGCCTTGGAGCTAGATTGCCTGCTCTTGGCCTCTCCCTGCTGCCTCACCGCGTACTCCGCTAGCAGGTCAATCATCTTTGGCCCATAGCGTTTACAGCGGGCAGCATAGAGGCCAAAGGCTACCTCGGAACCGTCGGGAGACGTTGGCATCTGGGAAGTGACCTGATGAAGATCCAGCTCCGCTCTAGAAGCCATGGCCATCGCCAGCCCCATGGACGTGCCGATGCCTTTCTGCTTGCGCTTGTACGCCGCAGGCGCGTCGGCTGACAACGCATCCGCCAACAATTCGACATCCTCAAGGGCAACACCCTTGGGGACGAGCTCCTTGTAGAAGCTCCCGAGAACCTCCTTGGCTTTGGCAAGAGAGCCAACAACAGTAATGCAACGGTCTTCAACCGCCGCAGCAGCATCATCCAGAGCACTGCCGTGCTCCAGAGCTCTGCGGTCGAACTCAATGCCTGCGGCATCTGAAAAACGAAAAAGTACAACAAGAATTAAACAAAGGCATGGATTCAGGGCAGCCGAAAGAAACTAAGAAGGAAAAATCACTCACCCGAAATAGCCTTGGCAGCAGCCATCAGCTTCTCGGCTACCTCCCTCTCACACAAAGATGCGGCGGTGGCGAGCTGCTCCTCGTGGTCTGTAATCTCCTGTTACAGGCGCTCCTTGATAGCAGCTGCATCAGCCAGCTCCCGCTCGAGGCGCTCTTTGGCACCAACGGCGTCCTCGGCCTTTTTCTCCGCTCGCCCGAGGCTCTTTTTTAGAGCATCAAGCTCGCGGAGAGCAGTATTATTTTCATCTGCAAAAAAGAACACATATCAGATTCGCAAGTAAGCAAGCAGAGGAAGACGAAGAAGACCTATCTAAAATATGAACCTTGAAGCCGCTGCAGGCTGGCCTCCAACGCCAGATGCTGCTTCACCAGTTGGTTGGCGTCTTGCACAAAAGTCTGCGAGAAGAAGCAGCTGATCAAAAAAAGGGATCCGGGGCTGCGCCCGCAAAACGAGCAAAACAAAATCAAGCATACAAAAGACGCTCGGGGGCTCCCCCCGAGACGCGCACAAAACAGAAGCAATGATCAGCAGGTGATACGAAAAATGCTCGGGGTCTCCCCCCCCCACACAGTAAGAACGAAAGCACTTACATGACCAGACGGCGACTCTGAAGGTCCAGCTGTAGTCTTCTGGGAGACAATCACCCGAGCCTCATGCGGAGAAGGGTTCGGATCAATGGCCCTAGAGGTGGCCACCGTCTGCGAAGGGGGAGGCGTCATCTTCGACTCCCCCACCATCTCCTGACTGGCATCACTAAACGAGCCATCAGAGGAGTGGCTGCACAAGAAAGCACCAGTCAAAGACAATCAAGCAACAATGAAGGATAGCAAAAAGCACTCGAAAGAACTTACGAATCCATATCGCTCATATTGAAGACAGGCAAGGACCTCTTGCCCTTCTTCTCTTCCTTCTTCTGATTCGCCGGCGGCTGCGGTGCTACAGCCTGCACAGGCACGGACGGAATAGGGGAGGAATAGCCACCATCACCTCCACTATGACGCACAAGGAATGACGGGTTCCTAGGAATTGGCAGAGTCGAGGCATCAGATGAGTCGCTCGAGCTCCGTGCCCGCTTTCGGATCTGCCCCTCGCTCGACTCGGGGGCTTCTTCAGCTGGCGACTACGCCGAGGGAAGGTCAGACATGGAGTCCACTACCTCATTCTCCGGCGCATCCGAAAAACATTCGGGTAGTGGAGGCACCATGCCCGGTACCTTGAACTCCTGCACAAAGTAAGAAAAGTAAACTTTCAGAACAAACGAGTACAAGAAAAACGCACTCGAAAATAGCGCTACGTGCATGCCCCAGATCTACACCTGCGGAACCGGACGAGAGGCAGTGAACGGAGGAGTCAACGACTTCCCTGGAAGGTCCTCTTCAGCTTTGTACTTCAGCAGCGGCCGAAGGATTCTGTCGAGATCCCCCTTGGAGAGCTCCTCAGTCGAAACCCTAGTCGGATCTTGGCGGCCAGAATAAAGGAACATCGGGTGCGCCCTAGCCTGGAGCGGCTGCACCTGACGTTTGAGGAAGGTGCGGATAATATCCACATCGTTCACCTCCTTATCCGGAATCACCTGGAGGTCCTCCACCCAATGATAGAGCTCCTCTATCTCCGCCACCTCACCATCCAAGATGTGGTTCTTCCATGACCTCTTCGGCTGGATTTTCTGGGTGGAGTCGAAAGGAGCAAGGCCAAAAAAAATCCCATCCACTGGGGAGTCGCGGATGTAAAACCATCGCCTCCGCCAGTACTGGACAGACTCAGACATAGAAAAAGAGAAGAATAGAAAATTGGATTTAAGGGAAATGATGCAGCCACCGATGGGATAAACGCCATCCTAGCCAGATTGCCTCTTGACGGAATAGAGCTTCCCGAAAAGGCCAAAGTGCGGCTCGATACCGAGCCAGCACTCGCAGAAGGTGATGAAACAGGCGATGTGGAGAAGAGAATTTGGCGAGAGATGGCGAAGTTGGATACCATAGAAGAAAAGCAGTCCACGGAGAAAATCGTGGACTGGGAGAGAGAGGCCCCGAAGGACAAAAGCAACAAACATAACCCGAAACCCAGCGGGTGGACGAGGAATTACCTCGTCGCCGGGAATCTTGACGGCCTCCTTGTCCTGTGGGATCAGGCCCCGCTCATGAAGCTTGCACAGGTCGCCCTCGCGCGTCTCCGTACGCTGCCACCCACCATCAGTGACGCGGGTAGCGTTGGTGCCCTTTTTGCCACCGGTAGCAGTGCTGGTACCCGCCACGGTGGAGGTTTTCTTCGATTTCCCTATTGCAGTGCGGAGATGGCGGCGGGGTGAGCGCAGAAAAGAAGATGGGAAGGATCGAAGAATTTCTAGCGCGTGACGAAGAAAAGCTCAAGGAGGTGGAAGCAGTGAAAAGCAAATGGCTGCGGTGAAAACAAACAAATTTTCCCCCACGGATTATAAGGACGAAGACGATGAACAGGGACCGTTCATCAGGAAGCCCTAGAGCCAACATCAAAATCCAACCATCCACGTGTCATCACAGCAGCGAACCGTCGCTCGCACGTTGTCCACTACACACGGAAACCAAGGATACGCCGTAATTATCTCCACGTCGCGCGTGACCAGTCAATTCAAAGTCAGAAGGTGGGACCCACGTTCGTCCAGTCACGTCACCTCTGGCGCTGCAGACGCTTGAGGTCACCAACCGTCAGCACTGACGTTATTAAAGATATACTAGCAACGGTTACAAATCTTCGGCTATGCAGCTAAAATATTCACTCGAATCTACGATTCGAGTAATTACTCGGGGACTACTATCAGGAGCGCTGGTCGCGCACCCGAAGCATAACTAAGGTACTACCCCGCTGAACTATTCTTCGAGTCCTACGTCGAGTCTATGACTCCACTACGGACTTGGGGGCTACTCCCATAGGGAGGACTGATTCAAGCATCCGAAAAATTTTGTGTCCTACGGACCTGAAGCAAGTAACGGCTGAACTAAAAGTCTCCGCTTGAATCTACGACTCGAACAGACACTCAGGGCTACTCCCATAGGGAGCGCTGGTCGCGCACCCTATGAATTCTTCGACTGCGATCCTCCGGATCAGAATGCAAAAAAACTTTTCGGCAACTCTGCCCCAATTAACGCTAAGTGAGTAACATCCTCCTTGGCCACCTGAAACACCTCCGCGGTGATAAACATTCGTATGATGTGTCTGCGACACAAAGTAAGACCTGCAAATATCATCTGATGGCCTGGCAACGCACACGACTGCGCTCTACTAGTAAAAATCCGTGCCAGCATGCGCGATTAAAATCCCGACGGACGCGTTAGGTACATCATTCAAAATTTACTGGGATTCCACTCCTGTAAGTCCTCAACGGCCTGAGTCGAATTACGCCAGCATATGTTCTGGGTTCGAGTCGAGGGACTCGAATCTGAAGAAGATCGTGTTGTTTTGTCCTAAGATAGTTAACTGACCCTGATCCGTCGGGTGAGTCAGGCACACGCATCTAATCCTGAGAATGGTTGGAGAACTGCACCAAACCTCAACTAAACCCGCATGGTTAAATATGGCCGTCCAAACCAAACTAAACCCATTTGATACTTTCGCTGGCCCAACCATAACCAAACCCATTTCATTTTAAACCCAAACTAAACTAAAACTGAGTGCCGATCTGTGGGTTGAAACCAGTTGTTGTAATGGTTCGAGAACCGTTCAATAACAAATCGTTATTACCCACTCTGATAGAGCACATCCTACCAAAGATGAAGTCAGCCATCATACAATTCCACAGCGTCTCCTCTTTGTTCTTTTCGGCTGCTTGCTTGCACGCTGCGTGTGTTGCGCTAGTGAACCACGACTCGGGGGAGGCAGTGCTTGCGTCCGGCGAGCAAAACGTGAGCACGGCAGTTGCCGCGGAGGCAGGGCCGACGGCCGGCGATATGAGCGCGAGTGTCAACGGCAGTTGCCGCGGAGGCAGGGCCGGCGGCCGGCGATACGAGCGTGAGTGGCCACGGCAGTCGCCGTGGAGGCAGGACCGGTGGCCGGCGATACAAGCGCGAGTAGCGATGGCAGTCACCGCGGAGGCCGGGCCGGGCAGCCGGAGATACGAGCGCGCTTGGCGACAATAGTTGCCGGGGACGCCGGGCTGGGCGACCGGTGATAGGAGCGCGAGTGGCGACGACAGTTGCCGTGGAGGCCGGCGAAGGCCGGTCCAGGTGGCCGGCGAGCCACACGCCAGTGGTGACAACAGCTGTCGTGGAGGTGGGGCTGATGAGCCGCGTGCGAGCGGGCTGAGGAGACGCGGCGGCGACGCGCCGGGGCAACAAGGCGCTCGTGTACGTGCCGGCGAACGAGACGATGCGGTCGCTGCCGGCGCTGGAGCGGCGGCTGGGCTCATTCGGGTGGGAGCGCTACTACGTGGACCTTGCAGTCGTGCAGCTCCACAGGCGCGATGGTGGCTCCACAGCAACCTTCCCGCGCAACATCGTCGGGTTGACTGCGTATATCGTGAATGGAACGGAACCAAAGCAATGAACCGGGTGTAAACTATGGCTTGGAACTGTTTGGAACCAGACCTGTTCAGACCCATACCCGACCGGACCCAACCATTTGCCTTTGAAAACCAAACTTTTATCATAGTCATCCCATTAACACTTGAACCGAACGTGACCACACGTTGGAACTAACCCAACACACCCGGTTAATTCAAAACCAATCTCAGATTTACACGCATCAGCAATCCCTACATGCTCAAATCATTCTCTAGTAAACAGAGATAGCTGCACCCGAAAGATTGAAGAGTCCTCAGCCAAATCTGCGATTCGATTGAACACTCGGGGGCTACTGACATGGTTATACCCTGCTGGTACACGACTTTAGCATACCTGGTCCAGCCCAAGGAAGGCCCACGAAAATATACGCGGCCCATGAAGATTTTCGGGTGGCCCAAGCCCATGTCGTCTTCGGATCCTTGGAGAGCAAGACTAGAACAGATAGAATATTCAAAGGGAACAAACCCTAAAACCCGTAACTGACTCGATCTATGCCTGGGACCTGCCTATCTCTATATAAAGGCTAGGAAGGCACGGCGAGGAGGCCCTCCGA
Organism: Avena sativa; assembly: GCA_916181665.1. NCBI lineage: Eukaryota > Viridiplantae > Streptophyta > Magnoliopsida > Poales > Poaceae > Avena > Avena sativa. The sequence goes on from OV702284.1 coordinate 440,886,486, forward strand.
CAACCTCTCACAACCAGCGCATACACACCTTCACGCCAGATTGCATCTGCGCACCCCTGTAACTTTCGGTTCCGCCGCAATCAAGAGAAGACAAGCAGGAGTAGGGTTTTCCCTCCGGGGGCCTGAATCTGGGTAAATCTTGTGTCCCCTGGTTGCTTGTCTGCTAACCGTTCCGCGATCTCTAGCATCCCCATCTTCTCCAAAACCCAAGCCATAACAATGGGCATTGACGAAATCAAACCTCGTCAGCGGCGGCTAGGGCGACGGGGACGAGGCGGCGGCGGCTGGCGGCGGTGCGGCGGCGGCGGCGCACGGGGTGGGAGGTTGGCTCTTGTGTTGTTTGGGGCAGCCCTTCCCCTCTATTTATGATAGGGGCAGCCTTGAGGGAGGGGAGTTTGAATCCACTTCCAAACCCAAGTTGGAAGGACTCTTTCCTTCTTCCACTAGGAAACCATTGTTCTAGTTTGACTTTTCAAACCTCCTGTTTGACTTTCAATTTAGAGCTTTAATTCTCTCTCACAAATTCCCAAACCAAGTGACCTAGGAGATGATCCAATCTTTCCACTTACCCATGACACATTCATGGACCATTCCCCTTCCGATCCGGTGAACCTTCTAGAATTTCTCCGATGAAAACATCGAAATCATTCCCGAACTCCGGAATCGGATTTTCCTTATATGAATCTTATTCTCCGGACCATTCCGGATCTCCTCGTGATATACCGGATCCCATCCGAGACTCCGAACAACATTCGGTCTCCCTACTTACATTCCATGTCTACTAAACAACATCGAATCCTTAAGTGGGTCTCCCTACGGTTCGTGAATTTTGCGGACATGACCGAGACACTTCTCCGATCAATAACACATAGAGAAATCTGGAAATTCATATGGCTCCCACATATTTCTATGATTACTTTGTGATCAAATGAACCACTTACATATGATACCAATTTCCCTTTGTCTCGCGATAGTTTACTTATCCGAGGTTTGCTCGTCGGTATCTCTGCATACTTAGTTCAGCCTCGTTATCGATAAGTACTCTTTTCTCGTTCCCGTGATATGTGATCCCTTGTGATCCAGTCACATGCTTGCAAGCTAATTGGATGACATTCCACCGAGAGGGCCCAGAGTATATCTATCCGTCATATGGATGGACAAATCCCACTCTTGATCCATGTGTCTCAACCCATACTTTCTGAACACTCAATGCCACCTTTATAGCCACCCAGTTACGGTGTGGTGTTTGATGTCATCAAAGCATCCTTCCGGTGATGGTGATTAGCATGATCTCATGGTCGAAGGAATTAGGTTACTATGTATCAAAAAGCTTATAGCAAACAAACTATTGAAATGACTTGATCTTTATGCTACGCTTATCTATAGGAGTATGTCCATCATATCATTCTCCTAATGATATGACCTTGTTGTTAACAACATCTCAATGTTCATGATCGACAAACCACGATCATCAATTAACAAACAAGCTAGTATTATAAAGAGGCTTTACCAGGGACTCTAATTTAGTTTACAAATCACAAAAGTATTAATGTTTCCGGTTAATACTATTATAATGTAAACATTTATCATAAACACAAAGATATAATAATAACTACTTTTATTATTGCCTCTAGGGCATATCTCCAACATGCTTCTGTTCATGGTGTTGGTACGATCGATCTGAAGTTCACTTCGGTAAAGACCGTGCGCCTGAAGAACGTGCATCATGTTCCCTCAATAAATAAAAATCTTGTTAGTGAATCTCTTCTGTGTCGAGATGGCTACAAGATTGTATTCGAGTCCAATAAATTTGTAATTTCAAAGTAAAGAACCTTTCTTGGTAAAGGCTATGAGTGTGGAGGCTTGTTCCGCTTATCTCTGTCAGACATTTGTAATAAAGTTGTTAATCATATTTACACGAATTTTGAATCAAATGTCTGTCACTCTCATCTTTGTCATATTAATTTTGGTTGTATGACGCGGCTAGCTAAAATGAATTTAATCCCTGATTTCACAATTGTTAAGGGATCTAAGTGTCAAGTCTGCATGCAAGCTAAACAACCTCGCAAGTCACATACGACTGCAGAAGTGAGAAATTTAACACCACTAGAGCTTATACATTCTGACCTTTGTGAGATGAATGGTGTGTTGACAAAAGGTGGAAAGAAATATTTCATGACTTTGATCGTTGACTCTACGAGATATTGTCATGTGTATCTTCTGAAATCAAAAGATGAGGCTTGAGTTTCTTCAAAATCTATAAAGTTGAGGCAGGAAATCAACTTGATCGAAAGATTAAGAGGCTCAGGTCTGATCGTGGTGGAGAGTACTTTTTCCAACGAGTTTGATTCCTTTTGTGCGGAACATGGCATAATTCATGAGAGGACGCCTCCCTACTCACCCCAGTCAAATGGAGTACCCGAAAGAAAGAACCATACTCTAACAGATTTGGTTAACGCCATGTTAGACACATCGGGTCTCTCTAAGGAATGGTGGGGGGAGGCACTATTGACTGTGTGTCATGTCCTAAACCGTGTTCCCACAAAGATTAAAGAAATTACTCCGTTCGAAGAATTGGAGAAGAAAATATTAAAACTCTCTTACATACGTACTTGGGGTTGTTTGGCAAAGGTTAATGTACCAATCCCCAAGAAGCGCAAGCTTGGACCAAAAACCATTGATTGTGTTTTTCTGGGCTATGATTTTCATAGCATTGGTTATAGATTCTTGATAGTAAAATCTGAAGTGCTTGACATTCATGTCGGTACAATCATTTAGTCGACTGATGCGACATTCTTTGAGGATATCTTTCCAATGAAGGATAAACCTAACTCATCAAATTCGGAGATACCTAGTTCATCTAATCAGGAATTTGCTACATTCTCTGAACCTACCATTCCAATTAAACACTCTTAAAGTCCTAAGGAGGATGATAATGAAATTCCTAAAAGGACCAAGAGACAAAGGACTACAAAGTCTTTTGGTGATGATTTCATTGTGTACCTTGTGGATGACACTCCCACTTCCATTTCAGAAGCATATGCATCTCCTGATGCTGACTACTGGAAGGAAGCCGTCCATAGTGAGATGAATTCCATCTTAGCTAATGGAACATGGGAGATCACTGATCGTCCTGATGGGTGTAAACATGTAGGATGCAAGTGGGTGTTTAAGAAAAAACTTAGACCTGATGGTACTATTGAGATGTACAAGGCACGGCTTGTGGCCAACGGATATACTCAAAAAGAAAGTGAGGACTTCTTTGACACTTACTCACTTGTTGCCATATTGACCACCATTCGAGTATTACTCTCATTGGCTGCCTCTCATGGTCTTCTCGTTCATCAAATGGACGTTAAGACAGATTTCCTTAATGGAGAGTTGGATGAGGAAATTTACATGGATCGGCCAGATGGTTTTGTGGTAAATGGTCAAGAAGGAAAGGTGTGCAAGTTGTTGAAGTCTTTATATGGTCTAAAACAAGCCCCTAAGTAGTGGCATGAGAAGTTCGAAAGAACTTTAACTGCTGCAGGCTTTATTGTAAATGAAGCTGATAAATGTGTGTACCATCGCCATGGTGGGGGTGAGGGAGTAATCCTTTGTTTGTATGTTGATGACATACTAATTTTCGGAACCAACCTTAATGCAATTAAGGAGGTTAAAGATTTCTTATCTCGTTCCTTTGAGATGAAGGATCTAGGAGTGGCTGATGTCATCCTGCACATCAAGCTATTGAGAGATGATGATGGTGGGATTACATTGCTTCAGTCCCACTATGTGGAAAAGGTCTTGAGTCGTTTCGGGTATATCGACTTCAAGTTTTCTCCTACACTATATGATCCTAGTGTATTGCTTCGAAAGAATCAAGGAAATGCTAGAGACCAACTGAGATACTCTCAAATTATTGGCTCGCTTATGTATTTAGATAGTGCCACGAGGCATGACATCGCCTTTGCTGTAAGCAAACTGAGTCGATTTGTTTCAAATCCAGGAGATGATCACTGGCATGCTCTTGAGAGAGTTATGCGCTATCTAAAAGGCATTGCGAGCTATGGCATACACTATACCGGGTATCCGAGGGTACTAGAGGGTTATAGTGATTTAAATTGGATATCTGATGATGACGAGATAAAGGCCACGAGTGGATATGTATTCACACTTGCTGGTGGCACTGTTTCTTGGAAGTCTTGCAAGCAAACCATCTAAACGAGGTCAACTATGGAAGCAGAACTCACAGCATTAGACACAGCCACAAGTTGAAGAAGAGTGGCTTCGTGAACTCTTGATGAACTTGCATGTGGTTGAAAAAAGAATACCCGCAATCCTTATGAACTGCGATAATCAAATTGTGATTTTCAAGGTAAATAGTTTTAAGGATAATATGAAGTCATCAAGACATGTGAAGAGGAGACTAAAATCTGTCAGGAAAATGAGAAACTCCGGACTTATTGCATTGGATTATATCCAAACATCTAAAAACTTGGCAGATCCCTTCACAAAGGGTCTATCACGCAACATGATAGAAAATGCATCGAAGGATATGGGTATGAGACCCACAATTTGACCTTTCCACAGTGATAAACCACTCTATGTGATCGGAGATCCCGTGAATTAGAATTGGGAGACAAGCTGTTGGTTAGCTGAGAGGAAAGTATCCCTACTTTAATAAACACCACTCCATAAATATGCAATACTTTCCTATTCTGCACGGCAGGTTGATTTATTATCTTAATGTGTTCTAAGTGGCTTATCCTAAGCAAAGATGTTGTCCTGCAAAACATCTTTTGAAGAACACACCTATATGAGTCTGATTGTTAAAACGTCGCAGTCTATAAGAGTAGGGTGCTCTCTAATAAACTCATGAAAGGTCATGGAGTATGACGTATAAACTCCATCCGCGGGGAAGTCCCACGGTAGCCTTGTATCGGTCAAGACTTTTTGTGAAGCTAGGTTCGCAGCAAACTTGCAGTTCAAGGCATAGTCCATTGTACAAGTTGCAGCCTAGTATAACATAAAGCTCTAAGTGGAAGTTCAACTTAACAGTCTCCACTATAGTACCGGTATATAAACAATATTTTGGAACCAAAGGCAAACTTCATGTGCCTCTGGGATCTGGTGGAGGATTGTTGGAATTTTTGCTTAAATAGGCCCAGCCCATTTATTATATGCCAATAAATTCCTGAAATCCTAGAGGCCCATTTGGCCCATCCATGCAAGGCTCCCACATTGCTAGTTGAGTAGAATTTAGACCAGCTTATAAGGTCAGCTCTTCCACCACTTGTACGAGCTTGAGAAGAGAAGACATATACACACGCGCTCCTCCTCCTCGCTCGCCTCACCACGCCACGCCACGCCTCGCCTTGTCACGACGTGCGCGCGGGTTGCGGGAATCGAGCCGAGCTTTATTTTGCCACGCATGAATGGTATATGAACAGTTGTACAGAAGCTGAAATGTTTTGCTTGAGTGGACTTTTAATACGAGCTAAATAAATACGAACTGACTGGAGGCTGTCTGGTGGGCTGCTGCCTATTCGCTTCAACTTCTGTCCGTTTGTTTTATCTCCTGTGCAGCCTGTCTGCCTTCCCCTCTGTGCCTATATAAGAGAGAGGTCGCGCCTCCTCTCAGACACACTGACACACATCATTGCATACTCCTTTGCGCCTCCAGTTCCAGAGCACTGCGCTACCTAGATTTTCCCCATCCCGTCTTGCGGCGTGCACCGCGAGCCGGGACAGTAGGCCTCCGAGACCCCGCTGCTTCGAGTCCTGTACGGGAGAAGGGCGATAAAGTTTTGGGGGAGCGCTATCGGCGCGACTACTGGCTTCATCACGGACTCCCTCTCGGATAGCGATTGCGCCGATGTATTCCCCAACGAGGACTTCTTCCCCGACATCAGCACCCTCTTCCTCGACGACATGGCTAATGACGGTGCCAACACGAACACCGGCGGTTCCTCTTCTACTGCCGCTGCCGTGTATGTTTTCTTTATCAATCTTGTTCTGATCGCATCTCAAGACCTATGTCTTGCAGTATATTTGGTTACATGTCTTAATATGTTTTCGCTATTTCACATGATTAGTATTTTGTCTATTATTCTAATCATGTTTTATCTAGCGTTTAGTATGGGTAATTCGCTTGGTAAATTGCTCTATTTCTCAACAAAATCTACACGGTAAAATATGTCTAGATACACTTTCTTTACAAATCTAAAACATCTTATATTTTGAAACAGAGGGAGTAGCATTCGGTCAGATACTTGGAACCATGGAATGACTGGTTAACAACGGAACAACAGTGGACGATGGTAGGGCCCACATGTGTGCATCCTCTCGCCATAGCGGAAATGAGGACGGTAGAGAGGTGGGGTTCCAGCCATGAAGCCACCAGGAGACACTGGAGCTCGCGAGGCTGGATCGCTGGTATGCGCGCATCTCATTAGGAGCAGGTAGGAAGGCAACAGGGACAGCCTGCTTGACGTGTCGCGTGAAGGGGGATGTGGGGACTAGGGAGGGAGTCCTCGAAAGGACTTGCGAATCTGCAAACGCGGTGGCCCGACCGGTGGGCGCCGAGCCTAAAACCTTGGAGGTAGAGCAGGGTGGTGGTAGTGGCGAGAGGAGTATGAGCGCGTCGGCTGCCTTGCCATGGCTTGTCGTCCGGTATCTCATTTGCATACCCACTCCGGATGGCATCCGGCATCCGGGTAAAGGCCTACCATACCGGTCCCAGCCCCATTTTCCCCGCCCCGGTGTCATCGCCGGGTCTTGGAAATCCACCAGACTCGTGACCCGGCCAGGTTCGGGGACCCAATGGGTACCCGCGACGATGCACAACGATGTTCGAGTCGAGGGAGAGAAGCAGAAATGGCAGGAGGGGAACGATGTTCGCGTGTCTTGCGTCGCCTCTCGTGTGTGGGAAACTGGAGATCGGGGCCTCAGGGGGAATTGCGTTTGGGCTCTTAGGATCTGGGGTGGGATCATGGGACATGGTGGGCTATTAGGGTTTGTTTTCCTCGTGTTTTAGCGGGGTCCACGGGTTTGTGGGTCCACGGGTTTGACATCCCCATACCCACACCCTGCTATACCCGACGGGTCTAGTTTTTTGCCACTAAGCAGCCCTGCGGGTTTTTTTCTTACGAGACCCTTCACATTGATGGTGGGTACCCGTCGGGTTTTCGTATTTTGGGGCCCCATTGCCATCCCTAGTACCCACCTAGATCACGAACTAGAGGTGGGATCTTGGGATACCACTTAACACCCTAGTTGCATACTCCTAACCACCTAATATGACAATCAAAAGGCCAATACAGTAAAGGATCCGTCATTGGTGGACCTCGAGCAATACTCACTACTGGAAAAACCATCTTCGGTTCGACGTGAACAAGGCAAGCAGTCCCGGCCTGGCACAGCCCGCGACTAGTGGGAGCACTAGTCTCGGGCTGTGAGGCCTCTAACGGCTAGAAACGGCCGTAGTCACTAGTCCCGGGCCAGACCAGGTCATTAGTCCCGGTCCGTAATACGGCTCGGGACTAATAACCTGGAGCAGGCCAGCTAGTCCTTTCATGGACTATTAGTCCCGGGTCGTATCACGGCCCGGGACTAGTTGTCCACCACTATATATTCTACCTCCTGTCCTGCTGCCCTAACGCATATGGTGGCCATTTTTCTCAAAGAAGCAAGAGAGTTCATGCCATTTTTTTCTCAAGATTTAGTTTATAACACCTAAATCCAAAGCTTTAAAAGGTTAGAACTTCATTCTTTCATCTCTTATTGCTACTTTAGATCTATAATGCTCTAGAAGTATAGAGATATGGATCAATGCATGCATGCTCTAGAAGTAGCTAGAAGGATTTTGATATATATATGTGTAACAAATTTTGGTTAGGCACATAGTTACTGAAAATTGAAATGTGTAATTTTAGAGTTTCAGAGCTTAGAATGGAATGAGGTTTTCACTGATAGAACAATAATAAAAAACTCCACATTTATCATGTTGATTGTTTTCTCCAATTCACGAATTAGTGCATGTAAATTTTTCAAGGTTCAAAATTAATGCTCTAGAAGCTCTCAATATAACTTGTAATAATTTTATCATGTTGTGTAATGGTTTTTGATATACTTTTACTATAATGCAGATGGTCCGGGAATGGATGTACGGTACTGACCGACGCCCTGGCGAGTTCATTAATAGCGTGCATGAATTCATCTGTGTTGCTGATGCAAACAAGCGCAATGGTTTTGTATTCTGTCCATGTAATGGATGTAGGAATCAGAAGGATTACTCTGACTCAAAAACCCTTCACAGCCACCTGTTGAAGTCTGGCTTCATGCCCAATTATAATTGTTGGACCAAGCACGGAGAGAGAGGGGTTATAATGGAAGACAATGAAGAAGAGGAGGAGGATGACAACTATCATGGTTTCCCTGAGTACGGAAATACTTCCATGGGGGATGCTGAAGGGGAGGATGAAGAATAGACACATGATGAACCCGCTGATGATCTTGGTCGGACCATTGCCGATGCACGAAGAGATTGTGAAACTGAAAAGGATAGAGAGAAGTTCAATCACATGTTAGAGGATCACAAAAAGTTGTTGTACCCAAATTGCGAAAATGGTCTGAAAAAGCTAGGCAGCACATTGGAATTGCTGCGATGGAAGGCTGAGTGTGCTATACCTGACTCCTCATTTGAAAAGTTGCTGAAAATGATGAGAATATGCTTCCAAAAGATAACGTATTGCCCACCAGTACGTACGAAGCAAAGAAGGTTGACTGCCCTCTAGGTTTAGAGGTTCAGAAGATACATGCATGCCCTAATGACTGCATCCTCTACCGCGGTGAGGAGTATGAGAATTTGGATGCATGCCCGGTATGCACTTCACTTCGGTATAATATTAGACGAGATGACCCTGGTGACGTTGAGGGCGAGCCCCCCCCCCCCCGGAAGAGGGTTCCTGCCAAGGTGATGTGGTATGCTGCTATAATACCACGGTTGAAACGCTTATTCAGAAACAAAGAGCACGCCAAGTTGTTGCGATGGCATAAAGAGGAACGTAAGTCAGACGGGATGTTGAGACACCCCGCTGATGGGTCGCAATGGAGAAAAATCGATAGAAAGTACACGGACTTTGCAGATGACGTAAGGAGTTTAAGGTTTGGTCTAAGTACAGCTGGCATGAATCCCTTTGGGGAGCAGAGCTCCAGTCACAGCACCTGGCCCATGACTCTATGCATCTATAACCTTCCTCCTTGGTTGTGTATGAAGCGGAAGTTCATTATGATGCTAGTGTTGATCCAAGGTCCGAAGCAACCCGGCAATGACATTGATGTGTACCTAAGGCCATTAGTGGAAGAACTTTTACAGTTGTGGCACGAACCCGAGATACGCGTGTGGGATGAGCACAAGCAGGAAGAATTTAACCTCTGAGCATTGCTTTTTGTAACAATCAATGATTGGCCTGCTATTAGTAACCTTTCAGGACAGTCAAACAAGGGATACAATGCATGCACACACTGTTTAGATGAGACTGAAAGTATATATTTGGAACATTGTAAGAATAATGTATACAATGAGCATCGTCGATTTCTTTTGGCCAAGCATCCCTTAAGAAAGAAAGACAAGCATTTCAACGGTCTGGCATGTCACCAAACGAAGCCTAAGGAGCATACTGGTGCTAATATATTTGATATGGTCAAAGATTTGGATCAAATGGTAACCTTTGGAAAGGGTCCTGGAGGAAAATCTGTTCCGAAGGACGCTGAAGGACACGCACCCATGTGGAAGAAGAAATCTATATTTTGGGAGCTACCATATTGGAAATTCTTAGAGGTCCGCTCTGCAATCGATGTGATGCATGTGACGAAGAATCTTTGCGTGAACCTGCTAGGCTTATTGGGTGTGTATGGGAAGACAAAAGATACACCGGAAGCATGAAAGGACCATCAACGTATGAAAGACCTAGATGGCCTGCATCCAGAATGGTTTCAAGGTCATGCCAGCTACGCTCTTACCAAACAAGAGAAGGAAATATTTTTTGAATGCCTAAGCAGTATTAAGGTCCCGTCTAGCTTCTCGTCGAATATAAAGGGAATAATAAATATGGCAGAAAAAAGTTCCAAAACCTAAAGTCTCATGACTACCACGTGATTATGACGCAAATGCTTCCGATTGCATTGAGGGGGCTTCTACCAGATAATGTTCGAGTACCCATTGTGAAGCTATGTGCATTTCTCAATGCAACCTCTCAGAAGATAATCAATCCTGAAGATCTACCATGGTTATAGAATGATGTGGTCCAATGTCTTGTCTGTTTTGAGTTGGTGTTCCTACCATCCTTCTTCAATATTATGACGCACCTGCTGGTTCACCTAGTCGAAGAGATTTCCATTCTCGGTCCTGTATTTCTACACAATATGTTTCCCTTTGAGAGGTTCATGGGAATCTTAAAGAAATATGTTCGTAATCGTGCTAGGCCAGAAGGAAGCATCTCCAAGGGCTATGGAACAGAGGAGGTCATTGAATTTTATGTTGACTTTGTTCCTGACCTTAGGCCGATTGGTCTTCCTCAATCGCGGTATGAGGGGAGACTGAGTGGAAAGGGTACTCTAGGAAGGAAATCAATAATATGTAGGGACGGACATTCTTACACCGAAGCACATTACACCGTTCTACAGAATTCTATCTTGGCAGCCCCATATATCGAGGAACACAAGAAAATCTTACGCTCCAACAACCCTGGAAAGCATGACTCTTGGATTAGAGATGAACACATGAAGAGTTTCGGCGGTTGGTTGCAACATCTCATCAAAAACAATACTCTTCGAGATCAGTTATACTTGTTGTCTAGGTCACCATCTTCGACTATATCGACTTTCCAAGGGTACGAGATAAATGGGTATACATTTTACACGATAGCCCAAGATAAAAAGAGCACCAACCAAAACAGTGGTGTCCGCTTTGGTGCAACAGACAACAATGGGTCAAAGACCACATATTATGGTTACATAGAGGAGATATGGGAACTTCACTATGGACCTACTTTTAAGGTCCCCTTGTTTCGGTGGAAATGGATCAAGCTGACAGGAGGAGGGGTTGGGGTAGACAAGAAATACGGAATGACATCGTTGGATCTCAACAATCTTGGGTACTTAGACGAACCATTCGTCCTAGCCAATGATGTGGCTCGGGTTTTCTATGTGAAGGACATGTCTACCAAACCTAGAAAAAGAAAAAATAAGAAAAAGAATACATTAGACGATGAGCCAAAGCACCACATAGTTCTTTCGGGAAAAAGAAACATCGTGGGAGTGGAGGACAAGACAGACATGTCAGAAGATTGTGATAAGTTTCATGAAATTCCGCCCTTCGCGGTGAAGGATGACCCAAGCATCATGTTAATGAATGAAGATGCTCCATGGATACGACGGGATCAGAAAGGAACACACGCGAAGAAATGATATGTAATAATTGTAACATTTTATGAGTGAAGATGCTCCATGTGTCCATTTTTATAGTGTTGTCTGCAAACAATCTTGAGTGTGTTAGTCCCGTTTTGTGGCTGGACCGGGACTAAAGGAGGGCCTTTAGTCTCGATTCATACTTACCATTAAGATCTGATCTCCAAACGCGTGAGGTCACATATTAGGGAGTGCCTCTATGACCAGTTTCTTGGAGATGCCGGAGGACTGGGCTCCGGCGGCATCTCCCTGAAACTGGCCGTAGTGGTGTCCCTGCTCTCGAAAACCATCTTGCATCTTGTAACTTCTCTAACTAGATCAATACACCTGGGAGCTAACTAATTTCACATATTAGGGAGTACCTCTATGACCAGTTTCTCGGAGATGCTGGAGGACTGGGCTCCTGCGGCATCTCCCTGAAACTGGCCGTAGTGGTGTCCCTGCTCTCGAAAACCATCTTGGAGATGCCTCAAACTGGCTGGAGGACTGGACTCACAAGGATGCCTATTTATAGTACAAGCAGCTCGGCATAATGTCGACACTCACGACATAATGTCGACACTCACCCCTATTATTAGTGCTGACTCATGTTTTGTCCCGGTTGGTGTCTCCAACCGGGACTAAAGGTTCATCTTTAGTCCCGGTTGGTGACACCATCCGGGACAAGGTACAAGCCGCACGACATAATTTCGACACTCACCCCTATTATTAGTGTTGCCTGGCCTAGTCTGCCGCAATCCCTTTAGTCGCGGTTGGTTTCTCCATCCGGGACTAAAGATGAACCCTCTCTTTATATGCATTTCCCTCTATTTATAGGCTGCTTGATCCAGCCTGCTCTATTTATAGGCCTTTTCCTCTAAATACAACATCTTCATATTTAGGTAACACTCAAGACATTTATTAATTTTAAAAACTGGGACAAACCAGGACAAGCTAACACTCAGGACTAAAGCCGCCCCCTTTAGTCATAATCATGCCTAGTCCTATAGTATGCAGCTTCAGGGTCTTCTTCGTCATCGTCATCGTCATCGTCACCTGCCACTCCGGGGATCCTCAGCCCATCCATGGCATATACCAGGGGCCATTCCAGCCTCGGATTCACGGCGGGCGAGGGAGGGGTCTCCTGGAAGACGATGCCGCTACCGCCGGGCCAGTGTGGGGCCTTTTTGTGGCTCTGTGGCGGGTGGACTCGTGGGCAAACAAATAACAACAATAATGATGGCCCCTCGACAGGATCCGGCGAGGTACATATATATATATATATATATAAAGTCTCGTGTTACCTCTATTCATTAACTGGTCTAGATATATATTAATCACTCTCTCTTCTTCTTTTAGCCCACCAGATCGAAGCAATCGACAGCTCAAATGAAACGAGGGCCGAACAAAAAGTTGGATGGTAATCAGAGGTTCACCATCGAAGAAATAGATGATGATGGTGAACCGATTGCTCCAGAGAAGCACCGGAGGATGTTTATAAATCAATGCGGAGTGCTTGTTAGGGACAACCTGCCGATCACCATCATGGAATGGAATCAGTCAAAGAAATCCGGTGAAGAATCCAACAGCTATGTCACCGATGATGCCAAAGATGACCTTTGGCAGAAGCTCATAGCGCATTCATACTACCTCCAGAGTATGAAGAATTTGAGGTAGATGGTATTACCCCAAGGTCGGGTGGGCTTGAAAATAGAGGGAAAGTGAAGGAGTGGGCTCTGAGCAAGATGGCTGAACTGTACCGGAACCACAAGAAAAGTTTATACGCGAAATATGTCGCAAAAAAGAAAACTCCAGACTTCAAAGGAGTAAATGAGAAGTTGAGAGAACAGTGCCCCGATTTTGTACAGTACAAGCAATCTGATAAAGCAAAGGTAAAGTCGGCAAAGAACGCGTTCAATGATGCCAACAAGAAATACCATCATAAAATGGGGACAGGTGGCTACAAGAGTGTCGTCCCTAAGTGGGAAACTATGGAGAAGAACATGAGGGATAGAGGCGTCACTCCTGGTAGAGATGGATGGCCCGAGAGGTCAAAGCACTGGTGGTACGGGCACGGGGGATCCTTGGACCCAGAAACAGGGAAGACATTATTTCATGATAAAATTCTAAAACCCTCCCAAGACCTTATTAAAGCAATGAACGATGCTCAATTGGGATTGTTCCGTCCCGAGAGAGAGAACGACGAGCTGACACGCGCCCTAGGGAATCCTAAAAAGGGAGGACGAACACGAGGAAAAGGCGCCGGTGTCTCGTGGAAGAAAGGGTTTCCTCAGTACGATGCCAGTTACAGAAGCCGTCAGAGAAAGAAGGACCGGGAGGCAGACCGGATCTCCAGGGTAGAGCAGGACCTAGCTGATCTGAAGAACCTCATGCATGAAATTAGCCAAAGGCCGCCGTCGTCAACTCACCCGCGGTCTGATGATCCTGCATTGGATCTTAGCCAGCGGAGAAGCAGCGTGGCTTCCACGGAGGTCCAGGCTGATGATCAAGCACTCCTAGATGATGCACCGGCTCCTCACTACCCCGTGGATGATGTCAGAGAGATGGCACATTGTGAGCTACATCAGCCAATGAACAACCTATCCTTCAAGGTGGCGATCGGCACTGCTTTACCTTGTCTACCTGGAGCACTCCACCATTCACTTCCGATTCCACTAGGCTATGCTCGTGTCACGGTGGATGACATAGTGGAGAATTTTGCGGACCTAGAGATTGAAATCGCTACGCCTGAAGGCCTTACGAAAATAGGAGATGTCAAGCGCAACATCATTCTATGGAATAAGAAGTACATCAAGTTTCTAGGCTCGGCGCCAAGGCCACCGAATCCGAGGAATCCAAGTCCACCCCGCATCGAATATCGTCAACCTCCAAGTCCACCCCAACCTGATTATCGCCAACCTCCAAGTCCACCCTGCCTCGCTGACGATGACCGCAGCAGGAGTACATCAACTCCATCTCCGCCTCCGCGCAATACTCGATCTCCGCCTCCGCCTCCGTGCAATACTACTACCTCATCGAAGAAACGGAAGTTCGACGGTCCCCCGCGCCCCACATCGAAGAAAGGTCAAACGGCGAAGATAGTCGACATCCCGCCGGCTCTTCCAAAGAGACCTTATGACAAGACCGATGAGGAAACTAACACGGATGTGGCTGCCCAAGTTAAGGCGCATTTTGCACCCAAAAAGCCTGAGCCAAAGCCGGTATATAATGAAAAAACCAAAAAGTGGGCTAAGTCCTTTCTTGATCAACCATCCCAGATATCGATGAATCTGGAATCAGACTATGACCAGGAGATTATTAAGCAAGCACAGAAGAAAAAAATCACAAGTGCAAAAAGCGGGAAGCAAGTTGCCCAGCTCGGAGCACAGAAGAATCAATCGGTCGCCCCGCTCAAAGTCATTTCAGACCTCGACAAGGCCTTCAGAGTTGAAATGGATATGGACATGCAAATAATGGACCCTAGAGCCCGTAATAATGCTGCACTTATGGGAATCATTGTATCGCAGGCTAAAGCACTTGCTAACGAAGCAAATATGTCGCTTGGTCAATATTTAGGCTATGAAGATACGCCAGTGGATCAGATAGTACGGCAGTATGTCCAAGGGGAGCCTCTAGTCAGTAATGAGGAGCTCGCGCGTATATCCACACATATGCGAATCTGCACGAATGGTACATGTCACAAGCAGAAAAAAAGCATCAGAAAGATTGGTTTCCGGTGGACGTTAGAAAGGAGCATCACTTCAAACCATACTCGATACAGGTTCAAATAACCGAACTGTTTCAGTTATACAACCAGCGCGCCCTCGACAAATCTATCATTGGTTGCTACTATCTGTAAGTTATTTATTTCTATAATTAAGTTTGTAGCTCAGCTCGTTCATTGCATTTAATATATTATCCTAACTATATATCCTTTTGTATGATGATATTATATTCTGCAGAATGAAGATTCTTGAATGCAAAAGAGCTAGAAGATACGACGTTGGATTCATTGACCCATATATCATTAATGCATATACGTTAAAGAATCACCCCAAGGACGTGGAGGAAGACCTGTGCAGGTTCTTAACCGAGAATAATTTTGTTAAGGAAATACTATTTCCTTACAGCTTCAAGTGAGTGTTTATATCTTATACACATTTTATTTTTGCTTACTGGATGAGCTATGCATGTATGCTTATGTAAACGTCCGCAGATTCCACTGGATCTTGCTAAACATTCAAGTTGACAACTCCCTAGTTGAAGTCCACGACTCATTAAGTTGGGACCAAGAGCAGTGGAGCGACATGAAAGCAATGCTCCATAAGTAATTTCAATCATTATCGCATTAGATCGTCCTCTTTCATTCATTTCCTGATATCAAGTAACTAATAACTCCTTTGTTCATTTTCTTTGCCGAGCAGGTGTTGGACACGGTTCAGACAGAAAATACCAGGTCCATTCAAAGAGGAGCTAACTTATAAAATGATGAAGAGTTTACAACAGCCACCGGGAACTCATTTATGTGGATACTACGTCTGCGAGTACATCCGCGAGTTGACCAATGAGCGGAAAGTTGACTCACATTATATTTATGATTTGTGGGAGAAACTAGAGCCAGACCAGCGCATAAGAGCAATTCAAGAGGAGCTGGCGGGATTTATGATGAAGGAAGTCCTTGATGTACATGGAGAGCATTATACGGATAACGTGGAACTCGATTTGCCTTAGTCATCTTCATGTAGCTAATATGATATATATATTCATCAATGACCATGTAATTTCAAAACATTTCTTCCTTTTGATATGATTGATTATATGTATGCTTGCAAGGGATCGATTAATTATATAAATGCATCGACGTGTAGTGTGTATGTAGTAGCGTATAATATGTATACTGAAATATATGTTTGAATTATAGTGAAACATAAAACGAAAAAGGAACGAAATGGCAAAAAAAAGGAAATACACAATCTCTGTCGCGACAGAGAAATGTGTGTTTCTCTGCCGCAGCAGGAAACCTTTTAGTCCCGGGTGGTGTTACGGCCTGGGACTAGAGGGTTTCCGCCCCCGCGGCGCTGAAACAGCCACGTGGCTGTTATCAGTCGCGGGCCGTAGCGAGCCGGGACTAGAGGGGGGGCTCTAGTCCCGTTTTCGCAGTCCCAGGCCCAAAACCGGAACTAGAGCCAGTTGCGGCCCGAGACTGGAGGCCCTTTTTCCACCAGTGACTGCATCGCATCACAATTGTTATACTCTCTCATCCCAAATTAAGTAACTTAGATTTCTTTCAATTCACATATATCTACACTCTAAACAGCGATCTATAGACGTATCAATATAGACGAACCCAAGTCACTTATTTCCATACGAGGGGAGTAATATAAAAGGAAGAAATCGAGCAAACCAACAACAAGATCAGTGCGATAGGAGAAAATGGTTTTAAATTCACGCACTGAATTCATCCAAACCAACGATAACAACCGGTCAATGACAAAACAAACAGCAACCAAGAGCCGAATGACCATCGATGAATCAGACACCTAGTCGATCTCAACGTCCTCCTCGCCGCTCTCATGGCCCGCGGCCTCGTCGCCTCTGCCCCTGCCACCGTGGCCTCCTCATCGCCGTCGGTCGGTGGAGTCGCTACTGTCATCGTCGGTAGAGTCGCTAGTGTCGTTGTGGGAGGCGCAGAGTGGGGCGAATTGGGTTGGCAGCAACGGTCATGGGCTTGGTGATGTTGCTGAACCCTGCGTGGAGCAGCTTGCCGGCCTCAGTGGTGGTCGCGCGGGCTAGAAAGAAGAGTCGTTCCCCGCCGCCCTCGCCAAGCAGCCTGCCGACTTCCCGTTCCTCGTTGCCTTTGCCGCGCCGCCCGCCAACTTGTTTCCGGCGCCATCTCTACCCTCTTTCTTTCTTTCTCGCTCTTTCTTCCTCTCTCTCTTTCTCTTTGTGGCTGATTGCATTTTCGAATGAAGCCTGTCTGCTGGCAAGGCCGGTCCATAGCATGGAGCAGAGGGGTAGCCTCGCTAGCCCCCTCTGCATTTCTAGGGTGGGGCTAGTGCGTATTTTGCTCTATTTAATCAAATTATAATTGTTTGCATACATTTAATTTTTCAACTCGGTCGGTTTGCCCTTATTTGGTGATGACATGTGTTTTTTACTTATTAATACTATTTAAATAGCACAGATGAAGATGCAACCCATTAAATGAGTTCACTATTTCTTATTTATTCTTGACTTGGAAGTATTTTCCAAACTTTTTGACTATCTAAGTGAATATCAGAAGCTTCAGTGCACCAACTAACATGAGAGTTTGTACAAAAATTTAACAAACTCATAATGATTTAGTACTTTGTATGGCAACTTATTTTGAGAATTTTGCACATGTCATTGATAGTCATATCTCTCCTACAAAATTTAACAATGGTATGTTTCTAACAAATATTTGGATACATAATGTTTTTATTTATTTTTCAAAAGCACGTTCATATGAACTCATATGCTATTATTATTCTGTTATTTTATTTTCTTAAAGTTCAAATTTAGAAATTTTCTCTATTTATTTTAAAATGCATTCTATAATGGCATTGTAATTTTTAAATTCGGTAATCGATACCTAAGTTTTTTCAAAATTTTGGAACCTTTAGGTTTGTGAGAATTTTCCAAAAGTTTATAAAAAACTAAGTCATGGTTTAAACTTTTGATAAGATAATTGTAAGATATACTCTAGAACCACCCGTTGCTATGATATTTCTTCGAGAGTATGTTTTAAAGATCTCTACCTTGGCATTTAATGATATTAAAATATATATATCAACACATGTAAAGCATCTACTACATAATTTATTCCACTGTTGATCTTTACTATTAGGAGAAATTTTACTAGAACATATAATTTAAATTTAAAACAATCAAAATATTGAGTGATACGTTACAACTTAATAACAAGGAATACTACAACTAACTCACAAACATTATTATATGGTTAATTATGCCATCTAACTAAATAAATTTGTACTAATGCTAGGATAAAAAACATAAGTTCAAATAAGTAAAATAGTTTAGTATAAAACATGGGGGTTTCCTCTTCCTACGAGAAACTCCCCAGTTAGAACATAAAACCCCCTGATGCCTCAGCCATGATAATCTTCCCTTGTTTACCAGTTCTAGGTTCTGATCTGCTTAGTTGAGTGAGTGTTTGGCAATCTCCTGCATCGGGTGTGTGATAGTGGGGTGTGGTATATAAGGTGGAGGTGGCCAAGTGGGCCCCAACTGGTTTGCTCTTACTTTTATTTATTTCACTCGATTCCTTTTACTACAGTAGTACTATACGGTTAAAAATTCGTGTATCCTGCCATTGAGTTACCATTTGATTTCCTCAATGCTAGTATACTACACTGGTAATTCCCAAAGTAATTCGATGATTTTTCAAAATTAACCGCTGCAGTAACAATTAAAAGGCAAGTTAGTAGTATCATGATCCCTTGCAATGGCTAGTTAGTTTCTCTGGTAAAGAAGCGATGAAGGATGCGTGATCGATCTGTATTATGCGTGGAGGTGGAGGTGGAGGCGGAGGCGGTACTACCTTCCCTGACGCCAGATAATGTCACACGGCTCTGCCTGAAAAACAAGACCAAAAGCGTGCACTCCCCACATATGGATGCCCTTCTCTTTGCAAAAGGCAGCCTTGTTTTACCTTTTTTTATTAATGATGCGGCGTGTTTTTTTTGTTTGTGCGGAATAAATGACTCCATGTTCGCTGACTCAACTGTCCAAATAATAATACGACGTAATGTACGTACTCTACCAGCTTTGTACCATGCAGACTAATACCAAGTATTCTTTTACATAGTATTAAACACTACTATTCATTAATTTGATTTTGCCCTTACAAACTAATTTTGTGTTGAGTATGAGAAATATTTAATACCAAATTGCATCTCTAAGCACGGTTCTAGAGGCACGGTGTCATGTCGCTCGATATGCAAGTCTCGGAAAATGAGAGTGGCGGCGCAATGTTCTGGAACCTGATGCTTGCCTGATAATGTGTTTCTTGTGTTTCGTAAGCCATCACTTATAGACATGCAAGTGAGAACTGGTTTGCTAGGGGCGTGTTTGGTTACTCATAGGGTTTTCAAGTACCTAGGGATCATGTATTCGCGGAAGCTGCGCATGCTCTAATCCTTAATATGCATTTTGTTTGGTTGCCCACATTTTCTTCCATGTATCGTCAGAGAAGGCATGTCCCTAGTGTTTGCTTGCCTGTTTTTTCGGTGTGGGGGTGGGGGGGGGGGCTAGTTGATACTCGTTTGGTCACTTGCATTGTGTATGATAGTGTTACCTCCTCGCCTATGTGGTGAGCTTACCCAGCACAAGACATGACACACAATATGGTTTAGATAAATAGAAATTCAAAAAATGACTAGCTTAGTAATAGTTCGACATAATCTAAACAGTCATGACGTTAGTGATGCAGGACGAGGCGAAGAGTTAGTTGACGAGGCTCCACACTTCAGAGGAGTGTTCCATGCCAATGGCCTGCACGACGATCTTCGGTGACAACACGCCGAGCAAGTAGCTCAGCACCTGCTGATCCCTCGTGAACCACGTATCGTATGTGGGGTTGGGCACAACGATGGTCTTCCCATCCTTCTTGACCTGGACGGTCTCTGTCGGCGCCGACTCCTTCCCGTCGACGACCCCGATCACGCGAGCGCCGCAAAGGGCTGGCAGGATCTAGGCCTTCCACAAGAGGTGGTTGGCCCTACATAGTTTCTCTATTGGTTGGTTCCCGAGGCGATGATTGTCCATGGTCGAACTCGATCGAGGTCGACATCGGGGATTTCGTCCCTGTTTTCTCTCGGCGTTTCCTTCTCTTCTCTATTTTTTTAATCGAGAGTCTGTTGATGTCAGGAAAGAGGGGACCGCTCTGGTACCATCTCAAAATTACGTGGAAGCAATGGCCTTTGTCCCCGTCATCGATTGTGTGTTGAATATGCTCGAACAAGGGGCATATGCCCTAGCCTGCATCATGCGGATTCGGTGTTAGTACTTCCTCTGTTCGGGATTATAGGTCCTACACGCATATCTAAGTTGTTAATTTAACCAATAAAATATAACTTATATATCACAAAAGTTATACCATTAAAAATATAATCTCTAAAGTTTATAATGGTATAATTTTTATGCTATAATATTTATATTTTGTTGTTTAAATTAGCAACCTAGTTTTCTTTGCAATATCACATTAGATTGTTCTAGAGGATAAAGCAATTTCACCCCACATGACAACCGGCCACTCATTCTCCCTCCTTCCCTCTCGAGTTGCTACAGTAGTTTGAGAGTCCACCGCCGTAGTCCGGGCCAATCCGTGGACCTCTCCACCGGAATAGTCAGTTGGAGTTGGAAAAAGGAGAGACGCCAAAGTAGATAGGAGTAGTATTAGTGTTTTAGCTTTTCCTTTATGGCGTTTGGGGTCTATGCAGGGAGTGCGGCATTGGATCCTTGCGGCTGGATCTAGCGTTCCCTTGTATTCCTGCTCTGCCTCACGGTGCTCCGGTGGACGGAGCCATATGTGTGGTGGCAGGGTGAAGCGGAGATCTCCGTAAATAAGGTTGTTCTCTTTAGATCTGGTAGTATGGTAGGAGTTTCTAGTCCTCTGTGCTCGCTCGTCGTGGTGAAGAGGATGAAGGAGATCAGGTGGCTACGTCTGTAGCAGGGTAGTGAGCATGCTTCTCATTGGAGGTTCATCATGGTGCCATCATTGTCGTTATTCATGCTCGAAGGGTGGTCCCTCCAACCTCTGCAGTCAACGATGGTTTCCAGCTGGCGGCTTCAGGTCTTCAACAACCTCCATGCTATCAAGCCACTGCGGAGGCCCTGTGGTATCGGTGCATGGTGCTCTCATCTCCGCGTCCCAAGTAGTCACGTTCCCGACGACGATGATATTGACTGCGGCGAGCCCTATTGCTGTGGAGAAGGAGCAAGACTAGATTGCTCTTCCTATTTTACTTCTGAGGTCCCTTTTGCAAATTGTAAGCATCTAATTGTATTTTCATGTTTTCTTAGAGCCTTTTCGTAAAATAAACTTCACCCTTGTAATGAATGAAAGCTCTCGGTCCTTCGGGACCAACCCCTGTTTAAACAAAAGACTTGACAATACAGTGTTTTTGACCTTGCAATGCTCCAAATATTGGAAAACATGACTTGAATCATAGGTCGTCCAAACATGAAAGGTTTCATAGATTTTGAATCTATGAACCCCCCTGTTCAAACCAAAAAAAAACTTGACAACACAATGTTTTTGACCTCGCAATGCTCCAAATATTGGGAAACATGACTTGAACCTCGGCAAACATGAAAGATTTCATAGATTTTGAATCTGCATTTTGAAGTGATTTCACAACGGCAAATCTGTCAACTCGCCACTAAACCCTGTAAACACTCTGCAAGAGGGAAGCTAATTTTTTTTAAATAATACATTTTTTTTATTTATTTTCACAAATAATACGCAAAACTGGAAATTTGCAAATCTGTCTGTCCGTCGTCCGTTGAACGGACGACTGTGCGCGTCGTTGGTTGCGCGGACGACAGAGGGTTTCGTCCCTTGAACAGACGACAGGACACGTCGTCCTTTGAGAAGACGACGCCCCAGTGTTCCCGCCTCTACATAATCTTCGCTAAATAATCGTCCGCTCGGCAATCCTTCGCGCCGATTTTTCCTGCCGGTACTCCCCGCCATTTTTTCCCGCCGTTACTCCCGGCAAATTTTTCACGCCAGTAATCCCCGCCCTTTGTTCCCGCCACGACTTCCCGCCCTCTTTTTCCCGCCACGACTTCCCGCCCTTTTTTCCCGCCTATTCGGTTCGGTGCCTCTATAAATCCAGGCAACGGAATGTATCCTTTAACCCAGTTCATCTCTTCCTCCTCTTACTCTCTCATTTCCCTCTCTCCTTTTGCTCTCGCATTTTCCTCCACTCCTCTCCACTATGACCGACGCGTCTCCCTGGCCTGTAGATATGTCCATTGGGCTTTTCTTCATAGCCAGAACTGTTGAGATAGGCCATAAACCAGCCGACTGGGATACGTTGGTATCGAACCATGATGCTCTCGTTACACTTGGTAAGTCACTTTATCTAAGAGGGTGGAAACTGAAGACCCCAAATCAGGTACGAGTAGAGCTTCTCAGGATCAAGGCAAGGTGGGACAAGCTCACCTTCAAGAGTGAAGCTCGCATGATGGAGGTGGCTAATACACCTTGGTCCTGGATAGAAGAAAGCGAAGATGAGGATGATATCTTCATGCCGCCACCGGTTGGAAGCAAGGCAAGAGCTGAGTGGGACAAGAGACAGGAGAAGAAGAAAGAGCAGGCCAAGAAGAGTCAAGCTGACATGACGGAGCAGGTTGTGGCACGTAGGGCCTGGATAGAAGAGAGCGAAGATGAGGATGATATCTTCATGACGCCACCCGTTGGAAGCAAGGCAAGAGCTGAGTGGGACAAGAGGCAGGAGAAGAAGAAATCGCAGGCCAAGAAGAGCAAGTGCGAGGGATCGTCCAAGGGAAAGGGCGAGGCATCATCGAAGGGAAAGGGAAAGGCATCATGCTAGGGATAGATAGGACTCTTATTTATGTACCGCAAGTTATGTTGAACTATGTTGCAAGTTATGTTGAGTAGTTTGTCGAAAAAAATCATGAAATAATAGAACGATGTCTCATACATAGATAGGTAAATGACTGATACATAAGTAGATATCACTGGTGTCGACGACGAGGTGGCGGAGGCCTCGGTGTACTCCATCCATATCTGTGGGGTGGAATCACATCACGGCGAGGTGCAGTTGACCCTTCACCTTGATCCTGTGTATTCTGTGTGGGGATAGGTGGTGGAGTACCTTGCTGATACTGACTAAACCAGTCTACCTGCTCGTGCTGTGTCTGCTGATGACGGTCGTCAGTACTGTCCCATGTAACGGAGTCTCCTGCTAGTGTACAAGAAATTAAGTACTGAACAATGACATACTGCATCTAATAATAGTAGGAAGGGACACGCTTACCCTGAGGATGAGATTGTGGTCGATAAGCAAAGTCCATGTAGGGGATCGGCTGCTGATACTGCCATTGTTCGAAAGTAATCTGGTTCTGCTGCAACTGGTCGAAAGTAAACTGTGATTGCTGCCACCCCGAGCCTCCAGCCTGGTCTGGAGGTGGTGCTCTCGGCGGCGCCTGCTGTGAGAGTCGTGGACGAGGCCCGTGGCGGAGTGGTGGAGAAATATGCTCCCCGTGCCGTCCCGATCCTCCAGCATGGTCTGGAGAAGGTGGCTGCTCCATGGATCGACGTGGGGCGCGCTCCTCCACCGAGTGACGCGGTGGGCGCTGCTGTGTGGATCGACGTGGGGCGCGCTCCTCCACCGAGTGACGCGGTGGGCGTTGTGCTTCTCGGTGTTGAACGACGTCTGAGACGCTGGTGCACGTGATGGCCGCGTAGATACGCCGCAGCTTCTCCTCGACCCGCCGGGCAAAGGACTGAACCTGCTGACGGGGCACAAGAGGAACGGACGAAAGCGATCGTCCGTACTGAGCCACCTCAGTCTGTAGCTCCCACGTCATGTCGGCCTGCATTTTTCTCATAGTTAGGTATGCACTACATAGGCACTCATGTTTATTATGCTCTAAATAAAGTACTTACCGCTGACTGTCTGGACTCCAGTGTTGACTGGCTAGGGTATATCTCATCGTCATGTGCGTGTGGAATGGGACGTAGCCGTGTCATCGACATGTACCTCTGTAGGTATCCGTGGAATAGCTCCATATCAAACGGGCCAGCGTGCCACACTTGTGTTGGTGCATTCTGCCACTCGTTGACGTAAATCCCCACCCGTTGGAGCCATTGAGTGGCAGTCTTGCTACTTCTCCGAGAGTACCTGTCATTAGAATTTGTTAGACCATCATTAAAGAACATAGATGAAGTATAAGATGCATTCCTTATGTACATATATTTACTTACGCGTGCACGACATCTGGAAGGGGAACATCCGGACGCGGGGGATCTACCATCTGGCAAAGACCAAACTGTCGCATGACCCTCTGTTGAGACATCTCCTCAACTTGGCAATCAAAGATGATCTTGGATGTAGTCAGCCAGTACTCTCGATCTCTAGTGCACATAATAGATATTCCTCCAGGATATCGTGCGTGTCGTGTCTGCAGGGTGTACGGCTCCCAAATCACGACATCCTCTTTCAGTGTGTCGAACTGCTCGCTGAACGATGGATAGCATCTAACGACTTGCTCTCCCGCGAAACGACACTGCATGAC
The DNA here is from genome assembly GCA_916181665.1 of Avena sativa. Classification (NCBI taxonomy): domain Eukaryota; kingdom Viridiplantae; phylum Streptophyta; class Magnoliopsida; order Poales; family Poaceae; genus Avena; species Avena sativa. The sequence continues at coordinate 440,911,230 of OV702284.1, forward strand.
AAAATAGTTGTTAGTAACTTTCATATTGTAGTACCAGAAGTGCAATTTATTAAGACATTACACTGACCTTGCGACGGGTCCAGTGAGTGCCAAATGTAGGCAAATCAATTTGCTCTTCGTCGAACAGCAGGTCAGATTGGTAGACAATTGTTTCATGTTCCTGGTTGCCGACTATTTGGTTGACACTTACATCTGGACGGCCGATAGGGAACCTCTCCCACGACCACAGTTGCAGCAACAATGGACATCCTAGCAAGGCAGAACTGTCCTTGGTTAACTGGCAAGCATTGCACATACCTCGGTACGTAGCTGCTAAGACAGCTGAACCCCAACTCCACTGTGTGCATTCTTCCTGGCACGTCGCCTCCGCGATCCCTCTAGCAAAATGGATGTATCGCGCACTAATGGTCGACACGTGGTTCTCAGTGAACATCACCTTCCCGAGCAGCCACATAAGGTATGCCTCCAGGCTGCGTGTAATCTGTGGGGCAGTCATCGGAGTGGCCGGGAACCCAAACCTCTATATCTGCATTGGCAAATAGAACAATTTTCAGTACACGATACTTCTCCAACAAAATAGAACAAATAAATGAAACACACCTGATACTGCTCCAACCATCCAAATTTTGGCCCATGATTGTCATGGCCAAAGGCCAGAGCTCCATCGCGGATGCCAAAGAATCGCTGGGCCATCTCTTGGGCCCAATTTGCCGGTGGATCCACTGGGCCTATGGGCACGCCAGCCAACGGAAGTCCCAGCAAGTACGAGACGTCCTGAAGGGTAGGAGCCATCTCTCCCCATCGAAAATGGAAAGTGTGAGTCTCGGGCCTCCATCGATCCACCAAGCACGTGAGTAAAGACGAGTCGTACTGTAAGCGACTAGTCTGGAACCCAAGTTGGCGCCCTTCTATCTCCTCCATATGAGTGGCCTCAACCAAACGAACGAATGGTAAGAGCCCAGCCCACTTCAATCTACATAAGAAGAAAGCAGAACAGTTTAGTCACATTGGCCCATAAATATCCCAACAACAAGAGAAATAAATGTCACATGCCTCTGAAGCCAATCAGGATGTATGCACCAGTTCGAAATGGGAGTGCGAGTCACTAGGTTGGCCACGCCGAATCATGCCCATCGTTCACAGTCATTGCTGATGTGTTGTCATTATTCCATGATGCCGGAATAGGTTGGCCGATCTCTTCTTGATCAGACTCGCCAGAATCATCAGCCGTATCACTGTTGCCTTCTGAGTCTTCGGCTTCCATTTGATGTTGCAACAAACCATCATATATCTCGTCCTCATCAGCTTCGCCACTGAATATGTTTTCCCCTAATCCTTCACCACCGTCCTCTGATACATAACCATCACCCCAGGTGTGTGCATAGCTACTGTGACCTGATTCATATCCGCCGCCACCCTCTTGGCCCTGACTACTCTGGCTATGATCATAACTACCTCTAGCATGACCGGTCCGACTACTCTGGCCATGATCATAACTACCTCCAGCATGACCGGTCTGACTACTATGGTCATGATCATACCCAGCCTCTTTCACCACAGGTAACACTAAGAGACTGGGGTTAACTTCTCTTTTCTGGCAAGCTTGCACAAATTTGACCCATTTCTGTTGCGCTTCTATTGGCCTTAAATAAAAATTAGGGGTTTGCCTTGACTTAGTCCATAAAGCATGCACACCGACAGTATGGGTAGGAGGGAGCCCTAAACGAACACATAACCAATCCTTCAACTGAGTAACAGGCACTGTTTCAGGATTCTGAAGCACTTCATCCATAAATCTAAACTCGCTCAAATCAACTCCGTGCTGGTTCATTCTGACGGAACCAGGACCATACAAGAACCTAAACACTACATTATTTGACATGATTTTCGACCTAAAAAATACCAACAATATTGTCAAAAACAGGTACATTGACACATAATACTCTACACATATCTTGCATCTAACAGACCCCATCAAACGCTACCTATGAACATACACACATGTCTGCAATAAGCAAGAAATTAGGGTTTACCCTTGAAGCGTGCGAAGTCCTGCCGTGCAGCTGCCTCAGGTCAACGGATCAGCACCTCCACCATGCACCTTCCTCAAGTCCCAGCACCAGCCTCCACCATGGCCATTGCTCAACAAGAACACCACCAGATCCCTCCACCAAAACGCCTCAAATCAATACACCAGGCTATCCCATTAGTAGATCGGGACTCTACTAGCTTGCTAATGTGTTAGAGCAGCGAGTTTGGATAGAAATCTAGGCTACAAATCGGTGCAACGGCTGAGAAAATGAGAGCAAGCGAGAGAGGAAAGAACAGCCGAGAGGAGCTGGGAAGGAGCAAGCAGCTGGAAGCAGACGACGGGCGCGGGCGAGTTAATATAGCTGGGGAGCGTCGTCCCTTCAACGGACGAACCGCGGCGTCGTCCCTTCAACAGCCGATGCGGCTGACCCCCTGTCACCCGACAGCGCGCGTCGTCCGTTCAACCGACGACGGGGCCGACCCCTGGCAGCCGACATGCTGGTCGTCTTTTGAAGAAAAGAAGACAACCTGGTCGTCTTTTCAACAAAAGACGACATGTTGGTCGTCTCGTGAACAGACGAGGGCGCTATTTCGTCCGTTGGACGGACGACAGACAGACAGATTTGCAAATTTCCGGTTTTGCGTATTATTTGTGAAAATGAATTAAAAAAATGTATTATTTAAAAAAAAATTAGCAAGAGGGAGGATACCAGTACCACACTGCTCCCAAAACATTTGTCTGAATTTCTTCCGCCGCCCAGTCGAAGCAGATGGCAAGCAGGAGGCGCCCCAGTCTCCTCCTCCGCCGCCGGGGCTATTTCTCAGCCCGTAACCCGCCGAGATCCTACCTTTCCACCAACTCGGACCGGTGTCCGGCCGAGCCTGCCGACCCGGCCCGCGCGGCGTCGATCCTGGCCGAGAAGGACTGGTTCCGGCGGCTCAACTCGGAATTCGCCGCCGCGCTGCCGCGCCTGGGCCCGCGCTTCGTGGTCCGCGTGCTGCACGCCGCCGTGCCCCTCGAGCCCCTCCTCTGCGTCCGCCTCTACGTATGGGCGTCGCGGTTCGGGACCCACTTCGCGCGGGACGCCTCGGTGCGGCGGGCCCTGGAGGACGCGCTGTGGCGGCGCGGGCCGGTGGAGCTGTCCGCGGCGCTGGTGGCGGAGGTCAGGGGTTGCGGGTGCGAGCTCTCCGAGGAGCTGCTCTGCACCCTGATTGCCAGCTGGGGCAGGCTGGGCCTGGCGCAATACGCGCACGAGGTGTTCGTGCAAATGCCACGCCTTGGGCTGAGACCCAGCACCGCGGTGTACAATGCGCTGATCGCAGCGTCTGTGAGGGCCGGCGCCGTCGATGCTGCGTACCTCAGGTTCCAGCAGATGCCCGCGGATGGGTGCCAGCCGGACTGCTTCACCTACAACACACTCGTTCACGGGGTCTGTCGACGTGGGATCATCGATGAGGCGCTCCGGCTGGTGAGGCAGATGGAGGGTGTGGGGATCAGACCGAATGTGTTCACGTACACGATGCTGGTCGACGGGTTTTGCAATGCTGGCAGAGCAGATGATGCGGTTCAGGTGTTCAACATGATGAATGAGAAGGGTGTGTCGCCGAATGAGGCCTCGTACAGGACGTTGGTCCATGGTGTGTTCCGGTGTTTGGGGAGATACAAGGTGTATGAGATGCTGAGTAAGTGGCTAGGACGTGAGCCACCTCCGCACCCAAGTGCATGGCATACTATGCTGTACTGCTTATCGAAGAACGAGATGGCCAAAGAGGTAGTTGAGGTCGTGAAGAAGATGAGCACTCGAGGTTATCTCCTCGACAATGCAACATTTGGCATTGTGGTTTCTTGTGCCATGAAGTGCCTAGAGCTGAGTAGTGTGTGCGAGTTGCTTGATGATTTCGTAAAGACAGGTGGGAATCCTGCATTTGATGTCTATATCATGGTTATCAAATCCTTACTGGACTGCAAAAGTTCTTCAAAGGAAAATCACTATTTAGAGCACATGGTTTCGGATGGGCTCTTGTCTAATGTGGCATCTTATAACATGGTGATAGATTGCTTTGTAAAGGCAGGTGCAGTGGATAGGGCAGTGGAGATCATAAAACAGATGCGAGAGAAAGGTTTCCTTCCTAACCTTGTTACCTTTAATACACTGATAAGTGGTTATTCAAAGCTAGGTGATGTACATAATGCAAAGGCTGTTCTTGAGATGCTTATGGAGCATGGGTTCATGCCGGATATCATTACTTTTACCTCCCTCATTGACGGGCTATGCCACACTCATCAACTGGATGATGCCTTTGATTGCTTCAGTGAGATGGCAGAGTGGGGTGTTAGACCAAATGCTTATACCTACAATGTATTGATGCGTGCGCTTTGTTCAGGAGGTCATGTTAGCAAGGCCATTGATCTTCTTAATAAAATGAAAATAGATGGCATTACTCCTGATGCATATTCCTTCAATGGCCCCATTTTGAGTTTCTGCAAAATGCAGAAAGTAGATAAAGCCTGGAATATTTTCAATGCCATGTTGAGATTAGGTGTTGTTCCAGATAGTTACACATACAGTGTCATGATTAAAGCTCTATGTGATGAAAGAAGAATTGATGACGCCAAAGAAATTTTCCTTGCAATGGAGTCTAATGGCTGTAGTGTGACCAATCATCAATCATATTGGCCAATGGTTTCTGCACTTACTAAAATGGGTCGATTCAGCGAGGCAGGACAGCTGATGAACAAATATCACGTCAGAAATGTTCGGTTGGGTTGTGGTTCTAATTGTACCACAGAGCATGGTATTGATGTTCAAGTTGTCAATGTGTGAACTGTGATTTGGTATTTACATGCTATCTGGTACATGAATGACCCCTCTCCTGCAGTGGACGGTGCACAGCAGTCTCATCTTTACTAAGGTGCAGTAGACCAACATCACTATCAATACGTGCTGCTCACAATCTGTTTTGATGATGTTTCTTTTTTCCTACTCTATTTTCTTACGGAGCCACACATAACTGTTAATCTTATTTCCAGATGAAGCAGTTGGACCTTCTCGATGCCTTTATGCTCACTGCTATGCATCGCATTTCAGGAACGATATGAATGCATGCTTTTCCTTCTGAAAATCTTTGCAGAAGATGTCAGTATCTTTCTTCTAGATCTTTACATGTTTCCATGAATTGCCTACTAAAAGTGGTGAACTCCATACAAAAATTGAAGCTGCTTTTAAGTTGTGAATACTGGAGAGGGAAGTCCGCAAGCTAACAAAAAGTCAGAAAGTGAATTTGATGTACTTCTTGTACTCCCTCCGTCCAGAAATAAGTGACTTGGTTTTGTGTAGATTCACATGTATCTATACACTAAAACATGTCTAGATACATGCGGATCTAGACAAATCCAAGTCACTTATTTCTGGAGGGAGGGAGTATTAGTTTTATTTTATTTTGAGTTATATGTGGAGATTTAAATGAATATGGATCAGAAAATTTAGTTTGGAATGAAGGGTAGTCAGAAAATAATCACTCTTGAGGAAATTCATGAATCACAACCTGTTTTCTTGTAGTCCTCGGAAAACATGTAACACCAGGTGCAACATTTCTTTAATTCTATGCACTGTCTGTTAGAAGCTTTAGTGACTTGGATTTGTCTAGAACAGTTGCTCTCATGTCGTCCTTTTTGAGGAAGTTTTAGTGTTTCAGATCAACACTCCTTGCCGACTGTGTTTCCCGGAAATGGGGTATCTGTTATGTGAGTTTTCATCACTGGTCTAACTTCGAGTGTACTTCCTATGATTAAAAAATAAAAGACGCTTTAACAATAGAGGCTAAAATAGCGTGAAAATGCCTTGTAATTTGAAATGGACCTAACAGTAAATAATAACCTAACCGTACTTTAATTAATTTGTTTTTTGTGAAATTGACTTGACTTAATTATCTCTATCTCTACTATATAATTTGTATAGAGGTAGTTTTCGTCGCCTCGCTTCGTCCGTCGTCCGTGGTATCTCGTCCCTGTAGCGCCCGTTTTGATCCGTGTACGTTAGCGTCTGTTTTCGTCAGAGTACGTTTTGCCGGTTCCAGAAGGGCCCACCGCTGCGGAAGGAGTTCATACCAAACTCAGTTTCCCCTTAACCAAAATCCTAGATTGCTCAGCAGAAGCAGCCGGTCAACATCTACACGGCTCCCCAAGGTGATAGGCGGCACGACTTCATGTCCATCATGCAAAAGCTCATTGGCCAGGAGAGCGCTGTGGCTACGACTCGGCCCTCACCGGCGGCGCCGCGCAGCACGAATCCTCCTCCTCGTTGACCAAAAACAGCTCGAACGCCAACGACAACTTTCCACACAGGTGCCTTGTCACAGTCGCCTCTCTCGGCCACGGCGGCGTCGATGGATCATGCAAACTTCATGTCTGACATCCCGCTCTTAGAGGCGGCCTCTACGGCCAGTTCTTGCCGACTATGGTCGAGGTCGACGGCGCGGTGAACATGAACGACACCGCCGCGGCGGTGTACTCCCCGTCGATTGTGGAGGCGATGAGGACGGCGCCGTTTCCGGATTACCAGATATCTCTTAATCGACAAGCATGATTCCGTACTTGTCGCGTGCATGAATTAGGCGATGACGCGCTCACGAACGCTTATCCATGCATCCATCCATGACTAATTGACTTTTACTTTCTTCATGTTTTCTCGTCATGCTTTATTTCAGGGATTTCGCGGATATACGTACGTATATGCAGAGACAAGAGAGCTGAGTTCCAGATCTCCAGATTGATTATTTTTGGTAGCCAATAGTAGTTGGCATCGCATAATGGTTCCTTTCTCTACCCATCGCGGCGCGTACAGCGTACGACTGGGAGAGCTGGAAAAGCGATTACAGACCGGAATTTGTTTCACTTCAACCAGAGGTCTAAAATTAAATTTCTGCCTCATGCAAGCAAGCTCGATGTCGCCGTTCGAATTTACCAATTCGAGCCTGACACACCCGCCTGTCTGATGCCACCTAACTCTGGCCTCTGGAGATCAGCCCCGCCAGGGACAGAGCCAGGATTTGGACATAGGAGGGACGAAGAGATGATGGCCTCATCGGTGAAGTAGGTATCAAGTGTAAAATAAAATAGCATTATAGTTTTCGCAATAATATTGCTTTTATTATAAATTATTTTAACCATTTGCATAGATAAGTAAACCAGCATGTGTCCGACAACTTTCTCTAAGTATAGATATAGATGTACTATCACCGTAGATTTGTTATGGACCAGGCACTAGGCAATATTCGAAATTGAGGTGATTTGGCATGAAATAACAATATGTGCTCTTTATTTGTCAATTATTGAGGTTAGCCAATTAATTCAACAAATAAGAAGTAGATCAGAATCAGATTGCAACAAACGAGAAGTTAGATCAGAATAAGATTAGAATTGGTAGTCGTACCTTGGAAATAACCTGGTGTTCGATTGGGACGAAGCTGGCACACCGGCAATGACGATCAGGGACGGCCACTTTATTTTCTACTCATTGTCTAAATGTACGAGCCGCCGATCAATCCATATGCGGCCGCTTGGGAGTTGAGAGAGAGAGAGAGGAGAGTGGCGGGCGACGGCAGGCAACCTAGCGGCAACATCGACCAGTCCATCTAACTGAGAGGCAAGATCAGACGGCCGGGCCGGGCAGTGTGAAGGTCTGGCCCCTGTTCGCCAGCCCCGCCGCCCGATTCGCGCTGCCAAGATCTGACGGTCTGTCTCGACGAAGACATAGACATCCTTATTTTCTTATTACCAAAATTGAATGATGTATATCTTCTCATACTTTCAATTGTTTGTGACTGTTGTTGCTAACTTTCCTTGCAACATGCATGATTGCTTCGTGATCCTTAGTGTGGTCAAACTTTAGGTGCAACTTTTCAACCATGTCAAAGTGTTGGGTAGAGGAAATGTAGCCGTGGAGGGAACAATAGAAGGTGAAGTTGTGAAGTGTTGTACATAACCTTTTTTTAAGAGAGTGTTGTACAAAAATTGATTACACGAGGACATGAGAGTACGTGGCAGTTCATCCATGACTATTTCAAAATCAACCGCCATGCAAATTCACGCTTCTAATTAAAAAGAACATATTTATATTTTTATGCCGTAGCAACGCACGGATATATAGCTATTATTGTTACTGTATTCCCTTTGCCTTGTCCTGCACCAAAACGTTGTACGTACACATACGAGTATGATACCATCAATGGAGGTCGCGCGGTGAGGTGCCGCGATCTGCACACTCAGAGAGAGGGGCAGGGCAGGGCAGGCCTCTGACACAACAGGGCTGACAGGCAAAAATGGCTTGACCAGATGATAATAATGGAGATATTGTTGTATATTTGTCACGTTTTTTTTTTCTGAAATTCGCAATTTACAAAATAAAACGCGATAAATATGCAAATTCCTCGCTAATGGATGGGATTGGCCACAAACAAACTGCTTTCCGCATGCCTTCGTGGAGGCTGGAGGCTGGAGGATGGGCCACCACTGCACCATGGTCCAAGCTTTCAGCGAGGGAAGGCAAAAGAATATGCTGTAGAGATCGTCCTCACGTGCTAAACAAGACAGCCCCGAAGCGCATCCTGCGTGCCAACATTCGTACCCGCGACGGAGCTTGTCGTCCCGAGACCTGCTACACCCAACAGCCGAACGTAACAAATTAAAGCAAAAAAAAAACATCTTTAATTTTTATACTCCTCCGTTCCAAAATAGATGTCTCAAATTTGGATGAATCTAGACACTATTTAGTATATAGATTCATCCAAAATTTGAAAAACCTAAGACATTTATTCTTGGACGGAGGGCAGCACTAAAGAGGCGGCGGCCTCGCGGACATGGGGGTGCGCTTGGGGCGGCGTGGGAAGGGTCGTCGGCAACTGGAGGCATCAGGAACGGTGATGGCTGGCGCCGAAGTCGAGCAAGGGAGCTTCCGTGTGTGGCCGTTGCCAGCGCCGTTGCAGCCTCCCGTCTCCTTTTGCTGACATGGCAAATATAGGGATAAGAGTTGTCTCTTAGAGCAACTCCAAAGCTTACCCATATATGGGTAAGATGTGCAAAAACTGCTTTTATGGGTAAGATGCACAAAAATGTAGCTCCAACAGCTTAGAGCATCTTCACTCATTGGGCGAACCCAGGCCGAAATCCGCACCTTTTTTTGGCCGGACGAAACAAGTTTTCGGCCTAGGTACGCCGATTTTTCTACTCGCGTATCCAGACGAGTTCCCGCGTTTGACTAAAATTTAACAAATTTCGGCAAACTTTGGGTGAACTTTGGGCGAATATAAGCGGTTTTGGACGAATATGGGCGAACTTTGGGCGAATATGCGCGATACGGACGAACTATGGACAAACTTTGGGCGAATTTTCCCGAATTTTGGGCGAACATGGTCTATATGGACAAACTTTGAGCAAAATTTGGGCGAATATGGGCGATATGGACGAAATTTGGGCGAATATGCCCGAATTTTGGGCGAACTTTGGGCGATTATGGTCTCTATGGACGAACTTTGGGCGAAATTTATGCGAATATGGACGATATAGACGAACTTTGGGCGAATATGCCCGAATTTTGGGCGATCTTTGGGCGAATATGGTCTATATGGACAAATTTTGGGCGAAATTTATGCGAATATGGGTGATACAGACGAACTTTGGGCGAATATGCCCGAATTTTGGGCGAACTTTGGGCGAATATGGTCTATATGGACAAACTTTGGACGAAATTTTGGCGAATATGGGCGATACGGACGAACTTTGGTCTAATATGCTCGAATTTTGGGCGAATATGGTCTATATGGACAAACTTTGGACGAATATGGTCTATATGGATGAACTTTAGGCGAATATGGGTGAAGTTTGGGAGAATATGAGCGAACTTTGGGCAAACTTTTGATGAATATGGGCGAATATATGCTGACTGGGCGGGTCCACTCGCCGAATTCGCTTCGTCCGGCGTTCCCAGGGCGTACCCAGGATCCTGGGCATGGCCTGGTAGTCCGGACAAAAATTGGCTCAAATCCGGACGAAAACAGGTTTCTGGGTACACGACTGGGCGAAATTTCGGCGTCCGGACCTATTTTTGGTGTCCGGATCAGCGTCCTGGGTAGCCGAGTGGAGATGCTCTTACCTATCCGTGATCCCCATCGATTTTTTTTGGGTGATCACCCATATTTTGACACCTTCTACCCATTGGATAGAAAGACACAAAATTTGGGTAAGAGGCAATTCCTACCCATTTCTTGCCACGTTAGTCAAAATACACCCGAGAACCCTCCAACCGCTCGCGCGGAAATTTCACCGCCCGCGTCCGGTGCTGTCGCGTGTCGCCGTCGCCGCTGTGCTCGCCGGCGACCGGCCTGCGCGTCACCAACCTCTAGCCTCATCCTCGTAGCCACCTGCTAGCCTCCTCTACGCCCGCACAACACTTAATTTGGCCAGGAACGAGCCGCCCCTGAAATGGATCGTATGGGCACCTAGAGGGGGGTGAATAGGTGCTAACCAATTTTTAATACTTTTTCAATTTTAGGCTTGACACAAAGTAAATTCTCTAGATATGCAACTACGAGAATTTCCCTATATGCAACCCTAACTACTAAGCACGTAAAAGAGGAGCGAGGAAACCGTAGTGGAGCACGCGGAGACACAGGGATTTGTTTTACCGCAGTTCCTTCCTTGTTAAGGGAAGTACATCTGCGTTGGAGGGGTGGGCGGTTCTAAGACCACCACGCCACAATAGGCCTCACCCTATTCTTCGATGGATCTCGCCACGAGAGGCCTGATCCACCTTCTCCACTATTGGATCCCTTCGAGGCGGGAACCGGTGCCTTTTACAACACTATCGGGGCACACACCCACAACCGAATTGGGGGCTCCCGAGATGACAACAAGCTGCCACAAGAACAAGGTTTATCAATATAAACAAAAACGAGGATCTAGATATTTGCAAGAAATACTAGATCGAAGGTTCTCCAAATGAATGGAGAGGAGTTGAATCGCTTGATTGTTGATGATGAAGATCGAGTTCTCCTCCTTCGATTCCCCAAGGGATGGGGCCTTTGGGTGGATCTCGGTGGAGCACTCTTGGATGAAGCTTTTAGATCTGATCTGGTCTTTTTCGAGATGAATCAAGAGTTCTGGCAGGAGGGGGAGGCTGGCTTAAATACCCCCTCCCCAGATCTGGCCGTTGCACAACTTTGGGGGCGGATTATCCACCCCCCACTAGGGGTGGATTATACGCCCCCGGGAAGACTCCGCCCCAAGGGTGGATTCTCCGGGGGAAACTCCGCCCCCACTCTGAGGCTTGCGCCTTGGTGAAGCTTGGTGAAGATCTTGGGGGGCGGATAATCCGGCCCCCCTGAGGGGCGGATTATCCGGCCTAGCCGGAAAGTCCGTCCAAAACTCCGCCCCCTCTCTGGGGCTTGCGCCTTGGCGATGAGCAAGGGGGCGGATTATCCGGCCCCCCTGAGGGGCGGATTATCCGGCGGGGCCGGAAAATCCGGCCAACATTCCGCCCCCCTTCTGGGGCTTGCGCCTGCTTGGGCAGAGGGAGGGGCGGATTATCCGCCCCTGGTGGGGCCGGATTATCCGCCCCCAAAGGCAGAGTTCTTTTCCCTTTATTCTCAAATAGAGCTGCAACACTTCAACACACATTAAATGATCCTTGGTATTGTTATCTAACACATACAACACTAGGGATTAAGAAATGTTCTTTCAATCTCCCCCTTTTTGGTATTAGATGACAATACTAGGATTTGCAATGAACCCGGCAAATGCCACCTTAAATAATGAAAGACGCTCCCCCTAGATGTGTGCATATTTAAGATTTGCATTTGAATACAAATACACACACTAGAGAGAACACTACTTCCATAACCAAGATAATTGGAACTGAGTGGTTTGGGAAACAAGGTCATACCACCGTGATGAGAATAAAGCCGGAGCATACATAGATAATTCCATGAATCCATAAGCCATCAAATATGCTCCATAATTCCAGAATTCCATAAGGTCCAAAATAGATAAATCTAGAATTCCATAGTGCCCAAACATAGTGGAGTACGACATAGTCTTACATAGAAAAACACAAGATAGCAGAAGAGTTCACGCTAGAGAAGGCACAAGCAAGCAAATAAAAACGACTAAAAACGAAAAGCTTGTGCCTGACCCTTGCAAATCCACGAGACCTAATAGAACTACTTCTCCCCCTTTGGCATCGAAACGCCAAAAAGTAAGAAGAGCGATGCTAACGCCCCTGGAGATCACTCTACACACCCAAATTTGCAAGAATCAAAGCAATCAAAAGCCAAATTTGAGTGTGTTTTCCATAAGAACAAGAGATATGCAAGAAAATCCAATGGTACTCATGAGAAACCAACTCTTCTCAAGGAAGAGGGCGGTGGCCGAAGCCACCATGTTGGAGCGCATGGCATGACACCGCGAAGATGTATCTTGAGTTCAAAACCAATGCTCATCGATGACCCACATATCACAAAATGATATTAAGGGAAATGATTTGACTTGCTTTCGGCATTATGGGGGGAGGGTTGGCCCAATCAATTAGGACCACACTCCCCCTATGTCTATGCCCGCATCTAAACCAAATACATGAATAAGCGCAAGTGAGTGTGCAAGGGTAGTCAAGTCAAGCTCCTTGAATCTATGATATTTAGCTCATTCCTCAAATAACAAATTCTTGCTTCATCAAGAGGCTTCATGAAAATATCAGCAAGTTGGTTCTTCGTGCTCACAAAAGATAGAGCAATATCTCCACGAGCAACATGATCCCGAATAAAGTGGTTGCGAATCTCTATATGCTTTGTTCTTGTATGCTGCACGGGATTGTAAGCAATTTTGATAGCACTTTCATTGTCACATAAAAGAGGCACTTTGTCACAATTGACACCATATTCCTTTAAAGTTTGCCTCATCCATAACAATTGAGTACAAGCACTTGCAGCAGCAACATATTCAGCTTCGGCGGTTGAGAGTGAAATACAATTCTGTTTCTTTGATGACCAACACACTAGAGACCTGCCCAAGAATTGGCATGCACCAGAGGTTGATTTCCTATCATCTTTGTCACCAGCCCAATCTGAATCAGTGTAACCACATAGAGAGAAACTTGAACCCTTGGGATACCATAGCCCAAAATTTGGGGAATGAACCAAATATCGGAAGATTCGCTTGACTGCCACTAAGTGGCTTTCTTTAGGAGCGGCTTGGTACCTTGCACACACTCCTACACTTAACACGATATCGGGCCTAGATGCGCAAAGGTAAAGGAGAGAGCCGATCATGGATCGGTATACCTTTTGATCCACGTCTTTACCCTTGGGATTGAGCTCAAGATGACACTTTGTTTGCATTGGGGTAGCAACGCCATTGAGATCCGTCATCTTGAACCTTTTGAGCATGTCTTGGATGTACTTAGCTTGATTAATAAAGGTTCCCTCTCTAAGTTGTTTGATCTCAAATCCAAGAAAGAACCTGAGCTCACCCATCATGGACATCTCAAACCTGTCAGTCATAAGCTTTGAAAATTCATCGTTAAAAGCTTGGTTAGTAGAGCCAAAAATAATGTCATCTACATAAAGTTGGCATACAAAAAGCTCCCCATTAACCTTCTTAGTAAAAAGAGTGGGGTCGATTTGCCCAACTTCGAATTCACGGTCTAGCAAAAGCTCTTTAAGGTGCTCATACCACGCACGTGGGGCTTGTTTAAGGCCATAGAGCGCCTTATCGAGTTTGTAGACATGGTTCGGAAATTTGGGGTCCTCAAACCCCGAGGGCTGCTTGACGTATACTAACTCATGTAGAGGACCATTAAGGAAAGCGCTCTTAACATACATTTGTTGTAATTTAAAATTATGATGGGCTGCATAGGCAAGAAGGATACGGATGGACTCAAGGCGAGCCACAGGAGCGTAGGTCTCGCCAAAATCAATTCCTTCCACTTGAGAGAATCCTTGAGCCACGAGTCGTGCTTTATTCCTCACAACAATGCCATTTTCATCATGTTTGTTCTTGAAGATCTACTTGGTGCCGATAACATTGCGACAATCCTTTGGTTTTTCAACGAGCTTCCAAACTTTGTTGCGTTCGAAGTTATTTAATTCTTCATGCATTGCAACAACCCAATCGGGGTCTTCAAGAGCATCAAAAACTTTCTTCGGTTCAACCATGGAAATGTGAGCTTGATGATCACAGAAGCTTGCAAGCTCTCTTCTAGTGGATACCCTTCGTCGAAGATCACCAACAACCTTGTCAAGAGTGTGACCTCTTAGTTCAAGGTTCCGATCAGCACGAGCCTTGCGACGAGCCTCAATGTCCTTATTGTTTCTAGGAGGAGTGGATTCGATAGTTGTATCCTTGTCTTGATTACAGCCCTGCCCTTGATCATCCATGTCACCGTTACTGCCAGAGGTTTGATGCTGAACATTTTATTCAGACCTGGATAATCCACCCCTTGGAGGGGCCGGACTATCCGGCCTGGGAGGTGAAGTACCAGAACCATCTTCCTGAGGAAGCCTGACTGGAGTTGGAGACCCAGGGCCAGATACTCCGCCCCTGGGGGCCGGAGAATCCGGCCTGGGAGCTTCAGAGTTGTTGACTTCTCCTTCGGCTCCTCTGGAACCAGTTGGAGTGCCAGGGGCGGATTGTCCGCCCCTTGGAGGGGACGGATAGTCCGGCCTGGGACTACCAACTTGTCCAGGGGACAGATGATCTTCAGCAGATGGTGGTGTTGGTGCAGGATTGTCTCCAATAGTAGGAGCTTGTTGATCTTGTGTAGATGAGGGCTCCACATGTGTGGAGCATTGTCCTTCCCGATCCGCCACAAGGGGTTCCTCAATGGGGCGGAAAAATCCCACGCCCATTCTTCTTATGGCATCTTGGGGTATTTCAACATCTGCATCACAAACATCAACTTGCCCTACAAAGGAGCCATTATTTTCATCGAACTCGACACTACAAGATTCTACAACAATCCCAGTGAGCTTGTTGTAGACTCTATAAGTGTGGGATTCGGCACCGTAACCAACAAAAATACCTTCTAAAGCCTTGGATTCAAATTTTGACAAACGGACACCTTTAATAAGAAAGAAACACTTACACCCGAATACCCTGAAGTATGATATGTTGGGCTTGTTACCGGTAAGTATTTCATATGGAGTCTTGTCCAAGATCTTCCGAAGGTAGAGGCGGTTTGATGAGTGACAAGCAGTGGATATGGCTTCAGCCCAAAAATTATAAGGAGACTTGAATTCAGCGAGCATAGATCTTGCCATATCCATCAAAGTCCGGTTCTTCCTCTCGGCTACACCATTTTGTTGAGGGGTGTATGCAGCGGAATATTGGTGTCTAATCCCCTCTTCGCTTAGAAACTCGTTTAAAGTGTAGTTCTTGAATTCTGATCCGTTGTCACTTCCAATTGCCAAGATGGGAACATTGTGTTGACGTTGAACTTCATTGGCAAAGTCGATGACAGTTTGTTGAGTCTCACTTTTCAGCTTGAAGAAATATACCCATGTATACCTTGAGTAGTCATCGACAATGACCAAGCAATATTTCTTCCCACCAAGACTTGCAAGAGAAGGAGGACCAAATAAATCCACATGAAGTAATTCCAAGATCCTCTTTGATGACACAATAGTCTTCCTCTTGTGGGGAGAGTCATGCATTTTTCCTTCAACACAAGCCCTGCAAACACGATCTTTGGCAAAAGAGACATTGTCTTTTAGTCCAAGGATGTGTCCACCCTTTTGGAGACTTTGCAAAGTTCTCATGTTGACATGGGCTAAACGGCGATGCCATAGCCAGCCCACGTCGGCCTTCCCGAATAGACACATTGGACCCGAAGTGGTTTTCCCCGAGAAGTCCACCACATACAGGTCATTTTTGACGTATCCAACGAAAGCGACCTTTAGAGACTTGCTCCATAAGAGTGCCACCAAATCATCATCGATAAAAACAGCAAAACCCATCTTGCCAAGGGCACGAACAGAAAGAAGATTGTAGCCAAGGGTCTCAACAAGCATGACGTCCACGAGAGAGATATCATGGGCAACCACAACCTTGCCAAGACCCAATACCTGAGATTTAGACTTATCACCATAGGAGACTATGATATTATCATGATTTGGACGCATCTCCGTGATGATCTCCTTGCTTCCGGTCATATGACTAGTGCAGCCACTATCCAGCACCCATTTTGACCCACCGGAAGCATAGCCCTGCAAGAAAATTACTTCTTGGTTTTAGGTACCCATTTTTCAATGGGTCCTTTCATGTTAGTAACAAGGGTCTTTGGGACCCAAATAGACCAAGCAATATATTCATCAAAAGGACCAACATAATAAGCATAAACATCGCCATAGTCATCACAAAAGAGTTCATAATTCGGATTGTGGGACCCTGCAAAACCAATATCATTAGTCTTGTCTTTTGTGACAACTTTCTCAGCAGTGCTTGTCTTTAGTTGCACATTCTTGGTCTTGTTTTTCTTGGTCTTCTTCTTCTTGGACTTGGTGACATACCCAAGTCCCTCTTTACTATGATTTGACCTTTGCTTGCCAAGGACTTCATCAAGCACACCTTTGTCCTTGGTAGTGACGTCCTTGATCACTTCTTTTTCCACATTATCATTTTCTTTGTTACTATATGTTGAGTTTAACGAACTAGGAGTATCATATTTGGCCAATCGACTTTCAAGCTGATCATGTGACTCGTTGAGAATAGAGAACTCGTTTTTCAACGCCTTGTGAGCATTGTCAAATTTCTCCAATTCCTCGGAGAGTCTATCATGAGCAGCCCCAAAGTCAATCCTTTCCTTCTTTAACTTCTTTGCCTTGGTGACAGCATTGTCACGTTCCTTAACGAGTTTAGTCACAGTTTCTTCATGTCTCTTCCATAGACTCAAGTCTCTCTTCAAGAGAGACCCGAGCTTCTTCTTCTTCTTCAAGAGCATTTTTTAGAGATGCAATTTCCATTGCATCCTCCCTTTCAATTCTGCCCTTTTCTTCGAGAAGTGCTTCGTTTTGGGCCAGCTGATCCATGAGAGCCTCAAATCGAACTTTGTGCTCACCTTGCAAGTTAGTGTAGAAATAATCCAAAGCAATAATCTCTTCTTTAACCTTAAGACTAGTAGGATCATCCATGTCTATCATAGTCTTTGAAAAAGAAGAGTTAGAAGTTACCTCGGAGCTTCGTGCCATGAGGCAAGTAGCATTCTTGTTGATGATGTTCTCGTTCGGAGAGTCGAAAAGAGATGTTGATGTAGATGTGGTGGCTATAGCAGCCACCTCTTGAGAGCTATCATCCTCGTCCTCATCTTCACTCCCCGATGAATATTCTTCTTGAGCCACTAGAACAATCTTTGGTTGCTTCTTGAACAGAGCATTCTTCTTAACAAACTGTTTCTTACGTGGAGCTTTTGATTTGTCCTTGAAAATGAGTCTTCCTCCATTATCCTCTCTACTTTCATATGGACACTCAGCTACAAAATGCAGCCGGTCACCACAATTAAAGCATGTTCTCAGCTTGGGACCATTTTCTTTTCTTCCATAGGCTCCACTCTTGCGATCTAGTTCAGCTTTAGCCTTGGCTGGATCTTTCCAAAAGTTTCTTGCATAAAAAGCCAAGTATTGCCCGTGGATCCTTTTTATATCCTCGGGACAGTCCAGTCCTTCTACCGTATATTCATCATGATCAATCACACTAGTCTTCAAGGTCATGTTGACCCCTTTTTGCATCCCCATAGCTCGAGCACGAGCATCTTCGGCATTCTTGGCAGCTACTTTGAAAGCGGCCATTTCTTGCATAACCTCATTGGATGACATGAGGTGATAATTATGCCTTCCTTGGAGACTTTTCCAATCTGTGGGCTCAAATGGCATAAGAGCACTGACATACTTGCGCTTGATCCAAGCATCATCAACATGAGCTGCACCGTGGTTTCTGAAGGTTGTGGCTATTGCCTTGAGCCTCCTATACATGTCCTCGTGGTCTTCTCCATCTAGCATATAAAATCCTTCAGCTTCATTGCTCAAGGCATCATATCTATTCCTTCTCATACTTTCATTTCCAATGAAGAGCTCGGTGAGGGCATCCCAGGCTTCTTTAGCTGTGCTAAGATGCTGAATGTGTGGCATGTCTTTGTCACCCACACCAAGCTGTATCATGTGTAGAGCTGTAGCGTTGAGTTGGATATCAACCACTTCTCTTCTTGTGAGATTGTTGGAGTTTCCAACATGAAGACCATTTTCGATGATCTTCCACAACTCTATGGAGGAACTGCACACATGAGATTTCATCAAAAATTGCCATTGTGAGAAAGTAGATGCTGAAAGTTTGGGTGGATCACCCCTATCATGGATATGTGGGTGAGGGATAGGCGGATCAGGGGAATACACATAATAAACCTCATTGTATCCATCCTTACCGCTATCCTTTTTCGAGGAGGAGCTCTTGCTAGTATCATCACCTACCACTTCGTTATCTTTGGAAACAGTTTTACCTGTTTCCTTGGATTGCGGAGTGGTATCCTCAGAGTTAGATGGAGGTAATGCTGCGGATGTGGAGAGACGCATTATCAATTGACGCATCTCTTCCATATTAGCCTCCATTGAACTCACCAAGGTTGTTTCCAATGTCTTGAGATCGTTCATGGTGACTACCTCCGAAGCATCATCCCCATCTACCTTGGAACCCATACTTCTCTTAGGCGGTTAAGCCCGAAATAAGAGTCGAGGCTCTGATACCAATTGAAATGGATCGTATGGGCACCTAGAGGGGGGTGAATATGTGCTAACCAATTTTTAATACTTTTTCAGTTTTAGGCTTGACACAAAGTAAATTCTCTAGATATGCAACTACGAGAATTTCCCTATATGCAACCCTAACTACTAAGCACGTAAAAGAGGAGCGAGGAAACCGTAGTGGAGCACGCGGAGACACAGGGATTTGTTTTACCGCAGTTCCTTCCTTGTTAAGGGAAGTACATCTGCGTTGGAGGGGTGGGCGGTTCTAAGACCACCACGCCACAATAGGCCTCACCCTATTCTCCGATGGATCTCGCCACGAGAGGCCTGATCCACCTTCTCCACTATTGGATCCCTTCGAGACGGGAACCGGTGCCTTCTACAACACTATCGGGGCACACACCCACAACCGAATTGGGGGCTCCCGAGATGACAACAAGCTGCCACAAGAACAAGGTTTATCAATATAAACAAAAACGAGGATCTAGATATTTGCAAGAAATACTAGATCGAAGGTTCTCCAAATGAATGGAGAGGAGTTGAATCGCTTGATTGCTGATGATGAAGATCGAGTTCTCCTCCTTCGATTCCCCAAGGGATGGGGCCTTTGGGTGGATCTCGGTGGAGCACTCTTGGATGAAGCTTTCAGATCTGATCTGGTCTTTTTCGAGATGAATCAAGAGTTCTGGCAGGAGGGGGGGAGGCTGGCTTAAATACCCCCTCCCCAGATCTGGCCGTTGCACAACTTTGGGGGCGGATTATCCGCCCCCCATTAGGGGCGGATTATCCGCCCCCGGGAAGACTCCGCCCCAAGGGCGGATTCTCTGGGGGAAACTCCGCCCCCACTCTGAGGCTTGCGCCTTGGTGAAGCTTGGTGAAGATCTTGGGGGGCGGATAATCCGGCCCCCTGAGGGGCGGATTATCCGGCCTAGCCGGAAAGTCCGGCCAAAACTCCGCCCCCTCTCTAGGGCTTGCGCCTTGGCGATGAGCAAGGGGATGGATTATCCGGCCCCCCTGAGGGGCGGAGTTCTTTTCCCTTTATTCTCAAATAGAGCTGCAACACTTCAACACACATTAAATGATCCTGGGTATTGTTATCTAACACACAAAACACTAGGGATTAAGAAATGTTCTTTCAGCCCCAGCTGCCCATGTTGACGCGCCGTCGGCGCCTATTCGCCATGGTGGGGGCCATTCAGGTCAGCATGCAACTCCGCTGTCACCCCACATGCCTCCGACACCCCTCCCGTCTCTGTCAAGCTCCTATGCGCCGCCGTCTGCGATCCAGCAACGGCTCCCCTTCTGTTGGTCTCCCTGACCCCGCCCCCTCCCCTCATCCCGGTTAGCTCGCTGGTACCCCTGACCTCGCCGTCGCCTGCAAGCGAGGCCAACGCTGCCATCTGTGAGCGAGGCCGACCAATCACCAGTTGAGGACCTGATTGATTTTTATATTTTTTGTTCAGGGTCCTAGGCATAAAAAGGAAGGATGTAGTTGTAGTTTCGGTTATTGAGGGCCCGGTTGTGTTTTGTCTAGTCAAAAAAATGGGTAAGCTATGGGAGCAAACAACATTTGTCTTACCTATACCTTCTCTTTCCTCTTACCTATACATTTTTTGTTTACCCATATATGGATAAGCGGTTGGAGTTGCTCTTACCTTGTGTCTATCTACCCATATATGGGTAGAAGGTGTCAAAATTTGGGTAATCATCTAAAAACAATTCACTGGGACACTTATAGGTAAGCTGTTGGAGCAATATTTTTGTCCATCTTATCCATAAAAGTGATTTTTGGCCCTCTTATTCATATATATATATAGGTAAGCTGTTGAAGTTACTCTAACACGTGTGTGGTATCATGCAAAGCCTAATAAATTATGTTGTAGACTCATATGCGAATCATTTCCTTTTTAAATATTTTTATACGAGTAGTATACCTGGTCATCTTTGATTTCCAAAAAAGTTTGAATTTTTTAAGTTTTTTTTAATTATTTTTTTATTTTTCCAAGTACGGGGGTGTAGCACCCGAGAGCCAAAAGTCTGCGTTCCCGTTTAACTATGGAACTTAATGGTACCGTGCGCGACACCGAATCTCCAGAAAACTAACGGCCAGGATCTTGCGTCCATTAGTGTGCATGTCCTGTAAAATCACTCTCAATACTTTGGCATTTGTTTGGTAAAAATGTAAGGCTGCGTGCGTGCGTGCGTGTGCGTGCGTGAGATGAAGCTTTTTTCGGGGGTTGGCAAGATGAAGCTTGGTGAGAGGAATATATTATAGCAGAAAAAGAAGAAAAAATGAACCTCGGGAGAAAGAGGTCGTCACAGTTGAGATAAATATGGAGAGGAAGCAAGATAGAGAATGCGTTGTGTGAAGAAGAATCAGAAGGTTATAAGGGGATGAGAAAGAAAACCTCAGCACAGTCTATGGATTATCCAAAATGTATGTATCTTAAGTTCTTCATGAGTACATTTAATTTTAGTTATGGTATTACGTAAAATCAATTCTAGGTAGGGTTAAAACTATAACTCGAAACTCGCGAGCTAAATGATTAACTCGTGACTCGGCTTGAACTCGATGTCTAACGAGTCAAGTCAAGTTTTTAGACTTGAGCTTGTTTGTTCACCCACATGCGCAGTCTTTTCCGTGCTTGACCACACCGCACGTACGAGCTCTCGCGGCGCATGACTCCGAAGCCGAAGTCCGATCCTTTCCCCTCCTACCCTAGCTTCATGGGTGATAGCAGTGCCGGTGCACGTTTGCAAGGTTTGAATTAATGGATTTTTTTGCTACGTCTATGGTTGACCCCATGATGGAAAAGCTTTTCGTTTCGCTTGTTCAGAACCCGCATCATATGGCGCTGTCACTTGTGGAGTGCCGCTGAGCTTTTTAATGGCGTCGGTGGCAACGACTTTTTTTCTTTTTTCTGAGACAATCGGTGGCAACGACTTGCTTAGACCAAGCGTGCTAGTACTTGCTTACTCAAAGCGTGTTGGGCCGTCTCTTTGAAGTGGCCAGAAGAAGTCCGCAAATTTGAAGCAAGACTCCCTTTCTAGTGACCGCGAGACCCATTCCGAATGAAAAAAAAAAGGAAGAGTGTGCAGGGATCAAAATGTAGCAAAAAACAAAAATCGATACTTTCACAAAAGAATAGAAACAGGACGAATATATGGAGTCCAACATGAAAATGTATTTTCTTTTGCAGAAATGGAAACAAAAATGGAACGGAAGCAATTTAGTTTCCGGCTAATATGGAATTTCGGTCAACAGGCCTATTACATGACCTTGTCAAGCAAACATTCAAAGTGGCTCGTCCCAAAACCGACGACCACGCCATCCCTTCATGCGTTCGAGTAGGCTTCTGCGATTTGATCTTCCCCTTGTTCCCTTGTAAACCGAGCACCATGTATTCTTGATAATTTCTGAATGATTTAAGGCTTCTCTTGGTTCTGGGTAACATCCCCATTGCTCCCCGCGTCAGTCCATATCTGTTTCCGACAAAATGTTCTTCCGTTTTCTTTTTCAAGGTTTCTGTATTCGTTTTCGTTTCAAAAAAATATAAAAACAAATGTTGCACCACTCGTTCCATCGAGTATCTGGGAAAGAGGATTTCCAAATCATAGGAGCAGAAGAAGTGATCAGTCTTGTCGAGATGGCGGTCCGCTGATCAACCAAAATTTTGGGCTGCAGTTGTGGCAATGTTGACATAAAGATTAGCTTTCCTCTATAAAATGCTCTGAAATTTCTTCAAACCAAACAGGGCCTAAGTTCTGATGTGTAATTCTGTACACCATCATACCATGGCCCACAATCAAGTATATTCCTCTCATCTATTGTCCTACCATTGCACTCATTGGTCATCAACATCCTATAGCTTAACCCAACGTCCAGTACGGTTTCTATGCTTGGTCGTCGCTCAACCGAGCCGGAGTGCTGGTGCTGGTACCCGTCCTGGTCACCAGCGAAACGATCCCCGGCATCGACGCCGACCTCGCCACGCCGCGGCCATGGCTGCTCCGTGGCGGCGACGACGGCGCCGAGGCCGAGGCCGAGCCCTGGTGCTGGAGCAGCGCGTGCTGGGAGCTGCCATGCGGGGTCGAGCTGCTGCCGGGCGGGGTGCCGAATGGAAGATGGTGGGACGGCGTGCTCGGTCTCGGAATACCGCCAGCACCGCTGTGCATTGGCCGCAGCTCGATCTTCAGGTACGGAGGCAGCCTGGGCGGCGTGGCGTCCTCGTCATGGTCGTCGTCCTCTTCGTCATCGTAGTCGAGGGAGCACACGGTGCTGGTCTCCGTGCAGATGGTGGAGTCGTCGCCACGCCGCTTCTTCCTCCTCTTCCTCGCCGCCTTCCCCCACCCGTGCATCGTTTCTCTGATCCTCGCCGGGATCAGGGCAGCCTTGTACTTGGATCCCATCTGTTGTTGTCGTACCAGCAACAGTGTGTTAGCCCTGCTTTCGCCGGAAAAGATACAGCAGACAGGAATGTGGCAACTATGCATCCCAAAATGCAGATTGGGATGTTACTGATTCATTGAACTACTTTAAAATGTTCTTGTGGCAAGGCATCCGAAAACAAATGATTACCTGAGTGACAAGAGCATAAACAGGCAATGTACTGTAACTGCAGAGGAACTGTCCAGCAAACCTGAAATTGTAGATTGCGGTGGCCTATTGTAACGACATACACGACAAGATTGATGGAACAAGGAGAATTTTTTTAGCAAGAAAACATGGAGAAATTAAGTAGCTTCAACAGACCACTTACCCCAACACAAGGCGGCAGTAAACCAGTAGGTGGTTTTTGATGAAGCATGAATCATAACCGAATTGCCACTGCAGCACAATGATACTGCTATGTTAGCACCTCATACCACTTCACAAGTGAATGTTCAGGTCACTTTTAACTGAATTTCACATAAATGATGTTAAACAGTAAGTAAGAAGCGTTACCCAGAACCAGAAGAAAGAAGCCAGCTCGAATGCATTCTGTAGAAATTAGTAAACCAAAGAATGTATAAGTTTAAGTTCATGCTTAAGCTTTCTATCTTATTAGCATATTAATCAACATTACAAGTTTACCTGGAAGAGGACAAAATGAATCAGCCACAGGAGAAACTTTGGTTTCTTGAACCAAAACAGATCATCACGCGGCTTTATCCTTGGTCCATATGAAGTCAGCCTTGCACCCTCTGATGTTAATGTCGCTATGACATGCTGGAGCTTCGCACCGACTAGAACAACAAGCTATGGAGCATTTCAATCCAGTTGAGACCATCAAAATTTTGGGGGAAACTACCTACATTGCCTAATGTACAAGAAGAAGGCTGCGACTTACAGCAACAGGGAGGATGGCTATCCAGAAGTACAGGTTAGATCCTGCAAAGAAACCACCATGTCTGACTTTCAGATAAAATGAGGAACCAAAAATATATCACTATGGGAAGAAAATTAGTCCAATTTTTACCGTCGATATTGAATAACATAAAAGCAACAACAAATCCCCACAGTACTCCACTGCATCAAATGATCAAGTTAGTTCAAAAGATTTCTCCAGTGCAAAAATAAATAAATAGAACACAGTTAATATGCATAAGCAGGTAAGCATGAAGGCACACTACCTCACTCCAACAATCTTTTCAAACTCCTCTTCCATTGAGCGTATCATATAATTGTGGAAGTCGTATGTTGGTGCAAGATTGTGGTTCTGCAATTATTATTAAGTCAGACAGCAGTGTGCAACTAACAAATAGAAACTTCAATGTAACTCGAGTGTATCTTTATCATGAGGAATAAATTCAAACAAAACAAATCAACGGGGTATCAGGCTGTTAAGTAAGGTCCAACACCGATATATGAGAATAAGCATATTCAAGGATAAGCAAGAACATTTCTACCCAGAATGGCCCAAGATAACTATCTTACCATAATGAAACCCTTGCGGAGGATAAGGTAGTCAGCTCGAACAACAGATTGTCCAAATTGTGCGAGGAAGCAAAACTGTATGATGACACAATAAAAAATCTTAAGTGGTGGTTCCAACAGTGAAGTATATCTGTGCTTTATACATGAAAGGAGAACTTTATGCCTCAACTGGCGAATAAGAACTATTTCCCTCAACATACCACCCACATGACTGCATTATTTTGACTCCAAAAGCGGAACGAGTTTGATTTGGTAAGTGCTGGTGGTTGCCTTCTAGTTGCTGATACATAGGCAATCTCTGTTAAATGTAAATCAGAAGAGGAATTGTCAGATGCAGTTTAAATTCAACATGGTTAAATATATACAGTAGCACCAATAACACAAGGAAATTACTCCGATTACAGAACTAACAGAACAGTAGATTTTATTGATGCATCAGGATGATTCTCTACCCAGAGTTTCAAAAGCACTGCTTTAGCAAAGAGAATCGAACCGATGGCTGTTATATTTAGAGAAGACATTAAAATGGTTGCAAAATTGAGAACTGCTAACGCATAGTATCTCAGGACTTCTTATTTCCATAGGAATGTTCAATAAGAAACTAATGCAAACTGATGGCAGACTTATATATATTTCAAAAGCACTAGGCTCTGCAGTATCAGTTGTAGAAGCCTCAGCTCTATTTCACGTCATGAGCTCAAACGTTTAAATTCGTACTCTATCCTTTCTTCTGAAATATGAAGGGTGTAAAGAGAAGTACACTTACGGGAAAAAGACTCGTGATTGTCCCTAAATGCTTCATCTTCCCATTTCCTCCATGTATGGACCTACCAACCATCCAAAGACCAGGCACAAATATTCAGTATGTCGTAATTCAAGATTATGAGGTGCACAAAGGAAGCATCATTTGACATTCATGCCTGACAAAATATAACAAACGACTGATCCACATGATAAAAGGCAAAAAACCTTGAGTATAGCTAGCAGCATCGTCAGGCAACTGTACGTGACATGGGTTACTGCCATGACAAATATGAAGCGATGCAGCTGCTCCAAACCTTCGTGCGAAACAAACGACTCGTAGCCCTGCAAACCAAGTGAGTTCTCTAGGTTACTGAAAAGGATTTTCAGGACAGGTATTAGCCATTTTCAGCAACTCCACAAGCAGACCTGAGGGCAGGTCTGAACATGACGGTACTGCGCCTTAAGGTTCCTCCTGAGAGAGTGGTGCAGAATGGCGTCGATAATGTGGTTGCGCTTGCGAGCCAGGGCATGCTCGGCGCTCATCGACTCCTCGACCTCCTCCTTGGTGCACGGGGAGAACTTGCTGTTGTAGTACTTGGAATCGATGCAGATACCGGAGATGATCCTCGACGTCGCTACCAGGAGCAGAGATATGAAGCCAAGCAACATCATCTCTGCAGCAAAGGATTAGCCCGCAGTTCGCAGCATTCCGAGAAGATAAATTAGAACTCTGAGGAGTGAGGGCAGACAAAACAACAGACGTGGGTTACCTTCTTTCATCTTCTCCATCGCCTTGTGCAGCGGATTCCGGTGCGTTTTCTTCAGCCACTGATCAAGAGTCAAGTCACCAGGAGTTAAGCCATCGATGAGAACATTCAAAATCTGATTCAGGGTGACAGAACAGCTGCTCTCTGAATCCAATTTTCGCACTGCAGCGCCTTCATGGGACAGCATGACTTTTTTTTCCCATTTATTTTTAGAATTCAGTATGCGTACAGTACAGCTGTAGCAAAAAAAAAGGTACAGTAATAGGGATTTCGCTACTACTACTTTTTTAGAAGAAGAAAGTAAAGGAAAATTCTGGGCAACAGGAGAAGAAGTTTTTTGCAGCCTGAGCTATTCGGTTGGTGGAGGACAGAAAAAAAAATGCAGAGGGACAAGGTTGGAGTAGGGGGGTACTGACATTGCTGAGTCGGTGGACGGAGCGCTCGATGATGAGGGAGGCGGCGACGAGGAGCGTGAGCACGGTGGCGACCGACCAGGTCGGCGTGAGCGCCAGCGACCGCATCTCCCCCGCCGCCTCCGCGCCGGTTCCCTCGGGCCCGGCCATCTTCTGCTCCCTCTCTCTCCGGCACGCGCGTACTCAGGACAGGACCGCCGGTCAGATTCCTGCTATTCCTCTGCGAGAACCGCCGGGCACCGCCGCATTGCAGCAGCAGCGAGCTCAGCGGTCAAGAAGCCGCGGCGCGGGAGCTCGGGTTCAGGAGGCTTCTTTGCTCCCCCTCGGAAGAGTTTACTGGCCGGCTAGGCGGCGCATTATTGCATCGCCATTAGCGCCAGCCGGCGAGGAGCCCCCGGGAAGGAGGAAGGGAATGGGGATCTCGAGGGAGGCGAGCTGAAAAACGGGGGGAAATGTTTCCCCTTCTTCCGAGGCTCGCGATCGATTAGTCCACGCCGCGCCTCCTGCTATATTTAGCTGGCTGGCTGGCGCTCCAATGGAGCCGCGGGCCGGCGTACTGTGGTGTCCGGGGGGAGAAGAGAAGGCCAGTGGACAGACAGGCAATGCAGGAGCTACGCGAGGAGCAGGAAGGTTCTTGCAGAGTTTCTTGGTGGTAGGTTTCAATGGATGGAAACTGGAAACAGGAAAAGGACAACGGGAGCGACAGTTTCGCAATCAGCAGCGAGCGCGGGAGGAAGACGAAGATGCAGGACGAGCAGAGCCGAAGAAGAAAGAAACAGCAAAATGCCAAAGGAAGAAGAAGAGACGGATTGGATCAGTGCCAATGGAAGCTGGCGAGTGACGACCTGTCCGAAAGGGGATCTGATCTCGGGAGAACTGTCAGCTTGTCATGACCTTCTCATCTCGACTCACCTCACCTCCCCATGGATGGATGGATGAATGAATCATTAGCAGCTCATTGGGGAGTAAACAAATGATACGAGCATGAGAAGATTCGAGCTGGCCTCTGCTTCCACGCTGCTTCTCCGCAGCAAGTACAAGTGCTCTGACACCGGCACGAGGGGGCGGGGGCGGCACATGAGGACCTCCAGTCCAGTCCACCACACGAGCAGCGACGTAGAGGGTGACGTGCTCCGGCTGGCGCGTGGGGTCTCCGGAGGGATGGGGCCGGGAGGTCAGTGTCGCGGCATGTGCGTGTCCGGTGTGGCGGTTGGAGACGGGGACGCGCGCCTTAAATTACTCCCCCTTTTCCTGCCGCCTATCGGAGGAGAGGAGTACTACGCCGCCCAGCCCCCACACCCGCCTAGGCGTACGTGCTCCTGGAATTTGGCCCGGATTTGGTGCCATAAAAAAAACTTTGACTCCCTTTAGAAAAATATATACTCCTACCTACATTTTATACTATTTTATTTTTCTTAGATCCTATGGGAATTGAAATGTTCATGTCCATAGGAAAACGGGATTCTCAAAATGCGAGAATAGGAAAACGCGTGATTTGAGTGAACATGTCCTCTTCAAATCGTATTAGTCCGGAAAAATCCCATCTATTCGAACATGTTTAAGAAATTTGGGTAGACGGCAAAATCTACTCCAAAATATAGTGCAAAGGAATCCGTATGGAAAATTTTCTAAAATTTTCAATCATACGATTCAAGTGCGGTTGGATCTTTTCTTAAAGTCCCAAATCCTCCGTTCATGCCAAACGTGCTACTGTATATGGTTACGACAAAATTGATGAAGACAAAGACCTGGGATTTCCGCAAGAATAGGAAAACACGGGATTCTCAAAACTACGCGAGAATAGGAAAAACGCGCGATTTGAGTGAACGTGTCCTCTTCAAATCGTATTAGGTTAGAAAATCCTATCAATCTAAATGTGTTCAAGAAATTTTGAGCAGACGAATATATTTCCCGTATTGAAAATCTTCTAGAATTTTTTTTACATTCACTGTGGATGTAAGTCTTTTCATAAAGATCCAAATCCTACGAATTTTCTTTGAATAAAAGAAGGCTTGAATTTCAACTAAACATCAATGTATTCTCATCAAGCTTCTAGGGGCCATTTGGAACACCCTTTCATTCGGCCGTTTGGGCCGGGTCTTGTAATTTGTCTAAACTACTCTCATAGTTAATATAAATGGGCAAATCTTTTGTCTTCTGTCTTTTTTTTAAGTTTCAAGTGAACACAAGCAACATATTTTCAAGTACTGGTCTCTCCCTTGGCATCATAAAGTATGATGAATATGCAACTGCTTCGATGCTGGACGTCAGTAGTAATCGTTACCTTTTTGGTCGTGCAATCTCCGGCCATGCCAAACATGCTATGGTTACGAACAACTGATGAAGACGAGACCTCGGCACATAAAATCTGTGTGCCCATCCATCATCCATGGATACAGAAAAGCTTTGCATGTGCTCCCACCATGTGCCTTACGATTTGTAGGACACATACAATGGCTCCGATTCACATGTGCGTGCGTGCGAGCGTGCGTGCACGAATGAACGAATCCGTTGCCCACACGGGCAGACTTGAATGGCAGCATCGTATATCCACCAGAATAACCAGCTCAATAGTATCCATTAATTCCTGGGCCATCCCTGTCCCAGCAACGAACCTGTCCTTCCCGAGTTACCTGTCTTTCAGGCCGGTTTTGAGCGTTTGGATTTCAAATGTGACAATTCACTTCTGGCCAAAATGGGGGGCAAAACTCGGAGATCTAAACAAACAGGGCCTCATCGAATTCGATTCCACACCGTATCGTATGTCGTGCTTCATAGTTTCGAGAGTACTGTATGATGATCTGGAATGTACAAGTCTTGCTGGCGTATCTTTGCAGTGCCACCCGTTTACTCGATGTAGGCGACCGTGCAGCCATAGTTCAGGGGGCTCTCGTCCTCGATCCTGGCCACCCGGGGATGGCTGCGGAGGATACCCAGGGCGCACTCCTTCACCGCCCCCGTGCCCATGCCATGGACGACGAACAGGACCTGGTAAGACCTGCACCCGTCGATCGCCATCTGGAGCTCCTGGGATGCCTCGGCGACCCGCATCCCCCGCAGGTCCACCGTGTTCTTGGACGTCTGCACGGCCGGGGCGAAGGAGATGCTGGCGCCCTGCGCCGCCTCTGCCTTAGATTTCTTCACTGTCCGTCCCTGGCAGCACAGAAGCGAAATCAACTAATTATTAGCAGAACGAGGAGTGGTCCTCCCGGGGACAAGATTAGAAACAGGCCATGATCTTAAGACAATGTTGACCATGCCAATCATAAGAGCGCCCTATGTGTGACAGTGCAGTTCAGTTAAGGTGGGTGCATGCACCAGTCTAGCGTTGCTTGCATGGACCGATCTCTTCTCTGGCCAGCCTAGCCTTGTTCCGCACTGCTGCATCTACCCCGAACTAAAGCCGGAATCATCAATCCGGGCGAGTCAGATTCAATGCATTCTCCAAGGCTCGAGCTAACCCGGTTTCCCTGGCTGGCTTGCCATATTAACATGCCACGCGTAGGACGCAGAGTGTACCGACATAAAAAGTAGGATGGTAGATATGCCACCAGTGCATGATTTCTAACGATGATGGACACTCTGTTGGGGAACGCATGATACTGACATCAGTCTAATGGGTCATCCAACCAAACTCAACAAAAAGAGACAATATATGCCTCGCCAAAAGTTGAGTCCCTATATCGAGAAACTATATGCACTAGCCTAGTAGCGTCTGCAACCCAGATTTATTTGCTGAGACGATTACAACTTAGGAGGAACCAGCAGCCCAAGATTACGCCCATCTCTATGCAGCAAAGTGCACACTAGGCCAACTGATGAGTGCTAACCACACATGCTTCCTCAACTCAGCCTACAGAAATAGGCTACGAGCAATGAGCACAACCTAGATGCGAGTGAATGTCTCAGCAAAAAAAAATATCACTTGGTGTAACCTTTTGCAGCCGCAACAGTAGAGAGACGGCATTGATTCTTTGACAAGTAAAACTAAAATAAATCTAAGTGGATGACCTATTATATAGCAGATGCAAAGCCCACCTTTCTTTGTATCGAAGAAGCTGATGTTTCCTTCGTGTCTCTTTGGGCCAACTTCATCTTGTTATTCTTGGTCCGGGCCTTTATTTTCCCATACTGAACAACACAGCTCCCATCTTCACTCAGTATTTCAACAACAGTAGCAGTACTTCCTCCTCCCAGCCCTTCAACGTACACTTTGTCTCCAATTTGTGGAACATAAGAGCTCTTCTCTTCATCGTCACTGAAAGTAAACTCAGTTGGCTGATGGGCAGCAGCCAATGAAGCAGTTGCAGCTTCTGCTTTCCTCATTGCCAAGTTGTACTGTTCAAGTTTTGAATTCTGAAGTTGAACTTCAAAGTTTTTGATTATTAGGTCCATCTGGGTCTTCACAAACTTCAACTCTTGTTGTACCGTCTGAGATTCTCTTGCCCTCAAAGCAGCTACTCGGTTATCTAGGTCATCAGCTTCTGAACGGATCTGGAAAATAAATTATCATCTAGTAAAATTTCAAGTGAAAGCACAAAGAGGATAAATTTTCAAACCAATACAATGCAAATATTAAAACAGATAGCAGTAAGAGTAAAAGAGGTTACCTCATTGTACAGCCCCTCAACATCCGAAAGAACAGATGCTGCTTCATTTGCTTCAGACTCTAGAAGGTTTTGTTCGTCCCGCAGAGAGTCGTAAAGTAAACCTTGACGTTCCTTTTGTTTATCAGGCAACAATTTTTCAACCCATTCCTGTGCCCGATCAAGTATTTTCTGATCAAAACCAATTGACTTTGCAATGCTTAATGCATTTGAATTGCCAGTACTGCCCCACAAGATTCGATATGTTGGTTTCAGAGTTTCCAAACAGAATTCCATTGCAGCATTCTCAAATCGATCATCAACAGATTTGAGACGACTTAGATCAGCATAATGGGTTGTCACAATGGCCAAGTTTAGTCTACTAGCAAGATACTTCAGAATGCTGGTTGAAAGGGATACACCTTCTGATGGATCAGTACCACTGCCAATCTCATCAATAAGAACAAGAGAATCTTTTGAAACAACTTGTACGATCTTGCGAAGACGTGATATGTTCCCACTGAAGGTAGAGAGGCTATTCTCCAGCGACTTCAATCCAGAAAACAGTTTGCATCAATAAGCATATTTGTCCCGCAAGTGATAAGAGAAACTCTCTTCAAAAGACAGAAACTACCTGGTGGTCACCAATGTCTGCAAGAACCTGATCAAACCACGGAAGCCTGGGCCTTCCTTTGGCTGGGAAGAACATTCCAGCCTTTGACATCAGAGAGGCCAATCCCAAGGTCTTCATAGTAGCGGTTTTCCCTCCAGTGTTGGGCCCAGATATCACAACTATCCTA
Source organism: Avena sativa (assembly GCA_916181665.1). Taxonomy (NCBI): domain Eukaryota; kingdom Viridiplantae; phylum Streptophyta; class Magnoliopsida; order Poales; family Poaceae; genus Avena; species Avena sativa. The sequence goes on from OV702284.1 coordinate 440,943,267, forward strand.
GTATCATTCTTCACACGCATGTCCAGTGGAATAGGCATTGCTGAGACATGGTGTTCTTCAGAAAGCTGCCCATTCCCCACTTTAGCAGCTGCTTCTTTCACAACTCCAAGGAACTGCTCAAGGAGCAAAGGATGCTGAATGCCCTCGATAAATACTGAGCATGCGCTGCTTGGATCCAATTTGTTACTGTTATCTCTATCAGTGAAGGCTGGCCTCACACCATTTATCTGAAGGGCATATGAACCTCTAGCACAAGCTAGGTCTAGTTCCAATATTTTTCCCATCAAATGCCCGATCTTCATTCGGGAATCTGCTATTCTTGAAGTTAGCAAGCCCAATACTGCCAGTTCCTCAGCTATCTCGTCGCCAGCGAGTTTTACTTCCTTGTTGTTCAGTTGGACAGCATCTCTTGGCTCCATAAAGTATGTCACGCCAGAGCCACTGGAACTCAGAACGATTCCACCAGGGACCAAATGCCTGTGTGAAGCTTTAACACCAACACACATTCTAGAGCGGCGCTTAGTTACCAGAGGGCTATCAACCCCACCGGCCTGGAAGATCTTCGTGGACATATCTCTCAACAGGGATTCTAACACGTCGACGTTCATCTTCCTTTCCCTGCGGATCGTTCCTAGTTTATCGCTGGCCCGATCAAGGACCATCGAAAGATTGGAGTCAAGGCAGAACTCTATCATGTGCACAAGTTCTGTCAAGAAGTCGCAATCCTGCAGTATATCCAGAAGAGGAGAGAACCTGTTGAATCAACATATCATAAGATTCTATGCCATTGGCAAAAGAAACTATGCAACGCAAGCTGATTTGTGCAACTGAAAATTGTCCATAAGGGGCACTGCAATCAAAATTTTAGCCCAAATATTGCATGTTACTCGCACAAACAAACCTCATGAGCTACAATCTTCAGCTCTTCACTACACCAAGTCAAATTTATTCATGCTTTATTTCTACCAAATCAACAACATATATTAAGATATTGTCCATAAGACCATGACTGATTGGCATAACTTGATATTGACCATACAGGACAATGCATTAAAAAAAAGGAATTGGCCAAAATTGCATGTTACTTTAGGCAAACAAACCTTATGAGCTAAAATCTTCAGCAAACTAACTTGAATTGATCAATGTTGTGTTTCTACCTTCGACTCCATTTCCAGCCAACGATTAAGCTAAACCAACCGCATTACCTGCCATCTGGCATCTCGTCGGCGAGCCCCTTCAACTGCTCGAACACCCCGCGGGCGGCCCGGAGGCTGCGCCCGACGCCGCATATCTCCCTCACCGCGAGCAGCCGGCCACGGGCCGCAGCGGCGACGACTGCGGACACGTCGCCCACGCCCCCGAAATCCAGCGGCCCTAACGACGATAACAACGCCACCGCAGCGGTGGTCTGCTCGAGCAGCCGCTCGCTCTCCTCCCGGCTCCGGCCGACAGGGACCCGGCCCTCCGCGCAGGCGGCGCGGCCCGCGGCGGTGGCGGCGAAGTCGGCGAGCCGCGCGCACACGCCACCCCATTCCAGCACCGACTCCGTCTCAAGCCGAAGCTCCTCCGCGGCCTCCGGAATTTCCGTCGAGGCGGGGGATACTGCCGTTCGGGAGGCGGCAGCCGTCCAAAGGCGTCGCGGCGGACTGTGTGAAGCGCGTAGGAGGCGGGTGGCGAGGGAAACCCTAGTGGGGAGTGTGCATTGGAAGAGTGTGAGGTTTGTGGTGGTGGTGGTGGCCATGGCCGTCGGAAGTGGAAGCGGGAGGTCTCCGCTTCCCGCCGGAGATGAACGCGCGGCTGCGTTTAGCCTTATCCAAAAGTCAAACGGCGGTATCGCTTCCTAGAGGGCTTAACGTACTTTGGGAATACGCTTCTTACACCTGAAAATGGTTTGTGCATTGTGTTGTGCTTGAGCTTCTGTAAATTCGAATACAGTAGAAATAATAGTGTATCTCAATAGTTCAGGAAGATGAAAGCAGTAGAATGCATATTATGATAATTGTACTTGCACATACAATCGAAGGGAGTACATCTGAATATTTCAGAAAAAAACCAAATTCAGATATCCTACTATACTATGCTGTCCAAGTGAGGCAGAATTCCAATAAATGGATGGGGTATACAACAATGCTGGAGATGCTATGGATGCAACTATACAAAAGGAGACTAACTACAAATCGATATACAAAGCGCACACGATCATATACGCCGCAAACGCTACGAATCAGCATTTGTTTTTTACTTTGCAAGGATGGGGACACCACAGGCAGCACCAGCGTGCTTCCCTTCGGCGAACACCAGGTTCCCTCTCACAAAAGTAGACAAGACCTTGCCAGATAGCTCACTGCCAAGATACGCCGAAATGTTCTGCACAAAAAGATGCTAAATCAGTCTGGTTTCAGCTCAAATTGTAAAACTGTCGGAATAGTATGAAGGTTCTTTTTGTTTTTGAGTCGAGAAGCGGACCCGGTGCTTGTGGTATACAGTATGGCTGTCATCAAGACGGAACTGCGTCTCGGGTTTCCAGACCACAATGTCGGCATGATAACCTGGCAGAATAGACCCCTGCACAAACAAATATTGCACTTGAGTTGTCTGATTTCAATCTAGCCAATGCAATCAACATTAATTGTTGAGCATATAAATATGATATGCACTGCCTGTTTTTTTCTTTCAGATAATGGAAGAGAGAACGCCCTCTGACCTCTGCATACTAGGATGCACTGGTTACCTTTTTCTTTTGCCCCGCAAGCTCAGCGGGTTTCTCGCTCCACCACGAGACTAGCTGATTCAGAGTGATGCCGTACTTTTGCCCATGTGACCATGTTATCGGGAGGACAAACTGCAGAAATTATTGAAGAAAAGAAGACAGTAAATTGCATCAGTTCTGTATGCTGCAGTCTAGAATTGTGGTTCTGATGAAAATGTGCATGATTACACAAACTAACCTGCAGAGATGATATGCCTCCCCACGCCTTCAAGAAGTTGCCTTCCTCCATTAGCTTGAGATCAGGAGTCGACGGAGAGTGGTCCGAGCTGAGCATGTCGATGTGCCCATCCTGCCAGTTGTTCATGCACAAGTTAGCCTAACTGGAACTTTTGGTCACAAGCCTGCAGCAAGTCGGAGTTGGGAAGGATATGAGATGGCGTACAAGCAGAGCTTCCCAGAGATTTTCCTTGTTGGCGGCATCACGTATAGGAGGAGAGCACTTGAAACGAGTATCTCCATCTGCAACTTCTTCAGCCGAAAATGCGAGGTAATGAGGACAGGTCTCTATACTGAGTTTTGCTCCGCTGTGTTTTGCATCCTACAAAGCACAAACTTATCAGTAACGCACTGATCAAGAGAATGGGAGAATGAAAGTTAAACTATTAGTATGTCGTCACACCTTCAGAAGCTCGAGGGTAGTTTCTGCGTCCGAGAGATGGACAATGTGAAGGTGAGCTCCTTCTGACCGACCCCCCACCTCTGTGTCCTTCATGGCACGTTTCAAATCTCTAATAGCTGATTCCTCCCTGGGTATAAGGGATCATATAATTTATTAGTGATTCTCTAAATTCATTAATTCTGAATCTCATGTTTCACTTAAAAGAAAACATGTGGCGCTCTCCATCTCAGGGAGCGTAGTATTCAGTTACATTTGGCACAATGCAAATTACCATATTGCTGGTCTTGACTTCAGATATGTTGCGTAAGATCGAGGATCTAGTTCACCATCTAGATCCTCATCACTTGCGACATCTGGTATGCGTTCGGCGTGGATAAGTAAGGGCCTCTTGTACTTTGCCAATGTAACCAGGCCCTCCTACAGCGCGAGAACAGGACGACAAACTCTTTTAGGAGTCGACAAGCAGGATAAAAAAGATCTTGTCGTTACCAAGTAAAAACATGACAGAATTGACAAAGCAGGGCACCTCGATATGAGTTGAGTTTGTCATGGGGAAGTCGTTGATACCAGAGGGGCACATAAAGGACTAGGATAAAAGAAACAAAGTCAGTTTCTCCTACTTCCCTTGTCCAGAAAACAAATAAGAAATAGAGGGAGACAATAATGTGAACCAGAAAGGATAAAGCATGTGTCAGTAGTTGAGAAACAAACCTTTAGTCCTAACACTCCTGCATTTAGTAGGCTCTCCAGTTTACTTGGGTCCATGGCGTTCTCTGGTACAAGGCCTCCCCAAAACCCTATATGAGAAGAACAGGCAAGTCAGATATGTTCACAGCAGGACATGGAACAGGTCCAGATGAAGCAGCAATAATGCTGTTCTGAAAAGTAAAACAAAACTGCTGAATGCCTACGCATATACTAGTAGTAGATAAGATAAATTTACTGTTCGGGTTCTTTATATTTGCTAGTCTGACATGATACTGAATATGACCACTTACCGACATCAACATATAGCTTATCCCGAGCGGCGTCCAACTGATAATCAAGAAACCAAGTATTTGTCAGTGTTAATCACAGAGAAAAAATCTGGGAGCAATTATGTACTACTACTGACACGTCCAAGAAAGAAACACTCTGAACCTTCAGTTTGAGAGTTTCCTCAGAAACCGTTGAAGGGAAGCTGTTGAGAGGCATGTCCACCAACGTTGTTATGCCACCTGAAATGGAGGAATTTGTAGAGTTATGGAGCGAGACATAATTCATCTAATTACTACCTTTTGTTAACTTGATATTAAAAAGAATCAGAGGTGGAAAAAAGAACGGACTGGAAGTAATGCAACAGTTAAAGTTCAGAGGAAAATAATTAGTTAATATGAGCTTGCTCTTGATTGACGCGGGGACAGGCTAATCCAACGACTCAGGTGCCGGTGTGTCTGAACTGGACTAGTACCTGCAGCAGCGGCTCTTGTGCCGGTCGAGAACCCCTCCCACTCCGCGCGTCCGGGCTCGTCGAGATGCGCGTGCCTGACGAAAGTAGAAGACCACCATGAAAACAGCGGATGATTATCTTCAGAGTTGTTACCAGCCCAATTGGTTGATTCAGAGGAGGAGGTGTGAGGGGCTTACACGTCGATGAGCCCCGGCATGATGACGGCGTCCCCGTAGTCGAGGATCGGGCGGCGGAGCACGAAGCTCCGGTAGTCCCCCACCGCGATGGCGTTGATCAGGCCTCCCTTCACCTCCACTGCAAACACACAATCACAGCATCAGTTTCACTTTTTCCCCGTGCATTTCTCGTCACGCGGCTGCGCGGCGATGGAAGAAGGAGCGCGGGGTCAACGGTCGGGGCGATGGCGAGGAACGGACCTGCGGCGGGGCCGACGCGGCCGAGCGTGACGACCCGCTCGCTGGCGATCCAGAAGTGGTCGTGCGGGAGGAGGCTGCACCCTTCCCCGCCCAGGCTCTGAAACGACACAACACATTCGGTCAGTCTCCGCCGCAGATTCGAGACGAGGGGCGCGGCAGTTGTCGGGAATAACCCGGTCCCGGGGGGCCGACCTTGGAGAAGGGCGCGGCGTAGAGGAGCGCGGCCGCGAGCGCCGCCGCCACGGCGAGCAGCGGCAGGACCTTCCCCGACGCCGCCGACGCCACCATCGCCTACCTGTCTCCCGTCTCTCCCCTGACGATGACGACGAGACGAGAGCGAGGGCGAGTGCGCGCGCGAGTGCCGTCCCTTTCCGTTCGCCGTCCGCGTGCGTGCGCCTCCGCTTTTCTCGCGCTTGGCTTGGCAACTTGCGTGCGCGGCTGACGTGGACGTGTCGGGTATCAAACAACTCAGGGGAATCTACTTGCTCGCTGAACTGGGTGCACTGGACCCACGAGGTCGGAGATTCCTGCGGGCCCTCGGTGGCAGCGAGCACGGTTTGCTGGGCCTGGTTCTGGAAGTGCGTCGTGGTGGGGACGTTCGTTTGGGTACAATATGGGTGGCTGAATGCATCCAAGTGGCTGGCGACTTTTGGATCTGCGGATCCTTGTAGCCGTCCATGAGATTCTTGTTTATTCCATGGAAAATAAATGGGAGATTCCGGGGCGCGCGTGGAGGTGACGCCCGCCGATTGGCTGTGCTCGGACTTCGATACGGTTCTCTCGGGACTCGTACGTTAGGTTCACGGAACCGGTGCAAGTTGATGCCACCCAGCCAGGTCTCCCTATCCGCAACTCACGGAAGCTACTAACTATTAGACTGGTTATAGCGAAGAGTAACATAGCGCAATAATATATACAAGTTATTACTCTATGTTACTAACCTTTATAATAGAGAGTAATATATATAAGAGCAAGTATAATAAAGGTGACTCAGCTGACTATAAGAGTTTAAATATTGTATTTATGATGAGTTGGAAGAGAGAGAAGGTAAGCGGGTTGTTAACTAAGAGCCGGCTGTAGCACGTGCTTCTAGGCACTTTGTGAGAGTGAAAGGTGGGTCATGTATTAATAAAACGTTACATTTATATGACTAACTATTGTACATATTGACTTTATAGCCGGCTATAAATGACTTGGTACTTGCTTATAGTCAGCAGTTGGCTATATTATTGAACTTGCTCTAAGTGGCGTCATTATTTATTAGGTGATAGACTCATCTTGCATTGGTATGTGTGATGTTACAGTAACTAAATATGTTACTCCATCCTTCTCTCTCTTCATTAATTCATTGTCACATAAACAATTTTGCTGAGTTGGACCCTTAGTTACTCTAGGAGTTACTTGCACTATGACCAGCCTTAGGATTTATTTAAACGCGTACTTTCTTCGTTTCAAAATATAAGATGTTTTAGGTTTATAAAAAAATGTATCTAGACTTATTTTAGTGTCTAGATTCACTCTAAATCTGAGTAAACATACATACTAAAAATAATCTAGATATATTTATTTCACAAAAACTGAAACATCTTATATTTTCAAACGAAGGGAGTAAATAGGATAATCCTCTATTGTAAACCATCATGAGGGTTATCTCCTCGCACTGTCTGACGAACTCGGACGTGACCCCTCTTTGTGTTTGTTCGTCTATAAACCAGATCATCGATGAAATAAAGCTACGGTTGATTCATTTGTCCCCATTTCCTTCCACACGTTATCATCACTGCCTCTACCAAACAGAGTAAACGCCTAACTCCGGCGATTGCCGGAGAAACAAAGAACCAGAGAGAAGAACAAAAAGAAATCTTCTAAAAATCCAATGGAGGAGAAAATTTGCTTAGCGAACAGTGGTGCCTATAACACAATATTATGGGAGGTTAAAATACTTCCAAACTCTAAAAAAGAGTAAGGGGAGTGTCATGACTATCGGTAGTCGCGACACCATTGTTGGTTCTGGTTAGGCCACATTTATACTCCCAAATGGTACAAAACTTATTATCCAGAAGGCATTATTGTATCCGGATTCAACTAGTACATTGTTGAGTTTTAAGGACATCCGGAGTAATCGCTACCACATCAAAACTCATGAAGATGGTGAGGCTGAAAGCCTACTCATAACTCAGAAAAAGGGTTCCGAAAGGAAGACCCTTGAGAAATTTCCTGCTCTATCTTCTGGATTGTATTATACATACATAAAGCCAGAGCCACATTTGGCGTATAAAATAATTTTCCAAAATCTTGATAAATTCAAGATATGGCATGATCGCCCGGGTCATCCTGGTGTGGGGATGATGAGAAAAATTATTGATGGTTCTATTCGATACAACATAACAGTTGCTAATTTCCCCCAATCCTCGGATTTTGTATATATGCATTGCATGTGCAACTTGGAAATTAATCACTAGACCCTCATACCTGAAGGTCAAGAATAAATCACTAAATTTTCTTGAATGCATTCAAGGAGATATATGTGGTCCAATTCAACCGTTATCGTGACCATTCAGATATTTTATGGTACTCATTGATGCATCTACAATATGGTCAAATGTGTGTCTCATATCGACAAGGAATCATGCATTTGCAAAGCTGAATACTCAAATCATAAAATTGAGAACTAATCATCCTAAACATAGGATAAAATCCATCGGAATGGATAGAATTTAGTTCACGAGCATTCAATCATTATTGCTTAGCTTTGGGCATAAATGTGGAGCATTCTATACAGAATGCACACACACAAAATGGTCTTGCGAAATCACTTATAAAGAGGATCAAGTTAATAACAAGACCGCTCCTACAAAATTGTGATCTTTCAAATTCATGTCGGGGACATGCGGCATTACATGCCGCAGAACTAATACAAATTCGACCAACTACATACCATATGGCCTCCCCATTGCAGTTAGTATGTGAAAATAAATCAAGTATTTCCCGCCTTCAAAGATTCAGTTGCGTTGTGTATGTTCCGATATCACCACCTCAGCGTACATCTATGGGTCCAAATAGAAAGATGGTTATATATGTGGAGTACACTTCTCCATCGATTATAAAGTGCATGGAGCCTCTAAAAGGGGATTTCTTCACAGTCCGGTACGCTGATTGCATCTTCGATGAGGATAATTTTTCGGTATTAGGGAGAGAAAAGGACCACAAAGAATGCCGAGAAATAGATTGGAATGTTGAAGGCATTCAGTCTTTAGATCCACATACGAATGAATCTGAACTAGAGGTTTAGAGGATCATAAATTTACAAAAAATATTATAAATAATCTGCCAGATGCATTTACTGACTATAAAGGTGTCACTAAATCCCATGTTCCTGCTATAAATGTCCCATAGAGAGTTGAGATAGCTAAGACCACTCGACTTTCCAAGAGGGAGAGAAATCTGGACAAAAAGGACAAGGATTCTCAAAAGCGTTTGCGAGGAATGAGGATCTCTCAAACATTAAATGTAGGTCAACCACGGGTTGACGTTCAACCAAGTGTTAAAGAAAGACACCTAAAGGATGTTCATCATCCTGGGCCCAGCATAAATGCGCACACAAATATAGGTGCTGGGACATTGGAACACCTCGATTCAATCATTGAGGGAAATCACGATGAGTCTGAAGGTATTGAAGACATTTCTACAAACTATGTTGAATCAGGAGAATCGTTCAACGAAAAGTCTACAAATATCGACATATTTTTCTCCTCAAAGATTGCAAATGACATGGCATTGGACCGTGAACCTAAGACCATGGTAGAGTGTATGAAACGCTCAGACTGGCACAAATGGATGGTTGCAATTGAGGATAAATTGCGCTCGCTTACCAAGAGAGGGGTATTTACTAAAGTAAAACCTACTCATCAACACGTTTTCTGTCAACACCCGGATTTTTAATCTCAGATGTTTGTTATGCCATACATCGCAATCCCAGGATTACCATTTTTGCGAGACATAACAGATTTGGATATCACAGTACATCAGCCATTACAAACCATATATAAGGTCTTACACAAATAAGGATCTCATGATCCAGTTCTTAATACAACTCAAGCAGCAGAATAATGTAATAGTAACGATAGCATAGGCGAAGCTCCATCTTCGGGGTCATAGGCAATGCTGACGATGGGAGATGATCCTAGTTATCGTAACCTTCCTGCGGTCCGTCATCCAGATACTCCTCTTCATAATCTGGCCACGGGAATAGCCAGGAACAAAGCCATGAGTACTCTTTAAGTACTCGCAAACTAATACGAACAAGTGAAGTGGTTTTGAATAGGATATACTAAGCTCTAGGGTTGTTTTGCAAAAAGCCAGATTTACCTCAACTAAGTTCAGAAGCAAGAAAAACTAGTTGAAAGTTCTATAACACCTAAGTGGGAATTTGAATTTCATATCACAACTCTGTTGTGGTCAAGTCAAAGTCACAATTCATTTCATAAGTCATTTTGAAAACATTTGACGGGGGAACAGTATGGCCACTTCAACTATCCATAACCGTGGACACGGATATTCGAATAGTTTGACACTCTGCAGAGATTGTACACTTTCACCACAACATTCCATACATCCGTCAGGAACAAATCCTAAATTCACCATACTCAGTATGCGGATAATCAATCCTAACCTTTCAATTACACACCCTAGTATAGGCACCTCTCCTGTGAGTTTGGCCTCCCAACCATGACCAGCTGTCATCTTGGGTACTGCACAGGTGGACAATCTTCACAAGGTATCCTCAGCTCAGACCTTGGCCGTGAGGGAACCCATACTAAGGTATATAAACTTCCGGTCAAGCCCTACCCAATTTTTGGGTATTGTGTTTGTATGATAAAATTGGAATGGTATCGCATCCAGACAACCATCATTTTATAAAAGGGCTAAGGCTCATGCCTCAACATTTTCATCATCAAAATCATCTGGTGTTCAAGAACCATGTCAAAACATTTCAGTAGAATGACTCATCATTCTAAGGTTTTCATAACCATTTTCACCAAGTATTCCCATCAAAAGTTGATCAAGTTTTATACTTAGCACTAGCATCTACAAGTGGTGGTAAATCCTAATGAGGGGTGGTACACAAGTGGAGATTTGCTAAGTTCAATCTCATGCCTTAGGATGACATCAATATTATCTAGCTTACGCCAAATTTTATGCTCTTTATGCTACCTTTAGTGATCTTTCTAGAATCTACAATTCACTATGTAAACTTTAAGAGAAAGCTTTGAGAAAAAATAAAGTATAAAGCTTGCAAGTAAAACTAGGATTGGGTTATCAAGTAGGTATGATCGCATATGCTTAAGGCATATAGCTGGCATAGTAACAAGCAACTAGTAGCTTGCATAATTTGCAAGGGTAGCTTGCTAAGTTAGTAGCTTGCTAAGATATTGGTATAAGATTGCCTTGTGCAGAGCAGTGGTTGAAGTTCTCCTCGGCTTCCTCCTCATAGTATCCTTCTTCCTCCTCGTATCCTTGGTCGGTACTAGCGTCTATAAATAAATACGAGGTACACAATCACCAAACAATACTTAACTATTTTCAATCATCACACAAAGGTGCACTATAGATGATCTAGCATCATCACTAGCATCACAAGATTAAAGCATTTGTCTTATTTATTTTAATTTGAGAAAAATAATTTCTACTCATTGAAAAAACTATTTAAGATTTAATATTCTCCAACTCAAACATGGGATCATGTTGACACATGTCATCACCACATATTTCAGTACATCGGAATGTGATTTAAAGTGGTGTCACAATTTAATAAGGTTTAACCTTTTTATTTTAATTAAATAAAGTGACTAGAAATGCCTATGTGCCATTCTTTTATTACTTGAACATTATTTCTGCAAGTAAACCCATATGTTTTTATATATTCCGAAAGGTATGATCAAATGTGATTTTTGAGAGTTGGAGTCAACTCAAAAGCTTTTATGGTTGAATTTTGGAAAATGCTTGAATGCAGAAAAGCTTCTGCCTTATTATTTTTTAGCATGGTTGATCCGCGGATCCAAATGATTTGAATCCAACGGGCTTGGATTAAGCATTTCAGTACCTTTCTAAAAAAATTGGTTTTATGCATTTTGGTTCAGTGAATGGAGTTGGGTTGATTTTTGAATATAGGTACAGAACTGTGTTTGAAATTAAATGAATAAAACTAAATTTGAATTGTTGGGTCGCGCGGGATGTTTTACTAGGCCGGCCCATTACACACAGCGCGTACGCGGGATGGTTAAGTGGTTGTCCCCACGCGTCAGTGAGACGGGGAGGGACGAAGCGGTACGGGGTGATCTAGGCCGCACGATCTAAATCTAATCGAACGGCTACGGTTCATCGTCCATGTCGGGCAGCGCCGACGAGACATAACCCTAACGTGGCAGGTAGGGGTCGTGGGAGGCTCACCGGGGCTCAGGCGAGGGTCGACGATGGGGCGAACGACGAAGTCGAGGACGGGGGTTCTCCTGGTACCGACAGCTCCTCCTGAGGCGGCTCCAATCGACGGCTCCCTTCTTCTCCAGAAGCGGCGGGCTCCGGCCAAATTCTGGCGATGCGCTGCTCGCCTTGCTCCGGTAGTGAGGTGGCGTGGTTCTGGGTGAGAGGGGAGTGAACTGGTGTGGCGAAAACGAGCGATGGAGGCCTCTATTTATAGTGGCAAGAGGGGACCGACGGGCGCGGGCTGAGCTCGTCGTGGTCGACGACACAGGCAGCTATCAGCATGGGCGATTGTAGGGGGCGGTGCTGTGTTTCCTGGCGAAGCTCACAATGGCGTGGTGGCGAGGCGTGGGGCAGTGCTGATCGGTCGGAATGCTTCGACGCTCTAGGCAGGTCCGATGGAGGTTTTGATGGCGCACAGCATGCATGGTCTGCGCGGCGGCGAACGGGCATGTCTGGCGGGGTGCTGGAGTGCTGGCGATCATCTCTGCAAGCGGCAAGGGCGGCGCACGGTCGGTGGGTGCTGGTCGAGCATGGCGCGCTAGCGCGCTCTCGGCATGGTCGCATAGAGGTTTGGCATGGGTATGGCGTGTGGTCCAGGGGCTGGCATTGCTCGGGGCTGGGACAGGAGTGGAGGTGGACGGTGCTGCATGTCCCAGACAAGGTTGGCGAGGTTAGTGCGGGCGCTAGCTCGCTGGCGACAATGGGGTGGCAAGTTTGCTCTCGGCATGCTCACCATTGATGGCTAGGCTTGCTTACAGTGGTGCTAAAGATAGTTAAAGGGGCTAGATGATCTACTAAGGGCTAGTTGCAACCAGAGAGGGAACAAGTTAGGCCAATTTTACTGCACACTATAGTGTTTGTTGTTTGTTTGATTTGAATCTACAAGGTGTTTGATGAAATGGCCGCAAGAACTTTAAATTTGAATTTTGAATTCAAACTTTGTGGGTTTGCTAGGCACATGCTAGGGAGTGTCTGGTTAGTTGGATTAGTCAAGGGGCATTGGTTTGGTTGGGTTTGGAAAATGGATGATCTTCACATATGAATAACATTCAATTTTGAATTGTGATTTAAATGGGGTTGCCAAATGTTTATGCAAGTTTGAAAGGTGGGCCTTGATTCACTTTTACTAGTTCTATCGAGGGGTGAAAAGAATTGGGAAAGTTTATGTTTGAAATCTTGGACTAGAAACACTCAAAGTGACCTAGTGAACAAGATTGGCAAAAATGACCATTTGCTTTATTTGGTTTGTTTTTGATTTTCTCTTTATTTGTTTCTATTTGGAAATGTTCTAGATGATGTTATATTTGTCTTTAAACTATTTCTTGCTATTTAGGTTAATCACACAAGCTCATTCATGCATTTATCAAATCATTTCATTCACACATGCATTCATATGATTTTAATTAATCAAAGTTTTTGTTAACCCTAATTTTAGTGATTAGAGTTTAATGACCCTTGTTTTATATTTTTGGGATGTTACAAACCTTCCCCCTTAAAAAAATCTCGTCCCGAGATTTGAAAAAGGATGAAAAAGATTACCTAGGATTTAAAGAGATCGGGAAACTCCGTCCTGATGTGATCTTCGCGCTCCCAGGTAGCTTCTTCTTCAGTGTGGTTGCTCCACTGAATCTTGAGAAACTTTATGCTTCGGGTCCTGATGGTCCTGAAAGCTTCTTCCAAAATACGGATGGGTACTTCGGGATAGGTCAGATCCTCGTTGATCTCTATGGTCCGGTGATCAATGTTCTTAAACACTTCAGTCTTCTCTGGAACTTCAAGGCACTTGCGAAGTAACGATATATGGAACACATTGTGCACTACTGACATTTCTTCTGGCAGTTCCAATTGATATGATACTTCTCCTCGACGATCCAGAATCTTGAAGGGTCCGATATATCTGGGGGCTAACTTTCCTTTTAGCTGAAAATGCTGCATTCCTTTCAATGGCGACACTTTAAGATACACAAAATCTCCGATATTGAAAGCGTGGTCTCGACGCTCTTGTCGGCGTAACTCTTCTGTCTTGACTGGGCGATCTTGAGGTGCTCACGAATCTTGTGAACTTTCTCTTCTGCTTCTCGTAGGATATCGGGTCCGAAAATCTGACTCTATCCTACTTCCGACCAATTCAAAGGGGTGCGACACTTCCTTCCATACATAAACTCAAATGGGGCCATTTGCAGACTAGCTTGATAACTGTTGTTGTAAGAAAATTCTGCGAAAGGCAGACAGTCTTCCCATGTAGATCCATACTCTAGCACACATGCTCTCAACATATCTTCGAGTATTTGATTTACTCGCTCCGTTTGTCCATCAGTCTGAGGGTGATATGCTGTACTGAAATCTATTCGGGTTCCTAAACCTTCTTGGACTTTCTTCTAGAATCTCGAGGTAAACTGAGTTCCTCGATCCGATACGATGTTCTTGGGGACTCCATGCAAACTGACGATTCTAGCGATGTATAACTCCGCTAGCTTCGAACTCTGGTATGTGGTCTTGACTGGTAAGAAATGGGCGACTTTCGACAATCTGTCAACTATGACCCAGATAGAGTCATTTCCCCTACTAGAAGTAGGTAATCCGGTGATAAAGTCCACTCCAACTGAATCCCATTTCCATTCTGGAATCTGTAGAGGTTGCAACAGTCCAGCGGGTCTTTGATGTCCCGCCTTTACTCTCTGACATATATCGCACTTGGCGATATAGCTTCCTATTTCTCTCTTCATCTTATGCCACCAAATTGTTCTTTCAAATCCGGATACATCTTCGTTCCTCTGGGGTTGATACAATAAAGAGTATCATGGGCCTCTTTCAAAATCACTTCTTTCAATTCTGAATCTCCTGGTACACAAAGGCGTCCTTTGTACCATATAACTCCTTCTTCATCTTCCGTGAATCCGGGTACTTTGCCTGTACCGATACGATGCTTGATTCTGTCGATACTAGCATTTCCTTTCTGCGCCTCTTTAATCTGACTGATCAAAGTGGGTTGAAGTTCTATGCTAGCCAAAAATCCTTCACTCACTAATTCCATTCGGAAATCTTCCATCTCTTTGTGCAAACTTGGTTGCTCCTTCAAAATCATGGAGTTCAAGCGGCACGGCAATCTGCTCAGGGCATCTGCTACCACATTGTCTTTATCGGGGTGATAGTGAATGTCCAGATCATAGTCCTTGATTATCTCAATCCATCTTCTCTGTCTCATATTCAGCTCCTTCTGAGTGAATATATACTTCAGACTCTTGTGATCCGAATAAATCTCACAACGGTTTCCCATCAGGTAATGCCTCCATGTCTTCGGGGCTAGAACTACGGCTGCGAGTTCGAGGTCATGGGTTGGGTAGTTTTGTTCGTGCTGCTACAGTTGTCGGGATAGATACGATATAACTTTTCCTTCTTGCATTAGCACACATCCTAGACCGATCTTGGATGCGTCACAATATACGTCAAAGGGCTTCGTGATATCCGACATGATCAAAATTGGGGCTGAAATCAATCTTCTCTTGAGTTCTTGAAAACTCGCTTCACATTTGTCTGTCAATTCAAACTTCTTGTCCTTCTTTAGCAATTGAGTCATGGGTCTGGCTATACTCAAGAATCCCTCTACGAACTTGTGGTAGTATCCCGCCAATCCGAGAAAGGCACGAAGTTGGGTTTGAGTGGTTGGGGCTTGCCAATCTTCGACATCTTTCACCTTTGCAGGGTCCACGGCAATTCCTCCGGATGATACGATATGTCCGAGGAATCCTACCTCTTGTAACCAGAATTCACATTTGCTAAACTTGGCATACAACTGATGCTCTCTAAGGGTTCCAAGAATGGTTCTTAGGTGTAGCTCATGTTCTTCTTATGATTTGGAATAAATCAGAATGTCATCGATGAAAACAACGACAAACTTATCCAGGAAGTCCATAAAAATTTTATTCATGAGATTCATGAAATAAGCGGGGGCATTGGTTAATCCAAAAGACATGACAGTATACTCGTATAATCCATATCTGGTGGTAAAGGCAGTCTTTGGAATATCCTCTGTGCGAATATTGAGTTGATGATAGCCAGTTCTAAGATCAATCTTAGAAAACACTTTGGCACTAGTCAACTGGTCAAACAAATCTTCTATCTTTGGCAACGGGTATTTGTTTTTGATAGTGACATCATTCAACTTCCGATAATCCGTACAGAAACGGTTACCTCCATCTTTCTTGTCCACAAACAAGACAGGTGATCTCCATGGTGACGCACTTGGTTGAATTAATCCAATTTCTAGCATGGTATCTAGTTGCTTCTTCAGTTCTGCTAGTTCAGACGGGTTCATACTATATGGTCTCTGGGCTATGGGTCCGGTTCCAGGGATTAGTTCAATGATAAACTCGATATCCCGATCTGGGGGTCATACCGGGCAAAACATTTGGAAATTCATCGGGGTATTCACAAACTATACGGACTTGTTCAATGGTGGGCTGGGCTATACTCTTGTTGCACTTGAATTGACGAGGTAAGGTTTTAGATACATGCTCGACTGATACTCCGGCTGTACTGGTCATGGTTATGGCTTTCTTAGCACAGTCAATTAATCCTTTATGTTTGGACATCCAATCCATTCCTAGTACTACTTCCAAACCTTTAGTTCCGAGTACTATTAGATTAGCATAAAAATCTATTGAAAGAACATGTTGGGCCCCCATGTGTGGTTTTGGTAATTAATGACAATATTTATGGACTAATGTGTGTATTAAGTTATACTTGTAGGATTTGTCCATTGGCATCGCTTGGAGCATGTGTTGTCTTCAAGGTCGATGAAATGCAAAGAAGATTTGTTGGGCAAGCTCAATATGCGAGGTCGATGATGAGGAATTAAGGAAGGTGTTCCATCTTGAGAAGGGCAAGATCGTCTACATCGAGCTCAAGTGGAATGCTCAAGGCAAAGGTATAATATTGATAGGTTTTCCCTTTTGCCGGTCTCACGTTGTGTGTGTGAGACCGGGTTTAGGATAGATAACCGTACTATCAAGAGGGGCTCTCATATGAGTAATTCGGTCACATCATTCGGAGAGAGCTCAAACCTTTGCATACTTGCATCATCGTATTTAGTTGTTATTTTGATCTTATCCATGTGAGTATATATAGCTTGTGGTAATCTCCATAACAAGCTCTTGTTCATCAAAATCGGATCTCCCATTTGTATCTTGTTGTGATTTTGATTTATGCAGCTTTTCGGTTTCTCAACAAGTGAGGTATTTCACATTATTCTACTTGATACTTTATCACTTGGTGATAATCAACATTTCCACCTTTTATTGGGAAGCCCTTGTCGTCCTCTATCCAACGCAATTTGAATCGGGTCAATCGGAGCTTCCAGTCAAAAGTTATTGTCGTTTCAATATTTGTCTGTCAGTCTATTTTCTCGGCCAAGCGGTAGTACCGCCCGGACGGGCCGGTACTACGCCCAGGCCTAAAAACGCCCCGTTTTTTTCCGCCTCGCTAGGTACCTTTTTGCGGTAGTACCGCCCGCGTGGGCCGGTACTACCGGTCGGCCCAGGAAAAACGGCCAGATATTTTTCTAGATCTAAATCTGCTCGCTCGCGTCCGCCTCGCATCCCGCGCCTGCGTTGACCCGCCTGCTGCGCACGCGCCCTGCCGCTTGCTTGCGCTACTGCTGCTGCCGCTCGCCAGCGTTGCGCAGCTGCTGTGAGGCTTGCTGCCTCCGCCTGGCCCCGCTCGGTCGGGCCCGCACGCTGCTGTCGCTGCACTGCTGCTGCTGACGCGCTGCTTCGCTGCTTGCTGCCTGGCCGCTGCTGCTTCGCTGCTTGCTGCCTTGATTGCTGCGGGCCCGCGCCCTGCTTCACAGCAGTTGTTGCCGCTGCAATCGCTGGCTGCGGGGCCCGCTGCCGCTGGTCCTCTCACATGCGCACGCGCGTGCCCTCGCCCTGCTGCATCTTCCTGGCTGCTTTGATTTTTCCCTGGCTAGTGCAGTTTGGTCCGGTAGTACCTGACCAATCCGGTACTACCGGACCGTCCAGAAAAATTGCCCCAACGGCCATATTTTGGCCAGCCCTATATAAGTCTTTTGTCCTTTTTCATTTTAGGGTTACTTCTTCCTCCTTTTCTTATCCAAGCTTTGCCCCCATTTGCTTTACTCTTTAAGCTTGATTTCTACACACCCCTCTATTGATTCTTGCATATATTTGAGGGGTTGTTGGAGGTGATCTAGATCTACGTTTTGACCAAACCAAAACATGTCTTTGTGAGTGTATCTTTGGGGATCTAGATTTTGGGGGATTTTGTGTCTCTCTTTGATTCCTCCTCTCTTGTTCCTCTAATAGCTTTAGTAGCTTTGTTGGAACTTGAGAGTGAGGGATTTGAGCATCTTTGTGGTGATCTTGCCATTTGCATTTGTTGCATCGGTTTGAGTTCTCCTCGGAGGATTTGGTTTGAATTGCTCATTGGAGCTTGTCCCTCTTGGGTTCTTGGAACCCTAGACGGTTTTGTGGCCTTGGTGGCATTGTGGCCTTGGTGGCATTTGTTGAGGCCTTTTGTGGCGTTTGTTGGGAGCCTCCAATTAAATTGTGGAGTTGTGCCCCAACCTTGTGAGAGGTTCCGGTTGCTACCGATAAGTGCACCGATAGTGGAAGCGTGGATCGATCCCATTGGGGTGAGATTCACCGGAGAATAAGGGAGGCCTTTTGTGGCGTTGGTGGTTTGATACCACCCCCTCTCCAAACGAGACGTACTCCATGTTGGGAGGAACTCGGTAAAATAACGGTGTCCCCGCGTGCCTCGGTTATCTCTATACCCGAGCTCTTTACTTATGCACTTTACATTGTGATAGCCTTCGTGCTTGAAGTAATATATATCTTGCTATCACTTTGTTGTTTGTATTGCTTAGCATAAGGTGTTGGTGCACATAGGTAAACCTTAGTTGTTTCTAGGTTGTGTTTTACAAAGTAAACACTAGTTTTATTCCGCCTTTGTTGAGCCACTCTAGGAAAAGTTTTAATCGCCTATTCACCCCCCCTCTAGGCGACATCCGTATCCTTTCATCTATGTCATGGATTCGGATAGGGACGGCTTTGCAAATTTGCCTAGCTTTGGTGGTTGAACCAAGGATTTGAACAATCATAACATGCTTCAATTTGGTTGGTTGAATCTTACTAGTGCATGCAAATTCTTCAGTGACAAATGAGTGCAATGCTTCAGAATCAAACAACACTCTTGCAAGTATTGAGTTAACAGAAAACATACCCAGCACGACGTCTGGCGCTTCTTGGGCTTCTTCAGCATGCATGAGAAAGAGGCAGCCGTTACGGTTGAGCGAATTCCCTGGGGCAAACCTTCTTCCGGGCTGAACACGACGCTGCTGCTAAGCTGGGGCATTTGCATTGGGGGCTGCAGCATTCTTCTTGGGGCACTCATTGGAGTAGTGACTCTTGGTTCCGCATTCATAACAAGTCACTTGCGACTTGTCATTTGTTGCAATAGGCACAACATTGCTTCCAGTCCTTGGGGCAGTGTTGGTGTTGGTGGTGGCATTGTTGTTGTTGAACTTGGGTGGTGCACGGTTGAAATTGCTAGAGTTATCAGGGTTGTTGTGGTTTCCTCTGGGCCTTGGGTTTCCACGGTTGGGATAGGTCGGACGGTTCATCGGGGGTCTGTTGGTTCTCGGGGCAAATCCTGGAGATGGGTTGGGATGATACTTTGGTGTCTGGTGGGTTCCTGGTTGATGCATCATGCGGCACTTGCGGTTCTCAATGGCTTGGTTGATCTTTCCTTCCATCTGGATGGCAGAGTCGACTAGGGCTTCAATATCAGCAAAGGGGATATTGACTAACACCGTCTGCATCTCATCGTGTAGACCGTTCAGGAATCTCTCTTTCTTCTTGGCTTCAGTGTCGATCTCATCCGGGGCATACCTAGCTAATGACAAGAATTTGTCACGGTATTCCACTACGGTCATTCTCCCTTGCTTCAGTTCTCTAAACTCATCTCTCATCCTCTTGATTAAACCCGGTGGCACATGGGTTCTGCTGAACTTGACCTTGAATTCCTCCCAAGTCATCATCTGACCTCCGGGCATTGCACGAACGTTGTTCCACCATGCTCTTGCATCTCCGGCTAGATAGTGGGTGGCAAACAAAACTTTCTCGTTAGCTTCCACTCCCGCGACTTCCAGATTGTTCTCCATTGTTTGCAGCCAATCATCTGCATCTAGGGGTTCCTCTGACTTAGTGAAAATAGGTGGATTGGTGTTCTGAAAATTCTTGAGCTTAGATCCATGGTTGTCCTGATTTCCTTGGCCTTGATTGTTGTTGGCCATCTGAGCTATGTGTTGAAGGGTGGCTAGGTTGTCTTGACATTCAGCTCTTTTAGCTTCGCGGTCAGAAACCAAAATTTGCAAGATCTGCAATATTGGGTCCGGGGATGAACCGCTTCCTCCGCGAGGCATCTAAAGATTGAGATAGATCAAGAGAAAAGAGGGAATTTTCTAAGGTTCAGAGGTTGTTGAAAAGTTTTTAAAGTTTGACTCGGATTTTTTTGCAACTTGCTTTTCATTCATTCATTCATTCATTCATTCATAGCACACGATACAACACACACCACAACAAAGAAAAACAGATGGTTTTAAGAACCATTCTGGAATCTACGATAAAGTGGGACCGAATACAATTCACTAACTCTAGTGCTCAAGTGCTACTACTCCTCGGAGTCAGTGTACTCATCATCATCCTCATCATCATCGTCATCGATGAAGGCGAAATCATCCTCATCGGTGAAGAAGTCCATGGCCTGATCCTCCAGAAAGTCATCATCATCGCTGAGATAGGAGTAGGGGTCTCCACAAAGGTCTTCTCCGGCATTCTCCCTCTCCTCCAACTGCATGTCTCTCTCGTGGATGGTATCCTCCAAATCCGTGATCCGATGGTGAAGACGGGCAATGATGCACTCCTTCTTGTCGAGATGACGGCGACGAGACTTGCGATCCTTCACTAACATGGCGAGGGTCTGATCCTTCTTCTTGGTGATGGCGTACTTGTGGTTGGCGTAGGCACGGGCATTGTCCAACTCCTTCTGACGATCGTACATCATGAAGCTGAGGTGGTCCACATGACTCTTCAGCTCGGGATGATGTGGGACCTCTAGTGGCTGTCCCATAACATCACGCCTTGGGTAGAACTCAAAACGGGTACCCTTGATATGATTGATACTCTGCCCACACAGACGGGCAAGAGCTTCCTGCATTGCCCTGGCCAGTCCATCGAGCCAGTTGTTTTCTCTTAAGGTGAACTGAATTCCCTCGGCAGTGGGAGGTTCAATCTTCCCTCAGAGACTTGCAACAACTAACCACTGTAGCTCTTCTCCTTCCTGAGCATTGATTTGAGCTCCGAAGAACTCGGGGTACGGACACTCCAGAAGTTCTGAAAGCTGGTCCAAGTCACGCTCAAATATGAGGTCTCCCTCCATTCCCTAACTGATAAAACTTGTTGTACTTCACGTCCATCTATAAGAATATAGGATGAGTAAGTTAGTAGAGTGATCAAGTGTGTCAAATTTTATGTATTTTGCAAGAATTTTTGAGGAACATGAATTTTCATGAAAGAATCCAAGTGATAAGAATGAGAATAAGTTTTTGTAAATACTCATTTCCTTTGGTTTTGAAACTAAGTTTTTGATTCAAACGTCCATTCTAACTAGGGTCTCCTATGGTCAGGATGGCTCTGATACCAACTTGTCAACATCCGGATTTCTAATCTCAGATGCCTGTTATGCCATACATCGCAATCCCAGGATTACCATTTTTGCGAGACATAACAGATTTGGATATCACAGTACATCATCCATTACAAACCATACATAAGGTCTTACACAAATAAGGATCTCATGATCTAGTTCTTAATACAACTCAAGCAGCGGAATAATGTAATAGTAACGATAGCGCAGGCGAAGCTCCATCTTCGGGGTCACAGGCAATCCTGACGATGGGAGATGATCGTAGTTGTCGTAACCTTCTTGCGGTCCGTCATCCTGATACTCCTCTTCATAGTCTGGCCACGGGAATAGCCAGGGACAAATCCATGAGTACTCTTTAAGTACTCTCAAACTAACGAACAAGTGAAGTGGTTTTGAGTAGGATATACTAAGCTCTAGGGTTGTTTTGCAAAAAGCAGATTTACCTCAACTAAGTTCAGAAGCAAGAAAAACTATTTGAAAGTTTTATAACACCTAAGTGGGAATTTGAATTTCATATCACAACTCTGTTGTGGTCAAGTCAAAGTCACAATTCATTTCATAAGTCATTTTTAAAACATCTGACGGGGGAACAGTATGGCCACTTCAACTGTCCATAACCGTGGACGCGGCTATTCAAATAGTTTGACACTCTGTAGAGATTGTACACTTTCACCACAACATTCGATACATCCGTCAGGAACAAATCCTGAATTCACCATACTCAGTATGCGGATAATAAATCCTAACCTTTTAATTACACGCCCTAGTATAGGCACCTCTCCTGTGATTTTGGCGTCCCAACCATGACCAGCTGTCATCTTGGGTACTGCACAGGTGGACAATCTTCACAAGGTAGCCTCTGCTCAGACCTTGGCCATGAGGGAACCCATACTAAGGTATATAAACTTCCGGTCAAGCCCTACCCAATTTTCGAGTATTGTGGTTGTACGATAAAATTGGAATGGTATCGCATCCAGGCAACCATCAGTTCTATAAAAGGGCTAAGGCTCATGCCTCAACATTTTCATCATCAAAATCATCTGGTGTTCAAGAACCATGTCAAAACATTTCAGTAGAATGACTCATCATTCTAAGGTTTTCATAACCATTTTCACCAAGTATTCCCATCTAAAGTTGATCAAGTTTTATACTTAGCACTAGCATCTACAAGTGGTGGTAAATCCTAATGAGGGGTGGTACACAAGTGGAGATTTGCTAAGTTCAATCTCATGCCTTAGGATGACATCAAGATTATCTAGCTTAGGCCAAATTTTATGCTATTTATGCTACCTTTAGTGATCTTTCTAGAATCTACAATTCACTATGTAAACTTTAAGAGAAAGCTTTGAGAAAAAATAAAGTATAAAGCTTGCAAGTAAAACTAGGATTGGGTTATCAAGTAGGTATGATCACATATGCTTAAGGCATATAGCTGGCATAGTAACAAGCAAGTAGTAGCTTGCATAATTTGCAAGGGTAGCTTGCTAAGATATTGGTATAAGCTTGCCTTGTGCAAAACAGTGGTTGAATTTCTCCTCGGCTTCCTCCTCGTAGTATCCTCCTTCCTCCTCGTATCCTTGGTCGGTACTAGCGTCTATAAATAAATACGAGGTACCCAATCACCAAACAATACTTAACTATTTCCAATCATCACACAAAGGTGCACTATAGATGATCTAGCATCATCACTAGCATCACAAGATTAAAGCATTTGTCTTATTTATTTTAATTTGGGAAAAGTAATTTCTACTCACTAAAAAAACTATTTAAGATTTAAAGTGGTGTCACAATTTAATAAGGTTTAACCTTTTTATTTTAATTAAATAAAGTGACTAGAAATGCCTATGTGGCATTCTTTTATTACTTGAACATTATTTCTGCAAGTAAACCCATATGTTTTTATATATTCTGAAAGGTATGATCAAATGTGATTTTTGAGAGTTGGAATCAACTCAAAAGCTTTTATGGTTGAATTTTGGAAAATGCTTGAATGCAGAAAAGCTTCTGCCTTATTATTTTTTAGCATGGTTGATCCACGGATCCAAATGATTTGAATCCAACGGGCTTGGATTAAGCATTTCAGTACCTTTCTAAAAAATTTGGTTTTATGCATTTTGGTTCAGTGAATGGAGTTGGGTTGATTTTTGAATATAGGTACAGAACTGTGTTTGAAATTAATGAATAAAACTAAATTTGAATTGTTGGGTCCCGTGGGATGTTTTACTGGGCCGGTCCATTACACACAGCGCGTACGTGGGCTGGTTAAGTGGATGTCCCCACACGTCAGTGAGACGGGGAGGGGCGAAGCGGTACAGGGTGATCTAGGCTGCAAGATCTAAATCTAATCGAACGGCTACGGTTCATCGTCCACGCCGGGCAGCGCCGGCGAGACAGAACCCTAACGCGGTAGGTGGGGGTCGTGGGAGGCTCACCGGGTCTCAAGCGAGGGTCGGCGACGGGGGCGAACGACGAAGTCGACGACGGCGGTTCTCCTGGTACCGACAGCTCCTCTTGGGGCGGCTCCAATCGACGGCTCCCTTCTTCTCCAGCAGCGGTGGGCTCCGGCCAAATTCCGGCGATGCGCTGCTCGCCTTGCTCCGGTAGTGAGGTGGGGTGGTTCTAGGTGAGAGGGGAGAGAAATGGTGTGGAGAAAACAAGCGGCGGAGGCCTCTATTTATAGTGGCGAGAGGGGACCGACGGGCGCGAGCTGAGCTCGTCGTGGTCGATGGCACAGGCAGCTATCGGCATGGGCGATGGTAGGGGGCGGTGCTGTGTTCCCTGGCGAAGCTCAATGGCGTGGTGGCGAGGTGTGGGGCGGTGCTGATCGGTCGGAATGCTTCGACGCTCTGGGCGGGTCCGACGGAGGTTTTGATGGCGCACAACGCGCGTGGTCCGCGCGGCGGCGAACGGGCATGTCTGGCGGGGTGCTAGAATGCTGGCGATCATCTCTGCAAGCGGCAAGGGCGGCGCACGGTCGGTGGGTGCTGGTCGAGCATGGAGCGCTAGCGCGCTCTCGGCATGGTCGCATAGAGGTTTGGCATGGGTGTGGCGTGTGGTCCAGGGGTTGGCATTGCTCGGGGCTCGGACAGGGAGTGGCGGTGGACGGTGCAAAATGTCCCAGATAAGGTTGGCGAGGCTAGTGCGGGCGCTAGCTCGCTGGCGACAATGGGGTGGCAAGTTTGCTCTCGGCATGCTCACCATTGATGGCTAGGCTTGCTTACAATGGTGCTAAAGATAGTTAAAGGGGCTAGATGATCTACTAAGGGCTAGTTGCAACCAGAGAGGGAACAAGTTAGGCCAATTTTACTGCACACTATAGTGTTTGTTATTTGTTTGATTTGAATCTGCAAGGTGTTTGATGAAATGGCCACAAGAACTTTAAATTTGAATTTTGAATTCAAACTTTGTGGGTTTGCTAGGCACATGCTAGGGAGTGTCTGGTTAGTTGGATTAGTCAAGGGACATTGGTTTGGTTGGGTTTGGAAAATGGATGATCTTCACATATGAATAACATTCAATTTTGAATTGTGATTTAAATGGGGTTGCCAAATGTTTCTGCAAGTTTGAAAGGTGGGCCTTGATTCACTTTTACTAGTTCTGTCAAGGGTGAAAAGAATTGGGAAAGTTTTTGTTTGAAATCTTGGACTAGAAACACTCAAAGTGACCTAGTGAACAAGATTGGCAAAAATGACCATTTGCTTTATTTGGTTTGTTTTTTATTTTCTCTTTATTTGTTTCTGTTTGGAAATGTTCTAGATGATGTTATATTTGTCTTTAAACCATTTCTTGCTATTTAGGTTAATCACACAAGCTCATTCATGCATTTGTAAAATAATTTCATTCACACATGCATTCATATGATTTTAATTAATCAAAGTTTTTGTTAACCCTAATTTTAGTGATTAGAGTTTGATGATCCTTGTTTTATATTTTTAGGATGTTCCCGTAGGGGCGAAATAGGTTTTCACTCAAAAGAGAAACGAAAAGAATGAGGTGGTGAGATATAAGGCGAGGCTTGTAGCACAAGGGTTAGTTTACACAGAAACCTGGCATCGATTACGATGAAACATATTCTCCTGTAATGAGTGGAATCACGTTCCGATACTTGATATTGCCGGCAGTACAAATGAATCTGTATATCCAATTGATGGATGTGGTGACCGCATATTTATATGGGTCACTAGATACAGATATCTACATGAAAGTCCCTGAGGAAATGAAGATTCCAGATCCAAATGTTGATCGCAAAATGTATTGCGTAAAGCTACAGAGATCATTATACGGCTTGAAGCAGCCGGGTAGGATATGGTACAACCGACTAAGTGAGTTCCTTTTGTAGAAAGAGTACTTGAATGATGATGATTTCCCATGTGTGTTCATCAAGAAATCTACTGATGGATTTTGTATAATTTATGTATATGTGGATGATTTGAATATCATTGGTACTACACAAGAGATAAATGAGGCTAGTAATCATCTGAAGACGGAATTTGAGATGAAAGATTTGGGTAAGACCAAAATTTGTCTCGATTTGCAACTTGAGCATATTTCTTCAGGAATATTAGTTTATCAGTCTGCTTACATCCAAAAGATATTGGAGCAATTTAATATAGATAAAGCATACCCGTCTAAAATACCTATGATTGTTAGGTCTCTTGATAGAGATAAAGACCCTTTTAGACCTTAGGATGATGATGAGAAGATTTTGGGACCTGAGTTTCCATATCTTAGTGCAATTGGTGCACTTATATATCTAACAAACTGCACGATACCTGATATATCGTTTGCAGTTAATCTGTTAGCTAGATAAAGTGCATCGCCAACAAAAAGGCATTGGGTTGGTGTGAAGAATATTCTAAGATATCTTCAGGGCACCAAAGATCTTGGTTTGTTCTATCAGAAAAATCAAGAGAGAACCATTGTGGGGTATTGTGATGCTGGATACTTGTCACAAACTGGATTTGTCTTCTTACATGGAGGTACAGCCTTCTCTTGAAAGTCGATAAAGCAAACATTGGTGGCAACATCCATGAATCATTCTAAGATAATTGCTTTGTATGAAGCATCATGGGAATGTGCATGGCTTTGCAAAATGATGAATTTTATCCAAGGTTCAAGTGAGATTGGTTCGCTAGAATTGCCCACCATTATCTATAAGGATAATGTTGCTTGTATTGTATAGATGTAGATGGTTATATTAAGAGCAATATTACAAAGCATATTGCTCCTAAGTTGTTTTATCCCCATGAGCTACAAAAGAGTGGGAAAATAGATATTTTCAAATCGAAGTCATGTGATAACCTCGCCGATTTGTTTACCAAGTTCGTTGTTTCAGAAATATGTATATGAAATTGGTATGAAGAGACATCGGGACTTGCAAAGTTCAGGGGAGAAATCTCCTAGGTTAAGACCTGTTAAAGATCATCAGATCTTCGATATTGCACTTTTTTCCTTTGTGAGTTTTTCCTAACGGTTTCTCACGCAAGGTTTTTTAATGTGGAAATATCAATACAAGCATGGATGACATATATCATGTTTTCCTTATTTTCCCGCGAGATTTTTGGAAGGAGTTTTTCATAGCATATTGTGTATTTCTCTTCTATTTTTCTGACAGAGTTTTTGGAGGAGATTATTTCAAGGATGATCAGGCGCAAGGACAAGTAAGAATTAGGAGGAGTGTTTGGATTTATTTAAACATGTAAATAGGATAATCCTCTGCTGTAAACCGTCACGATGGTTCTCTCGCTCCCACGGCCTCACGAACGGACGTGACCCTTCTTTGCGTATGTTCAGCTATATAAAAACCATATCATCGATGGAATAAAGCTACGGTTGATTCATTTGCCACATTTCCTTTCACAAAAACATCATTTTAGTTTCTCAAAAAAAATCATTTTAGGTCCTGTTTGGAACACAGAAAACTAAAACGTAAAAATAATAAAAATACAGTATTTAAGATCATGTATCCTAAATTCTTGGGCGACCGCGCCCGTGCCGTGTGGATACGATGGGGGGTTCGCCGGACCGCGTGCTTGCGGTGTGGGGCTACGCACCAACGTATCGAGACAGATACGGTGTGGGGCGACTGGCTGACTGAGGATTTGGGGAATCTTTTCTAGCCGTTAAAATAGTTCGAGATTCTTTTTCTCAATTTAATCTGAGAGAAAAAATGTGAGATATTGTGGGGTGGGTGGGTGGCCGGGTGCGATGTGACGAGCGAGCGCGACTGGATGGACGGTCAAGGTGAGGGCTCGCCACTAGCCGTGCGGGGCTCAAGGCGTCTCCCGTCCCGTGGGGGTGGGGAATGGGGTGGGGAACATCGACAAAACACACTCTTCCTTAGTTTCAGCCTACAAAGCGAACCACGCCGTGTGCACAAAACAAAAAAGTGAATCACCTGAACTGAATCTACTTACCTGGTTTACCTAATAGGGCTTGTTTGATTTATAGGAATTGCGTAGGAATTGTGTAGGATTTGAATCCTATGAAATTTTTTCCTATGTTATTGTTTGATTCATAGGAACACATCCTATAGGGATCTTGACGTGCAATTCCTATAGGAAAGAAACATTAGATCATACCTCATGAAAAAATTCCTTTGCTACATCAAACAAGATTTCTATTCCCATAGGATTCAAGTTGGCATGACATCTTAATCCTATGTTTTTTCTATTCCTATACTTTTCCTATCCTATGAATCAAACAAGCCCTAGGCGTACAAACATACATACGGGATCCATTTTTATTCGAAAACTAGTTTTCATACGAAATCTTTATTAACGCCACGCTGCTCTTTTATTTACACAGCTGAATTGTATCACATAATTTTTTTCTGCAGTACAGGTTTTTTCCTACGGAATACTTTGCGCTGCATTTCATAGGAAAAGTTGCGTTCCTCCAAACCTAAGATCTGCCGTGTGTTTTTCCCGCGATGAAATCGATCAAACAAACCAGAACACCACAGGATTCAAATAAGCACGAAGTCACGATATGTATTTTCGTATTGCTACAATTGGGAATCAAAACAAGCCCTATAGAAAATCATTGTTCGACGGCCCTCTGTCCCCTCTCCTTACCTTCTGCCGTTCTCCATCGTGTTTTCCCGTGCATCTTATGTTTGTTTTCTCCCGTGGCCATCTTCTATCTCACCCCTTTCTCGCGTGACCATGGCCCTACCTCTACGCCCCTCCTTCCTCATCTCCCGCTTTTTTATTGGCACTCATCTATATCGATAGGCATCGCACGATAAGCAAAATATGTGACTTAGCATTCGATACTGACTTGGTAGTCGGCTTTTTTCTCACCATCGCTAGACTTGGCATCAATTTCTCGAGCTACTTGTTCCGTGGGTTGTGTGTTCTAGTTAGGATTCGTCCTTCATGAGGCTTTACCGTAGGTAGCCATGTCGTTGGATATCGGTCGGTCTGTATCTATCCGTCTCTTGCGGCGTAGACTAACAGTCGAGTGGGTTGCCCTTGCCCTTGCGATATCACATGTGTAAAAGGAGATGAGGAATATGACATCTTACGAAGAGAGATATTTACCCTTACATCGAATATCAGTCGATCTCTTTCAACAAAGTGAAGGTCATAAAAAGATGTAGCGACTATTGTTGGTTGTTCTAGCCTTGGGTAATAGATTTCCCTTGTCAAACGGACACCGAATTTATTGAAAGAGGAAAAAAAGATCTCATTACATAATTGGTACAATAGATAAGAGAGACATGCATTTTAAGAGGGCATGCTCAAAGTAGTATTGCCAAAAGGATTACCACGAACTAACAATAATGCATGCCAAAATAACCGCTAAAAATTCCGATACAAAAGTACTTTGATCCCTACGGAATAGGTAAGGTGCATATGTACTTTGATCCCTACAAAAGTAAAATTGTGATACACTCTTTTCACAGTTGCTATAAAGGACCTCTCCGTAAACACAAAACTTCATAGGAATTTTTTCCTACAATTTCTGAAGGAGGCAGACCATGCAACCCCATTTTCTCCAAACAAGACCACCTCAACGCATAAATCTGGGCCGCCTCCGTGCCCCTGCAATGAATGTTTTTGCATTCTCTAATAAATGTATTGTTATTTTGAAGATTTCATAGCTCAGGAACCAATTAATAACGAGCAAATCTTAAAAGATATGTTTCAATATGCTATAAGTATATTCATTAATAACCACTATTAAATTTATATATACCAAATAGCTGACGCCATTAATAAGTTTATGTACTATAAACGCTTTAATAAGATATATACATATGGTATTTCAGAGTACTGATATTTCAATTTAGAAATCTATAATCTATATAGGCACAAGTTGTCTACAAAATGCTCTTTTATACACGAAGTCCACACAATATATTCTGCTATGTATCTAATATTATAATGATATGGTTAACATCACCTATATATACTAAAACAAAGGATGAAACATTAATATGGAATATAACATCAAGATAGACTAGATCCTCTGATATTTTCTTTTAATGAAAAGATCCTCCAAGATTTGACCGTGCCTATATTTAAATAGTACCGTAAGTTCATAGCTTGAGAAACATTCAAGGAAGAAGGAATATAGAGGTGTAGGAGCAAAAGGAAATAGGAAACCACTCCTCATGGATCTTCTCAAGAACAACATAAGGGTTCAATGCTTATTAGTTATTTTGATGATGTCTACCACTTTATTGCCATGTGATGCGACCCGGACAAACAAAGGTACACTCAGTTTTTCCAATTTTTTATAATATATGACAACCCCTTGGTGATCACAAAATCTCGAGTATCTCATTCAATTTGTACTACATAAGCTAATTCTAACGGGATGATATATTTCATTATGGGTAGGTATCATTATTATGGATAACAATTGTTCAGAACTTCCAGCATGTCTTAGACCATCGCCGGCTGCAGATTATCAGTGCAAGTTAATTTGCTACAACAAGGGTTTTAGCCCCGATAGTGGCTATTGTTCCGATATGGATTGTTGTTGTCCATCATGATGGATACTCTATTAACATGTGTCAAAACTCAAAAGTTTGTGCTTGTAAGAGCAGATGAATTTCAATAAACTATACAAGTTGATTATGGCTTGACTATGCAACTTCATGATTTTGTCGATGAAATTGCAATTCAATTTTCTTTGGTATAAAAACGGTTTTGTTAATTCTCATCCATACAATAACTTCTTATTTCTCTTTTAAAGCTGAAAAGTATTGATACGATAATGAGACCGGAGCTACATTTTAAACGTTTTTCATCTTTGGAAACATATACTACACTCTTTTACACTCAGTTGAAAAAATAATCAAGATCTGACAGTGTAGTATATGTTGGATCGATCTTGGATTCGCCGTCTGCGCTCCTGCGAGCACCCGGCCCTTGGTACCATTGCTTGACGACTTGTAGAATGTGAAGGTGCTCGTCACGTCCTCACGGTGGTGTAACAAAACGAATCAAAAGAAAAAATGTGTCCTCATTTGCTTGTCACAATCTGGTTCATGCTCGTTTCAAAAAAAAAAAGGAAGTACCTGCCTCGTACCAATGAACGAAACCTGGTTCAGTTTTTTTGGAAAGAAATGCGGTAGGGAAAGTCCCTACTACGAGTTTGTTTTAAAATAATAAAAATCAAAATCTGTATCTATAAGGACTTGAACCTGGATGGCTGAATTATACATACATTTTCTTAAAATAATACATGCTGAAACCTGGTTCGTTGGTGTGCTTTTTTTATTGTTCCTTATACTGGGGGTGATCTATCCCTCACAACTGCTGATCCAACAAGACACGTCTCCTTTCTTTCTCACTCATGTGCGGATGCACCCAATCACGACGCTCTCCATTAAACCTAATCTTCACCGACGTTATGAACTAAAGTTGCACACACATCTTTTCCAGCATGTATTCGACCATCACCTGACTTAAGATAACCAGTGAAAGCTTATCTGCTTTCACAAGAGTTTTAACCCCGACAAGGCCTATTGCTCGGTATGAATTGTTGTTGTTCAGGGTGATGGACATTATATGATCATGTGTCAAAAGTTTGTGCTTATAATAGTAGGCGAATTTACAAGTTGATTTTGGCTTGACTATGCCACTTCATGATTTTGTTGATGAATTGCAATTGAATTTTCTTTGATGTAAAAAAAGTTTTGTTAGCTCTCAGCCATACGATAATTTCTTATCGCTCTTTTCAAAGATGAAAAGCGTTGTTCTAACAATGAGATCGAAGCTACGTTCTACAAGTTTTTGAACTTTGGGGAACAAATACTGTGCATACTTTTGCACTTAGTTGAAAATATTATCGAGATCCGACAATGAGAAGGATCTCTTAAGAAAATATTATCGAGATCCGACAATGTGGAACTTCGGCCATCGTGTGTCATGTCTTTGTGCAGCTTTCAAGAAGGTGTATCATAATTCTTAAAAAAGAAGGTGTATCATATCTACGGCAATAAAATGGTATCATTACAGATGAGACGAAATATCTCTTTCTTGAGGCTCCGATTGTTTCCCTTTATTTTAGCCGGTAAATATTACGGACCTAGATTGGTCCCGCTAAAACTCCCATATGCACCGTAACATTCGGACCTGATCTGTAACCGAAATGATAAAACAAGTGGGGCCTGATGGATTTTCAGCCCATCGACACGGAAACATCATGCAGACTTTGTAATAGTCTGAATAACGGTTTTAAATTAGAAAGAATAGTGTTTCTAAAATTGCCTTTTTGCTCCAAAAAGAGCTGCTAGTAAAAAAAATCGAAAAAGAAAAAACTTACTCCCTGCAAAAAGAACATTTCCCCCCGTTGGAAATCAAGGGCGTCTATGTGAACACATAAGTTTGGAGGGGTATTTATGACAATCTCCGGAGCAAGCAGACCGTGCCTCCCCCATTTCCTCCGAACCAGCCAACCTCAAAGCGTACAAACCTCCGCCGCCCCCGCTCCCCCCTCCGCCTCCACCCACCATTCCCCCTCCCCTTCACCGGCGCCGCCACCTCCATCCATCTCCTCCCCGAACTCACCGACCGAACGCACGCCGGAGCGGGGGAGACGGCGACGCGAGCAGGGGCAAGGCGAGGAGATGTTCTCCGGCGAATGGACGCCGCCGTGCGGCAGTAGCTGCACCAAGAAGTACGCTGCGCTCGTGCAAATACCATGTGGGTTTCCCGGCCGCTAATCTCTCCCCCTCTCGCACGCGTCCCCGCGACAGCGGGTTTCTGTCTGGTTGATCGAGACTGACGGTTGTTTGTTTGCTGTCGTTTCGCCCCGCAGGGAGGGTGTTCTGCAAGAAGGGGTGCAACGCGGACGGAGACACCTGGGAGGAGTGTGAGTGCCGGAATGCTTGAGTTGGATCGTTTTTTCGTTTAATTTATGGTTCAGTTCCTCCTGAATTCCGAATGCAGCAATTCTGGTATATGCAATAATGTGAAACGTATTAGGTTGTTGCCTTCATTTCGTGACTGCCCTTGAAATCGAATTAATTTATGTATGTGTGTTAAATTGACATTGTGTTTATGTAATTTTGGTTCAGAGTTTATCAGTATTCGGTCGTTACCATGATTCTCACACATAGCATTCATGATTAACAGAAAAATGTAGGAAATCACGCTTCTTGTCGTACAATGTAAACGTTCATAGCCGTAAATTGGGATCTTCTTTGTCAATAGTAGTCCTGCAATCAGTGGATACACATTATTGGTGCCTTGCTTGCTTAGTAAATTGTATTGTATTTTCTCTATTGTTGAGAAAACTTACTTCTGTTATCGGGGCAAGTTGTTTCTGTTACTGAAGCAATTCTCTGTGATTTGTACAGGAAGGTTGTCGTTATTACTCATATATGCAAAATTTTGGTTCTAGGTGACTGTAGAATAGAGGATTGTTGTGTTTCCGTTAGTACTTTGTCAATGTGAAAGCTAACTCACACTCTGTAAAATCCTCAGGCGTAGGTAAATGCACTGAAATATGTTACAAAGATCCGGTTTTTGAAGATCGTCAGTGGAGTGCTTACATCGATCGGTCACCAGGAGAGGACAGTTACTCGTTGGTGAGTTCTTGATCTGTTAATAACAACATCTTATAAAAAAATCACGTCTACTCATCTATAATTGCAAAAAAAAAATTGACAGGTATAATTGCAAAATCTGTTATGTCAAAACCTATTTAGCAATACCTGTTTAGATTATACTCAATGCTGGCCCTTGGTCCTACTCCTAAGCCACCACTGCAGAATGGTCTAAAAATATGCACACTAGTGTACCCACTCACGGAGGACTAGCTGCAGTATCACAAAATTAAGTTGTCCATACAGTATCCTAAATTTTCCGTATCTTTGTTCTCAGCTGCATACAATTTGAATGGGAGTGTGCTATGAAAATTGATTTAAAATAGTAACCATTCGTAGGTATTTCAATAGAATTTCACATGTTATGATCATAAACATGACATTCCTGATTCTATAGTTTTTTTTTTTTTGCTGCAGCATCACAATACTACCCTTCTGCTAATGGTTTTTCCTTGGTACACAAATTGTAACTCATAACCGGATCACTTAGATGCATACCCTTAGGATTGCTATCCAATTGCTAGAGTTGTTACTTACATCCATTTAGAATGCCTTGGTGGGGTTTGTTGATTATTTTGGAAAATCTTAATCCAAAATGTTAATGTGACATGGATAGTTTTCTCAGTATCATCTTGCTGGTTACTTACACTTCTATGCATAGCTTTCTGCAAGTTTAATGTGCAAGATGTTTTATTCCTGGAGTGTAGTTTCCACATCTTCATGTTAGTTAAGTTTTGTGCTGAAAACATGGAGTGCAGTATTAAGCTTTCTCTAGATTAAATACTTTGGCAAACAACAAATTACCTGCTAGTTGATGCCATTGCTCTGAAAACACCGGCCATGTATGCCTTGATGATTGCTGTTGTGTTTTTTAATAATAAATAAATTCAGTTAGTAGTGTTCCTTTCCTAATAAATTCGAGTTTTCTCTCCAGGAGTGCTTCAATGCTTGTATTTCTGGATGTGGATACAGGGTAAATAACGGTTTTCTCGAGAACAACATATGCTTTGTTAACCGTGGTATAGATTGTACGATACCAAACATCTCACAAGCCATGTTGTTTTTGTTGTGTGATAGTTCGATGTACCGGCAGAGAAGGTCGGACAAATCAAGCCGAACAGGCCATCCAAGCCACCACCACCGGTGGTAGAACGGGCTACGGGTTCAGAATCTGCTGTGAAGGGTGAAGACGTGGCTGGGACATCAGCGTAGCCTATGCGTCCCAAAATTTTGTAAAATTGCACCTCACCCTGGACTAAGATGCTAACTACTAGGGCACATGAAAAAAAATGCTTTAATTCCATTGCGATCTGGTGATCTTGGATTGCTCCAGCTCGATTCAATGACATCAAGAGGTTATGTGTACTCTCCATAAAAAAAGAGAGGTTATGTGTACTCATTTAAGCTTGTTTGGAGAGTGAAAGATTTGTATGAAAGTATCAGCCTCAGTATGTTCTTGCTTGGATCCCAGTTAAGACTTCAGGCTTAGTATCCTATCCACAGGTATTGAGATAATGACAGGATCACTAAAACATTTTTTTCATGAGAATACATTTTGAATTAAATCAAACTTCCAGTAGGAGTAGTACAAATTGCCATCTTTCTCAACAACAAAAAAGGTACAAGTACAAATTACCAAGAAAAAACACACTATGATCAAAACTGGAGCGCCGATGAAGTTCACACAGCAAAAAAAAAAAAAACGCTCTCCACTGCCATTAGTCCTCCGCAGTGGGCACCTTCTCCTTGCTTTCGAGGCCCATTCGTTCAGAAGCAGCAGTTAGTGTGTTTTTTTTGGCAAGGAAAGCAGTTAGATTGAGCTGCTTTTTCAAAATCAGCCAATTTTTTCTTAACCAAGTAATAGAAAAATATCATGTAAAAAAGTCACAGAAATATATTTTTATTCCAAGTTACAGAATAAAATTTATTCAGACACTGATACGAAAGTTGAGAAGACAACACTAGATAAAGAATTTATCTGCATTTAAGTTGATTCACTCAACCAAAAAAATTCTTTCACTTCTGTTTTTATCCCGGCTTTAAAACTAAAACTAAGCCTAACACTTTTACTACTCCCTCCGTCTCAAAATAGATGTCGACATCTATTTTGAGACGAAGGAAGTATATAAGATTACACTGAACTGAGAATAGCAATTTCTCTGCCTGCCGCAGCTGAATATTTTTCAAGAGTTATCAGGTGAATTCGCCCTTCCACACCAAGAAGCGTGTTAAAGATGGCAGTAGAGAGATCCATGCCTTTCTTCATCGTTGTCTGCGGAGGAACTCGCGCATCTCTTGGTGGAACTCTCCGCGCACTATCAATCGCATCTTCTTCGCGTCCTCCCACAGCAAGAACCCATTATCCCTTGCATGGTCACAGCATTGCTCAAAAACGTCCTGCGCAAGGAAAAAGGCACCCAAAATAGTATATGCTTAGCGTGTGTTTTAACTAAAACAAGCACTAATTTGCAAGAAAAACTAAAGCAAGCACCGATGGACATTTGTAATTAAGCAAAGTCCAAAATTCCAAAAGATTTCCACAAGTACCATTGGCCTGAATTGGATTAAATGAAGGGTTTACCTTGCTCGGAAATTCTTCATACACATGTGAAAGGACCATCTCGACCCTGTTACGGTCATTCTCCCACAACCTAATCTGCAACGGAGAATTGGCGGTCTGTATTATATATGTTATGTTGAACAGGTGATGCCTGGTCTATGAGGGATAGGCTGCTGCTTACCTGATCTGTGACATTCTCTGGGACTATAGGTATTTTGTCGGCAACACGAGGGTGGGCATTTTGCTGAAGGAACGCAACTATCTAACAAACAACAACAGAAGCATAAGTCTGTGTGCCTATGTAATGAATCCAGTAGAAATACGTGTATAATTCAGATGATACCTGCTCAGCAGTGATCCCATTATCAAAAGCACCATAAAGACTTTCCTTTGTAATAGCTCCCACAATGAGGTTTGGGAGTTGATACTCCACCCTAGAAATACGTAATCATTAAAGCATTCCACAAAGATGTAGCAAAAGGTTTGAGTTGATGTACATTTTCCTCCAAATCCTGCCAATCAAGTGACTGACGCAGGAAGAATTCTAAGGATTCAAATCCTCCAAAAACCATATGAAATTTTTATCACACCCTAATCATCACTGGCGATGTAATGTTGCTGAGTTTTGTATTGCAAAGATTAAGTACTGGACTCCAGTTGGATGGTTGGCATTGCATAACCTAGTCAGTCAAGACAAACAAATAAAAATAGTAGCTCCTTCGCATACCAAAAATTCAACATATATCGATAAACAAGAGCAAGGAGAAACTTGCAATAGAAACTATTAAGCAATAACCAAAGTGAAGGGGGAGCTAGGTTATGTTACTCATCTGAAACCAAATGTACCTTGAAAAAAGGCGTAGGATTTCACAGTGCAATCTGGAAGCAGAGTAGGCATACAGCCTGAAGTTTGTCTCCACCACCACAATACCCTGCCACAACAATATCATACACTATCAACTCTGACGTGGAAAGTCAGTTGGAAGTTATGATGATCTGAAGAGCATAAACAATATCAAAGGCTACAGGATGTCATGAAACCTCTTTGCTGGCAGATGAATCCGACAAGCTTGATGAGAGATTTGTAGCCAATTTTGTAGGTATGAACCAGCTATCTTTTCGACCCTGTTATTGATTTACTATCGAAATTCATATTCATCACTCTGAACTGGGACAAAAACTAAATCACTTACCTGCTGCAGTTTGACTAGCCCCAGCTCCGCCAGATCCCTAATAGCCATTCTTTGGACATCCGTCAGAGTATTCAAGCTATAGGCCTGAAGCATGACCAATTGACCATAGGGGCACAGGTTGTTAATTTATACCCAGCTTACAGGCAACAAATTATGAGCACAAAAGAACCAATCTAATCCGAATACTGTAGCTATGCAGCCCCTTAACTTCATTCAAGTGCAACAATTATGATATTATTATTTAATTAAAAACTCTAATGAGAAGGGGGAAAAGTTGATGTCATTCGGTCCCTATCCTGGTAGATAGACAAAATTGTTGTATCTTTTTTATGCTCTGCTTCATATTCCATAAATTACAGGTCAATAACCTTTCCTATTTGAACCATGCACACTTCTTTTACATAGATATAAAATACTGTTGTTGAAGAAAATTATGCTGTGAAAAATAGGAATTCATGGTAATTGCGATAAAGGTTGGTAACTTTTCTCTTTTGTATGGTTCTTACATCTCCCAGTGTATGAAAACTAAGTTCCAAGAGGAATGATATCAACTCTGTGGGGTCCACTCCACGTTCCTATTAAATAATACAAACAGTCAGTACAAAATGAAAACTCATTTCCAATCAAAAGAGTTCTATAAAGTGCACGATACCAATACCTCTGCTGATGAAATGTATTCCCGCATTATGTACCAAAGTTGTGCATTTGTCTCCATTAGCTGGTTAAATAGAAAAGAATGAGAACCAAAGATGGAAGTGTGTCAGATAACTGGATCTACTGAGAGCCAAACACACACCAGAAACTGGAAGCCATTCTCAGATAACTTTGGAGCTTCATTATCCCTGCAAAGTATATTAAAATTAGGAAACCGTGATATTGAATTCTTTCTTATGATTTTATTGAAGTAAATATACCAAAAAGGTGAGAGATATAGAACCAGTCAAGAGAGAATATGCAGCAGAAAACAGAAGTATTAGCTTTTAGAAGTTCCACATGGGAGTTAAAACACCAAAAAATTATCAACAAATAAATAGATTAAAAAATCAAAATCTCAAGATGCTGAAACCAATGAGTTGTTAATTGTTAGGACCACTAGTTAATCCCCTTTTCAACCAGAAAAGTGAACACAACCAAACTAAAACAACAACATTTTGCTGTCTTAAATTTACTTTCTGATTTTTGTCAGGGCATTACTATGCCGACACTGCCACTGGATGTACCTAACTGTACTAGCACAGGAAAAGAGCTAAACCTGGTATGCCATGTTATTGAAATTGAATTGGACTATCACTACTCAATAACTCATTGTCAAAACAAGGAGGTAACTAGATTGAACCTTGAACTCAGAAGACCTCGCTGGAACGTTTTCATCATAGACGAGCTGAAACTTGTTCCTTTCTCAACTTGAGATGAGTTGATCAATTGCAGCAAAAAACACTGTTTTGCCGCAAAATAGATGAACGAGTATAAGACATTACTAGAGGAACTAAACACAAAGTATTCCAACTGTTTGAAGAGTATGATCCCATGAGCAAAATAGAAAATGACAATGTGAAAATACATCAAAACATGACTATTTAGTTAAGTTATGTCGTTCTAACCTCCCATTGCTCAAGAGCGTAGTTTTCTAGTTCTGTTAGTGTAGGCAATCTGCCAGTGATACTTGATGGTATCGGTTGCCTTGGTAAACTTCCACTGCAGCAAAAAAAATTGTAATTTGACCAACTGTATCATAACCTCGTATGCCCATTAGGAGGAACTTACAGGACAAAAGCCAAAGTAATAAACCTTGAGAAGCATCACTAATCTCAGATACATCATGCTAGATATTTTACTTAATAAATAAACAAACAACCATGTCTATATTTTCGTAAAAGTATTTTAGGAAACTTACCCACTGACCAAATACTTCTGCATATTTCCCTGGAACTTAATGTTCATCTTGTAGCTCACCTCCTTTCTTCTGTATGCACAGCAAAATCAAGTGAACTAGTAATTCCATAGTTCATCTTGTAGACTATACAAACAGGACAAGAGCAGGTGAAATTGGAAAAATACACAGTTTCATTTGCATAATGAAAGTAATGCAAACAATTTAAACAAT
Organism: Avena sativa; assembly: GCA_916181665.1. NCBI lineage: Eukaryota > Viridiplantae > Streptophyta > Magnoliopsida > Poales > Poaceae > Avena > Avena sativa. The sequence continues at coordinate 440,982,655 of OV702284.1, forward strand.
ATAATTCATATTAACTATGCCTATATGCATGCATACCAACAGATACTTACAATATCAAGGCGAAAAAACTGGTCACTGAAATATTACGGGGCTAGACAATGTTTACTACCTCCAACTGGATTTACTTCAATTGATGAGGCAAAAGTAGAACCAATGTTCTGAACAAGTTTCAGCAACTTGGTATGCATAACAGATCAAATCGCCCATGTCTGCCAAAAATACATGTGCTATCGCACACCCACTATCTTACTAGGGTAAAACAAACAACATAGTTCTACCTAGCTTTCTGAATGAAATTATCTGGTGCATTGCTAGTAGCTCAAATCCAGGAAGATTAAACGGTCTGCTCGAATTTCTTAGCCATCAATAGCCAGCACTGGATGGAGGTGGATGAGATCTTACCTATCACGTACTTCAACAAAGACCCTAAGTTGGACCAGCCGATCGATAGCAACCTTGTGCTTGGAAGCATATTCATCCAGCACCCACTCCTCAATGGCTGCAGCTGGCACCGGCGCCGACACGTACAGCATCTGAAGTACGTACTTCTTTGCCAGAGGCGGGAATGACCTGCAGAAGTGAAGGTGTGAAAAATCCCAATGACAGCAACAAGACCTCACAGATGCAGTACTGCAGAACTAGTGGATCGGAGACCTGAGCACGGCCTCACAGATGAAGGCGGAATCGTAGAGCATGTCGAGTTTGGCGGCAGGCAGCGCAGCCACCATGTCCATGAAGTTGCGCGCCACAACCATCACCTGCGGCATCTTTGCGGCGCCTGTAGAGAGCAGGCAAGTACACCAAAAAAAAAACTAGGTTATTCCGTTCGCACCCTGATAAAAAAAACTAGGAATTCACAAATACCATAACATCTGTGTTCTCAAATTGTAAGTTTCTCCATAGCTGCATAGTAGATCAGGTACTGCCTAACTTTAGCATAGGTACCACTAGATAAAACTTCATCAGCTTACGCACCAGATTATGGTTCTTAATAACTTTGCACTCCTACCTACACCTTACAGAATCATCACTAAGGTTTCTAAGAATAAGATGCCAGTATGAAATGATGTATGGAACTAGTATAAGCGAGCTAAATAAATGTAGAAGGTTGGACTGTATACAGATTACAAAAACAAGTAGGGTTGGTTGTACAGCAAGCACTTGAACAGAAGCGAATTCAACCCTAGCTCGGCATTTGGGGGGCAGCGAAGGAAATAGTCAGATAGGCAATGACAAATGGCGGCATCACGTTGCTACCCGAGTATCAATACAGCCAGTGGGTTCATCACGCTATATCGCAGAGGTGGTCGGAGTGAGGAGTCCATGGCTCCAGGGTACGTACAAACCTCGCGGGCACGCGGCGGCGGGGAGGAGGAGGGGTCGAGGGAGGAGAGCCCCGGCGCGGAGAAGGGCCTAGGGGCGGCGACTAGGGCGCCTGGTGTACGAGGCGAGCAGCTTCTGCCGCGTTAGGACGCTGGCTACGCCTGCCTCGCCTCGCGCTGGGTAGCGGCCGCCGGCGCCCAGCCGCTCTGCTCTGCTCCCGGAGTGGTTTTGTTTTTTTTTCAGATTCAGAGTCGTTCGTTTCAGTTTGTTGTCTCGTCAGCCTGGGTCATCTGTCTATATGGGCTGACCCAGCCGGCTTAAGTTTTGGTGGGCTTACCCGTACAACTAAACCGAAGCCCACGGTCCACCCAACCGTTGGCCCGACATCCTGTAGCTGGAGGGGACGCACTGACATCAGACGTGTCGTTGACTCGACTGATGTTGACTTTCTATCGCTTGCCATTCGAGCGGAATCGGTGGCCCATCGCGCACCCCGTGAATGAAAGTTTCATGTTTTCACCCTAACCTGCCTCGGTTACTTTACTTAGGAAAAATACGAAAAATAGGGTCACTAAATACTGCAGACGGGCCCATCGATAATCACTGAGCGACGTATTGCAACGTATTTGTTGATGTGGCGACAAACTAGGATGCATCTATCATGATCTTACCAAGATGATCAGTCGTGTCGCCGACCAGCATGCAACCGGTAACCATCAAAACAGAGTGCCTCATAGAGCTGCTCCTCCAATTGTCGGGATCCCTTCGTCGACCCGTGCTGCCCATCGCTCGAGCTGCTAGGGCACAACTCTAATGAAAACAAGGGAGGGCATAGGGAGACTGATGCGCTCCACTATCAAATCTCCTGAGTCCATGTGTGTGCCACTCCATGGCCGAAGGTGATGGGCAGTGCCAAAAATGTGGACGAGGGTGCGCAGTCATGGGGAATTTGTGAACCGATAGAGGGGAAGAAGATAGTGCTATGAGCCTATGACATGTGGGACTCACTGCCGAGATTGGGGGTTCACAGAAATGTACGCATTTTGACTTGTTACGGAATAGATTGGGAATGTTTAAAAAACAAAATTTAGAGGGCTATCTTTGCAAAAGTAAATGTATAGCTGGAACCAAGAGTTATCTGACAGTGGGGACGGTTTCTCGCCATGTCAGCAAATACTCAGCAATACGCCACGCAATGACCATCGATGGGACTCTCTACAGTATTTAGTGACCGTATTTTACGTATTCGTAAGTAGAGTGACCAAGGCATGCTAGGGTGAGTTTGATGACCTCCTATGCATTTTTACTAGGGTGAGAATCACAGCCATTCGTCCTCATCACAGCCAGTCGTCCTCATCGCCATCCTCGTCGACGACCTCCTAGCCGCACTCGTCGTCGTCGTCTCCATAGGGTCCCAATAGGCGAGGGTCGTTGCCGTTAGCAAAGTCATTGCCCAGCCGTCGCCGCCACCTGTGACCTTTCCCTCCTCTAAAGTCATTAGTTCGACCATGCCCACCTCCCTCAAAGCCATTTCCATTGAGGCGTTGATCGTCGCCGCTCTTTGTGAATAGCATCGTGCGTAGATTTGTTTTTTCCTACTAATAACAAAAACACGCTCACAGCTCGACCAAGAGGAATTAGTACGAGATTTTTTTAGAAAAACATGCACAGTAGAGATCGTGCCCTCTTGCCAGCGGCTTTCACACGTCGTCTATAGAACCGCGGCTTCACATAACAAGATCCAGAACCGTGGCTTCACATGTTGCAAGATGTTGGACTAATATGCATCTAATGGGATAGTTGTTGGACCCCGGGTGTAATTAGCTTTTTCTTAGCTCTTACTCAAAAAGAAGAATCATAGTACTCGTAGTAGAGTAGAATTTTACTAGGGATTTTGTGGCGCGGCCAATATAAGAGAAAAATACATTGTTATTACCAACAGTTAAGAGTACATGGCCAAGTGTAAACCCTTAGCCACGTGCAAGTGTGGGCAAACCGATGATGTAGTAGATTTTATTACAACAATGCTAGATTTATGGACAAAATTGTTATGAACTAAACACACGAAATGACGTGGCAATCACCGGTGAAATCAGGTGAGAACAAATTGGAACAACCACTGCTAACTCCCCAATACGGCTAAACAAAGTCCCCTCCATATGTTTTGTCTGTAAAAGAATTTTGTAGGTGTAGCATTACTTATTTTATTATCCTCCGTCTTAGCAGTGTGCATGAAAAATGTGGGCAACCTCAAAACGCAATAACTTGATTAATTTCAATAATAACATAAAACTTGTTTTAGTAACTAATCCTTACACATCTACTACGTCACTAACAAAGTTGTATGGCATGCTGCGCTACAAACTTTGGATTAACATAATTCTTTTATTCCCTCTAATGAAAGGGAACATAGAGCTTCGCAAGGAATAGTATGCTAACCATCCTTGAGAAGCCTCGCTGAAAGCACAATTTCAACACCAAAAATTATCACCTGAAAGAGAATAGGAGAAATGTTTACTAGTAAGGCCGAATAAGTGATGGCTGGTGGTACGATCATACATTTAGCCCTCTTGCTTGCACTTCTTCAGTACCGCACTTGCACCGATGGTGGCTAGCTATATAACATCGATTCATTGCATTGGCATGCCGATATTAATTAGCGGTATGGATGAGCTAGCATGTGGGGGAAAAACATGTGCATACATTTTAAAGGCTGCTCTTAGATATGCTCTTTCGACCCTAAGGGGTCGAGGGGGGGGGGCATTTGCCCCCACCCCCTTTTCAAAGTTGAAATGATTAACCATGTAGTGTGCTCTCAGCTCTAAATTGAATTTAACATTTAAAATGCATCGCAAAACCATGTAAAAGGAAGACGAGTACCTCATCTGCATTATTCTCACCTGAGCTGGCTAATGGCTGTGAAATACCACCTCTTTTAGCCATATAAAATGTGCCATTTATCTTTCATATCATGTTTCTTCTAGCTATAGTTATGCCTTATATGCATGACTTCTAGTTCTCATTTACTTTTATATGAGCTTTGCACATTTAGTAGATTAGGTAGAATTTTATCACTTTCCTTGTCTTTAACATGTGTGTATGTGTTGATGATGATTATGGATAAAACAAAGGCAAAAGGAACAAAGAGAGCATAGTATGGAGGAGCTGCAGAGACCAGACTTAGCCATTTGAGAGGTTGAAAAAGTGATTTTTTTTCAACTTCTCAAAATAAATATCCAAGGCCACTAGGTTGTAGCCCTTGTCAAGATGAATCCAACAAGCCCAAGAACACTCAAAACAGAGTTCGTATGAAGAAATGGCGACCAAAATACAAAAGGATACAAAAGGTTTGAAGAACAACTATACGGCGGGAGTAATAATTCCGGCCGTATAGCTCCCACCATATAGTTGCCAAAAAGTTCGCAAATGACGGGACTTTGCTCCCGGAAGCTCCAGAACCTTACCAAAGTCATATGACGGTATTGGGGGTACCCTAGGGCACCCCCAAGATGTAGGGTTCGCAGCATAGAAAACAAAAAAATTCCTACGATGTGAACTATGTGCCAAGATCTATCTATTAGATACAAACAACTTGCGGATGTATATCCGTAGAGAACATACCCTTGAAGACCGACAAAGCTTAACGAGTTCAACTCGTGGTTGATGTAGACGATCTCTTGCCGATCTCAAGATCGATAGGAAGTCCCAGCGCCGCAAATCAGCAGCGCATACGTGCTCGCACACACGTTCGAGGCACCGAGCAACCTCCGCATCCTCGCTCCAGCGATGCAGCGGAAGCACAACTCTTTCTTGCCGAATAGCCACCGGAAACATGTATCTCGCTAGTCTGAGACCATGGGGGATAAATTCTAGTGGGGGAGAGAGATCCTTCACGAGGAGGTGTGAGTGAGAAGTGAGGAGAGGGGTGCCTTTTATAGGAGGAGGGGGACACCCAAGGGGGTGGCCGCCGGCCATGGGGGCTGCCCCCTCCCCTCCTTCATTTTGTGGGTGGACACTCCACTCACAAAAATCCCTCCCCTCCTTCATTCTGTGGGTGGACACTCCACTCACAAATATCCATTCATATCCCTCCACTCAAAATCCCACTCAAACATGCCATTAAATTTCCACCAAATTTAATGCAAACTCTCATTAAATAAAACTCTTTTATTTTATTCAGAATTTTGTCAATTACTTTAATGACAAACATTCACAAATAACCCCTTGCTAGAATTCTATTTCACATGCATAACCACTTTATGCAATTTCACCCGAAAACCTGTTTCGGTATCTAGTGAAATAAATTCCTGCGCTTGTTCATTCTTTCGGCATAAAAATTTTGCTCCAATTGGATGTCGTTGTCTCTTAAGTGTGTGACCCTGCGGTTCGTGAATAATGCGGACATGATCGAGACCCCTCTCGGATCAATAATCAGAAGCGGGATCTGGAGACCCATACTGACTCCCACACATTCAACGATGACTTTCTTGTGATCGTCGGAACCTTTTACGCTAGTATCTTAATCCCTTTGTTTCGCGATATATTACATGTCCGAGATTCGATCATCGGTATCTCCATACCTAGTTTGATCTCGTTACTGACATGCACTCTTCTCTCGTTCCCGTGATATAACATTCTAGTGATCAAATCACTTGCTTGCAAGCTAATCAATGTGATATCACCGAGAGGGCCCAGAGTATATCTATCCATCATCGGGATGAACAAATTCCACTCTCGATCCATGAGCCTCAACATAACACTTTATTAGTTCTGAATCCATCTTTATAATCACCCTGTTACGGTGTGACGTTTGATGTTATCAAGAAACTCTTCCGGTGTTAGTGATTGACATGATCTCATGGTCTAAGGATTAGGATCACTTCGTAAGTTGTTATAGCAATATAAACTCAATGACTTTGATCATAATGCTATACTTCGGATGAATGTTCATTACACCATTACACTAATGTTGTGATCCCGTTATTAACAACATCCAATGTCCATGATCAGGAAACCTTGATCATCTTGTTAATCAACGAGCTAGTTTATGAGAGAGGCATAACTAGAAACTTTCTATTTGTTTATTAAACACACATGTATTAATGTTTCCGTATTAATACAATTATAGCATGCAAAATAAACATCTATCATATACTTGGAATACACATAATAAACACTTTATTATTGCCTCTCAGGGCATATTCCCTTCAGTCTTCCACTTGCACTAGAGACAATAATCTAGTTACATAGTGATAAATCTAACACCCATCGAGTTCTAGTTTTGATCATGTTTTGCTCTAGGGAGAGTTTTAGTCAACGGATCTGCTACATTGAGATCCGTATGTACTTTACAAATCTTTATATCTCCATCCTTGACATGCTCGCGGATGGAGTGAAACCGGCGCTTAATATGCTTGGAATGCTTGTGAGACCTTGGCTCTTTGGCATTGGCAATGGCACCATTGTTGTCACAATAGATCACCATTGGGTCCAACGCGTTTGCAACCACTCCTAGTTCGGATATGAACTCCTTCATCCAAACTGCTTCCTGAGCCGCTTCTGAAGCAGCAACATATTTGGCCTCCGTTGTTGATCCCACCACCACAGGTTGTTTGGAGCTCCTCCAACTAACCGCTCTGCCATTCATGAGAAATACGTATCCGGATTGAGACTTAGAGTCATCCGGATCGGTGTCAAAGCTAGCGTCAACATAACACTTAGCGACGAGCTCTTCTTCACCTCCGTATACAAGAAACATATCCTTAGTTCTTCGTAAGTACTTAAGGATATTCTTGACCGCTATCCAGTGTTCCGAACCTGGATCCGATTGGTACCTACTAGTCAAACTAATAGCATGTGCCACATCCGGTCTTGTACATAGCATGGCGTACATTATAGAGCCTATGGCTGAAGCATAGGGGACTTTGTCCATTATCTCTCTTTCTTCCGCCGAAGCCGGACTTTGATTCTTACTCAATGTCTTGCCTTGCAACATAGGTAAGAACCCCTTCTTACTTCCGTCCATTTTAAACTTCTTTAAAATCTTATCAAGGTATGTACTTTGCGATAGCCCTATTAGGCGTCTAGATCTATCTCTATAGATCTTTATGCCTAATATGTATGACGCTTCACCTAGGTCCTTCATTGAAAATTTGCTGTTTAGATAACTTTTAACATTGTTTAAAAGATCTATATCATTTCCGATCAATAATATGTCATCCACATATAATATCAGAAATGCCACATTGCTCCCACTTACTTTCTTGTAAATACAAGCTTCTCCATAAGTTTGGACAAATCCAAACTCTTTGATCACCTCATCAAAGCGGAGATTCCAACTTCGTGATGCTTGCTTCAATCCATAGATGGATCGCTGAAGCTTGCACACCTTGATAGCATCCTTAGGATCGACAAAACCCTTTGGTTGTATCATATACAACTCTTCTTCAATATTACCATGGAGAAACACGGTTTTGACATCCATCTGCCATATCTCATAATCGAAATATGCAGCAATTGCTAACATAATCCTAACTGACTTTAGCATCGCTACGGGAGAGAATGTCTCATCGTAGTAAACTCCTTGAATTTTTCGAAACCCCTTTGCGACAAGTCGAGCTTTATAGACGGTCACATTACCATCAGCATCAGTTTTTCTTTTGAAAATCCATTTGTTCTCCACGGCCTTTCGGTCGTGAGGTAATTCCACCAAGTTCCAAACTTGATTTTCATACATGGATTCCATCTCGGATTTCATGGCTTCTAACCATTTGTTGGAATCCGGGCTCATCATCGCTTCTTCATACGTCGCAGGGTCATCATTTTCATCAACCATGAAATTCATGACAGGATTTCCGTACAGCTCGGGAGCTGCACGCGTCCTGCTAGACCTGCGAGGTTCGGTAGTACTCTCTTTCGGAGTTTCATGATCATTATCATTAGTTCCTTCTTCAACAGGTGAAGCCAACTCCGGAACAACTTCCGGTGCTGCGCTACTCGCCATACTTTGAAGAGAAGGTTCAATAACCTCTTCGAGTTCTACCTTCTGACTACTCACACCTTTCGCGAGAAACTCTTTCTCTAGAAAGGATCCATTCTTGGCAACAAAAACCTTGCCCTCGGATCTGTGATAGAAGAAATACCCAATAGTTTCCTTAGGGCATCCTATGAAGACGCATTTTTCCGCTTTGGGTTCGAGTTTATCCGGTTGAAGTTTCTTCACATAAACATCGCATCCCCAAATTTTAAGAAATGACAGCTTAGGTTTGTTTCCAAACCACAATTCATACGGTGTCTTTTCAACGGATTTAGATGGTACCCGATTTAAAGTGAATGCAGCAGTTTCTAGTGCATAACCCCAAAATGACAACGACAAGTCCGTCAGAGACATCATAGATCGAACCATATCTAATAAAGTATGATTACAACGTTCCGACACACCATTTCGCTGTGGTGTTCCGGCAGGTGTGAGTTGTGAAACAATTCCACACTCTTTCATGTGAGTGCTAAACTCGTAACTTAGATACTCACCTCCACGGTCGGACCGTAGAAATTTGATCTTTCTATTACGATGATTTTCCACTTCATTCTGAAATTCCTTGAACTTTTCAAAGGTTTTAGACTTGTGTTTCATCAAGTAGATATAACCGTATCTACTCAAATCATCCGTGAAAGTAACAAAATAACGATATCCACCTCGCGCCGACACACTCATTGGACCACATACATCAGAATGTATGATTTCCAATAAATCTGTCGCCCGGTCCATTGAACCGGAAAACGGCGTTCTAGTCATCTTGCCCATAAGGCATGGCTCACATGTATCAAATGATTCAAAATCAAGTGATTCCAAAAGTCCATCTGAATGGAGCTTCTTCATGCGTTTAACGCCAATATGACCTAGACGGCAGTGCCACATATATGCGGATATATCATCATTAAGTTTAATCCTTTTAGCATCAACATTATGAATATGTGTAACATTATCATCGAGATCTAATAGAAATAAACCATTCATCATCGGTGCATGACCATTAAAGATTTCATTCATATAAATAGAGCAACCATTGTTCTCGGATTTAAATGAATAACCACTTCGCATCAAACATGATCTAGATACAATGTTCATGCTCAGTGCAGGCACCAGATAACAATTATTCAAGTTTATAACTAATCCCGACGGCAAATGGAGAGGCAGCGTTCCGACGGCGATCACATCAACGCTTGATCCATTGCCGACACGCATCTTGACCTCACCCCTTGCTAGCGGTCGCTTGTTCCGCAGCCCCTGATTCGAGTTACAAATATTAGCAACTGAACCGGTATCAAATACCTAGGTGCTACTGCGAGCAGTAGTCAAGTACACATCAATAACATGTATATCATATATATACCTTTGTTTGCCTTGCCGGCCTTCTTGTCTGCCAAATACTTGGGGCAGTTGCGCTTCCAGTGGCCAGTCCCCTTACAATAGTAGCACTTGGTATCAGACTTAGGTCCAACTCGGGGTTTCTTTTCAGGCACGGCAACCGGCTTGCCGCCCTTACTTCCCTTCCGTTTTCCCTTCTTGTCTTTCTTGAAACCAGTGTTCCTATTGATCATCAACACTTGATGTTCCTTTTTGATCTCCACTTCTGCAGTTTTAAGCATTGACAGAAGCTCGGGGAGAGACTTCTTCATGCCTTGCATATTATAGTTCATCACAAAGCTCTTATAGCTAGGTGGCAGAGACTGCAGAACACGATGGATGCCTAAGTCAATGGGAATCGTTATTCCCAAGGACACGAGCTTATCGGCGTAACCCGGCATCTTGAGTACATGCTCACTAACGGAGCTGTGCTCTTCCATCATGCAGCTAAAGAAATTTTCTGAAGCGTTGTAGCTCTCTACAACAGCATGTGTGTCAAAAATCATTTTCAACTCACCCATTATATCAAAAGCATTGCCGTTTTCGAAACGCTTTCGAAGTTCTGGCTCCAGCCCATACAATATGCCGCAATGAACTAAGATGTGGTCCTCCTGACGAGTCTGATAGACATTCTTCTCCTCGTCAGGGGCATCCTCAAAAGGTGGGGGGCCTAGTGGCGCTTCTAGCACGTATTGCTTTTGTGCAGCAGAGATAAGAATCCTCAAATTCATGGCCCATTCGGTAAAGTTGCTACCGTTCGTTGCAAGTTTCTCTTTCTCCATGAACACATTGAAATTAAAAGCAGGTGGTGCCATCTACAACAGAATTTGTAAAGTTTAGACTAAGTGTATGATAGATTGAGTTCAACTAATCCATATTACGAATGAACTCCCACTCAAAAACGACATTCCTCATGCCTTTTTGGTGATTACATGAACCAAATCCACTATACCAAGTCCGATCATCACGTGAGTCGGTATAGCTTCAAAGGCGAGCATCAAATGTGCATCATATCTACTATATGACTCATGCTTAACCTTTCGGTCCGTGTTCCGAGGCCATGTCTGTACATGCTAGGCTCGCCAAGTAAGAACCTTAGTATTCGCGTGTGTAACTGTTTTACACCCGAAATATGGTCGTGGATCCAAGAACACCCGATCATCACGTGATGTCTTGGAGCGACGAAAACATAATCGATGCATACTAAAGGAAGAACACATTCTTATCTTGATATTTAAATGAGGGATCATCTTATTATGCTAACAAAGCGCTAAACAAGCAATATAATATGCTATCAAACATCACATGTTTATTAGTGAAATGATATGGTTCCCGCATATGATCTCTATCATGTGCATCATGGTATGATCACTATCATACCTATATGTGTAAGTCCAAGGTCTATGGAGATTACACGTTATGTATGTTGTAAGAGTATCATCTCATACTTCTACTTACAACATCACCATATCATAACACTAGCCCAGCAACAATCTAAACTAGACGCCTCTAATTTATCCATTACAAGTTTTACGTGGCTTAGGGCTTTCGAGATAGAACCGTTCTTACCTACGAACATGAACCACAACGAGGATAACCAAATTGTTGACAACTCGTTGCAAAATAGATATTGACTATAGTAGGAGAGACAGACACCCGCTAGCCACTTATGCAAACTAGTTGCATGTCAAGTGTGGAACATGTCTCATGTGCGAGGACATGTAAAGTTTGTCCGGGCCGCTTCATCCCAGTATGCCACCAATATCCAAAATTACAACTAAGGAGAAACAACATGATCATCATCGCCCACATATTCATATGTGTACTACCCGTGTAAAGCATCTACGCATAGATCCGGCTCTGATACCACTGTAGGATTTGCAGCATAGGAAACAATTTTTTTCCTACGATGTGAACTATGTGCCAAGATCTATCTATTAGATACAAACAACGGGCAGATGTATATCCGTAGAGAACATACCCTTGAAGACCGACAAAGCTTAACGAGTTCAACTTGTGGTTGATGTAGACGATCTCTTGCCGATCTCAAGATCGAGAGGAAGTCCTAGCGCCGCAAATCAGCAGCGCATCCGTGCTCGCACACACGTTCGAGGCACCGAGCAACCTCCGCCTCCTCTCTCCAGAGATGCAGCGGAAGCACAACTCTTTCTTGCCGAATAGCCACCGGAAACATGTATCTCGCTAGTCCGAGACCATGGGGGATAAATTTTAGAGGGGGAGAGAGATCCTTCACGAGGAGGTGTGAGTGAGAAGTGAGGAGAGGGGTGCCTTTTATAGGAGGAGGGGGCACCCAAGGGGGTGGCCGCCGGCCATGGGGGCTGCCCCCTCCCCTCCTTCATTATGTGGGTGGACACTCCACTCACAAAAATCCCTCCCCTCCTTCATTCTGTGGGTGGACACTCCACTCACAAATATCCATTCATATCCCTCCACTCAAAATCCCACTCAAACATGCCATTAAATTTCCACCAAATTTAATGCAAACTCTCATTAAATAAAACTCTTTTATTTTATTCAGAATTTTGTCAATTACTTTAATGACAAACATTTACAAATAACCCCTTGCTAGAATTCTATTTCACATGCATAACCACTTTATGCAATTTCACCCGAAAACCTGTTTCGGTATCTAGTGAAATAAATTCCTGCGCTTGTTCATTCTTTCAGCATGAAATTTTTGCTCCAATTGGATGTCGGTGTCTCTTAAGTGTGTCACCCTACGGTTTGTGAATAATGCGGACATGATCGAGACCCCTCTCGGATCAATAATCAGAAGCGGGATCTGGAGACCCATACTGACTCCCACACATTCAACGATGACTTTCTTGTGATCGTCGGAACCTTTTACGCTAGTATCTTAATCCCTTTGTTTCGCGATATATTACATGTCCGAGATTCGATCATCGATATCTCCATGCCTAGTTTGATCTCGTTACTGACATGCACTCTTCTCTCGTTCCCGTGATATAACATTCTAGTGATCAAATCACTTGCTTGCAAGCTAATCAATGTGATATCACCGAGAGGGCCCAGAGTATATCTATCCATCATCGGGATGAACAAATTCCACTCTCGATCTATGAGCCTCAACATAATACTTTATTAGTTCTGAATCCATCTTTATAATCACCCTGTTATGGTGTGACGTTTGATGTTATCAAGAAACTCTTCTGGTGTTAGTGATTGACATGATCTCATGGTCTAAGGATTAGGATCACTTCGTAAGTTGTTCTAGCAATATAAACTCAATGACTTTGATCGTAATGCTATACTTTGGATGAATGTTCATCACACCATTACACTAATGTTGTGATCCCGTTATTAACAACATCCAATGTCCATGATCAGGAAACCTTGATCATCTTGTTAATCAACGAGCTAGTTTATGAGAGAGAGGCATAACTAGGAACTTTCTGTTTGTTTATTAAACACACATGTATTAATGTTTCTGTATTAATACAATTATAGCATGCAAAATAAACATCTATCATATACTTGGAATACACATAATAAACACTTTATTATTGCCTCTCAGGGCATATTCCCTTCACAAGGACTATATAAAGGAGGGAGGGGCCAAGAGAGAGTCATCAATCCATATTCTCCACTATGGCGGAGCCGTGCCACCGCCATAGCCTCCTCCAATCAGATCTACAGCATCACCATCACACAAGAGGAGAAGGGACTAGGATCTTGAAGGCCTCCACATCAATTTACATTGTCATCTTCATCAACAGCTCCTCCATCACCGAGCCTCTTTGGTTACTTGTTGTAATTTTAGATTGACTCTTGGATTTGCACTTGTCTTCAATTGTATCATCATACTTCATCCATATTCTATTCATGATGTTGATTGCCTTTATGTGTGAGTAGTTTCCTTTGTTCTTGAGGAGATGGAGAAACCCTAGTATGTGATTGAATTGAGATAAAGATTATTATGTGATATTGTTCATTATGTGTCTGTGTTAGATTTCCTTCATCTTGATGTTGGGTGAAGCGCGCCACTCAAATTTTGCCGCATTGAGGACTATATGGAGGGAACTACCTGTTGGTAGACGGAGGGACGATAACACTTACAGTGACTATAAAGTTGTTGTCATTCCTTACGTATCAAGTTGGGAACCAAGGAGAACTCACTAAACATTGTCCATACCATGGGATACATCCTACGGGGTAAAGTTCCTTAATATCGTAGTAACACAATGGTTGTCAGTTATTGTCTGTTGTGGTTATGAGGATGATGTGAGCAGTGGTTGCTGCCTGTTCGTCCATATATGGAGCTCCTCCCACACATATCATAAATGGTCTTATTCATTATAATAATTTTGATCACTCTTTCTAGCAGTGGAACCACTACTCCCTGAGAACTCTTTCCATTATCGTGCAGACTTTCGTAATCATACTTGGATGCTCTTGTTTACTTACAGCTTTAGTTTACTTATTGTTATTTTATTTGAAAACCCAAAAATATCTTTCACACAAGACTCGCATTTTATCTTGTTACTTAGAATGTTATTTAGCATTACTATTTCAGTATTTAGTTTAAGAGTTATTTAGACTTTAGACTCATGCTCCCTGTGAGATCGATATCTTTATTTTGAAACTAGCTACAACCAATTTGTGCACTTGCAGTCATCAAGCTATTTTCTGGCGCTGTTGCTGGGTAGCTAAGTGTTGTAGGTCTTTTAGCTTTTGTTTATTTATTTTAGTTTTGCTAGATTTTGTTTTAAGCTTTCTTTATTTGCTGCATTTGTCTTTTTGCTTTTGTTTACAAACCAAAAACTCATAAAAATATCTGTCACTAATCATGTCTTCCAAGGAGACTACTTTTGAACAGGTGAAGCTCGCAATGGAGAAGGATAAAATTGGTACTCCTAAATAGCAATTAGAGAAGCGAGAGGCACTGAATAAATGGCTGATTTGGGTGAATGATTATTCATCCATACTATGTGCCTCATACCAGTTTGTTTATGAATACTGTGGATCCAAAGATCATATCGCTTACCAATGTAAGTATAACATTGATCCCGCATTAGAACCTTATAATAGAGATGAGTTTAAAAGCTTAGTTAATATGAAGGTTCTAGAATTTGCGCTTTTTACTGGCTGTTTCGAGTTGCTTCATTCTATGAAAAATATTCAGGAAAGATGCCAAAAGCTTGATGAAATCTATAAAGAAGTTTATCCCATATATTCATTTTGCTGTGAAAACTTTATGGATAATGCTTTAGTGATCACTGTTCATGAGCGAATTTAAGCCGCCATGGAAAAGCATAACCTTTTGCAGGATTAAAAAGCTGAAGAGAAGGCAACATCATACGAAGAATCTCCACCGAAACCGCCTGAACATATTGCTAATGAAGAGGTGACGCTTGACGTTTCACCCTCTCAACTAATGGAAGGTAAGCCCGAAGGTAAAACTATCGTTGAGCTACTAGCGAATTATCTTAGTAAGAATGAAGAGGAGCAACTTCAACCACTTGAATCTCCTACTTCTGAAAATAACTTTCCACACACAAATAGTATGCATGCAAACGATATCTCATTATCTAGTAATTTCTATAACTCCCAAACTTATGATGATTGTTCTGAGGAGGGTTTGTGCCTCGACAGTGATTTTGGGGACTTTGGTGAGGAACTAGAAAATGAATCTTTCTATGAATATTTTGATGCTATTAACATGGGACATGAATCCTCATTGGAAGAGTAGGATGAGTATTTTTAAAAACAAATGAACAATATGACGGTAAGAGATGTTTTCCCAAATAATGGAATGTGCTCAAAAGTTAATTTCTTTGGATACGATAGACGATCCAATAATATGTCCTCAATGTCTGAAACTTGGGCATTACTTTCGTTTTCAATGCTCTGATACCTTTAATAAATCTTTAGTGTATTATAAAAATGGTGATACCACTAGTGAAGTATTAGAGTATGTTATCTTTGAAGGTGCCCATGAGCTGATAATACATGCCATATCACGTATTAACAGTGAAGATAGTATTCTCATAAAAATGGCTTATAAACTCCTGCAAGATATTTCTTGGTATTCTCACGAACATTTTAGTGAGTGAGACGTTGGAAACGTATCTATAATTTTTGATGTTCCATGCTTGTTTAGTATCTACTTTGCTTTGCTCTGTCTACACTTTGAGGTGTTTTTATATGTTTTCTGGACTAACCTATTAACAAGATGCCATAGTTCCAGTTGCCTATTTTCTTCTGTTTTTGGTTCCAGAAAAGGCAGAAAATCAATATTCTCGGAATTGGACGGGACAAAAGCCAAAGTCAATATTTTATCGTGGGGAACATAGAGCCAGATTACGAGACGGAGGAGATCCACCAGGGGTCCATAGCCCTAGCCGTGCGGCCTAGGTGGGCCCGCGCCTAGGAGGGTGCGGCCGCCCTGGCTGCCCCCTGCCTCGCCTCTTCGACTATAAAGACCCTCTGATACCAAAATCCTAAGTACCTGATCAATCTTCCACGAAATAGTCCATAGCCACCGCCACCATCGTCCCTAGATCGGGGGATCTGAAGCTCTTCCCGGCACCCTGCCGGAGGGGAGATCATCCCGGAGGCCTTCTTCTTCATCATGCCAGCCTCCGTTATGAAGCATGAGTAGTTCCACCTTGGACTACGGGTCCATGTAGTAGCTAGATGGTTATATATCCTCCTTTGTGCTACCATGTTTAGATCTTATGAGCTCCGTTCATGATCAAGATCATCTATTTGTAATCATGCATGTTGTGTTTGTGGGGATCCGATGGATATTGAGATTACTATGTCAGATTGATTAATGGTTTTGTCTTATTGATTATATCATGTCTGTGTTGTTTGTGATCTCGCATGCTCTCTGTTTCTAGTAGCTATCTTGGCCAAGTAGATGCTAGTGACTCCAAGAGGGAGTATTTATGCTTGATAGTGGGTTCATGCCTCTATTTAATCTAAGGGAAGTGACAGAAATCTCTAAGTTTGTAGATGCGTTGTTGCTACTAGGGAGAAAACAACAGTCTCTTGTTCATGGAACAAGTGGATTGTTTACCTTACACACTTTTCTTAAAGCAGTTATCTGTTGCTTGCAACTTAATACTGGAGGGGGTTCGGATGATAACCTAAAGGTGGATTACTAGTCATAGATGCAATTGGATGGCGGTCTATGTATCTTGTTGTATTGCCCAATCAAATCTCATAGGATCATGAATGTCTAGTATTTCATTGTTATGCCTTGCTTAGTCCTGTCAATTATCCTGCTGTAATTTTTTTACCCAGCATGCCATGTTTGTTTATCTTAAGGAGAGCACCTCTAGTGAACTATGGACCCCGGTCCAATCTTTACATTGATACATCTTCCACTGTTCCTGTTTACTTTCTGCAAACTACTATTACCTTCCACATCATACAGTTAACCCTTTGTTTTCAGCAAACCGGTGAGATTGACAACCTCACTGTTCGTTGGGGCAAAGTCTTGAGTTTGTGTTGTGCAGATTTCCAGTTGCTAGCAACACCTTTGAGTCGTTTCCTTCCTCCTACTGGTTCGATAACCTTGGTTTCTTACTGAGGGGAAAACTTGCTGCTATACTCATCATACCTTCCTCTTGGGGTCTCCCAACGAAGATCTACAATGATCTGAGCCGCATCAGTGAGAATGCACTTATTATGAGGAGTAAGGCACGGAGTAGAGCCATAGTGCCCTATGTTAATCGCTTGCAGGAAATCCCATTGGAGAAATATGAAGTTCCTTCCCAAGAAGAGTATGAACACGAAGAAGAACTGCTAATCCTTGAGGATATGCAACTATTGGACATGTGGGAGTAGGTGGATTACTGTTCTGGTAATTTGTCAAGTTTATTCAAATGGATGAGGCAATATAATGGTAAGCCTAACAAGCTTTATGATTATGAATGCATTCCTCTCTTTAAAGAATTTTTATCTACCAATACTCACATAAATAGTAATAATGTAAAACTCTTGGAATACATAGTTTATGAAGGATCTCATGAGCTGCTTAGGAAAATTGGTATTATTATGAAAAGTAGTGATACTGAGGATTTAGCAAGGTATCATAATGATTACATTGTCAATTATTGTCAAGAACATTTTAGTAGGAATGCACTTGTGATAAAGAGTAAGGAGCTATGTAAAACAATAGTTCCCAAAACTAACATTTTGCAGGAACCACTGGATAACAAGGAGGAACACCAAAAAGGTGAGATTGAAGACAAACATCATTCTACTAATAATAAGTTTGTTTATGATGTCCCAGTCTCTAGTAATGATTCTTATTGTGTTGAAACTGAAGATAATTTATATGCGGAGACTTTATGCCTAGATACTCGTTTGGAGAACACTAATAATGATGAACTGGAGATAAATCCTTGTAGTATTAATGAGCAAGTTTTGGGAGAAAACATCCTTGATGAAATATTTGTTGATGATGCTTCTTTTTGTGACTGGATTGGTAACTCTAGAACTGATGAACTTGTTATCAAGGGTGATGAACTAGAGAATAGAGACACTTCTGATTTTTTCCCTGCTACTAAAGATGAGTATTATGAAGTGTTCCCTCGTGATAGTGTAGCCCAAGAAGAGTACTATGAATTGTATCCGAATGATGCTATTAAAGTAAAAAGGTTTGAATTTACATGTAAATATCTAATCTTTTTGTTGAAGCTATCTAGGGAGGTATGCTCACCACATGGCGCATCAATCATCACTTGTGAGCAATAACACATTTATCTACATGACTCTGATGGACCGCAAGCGGATGAGACTTCGACCAGGCTATGATAGTAAGTGCCCCAAACCTCTTTTGGAGGTAAGAATAAATCCGGATCCTATTTATTGAAATAATAATGGAGAAAAGTCTGGCTACTTGGTTATAAGAAAGCGCTTCCCGGGTGGCAACCCGGAAGTCATTAGGTGTCTTCCTTAGTTTTGTGTCTTGAGTCTTGATGCATTCATGTTGCATAGGCATTTTTATTCTTTGCATGATTTTCTATTAGAGTTGTATTGTAACATCCCAAAAATACTAAACTAGAATCATCAAACTCTAATCATCAAATTTAGGGTTAACAAAAACTTCTCTAAAATAAAATGAGAAAGCATTCATGTGTGTAGGCATCCCATTTTGAATTCTTTTGAATGTGTGTTTCCTTGCTCGTAAAATGATTCTTAGGTGAAATAAACATCCTCTAAAACAATCCCCACACTTTCCCAAAGACAAATAAATCAAAACAAACAAAATAAGGGAATGGTCACATTGGCCAAATTAACTCCCATGCCTACTTTGGCTGTCTTTAACTTTCAGAACTTAACAGAAACTTGTTTGGATATTTACACCCCTTGATAGTACTCATAACAAAGTATCAAAGCCCACTTTGTGATCATCCAGAAACATTTGAATGCATAGTTTAAAGGACAGTTTAAAATTGAATCTATATCATATGGAAAGATCCCACTTTTTCAAAAACCACTCAAACAAGCTCAACTTTCAAAACCCAAGCATCTACATACTCACCAGCACCTACCTAGCACACCCACAAAAATATTTTCAAAATTCAAGACTTGAGTTCATGCGGCCATTTCATCAAACACCTTGCAGATGCAAATCAAACAAAATCAAAACACTATTTTGAGCAGTGATTCTGGCCTAACTTGTTCCCTCTCTAGACACCACTAGCCTTAGTAGATTATCTAACATCCTAAACTAATCTCTAGCACTACTGTAAGCTAGCCATTGTCATCAATGGTGAGCAGGCCGAGTGCACCCTTGCCACCCACATGTCGACAGCGAGCTAGGAGAAGCACCAAGCCTAGCCAACATGTCTAGGAGCAAGCTAACACCCCACCGCCACTCCCTGTCCAGCGCTCAAACCTTGCCATCCTATGGACCACACGCACAGACCGTGCCTAGCTTGCCAGCAACCATGCCGAGAGCGTGCCCCGTGCGCCACGCTCGACAGACACCCACAGACCGCGCGCCGCCCTCGCCGCGTGCATACGTGATCACCACCGTCCTAGTAACCCCACAGACACGCTCGTTCGCCGCCGCACGCTGTGCGCCATAAAAACTTCCGTCGGGCACGCGCAGAGCACTTCCGCGTTCCGACCGATCAGCACTGCCCCACGCCTCGCCACGACGTCCTTGAGCTTCGCCAGGGAGCACAGCACCGCCCCCTATCGTCGCCCACGCCGATAGCCCTCTGTGACGTCGACCACGACGAGCTCACCTTGCGCCCGTTGGTCCCCTCTTTCCACTATAAATAGAGGCCACCCCCAGGAGAATTGAGCACACCATCTCACTCCCCTCTCACCCAGAACCACCCCACCTCAGTCCAGAAGCAAGGCGAGCAGCGCATCGCCGGAATTTGGCCGGAGTCCGCCGCTGCTAGAGAAGAAGGGAGCTAGCGATTGGAGCCGCCCCAAGAGAAGCTGCCGGTACCAGGAGGTCCGAACACCAAATGATTTATGGTGATGAAAATGTTGAGGCATGATCCTTACCCCTTTATAAAACTGATGGTTGTCTGGATGCGATACCATTCCAATTTTACCGTACAACCACAATACCCGAAAATTAGGTAGGGCTTGACTGGAAACTTATATACCTTAGTATTAGTTCCCTCACAGCCAAGGTCTGAGCTGAGGCTACCTTGTGAAGATTGTCCACTTGTGCAGTACCCAAGATGACAGTTGGTCATGGTTGGGAGGCCAAACTCACAGGAGAGGTGCTTATACTAGGGCGTGTAATTGAAAGGTTAGGATTGATTATCCGTATACTGAGTATGGTGAATTCAGGATTTGTTCCTGACGGATGTATCGAATGTTGTGGTGAAAGTGTACAATCTCTGCAGAGTGTTAAACTATTCGAATAGCCGCGTCCGAGGTTATGGACAGTTGGAGTGGCCATACTGTTTCCCCGTCAGATGTTTTCAAAATGACTTATGAAATGAATTGAGACTTTGACTTGACCACGACAGGGTTGTGGCATGAGATACAATTTCCCACTTAGGTGTTATAAAATTTCAACTAGCTTTTCTTACTTCTGAACTTAGTAGGTGTAAATCTGGCTTTTTGCAAAACAACCCTAGAGCTTAGTGTCCTATTACAAAAAACCCCTTCACTTGTTAGTATTAGTTTGCGAGTACTTAAAGAGTACTCATGGCTTTGTCCCTGGCTATTCCCGTGGCCAGACTATGAAGAGGAGTACCTGGAAGATGGACCCCAGGAAGGTTACGGCAACTAGGATCATCTCCCATCGTCAGCATTGCCTGTGACCCTGAAGATGGAGCTTCGCCTACGCTACCGTTATTATTATGTATTTCCGCTGCTTGAGTTGTATTAAGAACTGGATCATGAGATCCTTATTTGTGTAAGACCTTATGTATGGTTTGTAATGGATGATGTACTATGGTATCCAATTCTGTTATGTCTTGCAAAAATGGTAATCCTGGGATTGCGATGTATGGCATAACAGGCATCTGGGATTAAAAATCCGGGTATTGACAAGTTGGTATCAGAGCCAGCCTGACCATAGGAGACCCTAGTTAGACTGGACGTTTGGAATCAAAAACTTAGTTTCAAAACCAAAGAAAGCAAATATTTACAAAAACTTATTCCCATTCTTATCACCTTGATTCTTTTATAAAAATTCATGTTCCTCAAAAACTCTTGCAAACTACATAAAATTTGACACACTTGATCACTCTACTAACTTACTCATCTTATATTCTTTTAGATGGACGTGAAGTACAACAAGTTTTACCAGTTGGGGAATGGAGGAGACCTTATCTTTGAGAGGGATTTGGACCAGCTTTCGGAACTTCTGGAGCGTCCGCACCCCGAGTTCTTCGGAGCTCAGCTCAATGATCAAGGAGGAGAAGATCTGCAGTGGCTAATTGTTGCAAGTCTCAGAGGAAAGATTGAACCTCCCACTGCTGAGGGAATTCAATTCACCTTAAGAGAGAACAACTGGCTCGATGGACTTGCCAGGGCCATGCAGGAAGCTCTTGCCCGTCTGTGTGGGCAGAGTATCAACCAGATCAAGGGTACCCGCTTTGAGTTTTGCCCAAGGCGTGATGCTAATGGACAACCACTGGAAGCCCCATACCACCATGAGCTGAAGACTCAATTGGACCACCTTAGCTTCATTATGTACGATCATCAGCAGGAGTTGGATAATTGTCGTGACTACTCCAACCACAAGTCCGCCATCATCAAGACAAAGGATCAGACCATCGCCATGCTAGTAAAGGATCACAAGTCTCGCCGCCGTCAGCTCGATAAGAAGGAGCGCATCATTGCCCGTCTTCGCCACCGTATCTCGTCTTTGGAGGAGACCATCCACGAGAGAGACATGCAGTTGGAAGAAAGGGAGAATGCCGGAGAGGATCTTCGTGGAGACCCCTACTCCTATCTCAGCGATGATGATGATTTTCTGGAAGATCAGGCTATGGATTTCTTCACCGATGAGGAGGATTTCGCCTTCATCAATGACGACGATGATGATGAGGATGACGACTACACCGACTCCGAGGAGTAGTAGCACTTGAGCGCTAGCATAGTGAGTAGTATTCGGTCCCACTGTATCATAGTTTCCAGAATGGTTCCTAAAACCATCTGTTTACCTTGTTGTGGTGTGTGTTTGTATTGTGTGCTATGAATGAATGAATGAAAAGCAAGTTGCTAGAAAATCTGAGTCAAACCTTAAAAACTTTTCAAAGTTCCCAAAACCTTAGAAGTTTCCCTCTTTTCTCATGATCTAAATCTTCAGATGCCACGCGGAGGAAGTGGTTCATCCCCGGACCCGATGTTGCAGATCCTGCAAATGTTGGTTTCTGACCACGAAGCTGAAAGAGCCAAACGTCAAGCCAACCTAGCCACCCTTCAACAGATAGCTAAGCTAGCCCACAACAATCAAGGCCACAGAAACCAGGACAACCATGGATCTAAGCTCAAGAATTTCCAGAACACCAACCCACCTGATTTCACTAAGTCGGAAGAGCCCTTAGATGCCGACGATTGGCTGCAAACCATGGAAAACAACCTAGAAGTCGCCGGAGTGGAAGCCAACGAGAAAGTTCTGTTCGCCACCCACTATCTAGCCGGAGATGCCAGAGCATGGTGGAATAGTGTTCGTGCAATGACCGGAGGACAGATGATGACCTGGGAGGAATTCGAAGTCAAGTTCAGCAGAACCCATGTGCCACCAGGTTTGATCAAGAGAATGAGAGACGAGTTCAGAGAACTGAAGCAAGGACGGATGACTGTAGTGGAATACCGTGACAAATTTTTGTCATTATCTAGGTATGCCCCGGATGAGATCGACACCGAAGCCAAGAAGAAAGAAAGATTCCTGAGTGGTCTGCACGATGAGATGCAGACAGTGTTAGTCAATATCCCCTTTGCTGATATTGAAGCCCTCGTCGACTCTGCCATCCAGATGGAAGGAAAGATCAACCAAGCCAATGAGAACCGCAAGCGTCGCATGATGCATCAGCCAGGAACCCATCAGACCCCAAATTATCGCCCTAACCCATCTCCAGGATTTGCCCCGAGAACCAACAGACCCCCAATGAACCGTCCGACCTATCCCAACCGTGGAGACCCTAGGCCCAGAGGAAATCACAACAACCCCGGCAACTCTAACAATTTCAACCGTGCCCCACCTAAGTTCAACAACAACAATGCTACCGCCAACACCAACACTGCCCCGAGGACTGGAAGCAATGTTGTGACTGTTGCAGCAAAGGACAAGTCGCAAGTGACTTGTTATGACTGTGGAAATAAGGGTCACTACAACGAGTGCCCCAACAAGAAGAATGCCGCAGCACCCAATGGAAATGCCCCAGCTCAGCAGCAGCGTTGTGTTCAGCTAGGAAGAAGGTTTGCCCTAGGGAATTCACTCAACCGCAACGGCCGTCTTTTTCTCATGCATGCTGAAGAAGCTCAGGAAGCGCCAGACGTCGTGCTGGGTATGTTTTCTGTTAATTCAGTACTTGCAAGAGTGTTGTTTGATTCTGGTGCATCGCATTCATTTGTCACCGAAGAATTTGCCTGCACTAGTAAGATTCAACCAACAAAACTGAAGCATGTTATGATCGTCCAAATTCCCGGTTCAACCACCAAGGCTAGGCACATTTGCAAAGCCGTTCCTATCCGAATCCATGGCATAGATTTTTATGCTAACCTGATAGTACTCGGAACTAAAGGTTTGGAAGTAGTACTAGGAATGTATTGGATGTCCAAACATAAAGGATTGATTGACTGTGCCAAGAAAGTCATCACCATGACCAGTACAGCCGGAATATCAGTCGAGCATATATCTGAAACCTTACCTCGTCAATTCAAGTGCAACAAGAGTATAGCCCAACCTACCATTGACCAAGTCTGGATAGTCTGCGAATACCCCGATGTATTTCCAGATGTTTTGCCTGGTATGCCCCCAGATCGGGATATCGAGTTTATCATTCAACTAATCCCCGGAACAGGACCCATAGCCCAAAGACCATATAGTATGAACCCGTCTGAACTAGCAGAACTGAAGAAGCAACTAGATGTCATGTTGGAAATTTGATTGATTCAACCAAGTGCGTCACCATGGAGATCACCTGTTTTGTTCGTGGACAAGAAAGATGGAGGTAACCGTTTGTGTACGGATTATCGGAAGTTGAATGATGTCACCATCAAAAACAAATACCCATTGCCCAAGATAGAAGATTTGTTTGATCAGTTGACCAGTGCCAAAGTGTTTTCTAAGATTGATCTTAGGACTGGCTATCATCAACTCAAAATTCGCGCAGAGGATATTCCCAAGACTGCCCCACCAGATATGGATTATACGAGTATACCGTTATGTCCTTTGGATTAACCAATGCCCCCGCTTATTTCATGAATCTCATGAATAAGATTTTTATGGATTTCCTGGATAAGTTTGTCGTTGTTTTCATTGATGACATTCTGATTTATTCCAAATCGGAAGAAGAACATGAGCTACACCTAAGGACCATTCTTGGAACCCTTAGAGAGCATCAGCTGTATGCCAAGTTTAGCAAATGTGAATTCTGGTTATAGGAGGTAGGATTCCTCGTTCACATTGTATCAGCCGGAGGAATCGCTGTTGACCCTGCAAAAGTGAAAGATGTCGAAGATTGGCAAGCCCCAACCACTCAAACCCAAGTTCGTGCATTTCTCGGATTGGCGGGATACTACCACAAGTTCGTAGAAGGATTCTCGAGTATCGCCAGACCCATGACCCAATTGCTGAAGAAGGACAAGAAGTTGGAATGGACCGACAAATGTGAAGCGAGTTTTCAAGAACTCGAGAGGAGATTGATTTCAGCCCCAATCCTAATCATGCCGGATATCACGAAGCCCTTCGACGTGTATTGTGACGCATCCAAGATCGGTCTCAGATGTGTGCTAATGCAAGAAGGCAAAGTTATATCTTATCTATCTCGACAACTGAAACAACATGAGCAAAATTACCCAACCCATGACCTCGAACTCGCAGCCGTAGTTCTAGCCCTGAAGACATGGAGGCATTACCTTATGGGAAATCGTTGTGAGACTTATTCGGATCACAAGAGCCTGAAGTATATATTCACTCAGAAAGAGTTGAATATGAGGCAGAGAAGATGGATTGAGTTAATCAAGGATTATGATCTGGACATTCACTATCACCCTGGTAAAGCCAACGTGGTAGCATATGCCCTTAGCAGATTGTCGTGCCGCTTGAGCAACCAAGTTTGCACAAAGAGATGGAAGATTTTCGAATGGAATTAGTGAGTGAAGGATTTTTGGCTAGCATAGAACTTCAACCCACTTTGATCAGCCAGATCAAAGAGGCGCAGAAAGGAAATGCTAGTATTGACGGAATCAAGCATCGTATCGGTACATTCAAAGTACCCGGATTCACCGAAGACGAAGAAGGAGTTCTGTGGTACAAAGGACGCCTTTGTGTACCAGCAGATTCTGATTTGAAAGAAGTTATTCTCAAGGAAGCTCATGATACTCTTTATTCTATCCACCCTGGAGGAACAAAGATGTATCAAGATTTGAAAGAGCAATTTTGGTGGCATAAGATGAAGAGAGAAATCGGAAGCTATATCTCCAAGTGTGATATATGTCAGCGAGTCAAGGCCGGACATCAAAGACCTGCTGGATTGTTGCAACCCTTACAGATTCCGGAATGGAAATGGGATTCCGTTGGAATGGACTTTATCACCGGATTGTCTACTTCTAGTAGGGGAAATGACTCTATCTGGGTCATAGTTGACCGATTGTCCAAAGTCGCCCATTTCTTACCCGTCAAGACCACATATCAGAGTTCGAAATTAGCGGAATTATACATCGCTAGAATCATCAGTTTGCATGGAGTCCCCAAGAACATTGTATCGGATCGAGGAACTCAGTTTACCTCGAGATTCTGGAAGAAAGTTCAAGAAGGTTTAGGAACCTGCCTAGATTTCAGCACCGCGTATCACCCTCAGACCGATAGACAAACAGAGCGAGTAAATCAAATACTCGAAGATATGCTGAGAGCATGTGTGTTAGAGTATGGATCTAAGTGGGAAGACTGTCTGCCATTCGCAGAATTTTCGTACAACACCATCTAGTTTGCAAATGGCCCCATTTGAATTCATGTACGGAAGGAAGTGTCGCACCCCTTTGAACTGGTCTGAAGTAGGAGAGAGTCAGATTTTTGGACCCGATATCCTACGAGAGGCGGAAGAGAAGGTTCACAAGATTCGTGAGCACCTCAAGACAGCTCAGTCCAGACAGAAGAGTTACGCCGACAAGAGACGTCGAGACCTCGCCTTCAACATCGGAGATTTTGTGTATCTGAAAGTGTCGCCATTGAAGGGAATGCAGCGTTTCCAACTCAAAGGAAAGTTAGCCCCCAGATATATTGGACCTTTCAAAATTCTGAACTGTCGAGGAGAAGTGTCGTATCAATTGGAACTACCCGAAGAGATGTCAGCCGTGCACAATGTGTTCCATATCTCATTACTTCGCAAGTGTCTCAAAGTCCCGGAGAAGACTGAAGTGTTCAAGAATATCGATCACCGAACCATAGAGATCAACGATGACCTGACCTATCCTAAAGTACCCATCCGTATTTTGGAAGAAGCCTTCAGAACTACCCGAACCCGAAGCATCAAGTTTCTCAAGATTCAGTGGAGCAACCACACAGAAGAGGAAGCTATCTGGGAGCACGAAGATCACATCAGGACGGAGTTTCCCGATCTTTTCAAATCCTAGGTAATATTTTCATCCTTTTTCAAATCTCGGGACGAGATTTTGTTTAAGGGGGGAAGGTTTGTAACATCCCAAAAATACTAAACTAGAATCATCAAACTCTAATCATCAAATTTAGGGTTAACAAAAACTTTTCTAAAATAAAATGAGAAAGCATTCATGTGTGTAGGCATCCCATTTTGAATTGCCTTGTTTATGTGTTTCCTTGCTTGTAAAATGATTCTTAGGTGAAATAAACATCCTCTAAAACAATCCCCACACTTTTACCAAAGACAAATAAATCAACACAAACAAAATAAGGGAATGGTCACTTTGGCCAAATTAACTCCCATGCCTACTTTGGCTGTCTTTAACTTTCAGAACTTAACAGAAACTTGTTTGGATCTTTACACCCCTTGATAGTACTCATAAAAAAGTATCAAGACCCACTTTGTGATCATCTAGAAACATTTGAATGCATAGTTTAAAGGACAGTTTAAAATTGAATCTATATCATATGGGAAGATCCCACTTTTTTAAAAACCACTCAAACAAGCTCAACTTTCAAACCCCAAGCATCTACAGACTCACCAGCACCTACTAGCACACCCACCAAAAATCTTCTCAAAATTCAAAACTTGAGTTCATGCGGCCATTTCATCAAACACCCTGCAGATGCAAATCAAACAAAATCAAAACACTATTTTGAGCAGTGATTCTGGCCTAACTTGTTCCCTCTCTGGACACCACTAGCCTTAGTAGATCATCTAACAACCTAAACTAATCTCTAGAACTACTGTAAGCTAGCCATTGTCATCAATGGTGAGCAGGCCGAGTGCACCCTTGCCACCCACATGTCGACAGCGAGCTAGGAGAAGCACCAAGCCTAGCCAACATGTCTGGGAGCAAGCTAACACCCCACCGCCACTCCCTGTATAGCGCTCGAACCTTGCCAGCCTCTGGACCACACGCACAGACCGTGCCCAGCTCGCCAGCAACCATGCCGAGAGCACGCCCCGCGCGCCACGCTCGACAGACGCCCATAGACCGCGCGCCGCCCTTGCCACGTGCATATGTGATCACCACCGTCCCAGTAACCCCACAGACATGCCCGTTCACCGCCACGCGGACCACGTGTGTTGTGTGCCATAAAAACTTCCATCGGGCACACGCATAGCACCGCCACATTCCGACCGATCAACACCGCCCCACGCCTCGCCACCACGTCGTTGAGCTTCGCCAGGGAGCACAGCACCGCCCCCTACCATCGCCCACGCCCATAGCCCTCTGTGCCGTCGACCACGACGAGCTCACCTTGCGCCCGTCGGTCCCCTCTCGCCACTATAAATAGAGGCCACCCCCAGCCGAATTGAGCACACCATCTCACTCCCCTCTCACCCAGAACCACCCTACCTCAGTCCAGAAGCAAGGCGAGCAGCGCATCGCCGGAATTTGGCCGGAGTCCGCCACTGCTGGAAAAGAAGGGAGCCAGCGATTGGAGCCGCCCCAGGAGAAGCTGCCGGTACCAGGAGGTTCGCCGTCGTCGACTTTGTCGTTCGCCCGCCTCGCCGACCCTCGCATGAGCCCCGGTGAGCCCCCGACGACCCCCACCTGCCGCGTTAGGGTTCTGTCTCGTCGGCGCTGCCCGACGTGGACGATGAAACAGGGCCGTTAGATTAGAACAAGATCCCACAGCTCACATTGCTCTGTACCGCTTCGCACCCCCTCATCTCACTGACGCGTGAGGACAGCAACTTAACTAGCCCGCGTAAGCGCTGTGCTTAGCAGGCCGGCCCAGTATCGTTTCCCGCGCAACCCATTTGTTTGAATTTGGATTTTTCCATTTTCATTCAAACACACTTCTGCACCTAGTTTCAAAAATCAACCCAGCTCGATTCAGTAAACCAAATTGAATGAAACCAATTTTGTTAGAAAGGTCTTGAAATGCTGAATCCAAGCCCGTTGGATTT
Organism: Avena sativa; assembly: GCA_916181665.1. Classification (NCBI taxonomy): domain Eukaryota; kingdom Viridiplantae; phylum Streptophyta; class Magnoliopsida; order Poales; family Poaceae; genus Avena; species Avena sativa. The sequence goes on from OV702284.1 coordinate 441,011,611, forward strand.
AAATTATTTGGATCTGTAGATCATCCTTGGTAAAAATAACAAGGCAGAACCTTTTCTGCATTCAAACATTTTTCAAATTTAAACCATAATAGCTTTTGAGTTGATTCCAACTCTCGAAAATCACATTTGATCATACCTTTCAGAATATATAAAAACATTTGGGTTTACTTACAGAAATATTGTTCAAGTAATAAAAGAATGCCACATAGGCATTTCTAGCCACTTTATTTAATTAAAATAAAAGGTTAAACCTTATTAAATTGTGACACCACTTTAAATCACATTCCCATGGACTAAAATATGTGGTGATGACATGTGTCAACATGATCCCATGTTTGGTTTGGAGAATATTAAATCTTAAGTAGTTTTTCAATGAGTAGAAATTACTTTTCTAAAAATAAAAGGAATTAAACCAAGCTTTAATCTTGTAATGTTAGTGATGATGCTAGATCATCTATAGGACCCTTTTGTGTGATGATTGAAAGTAGTTAAGTATTGTTTGGTGATTGTGTACCTCGTATTTATTTATAGATGCGAGTATTGACCAAGGATACGAGGAAGAAGGAGGATACACAGAAGAAGAAGCCGAGGAGAACTTCAACCACTGCTCTGCACAAGGCAAGCTAACACTTGCAATTTAGCAAGCTTATACTGATACTGATGCAAGCCTCATACTACTAGTTGAATGTGCAAGCAAATACTTGCTTGTTACCATGCCAACTATATGCCTTAAGAATATATGATCATAACCACTTGATAAACCAATCCTAGTTTTACTTGCAAGCTTTATACTTTATTTCTTTATCAAAGCTAGTACGTAGAGCTTACTTAAGTGAATTGTAGATTCTAGAGAGATACTTGAAGGTTGCATAAAGAGCATAAAACTTGGCCTCAGCTAGATAATCTTTATGTCATCCTAAGGCATGATATTGAACTTAGTTAAACTCCACTAGTTTACCACCCCTCATTAGTACTTACCCCCACTTGTAGATGCTAGTGCTAAGCATAAAACCTGATCAACTTAGGTGGGAATACTTGGTGGAAAAATGGTTATGAAAACCTTGGAATGATGGATCATTCTATTGAAATGTTTTGGACATGTGTTTACGAACACCAGATGATTTATGGTGATGAAAATGTTGAGGCATGATCCTTACCCCTTTATAAAACTGATGGTTGTCTGGATGCGATACCATTCCAATTTTATCGTACAACCACAATACCCGAAAATTAGGTAGGGCTTGACTGGAAACTTATATACCTTAGTATTAGTTCCCTCACAGCCAAGGTCTGAGCTGAGGCTACCTTGTGAAGATTGTCCACTTGTGCAGTACCCAAGATGACAGTTGGTCATGGTTGGGAGGCCAAACTCACAGGAGAGGTGCTTATACTAGGGCGTGTAATTGAAAGTTTAGGATTGATTATCCGCATACTGAGTATGGTGAATTCAGGATTTGTTCCTGACGGATGTATCGAATGTTGTGGTGAAAGTGTACAATCTCTGCAGAGTGTTAAACTATTCGAATAGCCGCGTCCGAGGTTATGGACAGTTGGAGTGGCCATACTGTTTCCCCGTCAGATGTTTTCAAAATGACTTATGAAATGAATTGAGACTTTGACTTGACCACAACAGGGTTGTGGCATGAGATACAATTTCCCACTTAGGTGTTATAAAATTTCAACTAGCTTTTCTTACTTCTGAACTTAGTAGGTGTAAATCTGGCTTTTTGCAAAACAACCCTAGAGCTTAGTGTCCTACTACAAAAACCCCCTTCACTTGTTAGTATTAGTTTGCGAGTACTTAAAGAGTACTCATGGCTTTGTCCCTGGCTATTCCCGTGGCCAGACTATGAAGAGGAGTACCTGGAAGATGGACCTCAGGAAGGTTACGACAACTAGGATCATCTCCCATCGTCAGCATTGCCTGTAACCCCGAAGATGGAGCTTCGCCTATGCTACCGTTATTATTACGTATTTCCACTGCTTGAGTTGTATTAAGAACTGGATCATGAGATCCTTATTTGTGTAAGACCTTATATATGGTTTGTAATGGATGATGTACTGTGGTATCCAATTCTGTTATGTCTCGCAAAAATGGTAATCCTAGGATTGCGATGTATGGCATAACAGGCATCTGGGATTAAAAATCCGGGTGTTAACATGTATTATTGTAGTTTTCAAAAGGTAGAATTTATTGTTATTGTGTGTTACATAACTCGGTGGTACTAAATTCCTCTTTTATACATGTTGTTGTTGGTCGACAATTTAGACTATTATTTTTCTATCAAAACATGGTGTTTCACTAAGTTTCAGGTTAAGAAAGAATTCTCGAAGAAACATAATTTTTTTGACAACTACAGTACCTCTAACGACCAACTATACGACAGAAATAAAAATTCCGGTTGTATAGTTCCGGCCATATAGATATTGATGCCTTTATCAAATTTCTTTCGAAGGGTACAAAAAGTTTAACGACCAACTATACGGCGGGAATAAAAATTCTGGCCGTATAGTTGTGGTCGTATAGGTATCGATGCCTTCGTCTATTTTTTCTAAGGTACAGTAAGTTTAATGATCAACTATACGGCGGGACCTTTTTGGTCCGGCTGTATAGTTGTGCATGTATAGTTGGGAAAACCCTTCAAACACCAACTGGAAGATAACCATTACTCAAAATTTTATTCTCTCTTCTTCCTTCTTCTTCTAAAAACCTTGAAACACCACCTGGGAGCTTCTCCCATGTTCTAGAGAAGTCGAGCATATGTAAGCAATACAGTTCTACCTCAGAAACCTCCTAGACTATAATTCTCTATAGAATTGCATGTTTTATTTTTTTACTTTCTTTTGTCGGTTGGGTGAATGAACTTTATTCCTACACCAAACCGATGTCTTTTATTTTGTGTGTTATTTTCGCAGGAACTTGAACCTTGTGTGATAACGTGTACGGTGGTGCCGACCGTGCAAACACTCGCATAAGCCACTTGGTTGCTTCAAATCAACATACTTACATATTAATGTCTGGTAAAATTTCCAACTCAAACCTCTTTTAATAAGCATATAGGGGATGCACACTCGTGTTTCATATTTTGTCTCACTTGCACTTCATCAAAATCTTGGAGTATGTACAACTCTTGGACCTAGTTTGTCGACTTAAGCGTGGTGCTTAGGTTGATAAACCGACTCAGTGGGACTTGTATTTTTATCACTTGTGAGCTAATCCCCGTGCCTTCAAAAACATAAAATGTTTTATTTTCTTCTTAGTTTTCAAGCAGGTTCTCAAGAAAGGTAGCCACCAGGCTACATCAAGAAATATATGTTAAAGCAAAGGTTCTTTATCCATCAAAATAGAGGTTACTTGTACCTCAACGGTAAAGTGTGTCACCCTTATTTAAGCTTGGGGAGGTAACCACTTATCACACTCTCTTTTGGAAATTGTATTTTATTTTTTATTTTTTATTTTTGGTGATATACTCAAGTTTGGTTCTTGCAAATTTCTAAGCTTGGGGAGGTTACTTCTGTATGTGTAGAGTCTTGTGCAATATTCATATTCAATGAAAGTTTAATGCAATCATGTATCCCGCTGTTTTTGAATGCTTGTTTAAGTGAGTCTAGTTTTGTATTTATATGGGGATACACTTGCTCATTATAGGCACCATAGGAGTTGACTTGGAGCTTGTATGCATCTTGCCAAATTGTTTATCAAGCTTGTGACAATATTTGTGATCCTCTAGGAAACATTGCCACAATCTCTATACTTGGAAAGAATGAATACTTGATCAAGATCTTTTGAAATTTGTTGGTTGTCACCTGATAGCTTTGTCTTAAATAAATAAGTTATGCTTGACCTCATAGTGTCAAAAAAATAGACTTGATAGTTTGCTTACGGAAGGAGTTGTCAATTGGAAATGATATATCAAAGTTTTGAGTTATATGCTAAATAAGGTGTTGTTTAATTGTCTTAAGAGTTTAGCCTTAAAGATACTCAACACCATAGATGTTATGCTCGACTTGATAGTACTCTTTGAAAGGATTTGTTTGAAGAAACTAATGTTTAGCGGTAATTGAGATGCATGTCAAATCTTGACCTGTTGATTAAAGTGTGATATTGCTTTACATGTGTCTGCACCACTGTCGCACAACATGGGATGCTAACAACTCCGCTGGCCTTTGAACAATCCAAAAAGAGGAAACTCTTGGAGTTTGGCTATAAGTTGCCCAACATATGTAGCGAAAATGCTATATTTTGGTATGCATTGGTATTCTCATGGGCCTACGTTCAAAGTAAAAGAGGGAATACTTCTCTGACCGTTATGAGAAATAATTATACCAAAAAGGGAAACCTTGGTAATGGTCATGAGTATCCATTCTTATCTTGTATAGTCTGATTAAACACACTAAGTTTTGACATGATCTCATTACTAATGAACTAAAGTTTTAGAAAGACAAATAATAGAAAATGAGTGTTTGATAGCCATGATTCATTAATGTGGATGACGAAATGAGACATTCTAATGCTATGCTTCTTTTGACATGTTCTCACATTTCCTTTTGACATAAATCTCGTTACTAAGAGATAAACTTTCTGAAAGCTCAATAACTGATGTTTGCACTTGAGAGTCTTAACTGAATGACATGATTGGGTAGAATCGATAAACTTTATTCCTATTTATGCTTGACATCTATTTGTGACTAAGTTTTGTCTCATAAAAATAATGATATGAAAAGTTATACAAAGGTGCAATAAGAGGATCACAAGTTTGTTTGCAAGTTAGATTCACTGTTGACATGGAGCATATAAGTTTTGATGAATCTTTAGTGGTCTTTATAACCGAGCTTATGTTGCCTTGTATGAATACATGTTTTCTCTCTTCGAGCTTGTAGAAGAAATAAGGATGCAAGGCATTGATTTCCAATGATAAGCTATTTCACAACCATTAATTTATTATCGACCCTTTCTGCTCGAGGACGAGCAAGGTCTAGCTTGGGGAAGTTGATGGCTGAGAAATACCACCTCTTTTAGCCATATAGAATGTGCCATTTATCTCTCATAACATGTTTCTTCTAGCTATAGCTATGCCTTATATGCATGACGTCTAGTTCTCATTTACTTTCATATGAGCTTTGCACATTTAGTAGTTTAGATATAATTTTATCACTTTCCTTGCTCTTTGACATGTGTGTAGGTGTTGATGATGATTATGGATAAAAAATGCAAAAGGAACAAAGAGAGCATAGTATGGAGGAGCTGTAGGGACCAGACAACCATTTGAGAGGTTGAAACAGTGAATTTTTCCAACTTATCAAAATAAATATCCAAGGCCACTTGGTTGTATCCCTTGTTGAGACAAATCCAACGAGCCCAAGAACACCCAAAATGGAGTTCGTACAAAGAAATGTGATACGTCAAAAACGTATCTATAATTTTTGATGCTCCATGCTTGTTTAGTACCTACTTTGCTTTGCTTTGCTTTGTCTACACTTTGAGGTACTTTTTACATGTTTTCTGGTACTGACCTATTAACAAGTTGCCACAGTGCCAGTTTCCTATTTTCTGCTGTTTTTGGTTTCAGAAAAGTTAGTAAAGAAATATTCTCGGAATTGGACGGGACAAACGTCAAAGTCAATTACTTTCCGTGGGGAACAAGAAGTCCAGAGGGGAGACGAAGAAGCGGGCCAGGCAGCCAGACCCTCCCTAGGTGCGGGTGGGCCCTGCCCCACGCCTGGGAGGGGTGTGGCCCCTTTGGCCGCCTCGTCGGCCTCCCCCTTCGCCTATAAGAAGCCCCTGATGCAGAAACCCTAAGTACCCGATCAAATCTCCACGAAACCTTTTGTAGCCGATGCCACCGTCGTCCCTAGATCGGGGGAGATCTGAAGTTCTTCCTGGCACCCTGCCGGAGGGGAGATCATCCCGGAGGCCTTCTCTCCGGTATGATGCGTGAGTAGTTCCACCTTGGACTATGGGTCCATGTAGTAGCTAGATGGTTGTATCTCCTCCTTTGTGCTTTCATGTATAGATCTTGTGAGCTCCGTTCATGATCTAGATCTAATCTATTTGTAATCATGCATGTTGTGTTTGCGGGGATCCGATGGATATTGAGATTATTATGTTGGTTTGATTAATGGTTTTGTATTTATGATTCTATCATGTCTGTGTTGTTTGTGATCTTGCATGCTCTCCGTTGTTAGTAGCTATCTTGGCCAAGTAGTTGCTAGTGACTCCAAGAGGGGGTATTTATGCTCGATAGTGGGTTCATGCCTCTAGTTTCCAAGGGAAGTGACAATAATATCTTCGGTTGTAGATGTGTTGTTGATACTAGGGAGAAAACAACGGTCTCTTGTTCATGGAACATGTGGACTGTTTACCTTACACACTTTGCTTAAAGCAGTTGTCTGTTGCTTGCAACTTAATACTGGAGGGGGTTCGGATGATAACCTGAAGGTGGACTTCTAGTCATAGATGCAGTTGGATGGCGGTCTATGTATCTTGTTGTATTGCCCAATCGAATCTCATAGGATCTTTCTGACTAGTAATTGCATTGTTATCCCTTGCTCAGTTCATGTCAATTGTCCTGCTGTAATTTGTTTACCCTTCATGCCATGTTGTTTATCTAAGGAGAGCACCTCTAGTGAACTATGGACCCCGGTCCAATCTTTACCATTGATACATTTTCCATCGTTACTTGTTTACTTGCTTCAAACCATTACCTTCCACACCATACGTTTAATCCTTTGTTACAGCAAACCGGTGAGCTTGACAACCTCACTGATTCGTTGGGGCAAAGTCTTGAGTTTGTGTTGTGCAGGTCTCTGCGTTGCTTGCAACACCTGTGTGACGTTTACTTCCTCCTACTGGTTCGATAACCTCGGTTTCTTACTGAGGGAAACTTGCTGTTGTGCTGCTTCATACCTTGCTCTTGGGGTTTCCAACGAAGCGTTCCACGACAAGTGTTGGGCGCCATCAAAATGGCGACCAAAATACGAAAGGATACAAAAGGTTTGATGACCAACTATACGGCAGGAGCAATAATTCCGGATGTATAGCCTCCGTCGTATAGTTGCCAAAAAGGTCGCAAACGACGGGATTTTGCCCCCCGAAAGCTCCAGAACCTTCCCAAAGTCATATGACGGCATTGGGGGTACCCTAGGGCACTCCCAAGGCCTATATAAAGGAGGGAGGGGCCAAGAGAGAGACACCAATCCATATTCTCCACCACGGCGAAGCCCTGCCGCCGTGCCACCGCCATATCCTCCTCCAATCAGATCTACACTATCACCATCACACAAGAGGAGAAGGGACTAGGATCTTGAAGGCGTCCACATCGATCTACATCGTCATCTTCATCAACAACTCCTCCATCACTGACCGATCCCCTTTGGTTACTTGTTGTAATTCTAGATTGAATCTTGGATTTGCACTTCTCTTCAATTGTATCATCATACTTCATCCATATTCTATCCATGATGTTGATTGCCTTCATGTGTGAGTAGTTTCCTTTGTTCTTGGGAAGGTGGAGAAACCCTACTATGTGATTGAATTGAGATAAAGATTATTATATGATATTTTTGATTATGTGTCTATGTTAGATTTCCTTCATCTTGATGTTGGGTGAAGCGCGCCACTCAATATTTGCCTCATTAAGGACTAGATGGATGATATGTCCAAAACGTATCTACTTTCTCGAACACTTTGCTATTTTTTTTCCTCTAAACTTGTGTGATTTGGATACAACTAACACGGACTGACGCTGTTTCAGCAGAATTACCTTGGTGTCTTGTTTTTGTGCAGAAAATGAACTATCAGGAAAAATCCCGGAAAATATGCCAAAAACTATTTCTCACCAGAAGATCCACGGAGCCAGAGGGGAGGCCTGGGGGGCCCAGACCCACCCCATGAGCGGGCCCACTAACCCCGCGCCTGGGGGAGGTTTGGCCACCCCAGGCAGCTCCTCGGCCTCCCTCTGCGCCTATAAGTTGCCTTCTGACCTAAAAACTCAGGGGGGTTCAATAGTTTTCCAGAAAGAGTTCCGCTCCGTCGCCGCCACCAGAAACCAAGATTCGGATCCAGAAACTCCGTTCTAGCACCCTACCGGGACAGGGAATTTGGAGAGGATCGTCGCCATCGTCATCACCAACGCATCTCCATCAACCACCGATGTTTCCCTCATCCATGAGTGAGTAATCACCCGCTGTAGGATTGGGGATGGTAGGGATTGGATGAGTTCTATCATGTAATCGAATAAGATCTGTTAGGGCATAGTGCCTAGTATCTCTATTAGTGCTATTTGACTTTGTTGCAACTTGTTGTGCTTAATGCTTGTCACTAGGGCCCGAGTGCCATGATCTCAGATCTGAACTTATTATTGAATCATTATGATAGTATTGTTTATGATCTTATCTACAAGTTGTGTACACGTATCATTGTCCGGATCCAAAGGCCCCAAAGTGACAATAATTGGGACAACCAGAGGGGATGGCTGTGGTGTGAGGATCACATGTGTTCACGGAGTGTTAATGCTTTGCTCCGGTGCTCTATTAAAAGGATCACCTTAATTGCCAGTAGTTCCCTAGAGGCCCTGCTGCCACGGGCTGGCTAGACAGAAGATGTTGTGCAAGTTCTCATTGCGAGCACGTATGACTATATATGGAGCACATGCCTAGGATTGTTTAGTACTTGGATGCTTGTTATTATTTATCTGCAATGCCCTAGTTCTTTGAAGTTACATGTTTAGACTCGTCCATGCAACGCCCGTCCATCCATCCCTATGCCTACCGCACTTGAATCCTACTGTTACCGTTACTGTTACTTTTGTTGTTATTTCACTGTTGTTGTTGCTGTCACTGTTGCTTTGCTGTTGCAACTACAAAATATTGCTACTGATAAACTTCTGTGAGCAAGAACTATTTCCAGGTGTAGCTGAACTGACAACTCAGTTGTTAAGGCTTGCAAGTATTCTTTGGCTCCCCTTGTGTCGAATCAATAAATTGGGTAATACTACCCGCGAAGACTGTTGCGATCCCCTACACTTGTGGGTCATCAAGACTATTTTCTGGTGCCGTTGCCGGGGAGCATAGCTTTATTTGTAAGTTCACTTGGATCTATTATTGTTCACTGCTACTCCTTTTATCATGGGGAAGTCACGTGATGGAAAGTTCCCTATTTTACCATCCGCTACAAGAAGAGGTACATTCCTAAACACCTCTGCTGCTCTTGATTCACCGCCTGTTATAAGTAAGCTTGTCACACCACCACCACATGCTCATGCTACACACACTGCTACTACTGCTGAATCTGAAACTGCTTTTGATACTCATGATGTTACTTCTACTGTGCTTGATGCGAGTGGTTCATTAGGTACTTTTCTAGATGCTACTATGGCTAGTCTAGGAAATACCGAAACTCCTAGTGAAGACACTGTTACACCTGTTAGCTCACCTGAGTCTAGTGAGAGTTTTGATATTAATGATAGTTACATTGAGCTCACTGATGAATTTTTTGAAGAGTGACGAAACACACATGGTGCTAGTGCTATTAAGAGTCTCCTTGCTAGACGTACTATTATGCCCAAGAAATCCTATGATCCTAAGTTTGCCACCTCTCCCATAGATATTAAGGATAAAGATTATGATTTCTCTCTTGATTTAACTTATTTAAATATTGTTGAGAAAGAACCTTTTTGTGGTACTGAAAATGAGAGTGATGTGGCTCATATGAATGAGCTTTCTACTATGAGTGCTTTGTTCTCTGATGATTTTAAAATGCACAAGTACTTTGTTGCTAAGATCTTCCCTTTTTCACTAAAAGGAGAAGCTAGGGCTTGGTTTAATAGATTACCTCTTGGTTCCATTGATAGCCCTGATTGCTTGATTGCTTCTTTATTCCATAAATATTTTCCTCCCAGTGCTAGAAATGATGCTTTGTAGAAACTTTTTGATTTTAAACAGGAAGACGAAGAGAAATTGCTTGAGTCACGGAAAAGATTCTGTTCCTTGATTCATGCATATCCTGGATGTCCATTACCTCAGAACGAGCTTCTTGATATTTATTATAATGGACTAACTGATGATTCTAGGACCTACCTAGATAGCTTTGCTGATTGTGTTTTCAGGAAAAGGACTCCTACAGATGTTGAAGAATTAATGAACAAGATAAGCAAGAATTATGATGATTGGACTTCAACTGAGCTGAATACACCTGAGCCTATTACTCTTGAACCAGATGTTCCTGAACCAGTTCCACCACCAACAACAAAGAAGAGGGGAGTTATTGCATTAAATGATGAAGTGATGAAGGAAGCTAAAAAGTGTCTAAAGGAGAAAGGTATTAGAGCTGAAGATGTGAAGAATCTACCTCCTATAGAAGAATTATGTAAGCCAATTCCCCATTCATCTACTATTGAGGTACACTCTCTCCAACACTCTGATGAAGGTGATATTCCTTATGGTAAGCCTCATGATTAATGCTTAGAGGAACTTGACATTTTTATTGCTAAACAAGGTCACTTTAATAAACAAGTTCAGAATCATTTATTGGAAAACTCTAGAGCTATCCATGAGTTGAAAGATATTGTGGAAATAACTTCTAATGACATTAAAATGCTTTGTAAACACTTTCAGATGGTTCAAACCCAACTTGATCAACTTGCTAAAGTACAAAAGGATATGCTAGTTAATGCTTCAGGAAATAAACATGCTTATGGAATTAGAACTAGGAGTGGTGCAGCTACTTAAGATCCTTTATATCCTAAAGGACACCCTAAAAGAATAGAGAAGGATTACCAACAAGGTGAGGATAGTTGTAGTCCTCGTAAGAGGAAGAAAAAGAAACATAAGAAAGTTGAGGAATCACTTGAACCTGTTGTAGATCCTAATAGTATATATCTGTCTCTGATGCTGAAACTGAGAGTGCTAATAATAATGAGTCTTCTGATAAGGAGGAAGAGGAAGAACCTGAAAAGCACACTAAGAACACTAGGTACACCAAGGAAAATTTTATATTGCTAATAAACATGGTAAAGAGAGAGAACCTTGGGTGCACAAACCTATGCCTTTTCCAGGTAAGAAACACAAGTCAAAGGAGGAAGAACACTACAACAAATTTTGTGAGTGGATGAAACCTTTATTCTTGCAAATTCCTTTGACTGATGCTATTAAATTGCCTCCTTATTCAAAGTATATGAAGGATATAGTCTCTAATAAAAGGAAGATTCCTAATGAGGAGATTTCTACTCTACTTGCTAATTACTCCTTCAATGGTAAGGTTCCAAAGAAACTTGCTGATCCAGGTATACCAACTATTCCCTGCTCTATTAAGAATAATTATGTTAGAACTACTTTATGTGATTTGGGAGCTGGAGTTAGTGTTATGCCTTTTTCTCTCTACAAGAGACTCTAGCTAGAAAAGTTGATACCAACTGATATATCTTTGCAAATGGCTGATAAGTCAACTACTGTTCCTGTTGGTATATATGAGGATGTTCCTGTTTAAGCTGCTCATAATTGCATGGTCTTAACTGATTTTGTTGTGCTTGAAATGCCAGAAGATGATAATATGTCTATTATTCTTGGGAGACCTTTTCTTAATACTGCAGATGCTGTCATCAATTGCAATCAAGAAAAAGTAACATTCAATATTAATGAAAAAGAGCACACTGTCTATTTCCCCAAGAAGGTTGTTAAGAGCTATTGCCTGAATTCCATTGAAAACATTGAGAGCATCAAAGTTGGAGAAATATATTGTCCCATTCCACAAGAAAATTTTGAAACTATTATGATTGGGACCATTGCTATCAAGTATGAGGTAACATAATCACCTTGTGGAATGCAAAGTTTTGATTCATATAAGATTATTTTGGTAACAAGACTTGATCAACCTTGTTAACAAAAGGATTTTAATGAACAAAATAATGTTTTCACAGTGGTTATACTTGCTCACTTTTATTTTTTCTCCTTTCCAATCTTTGCTCTTCGCCGTGCCTAACTTAAAGGCGTTAAAGAAAAGTACTTGTTGGGAGATAACCCAAGAGTTTCCTTGAGTCTTGGAAGTTATTACTTCAGTAATGACCTCTTCTTATCCTTTTTGTTTGCTTTTTATGCCAAGAATGACCTCTAATCAGAGGGAAGTAAGATTTGGGGAGTTGTTGTCCCGAAACAGATTTCTGTCCTCCACCAAAATAAAATCGTGAGGAGTCTCTGTAACTCGGATTGAGCTGAAAATTTACAAATAAATCCTCCAGTATGTTATCTAACTTTAATTAGTTCAACACTTTTTTATTTGAGCAACATAAGGTCTTCGTAAAAATAGGTTTCTACCTGCTGGTTTGTTTTGACAGATTTCTATCATTATTTGCATTTGCTTCTTATTGATTCCTTTTCGGGTTCTTTTTGGCAAATTGAGCTTTTTGAAGGAGTTGCTACGGTAGCTTGTGTTTTTAATAAAAAAGTATTGCTATTCCAAAGCTTTTTCAGAGGTCTAATATCTTTTGAATAAACTAATGTTGCTAATGAAGATTGTGTGAAGTTTTGTATAAAGAAAAATTTCAGGTGTAGAGAGAGGATGATGTAATGAGATGAAGAATGGACAAAAGCTCAAGCTTGGGGGGATCCACTCCCTGTCACCCCAAGAATTACTCAAGAGGTACAAGCGTCAAAGCTTGGGGGTGCCCAAGGCATCCCCTTCTTCATCAATAAAAAGCTCAGGTCTGTCTAGACACTTCGTTTTTATTGTTTCATGCACAGTTGTGTTGTTCTTGGAGCGTCTTAGTTTTTGTTTTTTGTTTTATTTTGCTTCGTTTGGTTTTGCATTGGTTGCCTTCTAAAAAAATCAAAAACACCAAAAATATTTGTTGTTCTTCTTTGGTTTTGTGAGTTCTTTGCAGGGTTCAGCCATCCTCAGTGGATATTGGTTTTCATGTTAATTATTCGAGTCACACAAGTAAATGGCAATAATGAAGATTAAGACAACTTGAGGAGTGGTAAGAGGTTGGTAACGAACTTTATTTGTTTCATTTTTGTACATATACTCATCATTGTGAGCATGCTTAGCCTGTTTGTGTAAGGTGTATGTCATTATGAATTCTTAGCAGGTATTGCTTGTCTATGATTAGCTCCAGCTTGCTAATAGTTTGTAGCATGTCATATGAATGTTTGCTTGCATTGTTTTATTCATACTTTGGTATGATATTGTGGTATCCTCCTCTGACTGTTCATGTGAATCGACTTGGCACATGTTCACGCATGCATATGACTAATCAATAGTCAGTAAGCCTCGATGATTTATTTTGCCTCAGAGTTCTTGTATCACTTTCATGCCATAGTTAGTCCTGTTTTATTGCAAGCATGATTATGACAGTTATTGTTCTCTCGTTTGTCGCTCCCTCTCTATTGCTAGCCTTCACTTGCACTGAGTATGAGCTCTACATGTGCTTCCAACTCCCCAAAACCAATATTGCTAGCTGTATCCACCATACCTACCTATTAGCATCATTTGCTATTTCAGTGCATATTCCATATGCCGTGTTTTCTTCCAAAATAAAATGTTTGTCTGTTTTGAGAAAGTTAGTTAGTAAAGCTCTCACGAACTTGATGGCACACTTTATTCTTTGCTCTTAATAATTCTGAACCATTGTGACTAGTCCATGAAAGTTATATGCTTGCTTATTATATACTGGGAGTCAGCAGAACCGTGTTGTCATGGGGAACGCTTTCAACACCTGTTGGATATCTTATCCAGTTGATACTTTTCTCTTTTGTTTATGGATGTCGACGATGTGAAATAAAAGGGGAAGTTGTTAGTTCATGGAGTTTATACATTGTGTTAGATAAACTCCTGGGCCGCTAGCCTAAGCCATGCTTAATCATGGTGGAAACTTGCAGCATCACTATAATGAGCATCTATGAAATGTCCTCAATAAAAAGCAATGCATATGGTAAATAAAAGATTGCTGAGATGCTCATTGTCTTCTTGCCTTATCATTTTGGTTATGGGAAAGCTCCTGTACCATGTGAAATAGGTACCCCGTTGGCGGTTCTCGATGATATGCATGTATTTACGATGACAAGAACTTTTAGGTGACCAAAGTTGAGTAGCATGCGGAGCGACCCTCGTACTCAAGTGACTTGGGATTTCCAGTCTATGGTCTATCAAGCATATGATTCAGAGTGGACCTCACTTTCACCTTAACCACATGAAGATGCCTATGATAGGGGCAATGAGAGCTCAAAGCTAATGAGTACCTTCCTTTCAGCATTGAGAAGCCTTTCAAACCTTCACAAAACCGTTTTCACAATTTTGTTGAGTCACCACTTATTCTATGAGCACCTTCTTGAGAGCATAGTCGTCATTCTTGTGTTTGTTCCAAAACTTGGTTAATTATGCCATGACCTTGATGTTTGTATCCCTGATATCTTTATCTCTAGTCTTCATGTGAACTTCAGAGGTGCCTCAGCATTTATATTGTGCTCTTCAAACAAAGGCAAGCGAGATACCACTCTATCATACCTTATTATGAGCATTGCAATGTTGCTTATGTTTATGTCTCATGCTACTTATTATTATTGAGTTGTTTTCTCTTCATAGCTTGCAATGACTATTGAGTATACTTAGTTGCATACTCTTTATTATGAATTGTCTAAGAATCTACTCCTGTGATGAGAATATATACATCATATGAAGCAAAGTGTTCGTGAAAGTTCTTTTATCGCACTCAGTTTTCAACTGAATTGTTTGAGGACAAGCAATAAGCTAAGCTTGGGGGATTTGATACCTCCAAAACGTATCTACTTTCTCGAACACTTTGCTATTGTTTTTCCTCTAAACTTGTGTGATTTGGATACAACTAACACAGACTGACGCTGTTTTCAGCAGAATTACCTTGGTGTCTTGTTTTTGTGCAGAAAATGAACTATCAGGAAAACCCCCGGAAAATATGCCAAAAACTATTTCTCACCAGAAGATCCACGGAGCCAGAAGGGGAGACAGAGGGGAGGCCTGGGGGGCCCAGACCCACCCTAGGCGTGGGCCCACTGACCCCGCGCCTGGCGGAGGTTTGGCCACCCCAGAAAGCTCCTCGGACTCCCTCCGCGCCTATAAGTTGCCTTCTGACCTAAAAACTCAGGGTGAGTTCGATAGTTTTCCAGAAAGAGTTCCGCTCCGCCGCTGCCACCAGAAACCAAGATTCGGATCTAGAAACTCCGTTCTGGCGCCCTGTCGGGACAGGGAATTTGGAGAGGATCGTCACCATCGTCATCACCAACGCATCTCCATCAACCATCGATGTTTCCCTCATCCATGAGTGAGTAATCCCCTGCTGTAGGCTTGGGGATGGTAGGGATTGGATGAGTTCTATCATGTAATCGAATAAGATCTGTTAGGGCATAGTGCCTAGTATCTCTATTAGTGCTATTTGACTTTGTTGCAACTTGTTGTGCTTAATGCTTGTCACTAGGGCCCGAGTGCCATGATCTCAGATCTAAACTTATTATTGAATCATTATGATAGTATTGTTTATGATCTTATCTGCAAGTTGTGTACACATATCATTGTCCGGATCCAAAGGCCCCAAAGTGACAATAATTGGGACAACCGGAGTGGATGGCTGTGGTGTGAGGATCACATGTGTTCACGGAGTGTTAATGCTTTGCTCCGGTGCTCTATTAAAAGGAGCACCTTAATTGCCAGTAGTTCCCTAGAGGCCCCGCTGCCATGGGCTGGCTGGACAAAAGATGTTGTGCAAGTTCTCATTGCAAGCACGTATGACTATATATAGAGCACATGCCTAGGATTGTTTAATACTTGGATGCTTGTTATTATTTATCTGCAATGCCCTAGTTCTTTGAAGTTACATGTTTAGACTCGTCCATGCAATGCCCGTCCATCTATCCCTATGCAGGGCCGGCTCTAGGGCATGCCAGCCTTGTGCAACGGCCAAGGGTCCATGCTAGCAAGGGTCCCATTACTACTTAGTTTTCTGTACTATATCACCTACACATCCATGAAAAAAAAATAGAAGGCACAGCAATGCCGATCACAACCTTTCTACAAACTGTAGACCAGGGGATCGACTCGCACGCCATCGATAGCTACAGTTGCCCCGCCCAATGATCCACTGATCTCGATCGGTCTCCTTGTCTATGTCTCTTCATCTCCACCGGCCAGCGCACGCGATAGATCTCCTGACTATTCGTCTCTGTCTCTCTTATTCGTCTTTAACAAACCGGCTCTGTGTGCTCTGGCCGATCCACCGATTCGGATTGGTCTCCTCAAACCAAAAGCCGATCGATCGCTGACAAATCCCTGCTCGCGTGTGCCCGCTGCAGGCCTGCAGTGCTGCTACCCGGCAAATCAATCTTGCCCTTGCTTGCAGGATAGCATTAGGGTTCTATTGTTAATTCTTTATGCAATGTATACTCAATTTCCTCACAATTTTAGGTGATACTGGCAGGACATACTACTTCTTCCGTCCTAAAATATGTGACTTGGGTTGTCTAAATTTAGATGTATCTAGACACGTTTCAGTATATAGATAGATGCGAATTTAGACAAACAGAAGTCGCTTATTTTAGGACACATGGATTTCTTGTTATATTTTGAAACAAAATATGTATTTGGATGTTAACTTTTAGTATTTCTAAAGTAAAATTATATATATATTTAGATATATCTACAAATACATTAATCTTAGGGCCCATATGTCAACTTCGCACAAGGGCCCTGCAAAGCTTAGAGCCGGCCATGTACCTATGCCTACCGCACTTGAATCTTATTGTTACCGTTACTATTACTATTGCTGTTGTTTCACTATTGCTGTTGTTGTCACTGTTGCTTTGCTGTTGCTACTACAAACTGTTTCTACTGATAAACTTATGTGAGCAAGAAATATTTCCAGGTGCAGCTGAACTGACAACTCAGTTGTTAAGGCTTGCAAGTATTCTTTGGCTCCCCTTGTGTCGAATCAATAAATTGGGTAATACTACCCGCGAAGACTGTTGCGATCCCCTACACTTGTAGGTCATCAATAGAGGGAACTACCTGTTGGTAGACGGAGGGACGATATCACTTACGATGACTATAAATTTGTTGTCATTCCTTATGTATCAACTTGGGAACCGAGGATAACTCACTAAATATTGTCCATGATACATCCTACGGGGTAAAGTCCCTTAATAGCGCAGTAACACGATGGTTGTCGGTTATTGTCTATTATGGTTATGAGGATGATGTGAGCAGTGATTGCTGCCTATTCGTCCATATATGGAGCTCCTCCCACACATATCATAAATGGTCTTATTCATTATAATAGTTTTGATCACTCTTTCTAATTACTAGCGGTGGATCCACTACTCCCTGAGAACTCTTTCCATCATCTTGCAGACTTTCGTAATCATACTTGCATGCTCTTGTTTACTTACAACTTTAATTTAATTATTGTTATCTTATTTGAAAACCCAAAAATATCTTTTACACAAGACTCGCATTTTATCTTGTTACTTAGAACGTTATTTAACATTACTATTTCAGTATTTAGTTCAAGAGTTATTTAGACTTCAGACTCCTGCTCCCTGTGGAATCGATATCTTTTCATGAAACTAGCTACAACCGATCTACGCACTTGCAGTCATCACCGTCGAGCAAGGGCACGCTAGTGACGGTGCGAGCGAAGCTTTACTTTCTAAAATACATGGATCAATACTATTTGTTGCTTTATGTTTTAAAGTATCATTAGATTGCATCCTAACTACTAAAAAGAAGTGACAACCAGAAGTTGGAGCCAATAAATCATACTCTCTTTCATGGTCTCACTTATATCTCTATAAACTTCCCCTTTCTCTCCTCTCTCCTCCTCCCCAGTTGTTGAGAGTCGTCCCATCCGTCCTGGCTCCTCTCCCTTTCTCCTCTGGTGGTTCTCACCTGAGTGAGGATGGGAAAGGAGGACGAGCTTCCTCCATATAGTTTTCCTCAACATGGTATCTTGCGTCTTACCATCTCGGATTTTATCCTTTGCGTTGGCGAGAGGCGCTAGGAAGGGAAAGAATCGGTCTTGTGGCCGACGTCCATAGTGGATGGAGGCAAAAGAAAGGTTATGGCTGAAGCTCCTCCCCTAATAAGCTTGCGGTATGTCCTCCATATATGGATCTCGAGGCATGTATTTGTGTAGAGGATTCGATGTCTGGTGTTCTCTCTCTCTCTCTCTCTCTCTCTTCTTTGGACATCAAAGAGATGCTGGAGGAGAGTGGCGGGGGATTCGCTCTGCATCGATTTGCATGGTGGGGATCTCTTGCTGCTGAAATTTCCAGGAGTTCCATAGCAGTGGACACGAGACAACATCTCTTTTGTCTTGCCTATCCTTTTCTTCGGCCCTAAAGGCATCCCTATTCATCCAAACGGCGATGGATCTTCTTCCTTTCGCCAAGCCCGTGTGGAGGATCTTCAGCTATGTTCGAGCGTCTCGGAACGGTGATGACAGGGATGGCTAGGCCATAGAGTTCGAATCGTTGGTACGACCAAGAAGGTGTGTCAGGATCCTTTTGTAAGTGTGGGTCCTTGTTGTAATTTTGTTTTCTTTCTAGGCATTTTCGCAAAATAAAATCCCACAAATGGAGAAGTAATAAATGAAAATACATTATTAACGTGGGAACATGGGACATTTCCATCTAAAATGAACCCATTTTTATTCGGAAAAGGATACGATTCCCCCGGGGGATCGATCCCCCGGGTCTCTCTCGTTTGCGTGCGTGAGTTGAAACCACCGCAACCTTCCGTTCGTTTTTAGCTATCCTTATCCTTTTCCGTACGACATCTCGCGTGCGCCTGCCGCCGCTGCATCTCGCGTGCGCCCGCGCCGCTGCAGCTTGCGCCATCGCGCCGCCGTGCTCCTCTCGCAGGAGATGGCGGCCATGGACGTCGAGCCACGGCTGGGGAGGATCTGCTATAATAGGTTGTGCTACTAGCTTGGCCGGAGTTGGTGCAGCGAGCGGTGCTCCTACTGCGAGAACCTGGAGGCGTGGTCTGCTACCATGGTGGACTGCGGATGGTATCGTGGTTGGCAGCAGATGCTACCATGGTCATCGGTGGATGCTACTACTGCGAGAGTCTTCTTCTACGAGGGTGCACCTGGCCGCCATGGTGTGGCCATGGTTTGACTCCGCCACCGCTGCCACACGGGTCTCCACTGTCGTCCTGTGCCACACGCCCGGACGCCCGGACGCCATGGCCGCCGCCCGCTGCTCCGCCTCCGCATCCCACACCAGTGGTCGTCCGTCGTCGTCACTGGAGACAGAGACGGAGCTCTCCGCTCGTCCTATTTTGCGCCCACGCTGCTCCGCCATGGCTAGCCCCGCCGTGACCAAATGAGCTGTCCCCGCGGCGATGCTACACACCATGACCAAATATGCTACATACAACTTCTGGTGTTGCTACATATGGCGACAGTCGTTGCTACCCTGCGGTGAGCGGTGGTGCTACCTTCGGCGAGAGGCTCTGCTACACATGGCGACCGGTCCTGCTACATACGGGTTCTGGTGTTGCTACCTGCGGCGAGCGGCGCTGCTACATTGAATTTTTTTCTTACAAGTTTTTGCTCCGGCGAAGTCGACTTTTGCTACATTAGCATAATTATATTGCTACATATGTTTTATAATTTTGCTACAATAGCACAAACTTCTTGCTACGAGGTATCCGGCGAGGTCTCCGGCGAAGTCGATTTTGCTACATTAGTTAAAAAAATTTGCTACATGGTCTCCGGCGAACTCTCCGACGAGGTCCAATCTGTTTTTCTATTTCTGGGTCAAACCGTTTTCTGCTACAGTATAGCAAAAGCGGGGCGTATGTAGCAAAAGTGGGTCTAAGTGTAGCAAAAACGGGATTTAGGTGGACACGTGTCAGCAAGAGGACCCGGGGATCAGAAATTTTTATCCCAGGGGACGCGTAGTACTGCCCTTTTTATTCTTGACTCCGGGAGGACAAATCTGTGTGGCCATTTGCCTCTTACGATGGGAATAATTAGAGATATTGTTATAATCGCGACAAGAAGATAACGAAGAACGAAAACGAAAAACACAGCAAGGAGACACAGATTTAACGTGGAAAACCTCTCCAACAAAGAGAGGAAAAAACCACGGGCGCCAGCCAGCGAAACTTCACTATATCGAGGAGTGTTTACAAACGCCGGGGATTTCACAGATGCAACTCTCCCAACCGGCGGCTTACAAGGGGTTTATATATCGGTGGAAACCTAGGTCTTCGACGATCCGTACCGTACCAAGCCTCCCGGCGACGGGCCTCGCTCCACTCGTCAGAAGTTGGCCTATACTTTGTAGAATTTGGATCAACATATAACAGATATTATTTTCAAAACACGTTTGAAAATCTGTGCACATGGACTACAACAGGGACGCTTGACATGTTGCCGGTAAAAATCCAGGTGAGGATTTGTCAACGAAATATTTACTCCTTTCTCTGTCAAACAAAATTCCAATCCACATATCCATACATGATATCTCAGTGACTAGTGACTTTGTCACCCCATCGGCTCGCTCGCAGCTCCACCCGTCCACTCCACCGCCCGCCCGCCCGGTCCCTGTTTTCCCCAAAACCCCACGCCACCACCGCCGTCAACCAAAGCAGCCACGGTCTCCTCTCCCCCGCTCCCATTCCCGTTTCTCCTTCCCACACAGCCCACGGCCGCTCCCGCTCCAGAAACCAAACCAAGCGCGAGCAGAGCCCAGCCGACGGTGAGCGGCCTGAGACTCGTCCGTACGTCGGAGCTGGTGCTTTTCTTGGTCGGCGCCGGAGGCACATGGCGGGGCGCGGGGCGGTGCGGAGCTGCGTGCAGACGGCGCTCAAGGCGGCCAACTCCCTCGTGGGGCTCGCCGGCATGGCCGTCATCCTCTACGCGCTCTGGATGCTCCGGGAGTGGTTCACGCAGGCCGCCGACCTACACCGCAACCTCCCCGTCCCCTGGTACCGCACGCCTCCCTCCCCTTCTCGCTCCTCCTCCTCCTCCCCGAGCACACGGATCTCTACCCTTCCTTTCGCTGAGAAGCGCCGCGGTCTTCGCTCTTGTGTCGGCGCGCTAGATTTGCGGTCTCTCACTTCCCCCCTCTTCGCTTCCCCTGATTTCTGCCAGTATTACGCCCGCTGCCCCTCTACACTCATCTAGATCAGCGAATTCGCGACTGAAATGTGTCCTCGCCACGGTATACTGTTCCATCGGAGCACGCGTCCTCGCCATGGAGGATTCCGCGCAAGAGCGATAGAGATTGGGGGAAGTGGCGTAGGAACCGAACCGAACCGAACCTCCTTTTCCCCCTGATTGCTGACGGGCAGGATACTCAGCCACCACTACCGCGGCAAGAAATTTCGGTGCAGCTGTGCGACGACGCACAGGAGAAAAAAAAAGCAGTGGATGCAATGCAAGTCCCATTCGGTGGTTACGGTGACCGGCTTTTCCTGAGGTGCTTTGGAATTCCGGTCTACAAAATTTAGGTGGCGGCTGCTGCTGCTTGCGGTGTGGCGTCATGCCGGATCACGATGTGATGCAACGGATGGCCCCGAATGAAAACGATATGTTGTGGCAGCTGATTGGTATTTGGTGGGAGGACTAGGCCACTTGTGGTGGATGGATAAAGGAAGAACAGTGATCGTGCTGAACAATCGCTTTCGCAAACCTAAGCACGTCTGTTAGTGATTGGTGCTTTCCCTCTTGCTGTTAGGCGTGAAAGGCGGCGGCGCGTACCGAATGGTTTATACGCGTATCATATCTGATGTTGAGGCCTTCTAACTTTTCATTTTCAATTGTTTTGGGTGTGTAATATGGGTTGTCTGTTTCGGTTGAAAAAATTATATCATTTGTTGTGCAGGTTCATCTACACCCTTCTCGGCCTCGGAATTGTTATGTGTTCGCTCACTTGCTCTGGCCATATTGCCGCAGAAACCGCAAATGGGCCCTGCCTCTCTTGTGTATCCTTGAAATTGTGTTTAGCTCTATACCTGTATGTTTATGTTCCTGGAGCTCTGTGACCTGGTGATGGTGAACTATTTTGCCTTAACCCGACATGTAGCACATGATCTTCGTATTTTTGCTTGTCATACTGGAAGGTGCGATCACAGCCGATGTGTTTCTGAATAGCAACTGGGAGGAGGTAAGGACCCGCTTCAGCTCCTATATACTTTTATCATTTCCAATTTTGTCTGCTATTTGATTGGTGATGATTTCTTAATTATCCAAACCTTCAGGATTTCCCAAATGATCCGTCTGGGAAGTTTGCCGAGTTCAAACAATTTGTGAGGTCAAATTTTGACATATGTGAATGGGTAGGCCTCTCGGTGGTGGGTGCTCAGGTGAGAGATTCTGTCCACTGAAACACAAATCTTCATTCTTTTTCGCGTCATATATGCTTGCCAAACCACTGTCTAACTATATCTGCTAAAAGAACACTGTAAATGTACACCAATATGCTTGAAAATAGGCATCACCATATACTGTGTAATATTCCATCATGTATAAACACTTTTGCTAAGGTAGAATTAGAGGAACTCTTACCTCCTTATAAGTATGGTAACCGCCTGTAGTAGATTCTAAATAACTGATGGAATGTTGACTGCTTTGTGTAAGCATGATCTAAGATGATACTATCATCATGCAATTACCTTCCACATTTCTGGATTTGACTAACTGCCACTGTAGTTAATGATAACTTCCGAGATTAACTGATATTCTCTGTAATTGTAAATCAGGCACTGTCAATCATTCTTGCAATGGTACTTCGGGCCCTTGGTCCTGACCGTGAGATTGACTACGACAGCGATGACGATACAGTCCCCGCAAGGTTGCCTCTCCTAAGAAACCAGGCCCAGAATGGTCCAAACTATTTCGAAACTAACTTACCTCGTAGGAGTGATTCATGGACTGTGCGGATCTTAGATAAGGTGAGATGCTTCCATACAAGTATTTCTTCCTTCTTTACACTTGTTCACTGTCAGTCTGTAAACCGTCACTAAACCCTTGCAACTGTGTCTTTTCAGGCTAACAGATAAGTTTTCACTGACCCTTCATGGTGAACCCTCCGGAAAGGAGCACCAACAGTGTTCCGGTCTGATCCCCAGAGGTTACAGCCAACATGAGGACATTATACTTTCTCTCTGAAGTAGTGAGGATTCATATGACGGCGTGGTACCAGAATGGCTAGTTTTATTGCCTTTAGACATGCGCAAGTATTTGAGTAGCATGTAACTAATCTTACAGCCCCCTGATGTATGGGAAGGAGATACTGTAAAAATGTTTCACAATGAGAAGATGCCACATATACCGGAGACAAAAGAAGAGACAGCCTGATTGTTCAGTGTCATATTCTCTGTTTTTGTTTATGTTTTCGGAAAGTGGTCGGTATTTCTCCCGATTCCTTCCATAGATTGAACTGTTTTGGTGCAAAATTTCTAGGTTGGATGAACATTTCATCGCAGTGTTTTCCATTGTCTTGTCTGGATTAGCATAGTGTTACCTGGATCTGATGGTGGTACGATGTGCTATTTATTATAGGGTTAATTGATATAGCCCACTCACCTGCTATGTTTGGTACATCAAATCCAGCCACCATATGTCATTAATCGGTGTACTGTAAATTCTGTAGCAACCGTAGCATGGTACATGTATTGTAGTTGTTGCCTAGCAAGTACAGTACTTTATCAGTAGCGTAATGTGAAGTCTGTACCTATACAGTACTAGTGTATAGTGCTGAAACGCGTATCAGATGAGTTTACTTGCCCTAACCAGTATTTTTCTACGCAATGTTTCTGATAAACATCATTAGAAAGACTAGAATAAGCTAAAATTTGACTGGGGGTAACCACAAACACGAAGAAAGAATGAGACGGCTGAAATAGCCATGTATTCAGTAGAAGCTACAAATCACATTTTAGCATTAAAACAGCCACATAAATAGTACACGCACTAAACATTTCCACCCAAATTACAGATCTATATAAAGCATGCTGTAGAACACACATTGGTTTCTACTTCCCCTAAACATTTTCAAGCAAACTATAAATCTACACAAGCATTTACAAGACCTGAGCACAACTCTACTGCACCAAGGTCGATCAGTGCTCACACGGTCTCTCTGTCATAGCACACACGCTGCTCCATGGTCAGCCACATCCTAGGACAAGGAACATCCTCTGCACGAATCAATAAGCCATGCGTCAACGATCCCAGAAAATAATCGGGAGCAAGCAATCATTATCAGCAGCTCTGAGTTTATTTTACATGGGAGTCATAGGCATCGAAGATGTTATCCAGTGTGACGAGAGGCAGCTTCTCGATGTAGATGAACAGGCGCCTGATGTTTTCCCTAGTCACCGTCGCCACGTCGACCGCGTCGTGGTGATCGGTGAGCATCCACAGGTCGCCGGAGTTCACCCTTTTGAGGCTGTCACGGCAGAAGGGGCATGATTGAGATCTCGTGCGCCTGCAACCAGGACAACACATGGTTAAGTGGGTGCAACAAGTTCATGTAGCAGAGAAAGCTAATCGGTGCATGCAGTGAAGTTATGAATTGATAAGAAAAATTGTGAGGAACTATGAATCATAAGTAGTTTGGTGCCTTCCTTCTGCCCATATAGCTGATAAGGAGTTCCCTATATAATCACTCTGTTAGTGCCGCACATAATGCACAACGCCCATGCTTGAGAGGATAGTTTGAAGCCTCCACAGCAAAGCTAAATTCATCTTATTTTTACAGTTCAAAATATCAGAAAGGTAACAAGGCTTTCTACATTTTTTGAGAAAAAACTAACCTCCTAAGTTTCTATCTAATGTCCAATAACAGTAGAGGGCTTGTAAGAACCAAGCCGCAAGCAAATGCAGAGATTGCGGCATACTATTTGCAAAGCCTCGCTGTATCCATCAGGTACAATCCATAAATGAGGTGACACTAGGTTAGTGCATAGCCCTATCCCCTTTGAACAAAAAAAGGCTCCATTGGTGACAGTAGCTTGCTCAGTGCGTAGCCCTTGGAGCACAACTGGGAAGCAAATGCAGAGGTTGCAGGCTATTTGCAGAGCCTCGCTGTACAGTCCATAAATTAGGTGGCACTAGCTTACTTAGCGTAGCATTGGTGACCGGTGAGCACTTAATAACCACGAAAATGGAGTATCGACGAAGCAATCTTTGTGTGTTGGCATTAAACAAAACTTACCTACTAGTTACCTTGCTATGGAAATGAACAAAATCACACGGCAAGAGGGAGGATCGACCCAGGTCTCTTACCACTGACGGTAGCACTTGATGCACATGGCGTGGCTGCAGTTGGGCAGCACGACCCTGCCGTTGAGCTCCATGCAGATCCCGCACTCCTCGTCGATCTCGGCGTCGACCGGCCTCTTGGAGCACGCCTCGTCGTCGTGGTCTCTCCGCCGGTACCTCTCGGAGCAGACGGCCTTCTGCCTGCGGTCGTCGTCGTCGCTGATCCCGTCGTGCAGCTGCATGAGGGAGGGGAATATCACCGCTGCAGTAGAGGATAATGCGCATCAGTACCACCGCAGGCCTGAACCCCAAACATCAATCGAACACCTGGTGTGGTGAGCTTTTGAACAAGCCACCTTTCGTTTCATTCAGTACAGCTCTGTGATAAAAGATAGTAAATGGTAGAGTAGGGGGATTTTTACCGTAGAACTCCCTGATGCTGGCTTTCCTCTCGTGGGTGGACATGGTGGTGGTTCCGTCCACATAAACCTGCGAAGCAGAAGGAAGCAAAGGAGCAGATGTTCAGGCAGAATTTCCTGTCGAGAACGCGGGCGCAGTGAAGAGAGGACAGCATAATTTTTTGAAATGAAACAACAATCAGAGAGAAGAGGAGAACCTTGTAGATTAGGATCCTGAGGAGGCCCAGCGCGCCGGCGAGGCTGCAGTCGGTCCACTGGACGAGGAAGAGGAAGAAGTGCGCGGCGGGGCTGTAGGACATGCGCATCTGCAGGCAGGCCCCGTCGTAGTCCCTGGAGCAGTCGGACGCCCTGCCGGCGCAGACGACGAATTGGTCATAACGTAGACAGCACACGCACTCTCAGCCGCAGCAGCCGCAGGGGGGAGGAATTGGGGATTAGGAGAGGAGAGGGACTCACAGGGTGTTTGCGTGTTGGATGTCGGCCTGGAGAACCTTGAGCGAGTCCCTGAAGGACCTGCGCGTGGAAGGGCACGCCGCCGCCACCATCTCCGCCGGTCCGCCGCCAACACCCACCAGAACCCGCCGCCGCGCGCGCTCCTCACCTCGGCGCCGCCGCCACCATCGAACAAGCCTACCTACCGAGCCGAGCCGAGCGGAGCCAAAACCCACGAGAACCCTCGACCGCGACGGGCACTCCGCTCCACTCCACCGAAAGCCGGGTCGCCTCCACTTGCACCGGGCGTCGTGCGTCGTCTTCCCCTTTTCCGCCGCCCGCCTGCCCGCCCGCAGCCTGTGCCGTGTTGTATTCGTTGCGTGGGTGGAGAAAAGCCAGGCGCGAGCGAGCAGTCCAACTGACACGCGGGGTCCACGGGGATTCGGGTACTCTCTGTAGCTGACACCTGGGCCACAAGAGAGGAGGGCGGGGAGGACATCCGGCCCCTGTCCCGTGGGCCTCGTACGTGGGAGACCCTGCACGGTATGTGCAGTTGGACACAATTCACGGGAGGATCCACGCGTGCACGGCGCCGCCTCAAAGTGCCCGTTCGCGGTCACGCAGATTCATCCGTTTACTGAACTAGTACTGTCTCCCTTTCAAAATTTAAAATGTTTTAGTTCTGTATATCTAAATTTATTATAGTGTAGTTTTATATATCTAGATTGATTTATTTTAGTGTCTAGATTTACTCTAAATCTAAATAAACCTTACATACTAAAAATAGTTTAGATATATTTGTTTCACAAAGCTAAAAACGGAGGGAGTAGTAAATGTGCCCCGCGTATGTATGTAGACTAACACTCCCTTCGACTAACTTGGGTTTGTTCAAATTCTTATGTATCTAGACATGTTTTAACATATAGATATGTTTGAATTTAAGTAAATACAAGTCACTTATTTGTGCAGGGAGGGAGTATATACTTGGTCAAAATATTACCAATAGTAAAATGCTAAATGTTACATATTGTGGAACAACATGAGGAAATGTGACGGATTTCATGTTGACGCTAGTAGTGCATTAAACGTGCAATATGCTATGTCTCGATAAAACTTAATGAATGTCCTCTCCGTCTTTCTTTCTACAATGCTTATGAATGAACTACATTAATATATGTTTCAATTTTTCTCTGATATTATTGATGCTAGTAATTTCTCTATATAACACAGTTTTGAAACTACCAACACATATAACCTTAGTACACAACTTTGGCACAACTTCAATCTCATCATCT
Source organism: Avena sativa (assembly GCA_916181665.1). Lineage (NCBI taxonomy): Eukaryota > Viridiplantae > Streptophyta > Magnoliopsida > Poales > Poaceae > Avena > Avena sativa. The sequence continues at coordinate 441,038,995 of OV702284.1, forward strand.
AAAGTATCATGAGAGAAAATAGAATACATAGGGACATGTGTAATATAATTTCAAATTTGAATTATATGAACTAAACTTCGCAGGAGTTTCCACTTTCAATGAAAGTATCACCCTAGCCACGGGGCTTAGCTGCTCTTGGCAGCTAGAAGATAACTTGACACTCAGAGCATCCCCACTAGTATTTCCAAGAGGCCATTCTCAAAACGTTTTTTGGTCCGAATTTGCAAAAAAAACACCCCAGTAGCGTTCCTAGGAGGGGTTCCCAGGCCGATATTTGTCCAAAATAGGTCCGGGCTTCCGAGGCCGATCCCAGAAAGCCAGGAACGCCCAGACGAAGCCGGCTCCACTCGCCCGCCTCCACGTGTCCGACGACGCCCGAAAATCTTTTTCCCACTATGAACGCCTCGAGCTCGCGATGCCGCCCTCGTCTCTGTCGCTGCCTCGCCGATGGCCTGCAGCTGCCTCGCCGCCGACCAGGTGCGGGACGAGGAGCGAGATGTGTTGGAATTATGCCCTAGAGGCAATAATAAAGATGTTATTATTATAATTCTTGTTCATGATAAAGTTTATATTCCATGCTAGAATTGTATTAAGCGGAAACATTAATACTTGTGTGGTTTATGAACAACACCGTGTCCCTAGTACGCCTCTATGGACTAGCTCATTGATCAATGATGGTTAAGGTTTCCTGACCATAGACATGAGTTGTCAATTGATAATGAGATCATATCATTGGGAGAATGATATGGTGGACAGACCCAAACTAAGCGAAGCAATTAGATCGTGTCATCGTGTTCGTCTTTGCGAAGCTTTTCTTATGTCAAATATTGTATTCCTTAGACCATGAGATAATACAACTCCCTGGTATCGGAAGAAAGCTTTGAGGTCATCAAACGTCATCCTATGAGAGGGTGATCATAAAGGTGTCTCTCAGGTGATCGGAAAGTATCTGTTGGGTTGTATGTATCGAGATGGAATTTGTCCCTCCCAAGTCGGAGAGATATACTTCGGGCCCACTCAGTAATCGATATCAACACCGCTTGCAAGCATGTGGTTAAGGAGTTAATCACAAAGTGATATCAGATTACGGAACGAGTAAAGTACTTGCTGTGAACGAGATTGAACTAGGTATGACGATACCGACGATCGAATCTTGGGCAAGTAAAATATCGCGAGACGAAGGGAATATATATATGGGATTGATTGAATCCTGGCATCGTGGTTCATCCGATATGATCATCGATGAATGTGTGGGAGTCAATATGGGTGCCCAGACCCCGCTGTTGATTATTGATAGAAGATCATGTCTGCATATTCTCGAACCCGCAGGGTCACACACTTAACGTGTCTCGACGCTAGGATAGATTGGATATTTGGTTTATGAGTTTTTGTTCGGAGTCTCGGATGGGATCCGGGATATCACAAGAGGTTCCGGAATGGTCCGGAGAATAAGATTCATATAAGGCAGTGCAGTTTTTGGAGTTCGGAATTGTTCCGGGTTAATCGGTATTGTACCGGAAGCTTCTAGAACCTTCCGGAAGGGGGCCAACGTGGTCCCACCTTCCGGGAGGGGGCATGGGCCTATGAGGGAGTGTCCTGGCCGCATTGGGCCAGGGGCACAAGGCCCCATGGGGCCCAGCCGATCCTAGATAAGTTTAAATCGTTTAAACTAGAGATAAGATAAGATAGGATTTCTAGATAAGGGAGAGTTTAAATTGTTTAAACTAGAGATAGGCTTGGAGGAGAGGCTAGGGCTGGCCGCCCCCCTCTATAAATAGAGGGCTGGTGCGCCCCCCTCCCTACACACACCTTCCTCCAACCCTAGTTGCCCTGCTGCCCTTCCACTCTCCCTCCCGACTGTTTGTAGGCGAAGCCCTGCGGCAGAAATTCTCCACCATATACACCACGCCATCGTGCTGTAGATCCAATCCATCTCTCCACCATACTCGCTGGTCCGAGGAAGGAGGAGACGTCGAGGTGCTGCACGTGTGCATCTCACGGAGGCACCGCCACTTGTGGTGCTAGATCGGATCGGATCGCGAGGAGGAGAAGCGAGTACGACTACATCACCCACATTCCGACGAACGTTCCGCTGTGCGAATCTTCAAGGATATGAAGATCTAATCCAATCTCTCTCGTTGTTTGCATCTCCTAGATTAGATCTTGGCTTTCCCTCTGTTCGCTTCCGTAGAAAATTTTGATTTACTATGCTGCGAAACCCTTCAGTGGTATCAGAGCTAGATCTATGCGTAGATGTGATTCACGAGTAGAACGCAACATGGTTGTTGCGGGCGTTGATGTTTTCTGTTGCAAGCCTCTTGTTTTTGTTCTTCTTATGACGCGGCATAGTGAGATTGAAGCGGTCCAGGCCAACCTTACGTGACGTCGTTCGCGAGACCGGCTCCGCACTTGACGTGTGGCTTGTTCCACACATGCGGCTGGTGGATGTCAGTTTCTCTCACTATAGTGATCATGGGATTAACACCGGAGTTTGGCAACCATAATATCACCGTTGTGGCTTTCCGTAGGTAAGAATCGTTCTTAGCATCTACTCCCATAAGCCACGTAAAACATGCAACAACAAAGTAGAGGAGTCTAACTTGTTTTTGCAGGGAGTGTTTTCTGTGATATGGTATGGCCCAAGATGTGATATGTATGATGTATGCGATGATCATGTTTTGTAATGTTTCACGACTTGCATGTCGATGAGTACACAACCGGCAGGAGCCATATGGTTGTCTTTATAATTGTGTATGACCTGCGAGTCAACTTCTTATACGCCATGTAATAGCTTTACTTTATCGCTAAGTAGTTAGCAATAGTTGTAGTCGCTATTCGTGGTGGAGGCAATCATGGTGGAGTGATGGAGATCATGCCGGAACGCACAAGATGGAGATCATTGCGCGAAGATTGGCTATACCATGTCACATAAAGTTATATGCATGTGATGTTTATCCTTTTATGTATCTTATTATGCTTAGATCGCGACGGTAGCATTATAAGATGATTCCTCACTTAAAGATCAAGATAAAAACTGTGTTCTCCCCAAGTATGCACCGTTGCGAAAGTTCGTCGTGTCCAAGCATCACGTGATGATCGGGTGCTATAGACTCTACGCTCACATACAACGGGTGCAAGCCAGTTTTGCACACGCGGAAATACTTGGGTCTAACTTGACGAGCCTAGCATGTACAGACTTGGCCTCGGAACACAAGAACCGAAAGGTTAAGCATGAGTCATATGAATGATATGATCGACACTTCGTTGTCCACCATTGAAACCACATCTCTTCTCGTGATGATCGGATTAGGTGTGGTGAATTTGGATCGTGTTCACTAAACAACTTGAGGGATGTTGAATTTAGTGGGAGTTCATCTAGTAATTTGATTAAGTTGAACTATTTATCATGAACATAGTCTAAATTATACTTGCAAATACTGTAGATCACATGGCCAAGTCCAACTTCAACTTCAACGTTTTTGCTGAGAAAGAAAAGCTTAGAAACAATGGGTCTAACTTCACCAACTGGTTCCGCAATCTAAGAATCATTCTGTCTGGCGGACAAAAGGACTATGTCCTTGAGAAAGCGCTAGGTGACGCCCCTGCTATAGATGCGTCGGCTGATGAAAAAGCTGTTTATCAGTCGCGCAAGGATGATTATGATTTGATTAAGATCGCCATGTTGTATGCTATGGAATCGGATCTTCAAAATCGTTTTGAGCAGTTCGCCGGGCCCTTTGAGATTCTCGAGGAGCTGAAAACCATGTTTCAGACTCAGGCCCGTTCTGAGAGATATGAGATCTCTGAGAAGTTCTTTAACTGCAAGATGGAGGAAGGGAGTTCCGTTAGTGAGCACGCCATTAAGATGTCGGGCTACACTCAACGCCTTGAGCAACTGGACTGCAAGATTCCAGAGGAGCTCAAGATTGACAGGGTTCTGCAATCACTCCCTCACAGCTACAAAAGTTTTGTAGTGACTCATAATCAGATTGGTTCCACTGATACGATCACCGAGCTCTTCGCAAAGCTGAAGGCTGCGGAGGTGGACATCAAAAAGGATAATCATGTGTTGATGGTCAACAAGCCCTCCTTTAAGAAAGGTAAAGGTGCAAACAAGCCCTTCAAGAAAGGCGGCGGCAAGCGCGTTGCCCCTGCTGAGAAGAAGCTCAAGTCTGGTCCTAAGCCGGACACTGAGTGCTTCTATTGCAAGGACAAGGGTCACTGGAAGCGCAACTGTCCGAAGTACTTAGCGGACAAGAAGGCTGGCACCATCAAAGGTATATTTGATATACATGTTATTGATGTTTTCCTTACTAGCCCTCGTTGTAGTGCCTGGGTATTTGATACCAGTTCAGTTGCTAATATTTGTAACTCGAAACAGGAGCTACGGAATAGACGGCGGCTTGCGAGGGATGAGGTGACGATGCGCGTTGGCAACGGATCAAGAGTTGATGTGATGGCCGTCGGCACGCTCTCCTTAGTTTTACCTTCGGGATTAGTTTTAAACCTTAATAAATGTTATTATGTGCCTGCGTTGAGCATGAACATTATTTCTGGATCGTGTTTATTGCAAGACGGTTATTCATTTAAATCGGAGAATAATGGTTGTTCTATTTATATGAGTAACATCTTTTATGGTCATGCACCTCTTGTGAGTGGTTTATTTCTTCTAAATCTCGAAAGGGATGAAACACACATCCATAACATTGAGGCTAAGAGATGCAAAGTAGATAGTGATAATACTACTTATTTGTGGCACTGTCGTCTAGGTCATATTGGTGTAACGCGCATGAAGAAACTCCATTCTGATGGACTTTTAGAGTCTCTTGATTTTGAATCATTTGACACATGCGAACCATGCCTCATGGGCAAGATGATCAAAACCCCGTTCTCCGGTATGATGGAGCGAGCAACGGACTTGTTGGAAATCATACATACCGATGTATGCGGACCGATGAGTGTTTCGACGCGCGGTGGATATCGCTATTTTCTCACTTTTACCGATGACTTAAGTAGATATGGGTATATCTATTTAATGAAACATAAATCTGAAACGTTTGAAAAGTTCAAAGAATTTTAGAATGAAGTGGAGAACCATCGTAACAGAAAGATTAAGTTTCTACGATCCGATCGTGGGGGCGAATATTTGAGTTATGATTTTCTCACGCATCTCAAAGCAAGTGGAATCGTTTCACAACTCACGCCACCCGGAACACCACAGCGCAATGGTGTGTCTGAACGCCGGAATCGAACCCTATTAGATATGGTCCGATCAATGATGTCTCTTACTGATTTGCCGTTATCATTTTGGGGTTATGCATTAGAAACCGCTGCATTCACTTTAAATAGGGCTCCATCTAAATCCGTTGAGACGACACCGTATGAACTGTGGTTTGGTGCTAAACCTAAGTTGTCGTTTCTTAAAGTTTGGGGATGCGAAGCTTACGTCAAGAAGTTGATGCCGGACAAGCTCGAACCCAAAACGGAGAAATGCGTCTTCATAGGATACCCTAAGGAAACTATTAGGTATACCTTCTATCACAGAACCGAAGGCAAAGTGTTTGTCGCAAAGAACGGTTCCTTTCTTGAGAAGGCGTTTCTCTCGAAAGAAGTGAGTGGGAGGAAAGTAGAGCTAGACGAGGTTATTGAACCTTCTCTTGAATTGGAGAGTAGCGCAGCACCTGAAATTGTTCCAGTGCCGCCTGCACCAACAATAGAGGAAGCTAATGACAAGGATCATGAAGCTTCGGACGATGCTGCTACTGAACGTCGCAGGTCGACAAGGTCGCGTGCCCCTCCTAAGTGGTACGGCAACCCTGTCTTGACTGTCTTGTTAGTAGAAGACAGTGAACCTACGAACTATGAGGAAGCGATGATGAGCCCAGACTCTGAGAAATGGCTAGAAGCCATGAAATCCGAATTGGGATCCATGAGCGAAAACCAAGTATGGACTTTGGTGGACCCTCCTAGCGACCGAAAGGCCGTTGAGTGCAAATGGATCTTCAAGAAGAAAACGGACGCGGATGGTAATGTTACCGTCTATAAAGCACGGCTTGTTGCGAAAGGTTTTCGACAAGTTCAAGGTGTTGACTACGATGAGACTTTCTCTCCCGTAGAGATGTTTAAGTCCATTCGGATTTTATTAGCAATTGCTGCGTTTCATGATTATGAAATATGGCAGATGGATGTCAAGACTGCGTTCCTCAATGGCAACATTGATGAAGAGTTGTATATGATGCAACCCGAAGGTTTTGTCGATCCTAAGGATGCTGATAAAGTATGCAAACTTCAGCGTTCCATTTATGGACTGAAGCAAGCATCTCGGAGTTGGAACCTTCGTTTTGATCAAGTGATCAAGAGCTTTGGATTTGTTCCAAATTGCTACGAAGCTTGCATCTACAAGAAAGTGAGTGGGAGCTCGGTGACGTTTCTGGTACTATATGTGGATGACATATTGATTATTGGAAATGACATCAACATGCTTAACGATGTGAAGAGTTATTTGAACAAGTGTTTTTCAATGAAAGAGTTAGGTGAAGCTGCTTATATATTGGGCATCAAAATCTATAGAGATAGACAAAGACGCCTGATAGCTTTAAGCCAGAGTACATACCTAGACAAAGTTCTGAAAAGGTTCAGAATGGATAAGGCATTGAAAGGTTCAGTACCTATGTTGTCAGGTAAGATATTGAGCAAGGCTCAGTGTCCAGCTACGGTAAATGATAGGGAAGCTATGAGCAAAGTGCCTTATGCCTCGGCCATAGGTTCCATCATGTATGCCATGCTGTGTACTAGACCGGATGTGTCCAATGCTCTTAGTTTGACGAGCAGATATCAAAGTGATCCAGGAGTGGAACACTGGACAACCGTGAAGAACATCCTAAGGTACCTAAATAGGACTAAAGAAATGTTCTTAGTCTATGGGGGTGATGAACAGCTCGTCGTAAAAGGTTACGTCGATGCTAGTTTCGACACCGACAAGGATGATTCTAAATCTCAGACAGGATACGTGTATATTTTGAATGGAGGAGCTGTGAGCTGGAGAAGCTGCAAGCAATGCGTGATCGCGGGATCTATAGTAGAAGCGGAATACATGGCTGCTGCAGAAGCGTCAAGTGAAGGAGTTTGGATCAGAAACTTCATCACTGAGCTTGGCGTGGTTCCAAGTGCGTTGGACCCACTGGAGATATTGTGTGACAACACTGGCGCCATAGCACTCGCTAAGGAACCAAGATATCATCCAAAGACCAAGCATATCAACCGCAAGTTTCATATAATCCAAGATTATATAGCAGATGGAGATCTGAAGATCAGCAAAGTACATACAGATCTGAATGTCGCAGATCCATTGACTAAACCTCTTCCACGTGTAAAACATGATCAGCACCTCAGTGCCATGGGTGTGAGATTGTTGCCAAATGTGAACTAGATTATTGACTCTAGTGCAAGTGGGAGACTGTTGGAATTATGCCCTAGAGGCAATAATAAAGATGTTATTATTATAATTCTTGTTCATGATAAAGTTTATATTCCATGCTAGAATTGTATTAAGCGGAAACATTAATACTTGTGTGGTTTGTGAACAACACCGTGTCCCTAGTACGCCTCTATGGACTAGCTCATTGATCAATGATGGTTAAGGTTTCCTGACCATAGACATGAGTTGTCAATTGATAATGAGATCATATCATTGGGGGAATGATATGGTGGACAGACCCAAACTAAGCGAAGCAATTAGATCGTGTCATCGTGTTCGTCTTTGCGAAGCTTTTCTTATGTCAAATATTGTATTCCTTAGACCATGATATAATACAACTCCCTGGTATCGGAAGAAAGCTTTGAGGTCATCAAACGTCATCCTATGAGAGGGTGATCATAAAGGTGTCTCTCAGGTGATCGGAAAGTATCTGTTGGGTTGTATGTATCGAGATGGAATTTGTCCCTCTCAAGTCGGAGAGATATACTTCGGGCCCACTCGGTAATCGATATCAACACCGCTTGCAAGCATGTGGTTAAGGAGTTAATCACAAAGTGATATCGGATTACGGAACGAGTAAAGTACTTGCTGTGAACGAGATTGAACTAGGTATGACGATACCGACGATCGAATCTCGGGCAAGTAAAATATCGCGAGACGAAGGGAATATATATATGGAATTGATTGAATCCTGGCATCGTGGTTCATCCGATATGATCATCGATGAATGTGTGGGAGTAAATATGGGTGCCCAGACCCCGCTGTTGATTATTGATAGAAGATCATGTCTGCATATTCTCGAACCCGCAGGGTCACACACTTAACGTGTCTCGACGCTAGGATAGATTGGATATTTGGTTTATGAGTTTTTGTTCGGAGTCTCGGATGGGATCCGGGATATCACGAGAGGTTCCGGAATGGTCCGGAGAATAAGATTCATATAAGGCAGTGCAGTTTTTGGAGTTCGGAATTGTTCCGGGTTAATCGGTATTGTACCGGAAGCTTCTAGAACCTTCCGGAAGGGGGCCAACGTGGTCCCACCTTCCGGGAGGGGGCATGGGCCTATGAGGGAGTGTCCTGGCCGCATTGGGCCAGGGGCACAAGGCCCCATAGGGCCCAGCCGATCCTAGATAAGTTTAAATCGTTTAAACTAGAGATAAGATAAGATAGGATTTCTAGATAAGGGAGAGTTTAAATTGTTTAAACTAGAGATAGGCTTGGAGGAGAGGCTAGGGCTGGCCGCCCCCCCTCTATAAATAGAGGGCTGGTGCGCCCCCCCTCCCTACACACACCTTCCTCCAACCCTAGTTGCCCTGCTGCCCTTCCACTCTCCCTCCCGACTGTTTGTAGGCGAAGCCCTGCGGCAGAAATTCTCCACCATATACACCACGCCGTCGTGCTGTAGATCCAATCCATCTCTCCACCATACTCGCTGGTCCGAGGAAGGAGGAGACGTCGAGGTGCTGCACGTGTGCATCTCACGGAGGCACCGCCACTTGTGGTGCTAGATCGGATCGGATCGCGAGGAGGAGAAGCGAGTACGACTACATCACCCACGTTCCGACGAACGTTCCGCTGTGCGAATCTTCAAGGGTATGAAGATCTAATCCAATCTCTCTCGTTGTTTGCATCTCCTAGATTAGATCTTGGCTTTCCCTCTGTTCGCTTCCGTAGAAAATTTTGATTTACTATGCTGCGAAACCCTTCAAGATGGGGACGTGCGGGCGCTGCGGCCGAAGGAGGGGTTGCGGTGGAAGGCGAGGAAGGAGGCGACCCTGCCCCCGCTCCCGGCGGCGAAAGCATCGTCGACGAGGAGGGCCGAGAGGTCAGACAGCGCCTTCCGCGCGTGGCGGAGCTGGCCCTCGTGGATCTCCCCTTGCGCCGTCGTGGAGCTGGTCGACGCCGTTGCGGGCGTCGAGCGCCTTGACCGCGCGCTCGTGGTACTCCCCGACCAGCTTCTCCGCCCGTGGGCCGCCGCCACCGACGCGGTGCCGCGCCCGGACCACCAGCTCCGCGAGGGTCATCGGCCTGGGAACCCCTCCCTGTCCCCCAGCTCGACGGGCGTGTCCTCGTCCTCTCCTCGCGCTCTGGTCCATTCTTAGGCTGCAAGGAACACGACTGGGAAGACGTCATTCCCAGGCCATTCTTAGGCCAAAAAATCGACTCATCCGGACCTATTTTGCTTCAATCCAGACCTAATTTTGGTCCTGGTAATCACAAACGAGTGGAGATGCTCTCATGCTTGCCAACCTTGAGGGTGGTATTCCTTCACTTTGCCGGTTGCTGACCCTTCATGCTACCGCCATTGGCGACGACTCTGACCACACACCTCCCCGGATCTAGCAAATCTTGATGGCAATGACAACGCATAGATGGGTTTTTGTGCATGGTACCAGGCCGAGGTGCGGCCCCCTCCATCCATGAAAGCGGCCACGGAATAATGGTTTCTCTACAACAAATAGTAATTAATAATAGTTCAACCGGCAGACTCAAGAACTGTATACAGTTAATAATGGTTTCTCTACAACAAATAGTAATTAATAATAGTTCAACCGGCAGACTCAAGAACTGTATACAGTTGCATACCTTGAAAATAATAATAAAGACCAAACCAGAAAAAAGGTTACACAAACTTTGTTATGGGGATCCGTCGTGTGTACCAAAGAGATAAACTATCCGTGCATATATATCCAGCCACATGATTTTTGTAGCCAGGTATATAGAGGGGGCTAACCCATGCACGGTGGCAGAGAGGGGGCTAGCGTTGATGGAGGCGGCATGTGCCGTAGAGGTGGCGGAGTGTGCGTGGTGAAGGTGCCGGCGACGCTCTTTGCAGCCTGCCCGGCGGACGGGTTCGCCAATATTTTTACCGTCTTCCCATCCCAGACCTGCTAGGTCTAAACTCTCCAAGAGCAACTCTAGTAGCTATCGTATAATGGATTGAAACCGTAAAATTCCGGCAATATAATGGTCGGCTACAGTTTCTTGTGCCGATTAGAGCTCGTATTCACGGTTCGACATATAAATGGTTTATGGTGGCCCGTAACACGGCCCGCGCGAGCAGTATATCTATGGCCTGCACGGTCGGAACCGTATCCTCTCTGCCATGAACCCTAACCCCCTTCGCCGCTTACCTTGCCAAATCTACCGGCGCCGACCACCCCTCCAGCCACAAAATCCGCCGCCGCTGGCCACCCCTCCAGCCACAAAATCCGCCGTCGCCGGCCACCCCTTGCTAAATCATCCTATGACATTCCCTCCGCTGAGACGAGATGCAACCCGACACGCCACCCTCGCCCCCGCGCTACGACTCCCGAGGACAGCGCCTCCTCTCCAGCGCCAAGCTTCGCCGGAGGGGGTGAAGAAGCGCGCCGTGAGGAAATACGTCAAGTGGGAGCAGCCCACGCCGACGTCGCTCGCCAGGTACGCCGCCCTCTACACCGCCGGTTCCTCCTCCTCTTGTGGCGGGAGTAGCCGTCGCTGCCCTCCCTCCCCGCCTTCGGAGAGCGATTCATCGGGCTACCGCGAGTACACGTCCGAGGAATCAGATAGCTCCGACGCAAGCTCCAGCGACGACATTGTTGAGAGGGACTTCGTCACCTCCAACGACCGAGGAGTGCGCGTTGGCGCGGCTACAACGCCGCTACGAGTGCGCCTGTTTCAACGAGCAGGCGAGGGAGGATCAGGAGCTCGCCGACGCGCTTCGCTTGATAGAGTGGCAGAAGGAGGTGGAGGAGGCGGTGGAGCAGCTCAAGCGCTAGAAGGAGGAGGCTGAGGCGGTGCGGTTGAAGTGCGCGCGCCAGGACGCTGTCGTCATCTCGAGCGACGCCGAGAACTGAGCGAAGCCGCCGCCGCCGTCCCCGCCTCCTTTTGTTGTAAAAATTATGTATGTAATCGTATGTTCTTCGCTCTGAATTTTGCCCCGAAGCCAATGTTAACTAAATCTGACATGGATGTACCCTACGGGTGCATAACATTGGTATACCCGGTCCAGCCCAAAGAAGGCCCATGTGAAGACTTGCAGCCTACGGATATTTTGGGTGGCCCAAGCCCATTGCAAATTCGGCTCCTTGGAGGACAAGCCTAGATGTAGATAGAATTTCAAAGGGTTTAACCCTAATCTGTAATCGACTCGACCTATCCTCGGGACCTGGCCTATCTATATAAAGGCCAGGAGGACACGGCGAGAAGGACCAACCCACCTCATACACATACCTCATGCCAGATTGCATCTGCACCCCCTGTAACCTTCGGTTCCGCCGTAATCAAGAACAGACAAGCATGGGTAGGATTTTCCTTACGGGGGCCTGAACCTGGGTAAACCTTGTGTCCCCGCGTTCCTTGCCTGTTAACCGTCTCGCGACTTTCAGCATCCATATCTTCTCCAAAATCCAAGTCCATAACAATGAGCATTGACGAGTCAAACCCTCGTCAGAATCGTATGTTCTTCTCTTTGAATTTTGCCGCGAAGGCATTTCCAGCGAGATTTTGAAATTGCGGTTTCTGTTATTTGCGGCGAGATTTAGAAGTGTAAAGCGAGAGTTCAGGTCCCTATACTTGCACCTTTACGGTTCGAGATGTACGATAGCCGCTAAAGTTGCTCTAACCATGAAAAAAACTCAATGCACAAAAAGTCTAAGATGCCCACACGGCTAAGCCGTTGGATCCAAATCATATACTATACTCTTTATCCCAGGAGCAGTAAAAGGTACCGTCAAATAAGCCCAACAATAACATGTGTTAGAGTTCAAAATTAAGAGAGACAAAGAAATAGACCAGTAATTCTCTTGCTTCGTTGTAATGTGGAAAACCTATTTATATGCATGGTGAAGGGATATGTCGGAGAAACATGTCCCGTCCAATACACACACCCTTCGGGAGTCGTGCCTCTCATACAATTGAACTATGTCTTAAATTTGCAATATGTGTGGAACTAATGTGCAGATGGCGGGATTTTTGTTGAATGCTGACATAGATAGAAAGCACCGGTCGACGGTACTGGATGCTAACCCAGGGTCCTTGAAGCACCTAGTGAATCGCACTCCCATTTCGAACTGGTGCATACATCCTGATTGGCTTCAGAGGCATGTGGCATTTATTTCTCTTGCTGTTGGGATATTTATGGGCCAATGTGACTAAATTGTTCTGCTTTCTTCTTATGTAGATTGAAGTGGGCTGGGCTCTTACCCTTCGTTCGTTTGGTTGAGGCCACTCGTATGGAGGAGATAGAAGGGCGACAACTTGGGTTCCAGACTAGTCGCTTACAGTACGACTCGTCTTTGCTCACGTGCTTGGTGGATTGATGGAGGCCCGAGACTCACACTTTCCATTTTCGATGGGGAGAGATGGCTCCTACTCTTCAGGAGGTCTCGTACTTGCTGGGACTTCCGTTGGCTGGCGTGTCCATAGGCCCAGTGGATCCACCGGCAAATTGGGCCCAAGACATGGCCCAACGATTCTTTGGCATCCGTGATGGAGCTCAGGCCTTTGGCCATGACAATCATGGGCCAAAATTTGGATGGTTGGAGCAGTATCAGGTGTGTTTCATTTATTCGTTCTATTTTGTTGGAGAAGTATCATGTACTGAAAATTGTTCTATTTGCCAATGCAGATACAGAGGTTTGGGTTCTCGGCCACTCCGATGACTGCGCCACAGATTACACGCAGCCTGGAGGCATACATTATGTGGCTGCTCGGGAAGGTGATGTTCACTGAGAACCACGTGTCGACCATTAGTGCGCGATACATCCATTTTGCTAGAGGGATCGCGGAGGCGACGTGCCAGGAAGAATGCACACAGTGGAGTTGGGGTTCAGCTGTCTTAGCAGCTACGTACCGAGGTATGTGCAATGCTTGACAGTTAACCAAAGACAGTTCTGCCTTGCTAGGATGCCCATTGTTGCTGCAACTGTGGTCATGGGAGAGGTTCCCTATCGGCCGTCCAGAAGTAAGTGTCAACCAAATAGTCGGCAACCAGGAACATGAAACAATTGTCTATCACTCTGACCTGCTGTTCGACGAAGAGCAAATTGACTTGCCTACATTTGGCACTCACTGGACCCGTCGCAAGGTCAGTGTAATGTCTTAATAAATTGCACTGCTGGTACTACAATATGAAAGTTACTAACAACTATTTTGTCATGCAGTGTCGTTTCGCGGGAGAGCAAGTCGTTAGATGCTATCCATCGTTCAGCGAGCAGTTCGACACATTGAAAGAGGATGTCGTGATTTGGGAGCCGTACACCCTGCAGACACGACACGCACGATATCCCGGCAGGTTATCTATTATGTGCACTAGAGATCGAGAGTATTGGCTAACTACATCGAAGATCATATTTGATTGTCAAGTTGAGGAGATGTCTCAACAGAGGGTCATGCGGCAGTTCGGTCTTTGCCAGATGGTAGATCCACCGCGTCCGGATGTTCCCCTTCTAGATGTCGTGCACGCGTAAGTAAATATATGTACATAAGGAATGCGTCTTATACTTTATCTATGTTCTTTAATGATGGTCTAACAAATTCTAATGACAGGTACTCTCGGAAAAGTAGCAAGACCGCCACTTAATGGCTCCAACGGGTGGGGATTTACGTCAACGAGTGGAAGAATGCACCAACACAAGTATGACACGCTGGCCCGTTTGATATGGATCTATTCCACGGATACTTACAGAGGTACATGTCGATGACACGGCTACGTCCCATTCCACACGCACATGACGATGAGATATACCCTAGCCAGTCAACACTGGAGTCCAGACAGTCAGCGTAAGTACTTTATTTAGAGCATAATCAACATGAGTGCCTATGTAGTGCATACCTAACTATGAGACAAATGCAGGCCGATATGATGTGGGAGCTGCAGACTGAGGTGGCTCAATACGGACGATCGCTTTCGACCGTTCCTCTTGTGCCCCGTCAGCAGGCTCAGTCCTTTGCCCGGCGGGTCGAGGAGAAGCTGCGGCGTATCTACGCGGCCATCACGTGCACCAGCGTCTCAGACGTTGTTCAACACCGAGAAGCACAACGCCCACCGCGTCGCTCGGTGGAGGAGCGCGCCCCACGTCGATCCACGCAGCAGCGCCCACCGCGTCACTCGGTGGAGGAGCGCGCCCCACGTCGATCCATGGAGCAGCCACCTTCTCCAGACCATGCTGGAGGCTCGGGATGGCACGAGGAGCATATTTCTCCACCACTCCGCCATGGGCCTCGTCCACGACTCTCACAGCAGGCGCCGCCGAGAGCACCACCTCCAGACCAGGCTGGAGGCTCGGGGTGGCAGCAATCACAGTTTACTTCTGACCCGTGGCAGCAATCGCAGTTTAATATCGACCAGTTGCAGCAGAACCAGATTACTTTCGAACAATGGCAGCATCAGCAGCCGATCCCCTACATGGACTTCGCTTATCGACCACAATCTCATCCTCATGGTAAGTGTGTCCCTTCCTATTATTGTTAGATGCAGTATGACATTGTTCAGTACTTAATTTCTTGTATACTAGCAGGAGACTCCGTTACATGGGACAGTACTGACGACCGTGATCAGCAGACACAGCACGAGCAGGTAGACTGGTTTGGCCAGTATCAGCCAGGTACTCCACCACCTATCCCCACACAGGATACACAGGATCAAGGTGAAGGGTCAACTGCACCTCGCCGTGATGTCACTAGTGCAGACCCCCCTTTAACTCCGGTTGGGAGGGCCCTCTAACAGCGGTTCCTCAACCGCTGTTGAGGGTTCGGTGTTAGAGGGGGGGCCCCTTTAACACCGGTTCTTATACGAACCGGTGTTAAAGGGTGGCGCACGTGGGGCTGCCGCAGGCCTCAGCCCCCCCTTTAACACCGGTTCCTTCTGCCGCGGCAGGAAAACGGCCTAAATCTCTGCCACGGCAGAGTTCTGCCTCTGCCCCGTTCTGGGCGTATTTCTGCGGGAGGGGGGGAGGGGGAATCGATCGGGAGCGGTATACACATACATCGTCATCGGTACATACGAGTACATGAATAATTAAGCAACTATTATTATACACAAACATCGTCATCGGCACATACATCGTCATCGGCACATACATCGTCATCGTTCATTTTGGTGGATATCTAAAGAGTTCTCCGCCAGGCGTGACGACCTCGTCAAGTATGAACCCCGCCAATTCCTCTTGAATGGCTCGTATGCGGTCAAATGGTAGGAGTTGGTCCCGCATCCGTTTGATCTGAATATATATGAAGAATGGGGTCAATATATATAAGAATAAAACTCAACACAATTGATGGTAATAAAATAATGTTGTGGACTTTGTTTACTTACTCTAAGTTGTTCTAGTGCGGCTTGGCCCGTCGCACATATCGTGTTGTGAATGAACTCGCAAACATAGTACCCACATAAGTTATTGCCGGGTCCCTGATGCGCGCACTTTACGAGAATAGAGAGTTCAATCAAAATAATAATCAATAAAGCATGATATAATGGAATTGGAAGCAGAATCAATAAGCAAAATAATAGTTCAATCTCTAAAGTCTGCCCATAGCTCTTTTTCTTTTCGTAACGAGTCCATGACAAGGACTTTTCCCGAGTCAGGTTGAATGACTAGCAGAATAAAGTGAAATCTACGCACGCATAACTCATCATCAGTTACACTTAACATCGAGTAAGCCGAAACAGAATGTGTACAAGAGAGGGTAACAGTACTCACGAGAAGTTGTAAGGCAATAGTATTTCCCTTTTGGTTTGTTGTCTCAGTAAAGACGTTAGCAAGAAATCTTCTGTTTGCCCGGGTTTGAGTTTTACCATTTTCTCATGAACTCTATTTGGGTCAACGAACCCAATGTCAAAAGGGCCTCCTTTCCTGCATTCCATAACCTTTTTCCTGCATAATAGTATATACATATATGGTGAGCATATATATATACATGCAATTAATGAAGTAAATGAGATGAGATATAAATTATAGAAATAGTACTTACACACAATAAAGGCTGATGGCAGCTTTGTCGAGTTCCTTCTGATTGAATAGAAAATGCAAGTCTTGAATGTTGAAGTCGATCCCGTCGTCTCCGCACAAGAAAATCTCATCTCTTATATGCGTCGTGATCCATTCTTCTTTTCTCGTCTTGCAGAAATCAAGGTACCACTTGTGCAATTTTCGCATCTTTGTTGGTAGATTCTTGAGCTCCTCTTTCTTGACGAGATTCTTCCCATACTTCCATGGCTGTATGGGGTTGGCATCGCATTTGGGCAAGTTGTCTCCCATGACGTTCAAGTATGCAATGTAAGTCATCCCCATCTCATTGGCCTTTGTTTGTAGCTCTGCCTCGTAATCATTTACGGGAGGAGCGTCCCGTGTGTCAAACATTTGGAGCGGGGCGCATGATTGGTTTTCCTGCTCTCCGAGCATGGGAACTGTTTTCTGGGTGCCTCACGACTGCTACTTTCAGTCTCCCTACGGCGCCTTGCATCCGCCTTGAAAATCTGGCGCTCGTAGTCCGACACAAGTGGGGTTTCAGGTTTCAAAAGATTTTTGTAAAACTTCTCCACCACCGCCGGATCTATTTTCTCCTTTGGCTCGGCCCGTCTAGGTGCAAAGAATTTCTTGACCTGTTCTTCTGAGATCCTATTGGTCTCCTCGTTGCTGCGATTCCACGGTAAAACCGGCAATGGCTTGGCGGAAGGCTGCGGGACGTAGTTTTTTGAACTCTTTGGCGTACGGTTTCCTGCGGATTTCTTTGTGGCAGTGCTACTGATGCTCTTCGTGGCAGTGCTCTTCCGCTTACGCTGAGGAGATGGCTGAAGCACCGGAGATGGCTGACGGGCCGGAGATGGCTGCCGCGCAGGAGATGGCTAAAGCGCCGGAGATGGCTGCCGCGCAGGAGATAGCTGAAGCGGCTCAGACTGCTGACGCTGCGGAGACGGCGGGGGTGCGAGTGACCTCCAATTTGGAAGCACGATGTGTTCCTTCTTCCAAAGAATGGTTATTTTCACTGCAAATTTGAGTTGAGTTTCCCCTTCACCTGTAGCATGGTCAAGCTGTGCTTCCTCATATTTCTTCACAACCTCATCCACCCCGACAATAGCATAGCCATCTGGAATTGGTCGGCAGTGGTAAGTTCCACCAGCTACAGGAGGTAAGGCATAGCCGACAGCCACCTTAATGGATAAGCCCATTAATCTCACATGCAGCTCAGCGTGTTCGCTCTCCGTGATCTCATCCACGGGGTATCGAGGACCCGCCATTTCAAGCGTGGGCTGCACGTTCTCCGTGGAAGCCACACTGCTTTTCCGCGCAGAGTCTGGGCCGCCGGCAGCTTCCAATGCAGGCTCTTCGTGCCGCTGAGATGGGCCGGTAGCTTGATGGCTCTGTTGTGCATTCACTTGCGCCTGCAGCGCCGCAAGTGCATGTTCTATCTGTGTCATCCGCTCTGTACGCTCTTTTTTTTCCTGCCCCGCCATCTATAAGAGTCGCTCCACTCGGCAAACCCATCCTTCCACGTCATACCCCCTATGCCTCGTGCATGTCCAGGGTGTTCTTTTTTACCGATGGCGCGTGTGAGCTGGTCATTCTCTCTGTCGGGATGGAAGGTCCTAGCGGATGTTTCCTCGTATGCCGTGATGAGTTCAGTGACGGGTTTGGCAAGGAGGGTTGGGAAGATACACAATCCTGTTTCTGGGTACAACCTTGCCCCGATTCCGTAGAACCAAGTCTTTGCACGTAGGTCCCACCCATCTGTCTGGGGTGTGATCCCTCTAGCGCGCAGGGCCTTCTCAGCTTCCTCCCACTTAGGCCTCTGAGATATGTAGCCACCTGACCCCGTCCTCTGGTGATATTCCTTCTTCTGGGCATTAAGCGTATTGGTCTCTGACCTCTTTTTAGCTATAACACTTTTTTTATGTCTCAAATTCGGGCCAGTGAGGTCTTATCTTCGCATAATATGCGTCTTCGAAATTTGGAGTCTCGCCAGCTTTGACAAATTTGTTCAATTTTGTCTTCCAGTTGCGGAAAGCGTCAGCCATCTTCTTTAGAGTCCACTCTTTGACCTTTTCCTTTATAACCGGGTTGTTTTCATCCTCCTCTGGCGGAAGGGTGAAATTTACCAATAATGAATTCCAAAGCGTTTCTTTGGATCTTTCATCGACAAAGGTACCGTCACCCTTCTTTGGCTTATTCCAATTTTCAATTATGATTAGGATTTGGTCCCTAACAAGAACTCCAGCCTGACGTACAAATTTGTCTGCGGCCTTCTTGGGCTCCATCGGCCTGCCATCAACACGGACTGCTTCGATCGTGAACTTTGCACGATCTTTCAACCGATGGCTCGCGCCTCGCTTGCTCCTTTTCATAGAAGAAGATGGTTGCTGGCTGGTCAATCCAGAGGGCTAAAAGAAGAAAGAAGCGTTAATTAATACATGTAGAAGAAGATTGTTGGTGGAAGTCAGCAGAGGCTTAATCAATGCATATACCTCGCCAGACTTTGTAACCACTCAATTGCGTTCACCGGAGTCTTCATCTTCTCCATGACTAGTACTTGAGCTGTCGTCATCATGTCCCTCCAAGTTCAGATATTGTGAGGTGTCCTCATCAATAATGTTCTCTATTATTTCTTCTTCTTCAAGGTTTCTACTAAGTGGATCCATAGTTTCTAAAACAATAATATTATCTAGAGTAAGAGTGTAAACATTCAAGTGGACTTGGATTCATACACAAATATACATATTATTCATACAAAAATACACAAATAAATACACAAATGAAATTAAAACCCTAAGGATGCTTGATCATTTTAAACGAGTTCCGAGGGGTCGAAACCCTAATCAGGATGAGTCAGAGGTCCAATTTGTATACAAGTTTTAATCTATGCATGTAGTACAATTTATATTAGTCGGTGAAACTATGTTGCCCGCGAACCCGCCCCGCTTGACACCCTATCTATACTACTACTCCCTCCATAATTACATGCCATCTTAGTTTCGAGTTTCCCGATTTTGACCATCAAGTTCACCACCAACACTAAGTAAACAATATTATCGATGTTACAACATCAGAAACTTTACTCAAATATGAATACACGACTACATATTTTATACATCACATATATTCCCCACATTGTTCACAGAGGACGACTGCCGGACGCAGAGGCGTGGACGGCTGCCGCATTGACACATTGTTCACATTGTGCCGCCAGCTTTGACACATTGTTCACATTGTGCCGCCGCCGACTGCCGGACGCAGAGGCATGGACGGCGGCTCCGACGGCGAGGGCGAGGGCGGCGGCTCCGACGGCGAGGGCTGGACGCGGCGCCGGCGCGGCTGCTCTCTGCTCTCTGCGCGCGGATGCATTATAAAATAATTGCATTTTAAATTATTTCATTTTAAATTATTTTTTGGAATATTATAAAACCATTTGCATTTTTGGAATTTACATAAACAATTTTATTAATTAGAAAACATTTATGGAAATGTTTTTATCGCTTACAGATAGGGCCCACATGTCAGGTATTTTCTTCACTGAAATAATTACAGAAATAATAAAAGAAAAAGAAAACGATTATTGCATCACGCTGACGTCAGCAATGGAGCTCCTCTCAGGTCGATCTTGCTCCCGTCGATCTGCTACACGCAGGGACTTGTGGTTGGGCTGGTTGGAAAGAGGAGGTCGAGGCGGACCTAGTAGTGGCAGCGCCTCCCCTTTTTGGTCGCCGGAGAACAGAGAACGAGGAGGAACTGTGGCGGTCGGCGGCGGTTACACAATGCGGAGGCGATATAGACCGTGAGGGAGGAAGAGAAGATGTGCCTGAGCACCAGAGGCTCACCAGGAAGCCGATGGTGGGGTCGACGAGGCCGGGGAAGGTTGGGGTTGTCGGCAGTGTCGATGGCGAGCGGCGGACAGAGGTGGAGGTGACAGGGCCGACGATTCAGGGCACCCACGGACGATTCCTCCCTCACTCTCCGAGGGCGGTGGCGGCCGGCGGTGGCTTCTCTCTGCTCCGATGGGCGGTGGCGGTGGCGGCGCTTCTCTCTGCTCCGATGGCGCGCGCGCGGTGGCGGTACGGTGGCGGTGGCGGTTCGATCTGGCTCTGGGGGGAAGAAAGGAAGGGGAAGGCGAATTTAATACCCCCCTTTAACACCGGTTCGTGGTTGGAACCGGTGTTAAAGGGGGGATTCCGTTTCGCGCGCGCATTTATTACCCCCCACCCTTTAACACCGGTTCCAGCCACGAACCAGTGTTAAAAGGGGGGGGGGTGCGCGCGAAACGAAATAAATGTGCCCCCCCTTTAACACCGGTTCGTGTCTGGAACCGGTGTTAAAGGGGGGCATTTATTTCATGCATTAAAGGGGCATTTTTAATTCAAAAAATAGGATATGAATTTAGAAAATTCATATCTTTTTCATTTCAACTCAGAAAAATATGAATAATATATCATAATTTTCAGAAAAATAATATCTATCCATTCATGTAAATCATTTTATATTTACTTTACATGAAAATTTTCAAAATGATTAAAACACTTACATATAAATTTTGATTATTCAATTCAAACAAAAATAAATTGGTAAATCCTAAAACTTTGAACATAAGAAATATTAAGCATCTAAAAATGAATCTAACCCTATTTTATTAGAGCAAATCATATTTTAATGCCGCATCTTTTGTATTAATATTTTTGAATTGATTGGATATTTAAATGTCGCATCTTTTGTATACACTTGAATCTCACCGAGCCTCGCTCAACTTGCATTGTTTTTTTTGATAAAATAGCATATTGTGAACCTAAAAATGATTTTTGTAAAAAATCATGAGCATCGTATCATGTACCTGTAGTTCATATCTGACCCACTTCCTGCCGATTCGGTAGGAATTTGTCTTTTTCACCAGAGGTGGACGGAAAGGTTTCAGATCCCCCTGTTGGTACATTGTGCATATAAGGTGGTCTAGTATTTTTGTAAAATGTGTTGGTGGTTTTTTGAATTAGCCATTTGGTGGTTGCTTCACAAAACCGTTCGTTTTTTATACTCGGAAAATGGAAAATGCCTTTTTGTTGCGATAAAAAGGAAAACTTCCTCTTGCAACATTGTTTGCCATGCCATGATGCACATGTATGCACAATATGTCCATATTATCACAAACTATGCCTTAATTCTAGCCATAACATTGGTCATTTGACCCGAAAGCCAAGAAACCTCGAATGAGATAGGTCATTTTGTGAAGGTTTTTTTGAGACATAATCAATATACCAAGTTTGAGATTTTTCCTTCTAACTATGTCACATAATATAACACTACGCGAAGGTTTCGCACTGTTTCGATCTTTTTTTTTTATCCCCGTTTTAAACTATCGACAAACTTTGTCGAACAACTGGCATGATGATTCTTAGCTCGGGGCCAAGCCTCGCTCAACTTGCATTGTTTTTTTGATAAAATAGCATATTGTGAACCTAAAAATGATTTTTGTAAAAAATCATGAGCATCGTATCATGTACCTGTAGTTCATATCTGACCCACTTCCTGCCGATTCGGTAGGAATTTGTCTTTTTCACCAGAGGTGGACGGAAAGGTTTTAGATCCCCCTGTCGGTACATTGTGCATATAAGGTGGTCTAGTATTTTTGTAAAATGTGTTGGTGGTTTCTTGAATTAGCCATTTGGTGGTTGCTTCACAAAATCGTCCGTTTTTTATGCTCGGAAAATGGAAAATGCCTTTTTGGTGCGATAAAAAGGAAAACTTCCTCTTGCAACATTGTTTGCCATGCCATGATGCACATGTATGCACAATATGGCCATATTATCACAAACTATACCTTGATTCTAGCCATAACATTGGTCATTTGACCCGAAAGCCAAGAAACCTCGAATGAGATAGGTCATTTTGTGAAGGTTTTTTCGAGACATAATCAATATACCAAGTTTGAGATTTTTCCTTCTAACTATGTCACATAATATAACACCACGCGAAGGTTTCGCACTGTTTATATCTTTTTTTATTTTTTCATCCCCGTTTTAAACTATCGACAAACTTTGTCGAACAACGGGCATGATGATTCTTAGCTCGGGGCCAAGCCTCGCTCAACTTGCATTGTTTTTTTGATAAAATAGCATATTGTCAACCTCGAATGAGAATGCAACTAATAGTAAGTTACATAAAGCCAAACTGGAACTGAAAATTAAGATACATAAAAGAACTGAAAATTAAGATACATGGCCAGATTAAGTAACAATCGGCCGAACTTGTTTCGGAATGTTGGAGTGATTCAGTCATGCTCCTGCCTACACCTGTAATACTCGCCACTATAGTCGTCGTACTCGCCGCCGCCGTCATCGCTGTCGTCGTCAGGGTCGCCGTAATTGAACCTCTGGAGAGTACGCGTGGGCTGGACTTGAGGGTAGCGCGTGGGCTGGACTTGAGGGTAGCGCAGACGGGGGTTAGAGTCGACGACAGTGTCATAGGCCATGATGCTTTGGAGAGTCCGACCGCGCCACCATAGCCGACGGCCGGCCTCGTTGAAGTTAGGAGGAGGTAGGCCGTCCTCCTCGTGCCTGCCGAGCGCCCTCTCACGCCGATCCACGAAGAAGGCTTCCCAAGTACGGAAATAGTCGGGATGCCATCTGGGATTCCTCCGCTGCTCCGGCGTGAGCTCGAAGTAGTAGTGGTCCGTGATGGCCATCCGGCGCGCCACACCTAGAGGGACAGGAGGAACCGGCACGCCTCCGACGCTCAGCATCCAGCCGACGGGGACACAGTAGCCCGGCGGGCAGGGGTAGTTCGAGGCGCAAAGCGCCTCCGCCTCCCTGGGGGTTAGTGCTACGGTGGAAGCCATGGGAAAGAGTGATGAGGTTGCAGATATGCGTCTAGAGATGTGCAATGACAATGGAGGCCAACCCTACATATATATATAGTGAACTAGCGGGAAGAACTGGAAGGAAGAACTGGCGGGAAGAAAAATGGCGTGAAGAAAAATGGCGGGAAGAAGAACTGGCGGGAAGAAAAATGGCGGGAAAAAAATGGCGGGATGAACCTTTAGTCCCGATTGGAGACACCAACCGGGACTAAAGATGAACCTTTAGTCCCAGTTGGAGACACCAACCAGGACAAAACACGAGCCAGCACTAATAATAGGGGTGAGTGTCGACATTATGTCGTGCGGCACGTACCTTGTCCCGGATGGTGTCACCAACCGGGACTAAAGATGAACCTTTAGTCCCGGTTGGAGACACCAACCGGGACTAAAGATGAACCTGTAGTCCCGGTTGGAGACACCAACTGGGACAAAACACGAGTCAGCACTAATAATAGGGGTGAGTGTCGACATTATTTCGTAAGTGTCGACACTATGTCGAGCTGCTTGTACTATAAATAGGCATCCTTGTGAGTCCAGTCCTCCAACCAGTTTGAGGCTATGCCTTACCTCCTTTCGAGAGCAGGGACACCACTACGGCCAGTTTCAGGGAGATGCCGACGGAGCCCAGTCCTCCGGCATCTCCGAGAAACTGGTCATAGAGGCACTCCCTAATATGTGAAATTAGTTAGCTCCCAGGTGTATTGATCTAGTTAGAGAAGTTACAAAGCTGCAAGATGGTTTTCGAGAGCAGGGACACCACTACGGCCAGTTTCAGGGAGATGCCGACGGAGCCTAGTCCTCCGGCATCTCCAAGAAACTGGTCATAGAGGCACTCCCTAATATGTGACCGCGCGCGTTTGGAGATCAGATCTTAATGGTAAGTACGAATCGGGACAACTTCTTCTCATAGTCCCGGTCCATCCACAAAACATGACTAACACTCAAGACATGTATTAATATTAAAAACATGAACTAGAGTTACATAATATGAGCATGAACTTCTTGGCATATGTCCTTCCTTATGATCGCTTCAGACGTAACCATGGAGCATCTTCTTTACTTAACGGAATGCTTGGGTCAGTTTTCACTGTGAAGGCCGGAATTTCATCAAACTTATTATAATCTTCTGACATGTCTGTCTTGTCCTCGATTCCCACGATGTTTCTTTTCCCTGAAAGAACTATGTGACGCTTTGGCTCATCATATGATGTATTCGTTTGCATATTTTTTCTTTTTTTTTGGTCTGGAGGACATGTCCTTCACATAGAAAACCTGAGCCACATCATTGGCTAGGACGAATGGTTCATCTAAGTTCTTGTCTACCTTCATAAGATTGTTGAGATCCACCGTTGTCATTCCGTACTTCTTGTCTACCTCAACCCCTCCTCCTGTTAGCTTGACCCATTTGCATCGAAACAAGGGGACCTTAAAATTAGGTCCATAGTCAAGTTCCCATATCTCCTCTATGAACCCATAATACGTGGTCTTCTGCCCATTGTCTTCTGCTGCATCGAAGCGGACACCACTATTTTGGTTGGTGCTCTTTTTATCTTGGCCTATCGTGTAAAATGTATTCCCATTTATCTCGTACCCTTGGAAAGTACATACAGTTGAAGATGGTGTCCTGGCCAACAAGTACAGCTGATCCCCAATAGTGGTGTTATTCGTGAGAAGTCTTTGCAGCCAGCCGCCAAAACTCGCCATGTGTTCACTTATAATCCATTCATCAGACTGTCCTGGGTGTTTGAGGCGTATTAAATTCTTGTGTTCATTGATATACGGGGCAACCAAGATAGATATTTGTAAAACCGTGTAGTGTGCTTGATTGAGAGAATGCCCGTCCCTACATATCATTGCTTTACATCCTAGGGTGCCTTTTCCACGCAGTCTCCCCTCATGTCGTGATTCTGGAACACCAATCGCCTTAAGGTCAGGAATAAAATCAACACAGAACTCAATGACCTCCTCTGTTACATAGCCCTTGGAGATGCTTCCTTCTGGCCTAGCACGATTATGAACATATTTCTTTAAGACTCCCATGTACCTCTCAAAGGGGAACATATTGTGTAGAAATACAGGACCGAGAATGGCAATCTCTTCTACTAGGTGAACCCGGAGATGCGTCATAATATTGAAGAAGGATGGTGGGAACACCAACTCAAAGCTGACAAGACATTGTGCCACATCTGTTTGTAACCCTGGTAGGCTTTCTGGATCGATTACCTTCTGAGATATTGTATTGAGGAATGCACATAGCTTCACAATGGGTACTCGAATATTTTCAGGTAGAAGCCCCCTCAATGCAATCGGAAGCAATTGTGTCATAATCACGTGGCAGTCATGAGACTTCAGGTTTTGGAATTTTTTCTCTGCCATATTTATTATTCCCTTTATATTCGACGAGAAGCCAGACGGGACCTTGATACTGCTAAGACATTCAAAAAAGATTTCCTTCTCTGCTTTGGTAAGAGCGTAGCTGGCAGGAGTTAAGTGGCATCGTTTACCCTTCTCGTTCTCAGGATGCATAGGCTCTTCAGGGGCTTTCAGACGTTGCTGGTCCTACCGTGCTTCCGGTGTATCTTTTGTCTTCCCATACACTCCTAGAAAGCCCAGCAGGTTCACGCAAACATTCTTCGTCACGTGCATCACGTCGATTGAAGAGCGGACCTCTAAGACTTTCCAATAGGGTAGGTCCCAAAATATAGATTGCTTCTTCCACATGGGCGCGTGTCCGGCATCGTCATTCGGAACAGATATACTGCCAGGACCTTTTCCAAAGATTACTTCTAGGTCCTTGACCATACCAAATACCTCCTCACCGGTACGGAGGACAGGCTTCCTCCGGGGTTCTGCCAGACGTTTGAAATGCTTGCCTTTCTTTCTTACTGGATGCAGGTTCGGAAGAAATCGGCGATACCCTAGGTACACAACCTTCTTACATTTATCCAAATATACACTTTCAGTCTCATCTAAACAGTGTGTGCATGCATTGTATCCCTTGTTTGTCTGCCCTGAAATATTACTAAGAGCAGGCCAATCATTGATGGTTACGAAAAGCAATGCTTGTAGGTCAAATGGCTCCCCTTTGTGCTCATCCCACATACGTACACCTGGTTTGGCCCACAGCTGTAAAAGTTCTTCAACTAATGGCCTTAGGTACACATCAATGTCGTTGCCGGGTTGCCTCGGGCCTTGGATGAGCACTGGCATCATAATGAACTTCCTCTTCATACACAACCAAGGAGGAAGGTTATAGATACATAGGGTCACAGGCCAGGTGCTGTGACTGCAGCTCTGCTCACCAAAAGGATTCATGCCGTCTGTACTTAGACCAAACCTTAAGTTCCTTACGTCACGTGCGAAGTCCGGGTACTCTCGCTCGACTTTTCTCCACTGTGACCCATCAGCGGGGTGTCTCAACATCGCGTCTTTCTTACGGTCTTCCATGTGCCATCGCAACAACTTGGCATGCTCTTTATTTCTGAAGAGACGTTTTAACCGTGGTATTATAGGAGCATACCACATAACCTTGGCGGGAACCTTCTTCCTAGGGGCCTCGCCCTCAACATCGCCAGGATCGTCTCGTCTGATCTTATACCGCAGTGCAGTGCATACCGGGCATGCATCCAAATTCTCGTACTTCTCACCGCGGTAGAGGATGTAGTCATTAATGCAGGCATGTATCTTCTGCACGTCTAATCCTAGAGGGCAGACAACCTTCTTTGCTTGGTATGTACTGTCGGGCAACTCATTATTTCTTGAAAGAAGATTCTTCATTTTTACCAACAACTTTGAAAATGCGCTGTCAGTCACACCATTCTCTGCCTTCCATTGCAGCAAATCTAGTGTGGCACCTAGCTTTTTGTGGCCATCTTCGCAAGTTGGATACAACAATGTTTTGTGATCCTTTAACATCTGCTCCAGCTTCTCCTTCTCCTTTTCAGTTTCACATTCTTCCTTTGCATCAGTAATGGCCCGACCAAGATCGTCATCAGTGGGCCCATCTGCTCCCTCTTGATCTTCATTATCTACCCCCGTTGCATTATCATCATATTCAGGATACATATTATGATAGTTGTCATCATCCTCTTCTTCTTCGTTGTCTTCCATCACAACCCCTTTTTCTCCGTGATTGGTCCAACAATTATAGCTGGGCATGAAACCGGATCGAAGAAGGTGGGCGTGAATGGTTCTGGTATTTGAGTAGTCTTTCTTGTTCTGACAGTGAACACACGGACAACACATAAAACCATTGTGACCACGGTTTGCATTAGCCACAACGATGAAATTTTGGAGGCCCGTAATGTACTCGGAAGTGCGGCGGTCACCGTACATCCATTGCCGGTTCATCTGCATTAATATGTAGTATATATCAAAAAATAATAGGGATATGACCATTTATATATATAGTACATCAATGACACATGAAAGGATAGTTGCCGACCTCGACCGAGACGGAAAGAGCAACAAGAAAACTTATTTTGAGCTCTCGGGCATTTCACCGAACACCTCTTGTGCATATGAAAAAAAAACTAGCACTCTTCACACCCTCTTGCGAGGCTCCAAAATGAGATAGTGAAAGAATGGAAGAGTGGGGTGTGTGTGGGCTGGGGTGGTGTCTTGTATAGCCCCCCCTTTAACACCGGTTCATGCCACGAACCGGTGTTAAAGGGGGAGGGGCTACGCGGGCCACTGTTGCAGGGTCCTTTAACACCGGTTCGTGGCATGAACCGGTGTTAAAGGGGGGGCTCATTTTTTGCCGCAGGGGCCACGCTGGTACGACCCCCCCTTTAACACCGGTTCGTAGAAGAACCGGTGTTAAAGCCCTTTTTCTGGATCAACAAAAGGCCTCGTTTCCACTAGTGTGTGATGCCACCCCACAGATATGGATGGAATACACCGAGGCCTCCGCCACCTCGTCGTCGACACCAGTGATATCTACTTATGTATCAGTCATTTACCTATCTATGTATGAGACATCATTCTATTATTTCATGATTTTATTCGACAAACTACTCAACATAACTTGCAACATAGTTCAACATAACTTGTGGTACATAAATAAGAGTCCTATCTATCCCTAGCATGATGCATTTCCCTTTCCCTTCGATGATGGCTCGCCCTTTCCCTTGGACGATCCCTCGCACTTGCTCTTCTTGGCCTGCGCTTTCTTCTTCTCCTGCCTCTTGTCCCACTCAGCTCTCGCCTTGCTTCCAACGGGTGGCGGCATGAAGATATCATCCTCATCTTCGCTCTCTTCTATCCAGGGCCTACGTGCCACAACCTGCTCCGTCATGTCAGCTTGACTCTTCTTGGCCTGCTCTTTCTTCTTCTCCTGCCTCTTGTCCCACTCAGCTCTTGCCTTGCTTCCAACGGGTGGCGGCATGAAGATATCATCCTCATCTTCGCTATCTTCTATCTAGGACCAAGGTGCATTAGCCCGCTCCATCATGCGAGCTTGTCCCAGGACCAAGGTGAGCTTGTCCCACCTTGCCTGGATCCTGAGAAGCTCTGCTCGTACCTGATTTGGGGTCTTCAGTTTCCACCCTCTTCGATGAAGTGACTTACCAAGCATAACGAGAGCATCATGGTTCGTTACCAACGTATCCCAGTCGGCTGGTTCATCGCCTATCACAACAGTTCTGGCTATGAAGAAAAGCCCAATGGACATATCTACAGGCCAGGGAGACGCGTCGGTCATAGTGGAGAGGAGTGGAGGGAAGTGCGAGAGCAAGAGGAGAGGAGGGAAATGAGAGAGTAAGAGGAGGAAGAGATGAACTGGGTTAAAGGATACATCTCGTTGTCCGGATTTATAGAGGCACCGTACCGAATAGGCGGGAAAAAAGGGCGGAAAGTAGTGACGGAAAAAAAGGGCGGGAAATAGTGGCGGGAACAAAGGGCGGGGAATACTGGCGGGAAAAATTGGCGGGGAGTACCGGCGGAAAAAATCGGCGAGGAGTACTTGCGGGAAAATTCGGCGGGAAGGATTGGCGAGGAAAACTGCGGCGGACGATTATTTAGCGGCAGTACTGCCGATCGGTGCAAGCTTGCATGAGCAATGCACCCTTCGTCCTTCCAATAGACGATACACTGTGTCGTCTCTTCAACAGACGAAGCTCTGGGCCATCGTCCTCTCAACAGACGATACAGTCCCTCGTCTCTTCAACAGACGAAGCATCTCTGTCGTCCGTTCAACGGACGACGGACCGACAGAATTGCAATTTGCCCATTTTGCGTATTATTTGTGAAAATCAATAAAAAAATGTATTATTTAAAAAAATTTAGCACGCGTTTGCATTACCCGTCAATGCGCTGGGGCACCGGCGAGTCTGGAAACCTTCGCACGGCGGTTATCGCCGACACGTTGACGGCCCTCCGGCTGACGCACCCGGCCATCAGCAGCCCGACCGGCCGCTCCCGGTTCAGCATCATCGTCACCGGGCCCCTCCCGTGGCCGCTCTCCCTGCCGCCACCGCGCTCCGACGGGGCGGACATGTCCACGGCGCTCGCGGTCACCACGCTCCATTGGATGCTCGCCTCGCTGGGCTCGTAGGGGCAGTCGTCGATCACGAGGCTCTCGATCTCGAACAGGTCCGAGCTCGACTCGCTCCCGCTGTCGTTGTCGCCGTCGCGGCCTCCACCTCTGCCGCCGCTGACTTTGGCCGGAGCTTGAAGAGTGAAGCTTCCTCTGCTAAAGCTCGCGCTCACGTGCTCGGCCGCCTTCTCATCCCTCCCGATGGCGGCCACTTTCGCCGCGCCAAGGGTCAAATTTTGTTGGAGGCCGCCGGAAGCGACCACGCCACGGTTGCCCTCGAGGCTAGCCTTCTCCATCCTCAGGTCTCTGTACCACTGGATTCTGCTCGCTGCCGCCTTGCTTGATTGGGCGGCGGCCTCCTTCGCCGCGCCGCCGTCGTTGATGCGGACGGCCCTCTTCCCGGAGCATGGACGAAGGAGCTCGCTGACCTGCAGGCAGCACTTGTTTCCCGTGCGGCGACGCGCGTCCGGCAGGAACACAGTCTGGCTGTTGGTGCTGGCCCCTGAGGCGGCGCTCGCTGCCGAAGCGCACGTCCACGCCGGCTTGCTCACCGGAATAGCGGGACTCGCCACCGTCTCCACTGGCGCGGCGGAAGCAGAACCCTCCTCGTTGTCGTCGTCCGTTGCGCCCTTAAAGTACCGCTCCGCCGAGAACACGTCGATCTCGCCGTCAGCGTGAGTGGGCCGTCGGCTCGGGGTACCGCTGTTCGGCGGCAACGGCACCCAGGGCCGGCTCTGACCCATGGCCAACATGGGCGGCGCCCTAGGGCTCATGCCTTTCAGGGGCCCATGATTTGTATGTTTTTTTATTAGTCAGCTGTTTGGTTTTGGGTTAGAAAAATTCAGTTAAAAGGCCTAGCATGAAGAAAGAATGGACAAACTCAAATCAAGAAACGATCTCCCATATAGTCTAGTTCGTGTTCGCCTGTTTGTATCCCTAATTTCCTACTATTATCTATTTAACTGCGGACTGCCCTAGCCGCCCTTCTCTAGATTGGAGATCACCGATTCGTCATTGCCTATTAGGAACCAAAATTAATCATTTGAACTTGTGAATCCATTTGCGTCCTTTCCCGCTCCTCATGGCCTTTTCTCTGCTGTCCTAGCCCCTGGTACGTTCAATCGCCACATAATCCAATTGCAATGTGAGATTAGGGACTTGGAGCTTTAGTTTTAAGTACTATCTAATTCCTTCATAATTATAGGTGTTCAAATATTGTCCGAAGAACACAAGTCCTGCTTTGAGAAAATAAATTAAAAACCAAGAGTCGGTTTATTGAATCACAAAGAGGTGTTTTAAAATAAGTATTTTTTTGGTCAATTTTAATATCAGCGCCGATAATCAATTGCAAGAATCTAATTTGGGAGAAGTTGATTTTGCAGCAATAGGTTATTTAACTAATCTTTTATTTCATCTGTCATTATATGACATGGTCTAAGTGCTTAACAATAATGTTTATACATCTTGAATTAAGAATGTGTTTTCAGATGTTAACTCTTAATACTTTGCAAAAAAAAATAGTCATCATACTCCTTTACATATTAATATATACATGTGCATATATATAGTCTTATAAGGGCCCATGTTGTCGACCTCGCCCTAGGGCCCTCCAAAACATAGAGCCGACCCTGACGGCACCCTCGCCGGGCCGGCGTTGACGGCCTCACCGGTGAGGTCATGGTAGGCCTGTAAGGCGTCGTTCCGCCGACGGCCAAACAACTCCTGCTCATAGCCGATCTTCAGATCACCATTTATTATGCCCTCCATGATGCAGTAGTGCAACCGAACACAGCACGAATACTAGTATTATCAACTACTCCCTCAGTTTAGAAATATAAAATGTTTTAGATTTATGAAAAAGATGTATCTAGACACCGCTATATTTCCAAACGGAGGGAGTACTACTTACTATCAACTTTTCATGTATATCTCAATCCACACTTATATAGAGAACACGAAAAAAAATTGGTACACCCATTCCACCAACTTTTCATATACTACTTATTTTGTTATTAATCGATTACTATTTATTTTTGTTGCTAATATGTCTCCGTGAAGCAACAGTGATGAGATAACGAGGCTGCGAACGACCAACTGGTTCAGAAAGAGAATTATTGGAGCACTGAGGGCCATACGTTTTGCATAAATTCTTGGAAGCTTTAGATTTGATGCAAGAAATTTTACCGATGGATTTGGTGGTTGGTGCCTCAACATCCAAGGCCACACGAGGTCCTGGAATTCTGATGAATCTCGTGTCAACGTTAATGCTTCAGTTAAAACTAACTGTTTAGCAGTGCAAAGCAAACAGTGGCATGCCCGAACAAAACAGGGGAGACAGTCCGTATCTTATCCGTTAGAACATACATGTAAGACACACCAGAAATTCGGGAAACAATGATGTCGAGTGGCCCAAAGATCGCGTATCTACAAGGGCGTATGGGCACTAGTGGAGAACCGGGCTCTAATCCCGGTCCATAAGGGGTTTTTGTTCCAGTTGGCAGACCAGGGGACTGGCCAAACGGGACTAAATGTCCACGCATTAGTCCTGGCCCCGGTGATCCATATATCATTCACCGAATTGGCAACAGATAGCTTCTTACGATTCTCATCTTCAACTTCGATCTGCTTTGGCGGCGCGAGATCAGTCCCCTCTGTGAGGCCCATGACCCGAGCACCACAGAGGGTAGGCAACACCTGCACTTGCCAATAGAGGAAGTTCTCGCGAGTCAACTTCGTAGCGGGCAGAGAGCCAATGGTACCCGACCCAGACGAAGAGGAAGACGTCGCCGACGATGTAGGGAGATTTTCGTGGTCGATCGAGGCAGGGAATTGAAAAGTCGTTGAGCAAGGGGAGTTTATCAAGATCCTGGGCGGTGGCACGGTGGGAGTCACAGGAGGCGGCGAGCTAGATGAGTGGAAGAGAGGGGCCTGCTACCATGTTAGGTTTCCTGGGTGGAACGATACCCTCGTTAGAGGGTTCGTTTGCATGTTAAGTAGATAGGAAAAGCCACTATCATAGTATAGTATAAGTCTAAGACGTATCCAATTGGTGTAGTACAACATATTGAATACAACCAGTATTACATCTCTAATACTTGGAACGCATCGTAGCCCGGCAACATGCCAAGGTGGTGGGGCTAAAGGACGATGACGCATCCACGCAATTCTTCCACAACTTCGAGGAGGCATAACCACATCGCAATGCAAGCCTGCGATCAGGCGACACTATCGTTTCCGCCCTAGTGGACATGGAGGCGCCCGCGTCGATATTCTTCGGCCGATCGTGAATCAGATAAATCTCAATGGGCAGAAGACACTCTAGAGGAGTTTGGAGAACTTGCTCGCTCGGACGTGTACACATATGAAGTGGCTGGTGCGAGCGAGCAAAAAAAACACTACTGAGTTGTGGTCTGCCATCGCTGGTCACAAGTCACAACCAACAGTGCAAGGGTATAGCTTGAGTGGATTAGATGGTCGATTGGATGAGAATATGTTGCCACCAAGCTGCCTATAGAACCTCATCAATCTCATGGAGCTGCTACAACTATAAGTTGATTTGTTTGAGACCCTCGGTGAAACTTCCGTGCTGTAAGTCTGAAATTTTATCTCTGAAATGTATTTGTGTACTTGTGCCTATTACTGCACCTACCGCAATGCTGACATCCGAAAACGGTTCTGTGATTTATTTGTTTATTTTTTTCATTTATTTCTGTGTAGGCATGCAGTAAAAAACTATTGAGGCCTTTTTCACAATAAAGTGTATCTTAGCACGTTACCAATGCATTGTATCTTAGAGATTGTATCTTAGAGATTGTATCTTAGAGATCGTACCTTAATTTAATATTTTTGCTCTCATAAATGTATTTCAACTCTTTTAGCTTATGATTACATGCAGGGGGTGTATCTTAATTGACATGCCACATTTATCTCACGGTGATCGAGAGTTCAAGAGACACACACTTGCCAGTGTTTTTTTAATCTTTAAAAACAATATGGAGCTGAGATGAACCCGATTGCAAAACCGGCCAACGGTAATACTAAAACTAAACTAAAGTCTTTAGTGGACATAAATTTACCGATTTCTTGCGTAAATACTAAGCGGTTCCATGGTCTCCACGTAGACGACGAAAGTTTCATACTCATAGTAGTCATGACTGTAAGAACTGTCTTTCCTTTTCATCTTTGCGACCAGCGTCTTCTCATCTTGGTGGCCTACCATCACAACGTCGTGGGTGTTGTTGGATGCCGGCATTCCTTTGAGGCGACACGCATAAATTAACGTCGACGAGAAGTCGCACGTCAACACGTACTCGTTGTATAGGAAGTGCCGTCCCTGGATTATACATTCCTGAAAGTTATACCGGGTGGCTCCACCGCTGCCCCTCCTCAAGAACCCAAACATTAGAATGGACGACGTAGCCCAACCTTCCATGCACCGCCACCGGTCGGCAGTGACTGCGTCGGGCTGGTACGGGCGTGGTGGTGGAGATGAAACTATTCTTGGTGAGATCGAACGACACGATCTTGGCGGCAGAACACCTCATCCTAACCCAGTATGTCATGCCGTCGATGCTAACGATACCAGTGTCGAGTTTGCATGTCGCGTCACCGGGCTCTGGCGAGGGAGGATACCTCCCGCCATGTGGCCTCCCCTAGTGTGAAGACATGAACTGCATGGAAGTCGCACACCTGTTCATAGGTGCACGGGACGACGTGCACAACCTTGAACTGGCCCGTGGTCGGGAGGTAGGTGAAGGTGTACGCGTCGGCATCGTGCCAGTTCTTATATCCCTGCTGCAGGCTCCTGATGAATAAGGCTCGTCGGTGGGATGGGCAACGACTCGTCGGTGGCTGGGTTGACCAGGGTGATGGTGCCGCCGAGGACCTCCCCGTCGTCGACGCAGAGGCAAAGCAGCCCGTTGCAGGTGCCAACCAGCCGATAGTAGGTCTTAGGCTTGGTGGTCGACCTCCAGAGCTCGGTGCAGCTACCCGTGGAGGACGTCGACACGTCGTCGGCGACGTAGGCGACGGCGCGTCGGATGCTCCAGATGAGAAGCCTTGGACTGCTCTGCACCTCGGTGATTGAGTTGTTGACGACGTCGCGCCAGTGCCGGCAGACAAGGCGGGCACGGCGCCGGCAGCTATGCGGGAGACGCTGCAGGACACCGTAGCTATGTGGATTGGAGAGTGGAGACTCAGAGGCACGTGCGTAGGTCACCGTCTCATGGAGCTGCATGCGGTGCGTAGGCCACCACCGATCGAACGCGAGCGAGCCTAACTTGTTCCATAATAATACTATAGAATGGTTTGGCAAATTATTAATACTCTCACAGTACTGAAAAACAGATGAATCATCGCAAGTAGTCTCTCCTATCCTGTGCATATCCTCAGCGTAGATCACGCTGACCACATCAAACCACCGAAAGATGAATCGCAATAGGCAGGTGGTGAAGCGCGCATATATATCTAGTCATGTTTTACTTTCACGGAAAAATAATTTCCTTTTTGATACCAAAATGTGACCGATGAACAGAGAGACGAACTTATATATGGTACGAACGGTAAGATTGTAAACTCTGCAATCACAACAGAGACCGGGTAATTGGTCCCGAATTCACACCAATAAATACTAGGTATCGAAGGTACTAGTTAAATTACCTCAATTCATGGAGATCTGGCTATGTCAAATTATATTGACTGAGGTGCATTTTTTAGTGTTAGAAAAAGAATAAACAGAGATTATCAGACGGTACACAAGCTTATTCAGACACAAACATTCCACAGGGTAGAGAATTACAGTGTGAATACAAGAAAACGGGCAAAAAACTAAGACTCGCCTCCACAGAACGAAGCTTGAGTGCATGCAATAGATATAGATTGGTAGCATTCTGCATTGAGAACTAGAAGAAGATAAACAAAATGTGGATGATACGGTCAATCCGCACATATAGTACTCGCTCCGTCTCAAAAAGGATGTCGCAATTTTGTTTAAATTTGGATGTATCTAGCCACTATTTAGTATATGGATACATTCAAATTTAGAGAAACTATTAGTGACATCTTTTTTGAGACGGATGGAGATACTAAATTTCCATGATAATATCCTTTGCCACTTTCAGCTCGGGCGGTAGGAGTCTAACAACTACTTCCTCCGTTTTAAAATATAAGATGTTTTAGGTTTGTGAAGATAATGAATCTAGACTTCTTTTAGTATGTAGATTCTACTCAACTTGAGATGAACCTACATACTAAAAGAAGTCTAGATTCATCATCTTCACAAACCTAAAACATCTTATATTTTAAAACGGAGGGAGTATCTCCTTAAGGAGAGCAGGGCAACTGCTTTTCAGATGGCTGTAACCGTCACTTGCCTTCATCCCTTCCAAATTGGAAGGGGAAGTGAGAAAATGCAAACATGCCTCCTTTAGTGCATGGCAGCTATGCTGCTCAGCGAGAGCCAAGCTGGTGGCCACCGTGGTTGGATCAATGTGGCGGGATAGCTTACGCTCACAAATCAGGTTCAGCCTCTCAATGTTGTACCTGTCCGCTGCAACAAGTAGGTGGCCAGCCATCGCCACATCCTCTGGTTCTTCGCCCTCAAGCAGGGAATCCGTGTATATGAAACGGAGCAAAGACTTGAACACATCGGCTTCCATGTCACGGATTTCGATCGAGCAGTCAGAATTCTCCTTCATGGCACCGAAGAGCTCGGCCTTGAAGACAGATGAACGAGCGGCGAGCATTAACCTATGAGCAGGGAAACTCTCCCCGCCCACCGTCTGCTCCGTCTTTGCTTTTCAGGAGGTCGCCGAGATCCCGATACAAGCCTCTCGGTGGTTCCTCGGTGCTTACATCCGCCTTGAAGACAGATACGTCACACCTGACGCTGAAACAATCGTCTCTAAGATGTACCGATCCCTCTAGATCTGTTTTTTTCATGAAGTAGCCCCAGACTGAACCTTTGCAGGAGAAGGTAAGCATATTTCTTGTACGGCTGAGTGAATCCACCGGTTCTCCATCCTTGCCAAGTATACTGAACTTGCATTCCGCCTTCACATCTTCGCCAACATAGGAATCGAGAACGAGATAAAACGTTATGGATTCTGGAGACTCGGAACCGTTTGGGAGATAGTGCATAACCCAGTAATGGCCTCCAACACTGAAACGGGCAGATGTCGCATGCTCGCTGGTCTTGAGTAGCTTCTTGGTTCTCGAGTAGCCATCTATCTTCATCACATAAGACCTTTTCTCAGCTACCATGGCAACCGGAATGCTGGAATACTCTGCCATTATT
Organism: Avena sativa; assembly: GCA_916181665.1. Lineage (NCBI taxonomy): Eukaryota > Viridiplantae > Streptophyta > Magnoliopsida > Poales > Poaceae > Avena > Avena sativa. The sequence goes on from OV702284.1 coordinate 441,076,120, forward strand.
CCCGCCCCGATCGAGGTGGGATAGGGTTTGCAAGGCAAGGATGGAGATCGGCCGAGGCGAAAAATCAAAGACGCGATGTAATAAACTCCACCAACACGTCCGTGGAGAACGGATTCATGGCCAATGGCTCTGATGTAGTAGTATTTCTTCTGTTTGTCGGAAAGACACGGCCGGTGTCTGTTGTGTCCTTTTTAAAGCGGACCGATCCGAGCCCGACCTTGTTCCAGGTTGTTGTTTCGTTTTTTTGCTGGAGCTTGACGTACCGGTTGGGGATCCAGCCCAGCCCAAACGCCAGGAAAAGCCACACGCTTCACCTGCCATACTAGGCTTAGCTGGGAGGTGCTAACGGACGCTGCGCGCGCCGCCCGCAGGGCATCCACATGGGCCGGCCCATTTAGAGGAGGCTTCTTTCAGATCGGTGGTTGTTTTCATAGTACGGTACTATTTTTTTTGCGAGTACATAGTACGGTACTACTAACGCTCAAGCCAGCTGAGGTGTATTTCCTTTTCTTACCGATAAGTGAACAACATATACACAAATTTAGTAGATTCAATTTTCTTTAGCTTTTCTTAAATCATGAACAAATTTTTAAACAATCATAATTTTTAAAAAAATTAATGAACCACGAACTATTTTTCGAAATTCATGTAGTACCAAAATTTAAATTTCATGAACCAATTTTAGAAATTCATGAACCACTTTTCAATGATCATAAAACAATTTTCGAAATTCATGAAACAATTTTAGAAATTCATGAGCGGCAATTAGCATTTCGCGGTTTAGCTGGCCTTTTTCATCGATGCACTACTACATCTTTCTAAAAGTGTCTACAGATTCAGATCACATAAAGATTACGAATGTGCTGCTGCTGTTCAAAAAATTTACGCCCTCTTTTGGTCACACAACAAATCAAATATACAGCAATAAAACTTCACACCGCACAGCAACAACAATATTTCAACTCACACGAATCTAAGTCAACAACAATACGATGCGCACCGTAAAAATTTGGGCAATTTAGTACACCAGATCTCATGGTACATATCTATTTGGACAATTTAGACAAAAATAACTTTTTTGTCAAACAAATTTTAATACTCCCTCCAACCCATATTAGTTGACTTGGATTTGTTTAGATTTAAATAAATCTAGACACTATTTAGTATATAGGTTTATATAAATTTTGACTAATCCAAGTCTACTACTCCCTCCGTTTCGGTTTACAAGTCGCGCACGTATATCAATTTAAGCATTAAAATATTAATTTTATAGCATAAAAAATATACCATTGGAAACTTTAGTTGTTATATTTTTTAATGATATAATTTTTGTGTTATAAAATTAATATTTTAATACTCAAATTGATAACCTAGGTATACGCGCGCGAATTGATAACCTATAGCCATAACGTCTTTTACGTAGCCGCTATGGAGCTTAGAGCGTGTGGCGTTGGGGGTCAGGCATGGCCCGTACCTAGACGCTAAGCCTGGACTTAGCGAAATTTCGAGGTGCCAACACTTAAAATGCTTTTCTGTAACCTGGGCACACAAAACTTTAATTAGCTTAGCTCTCTCTGCTTATGCGCTAAGCTGCACATATAGGTCCTAAAACTTACTCCCTTCGTCCGTAAATAAATATACTTCTAGCTTTTATCTAAGTCAAACTTTCTTAAATTTAATTAACTTTATAAATAAATATAGTAATATATATTACATCTAATTTATATATTATGAAACTAGATTTGAAAACATATCTAGTAGTATCAATTTAGTATCATAATTATTTCTATATTTTTCTATAGAGTTGGTCAAACTTTACTAATGTTAACTTACTACAAGGCTAGAATTATACTTATTTGCATATGGAGAGAGTAGGCGCTAAGCTGCATGTTCTTGATTATGGTCCTGAGGAGGTACGAGAATTGCCATAATCATGATTACGTCCCGAGGATAGCTATAATCATGAATGTTCTTACATGTACTTGTCGCCTCGTTTGGAGAATAAGACGAACGAGGAGTATCAACCTCAGTCCGCATACATGTCGAAGCCTAGGAGCAACAAACCCAAACCCTACACATCTTCCTCGCGTCCTTAGACCTTCGTGGCCTCTCCTCCTCAACAACCTTATTCTTCTAGCTAGCCGACCAATGCAACGTCCATGGACATAGACGCTGTAAATACCCTCACAACTCTTGCATGGAACCAAGGTTAAGCTATAGTATAATGAACCGAATTAGTTTTACATAGACACTAATGCCCTCACAACTCTTGCATGGAACCAAGGTTAAGCTATAGTATAATGAACCAGATTAGTTTTTATTTTACAGACTTTGCCGCTGCATATGCGACGAAGGAGTCTACCCATAAGGTACAGCGCGTGCCACGCGCGATGGATGATCCATCACCACATACGGTCACGTGTCCACGGTACGATCCGGAGCACGGGCACGGTCGAGCGCAGGATAAGGGAGAAGGGGCGAAGAGCCACTCCACATTGTAACTACAAGAGCAACTCTAACACATCCCCTAAAAAAATGCAAAGCTCTTAAAATTTCGGTCATCTTTCAGTTTGCGAGCAAAATTTTGGGCCCAAACAGAAAGTGAACTACGGACCGGGCCTTAAAAAAAGTTCGGTGCACCGAAAATCAGCCCACGCACGGGGTAGATGTAGAGCGCGAGGGGGAAGATACGGGTCCAAATCCGATCGAAACCCTCGCCCTCTCCCCTCCCTCGCAGGTGTCAAACCCACCGCACTCCGGTGACCTAAAGCCACCACCGTTCACACATACTTCCAATCGGCACCGCATAGATGCCCAGGAAGCCATCAATCGGGGTTGCAGGCGGCTGGGTGGGGCCGCTACGCACCCGCGCAGGACCGCAGAACCACAGCCGCCATGAGCTACGACGAGCAGGAGCGGCAGGCTCGCGTAGCGTTGCTAGGCGCGAAAAAACAGGGAAGCGATGCCGCCGACCTCTCTCCGCTGGTGGAACTTCACCGATGATGATAGGGAGGCAGGGAGCTCAAGGAGAGGACCACGACGGGTACCCACCCTTCTGGCACTCTAGGAAGAGGAGGATTCCACAGAGAAGGCGGAGGACCGTGGCAGACGCGTCGTGGTCCCGGGCGACTTCATCGACGACGACGTCTCACTGGAGGCCACCACGAGCATCGTGTCGGCTGCAGAGGCGGCGTAACACGAGGCGGAGGAGACACACGCAACCATCCAAGCGGTAGAGGCGCTATAGGAGAGGGAGCAAGAGGCGGCGACACACCAAATCAAGCTCGTCGCGCGGGAGGTCATCACCGTCGACTCGGACGAGGAGTGAGTACCGTGCCGCCAAAACCCTCGAGATTCGGTGAGGGATCCGGGCCGAATTTGGTTTCATACAGTTGGCGGCATCTATATAGAGAGACCTTCATTTCCGGTATCTGCATCGATTCCAAGTACTACAACAGCAAGTTCTCCCCGTGCACCAAGGAGGAGGTCGAGGAGTCCATGAGCGCAGAGCATGCCCTGGCTCGCAAGCGCAACCACATTATCGACGCCATTCTGCACCACTCTCTCAGGAGGAACCTTAAGGCGCAGTACCGTCATGTTCAGACCTGCCCTCAGGTCTGCTTGTGGAGTTGCTGAAAATGGCTAATACCTGTCCTGAAAATCCTTTTCAGTAACCTAGAGAACTCACTTGGTTTGCAGGGCTACGAGTTGTTTGTTTCGCATGAAGGTTTGGAGCAGCTGCATCGCTTCATATTTGTCATGGCAGTAACCCATGTCACGTACAGTTGCCTGACGATGCTGCTAGCTATACTCAAGGTTTTTTGCCTTTTATCATGTGGATCAGTCGTTTGTTGTATTTTGTCAGGCATGAATGTCAAATGATGCTTCCTCTGTGCACCTCATAATCTTGAATTACGACATACTGAATATTTGTGCCTGGTCTTTGGATGGTTGGTAGGTCCATACATGGAGGAAATGGGAAGATGAAGCATTTAGGGACAATCATGAATCTTTTTCCCGTAAGTGTACTTCTCTTTACACCCTTCATATTTCAGAAGAAAGGATAGAGTACGAATTTAAACGTTTGAGCTCATGACGTGAAATAGAGCTGAGGCTTCTACAACTGATACTGCAGAGCCTAGTGCTTTTGAAATATATATAAGTCTGCCATCAGTTTGCATTAGTTTCTTATTGAACATTCCTATGGAAATAAGAAGTCCTGAGATACTATGCGTTAGCAGTTCTCAATTTTGCAACCATTTTAATGTCTTCTCTAAATATAACTGCCATCGGTTCGATTCTCTTTGCTAAAGCAGTGCTTTTGAAACTCTGGGTAGAGAAACATCCTGATGCATCAATAAAATCTACTGTTCTGTTAGTTCTGTAATCGGAGTAATTTCCTTGTGTTATTGGTGCTACTGTATATATTTAACCATGTTGAAGTTAAACTGCATCTGACAATTCCTCTTCTGATTTACATTTAACAGAGATTGCCTATGTATCAGCAACTAGAAGGCAACCACCAGCACTTACCAAATCAAACTCGTTCCGCTTTTGGAGTCAAAATAATGCAGTCATGTGGGTGGTATGTTGAGGGAAATAGTTCTTATTCGTCAGTTGAGGCATAAAGTTCTCCTTTCATGTATAAAGCACAGATATACTTCACTATTGGAACCACCACTTAAGATTTTTTATTGTGTCATCATACAGTTTTGCTTCCTCGCACAATTTGGACAATCTGTTGTTCGAGCTGACTACCTTATCCTCCGCAAGGGTTTCATTATGGTAAGATAGTTATCTTGGGCCATTCTGGGTAGAAATCTTCTTGCTTATCCTTGAATATGCTTATTCTCATATATCGGTGTTGGACCTTACTTAACAGCCTGATACCCCGTTGATTTGTTTTGTTTGAATTTATTCCTCATGATAAAGATACACTCGAGTTACATTGAAGTTTCTATTTGTTAGTTGCACACTGCTGTCTGACTTAATAATAATTGCAGAACCACAATCTTGCACCAACATACGACTTCCACAATTATATGATATGCTCAATGGAAGAGGAGTTTGAAAAGATTGTTGGAGTGAGGTAGTGTGCCTTCATGCTTGCCTGCTTACCTGCTTATGCATATTAACTGTGTTCTATTTATTTATTTTTGCACTGGAGAAATCTTTTGAACTAACTTGATCATTGGATGCAGTGGAGTACTGTGGGGATTTGTTGTTGCTTTTATGTTATTCAATATCGACGGTAAAAATTGGACTAATTTTCTTCCCATAGTGATATATTTTTGGTTCCTCATTTTATCTGAAAGTCAGACATGGTGATTTCTTTGCAGGATCTAACCTGTACTTCTGGATAGCCATCCTCCCTGTTGCTGTAAGTCGCAGCCTTCTTTTTGTACATTAGGCAATGTAGGTAGTTTCCCCCAAAATTTTGATGGTCTCAACTGGATTGAAATGCTCCATAGCTTGTTGTTCTAGTCGGTGCGAAGCTCCAGCATGTCATAGCGACATTAACATCAGAGGGTGCAAGGCTGACTTCATATGGACCAAGGATAAAGCCGCGTGATGATTTGTTTTGGTTCAAGAAACCAAAGTTTCTCCTGTGGCTGATTTATTTTGTCCTCTTCCAGGTAAACTTGTAATGTTGATTAATATGCTAATAAGATAGAAAGCTTAAGCATGAACTTAAACTTATACATTCTTTGGTTTACTAATTTCTACAGAATGCATTCGAGCTGGCTTCTTTCTTCTGGTTCTGGGTAACGCTTCTTACTTACTGTTTAACATCATTTATGTGAAATTCAGTTAAAAGTGATAAGACCTGAACATTCACTTGTGAAGTGGTATGAGGTGCTAACATAGCAGTATCATTGTGCTGTAGTGGCAATTCGGTTATGATTCATGCTTCATCAAAAACCACCTACTCGTTTACTGCCGCCTTGTATTGGGGTAAGTCGTTTGTTGAAGCTACTTAATTTCTCCATGTTCTCTTTCCAAAAAAATCTCCTTGTTCCATCAATCTTGTCGTGTATGTCGTTACAATAAGCCACCGCAATCTACAATTTCAGGTTTGCTGGACAGTTCCTCTGCAGTTACAGTACATTGCCTGTTTATGCTCTTGTCACTCAGGTAGTTTCGGATGCCTTGCCACAAGAACATTTTAAAGTAGTTCAATGAATCAGTAACATCCAAATCTTCATTTTGGGATGCATAGTTTCCACATTCCTGTCTGCTGTATCTTTTCCGGCGAAAACAGGGCTAACACACTGTTGCTGGTACGACAACAACAGATGGGATCAAAGTACAAGGCTGCCCTGATCCCAGCGAGGATCAGAGAAACGATGCACGGGTGGGGGAAGGCGGCGAGGAAGAGGAGGAAGAAGCGGCGTGGCGACGACTCCACCATCCGCACGGAGACCAGCACCGTGTGCTCCCTCGACTACGATGACGAAGAGGACGATGACCATGACGAGGACGCCACGCCGCCCAGGCTGCCTCCGTACCTGAAGATCGAGCTGCGGCCAATGCACAGCGGTGCTGGCGGTATTCCGAGACCGAGCACGCCATCCCAGCATCTTCCATTCGGCACGCCGCCCGGCAGCAGCTCGACCCCGCACGGCAGCTCCCAGCACGCGCTGCTCCAGCGCCAGGGCTCGGCCTCGGCCTCGGCGCCGTCGTCGTCGCCACGGAGCAGCCATGGCCGTGGCGTGGCGAGGTCGGCGTCGATGCCGGGGATCGTTTCGCTGGTGACAAGGACCGGTACCAGCACGAGCACTCCGGCTCGGTTGAGCGACGACCATGCATAGAAACGCGTACTGGGCGTTGGGTTAAGCTATAGGATGTTGATGACCAATGAATGAGTGCAATGGTAGGACAATAGATGAGAGGAATATACTTGATTGGGGGCCATGGTATGATGGTGTACAGAATTACACATCAGAACTTAGGCCCTGTTTGGTTTGAAGAAATTTCAGAGCATTTTATAGAAGAAAGCTAATTTGTATGTCAACATTGCCACAACTGCAGCCCAAAATTTTGGTTGATCAGCAGACCACCATCTCGACAAGACTGATCACTTCTTATGCTCCTATGATTGAGAAATCCTCTTCGCACATGCTTGCCTGCACACGGAATTGAGTGGTGTCACATTTGTTTATACTTCTTTTTTGTGGAAGCGAAAATAAACATAGAAATTCTGGAAACAAAAACAAAAAAAAGATTTTATTGAAAACAAATACACAATGAATACGGTGTGAACACCGAGCGATTCATACGTTACCCGGAACCAAGAGAACGCTTAAATCATGCAAATTTCTTAATAATTCAAGCAAACCAATAAAACTGTTTCATAGTTCTAGCCTGGTGCTCGGTTTACAAGGAAACATAGGGAAGATCAAATCGTAGAAGCCGCCTCAAACGCATGAAGGGAAGGGGTTGTCGTCGGCCGCTTTGGAAGTTTGCTTGACAAGGTCAAGTAATGGGCCGGTTTGGTGGAAATTTCATATTAGCCGGAAATGGCACAACGTTTGTTTCATTTGAAAACACTGTTTCGTTTTTGTTTTCGTTTCATTTCTGCAAAAAAAAATCGTTTCCATTCCCATTTCAAAATTCCAGTTTTGTTTTCATATTTCTTTTTTTTCTAGATCAAAAAGGATTTTACTTCCCAGTTCTCTTTTGATAAAGAAAAGAAAACAATTGGCAAGGTAGTATCCTTTGGTGTACACCACTGATCTCATAGCTGACCAATGGAGCATAGCCTTTAGCAAGTCTGCCAAACTCCGGAGACCGCTTCATGACATATTGATACCATTGAGAGATCTAGCCATGCCAAAACAAGTGTCCCAAATTCACATGTCATAATCTGTCACCATTTCGAGTATTATACCGCATTCTCTCTAGTATGACCTTCGTACATCCCTTGCCAAGCGAATGGACAACACTTCCATCCACAATGCATCCATTCAATGCTTCCAAGCGTTCCAAGAAATTCCCTTGTTGCGTTTCGTGCTAGTATTCGAGTTGATTCTTTTTTATTTGGTGCTCTCAGATAGGTTGGTCCAAACACTCCCACCAAATCCCGGAAAAACCTGTACACTCTCAAAGGTTGTGGACTCTGCATGCGCAAATAGCCATCTTGTGTATCCGGAGAAGTTCCATATTCAAGACACCTCAAGGCAGTCATGCACTTCTGAGTACGTAAGAAACCAACTATTTCGGTGTAGTCTCCCTTGAACACGAAGTAGGGATAGTCAAGAATTGGCACATTCGAGCACTTGTGGGGTGTGAAATACAGGGGTCATTTACTGGAACCCTCAAACCCTTAAATCTAAGGGTCGAGGGCAAACACTAGAACCCTCAAACCCTTAAAACTGAGGGTTCGAGGGTTCTAGTATTTGCCTCAACCCTCAAACACTTATCACAGTTTCATATCACAAATATCACCATATGAAGCAAACAATAATCATTCTAGTTATTATTACAACACCAAATAATACTCTCAAGCACAAGATAATCATTCCAATTATTACAACAATGTTTTTTGCAAATTAAAAAAATTGTTCGAAGCAAATAGGAGATAGCAAAGTGAAACAAAGACACATCATGAGCCTTGGCGCCGCCCATCCAACTGCCAATCGTGCTCTACAAGATCATCCCGGATTCGGAGGACAACGACATGGAGTTGTCGGTGTCCATCTACAACAAAAAAATTGCTTATTTTTCTCACCAACAATATCAACACAATTTACAAAAAAATAAGAACAAAATTTACCTCGGGGCCGGGAGGAGCTCGGGGGCAGGAGGAGCTCGGGGGCGGGTGGAGCTCGGGGGAGGAGCTCGTCGGGAAGGAGGAGCTCGAGGGGAGGAGCTCCTGGGGCGGGGGGAGGAGGAGGCGGGAGGACGTCGAGGAGGGACGAGAGGAGCTCGGGGCGGTGGGAGGAGGCCGGGTCGGCGGCGGGCTCGGGGCGGGACGGAGCGGAGGGGAGGAGATCGATGCGGGGCGGGAGGAGCTCGGGCGGCGGCGGGAAAAGGTCGGGCGGGGGGAGGAGGAGGCAGGGGTTGCCGATCCGGCCGCCGGAGGTGGCGGACGGGGACGGGGAGGCGAGGGGAGCTCGGGGGAGGTGGCCGGCGGCGCGAGGTGGGAGGAGGCGCGGGGAGGGAAGAGGAAGAAATAGTTGGCACCCTGAAACGGAAGGAGGCCGGGTCGGGGCCGGGTTGGAGGCTCCAGCCCTCAATTCTACAGGCCGGAGGAAGGGTTGGAAGCTCGACCCTCAAAATTTTTTGAGGGTTTGAGGGTCTAAGGGTTCCACTATTTGAGATTTGGACCCTCGAATCAGTAAAAAAGCGGTTATTTAGGGGTTTAAGGGTTCCACTAGACATGCTCTCGTGCCATGCACAATCTTCAGGAACAAGTCCTTTTTCATCCTAAAGCATCATCGAAAGATGTGGGGCTCATGTGTTGGCTCTTCTGCAAAATAGTCGGCCTCAAGAATCATTATAGCAGTCATCTGCTCTCGGTCCTTGTTATTCTTATTCCCGGTCCTAGAACCTCCTCGTAGAGGAGCCTACATTTGTGCACATAGAAGAGGAAGACAAATGATGACCATGATGCACTCATGATCACCGGCATGCGCTGTTGGAAATATGCCCCAAAGGTAATAATAAAGTTATTATAATCATGTATCCTTGTTCACGATAAATGTTTATTCTCCATGTTATAATTGTATTAACCAGAAACTCTAATACATGTGTGGATAAATAAACAACAAGGTGCCCCTAGTAAGCCTCTACTAGATTAGATCATTGATTAGATGATGGTTAAGGTTTCCTAACCATGAACATGTGTTGTAAATTAATAATGAGGTCAGTACATGTATGGATAAATAAATAAAATGTGTCCCTAGTAAGCCTCTACTAGACTAGCTCATTGATTAAATGATGGTTAAGGTTTTCTTACCATGAACATGTTTTGTCACTTAATGACGAGATCATATCATTATAAGAATGATGTGATGGACAAACTCAAATATAAGCATATAATTTGATCATTTGACTAGTTTTAATTCTTGTAGCTTTCTTAATGTCAAGTATCTATTCCTTATACCATGAGATCATGTTATTCCCTAGTGTCGGAAGAATACTTTGTGGGTATCAACTGTCACTTTGTAAACAAGTGATCATAGAGTTAATCTCAGAAGGTGCTTGTTGTGTTTTATGGATCAAGAATGGCATTTTTCACTCCATGTGATAGAGAGATATCTCTAGGCACTCTCGGTAACACATACTATATAGCGTGCAATCATGTGACTAATGAGTTTAGTCATGGGGATATTGTATTATGGAATGAGTAAAGAGAACTTGCCGGTAACGAGATTGAACTAGGTATGGTGATATCGATGATCGAATCTCAAGCAAGTAACATCTCCCGAGACAACAAGAATTGTATACAGGATTATTTGAATCCTCGACATTGTGGTTCGACTGATAAAAGATCTTCGTAGAATATGTGGGAACCATCATGGGCATCCATGGTACCTATATTGGTGATTGATCGGAGCGATTGTCTCGATCATGTCCACATGTTCTCGAACTCGTAGGGTCACCCACTTAACGTTCGATGCATTAGGGTTTGATGAGAAAATAAGATGGTGTTATCGAATTTTGGTTCGGGGTATCAGATGATAACCTATATATGACGAGGAGCTCCATAATGGCTCGGGGGGGGGGGTAAAGAAAAAAATATGGGAAGTATTGTACCAGAGGTTCTGCTAGAAGGTTCCAGAGGCTCCCATAGTGGGGTCCACTTGCCCCGGACTCCCCACATGGACCGATGGGTGGTTCACAGGCCCACACGGGACAGGAAATTTAGCTCCCCAAGGCCATGCACATGGAATAAAGGGATAAGGTCAAATCCCTTAAAATAGGGGGGAGATTCTCCTTTTTTGGAGGACCCTAGTGACATGGTTGTACCTTATGGGTGCGTGACTTCAGCATACCTAGTCCGGCCCAAGGAAGGTCCACGGCGGATGTACGCCGGCCCATGAAGACTTTCGGGTCGCCTAGGCCCATGACGCCTTCGGATCCTTGGAGAGCAAGACTAGAGTAGATAGGAAATTCAAAGGGGTAAAACCCTAGAACCTGTAACCAACTAGGACTATGCCCGGGACCTGCCTAAGTCTATATAAAGTCCAGGAGGGCACGACCTAGATCTCTCGACTCATACTTTCGTATACGCACCTCCACGCCAGATCGAATCTGCGCACCCTGTAATCTTCGGTTCCGCCGTAATCAAGAGCAGACAAGCAGGAGTAGGGTTTTCCCTCCGGGGGCCTTAACCTGGGTAAATCTTGTGTCCCCTGGTTGCTTGTCTGTTAACCGTTCCACGATCTCCAGCATCCCCATCTTCTCCAAAACCCAAGTCCATAACAATGGGCATTGACGAGTCGAAACCTCGTCAATTGGCACCGTCTGTGGGAATCAGGGCTGCTGATTGTGCGGTCGTGACGGTCCCGACCCGATCGATCTACAACTCTGCGGCGACGGAGAGTCACCTCCTCTTCGGCGCTTTCGACTTCACCGCCCACTCGCCGGCCACCATGAAGGACTTCGAGCCCGTAGGCGACGGACTCGAAATCTTGTTCGGGAGCTTCTGCTTCCAGGTGGGGCAAACTGACACCCTCCGCCTCCCTGAGCGGGTGCCCCTACCATCAACCAGGCTCGCTTCATGGGCCCCACACCCCGTGCTACGCACAACATCATTAGCAGATGATTCCTATGACAGCAGCAACTGCAACTCCGATCTGTGCGATCCGCCATCGGATGCAGGGACCTACGGTTCCGGATCTGAAAGCTGCGGCAGCAGCGGACCGATCTACAAGCGCTACCAATGCGCCGCAGTCATCCAGGAACAACAAACGCCTAACCCGCCGCCCAACACGAACCCCAACCCGCAGGACAGAAACGGCGGAAATGGCGGGAACAGAAGAAGCCAGTCCCCCCACCCGATGAGGAAAACAACGGCCACGTCATCCAACTTAGCAAAGAAGGATGGGTCCAGGCATGCCGCGCCATAGCAGGCGACATAGTCCTGCCTGCAGATGCCTCACGTGAACTACTCATGGCATACCACTTCCTCCTCATCGAGGAGCACAAGAAGCAATTCAAGATGCAGGAAATACTTGACAAACGCAAGCAAGCAGCCTCTGAGTCCAGCGCGCGACGAGCTGCGCTCTCCACCATGGCCCCCGGCCTCTAGCACAAATGGAAACCAGGGAAACAAGCACCGCTCTCGGGTGGAGAACATGGATCCCAAGGAGCGCCGTGACGTGACCCGAACTCTCCACACATCGTTCATGGAGATGGATGCCGACGGCAACATCATCCCGAAGACACCGCAAGCAGCGATCATGGCAGCCACTGCGTATCTCGCGGCACACCCACCTCCGGAGGGGGACCCGAAAAGAGCCATGCATAAGTCCGCACTCACCGGACTCGGACTTGTCGGAGCTGCGCTCCACGAAGACGCTCCTGCGGAGCCGAAGAAGAAAGCTCCGGCCAGGCGCGACCGGAGCTCCACCCCTTCATCCGAAGAGGAAGAGGAACACGACCTTCCTCGAAGGAAGAAAAGCTCGCGTCACCATAAACGCGACTACGACGCCAGAGACGCGCAACGCAAAATCGACAAAGCGCGAGCCAAACGTGCATGCTCGTCTGAATCCGAGATGGACAAAGACGAAGGAGAACTCTGTGGAGCTCGATGCTTCAGCAGATCTGTTCGGCGAACACAGATGCCACGCAATTTCAAGCTTCCTTCGGATACTCCGAAGTTCAACGGCACGCAAGATCCAAAAGCCTGGCTCAGTGACCATCTGTCATCCGTCAAGCTGCACGGTGGTAATAAAGAAACCGCCATGCAATGCCTTCAGCTGCAGCTGACAGGCGCGGCGCGGGTCTGGCTCAGCAGCCTATCATCAGGGTCCATCCGAAGCTGGGAGGAGCTAGCTTACAGCTTCATCCGAAATTTCAAGGGCACCAACAAGAGGCCCGCCTCAATCGAAGAGTTTCGAGCCTGCACTCAGAAAACGAGCGAATCTATTTGCTCGTACATATTATGCTGGTCTACCACCAAGAACTCCGCAGCACACATCTCCGAAGAGAGGGCCATCGACGCCTTCAGAGACGGCGTCAAACGCCCAGATTTCAAGGAGGAACTTGGGCGCGTCAAACCCAAAACACTTGACCACCTCATGGACATCGCCAACAGATGGGCCGACGGCGAAGATTGCATCCACCGAGCACAATCGGATGAAGAGGACGACTACGGCCGAAGACGGGAATGCCGCAGCAATAGGAGATCGCGCGTCTACAACGACCGTGATGGACCCGACATGGTCGCGGCCGGCTACGCCGACCGTCGCAATGACAACAGCCGCAACATCGGAGGGTACCGCGGAGGAAACTTCCGCGACGGCGGACGGCCAACACAGTCGTGGCAACGCCGCGACCGCGACAACGGACCCTCAGCATACGACAAACTTTCGGGTCCATGCACCATCCACTTCTACATCGACAAGCAGGATGGCAAAAAGAAAGCTAGCCACATGCTCAAGGATTGCTGCGAGTTCCAGAAACTCAGCGAAAGCATGGTGCAGATGAGGCAACAAGCCCCAATCCCTGCATTCGGAAACGCGCCTGCGCAAGGTGAAATAGCGCATGGAGCTCCTCCACCGCCGCCTATCGGAGGCCCAAACCAACCAGTCGCACCCGCACAGAACAACGCTGGGAACGGGTACCCCCCACCGAAAGGAGCACTAATGATGATCCAGAAAGGACGCCCCACGAATAGGGTGCAGAAGAAAATCACCCGACAAATCAACTTGGCCGTGGCAACCCCACCTGCCATCCCTGAGTACCTCAGCGGATCGGAGTCCTGCATCACATTCACTCGTGCAGATCACCCTTGCCAGATCCCCCGCCAGGTCATGCTGCCCTGGTGCTGGAGGCGCAGATCGGAGGTTTCGAGATGAGTCACGTCTTCATGGACGGCGGCAGCGGCATCAACCTAATGTCCGCAAGCACTCTAGCAGCCATGCGGATCCCGCAATGCAGTCTGGAACAGTCAGACACAACGTTCCACGACATCATTCCAGGGAAGGGCATATTTCCCCTGGGCAAAATAGGGCTCGACGTCATCTTTGGGAAGCCGGGCAACTTCCGGCAGGAGCGACTCGAATTTGAAGTGGTGGACTGGCGTCACAATACCACGCCATCCTTGGGCGTGTAGAATTCGCAAGGTTCCTGGCTGTCCCACACTACGCATACCTGCTACTCAAGATGCCAGGGCCGAAGGGCGTCATCACAGTCCATGGGAGCTTCACCCGATCGGACCAATGCGACAGGGATTTCAACAAAATCTCCCAGTCTTTCGGCATGCAAGACGAGCTCGTAAGGCTCCGCGAGGTGACGGACAATGGGGCACCCCCAGTCACAAGGCAAAACGCACCTGACATGTCTTTCGACTCCACCGTCAACACAAAGAAGGTGCAGGTCCATCCGACGGATGCCTCCAAGACGGCGCTAATCGCCAACGACCTCAGCCCCGCATAGGAAGGCGCGCTCGTCGAATTCCTCCGTGAGCGCTGGGAAATCTTCGCCTGGTGTCCTGCGGACATGCCAGGAGTTCCCAGGGAATTCGCCGAGCACGCACTCAACGTCTTTCCAGACACCAAGCCAATCAAGCAGTCCATCCGGAGACTGTCCGAGCCACGAGCCGAAGCTATCGGCAAGGAAATCAACAGATTACTCGTTGCAGACTTCATCAAGGAAATCAAGGAAAGCGAGTGGCTTACAAACACAGTCATGGTCCCAAAGAAGGACACGGACATCCTGCGGATGTGCGTGGATTTCACGTCACTAAACAAGCATTGTCCAAAGGACCACTTCCCCTTCCTCGGATCGATCAGATCATCGATTCGACTGCGGGTTGTGAGAAACTCTCCTTCCTTGACGCCTACTCAGGCTATAACCAGATTCGACTCAAGGTCGAAGATCAGGAGAAAACGGCGTTTATTACACCGTTCAGAGTATTCTGCTATAACACAATGCCCTTCGGGCTAAAAAACGCAGGTGCTACGTACCAGGGATGCATGCAGGCCTGTCTCAAGGATCAGATCGGTCGCAACGTCCAAGTCTATGTTGACGACATAGTGATAAAAACCAAGGAGGCAAGAACACTTATCGACGATCTCTGCGAGACGTTCGACAACCTCGATCGCTACAGGATCAAGCTCAACCCCGAAAAATGCGCCTTCGGCGTCCCATCGGGTCAGCTGCTTGGGTACTTCATCTCTCAGCGAGGGATTGAGGCGAACCCGAAGAAAATCAGAGCCATCATGGCGATGGAGAAGCCGAAAAACCTCAAAGGCGTTCAGCAGCTCGCAGGACGAATAGCGGCGCTAAGCAGGTTCATCAGCCGCATGGGCGAGAAGGCCCTACCATTCTACCAGCTGCTACGCAAAGCAGATAAATTCGAGTGGACGCCGGAAGCCAACGACGCATTCGAAAGCCTCAAGCGGCTTCTCTCCACCTCGCCCGTTTTGGTCACGCCAAAAGAGCGCGAGCCTCTACTGCTGTACATAGCAGCAACACACCAGGTGGTCAGTACCGTGCTAGTGGTCGAACGGCCCGAAGAGGGCAAGACCCACGGGGTCCAACGCCCAATCTACTACCTCAGCGAAGTACTCACGCCAACAAAGCAGAGGTACCCTCACTACCAAAAACTCGCCTACGGCGTGTTCATGACGGCTTGGCGGCTGAGCCATTACTTCCAGGAGCACCAGGTAATGGTCGTCAATGAGGCACCCCTGAATAGCATCCTGAATAATCCAGAGGCCACAGGACGCGTGGCACTGTGGGGCATCGAACTGTCACCCTTGGACATCGTCTACGAGAAGCGACTCGCAATCAAATCCCAAGTCCTTCCGAACTTCCTGGTACATTGGATGGAGCTGTAGCTGCCAGACACCCCAGATATGTCGTAGTCATGGACGATGCACTTCGACGGCTCCAAGCGAGAAGCTGGAGCAGGAGCAGGGGTCATACTGACCTCCCCGCAAGGCGACAAGATGAAGTACGTCCTTCGGATGAAATTCCGAGCTTCTAATAATGAGGCCGAATACGAAGCCCTCATCCATGACATGAGGATGGCAAAGATATGCGGCGCAACGTGCCTGGTCATCTACGGTGACTCCAACCTCGTCGTCCAGCAGACGATGAATGAGTGCGACGCACACACCGAAAACATGATCGCGTACCGCGCGCTCTACAACGCACTCGAAGGAGAATTCGACGGCTGCGAGCTTCGGCACGTTGGAAGAGAAAGCAACGAGGAAGCCGACAGACTCGCCAACATCGGATCCACCTGCGCAAAGGTGCCACCGGGTGTGTTCCTCGAACAGATCTGCGTGCCATCCATCAAACGGAAATTCCCCAAGGGATCACCCGAAGAAGCAGAACACTCGGGGGCTATGCTGCCCGAAGGACATGAAGGACCCGAGAAACTGGACACCGAGGTCGCCATGATCAACCTAACGCAGGTCATGGCAGTCGAAGAAACTTGGACGCGACCATACCTCCAGTTCTTGTTAAACGGAGAACTGTCTGACAGCCCGACAGATGCCCGGCGCATATCTCGTCGGTCAAAAGCCTTCACCACCATCAATGGCGAGCTGTATAAGCGCAGTATTACGGGTGTACTGCAAAGGTGCGTCACCATCAGTGATGGGAAGGCCATCCTCCAAGACATCCACGAGGGCATCTGCGGCCATCACGCAGGCAGCCGCTCCCTTGTCGCCAAAGCTCTACGAGCCTGATTCTACTGGCCAACGGCCATGAGCGACGCAAAGGACATCGTCCGAAGATGCAACGGATGCCAACGGTTCGCCGACAAACCGCACGCACCCGGGTCAGAGCTCAGACCCATACCTATAGCTTGGCATTTTGCTCAATGGGGCCTCGACATGATCGGCAAACTGCCAAAGTCCTCGAAAGGGGGACACGTTTACCTCCTGGTCGCAGTCGACAAATTCACCAAGTGGATCGAGGCCATGCCCGTCACAAACCAAAAGGGCAAAACTGCCGTCAAGTTCTTCGATTCCATTGTCTACAGGTTCGGCGTACCACATAGCATCATCACTGACAATGGATCGAACTTCATCTCCAAGGAATTCCAGGACTTCTGCGAAGGCCTTGGGATCAACATCACGTACGCCTCAGTTGCACACCCGCAAACGAACGGGCAAGTGGAAAAGGCCAACGGCCTAATCGGTGCCGGCATCAAGAAGCGCCTCATGAGTCCAATCGAACGGAAAGCTGGAGCCTGGACGAAAGAGCTACCATCCGTCCTGTGGAGCTTACGGACTACGCCAAACATCTCCACAGGCTACACGCCGTTCTTCATGGTGCACGGAGCCGAAGCCGTGCTACCAGCCGAAGTACGCCACCAGGCCCCCCGGGTCGTCGCTTACAGCGAAGCCGAATCCACGGCTGCACTCGAAGACGCCGTCGACACACTCGACGAAGCAAGAGACATAGCAGCAGCTCGATCAGCGGTGTACCAGCAGAGTCTCCGCAACTACCACAGCCGCCGGCTGCGCCCATGGTCCTTCGTCGAAGGAGACCTCGTCTTGCGACTCAAGCAAGAGCGACCGACGAAATTCGAGTCACCATGGGAAGGACCCTACGTCATCACTGAAGTCATCCCAGGTGGCGCCTACCGCCTCAAGCACGTGGAGTCTGAAGTCGCATACTCCAACCCATGGAACATCTCGCACTTGCGACGATTCTACCCCTAGCTACCTACTGTTGGAATTATGCCCTAGAGGCAATAATAAAGATGTTATCATTATAATTCTTGTTCATGATAATGTTTATATTCCATGCTAGAATTGTATTAAGCGGAAACTTTAATACTTGTGTGGTTTGTGAACAACACCGTGTCCCTAGTACGCCTCTATGGACTAGCTCATTGATTAATGATGGTTAAGGTTTCCTAACCATGGACATGAGTTGTCGATTAATAATGAGATCATATCATTGGGAGAATGATATGGTGGACATACCCAAACTAAGCGAAGCAATTAGATTATGTCATCGTGTTCGTCTTTGCGAAGCTTTTCTTATGTCAAATATTGTATTCCTTAGACCATGAGATAATACAACTCCCTAGTATCGGAAGAAAGCTTTGAGGTCATCAAACGTCATCCTATGAGAGGGTGATCATAAAGGTGTCTCTCAGGTAATCGGAAAGTATCTGTTGGGTTGTATGTATCGAGATGGGATTTGTCCCTCCCAAGTCGGGGAGATATACTTCGAGCCCACTCGGTAATCGATATCAACACCGCTTGAAAGCATGTGGTTAAGGAGTTAATCACAAAGTGATATCGGATTACGGCACGAGTAAAGTACTTGCTGTGAACGAGATTGAACTAGGTATGACGGTACCGACGATCAAATCTCGGGCAAGTAAAATATCGCGAGACGAAGGGAATATATATATGGGATTGATTGAATCCTGGCATCGTGGTTCATCCGATATGATCATCGATGAATGTGTGGGAGTCAATATGGGTTTCCAGACCCCGCTGTTGATTATTGATAAAAGATCATGTCTGCATATTCTCGAACCCGCAGGGTCACACACTTAACGTGTCTCGACGCTAGGATAGATTGGATAATTGGTTTATGAGTTTTTGTTCGGAGTCTCGGATGGGATCCAGGACATCACGAGATGTTCCGGAGTGGTCCAGAGAATAAGATTCGTATAAGGCAGTGCAGTTTTTGGAGTTCGGAATTGTTCCGGGTTAATCGGTATTGTACCGGAAGCTTCTAGAACCTTCTGGAAGGGGACCAACGTGGCCCCACCTTCCGGGAGGGGGCATGGGCCTATGAGGGAGTGCCCTGGACGCATTGGGCCAGGGGCACAAGGCTCCATAGGGCCCAACCGGCCAGCTAGGGTAAAACCCTAACTAGACCTTCTAGAAGGGGGGGTTCCTTGCCCTCCACTCCTCCTCCTTGTGGCCGCCGGCCTTGGCTTGGGGGAGGGGCTAGGTCTGCGGCCCACCCCTCTATATAAAGAGGGCTAGGGGCGCACCCCCCCCCACACCTTCCCCTCCAAGCCCAGTCGCCCTGCTGCCCTCCTCTCTCTCTCCCTCCCGACTGCGTGTAGGCGAAGCCCTGCTCCAGAAACTCTCCACCATATACACCACGCCGTCGTGTTGTAGATCCAATCCGTCTCTCCACCATACTTGCTGGTCCGAGGAAGGAGGAGACGTTGAGGTGCTGCACGTGTGCATCTCACGGAGGCACCGCCACTTGTGGTGCTAGATCGGATCGGATCGCGAGGAGGAGAAGCGAGTACGACTACATCACCCACGTTCCGACGAACGTTCCGCTGTGCGAATCTTCAAGGGTATGAAGATCTAATCCAATCTCTCTCGTTGTTTGCATCTTCTAGATTAGATCTTGGCTTCCCCTCTGTTCGCATCCGTAGAAATTTTTGATTTACTATGCCGCGAAACCCTTCACCTACCCCCTTTACTTTCAATAAGGCTTCCAGCCAAGGCTATTCAGCTGAACAATGTACTTCCTCCATTACGATATAAATAAAGCTAAGTGTCTCACCCCAAACTTCAGTTCGCTATTTTGCAAACTTTACTTTATGCTACAAACGCACTCGGGGGCTCCCCCCACCTCACGATTTCATCGACTGAGGATCACGCGTGTACACCTGAGTAGCTGACAACGTCAGACAAACGAAAAGGACACGTAATCAAACAAAGCACTGCGTGCTTACAACAAACAAACCTTTCAACAAAGGGCACAACACGCCTAGTCGAAATATACAAATTTTACATTTATCTCTTTTACAGGTACTACCTATTCTGAAGAACAACCTGAGCACGCTGCTCAAACAAATCTACGACCTGTTCGGCATACTGCCTTACAGCTGCGTAATGTGGACGCATGTCCCACTCATCGCCATGCGGCCGAGGAGGTGGCCCAGCTGCCACAGCAGCCAAATCTACATCAGGTCGGTGCAGCCTTACAAGAGACAAAGCAGCCTTCACTCCCGCAACGAGCTGTTGCCGCACCAACTCCTTGACATTGCTCACGCTCCGAAACTTCGACAGAAGACCCGCAAGGCTCGTCGGTACGGCATCCAAAGGAAACATGACGTGCAACACCGAGGCAAGCGACGTCTGCACTTGGCGAAGCACCCGCGAAACCTGGTGCACACAATCCTGCACCGTCGCCAGAGCCATGGCGCGATCACGATCCATCCAGAAGAAGCCGCCAGCCTCCATGTCCTGTTGAGTCAAGCAATTGACCCGAACAGCGACACGTTCTTTCTCTTCCCTCGGAGCAAGGTTAGCACCTGCGACAATTGCACAAAATAAGAGGCAAGTCCAGCAGGCTCACTCGAAGAACTGAGCTGCAGCTCGAAACAAAGAACAACTTACACTGAAGCTGCTCAGATAGCCAAAGCAGTTACGCCATCAAGTACTCCTCTCTGGCTGCACCACGTTCCGCCTTGGACTTCCAAACATCGACGTGACCTCGCAACCCAAGCAACTCCTTCTCAAGACTATGAACACGATCCCGAAGAAAAGCGAGTTGCGAGGAAGCATCCAAAGATGGACGCAGCTGCGCTGCAGGCGAGGTGTCAACAGGGTCAGCACCCGAAGGAACCTAGAACAGCAGAAAAGCAAAGGACACAAACATTCAGACAGTGGTCGAGCACAACTCAAGCGAATTTATTCAGCACATAAAAGGCCACTATGTGACACAAGAATTGTGTTCATCAAAATATTTACAGCAAAAAGCAGACTACAAAATATCCTACGTCTACAACGCCTAAGACGTGGCACCCTGAGTCGCCTCGGAGCCGGACTGCCTAGCTTTGTCCCCGCCCTGCTGCCGTAGTGCATACTCAGACAGCAAATCAATGAGCTTCGGCCCATATCGCTTGCAGCGAGCAGAGTAGGCAGCAAAGGCTACCTCGGATCCATCTGCGGTCGTCGGCATCCGGGAGGTGATCTGGGGCAGGTCCAACTCTGCTCCAGCCACCAAAGCCATCGCCAGCCCGACGGACGCGGAGATGCCCTTCTGCTTGCGCTTGTACGCCGCAGGCGCTTCGGCTGACAAAGCCTCCACCAGGGCATCCACATCATCAAGGGCTGCGCCCTTAGGGACAAGCTCCCTATAGAAGCGGCCAAGGACCTCCTTCGCCTTGGCAAGGGAGCTGACAACGGTGCTGCAGCGATCTTCGACCGCTGCAGTAGCATCATCTAGAGCACTACCGTGCTCTAGAGCGCTCCGGTCAAACTCGATGCCTGCGGCATCTGAGACAAAAAAAGAAGGACATGACGAAAAGCAACACAGAAGAAGACAAGAAGAAAGAAGCACAAATACAACACTCACCCGAAACAGCCTTGGCAGCAGCCATGAGCTTGTCTGCCACCTCCCTCTCACGAGCAGCCGCAACAGTGGCCAGCTGCTCCTCACGGTCCGCGGCCTCCTGCTGCAGACGCTCCTTCGCTTCGGCTGCCTTAGTCAGCTCTAGCTCGAGGCGTTCCTTCGCACCAATGGCGGCCTCGGCCTTCTTCTCCGACTGGCCAAGGCTCTTCTTGAGAGCGTCGACCTCACGAAGAGAAGTATTATGCTCCGCTGCATTCAAAACAAGCAAACGTCAGAGAGCAGGACCAGAATAAACGAGAGAAGCACCAAAAGAAAACAGGCACCTTGAAGCTGCCGAAGGTTAGCCTCCAGCACCAGGCGCTCCTGCACCAGCCGCTTGGCCTCCTGCACAAAAGGCTGCAGAAAAAGAAACAGCAGTAAGAAAAAGGACTTGGGGGCTACGCCCAACACAAAGGAATAAAAGCAAAATTCGCACACGAAGACACTTGGGGGCTCCCCCCGTGGCATGAAGCAGAGGTACTCACATGCTCGGATGGCGACTCCGAAGGCCCGCTGGCGAAATTCTGAGGCGCAACCACCTGCACCTCCTGCACAGGAGGATCCGGAGCGGCGCCCCCCGAAGTCGCCACCGTCTGAGGAGGAGGAGACGCAATTTTCGACTCCCCCATCATCTCCCGCGCACCGTCGCTGGAGGAATCGTGGGAGGAATGCCTGCATACGAAGCAATCAGCACAAGTGCAAAATCAAGAAGGAAAAAGGACAGTAGTACAAACAAGAAACTTATGAGCCCAGTGAGCTCAAGTCGAAGACAGGAGGAGTCCTTCGGGCTCTCTTCTCCTCCTTTTTCTCTTCCTTCTTTTCTTCCTTCTTCCGCTTCGCTGGCGGGTGCGGTGCTACAGCCCGCACAGGAATGGCAGGAATGGGAGAGGAAGAGCCTACATGCCCGTCACTATGACGATCAAGGCACAGAGGGTTTCTGGGAGCCGGAGGAGTCGAGGCATCCGAAGACTCACTGGAGCTCCGTGATCGTTTGCGCGTATGGTCTTCACTCGACTCGTCGGCATCTTCGGCCAGAGATCGCGCCGACGGCAGTTCGGACACGGACTCAACCACTTCATTATCTGGGGCATTCGGATACTTTTCGGGCAATGGCAGTACCATGCCCGACACTTTGAAGCTCTGCAAAACCAGAAGGAACTTTGTTAGCAAACAAAGGAAATAAATACACAGTCGACAAAAAAGCACTACGCGCACAAATCTACACCTGTGGAACAGCCAACGCCGAAGAAAATGGCGGAGTCAGCGACTTCCTAGGGATTTCCTCTCCGGCCTTGAACTTCAGCAGCGAGCGAAGGGCCCTGTCAAGATCCCCCTCGGAGATTTTCTCAGCCGAAACCCTCGTCGGATCACGGCGCCCAGAATAAAGAAACATCGGATGCGCCCTCGCTTGGAGAGGCTGCACCCGACGCTCGAGAAACGTCCGGATGATGTCCACGCCGTTCACTTCCTTCTCCGGAATCAGCTGGAGATCCTCCACCCAATGTACTGGACAGATTCGGACATGGAAAAAGAAAAGAAAAGAAGATTGGGACTAAGGGAGATGATGAAACCCCCAATGGGATAAACACCATCCGAACCAGACTGCCTCTTCATAGAATAAAGTTTCCGGAAGAGGCCAAAGTGCGGCTCAATGCCAAGCCAGCACTCGCAAAAAGTGATGAAGCAAGCAATGTGGAGAAGAGAGTTGGGCGACAAATGGTGAAGCTGAATGCCATAGAAAAAGAGCAATCCACGGAGGAAGTTGTGGACTGGAAAAGAAAACCCACGCATAACGAAGGCGAGAAACATAACCCGATACCCAGCTGGGGGACGGGGGATTACCTCGTTGCCGGGGAGTCTGACGGCCTCCCTATCTTGCGGGATCAGACCTCGCTCGCGAAGCTTGCGAAGATCGCTCTCCCGCGTCTCTGATCGCCACCAGCCACCGTCGGTGACACGGGTAGCGGTGGCGCTTTTCTTTCCTCTGGCGGCGCTGGTCCCAACTGCAGATGACGATTTCTTCGGTTTCCCCATCGCGCTGCGGCGGCGCCGGCGGTGAAAGCGCAGAAGAAAAGATGGAAATGTGGAAGGAAATCCCAGCGCGCAACAAGAATCGCTTGAGCACAAGGAGGCAGTGAAAACAAGAACTGATGCGGTGAAAACAAACCGCGGATTTCCCTAATGATTATAACAACAAAGACGACGCACGGCAGCCGTCCATCCAGAAGACCTAACGCCAACGGCAGATCTGACCGTACACGTGTCAGCATCACAACGAACCGTCGTTACCACGCCGTCCACTACGCGCGGAAATCGAGGAGACGCCGTAATTATCTCCACGCTGCGCGTGACTGGTCAATTCAAGGTCAGCAAGTGGGACCCACGTTCGTCCAGTCAAGTTATCTCTGGCGTAGCAGACGCTTGAGGTCATTGATCGTCAGCAATGATGTCATCAAAAGCTATACTAGCACCAACTACAATTCTTTGGCTCCACAGCTAAGAGTATTCACTCGAATTTTCGATTCGACTAAATACTCGGGGGCTACTCCTATTAGGAGCGCCGGCCGCGCACCCGAAAGACGAATAAAGACAAAATATATCTCCGAGTCCTACGTCGAGTCTATGACTCCACTATGGACTCGGGGGCTACTCCCATAGGGAGGATGGATTTAAGCATCCGAAATTTTTTGTGTCCTACGGACTTAACAACTGAGCAATGTTTGAACTAAAGTCTCCGCTCGAGTCTACGACTCGAACAGACACTCGGGGGCTACTCCCATAGGGAGCGCTGGTCGCGCACCCTATGAAATCTTCAACTGCGATCTTTCGGATCAGCATGCAAAAACTTATCGGCAACTCTGCCCCAACAAAACGCTAAGTGAGCAACGATCTCCTTGGCCACCCGAAACACCTCCGCGGTGACAAACATTCGGATGCTGTGTCTGCGACACAAAGATAAGACCTACATATATCATCTGATGGCCTGGCAACGCACACGACTGCGCTCTGCTAGTAAAAACCCGTGCTAACAGGTGCGATGAAAAATCTCGACGGACCCGTTGGGTACATCAATTAAATTCACTGGAATTCCACTTCTGTAATTCCTCCGCGGCCTGAGTCGAATTACGCCAGCATATGTTCCAGTTTCGAGTTGAGGGACTCGAACCTGAGGAAGATCGTGTTGTTTCGTCCTAAGACAGTTAACTGACCCTGATCCGTCGGGTGAGTCAGGCACACGCATCAACGATCCCTACACACATACTGTTAATACATAGTTGCACCCGAAGGATTGAAGAGTCCTTAGCCGAATCTACGATTCGACTGATCACTGGGGGGCTACTGACATGGTTGTACCCTACGGGTGCGTGACTTAAGCATACCTAGTCCGGCCCAAGGAAGGCCCACGGCGGATGTACGCCGGCCCATGAAGACTTTCGGGTCGCCCAGGCCCATGACGCCTTCGGATCCTTGGAGAGCAAGACTAGAGTAGATAGGAAATTCAAAGGGGTAAAACCCTAGAACCTGTAACCAACTAGGACTATGCCCGGGACCTGCCTAAGTCTATATAAAGTCCAGGAGGGCACGGCCTAGATCTCTCGACTCATACTTTCGTATACGCACCTTCACGCCAGATCGAATCTGCGCACCCTGTAATCTTCGGTTCCGCCGTAATCAAGAGCATACAAGCAGGAGTAGGGTTTTCCCTCCGGGTGCCTGAACCTGGGTAAATCTTGTGTCCCCTGGTTGCTTGTCTGTTAACCGTTCCACGATCTCCAGCATCCCCATCTTCTCCAAAACCCAAGTCCATAACAATGGGCATTGACGAGTCGAAACCTCGTCACCTAGGGCTTGGAGAAGGGGCCAAGGAAGGCCCTCAGTTCCTATATAAGAGGGAGAGGAGGTATGGGGAGCATCACATAAAACCCATGTCCCCTTGCTGGCCGCCGCCTCCCACTCTTTCCCATATACTCTCTCCCTCTCGTCCGCCTAGTTTTTTTGCGAAACTCTGCCGGATTTCACCATACTTCTGCCACCATGCTGTCGTGTTACCAAGATTGATCTCATCAACTTCTCTCCCTCGCTTGGTGGATCGAGAAGGTGGAGCCCACGTCGTGCCGTATGTCTGAGAAATTCGGAGGTGTCGTTCGTGCGGCACTGGAGATTAGATGACCACGAAGAGTACGGCTACATCTTCCATGATCTTCGATCGTTTACCATGCGTGTTCTACAAGGGTATCTAGATCTACTCCATCTCTTTTGTTGCATCTATTAGAATAGATTTGTATCTTGTTCGCTGCACCGTAGGAATTTTTTTGTTTTCCATGCTGCGAATCTCATCAGTGGTATCAGAGCAAGGTTTTATGCGTAGATGTTACTAGTAAAACATAATTCTATTATGAGCATTTGATCTTCTTATTGCTACCCTCCTATGTGTACTTCTTGTTTGCTTGGAATAGTGGGAGGAAGCGGCCGTCCAGACCAACTTTACTCATCCACGCACGAAATACCGATTTCACGCTTGACATGCAACTTATATTGCATAAGAGGTTGTCGGTTTGTAAAAAAAATAAACATTTTATCGAATGGATTGTTTGGTTGTATGAAATTTCTTGAGAAATTAAAAAAAAATAAGGACTTGTTTGAATTTTTCTTAACCTTGATCAAATTAATATGAATTTTGGTAGGAGGAAATTTCTCTTGTCCAATCATCATGTATAAAAGAAATGATACTGGAGGAATTACTGCCCGCTGATTTGTGTGTCAACGGGAGCCGACTCGTGCTAGTATCTAACTGAGCTGCAGCCTGCAGGTAGTACACTCTGTATCTAATCCTAAATAGACTCGAACTCCCAATCGATCTAGAATCACCTATAGTACTATACCATATTTATTTATATCTAGCGACGCCTATATATACTAAGTAGATCTATACACGCCGGCCTTGGATCAAGAACAAGCAGTAGATTGATCGAGAAAGAAGCTACAGTGCGATGGACGCCGATGAGAAGGCTATTACACTTTATTGGCTAGACCTTGTGAGTTTCCGAGCGGTGCGTGGCAGCGGCCCTGTCTACGGCGGCTTGGTGCTTCCGGACGCCGACACGTCGTACATGATGCTGGGCCGCCTCGACGGCTCGCTGGCGAAGGCGGAGGCCGTTGACCTCAACATCCTTGACAGGAGCGCTCTCCACGTCGGCCAGATCGTCGTGTCCGCCTCCGACGTCGGCGGGCAGATCGGTGTTGTCACCGGCGTGACCACCTTGCTGGACCTCGCCCAGCTCAACGACCAAGGCAAAGCGACAAACAGAATCAGGGGCGTCCCTCCGTCTGGCGTGCGGCGCGTCAGGGCGCTCAGCCTGGGCGACTACGTCGTGTCCGGCCCGTGGCTAGGCCGGGTGGTCGAGGTGACCCTCGACGTCGAGGTCGTGTTCGACGACGGCGCCGTGTGTAGGGTGAGCGACGTGGAGTCCAAGGACCTAAGACCCGTGAATCCACAAGAATACTACCGGCCCCATGTGAACACCGCCTTGTACCCTAGGCAGCGTGTCGTCACCGGCGACTCGTCGGCGGCCGTCTTCAAAGAGGCGCGGTGGCTAAACGGCCACTGGAAGCCGGACCGCGAAGCAGGCACGGTGGTCGGCGTGGAGATGGCCGGCGTCTATGTCTACTGGATCGCGTCGGCGCAACACGGCACGGGCGAGAAGCAGCTCGTCCACGAGTCCTCCGCTCCTCCTCCTCCGGCCTACCAGACCCCTGACAGCCTGACCTTTGTCTGCTCGGCGCCCGATTGCGTCTGGTGTTTCTCTGACCGATGCTTTCTTATCGATGATGATGCTTCCGTTCCTCTTCCTGGCAGTAGCCACCCGGACAACGACCAGCAGCAACACGCACGGTCGGCGCCTCAGCCCACCATGACCGTCTGCAGAACTCGCACCACCGTCGACGTGTTGTGGCAGGACGGCACACGGCAGCATGGAGCACCATCGACGTCCCTCGCACCTTTCAGTTACATGAACGAGCACGAGGTTTTCCCTGGGCAGTACGTCGTGGACAACACTCCGCCAAATGACGGCACCACCGGAGAAGACATCGTAGTAGTGGGTGCTGGATCGGCAAGGCGCGTCGGCATAGTCAGGAGTGTAAATTCCAAAGACCACACGGTAAATGTGGCGTGGTTCAAAACGTTGGACCCTGCAGGCATCTGGGAGGTCGAGTGCGATGACACCGTGACGAGTGTGTATGATCTAGGCAGGGACCCTGACTACTCTGTTTTCTATGGAGACGTTGTCGTTCGTCTACTGTCAGACATCACTGGAGGTACACCACCAGTACAGGAAAAGAGTGCCCCGGTAGATCTCTCGTGGGTCGGGCACGTGGTTGACCTTCACGACGGCCACGTCCAAGTGAAGTGGGGCGATGGCAGCACATCATCGGTACGCCATACATGTTACGATACTATTAGTACGTACATTGTCCATATTATCTCTAAATCCACTTGATAATTGATGTCCATATGGTTTTTCAGGTATTACCCCATGAGATCTGTATCGCTAACAAGGAAGACTACACGCAACTACTGGCTGAAATGGTGGAGGATGATGATGATGATGATGATGATGATGATGATGATGATGATGATGATGATGATGATGATGAGGAGGAGGAGGAGGAGGACGACGCTGTTGTCAATGATCCTCATCAAGAACTGGGTGATGCCAACACGGTATATATCTATCTACTTATTAGATACATAGAAACATTATCGACTTAACTATGCACATGTTCAATCCTGGTTCATTATGAGTGTATCACACGTAGCTAGGCGCGTAATAATGATGTGGCAATATATCCGATTGCAGGATAATCATCAGCATAATCTAGCAGATGCTAGAAACTTTGAAGGCGGCATGGCTGAAGGCAGTGACGGTTTGGTGAATGAAGAACTAGATGGCCATGCTGCAACCACGCTAAATGTGGAAGTGGACGCACATGTAACTACGCGTACTAACGAAGATCCTAACGTTGGTAGCACTATGACGGAGGGCGGCTTGGCTTTAGTAACAACGTGCGATGCAAGTGATGACAACGGCGACTCTGCAGAGGATGTGGTGGTGATCAAGGCCACATATGCCACCGGAGAAAGCGATCCGTTTAATTTCCCAAATTTTAATGTAGTGGAGAGCCCGCCGTCGGATCACCATTTCCTTGACAACATGGAGGAGGTACGTCCATGCACCAACAAAAGTTATCCTTCCTTTCCCCTTATTTTCACACTAATCACGGTTAACTTCTCTTATTTTCAAGTAACTTAAGTTCTCCATACTAAGAAGCCAAAACTGTACGTGGTGGATCCTGCTGCTTAATTACTAGAAAAGAAAATAACTTTTTCCTCACGTTTGTAAATATATTTTTATAAAAGATGGATATCGTCTGTCTCACACGTTTGTCTAGAGCTACTCTAATAAAATCCCTAATGCGAGACTGGTTTTGAGCTTTTCTCTCATACACCCAGGAATATGGAGTACCCGCTCCTACTTATTCATAGTTTTTCAGGGTTTCACCCATACGAACCCCTGTTTTTTCTGTATAATTTGTAAGAAATGTAGCGTTATTTGGCATAAAATGCTTGGTCCAAAATGTATACAACGTGATCTTCCAATATTATCGCCGTCATGTAAATACAACTTAACTATTGGAAATAATATATTTACATATAATACTTAGTTCATCGAGTGATTACTTTAAATGAAAGCCCAATGGTATGTTTGTGAAATTGAAGGTGAAGTAGGCTTGAGAAAAGGATTGAGCCGGGCATCAATATGTATGATCTTGCACCTGTTTTGAGCAGCGACCCAAATAATTTGAGTAGGCTTATAGAGGTTTCATATAGCAAAATATATTCAAAATCATGTTATGACATGACAAGAGTATGTTGAGAAGTGATCTTTATTTTATCGAATGAACTGTAGGGCAGCAGTTGCGGAAAGAAGTGGGTCAAGAATGTGCAAGCGGAGTGGAAAATACTGGAGAGCAGCTTACCAGGTATGTAGTTCTTGCCTTCAAGTCAAACTTTACAAATCACGATGTAGTTTATAGAAAAAACTATAACCGTTTAGTGTTTACAATACCAAATCCTTAAAATGGTATCCACCATACAATATTATCTCCATATTGTATTTATTTTCAGTACATGTGTCCTAGTAATGAATGAAATTGACATATCAATTTGTTTCTTACGTATGCAGACACCATCTACATGCAATCGTTCGAGGACCGTATGGACCTACTCCGGGTAGTGATGGTGGGCTCCAGCGGTACGCCATACCACAATGGACTTTTCTTCTTTGACATGAAGTTACCACCTACATATCCAGCGGTACCACCGCAGGTGTACTACCACTCCTTTGGCCTACGACTCAATCCCAACCTCTACGAGTCTGGTTCAGTGTGCCTCAGCCTATTGAATACCTTCAATGGCGAAGGCACAGAAGTCTGGTCACCAGGGATGTCGAGCCTACTCCAGATAGTCGTCTCACTCCAGGCTCTTGTCCTCAACGACCAGCCATACTACAATGAGGCTGACTATGAGCAACAAGTCGACACAATAGAGGGCCATCGCAATGCGCCGCCCTATAGTGAGAAAGCCTACTTGCTCACCCTCCGAACCGCGCTCCACGTGTTGCGCCGGCCACCAAATTGTTTTGAGGAATTCGTGAGGCACCACTTCCGTCAATGTGGGAGGTACGTGCTTGACACATGCCAAGCATACTTGAATGGACGCATACCGTGCTCGACTGGCTTTAGGATTGCACTTTCCAACATGGTACCAAGGCTTGTGGCTATATTCATAGAGATAGGTGCGGAAAGTTGTGACCATTGCTGATGTAACATGGTTTTGTTACGAGTTGTTTTACATTGCAATTTACTACCGCTTGGAGTAGTATTTTATTAGATCAACCGAGTTGATTAACTAGGCATTTATGCGGAAAATTGTTGTAGAGCTCGGGCTACATGGATCCCTTTATTTATTAAAATTAGAAAACTTGATTTCAAATTTCCAAAAATTATGTAAAGATCTAGACGTAAATAATGTTGGACTCTACCAATACACAAAGTCTTAACCTGAAATACCCTATATTCTGGGCTCAACAAAAATGACAAAAACCGTTGAATTTGTATGTTTGAAATTTGGCACTGTTCACTACTGTAGATGTCAAACTTTGACATTTTTATGTAGAGCAAATATTAGGTATTTCAAGTTGAGAGTTTTCCAGAATGATAGAGCACAATTATATTCTACACTAGGAGGAGTTTTTATGGCGACGGCCATGGAATCACGCGGGGGAGTAGAGGTATTCGGAGATGACATTGGTCGGCCGGCGCCGCAGCAGCGAGGCAATATTATATGGGAGGCGGCGAGACGACCCTGTAGTCTCTCGTGCGGTTTTGTACGTCAGTGTGCCCACTTCTCTTTCTTTAAGCCGTTCACGCTTCGTAGGTAGTAACTTTTTGGCAGATGTAAGATATAGTGCATCTAGAAATTGTTTTTGGTGTACTAAATCGGTTTTGCTTTTGCAGATGATATATATTTTAGGGCCGCACGAGATGATTAAAGTATTGCACTCCAACCGCGCGCGTCACAACATTCATTTCCTCTCCATAATTGCACATACATGAGACAAATAATATGAAACTTTATCTCAAATAAATTTAAACAAAATAAATACTAAAATAGTACTTCACCATCCGAAAATAATTGACTTGGCCATCCCTAGATTTACATGTATCTACACACTAAAACGCGTCAAATAGATATATGCGAATTTAGATAAATCCAAGTCACTTGTGCGTTTAGATACATGCGAAACTAAATAAATCGAATCACTTATTTTCGGTAGGAGAGAGAGTACATAACAATTAGTCTCTCCTCTGACCCATATTAATTGACTCATATTTGTCTATGAATCTAGACACTATTTAGTATATAGGTTTATTCAAATTTTGACAAATCCAAGTCAATTAATATGGATCAGAGGGAGTACATTGAATTGCAAATAGTTCATCAAATAAGTGCAAATATTCGTCTATGTAGTACACTCATTTAAGTGCAAGTGCAAATATTCTTCGGCGTTCCTTACATGTCCCCTCTTCCTTGCTCGTATAATTTCCAAGGGGTATGGGGTTCTTCCGAGTACCACGTCACCCGTTTTCTTCCACACGAGACCGGTAGGAAACGGCTCCATGCATCCAGACGTGGGACCTACCCAACCCAACCCAACCTAGTACGATGTGACCGCGCGACGGGTGACGGCACTTGATCGGTTGAGCCATACAGTATATATGTCACCTGGGTCTGGTTCGGGTTCGGCATCATGTCGCGTGGATGCCACAAAAAATCCCCAGCGCGGGTAGGATGTTGTGGGGGGCAGCCGTGGCCCGTGGGTGGTCGGAGACTCAGAGGTGTTGCCACTGCCACTGGCACTGGGTCCCGGCCCGCCCTGGGGATCGCAGTATCTTCTCGCTCGCGTGCGTGTGGTGAGTAAATTGCAGGAAGCTATCACATTTCGGGCTGTTAGAATGAGTCAGTACCAACATTCTTAATTTTTGTCTGTCAGTACCTTTTTCGGACAACCCATTGCAAATCACGCTGATGCCTCTCTGATCCCATTTTTGACAGCGTGGCCCCACTGTCAGGGTCCACGTGGACAAACGGCCGTTGTCGCGCCGTTTGGACCGACCGCGTCGGCGCAGACACACCCTAGTCCATCGCTCAGTCAACAGACACTAGTCCAGGTAGCTCCCACTCCACTTGTTCTTGTCACCGCCGCCGCGTAGCTCCATTGCTGCCGCCGCCACCACCGCTGGGCCGTTGCCGCCGTCCGAGGC
Organism: Avena sativa; assembly: GCA_916181665.1. Classification (NCBI taxonomy): domain Eukaryota; kingdom Viridiplantae; phylum Streptophyta; class Magnoliopsida; order Poales; family Poaceae; genus Avena; species Avena sativa. The sequence goes on from OV702284.1 coordinate 441,108,526, forward strand.
CGCTAGCCATCGCCAGCATGCCTAGCTGGGACGATGGGGAGAGTTCTAGCTCAAACATTCTTGGGGTAAGCTCTAGGGTTAGGGTTGATTTTTGTCGATTTAGGAATTGTTCACCCCTCCCCATTTACCTAATTTGTCTTTGCAATTTCTGCTTCACTAGGACCTGACGGACCTAGATTATGCTCCTGCATATGTTGAGGATCCCAATTTCAGCGGCATAGCCCCGGATTGCGTCCTGGTTTGTCGCAACCACAAGATGGCACCGCAGCAGTGTGTGGCTTTTGAAGGGAGCAACACTGGCCGTAGATTTTATCTGTGCCCTGTGGAAAATGTGAGTTCTATTCCCAATTACAACAGTTTTAGTTGCTTTGCTCACTGTCTAGTTCTAGTTGATTTGCTCACTGCCTAGTTCATCTTCCTAGGGGCTTTGCTCAATGCCTAGTTGCTCTACCTAGTTGAACCATAGTTGCTAATTTCAATAGATTTTATCTTACTTGAATCCTAGTTGCTAGTTGCTCTTATATGAAATTGTAAACAGAAGCTTCTTACATATATTAGCCTAGCTGCTTTGCTCACTAGCTTAGTTACATATATTAGTATTTGTTGTTAGTATAATCCATCTCATATGGTTTTATTTATTTGCTGCTCACGTGTTGAACTGTGGGTTTGTTGCATGGAAAGATGAAGAGTGGCCAGATCATTTGAGCAATGCAATAGTTAGTTTGTGGGCTATGTACCATGAAAGTAATGATGCCAGAATAGATGAGAAGGTGGAAAATGGTAAGGTGCTTGCTCTGCTTGCTGAAGAAAAAGCCAAGATAGATAAGAAGCATGCCACCCTCCTTGCTGATGTCAAAAAAAATATGGAGAGCACTGAGAAGAAGGCCATGGTGGATAATTTAGCTAACATGAATGCTGAGAAGAATGCTGAGAAGAAGGCAGAAAACAAGGTGATGGAAGAAAGTGAGAGTGAGATGAATTTGCTGAAGAAAGAAGTTGAGAATTTAAAGACTGAAGCTGACATGCTTAAACAAATTCAGATTACATAAGCTGATGTGCTTAGGGTTAGGCAGAAGGAATGGGAGGAAGAAAAGGAGGCTATGAAGGCAGAAAAGGAGGCTCTGCAGGAACAAAAAGATGTTCTCAAGGAAGAAAATAAAAAAGCTAGAGTATTTGCTTTTTGATCTTTTTAAAGCAAATACCGACAACAAAGAGAAACTGAAGAAGATTGCTACAATCTGTGCTGAGTGAGATGAAGAAAAAGCTGGAGTATCTGCAATAGTGTTTTAGCTGTGTTGAACCATGTGTGTTGCACCATTTGTGTATGTGAACCATTTGTCTATGTGGTGCATTTGTCTATGTTGAACCATTAGTGTATGTTGAATCTTCTTGTGTATGTGGTGCATTTGTTTATGTTGAACCATTAGTGTATGTTGAACCATTTGTATATGTGGTGCATTTGTCTATGTTTGTATGTGGTGCCATTGTTTACAACAACATTTCACATGCCACTGTTGACCAAATTTCACATAACAACATCTCACAGAACACACTGCCATCATATAACAACATTTCACAGAACAAATCCATTACATGTCCATTTCACAGTAGTTTCATCAGCAAAAGAGCAACTGAAGTAAGGCAACAAGTAGTACATGTCCATTACAACAGCTTTTGCAAACAGAAGATGACTAGTACATGTATCCATTACAACATTTCAATGGTTTGATGACCCAGCTCCTCCATCATCATCACCTCCAGCATAACCACAGTTGAAATATCCCCAGGTCTTGCTCTTCTTGTATCCAGGAACAAATCCAGCATCATCTTCTCTCTGTCTTGGTGTTCTTCTTGGAGCAACAAAGGAAGTACCTGCTGGGGGTGCTCTTGTAGTAGCTGCTGGGGGTGCCCTTCTAGTAGCTGCACTTCTAGTAGCTGCTGGGGGTGTCCTTCTAGTAGCTGCTGGGGGTGCACTTCTAGTACCTGCTGGGGTAGGTGCATCTGCTGCTGGAGGTGGTGTTGGCTGGACAACAAGAAACAACATAAGATGATCATGTTATGGATAACATATAACTCCTAACATAATAATGCTAGACAACAAGAAACTCACCACATGCTTGTTCTTTCTAATCACCAAATCAGGCCTTAAAGGCTGTGCACAGCTAGTGTATCTATGGCACTGCATTTTATAATTAGAGCATGTTATGGTTCCCATTCTTGATGTCTGTTTAGGTTTTGGCACCTCAAACTTCCCGTTTCTCCTCTTCTCTTGCTTTCTCCCTTTCTTGATATGGAAGACAGGTGGAATGATGTCAGTTGTCCCTGTCTTGGGCCAGCCATGCTGCCCAGGGACTGGGTAAATTATGGGCTCGAATGCTTTAACATACATCTACTTTTTGAAAAAGTGGCTAACATAGTCCTCTTTGTATCTTGTGTATCAGCACAAGATAAGACAAACAAGATAAGCACAAGATAAGCACAAGATAAGACTAACCTTTTGTCTATTAGACATGAATGTGTATCTACCAAACTGCCCCTCTTCTCCACCAAGGGCATATTTAAGCTGAGTTAGAAACCAGCACCAATTGGCTTTGTCCTCTTTGGGTACAACAGCAAAGGCAATAGGGTACATGTTGTTATTGCCATCCCTTCCTATTGCAGCCAAAATTTGAGCACCAGTGCACAGCTTCACAAAGCAACCATCAAGGCCTGTAGAAAAAGATAATTATTACACACAGGGAAATGGAGGTGCACTATAAAAAATAATATGAGACTATAATCACCTATGAATGGCCTACAACCATTTAGAAAACCCTCTCTGGCTCCATTGATACAAAAGAAGAAACCATGGAACGTTGGGCCAGGACAGGGATTTTCTGCTGTAGGTGTTGGCGTCACAGTTGTCACAACCACCCTGCTACCAGGGTTAGTATCAATGATAGCTTGAGCAAAATCTCTAAGCCTTACATACTGCTCCCTGTGATCACCCAACACAGCATCTAGAGCCAATTTTTTTGCCCTGTAGGCCATATCCTTGCTGACTTCCACACCATATTGTTGCCTTGCTGCATCTATGAGTGACTGAATTCGTATTTGGATCTGACCTGAACATTCCTTCATATGTGTGAGCTAACTATTTAGCACTGACCATGGTACTTTCATTTGTAGTATTACAAGTGTGTTGTAGTTTCATCTTCCTAATGACAAAGGTTTTCTCACCTTTTATCTCAGATGCCACCATCTTGAAGGGACAACCCTTCTGGATGCAATGAACAATGACTCTAACATTAGAGTTTCTCCAATACTGTAAATTCCTACTTTGAGAAATGTGCAAATCTATCAATGCATCCCTGAATTGTTGAACAATGACAAAGCACATCTTCAAGCAAAGTTGCTCATGTGGCTGCAGCCTTCTATCATCATACCACTTCCTCTCTGGCCTTTTCTTTGCTCTACTATTTCTGCCTTTTGGTGGCACCATTAACAATGGCTGAAATTCATTGTCTGATTCATCCTCCTCCTCAAGGAAACCAGTGTGCTTGTTTTCATCTGATGATGGTATGTAATCTGGTTCCTCTTGTATCTCAACTTCTGAATGACACCTCAAAGTGGGGCCTCTTTTCATAGGCAATTTCTTCTTATTGACTGCACTAGGTGCTGGTTCCAACTCATGTGCAACTTCTTCTTCTTCTGCAGTCACAAACAAATCTTCAATATATGTGTCCCCTTCACAGTGCAGTAGGGGATCCTCTCTCTTCCTCCTCCTCTTCTCAATCCTCTCAGCCAGTTCTTTCAGTTCTTTCTTCCTCATTTCTTCCAAATGTGCAACATCAACTTGTCCTATGGCAATGTCCCACCATCTATCATCAATCTCACTCTCTGAACCATTGCTGCCATCATCATCAGCATCACTGTCTTCATTTTGTATTGCTTTACCCTTATCCACATTCTGACTCTCTTGAGTTGGAACATGTACTCCTCTACTAGCAGGTGCATATTCATCACTCCGACTTGTAAAAATGCAACCTTCTCCATCAACAACATAGACATCAGGCTCACTTCAATCATAAGGAACAGGTTCTTCAAGCACCACAATAGAAGATGCAATGGCTTCACTGGAATTGTATGAAGATTTATTATTCTTTCTAACTACAACAGGCTTGCCCCTCTTCACAAACAATGACAGCACCCTACTTGATTCAAAATGATTCAGTAGTTCATAGACCTTGCAGTTGTTCTGAACCAATTCATGCACACCCAACATTGTGCAGTAAATGGAATCCTGAAAACTAAACCCTTTTTCCTCAATCACTGCAACTATATTCATATAAGTAATGTCTTCTCTGGCTATTCTCCTCTCTAGATTGTCTACACCATCCAACTGAATTCTGACTTCCCATATTTCAGGATCCAGACTACAGAAATCGAGTAAACAATGCAAAATCAGCAAACCCTAACCCTAGACAGAAAAATTCAGATAGGAAATTGGGGGAAAAGTGAACACGTACTCTACTCCGCCGAGGCCGCTGCTCCACCGTTCGCTTTCTGCCGGATTGTCCACCTAGAGATGCGCCAGCATCGCCGCCGCCCTTGATGGCCGAGACGGCCAGAGCTCATCCAATTCATCCTGCTCCGCCACTCTGCGTCTGCCGTGTGTGCTGTCTCCGCCGATAGCACTGGAGCTCCCAATGCGGCCCTCGTCGCCGGCGCTGCCTCCAGGACTCAGCGGCTCCTCCATCGCCTCCTGGTCGAGCGAGAACGGTGGTAGGAGGAGTGGGAGCGAGCTGACTGACAGTGGTCCGTGCGACCGAGCGATGGACCAGGGTGTGTCTGCGCCGACGCGGTCGGTCCAAACGGCGCGGAAACGGCCGTTTGTCCACGTGGACCCTGACAGTGGGGCCTCGCTATCAAAACGGCATCAGACAGGGATCAGCGTCATTCGCGTTCGCACGTCCGAAAAATGGTACTGACAAATAAAAATTAAGAATATTGGTACTGACTCGTTCTGACAGCCCGAATTGTGATAGCTATCTGTAATTTACTCGCGTGTGGTGTGTGGGTTTGTCAAGCACGAAAAGACTGCGCCAGCTTTGATGGATCGGATGGAAGGCGCGCTGGGTGAATGACACACTTGTCCCTTGACTCGTGCGTATCTTTACTATTAAATGGGAGTTGGTGGCTCACTTTGGGGTCAAACATTGGACGCATCACAACCCTTAAACGCAATCATCAAACATTGAGGAAATCATAACCATCCGATCGCCCATGTGCACATCCAGATTTTTGGTAACCAACAATTAAGAAAAATTATTATGTCCAACAATCAAGGGATCACCACAATCAGAGGAAACTAATGACCCTACTGGAAATCAATCACTACCATCAATCAAGGGATTTTAGGGGCAATTAATAGGCTAACTATTTTTTTTCCTAACTAAGCTCATCGCATAGAACACATCGACCGATCAAATGCCATGACGAGTGTGCCTCCGCCATCGAGGTCTATGTCATCGTCTTATGTGCGCTTATGCTCTAGGACACATATTTGTTTGAAATTGGAAGAGAAGGCCGGCCTTCATGCATGAAATGAGTGGATTTTTCGGTTATGCTTTTCGATCACTCCGTGCATGAAGATTTGAAACGAGGATGAGCTAGAAGTGTAGCATGTTCAAAGAGCGGGCTGTTTGATGCAACATAAGTTTGACTTGTTTATAAAAATATGTTATTCAAGAGTTGTTCTTGCAGATGCAGGTAGAATCGAGGGCACTCATTGCAGCAGTTGTGTTCGGTTTTTTCTTTCCTATAAAGCTTCGCTGGAAGTAGGAATTTTTTCCCTCCCTCAATTTTTTTATCTGTATTGAGTGCAAAGTTTTTATGCGCATGGAATCAACTCTTACCTTTGATTTTTATGGCCTCTACTATTACATTTTCTCTCTCATACCTTCCTCTTTCCTTTGGGGGAGACACAAGTATACCATCAAAATAATTTAATAAAAAGCCATATGTATCTACCGACGCAGAGGCCTAGGCTAAGTCTCCATTTCGGAAGAAAGAAAGAAAAACAAGAAAACCATGGATAGCCTCCCTCTTCAATCGCTGAATGTATTAATAGCGAATATTTTTAAACTAAACGGTACTGATTAATCCATCGTAGCTTTCTTCATACAAATAGCCTTTGATATTGTAATAAGCTGCAACCTATTACATGTCATGTGCCTGGTAAGTTCGGGATATAAATTTAGTCAAGATTTATCCGTAGCAACGCACAGGTATTTAGCTAGTATATATATATATATATATATATATATATATATATATATATATATATATATATATATATATATATATATATATAGGTGCTGTTCAAAACGAGTAAATGCTCCTACACTGCGCATGAAATAATGGGTTTACTATGTACGTACGTAGTCATACTCCTCAGTAAAAGTCACTCACGAGTATACTCGCCGCTTTTTTCTTTTTTTTTTGCGATAAAGGACTGATGATATTAAGCCAAAGTTCTTACAGAAAGGTCCAACACAAACTGAAAAATTACAGATCAATTGGCTGGGGAAAAAATGCGCGGGAGCAGGCGCGAGATTTTTGGCGGGAGAAAAGTAGCTAGAATCGACACCTAAGCGAGAGAATGTTTCATGGATGCTACTAACACTGAGATACTGCGAGACGCAAATTAATATTTATACACGATAGTACTACTAGTATGAGTTAAATTTAGATACAACAATCCAATGCTAAAATCAAGATATATTCTCGAGACATAATCCGTGAGTCTAGCAAAGCTACTCTCTCTCTCTCTCTCTCTCTCTCTCTCTCTCTCTCTCTCTCTCTCTCTCTTTCCCTCTCGCCATTTCATGCTTATGCTTCCTACACAGCCGCGCCGCTCTCGCTTCACTTTCCTCTCCGCCCGAGAAACTGAAGCCAAGAAGAATCAACCCTTCAGAATATCTTATGATAGAGCCTCCGACTGCCCGTCAAAATCGGGATCCAGCAACAAAGGAGTGTAACGCCAATCAGCAAGGCGTTGGGGTGTGGGGAGTGTAACGCCAATCAGAAGGGCATCACACTATGGTGTGTAATGTATTTGAGACATGTGTTACACAAAAGGATTAGTCTAGTAAAATTGTTTCGACGAGAGTTTATTTTTAAAATTTGTTTGACAAAAAAAAGGGTTATTTGTGTCCATTTTCCCACGGACATGCACTAGACACCGTTTGGCAAGAATAGTGAATGTTTTTATATTTTTGTAAGCATAAATCTAGGTAATTAATTAGTCTGCACGCATAATACCAGTACTCCATGCGTCCACCAAAGAGCATACTTCCATCATTCATGGAATGTCCAGCCTTTTTTATACTAGTAGTAGTACATTTATGCCACCAGATTCTTTGATCGGGGCGATGACGGTGTTTGTGCATTGTTTCATTCTTAGAGGCATCGTTTTTTTTTGGATAAGATAGAATTTTGTTGCTGTCTTGGTGGTGGTAGTAATGTTGTTTTAATGAATGAGAAATTGTAGCGGGCTTTTTTTATAATTTTTTTTGTTTGTTTGTATCCGTATGGCCGCTAGGGCAATACGTTTTGCAGAGCCTGGGTGTAATTAGTATCCTCTGATATCTCCTTTCCAAAAATAATAATTATGCCACCAGAATTCGAATTATTATATACATGGTGAAAAATATTTTCATCTTATATGTATATCTATTTGATATCATAAAAATATGTGCGGCATAATATTTGTTGTGTAAACTTAGTAAAAGTTAGATTCATTTGACTCGCTAAGAGCAGCTCTAACGGTACTTGTAAACTACACCGGAAGTGTAAAATTCCAGCAGGTTTACAGGTCCAGGTCTGTAAGTAGCGTCGCTCTAGCAGAGACAATAAAAAACCACGACATGTATATCTTTTTACAGAATCTGATCCCATGGCCCGTGCATGTACCGCTCCGATGGGCGGTTGTAGGCCAAAACCGTATTTTCTCCACTGCCCGCGGCCGCCGAAGACTGGCTGTACATTGTCCCGGACAGTCGCGGCTAGTTCAGCCGGCGGGCGAGCGGCGGCGCGCAAGCAGCAGCGAGCAAGCGGGCGTGGCGATGTGGCGGGCGGCCGGTGGCCCAGGCGGCAGCAGGCAGCGACTCGAACCATGGCTACCTAGCGCCGCTAGCTCTAAGAAATTTAAAAGTGAAGTTAATCTTTCTAGTTCTGTTTTGAGATATATGGAGGTTGACCGTCTAACGGTTACTCCTAAAATCTCTGTTGTTCCACTCTTCACCAATGGAGGAGGAGGAGTTGCATGCCACAGTAGATGGTCAACTCTTATCTCACTTAGTTGGTGAAGTGTCAGAAGTGGGCTTTGATGAGACTGGGCTGGATTCATTATATGATCTTACAGCTTCTAGTCGGAAATCAAAGAGCCAAAGGTCCCGTAAGAGGTCACGTGTACCCAAATCTCCAATTGTTTCTCAATGAATGGCATGTTCTCAAATAGCAGAGGTCTTCGTGACTTGGCTAAACATTTGTTCTTTGCCGATTGTGTGAGAGATTATAAGTTGGATTTTTTGGGTATTTCTGAGACTGGTAGACGTGATTTCTCACAAAGTCAACTCAATCGCCTTTCTGGAGGAGTGGATTTTTCATGGGTATCACGTCCGCCGCGGGGGAGATCCGGAGGAATCCTGTTAGGCGTCAGAGATGAGACTATGGAAATCTTAGCCAGTTCGGTTGGAGATTTTTTTATTAAACTCCATATCCGGAATAAGGCTAATGATTTTGTTTGGTCTCTAGTCGCCGTATACGGGGCTGCCCAGGATGTTTATAAGGCTGACTTTTTACGTGAGTTGGTAAATCTAGCTAAGGACAATCCCTATCCTATCCTTATAGGTGGGGATTTCAATTTGCTAAGATTCCCTCATGACAAAAGTCGGGGACGATTTGATGAACATTGGCCTTTCATGTTTAATGCTGTCATTGATAGATTAGACTTAAGAGAGGCTACAATGTTAGGAAGACAGTTTACTTGGGCTAATAGTCTTCCCGAGCCTACATACGAAAAATTAGATAGGGTGCTTATGGATACCGAATGGGAAGATAAATTTCCTATGGTAACTGTTCGCGCTCTAGAGCGTATTGAGGCTTTATCGAATCATGCTCCATTACTGTTATCTGTCAAAACACCACCACGAAAATCCAAAAACAGTTTCAAGTTTGAACTGGGATGGATTGATCGTGATGGTTTTTATGAACTGGTGAGGGCTATTTGGGAAAAACCAGTTAGTGGACGCACACCTATACAACGTTGGAACAACAAAATGCGTGCCTTACGCAAATTCCTCCGTGGTTGGGCTAGACATACTGCTGATATTCTTAAAAAGGAAAAAATACGCCTTTCTGCTATTATTAATGATTTGGAGGCCTCAGCGGAGGTTAGGTTATTGACTGCACAAGAGATTGAGCTTAAAAAGCAATCGAATGCAGAAATTGCCAAACTTCTTCGTGAGGAAGAACTCAAGTGGTACCAACGTTCTAAAGCTAAATTCATTCTTGAAGGAGATGCGAATACAAGATACTTCCATGCTGTTGCAAATGGTAAGCATAAGAAGAAACTTATTCACTCTCTAATTCAGGATGAAGGAACGATAGAAGGACCGCAACATTTTAAATCTTATATTACCAACTACTATAAATCCTTGTTTGGGGCACCGCCAGAAAATTCCTTTTTGTTGGATGAGTCCCGGACGGAGGATATTCCTCAGGTTTCTATTGAGGAAAACAACTTTCTGACTGCCCCTTATACTGAGGAGGAGGTTAAAAATGTTGTCTTTCAAATGGAACATAACAAAGCGCCAGGGCCTGATGGCTTTCCAGCAGAGTTTTATCAAAAATTCTGGGAAGTTATCAAGGTGGATTTGATGCGCTTGTTTGAGTTTTTGCAAGTTGGTCAGCTGGACATCTTCAGGTTAAATTTTGGCAACATAATTTTACTACCTAAGGTTAACAACGCAGAACGTATATAACAGTATCGTCCAATCTATCTTCTTAACGTTAGTTTTAAATTTTTACAAAGGTTGCTACGATTAGACTGAATTCAGTGGCTGATCATGTTGTTCGCTCTTCTCAAACTGCTTTCATGCAAGGGAGAAACATCTTAGATGGAGTTGTAATCCTGCATGAAACGATACATGAACTGCACTCAAAAAAACTAAATGGTGTATTGTTCAAGATTGATTTTGAGAAGGCATATGATAAAGTTAATTGGTCTTTCCTATAGCAAACACTCCGTATGAAAGGTTTTTCAGAAGAGTGGTGCGCTCTCATACAGTCTTTTGTGTCTGGTGGAAGTGTTGCCATAAATGTCAACGATGACATAGGTAATTACTTTCAGACCAAAAAAGGGCTGAGACAAGGGGATCCACTGTCGCCTATACTATTTAATATAGTGGCAGATATGCTGGCTATCCTTATTGAGAGAGCAAAGACTGATGGCCAAATTGATGGATTGGTTCCACATCTTGTTGATGGTAGATTATCTATTCTTCAATACACCGATGATACAATACTATTTACGGAACATGAACTAGAGAAAGCCAAGAATCTGAAATTAATACTATCAGCATTTGAGCAGCTCTCTGGATTGAAAATAAACTTCCATAAGAGTGACTTGTATTGTTTTGGCGAGGCTAAAGACGAGGCCCACCTGTATGCCGATCTCTTTGGCTGTGGTCAGGGTCATTTTCCAATCAATTATCTGGGAATACCGATACATTATCGGCGTCTCACGATTGCTGAATGGAAACTCGTCGAGGAAAGACTCCAGAAACGTCTTAATAGTTGGAAAGGTAAATTGCTATCCCTCGGTGGAAGACTGGTACTCATTAATTCAGTACTCACCAACATGGTACTGTATATGATCTCGTTCTTCCAGTTACCGAAAGGTGTCTTGTCAAAAGTGGACTATTTCCGCTCAAGATTCTTTTGGCAGGGGGATAGTGAGAAAAGGAAGTATCGACTGGCCAAATGGAATGTCGTTTGCCGGCCCAAAGAATATGGTGGATTGGGCATACATGATTTAAAAGTCAAAAACACCGCATTACTGGGTAAATGGTTATACAAACTTCTTACCGAAGAAGGGGTATGACAAACCATTCTATGGAGGAAATATGTTGGCTCAAAAGCGGTGTCTAAACTGGTTTGGAAACCAGGTGACTCACACTTTTGGGCTGGGCTAATGGCTTTCAAAAAGTATTTCTTCCGGTTTGGAAATTTTAATATTAAGGATGGTTCACAGATTAGGTTCTGGGAAGATAAATGGCTTGGCCAAAATTCTCTTCGTGAACAATATCCAGCTCTATACTCGATCGTTAGGCACAAAGAGGATACTCTTGCTGAGGTAATGGAAACCAATCCTCCTAATGTGTCTTTCAGAAGAAGTCTCTTAGGTCCTAGACTTGTGCCTTGGAATAATCTTTTAGTGAGATTATCCAGGATACAGCTATCCGAGGGAATGGACGAATTCAAATGGAAATTACTCCATAGTGGTAAATTTTCTGTTGATTCATTTTATAGAGCTTTGATTCAACCTAATATTTCAGTCGATGACAATAGTAAAATTTGGAAGATGAGGATACCCCTTAAAACGAAGATATTCGCTTGGTATCTCCGTAAAGGGGTGATTCTCACAAAAGATAATCTTGTTAGGAGGAATTGGCATGGTAGCACTGAATGCGTATTTTGTCATCATAATGAGACAATACGCCATTTATTCTTCCATTGTAAATTTGCTCGTACTATATGGTCAATCATCCAAATAGCCTCTGGTTTATCTCCTCCTCGATCGGTAGTCAATGTATTTGGCAACTGGATGAATGGGATTGAGGATAAATATGGGACTTTATTTAGGGTGGGAGCGCTTGCCATTATTTGGTCGCTTTGGCTATGTAGAAATGACAAGATTTTTAATAATGTTGTATCTTCTCCCTTGCAGGTTATCTATCGAGCTACGACTGTCCTCCGATTATGGACTTCCGTGAATTGTTTGCGGAAGACTGTAGGCGGTTGGAGGATACGGCGCGGGATATCTTCTCCCGGCATGGATGGCAGCAAGCGGTGCGGATACATCTTCCTTAGCTAGTTTGGAGAACTGTGTTTTCATTTACATTATTTTGTAATCCTGTTTTTGTTGACTTGGTCCGAGACTGTGTGGTTGATCGACTGTGTGCATCCTAGTTATGCAGAGGCTGGGTGTAAACTTACTGTTAAGTAATAAAGCGCAGTTGTTTGGCGTTATTATCTGGTGTGAGGGGTGGTGGTAGTACTAGTACTACGTTCTATGATCGTATGCAGAGCAACCAGGATTCTTCTGGCTGTTGGAAGGGACGACAGGGCCTGCTGGACCGCATGCATGCAGGCCAGGCAGGGATTGCGACAGGAGGCAGGGGGATAAAGCTGTGCTTCGCGAGAGATCGAACTAGGCCAGACGTACAGTGCTTTAATTTCCTATATATAGCCAGAATCAATTTGTCATTGTTGGGTTGTGGTGGACTGGTGGTGGTGTCTGCTTTGGACTGGTGTAAACCATACTAGAAGGACCTAGCGCGCGTTGCTGTGCACATTTTCCATATGCTGATTTATGTATTTCCGATTTTGGTTAGATGCCACACAACCATTTCTTTAGTCAAGCACAACGGAAAAAAAATCATAAGCAAGATGCATGACAAAAAACGCTTCTAAATCTACATATATTTGGGGGTGGAAGTCAAGAGCGTAAAGAAAACATGATAACGATAGAGCTACTACAAATCTACATATCCAGTATGATAACAATGTATTTCATCTACGAAGAAAGTCACAAAATGTGAAAGATGATGATAATGACGGCACCAACCCAAATACCTTGAAGCTCCTACAACAGCATAGATGAAAAATTGGCATATTTTTATTCCAGCAGCCATAGTGATGATAGCTGCCAAAACACCATGTAATACACGAGTATTACGACGTGATGAATGGGTGAGCACCAACAAAATTTTCAACATAAGAATACAATGAGCATCAATCGCAGTGCACCAATGGCTGTCGCTCAACATTAGGTCATCCCTCGTCATATGTCATCAGACGCTAGACAACTGCTCAGTTTTGCTGTAATGTATAGTACCATGCTGATGTGTGGAGGGCAAGAGGGATTCACATTCCAAATTCCGAGAAAAGAATATATATAGAGAGAGCAGAATGGGAAAAGGAGAGATTCCATTCACAGGAGAGTTAGCTTTAATTGATGGGTGCTAACTGGCAACACCATGAACAATGATAATATTAATAGTAACTGAATCGAACTCCATAGTTTTAACCAAAAGAAAACGCATAGATATATAATCATAAGCAGCACATAACCTTCCTATAATAATTTTGCAAAGACACTCGTAACTAATATGCAACAAAATAATTGCATTTGCAATATCAATCGAGTAGAACAAAATTTTGAGCTAAACACCATGCTGAAAGAACACTTCAGAGGATTCAGAAGCGACACCAGTCACTACCGAATGCCAAAAGTGTGGTCATCCAATGCCATCATCAACTGTACTGCAAGTCTGTAACAATGAAGCACCAATTCAGAACGGGAACTGAAACAACTCCTTACTCTGCACATGATTGGCCGTCAGATCTTCACCTGATGGATAGACGAAAAAGTCAGGTCTTCTTAACCTGATGGATGGTGGAAAAGATCGACGAATACCTTAGTGGTGGGTGTTGTCACAAAAATCACAGTACGGCGTGCCGAACAGGCTGAAGTGGCAGCACACACAGTAGTAGACGCGCATTTCCTGTATCCGGCGCATCGATGCTTTCCGTGACAGGCAACCCAACCACCATATGTACTCAATAGCTACCATCATCGATCTTGCGATCACGACCGATCGTCTTTGGGCGTGTCTGTGGCGCATCCGTAACCATTCTTATCTAGCTTTCTATAGAAATTTCATCTTTAAAGAGATATTATGTATTCATCGTCGCTGCTACTTGCCTGTTTCTTACATTCCATATCAAGGGAGAAAATATTGGTTGATTATCATGCTTTGGCTGGCGAACTCTAGGATCCATCCGAAGACATTTATCTTCCTCAGTTGTATTCAGTAAATGATACCGAAAATGAAGGAAACCCATTTTGCAGAGAAGTACTTAAGCAACACCTTGAATTTCACAGTGATTCATCTACTGTAGTATGTAACTTGCTTCTTTGCATTGAACCCCTTTTTTTGTCTAGTTATTTTAGTAAAATATCACGGCGCATGATTCATTTGTCAGGTAGGATGAATCTATGGTGTTGATTCAATAATTGACAAATCTTAAGAAAGCATTCCATGTTACCCAAGACAGAGTAGCTCATGTTTGAGTTTCACTTCAATTTGTACTTGCATTGGATTTAGGCCTAAAGTATCAGGTTTGTTATTAGCATATTTGCCAAAGCATATCCTCTACAGGTCATATTAATGGAAAAATATTGGGTCTGCGTGAACTCAACTACTCAATGCATTGAAAGAAGAAATAAAGGTTAAACCATCTCATGCCTAATATAATAAAGTTCTTTAAGCTTGGTTCTGGTAGCTAATGTGTTCCAGTCTTTTATGATCCATTCTACTACTGCTAACAAGCTAACACAGTATGGATCTATGACAACACAGATAAAATTAACAGTGATGGATCCATGTAAAAAACACTATTTATTGGCACAGTTCCCTCCCTTTGATATGATTTAAATGAGATGTCAATGGCAGTTAGTCAAAGGGGATGGCGTATTATGGATCAACACATCAAAGTCATGATTACCACATCCCACAGTACTGTAATTTGCTGAATATGTACGACTAATAATCTCTGCATAAATCAACTAATGGAGGTTTTGAACCCTCAGCACAAAACAAGTTCACAATTAATCAGTCACAAAGCAAACTCTATGAAAGTAAGCTATATTCTAAAGTTTGTTTGGAACGTAGCTAATATAGGCCAGGCAAGGACATAGCTAACCTTTTTACAGAACAATCAACATTCCGGGTGGGATTTACAGATTAAGGATGCAATGGAGGTTTATCATGGGACCCTGAGTGTGACGACATAAATTGGGAAGAATAGCAGGGATGGGATGGTAAAGAAATAGGTCCAGATTTGTCCACAATTGCCCACTCCATCACCAAAGCTTCTGGCACAAAAGACCAAATTTGGGGAAACACTCTTAAAATGACCTAGTACTATTAGGCAATGATGTCTATAATTCATTCAACCAAATTGGGGGAGAACACGATAAGAAGGCAGTGTCTCTGGTGAACATAGGTGAGAGACTGAGCAACGTCAGGCTTACCAAGACTTGGAGAAGGTAGTGGCTGTGACGGGCATGACCAACTCCCTCGCAGCGCTGCAGCTTAGGCAAAAGACGGGACGTTGAGGCTAAGCGCATTGCTGGAAAAGACAACTGATTTAAATATTTCAAATAACTGTCAGTATATGACAACCCTTTCGTGGTACATCATAATCCATCAATTGGCACAGAAATTAGGAACTAACAGACTGGGTTCAGATGTACCATTGGCATGGGATGCGTGAGATGCGATGGAACCACCCACGGACACTATCTCTTTTCAAAGGTATATCATCTTTCACAACCAAGCCTTACCCAATGCACACACACAAAAAGAGCATTATCACCATGATAAAAATTACAGTAGTTTATTTATGTATAAAGGAAGAACAATACTAAATGGATAATTCATGAGGTGCTAGCTCCAGGTAGACATGGCAAAAGATGATACCTTATGATAAAAAAATTGTTGCAACAAACTATCAGCTACATGCACTCTAGTTTATTCAAACAAACTAATGCCAGATTATTAACTACCATGGTTGATCAAGAACCTGAAACTGTACTTGATAATACAAAGAAAGCATATTTCAACAACAAAAATATTAGAGACCTCGTTCACAATAAATCAGAGAAAGGTAAATAGTAAATTAATCTAGAAAAAAATTAGGATGATGGACACGTCTTGCAGAACATAATGTGCTTAATGATTCAAATGTGTATAGCTATATTACGTATTGCTGCTGGAAGAATTCAACCTCAGGGGAACACAGAAAGCAGAAAAAAAGTTTCAGGAGAGATTAGTACAAAACAGCAACAAGAATAAGGAGGAGGAAATCTATGGAAAAAGGGGGCACATAGATCTTAATTTCTCTCTACGTGTATCTCGGTATCTGCTCATTTAATTATCTGTTCTGGTGTGAGCGGATACAGTACAAACACATGAATTGACTCCAGAAAGGCAGGATATTTCGCTGCATAGTCAATACTGTTTACCTATTAGTCTATTGCTGTGTTTAAAATCACATACTAAATTGGTCACTACTATAGCCGCAAAAAAAATTGGTAACCACTAAATACTATTTTCTCAGAAAATTGAATTTCCTTCAAAAATGTACCGGCAGTTGGCGCAAGTGCTTATATGGTCATATGGCAAGCAATATTTATTTCTTACCGACAGGAAATTCAAAAGATCTATTTATTCAAAGAAATACACATGAGCATTTGATATCAAGAAAATTACACTCTCTTAAGTCCAGTATAGCAGTTCAAAAAGCTCACCTAGCCTGCACAAAACATAGACTGGCCATATAATCTTAACTGCGTGGTTGGTTATCATTTTTATTTTCTTCGTCGGGTGAATATGGTGAGGTCAACAATTAGTCAGGTATGTTATTCTACAGTAAATTATCCTGTAAAAATACATTACAAAACTAAATTCTAGCCTTTGGAAATACTGGCAAATATTAATATGGCTAAAGTAAACTAAATGCAGAAGAAAATACTACCGTGGCAAATTATCAATCTGGTACACTAAAATTGGAAGGTTGCTAGAATCAAAGAGTAAGATCAATACCGCTTTTAGTTTCCTTAAAATTCTATCTAACTCAGATATTGTTCTGAATTCTTACCCTTCTCCTAGCATCTAAATTCTAAATATGCAACGGAGGCTGACAGATGACAAATAAGGGGAATGCCTAGTCAATCAACAGACTAAATTCTTGACAGATAGAAGAAACCAAACCCCTGACCAGTATAAACTTCAATAAATGTCATCCAAATGCCTTCGAATTTTTTGAAGTGGACTACCAAATCAAGCGCATCTAGAAAAGAGTGCTAATCATACATAGATGCATCAAATTTCACTTTAATATGTGAAAGGAACGTTAACAAATTCGACCAGAGAGGAGAAGATAGAGAGAAGGTGAGAATGGAGAAAATTACAAAAAACCACCACATTACAGGCTAGGGTTTCAAAAAACCACCATTTTACGTTAGGGTTTCAAAAAACCACCACTTCAGAGTTGGTTCGTTTCAGATAGCACTAATACCGGTTTGACGCTGGTCTAATGACAAAACTGACAGGATGGGCCCACTCTAAAGTGGTGGTTTTTTGAAACGAATCAACTATGAAGTGGTGGTTTTTTTACACGAACCAACTCCGAAGTGGTGGTCCCATTCTGGTATTAGTGCTATCTGAAACGAACCAACTCTGAAGTGGTGGTTTTTTGAAACCCTAACGTAAAGTGGTGGTTTTTTGAAACCCTAGCCTGTAATGTGGTAGTTTTTTGTAATTTTCTCGTGAGAATGGACTACTCGTCTCAATTGGCTGCTCCATCATCTTCTACGGGGACGGCGGACATTGTTGTTGTCTACTGATGCTCGTCGGCACCGACGCGGTCAAAGGATGCGCAACGTAGCCTTCCTCATCCGACGTCATCTCCAATGAAGGCTAGAGACACCGGCATCGATGGGCCTTCGCCTCCGAGCTCTGACCGGATCCAGCCCGCCGCCGTCCGCGTGGTGTCGCACAGACAACCCACCACCACGTCGATCTGGAGCTGAGTCGCCGGCACAATCTCGCCTACATCTTGGGCCGACCAGGCTTCCTCCAACTGCGCCGCCACACACCCATCCACGCGCACGCGAACAACTCGCTTAATCGACGCACAGCCCGCCTCCCCTTGTTTCCATCCCTGCTTCACTCCTCCAGACGACTACGATGGAAGTGGAGGCGCCCTTCGGTGGGAGAAGATCCAGAGGCGTGGGGGTTAGGAACAGCAGCAGGATCATGGTCGGAACAAGGCAAAGCAGAAGGGGAGAGGGTGTGGAAATTTTTGGGATGGCGCGCGCTCACCATCAGAGCCCGAAGAGACTCATGCTGCCGTCGGCGCTTCCTCCTTGTCGGCCGGTGTCTCTCCCCTTCCGATCCGAGGAAGAGGTGTGGTGGCGACGGAGCGGTCCTGCTGCTGCGTATGCCCTCTCCTTCTAGCGCCTCAAGTGTGCTGCCCCTTGAGATTCCTTGCGGCTGTTGGTAGGAAGGACTGCAAGAGGGGATATGGTTCTGTCGGCGGCAATCGGTGTGCAGAGGAGAAGAGGCAGCGTCTGCCCAATTTTTTCTTTCATTTTGATGGGCACTAAGCTACCTCTCTTTTTAGTCAACTGAACCGACCTATCCCCACAACAGCTAAATCAGGTGTACACACGAAACCACCAACACGCGTGCGAGAAAAATTGTATCAAACGCGCCGACCAGGTGGGTCCTATAACGCCAACGTTTAGAACAACCACGGCCCGTACGTCAAAACCAGGGAGCTTAGAGCTCTTTTTTTTTTGCAGGGAAAAGAGATTTTTAATTATCAAATAGGGGGAATACAATCCGCATTGATCGCATCAGCGATCTCTGGCGGTGAGTTTCTCAGCCAAGTAGCAGTACGCTCTTGTACTCTCCCTAACCAAGCTAAACCGTGGCTGGCACCATTGGCCTCGCGACTAATTTTAGCTAAAAGAACATCTCTCTCCTTAATATTTTCTCGGATGCATGTGATCCTCATGGCATAGCGTGACAGGTTTGGTGTTTTCTCAGCGACCAACTTGATTGCCTCGGCACTATCCGTCTCGACAATGATAGAGTCATGTGTCCAATGTAGAGCGAGGCTCAGACCTTCCTCCATTGCCGCGAGCTCCGCCTCCAGCGGATCAGCACAGCGTTTTAGGTGCCTGCAAGCTGCAAAAATGACCTCCCCGTTAGAGTTTCGGAGGACCATACCCGCTCCCGCCCGCCCATCGTCCGTGAATGCTCCATCCACATTTAACTTCATCACTCCTACGTCCGGTGGCCTCCATTTCTGCATCACTTGCGGTCGTTCGTCCAGATGGTATTTTTTGCTCCTAACTCCACGTCCCCAATCAACCACCTGCTTCCCTTTATTCACGTCAATCACCGGGTGTTGCTCAATAAGCATCAGGGACTGCAGATAGCTTTCTAGAAATCTTCTCGATGCCATAATTGGAGCTGGCTGCTTCTGGTGTGTAAGTTCATTGTGAATATGCCACACTCTCCACAACAACATCAGGAACGGAGCACGCTGAGCATCCTCAGAGCTCTGGAAGACATGCAGAAACCAGTCTGGATTCCGTTCAAACAAGGAGCTATCAGATGGTAAATTCCAGACCTTCCTCATCTCATCCCATAGCGCACGAGCATGTGGGCATTTGATTAGGGCGTGAAATGAGGTCTCATCCTCCATACCACAGATGATGCAAGTTGCCAACTGCTCCATACCCCGCCTCTTCATATTATCATGTGTAGCAAGTGCATTGTGGGCTATCTTCCAGGCAAAGGTACGTACCTTAGGTGGGACGGGGCATCTCCAAATCAATTTTCATATTGGATCAACACTGAGCGGCCTACTGCTTATCGCCTGACGACCTGACATTCGACACTGTTCCTCAAAAGCTAATCTGTAGGCACTACGGACTGTAAATGATCCACTCCGCTCAGCATTCCATGCGATAAAGTCAGTGTCGTTGCGACTCGAGGTTCGGATCTTCATGATGTCTTGTACATCGAAAGGCATAAACCAACGCTGGAACAGGTCCATCTTCCAAGAGCCATCTGGGTTGAGGAAGTCTGCCACCCACCGGAGCCGGCATCGTCCTTGCCTGGTATAGGGTTTTAGGAAGGATTCCCGGGGTATCCATGATTCTCGCCACACACGGACGCTGGCACCGTTTCCGATCAGCCATATATATCCTTTTTTCACCAGCTCTAGACCATACTCAAGCGCGTGCCAAGTCGAGGAAGCATTTCCTGTAAATACTGTATCAGTTAGTAAACCTTGCGGGAAATATTTCGCCTTCAGGACCTGTGCACACAGTGTATTCGGCTGCTGCAGTAGACGCCATGCCTGTCGAGCCAGCAGAGCCTGGTTAAAAAGGCGCATGTCTTTGAACCCTAGGCCCCCTTGATCCTTCGGTCGCAGCATACTATCCCATGAAACCCAGTGTGTTTTCCTCTTCCCCTTTTCTGCTCCCCACCAAAAGTCCCGTATCATTTTGGTTAGCTCGTCCAGGAGACCAAATGGCAGCTTAAAGATGCCCATGATATACACAGGGATGGCTTGTGCGACCGCTTTGATGAGTACTTCCTTTCCTCCCAGTGATAAGTATATTTCCCCCCATTGAAGTAACCTTTTAAGCAGCTTCTCTTGTAGACTTTTGAATTTGCCCCTACTCATCCTTCCCTCCGGAGTTGGGAGGCCTAAGTACTGTGCCTCAAAGGTCTCTTTTGTCACCTGTAGAATTTGCTTAACCCCTTCTCTAACTTCCTGACTACAAGAATCGCCGAATAAGATGGAGCATTTGCTTGGATTAATAAGCTGCCCGGTGCTGTTTGCATATGTGGTTAGCACTTCCTGGACTCTGGTCGCCTCCTCCACATTAGCTCGAAAGAATAGTAGGCTATCATCCGCAAATAGTAAATGTGAGACTCCCGGCGCCCTTCTACAGACTTTAAGGGCCTGGATCTTGTGCTCCTGTACCTCGTGTTGCAACAAAGCCGAGAGACCATCAGCAACAAAAAGGAAAATAAAGGGGGATAGAGGATCACCTTGTCGAAGACCTCGAGAAGGAGAAAACGAATCCAGAAGGGCTCCATTAAATTTTACTGAGTATCTCACAGTGGTGACGCATGACATTATCCAGTCCACCCATCTATGAGAGAACCCCAACCTTTCCATCGCTTTCTTTAGAAACTCCCAATCCACCCTGTCATAAGCTTTTGACAGATCCAATTTATATGCACAATAATTCCTTTCTTGGTTGCTATTTTCCTCGATGAAGTGTAAGCATTCAAAGGCAACTAATGCGTTATCAGTAATAAGCCTCCCGGGGACAAAAACACTCTGGTTGATTGATATAATATCACCAAGAATTGGTCGTAGCCTATTCACCGGGCATTTTGCAATAATCTTATACACTACCGAGCATAAACTGATCGGCCTGAAATCTTTAAGGGTCTCAGGGTGATCAGTTTTTGGTATAAGCACAATTGTCGTATCATTGACACCATCAGGCATATTACTAGTCAGGAAAAATAATTTAACTGCGTTTATTACCTCAGCCTTCATAGTGTCCCAGTTTCGTTGATAAAACCTTGTCGGGAATCCTTCAATACCAGGAGCTTTCAGCGGTCCTATTTGAAATAGAGCATCCCCAATCTCCTCATCTGAGAACTCCTTGCATAGATCGGTGTTCATATCACATGTGACGCGTGGCTGCAGAAGATTGCAAAGCTCTTGAAAATTTAAATTAGGATCCCGGGTAAATAATTCCTGAAAGTAGGAACTTGCCATATTTTCCATGTCCGATGGGGCATCCTTCCAGACGCCACCATCATCTTTCAACTTCTTGATTTTATTTTTCCTCGCCCTCCATACGGCCTTTTGATGAAAGTACTTAGTATTCCGGTCCCCTTCTTTTAGCCAATTAATACGCGAGCGTTGCATCCAGAGCATTTCTTCTCGATACAGTAGCTCATTCATCTGATCGGAGATACGTCTGAGGGCTTCTCGATCCGCATTTGTACGCAAGAGCCTCTCCAGTTCTTTCCTACATTTGCCCAGCTCATTGAGTAAGTTTCCGAATTTTTTCCTACTCCAATCTTGAAGCACTTTCATTACACTGTCCAAGCCTTTCCGGATGTCCCCTAAGTTCTCCTTCCGCCCAGCTTCCTCCCAAGCCTTACTGATTAATTCTGGCAGCTCCAAGGCCCTTTCCCACCAAATCTCATAGTGGCGTCGTGGCCGACGTTGCTGTTCCCTGCTCTCCTGCATAAGACGAATTAAAACTGGGGAATGATCAGAGACCGGGGTAATTAGGTGCTCAACTTGAGATTCATTAAAAATATCTCTCCACTGTGCCGTTGCCACTGCCCTATCTAAACGTACACGAACATTGGCTTGCCCTTTCCGTTTATTATCATATGTATACAGTAGTCCTGTGAAGCCAAGATCAACTAGATTACAACAAGCCAAAGCTTCTCGGAAAGCTCTCATTTGCCCTTCCGGTCTCGGTGTACACGAGAGATGCTCCTGCTGCCAAAGCGCTTCATTAAAGTCCCCCATGACTAACCAAGGTAAATCAGAGGTGGCTTTTAGATTCACTAGAGTATTCCACATACGGTAGCGATTTTCCACTCTAGGCTCACCATAAATGCAAGTAAGACGCCATTGTGAAGCCCCTGGGTACTCACGGATATAAACATCATTAATATCTTGCACTTCCACACAGAGATTTTCATTCCAGAATAACGCTAAACCTCCACTAAGACCATCACTACTAAAACCAACAAAACCTTTAAGACCTAAACGATGACGAAGACGACGGACTCTATCTTTATTTTGTCTAGTTTCACACAAGAAAAGTAAACTAACATTAAGTGACTTGGAAACCTGCTCAATCTCACGCACTGTCGGGGCGTTTCCTGCTCCCCGACAGTTGAAGGACAGGCAATTCATGGCGACTGACGGGGCGCCACATTCGGCCCCGTCAGCTTGCCGGCAGCCCCAGGGCCGGTCGCTTCCGTAGTGTTGTTGTTCCCATGCCTTGCATCTTCCCGCCTCGTCCCTTCCTTTAGCTTTGTACGCCCTCTTTTCTGCTCTCCTCCTTTCGCCTTAGCCTCGAAGGGAACCACAGAGAGGTCCTGGCCAAAAAGGAGGTATTTACTCTCCGCTTCCGTCGCCGATCTCTTTCTTGGCAGCTGGTCCACCGCATCCATCACCACATCGGAGTCGCCGTAGGATGGTACAAGCGAGCTCAACCCACGCAATGCCGGTATCATATCCGAGGATCGGGGTGAGCGCTCCTGCAGGTCCACAGAAATATTTCCTTGCGCTAGGCCTTCATGCGCTTGCACTTGGCTCAGATCATGCTGTTGCCCCATCCCCATACACGGACTCCGACTCCCCTTCCTCGCACAATCCAGCACATTTGGTTCATCATCAGGGAATTGGATGATAGGCTCCTGTACAGTGCCGTTCGGGTTAGCATTCATCCTCATGGCGTTCACCTGGTTAGACAGAGCATGCTCCATAGCTCCCACCGTTTGCACTTGCTCCTCATCAAAATCATCATGCAGGCCTACTGGAACTGGCTCGTATATGTGTGGCGGCGTCGCATCCATCAAGGGCGGCATCACATTCTCTTCTGACCCTGCACGTGAACCAACCTGCTCCGATCCACCGTTCCCACGTTGCACAGGTGCCATCGGCTGTCCCTGGTTCTTCCACGACGATTTGCGAGATCCCGCACTCCCAAAGCTACCAAAGCTCATGCCTCTCTTTGCCGCAACATGTCCCCGCGGTGGTACAAAGTGTGTCCGTTGCTCATATTTTTTATAGGGGCTACATCGGAGCTCAGCTGCCTCATAGTCCAGTGATGGCACACCTCTACGACGTTTCTCACATTCATCCTTGCGATGGCCCATAAAGCCACAGTGCGTACAGTATCGAGGAATACGCTCATACTTCAGCTTGTAGACTTGTACTTTCCCCGGGTTCCCCTTTATCCCTGTGGTGATCTGTGTTTGGAGGCGTCTGTTGTAGGGCAGCTCAACACGTACCCTTAAGAATTCATGTCTGTGTCCATCCTCCTTGGGCACATCCACCTCTATGGCTTTGCCCAGACCATCGCCACACCTCATACCAAAGGTATCATCCTTTTGCTTCCCCCACGGCACATCGTAGATGCGCACCCAGATCGGTACAGAATCCAGTACCATCTCGGAAGGCCGAACAGCCTCATCAATGGCCTTTACCAACAGTGCATTCCTATCGAAGATCCACGGCCCCCCTCGCATAACAAAATCATAGTCACCCTTAGAGTAGAGAGTAACCATGTAGTAGTTCTTCCCTCGCTCAGAAAAACTGAAGCCAGCGCGCAGATGCCAAACCTCCTCGGCCATATGGTTAAACATTGTTTCTGTGCTTGGCTTAAAGTTCGCCATGTATCGGGCCAACAGCTGCCAGGATTGGGGCTCCTCTGGGATTCTCTCTGTTTCCTCCTCCTCCTCGAATTCAACAAACACATCATCCTCCATCTCCACCGTGCCTCCCATCCGATTTTCCGGTCCCTGCCTAAACCCTCCTCCTTCCTCTGTATCCGCACCATCATCCCAATTGCTTGCCTCTTCATCCGCCTCCACACAGTTACGCCTTGTGTACTGGTGCCTCAGTGGTACCGTCGAGACGCCATCGGTCGGCTTCGGGCGGGTAAACCTCTCACCGAGATCTCCTTGATCGCCCCCACCAGCCGACGGCGCCATGAGCAGTAGCACACCATTGGTCCCCTGGTTAGACTCGGCATGACGCGCACTTGACATCCTCGTCCTCTCGCCCGGCGACGCCGTAACCCCCAGATTCAGGCGAACTTTTTGATCTGGATCTGGGTGCTGCGAGTGCTCCAAAAACTGGCCCCTTCCGTAGCCTAGGGTTTTGCCTTCAGGAGGTTTTAAGGACCGCCTGTCCCTCTCCCATCCGGCACCGTATCCACCTCGATCTCCGTTGTCAGGAAACATCTTCCCTCGTCGCGCAGTACGCCCAGACTCCTTTCTCGCCCTACGTCGGGCATCAGACGGACTCTCATAGGAAATCAGCGGCGGCGGGATACGATCGCCTCCGCGGTCGCCCATGTCGCCTAAAACCCTAACAGACTCAGCTTAGAGCTCCTTAGGGACTACTCCTAAGGAGCTTAGTGGTCTGTGCCTCTAAAGGTTAACCTTTAGAGGCAGTATCAAGAATGCCTTTAAAACTAAATCTTTAGTGGCATTTTTATTATATGTAGTGAAAAAATTTCGAGGCTGTCTTACGAAAATGCCTCTAAAGGTTAACCTTTAGAGGTAGTATCAAGAATGCCTCTAAAGATTAACTTTTAGAGGCACTTTTGTAGAATTGGAGGCACTTTTGTGAACATTTTTAATCGTAAACATTTTCAATTGCAAACATGTATGATTCGCGGGCATTTTAAAATCTTGAACATTTTTTATTTGCCAATATTTTTAGTCGCAAACATTTTTAACCGGTGAACTTTTTTAATTCATGAACATTTTTAATTTATTTAAATTTTATAAATCCACGAACGTTTTTAAAACTTTTTTGACTTTTTTCAATCTGCAAATATTTTTCAAGTTTACAAACATGTTTTTTTGCGAATAAAGTTTATAAACATGTTTTGAATTCTTGAACATTTTTAAGTTATGACTTTTTATTTTTTAAAACATTTTAGAAGGAAATAAAATAAACTACTCTCTCCATCCCAAAATAGATGTCTCGGATTTGTTAAAATTTGGATGAATCTAGTTCACCAAATTTTGATAAATCTAAGACATCTATTTTAGAACATAGGGAGTATGTGAACACATACTAGTGTACAAATATATAGCTTTTTTTAGACGGTCCACGAATATAGTAGCTACTACTACAGGCAAATGTACAGCCGAATCAGTTTCTTTATTTATGAGAGTTTCTAATTGGCAGTCGACTAATTTCTAATTGGATATCAATCAATTTTTTTGTCCAATAGGAGCCCAAGCATCGTGGTGTTCTGACGTACCTCAGCCGAGCTTATGGGTTTCTTCTTTCCGAAAACAAAGTTTCTGAAAACCAACACAGTTGCTTCTACTATCACTTCGTTGAACAACGGTGTTTTGAAACTACGGTATTTTCATCTTAACAAAAATATGTTTTACTACCTATGTAAAAATCAGTATGCAAAATTTGCTTACTTCAATCAGTATGCAATATTTACTTCCAACTACAATATTCAGTAATAGAGAATTCATAAGAGGCATGGTATTTTTCGGGTTTTAGACTTTTAGTGATAAATATCGAAGCATGGAGGAAGTAGTTTTCAAAGATGATGAATAAGAGGCAGCGGTTACAACAGAACGCCTAATTAGCGAGTTATAAAAAACAGCACACGTACACGCCTCCCTCCCTCTCTCGTTTATGATTCCCCTCTCGCGACCCGCAGGCCCGCGAGGCTGCCGCCACCACCAACGGTTCCGGCTGTCCCAGGCCGCATCCGCCGCCGCCTCTCGCTGGCGCCGCTTCTCCAAGGTCTCCTCCGCCAGTTATTTCATAAGTGATCTTGTTTCAATGCATTGTACATTAACAAATGCCACTATGCATATCTTAATGGGGACTACCCGCGGCACATTAAGCCTGGTAAGTTTTGTTTGCTTGTTGCATTACTGGCTTTCAATACCTTAAACTACTGGCAGTTGCACAATCTTTTTTGTAGTATGATAATAAGATTTATAACAGTTAGAGCATCTTCACTCGTTTTTTAGTTCCCAGGCCCAAATTCGGCTTTCGGATAGAACTAATTAGCTTCGGATGGATCTAATTAATACCAGTTGATTCGATCAGCCATGAAAATTAACTGCAGCAATAGGTGTCCTGTTTCTAAGTGTAGCTTCATTTGTTAGTTCTGTTCAAGGATGTATTAACATTCCACCGTTGTCCTCGACTAACTTGTTCAGCTTTTGTTTATGAAGCATGCATGGCAACTCACTGGTCCCATGGAATTTCGAGTCACTCAATCTGCTCGAGTTTTTTGTTCCATGTGGTTCTTCCCAAAAAAAATTTAGACAAGACCGACATGCTTAATGAAGTTTACATATATGCAATTCCACGGGAGTGCCTAAAATACAGGATGGCACCGGTCCTACTATTTCTCCTACAAGGGTAGAAGTTACATTATATTTATAATGTTTTTTATAAATGCTATTGACACATATTTATTAGCCAGTGCAGGCCGGCTCAGGGATTTCGAAGGCCCTAGAACGAACTCTGTCGATGGCACTTAGAGGATTTTTTACCACACACATGAATAGATAAATTTACTGAAAAGTCATAAACACTGATAATTTTCTCGCAACCTCCAAGATCAAATTTACTAAATGTTTTTTAGACAACATGTTTACAACAAAAGAAGAAATGACACACGCTCTAGCAAATTACCAAAACTCAAAGCCTCTAAATGACCGAGACTGAATGTCCTCTCTACGGACAAGCCCAATGAACTGACATGCTAACGAACAGAAGCCGCTGTAACTATTATAAACTAAAAAAAAATCACTAACCACAACAAGAATTTGGGATTGAGAACATGGAAAAATAAAGTCGGCCATACGGGTCTCGTAGAGTTTTTTATGCCAGCATTACCTGCTGATCTTGACTTGTCCTCGATTTTTTGCAAAACTAGCAAAATGCCCGCGCGTTGCGGCGAAAGAAGTTAGTCGTTGTTATGCCTTCTCAAAATAGACATGCCCCCAGCTATATAAATATAGCAATTAGTCGTTGTTATGCCCGTGGTAAATTTTTTTTTTACATCAGCGGCACGTCGCAGCGTAGGAAATTTTTTTATCTTGCTTGGTGACATTCACCTCTCAATCAATTGGTATTCCGATCTCAATTCCGAAATGCAGAGACGTTAAAATAAATTCGTATTGACATGAATATTATTTTGAATATTAGAGACTTTATGTCCACCAAATAACTTGAAGAAAGAAAACTTTTTTTGAGAATTTATTTTCAATATTTTTTTGTGGATGTAGACACCCCACCCGCGACCCACACCCAGAACACAGCGGCAGCGACACAAACTCCCCCACGCACATGACACATCTATCCTGACACGGTAACGAGCGACGTGCACGCTACGCCCCCATCCCTGCCGCTCGCTCGCGCGCAAGACCCCGGCCCCCACCCCCGCGCTTCGCGCTCCGTGACCCCCGCTCCCTCTCTCTCTCCCCGCGACCCGGCCTCGCACCCCTGGCCTAGATCCCCCACCTAACCCCGGCTTGCTCCCGCGAGCCAGCGCAGGCGCGACCCGACCTCCTTCCTCCCTGGCCTTCCTCACCACCCCCGAGCGCCGCCGCCACACCACACCTCGTCTCCAGCGCCCTCCGTCGCCGCCTCGGTCGAGCTGCTGCCGCCCGCGTCAAGCCCAGCGGTGAAACCCCGAGTCCGTCTGTCCCCGCCGCCGCCATGGCCACGCCCAGGCGTCGTCACGTGACCTCCCCTCCGCCCCCTGCTTCCTCAGCAGGCGCGTCCACCTCCGTCCGTAGCTCCACTGCCAGGTGAACCCCGAGTCCGTCTGTCCCCGCCGCCGCCATGGTCACGCCCAGGCGTCGTCCCGTGACCTTCCCTCCGTCCCCTGCTTCCTCAGGAGGCGTCCACCTCCGTCCGTAGCTCCACTGCCGGGCCCTCCTCCCGGCATGCCGGCCCGCGCATCTCTGCGGAGTTCTCCTCTCTTCCCCTCTCTCAGAGAGGGAGATCCATGCCTTGATTTGTCGTTCTATTCTGCTCCTATTATTCTTCGGGGCTCGTTGATTCGCTGTTCTTTCTCATATCGAACTCATGCTTGGCTTGTTGATAGCCCATATGTGGACCTATATAAATAGGTGTAATTTGGTTTAACATAGCGAGGTGGTACTATTTGCAACCATTGAAGCAGGTTTCGAACGAATATTTGCTGAAACACCGAGAACAAGACGGGACTAATCCATAATCCAAACTGGGCCAGGCCAGGTGACGGACAAAAATTCAACACCGACGAACGAACCGGCACTTACGTGGTACACCGGTGGCGCTTGGGTAATACGTGGTTTAGTGGGAGGCTAAACATGTCCAGAAAAGTGTTGGACCGGAAGAAACACTTCGTCCTTTATTATTAGTAGCAAAATTCCCGCGCGTTGCCGCGGAAGAATTTATTCTTTCATGGTGAGTTTTTAAAAAAAATCAGTGGCATGCCGCATCATAGAAATCAAATTTTGGATGAAAAAAATTTAGCACGACCAATATTTTATTTTGCCCAAACGCGATCGCCCTTAGTTCGTTCTTTCAACTTAATTCTTTTATAGTATTTATTTGATTAATCTCCACCACCCGTGCCATAGCCGCCAAACCCACCTCCACTTTACCATCGACCGGATATTCTTGCACTAAGCTCGGTAAATCAAGCGGGAACATGCGATTGGAGTGAAGAACTTGATGAACACCATCGAGTACAGGTACAAGCTCCCGTTGAACTGGAACGCTCCTCCTCCTGTTGGACACCATTGAGTACAGGTACACATCGACCAAAGCGCGATAGGGGTGTGCGTCTAAGTGGTCCATCTATCAATCCAATGCATCGATTTGTCTCGATCTTCATCCCTCCTGGCCACCGTGGTCACTTTGTTATATGTTTGTGCTAACCAGAGTATAGCTGTATTCAACTATTCAACGTACGTCGGACATTGCTGCCGAGGTAGGTGACTGCGCGCACGGCCACCCAAAAAAGCGAAACGTTTTCCTACTTACCGGTGGCATTAGTGGACACTATCGAAAGGATAAAACGGTCTAAAAAAGTGTTGGACCGGAAGAAACACTTCGTTTTTTATTATTAGGTATAGATTATGTATAGATATAGATATAGATATAGATTTATCTTCTTCAAAACTCAAAGCAATAATTGTGGTCGTTCTAGCTTTTTACCTAAAATATATTTTTGTCATTCCGGTGCAACGCCCGTATTTTTTTCTATCCATAATAATCGTATAGTTTAACACTTGAGAAAAATCTATTTGGACCTCTCCAATTGGCCGAGGAGGCCGGCTCATATGGTCTAGCCGGACCGGGTCAAACCTCAGCCCGACCACTCTCTCTCCTCCGCACGGGACCTCTCCCTCGACCCCCTTTCTGCCCGCGCGATGCCACCGCCGTTGCCAGCCACTGCAGCGGCCGCCGCCGCCCCTCTCCGGCGCAGTCGCACCCGTGCGGGGTTCCGCCACCATCTCCTCTTCCAATTCCCCGTCGCCATAGAGCCACCGAGCCCTCAGCCCCACACGCGAGCGCACTCGGCGGCCCCGTGAAACCCTAGCCTCTAGGCTCGGGCTCACCGACACGATGCCCGCGCCGTCGCGCCTCCGGATTCCTCCTGCCACACCGACCCACCCATGGTGCTTCTGCTTCCCCAACTTGACGACCTCCGCTGGATCCCCCCCGATGGCCACCGCGCCCTCAACGCCGAGTTCCGCTCTATCTCCGGCCCCGTCGACGACCTCCACTGGTCCCCCGATGGCCTCTACATCGTCGTCTCGGGGGACAGCATGGGGGAATCCCTGGGCTGCGTGTTCATGCAAGTGGATGGCGTCCCCTGTCTCATACCCTCTGTAAGTAGAAGCTGGTAACCCAGGCAATCTATTATGTTGTGTGCATTTGTACAATGAAAATAAAATAGCTGCAGCTCGTGGTAGTTAGTCAGTTGAATTCTCTAAACTCAAGATTGTCCACATCGCATGGTATCTAATTCATACTTAGACTTGGTCACTTATATTTTTCAACCTAATAGCACTCAGTTGCTTGCTAGAATAAACAAACTGTATAGCAATCAAACGTTTTGTTTTGTGTCTATGGATTAACACTCATGATTGGTAAATAATCTTGCAATTTTGTTAGTAGACTGTCTTGATTGTCCTGTGTTCATTGATTTTTCTACACCGATCAGTTTGTTATGTGGAAAAAGGTTTTCTGGGTTTCTGCCATCTTGGTCACGTGAGTCATTTTGGGAAATTGAATCGGCTCCTAGATGCGTTGCCCTGTATTCTAGGCTGCCGCCACTATGTTCTCTTATTTTGCGACGTCGCTGCCATCAGGTTGCCGCTGCCGCTGCTCTCAATGACTGTCTCCGTCAAACCATCTTGTCGCCACTGTCGGTAGCGATGTGTTTTGAACGTCTTGCTTCATAGCAATTGCTGGAGTAGTGTGCGTGGTTAAATCTGAACAAGAGCAGTTTTTCTAACCTTTATCAATCTGCAATTTTGGATTAGAGTTTTGAATCAAGTCCTTGTGGAGGAATTGAGGGTCAGAAGTTTTTGGTTTCAGAAAATTGTTGGGCACCTAATTTGTATTAGGGATATATTTTGTACCTGCTCAAATCAGATGGTTTGTAACTAGTACTAGAGACGATGAGCTACTTTTTCTGCACACGGCGTGTTGGAATCCACCACGGGGTTCCCCTTTAGCGGTTTGTTTTGCTAGTTGTCTAGGTTTTTGAGTTCTACATAAAAGGTATTAAAGCTACATATTACTAGGAAATAGCTAGTTCTTCTAATTCAATATCTGGAACAGACCTTGAGTTATATGCATGTGAAGCTTTCTTGTATTATTGCCAGACCCCTAGACTCAATCGTGAGACAATAATTTTTTATTTATGTGTAGTCGCCTGTACCTAATGCTATTACTAGTAAGCAGCTGAACCTGAAATGTCATATTTTTATGCCATTTACGTACATCAGATTTGAGACTATGAGACTGGATGATCGGTTAGTTAGCTTGATAGTAACTTCAGAGTAGCATTTTGTTGTGTTTGGTGCTAGCTTGAACGTAGTGCATGTTTTTTACTGTACTCCAATTGATTGGGTATCAGTTGGCAGACATGGTATTTCTTAACAGTAATCACATTAGAGTTATGTAGAACTGAACTCAAATTGATTGGGTCTTGAAGTTGAAAGAGGCAGCATGTTGACTAAACCTGGATCGCAGTTATGCGGTAGACGTTGTCTTATTTTTAAACTTGGACAAGCCTGCAAAATGTCAAATTCATACTGATGTTCAAGCCTTGCATTGTAGAACTTGACCCACAGAAAACAGTTTCCAAATTCCCGTGTATATTTGATGTGGTTTTAATTACAGACGGGTATTGATTCATGGTCACCAAAGTCAGATTAAGTTTTTCACTCAACACTTGTCGATATTTTTTTCATAATGCAGGGATGCTGATAGCATTAACGATGCAGTTGAATTTGTTCTTCAGAACTTCATAGAAATGAACAAACTCTGGGTCCGGATGCAGCATCAGGTTTGTTTGCAGGCTTATAACCTGAATGAAGAACTTTCTTAATTTTCTTATCGTGCATTTACCATATTAGGCCACACCACATCTATATCATCTCCCATATGTTGCTCAAATAAAGATCATTTATCTTCTGGACATTTGCAAAACATAGTGATTATAAAACATCGACCTGGTTAGATGATCTTGAGCTGAAACCAGAAAATGATGACCCTGATCTGCAGGGACCTGCTCGGGAGAAGGACAAGTGGGGGAAGGAAAGAAACAAACTGTGTGATCTGGTAACTTGATTTGCATCTACCTAATTCTTGCTGACTGTTATTGAAGCCATTCTAATGACCCAAGTTTTTGTAAATTTTCCGAGGTAGGCAAAAACCTTCACGTTGTGTGGACCTTGAAATGTACAAAGAAACCGTTCTTCCAAGGAAATTAGAACAGGTTTGCAGTAGATTTATTGATGTAAAATGCCAGTGTACCTCATGAGCTAGTGGAAATTGAAGCTGGAGTATTTTGGCAGGTTGTTAATTGTAAGGATGATCTTGCGCAGTTCTACCTGATGGACTGCATAATCCAAGTCTTTCCCGACGAATACCATTTGCAGACATTAGAAACATTGCTGAGCGCGTTTCCCTAGCTACAGGTTAGCAACTTTGTTTCTTAGTAGCTTGTTTCCCTCCAGGATTTGCTCAATTTATGCTGTTATATGCATATAACATGACATCTTTAGTTAATTCTGCCAACCAAAGACTAAATTTGCAGATTCTCATGCATTTGATCAACAGTGTTATTTATAAAACAAAAAATGGTTATTTTTCTTATCTTCACAACTTAAGTAATAAATTACATATAGATTACAATTAAGAGCTTAACTAAATAAATTCAGGTGCACTCTTAATATCCACGTTATGTATATCATGGTTAGCTAAGTATGGATTTTGAGGGGGAACTAAACTAATGTAGTGTATAACTTTGTTGCGGTACCGTAGTGATGAAAAACACATACTTTAGTGTAGCCTTTATCATTTAG
Source organism: Avena sativa (assembly GCA_916181665.1). Taxonomy (NCBI): domain Eukaryota; kingdom Viridiplantae; phylum Streptophyta; class Magnoliopsida; order Poales; family Poaceae; genus Avena; species Avena sativa. The sequence continues at coordinate 441,141,819 of OV702284.1, forward strand.
TGTAAATCTGACTCATAAGTGTTGTATGTTAGCATGGGAATGTACAGTGCAAACCCAATGAAGTGCAAAGCATGAGTACTGAAAGCTTGATCGATTTTAATAATTGGTGTCCAGTTTCTGTTTCCAAAGAGGAATGCGTGAGCACTTTGGTTAAATGTGTGTTGTTTCATGGCGAACATTACAAGCTTAAAATTAGAACTCTCTGGTAGTCTCATTGCTTTCAAGGGCCTGGTAGTCTAGAGGCCTAACATTTGCACCTCGTTGAGTTGTTGTCCTAGTGTCATTTATGTGGTGAGTTGATTCATGTGTTGCAGCCATAGATAGAGAGTGTCATGGTTGAGTAGGTAGTAAGATTAAGTCCCTGCTTGAGATGTATGCCTGTAAGGCTTCTGATTGTTCTTTATATGCAAGTATTATTAACCTTTAACAAGTTATATAATGACACGGTGTTCACTTGCTGCAGGATTATGTACTGAATGCATCGCAAGTTTGGTTCCTGGTCATCTACATTCTACTTAGAAGACTATAATTCACAAGGTATAAACACAAATTTACTGTTTATGTTGTGTGCTTAGTTTATTGAGTACAAAGTTGTGTATGTATCGCATGTGTGTAATAAGCCAGCTCATACATTAGATGCAATGGGTATGGCTAGGGTGCAAAATGGCTACCGGGGGTGGTTTGAGCACGTCCCTATATGGAAACTCTTTATATCCAAATTTAATGGAATGCAGTGAGCGACGTGAAGGCCGCAGGCAGCGTTGGCCCAACGTTGTCCGCATCCACTAGCGAGTCAACCAACAAGAACAGGAACTACGCCGTGCTGGTGGGCGCCATCGTTGGCCTTTGAGCGCCATGGGCTAGTACCTCCTATCGAAGGAGCCCAGGAAAACAGAGTAGGTCGTCAACTGAATGGATCTGTCCTTGTCTTACTTGCTGCACATGGACCCGTGCTTTTGTTGCGATGATGATGAGTTTTGATGTTGCCAAACTGATTTCTGTAGGTAGCTTCGAGTAGGCACCTGATCAAGGGCTTTATCAGTTTCCTTGCATTCAGGTACGTTCTGCACTTGCATCCATAACATTTGTGTTTCTTATTAGCTGATGTTATAAACAAGTACCAGGATAAAATCTGTCCATAAATACACTACCAGCATAAGTTTCAGCAAAGAAATTTTGGAGCCAAAATCATGAAAATGATGTTATAACAAACTACTGCATGGCAAGCTGCAGTAGCAACAAGGTAGTTTCTGCTTGACATCTATACTCGACAAGTAGGCATGCAGGATTACTTCCTATTAGGACTCAGATAGAAGTAACTGAAGCAATTTAAAAGTCTGCACCCATCATGTGACCATCTTGTCTATCTGCCGTATGGATTAGTTGCAAGTTATATGGCATGTATTAGTTTACTACTAAGGGCCATAGGTTTGGTTGATTTAGAGACCAGTCACATGAATTTTCTATGTATCATTCTGTAACACCTCTGTGATTTCTCATATATAGAATATACTGAAAATTACTTTATCATATCATCTTCTGTAGCTCTAGGATGTTAAATTTGAAGGAGCTCTATTTGATTAGTGGGAAGGCTTAATGGGTAGCATACCTGGTAATACACTTCAAAGTTTGTTACTTTGAGCTTGTTATTGTTCACAAAGTCAAAGCATGTGCCTGACCAACCATCTTTAGAGATCACTAGGAAAAAAATTCATGTGATAGTGATATGTCGAATAAGAATGATAAAGGCCTCCACCCTTAATGCATATCCAAACTCCCAAGTGTCACTGATGATCAACACTAGCGTTGCTAAATGAAGTATGCTCAGCTCTCCATAGCAACAAACAAGCTAAACCTAACGCAGCAATAAGAGGTGATGCATGGTACCTCTGTTGTCTCTCTCTTACTGTGATGTTGGTGTTAGAATTTAGCCTAGTTTAGATAATGGTTAATTTTACCATCTACCTCTACACTACGAGATTTGCTAGCATAATTTGATGTTGTCTCGTATATTCATATGATAGCACCAGATATGTTCTTTCTCTAGATTTCTTCACTGACAACCCAATGACGAAATTAAGTTTGAGATAGCCTGAAATAAGTTTGCAAAAGATATATGTATTGTATTCTTAACATTTCGGTTTTAGGGGATGTCTATTGTTTGGATGTTGATGGTTCTCTGATAAGTATGCAATGATGGATTTTAGAAGGCACTAGGCTCAGATCATTACGCCTTTCAAGGCTCTTAATCAGCGGTGGTTCGACATGAAACCTTAGTTGTTTTCTGAATGACCTATCATGAACCGTTAAATGGCTCTCATTAGGATTTTACCTTTGCTGTAAACAAATTCGAAATATATGCAGATAGTTAGTTACAAGATGAAGTTGTATTTATTTATTTAGTTACAAGATGAAGTTGTATTTATTTGAACGTGTGCCCACAGTTATGACCCTCTGCTATTGATATTGTTGTGAACTAATTGTTTATTTGACTGTAATAATTTGAGTGAAATTTGAATCTCTGCTATTGTTATGAGCCAGTTGTATTACTGTGATTTGTATTGATGTAATTTGACTATAATAACTACTGTAATTTGACTGTTGTGAGCCACTCTGAAAGTGGCTACAATTGGTTAGATGCATTCTGAAATTGGCCACAATTGGTTAGAGTTATTTCTCTAAAACCCACATTACAAGGCACTATTGATATTGCCTTTAAAACTAATTTTACAAGGCACTTTTAACATTGCCTCTAAAATTCACATTACAAGGCACAATTGATATTGCCTCTAAAACTTACTTTACAAGACACTATTGATATTGCCTCTAAAACTCACTTTACAAGGCATAATTGATATTGCCTCTAAAACTTACTTTACAAGGCACTATTGATATTGCCTCTAAAACTGACTTTACAAGGCACATTTGATATTGCCTCTAAAACTGACTTTACAAGACATATTTGATATTGCCTCTAAAACTCACTTTAAAAGCACTATTGATATTGCCTCTAAAACTCGTTTTAAAAGTCACTATTGACATTGCCTGTAAAACTCACTTTACAAGGCACTATTGGATATGTTCTACATAAGAAAAAGAGGTATTAAAAAATATGCCTACAAAAATACTTTGCAATGCAATTTTTAGGTATGCCTTGTATATAAAAAGAGGCGTTAGAAAATATGCCTATAAAAGTACTTTACAAGGCACTTTTTAGATATGCCTCCAAATACATTTAACGACGGTAGCAGATGCGGCATTTTTATTTTTGCCTTAAATAATAATTTTAGGCAATTTGTCTATTTTTTGAGGCACTGTTATTTAAGAACGTGAGGTAGTGAGCAGTAGCAGCAGGTGCCTGCCTGACCCTCCTCAGAGCGCGCAGACCACCGATCGACGACCGCATGATGCACCTCACTCTGCACGCGCGACACGGCACAGCCACCGGTCCATGCATGGGTTTGGCAACCATCTGTCCACGTACTACGTACTCTTCTACCTCATGAAAATATATTCGTGTAGCCCATAATGTAAAATACATGTATTCCAAATATAAAAGTAAAATACATGTATTCCAAATATAAAAGTAAAATACATTGTATTTTCCGCACAGTAAAAAAAAGACAAATATAACAAATTCTAGAGAAAAGAAGGCTCATTCAAAAATTCTAGACAAATTCTAGACAAATATAAAATTAGGACGCTGCTACCCGGCGGTAGTTCTACCGATAAGAAAACTTGGCGGGTTCAGACAACGACATGTTTCGATAAAACCCACACGTGACGAGCTAAAAGGATAAACTTTACTATCGGCGACAACTCTATAAATTGCAAAATAGGATTCAAAACGAAAATTCAAAATATTTTTTACGTTAAACAGTTTGTTTGAATTAAGATTCGTTTCCACCGTTAGGCTGCTCGTGACGAGATCTTCGAAACTAGATTCAATGTTGATATGTTCTGACAATTTTTTTTTGGACCAAAAGTTATCCACCCGTAACACGGAAGTTATCCGGGCTTCAGCATACAAGTTATCCACTCAATAACATGTAAGTTATCCACTACTACAAAATTATCCACAATCAAGTGTTATGGACATATAACTTTTTTATTTATCCATAAGTTATCCACCCTTAACACGAGAGTTATCCAGGCTTCAGTATGTAAGTTATCCATCTAATAACATATAAGTTATCCACCGCTATAGAAATTTACCTACAAATAGAATATAGAATGTTATTCTAACGGCTCGGCCTTGTTACTCTTCGCCGCTCTCGTAGTGTATGTACTACTCAATCTCGAAAGGCTACCGCGTGAAACATCAAACATAATTTCATTAAAGGAACTAAAATTAAGTTTTTTGCATATAATAGAAATAAATGAGGTCTTATGCCGCAATCATCCACCACAGTAAGCCATAGTGAACAACGTAACGCTCAACGATTAGTCTAGCGGCTCGACTTCGTTGTCCATCGGCGCTACCGAGGGGTGACAAAGCCTAAAACGGTTTTATGGTACCGAGACTTCATCGCTCGTCGACGCTAACGCACTGATAGCAATAAAGTCTCACTACCCTAACAACTAGGCTATCGCGCTTCGATTAAACTTGCTCAACATGTATGCGAAAACGTCTATACCCAACACATTTATATGCTGGATAACTTATGTATTATAGGGTGGATAACATACATATTATGATATGGATAACTCATGTATTAAAGATGGATAACTTTTTGGTTCAATTTTTTTTCATCGAAACATATCAACATGGGATCTAGTTTTGAAGATCTCGTCGTGACTAGTCCAACGGTGAAAACGGATTCTAAATCAGACAAACAGTTTGATCTATATGTCATTTTAAGTTTTGGATTTGATTTTAAGCTAGTTCTGATCCGGTTTGTCATCTAGCGGCGGAATATGCACTCTCCATGTCACAGACCGGTCTAGGAATAGATTTGCCGTAAAATTAAGGGTCCCCATAAAACAAGGAGGGAAAACAAAGATGCTTTCGTTTTTTCTTCTTTTCATAAAAGCACAGTTACACAAGCTAGAACCAGGGAGGATAGGGTAGTCCACAAAAGCAATCTGGCAGCGGGCGAAAGCAAGCCGGTCTTGTGATCATCGGCGACAACCTGAGAAGCCATCATGTTGTTATGCCGATCAAGGGCGTCTTCTCTCCTCTCAAGTTCCGACCGGCACCTTCGCATCGCTTCCTTGATAGGCATGTTGTACACGTGGCTGCGTACTTGTACCGTCGAGTAGTCCGCCATGTCACTCGGCACCAGGTAGAAAACCCCTGCGTCCACGCGCCGACCCTTGTACCTCTTGCTTGCGTGGACGATGGTCTTGATCAAGCTCCGTATCGTGTGTCGATGCTGCTTGTAAGCTCTCCACTTGAGCATGCCCAGACTCTGGAGCTCGAGATAGTAGCGCGTCGCCCTTCGCATGTCCTCCTTGAGCGCCACCTCGCGGCCCAAGGGCGTGGTCCGCAGCAGCATGGTTTTCGCCCCCGCACCCTCGTCGCAAATCCTGGTGCCCCGCTCGTCGCGAATGCAGAGCCGGAACTTTCTTCTTCCGGTCTTGAATTTTGGCTTCATGTTCCTGCTGCTGCAACTCTATTATATTACATCAAGCAGCATGCGCCAAGCGAAATACTTACTATAAAAACAATATATATATATATATATATATATATATATATATATACATATATTGTTATTACTACTTTCTCCGTTGTATAATTCTTATCATGGTTTTTAGTTTGAATTTGAACTAAAACCACCACAAGAATTAGGGAAGCCAAGGGGAGGATAGGTCTGTACGTAGCAGTTAGAAACAGAGTGAGGGCCACCAATATACTATTAGTTCAGTCAAGCGATACAAGTCGATCAATCAATACGTGGGTATTTAATTTGCACCAAGGTACCTGCTGCTGCCGCCGCCGCCGCCGCCACCCTGCAGAACCACCTCGTCCATCTCCAACTCTCGATCACCAGCAGGCAAAAACACACCAACAAAAAGTATAGATCGATCGCTCAAGAGAGAGAGAGAGATCTCCTAGCTAGTCGATCTCTGGTAATTTATATACATACCGTGCAAAGACCATACCGTTACTGACCCGGTCGGTCGAGCTCCGTATCCTACAAAGACCATACCGTGCAAGTGTCGTGGTTCAAGGCGAACAGCTGGAAGGGCGAGTGCCACGACACCGTGAGTGTGTATGATCTGGCCAGGGACCTTGACCACTCTGTTTTCTACGGAGACGTCGTCGTTCGTCTGCCATCAAACATCAACGGAAAAACACCGCTGGTGCAGCAACCACAGGTGGAACGCGAAGAAGAAGAAGAAGAAGAAGAAGAAGAAGAAGAAGAAGAAGAAGAAGAAGAAGAAGAAGAAGAAGAGAGTGCCTGCCGATCTTTCATGGGTCGGATGTGTAGTTGACCTTCACAATGGCCGCGTCCAAGTTAAGTGGGGTGACGGAAGCACATCAATGGTATATGCACCAGGCGTGGCCATATAATTGATTTGTCATGCTTCTCTATATCGAAAGCCAAATATAGCCTATAATTCTTTTTTATTAGTCAATCGTAGTCAGGGGCGAAGCCAAGGGGGGCTAGCAGGGGCTAGACCCCCTCCTAATTATCGGTCCCCCTCAATACATAAGTGCAGGTTTTAGTACTAAATTAATGGATTTATAGGTTTAATTAACACTAAGCCCGAATTTAATTAATTTGTCGTGCTTCTCTATATCGAAAGCCAAATATAGCCTATAATTCTTTTTTATTAGTCAATCGTAGTCAAGGGCGGAGCCAAGGGGGGGCTAGCAGGGGCTAGACCCCTCCTAATTATCGGTCCCCCTCAATACATAAGTGCAGGTTTTAGTATTAAATTAATGGATTTATAGGTTTAATTAACACTAAGCACGAATTTAATTGATTTGTCGTGCTTCTCTATATCGAAAGCCAAATATAGCCTATAATTCTTTTTTATTAGTCAATCGTAGTCAGGGGCGAAGCCAAGGGGGGCTAGCAGGGGCTAGACCCCCCCTAATTATCGGTCCCCCTCAATACATAAGTGCAGGTTTTAGTACTAAATTAATGGATTTATAGGTTTAATTAACACTAAGCCCGAATTTAATTAATTTGTCGTGCTTCTCTATATCGAAAGCCAAATGTAGCCTATAATTCTTTTTTATTAGTCAATCGTAGTCAAGGGCGGAGCCAAGGGGGGGCTAGCAGGGGCTAGACCCCTCCTAATTATCGGTCCCCCTCAATACATAAGTGCAGGTTTTAGTATTAAATTAATGGATTTATAGGTTTAATTAACACTAAGCACGAATTTAATTGATTTGTCGTGCTTCTCTATATCGAAAGCCAAATATAGCCTATAATTCTTTTTTATTAGTCAATCGTAGTCAGGGGCGAAGCCAAGGGGGGCTAGCAGGGGCTAGACCCCCCCTAATTATCGGTCCCCCTCAATACATAAGTGCAGGTTTTAGTACTAAATTAATGGATTTATAGGTTTAATTAACACTAAGCCCGAATTTAATTAATTTGTCGTGCTTCTCTATATCGAAAGCCAAATGTAGCCTATAATTCTTTTTTATTAGTCAATCGTAGTCAAGGGCGGAGCCAAGGGGGGGCTAGCAGGGGCTAGACCCCTCCTAATTATCGGTCCCCCTCAATACATAAGTGCAGGTTTTAGTATTAAATTAATGGATTTATAGGTTTAATTAACACTAAGCACGAATTTAATTGATTTGTCGTGCTTCTCTATATCGAAAGCCAAATATAGCCTATAATTCTTTTTTATTAGTCAATCATAGTCAGGGGCGAAGCCAAGGGGGGCTAGCAGGGGCTAGACCCCCCCTAATTATCGGTCCCCCTCAATACATAAGTGCAGGTTTTAGTACTAAATTAATGGATTTATAGGTTTAATTAACACTAAGCCCGAATTTAATTAATTTGTCGTGCTTCTCTATATCGAAAGCCAAATGTAGCCTATAATTCTTTTTTATTAGTCAATCGTAGTCAAGGGCGGAGCCAAGGGGGGCTAGCAGGGGCTAGACCCCTCCTAATTATCGGTCCCCCTCAATACATAAGTGCAGGTTTTAGTATTAAATTAATGGATTTATAGGTTTAATTAACACTAAGCACGAATTTAATTGATTTGTCGTGCTTCTCTATATCGAAAGCCAAATATAGCCTATAATTCTTTTTTATTAGTCAATCATAGTCAGGGGCGAAGCCAAGGGGGGCTAGCAGGGGCTAGACCCCCCCTAATTATCGGTCCCCCTCAATACATAAGTGCAGGTTTTAGTACTAAATTAATGGATTTATAGGTTTAATTAACACTAAGCCCGAATTTAATTAATTTGTCGTGCTTCTCTATATCGAAAGCCAAATGTAGCCTATAATTCTTTTTTATTAGTCAATCGTAGTCAAGGGCGGAGCCAAGGGGGGGCTAGCAGGGGCTAGACCCCCCCCCCCCTAATTATCGGTCCCCCTCAATACATAAGTGCAGGTTTTAGTACTAAATTAATGGATTTATAGGTTTAATTAACACTAAGCCCGAATTTAATTGATTTGTCGTGCTTCTCTATATCGAAAGCCAAATGTAGCCTATAATTCTTTTTTATTAGTCAATCGTAGTAACATGTTCCAACATTCTTTGTTTGTGTAACTAGAACTAATAGCTAGCACCATATGCAATCGTTCAGATCGGATGCCTGCCACCATCGCTCGCTCCTACTCACTAGCCAGACGCCACGCGATGCCGCGACGCCATGCTAGTCAGCCATGTTGTTTGCCAGTTTATTCCTTTGTTAATCATTCTGCAACGCCACCAACAAGCATATTGTGCCATCGAGTATAGGAATCATTAATCAATCTTCCTCACTCTGATTTAAGGTACCAAATCGTTAGTATTTTGTCGATAGATTGCATAACTTATAGTCTAGTTGATTAATTTACAAAAAAAATGCGTCTTTTGTTTGATGTTTGCTCGGTGATGATGACAACTTATTGTATAATAATTGGAAAATAATAATAGAAAGATCACCTGCAATGGAATTATCCATCTTTATACTCGTAGAGATAAAGTTGATCCAATATAAACTAACCTTTTGTTTTGTATTGTCTAAGATTTAGTGCTACATATTAATATCAGTTCTCTGCCGATACTTTAATATACTGTTATGTTTTTTATCCAAACAGTTCTTCCAACACAAAATGATAGGTAGTTGTTATCTTCATGAGAAAAAAAAATCTTATATATGATCATCAGTATGTTCGTCCCTCTCAATGTCAAATCCTGGCTCCGCCCCTGCATATATATATATATATATATATATATATATATATATATATATATATATATATATATATATATATATATATATATATATATATATATATATCTTCTGTTACTACTAATTAGACATTATATATCAACTCACACTCTATCTGTAAATAGATGGATGCTGTTTCACATATTTAATAAGTATACTGCACATATGGCATTTCAGGTATTGCCCCATGAGATCAGTGTGGCCAATAAGGAACACTACACGAAACTGCAGGCTGAAATGGGTGACTGGGTGGAGGAGGACAGTGTCGATGCTCCTCAAGAATTGGGTTCTGCCAACATGGTATCTATCTATCAATCTCATGCACCTTCAGTTTATAAACTTAATACGTAATACATCTACAAATCTAGTTAATTATGTACTAATCACGCCCTAATGTATGCTATTATATATCCAACCTATAGGACCATGATCCGCATGATCCGGCAGATGCTAGAAACATTGAAGGAGGCGGGGTTGACGGTTCTATGAATCAATTAGATTGCTCTACTACTGCCACAAGGATGAGCAGGTTGGGTGATTTCATCCGGTCCATGATCCGAGAGGCTGTCCAAGTATTGGCCCAAGGCAAGCGGTGCCTTGCAAACTATCCATCCTCGTCAGCCTCAAATCTTCCTCAAACCACACAGAATGTTCAAGTGTCCACACATGCATCCGTGGGTACTCAGCAAGATCCTAGTATTCCAGGTGCTGTGACGGAGGCCAGCTTTGCTCCTGAGCCAAGAATTCATGGCGATGACTCTGTCGAGGATTTCGTGATGGCCACCGGTGATGATGATCCGTCTAAATTCCCACACTTCAATGTAGCGCAGAGCCCTCCGGACCACCATTACTTCGACATCATGGACCAGGTAGGTGCACTAAGAGAAGTTACTCCATCTTTCCCTTATTTTTGGGGTATGCATGATTTCACTTATTTGCTAATAACTTTATGCATGATTTCTCTTATATTTGCTAATAGCTTTCTTCAAATATATATAGATTTACCTGCGTGCACTTATTTGTCGTGAAATGCTTTGATTCAAACGGGATAGTAAATATACCACTGTTTTCTTGTTGTGACGTAATATTACATTCTACCACATACAGTAGATGTTTCTATACTTAACTCATTTTGATAACTATAGGCTTCAACTACATCAGGCATTGTCTATTTTTCACTAGGGGCGCTCGCTAATATGTGTGATGATCGATGTACTTGTTCTCACTAATGGAAGTTGAGTACACTTAACCAATGCTCTTTCTTTTGGCTGCAGGGCAGCAGCGGCGGAAAGAAGTGGGTCAAGACTGTGCAAGTGGAGTGGAAAATACTGAAGAACAGTTTACCAGGTACGTACCTCGCACCAGACCAAGGCAGGTTTTACAGTAGCCTACGCTTGTTGCATGTAATCTCAGTGAATCATCAGCAACGATTTTTTGCATCTGTAGACACTATCTATGTGAGGGCATTCGAGGACCGCATGGACCTGCTCCGGGCGGCGATGGTGGGCGCGAGTGGAACACCATACGAGGATGGGCTCTTCTTCTTCGACCTGCAGCTTCCACCGTCCTATCCTGCCGTACCACCGCAGGTGTACTACCACTCCTTTGGCCTACGTCTCAATCCAAACCTCTACGGCTCCGGCACGGTGTGCCTCAGTCTGCTCAACACCTTTGGCGGTGAGGGCACAGAGGTCTGGTCACCGGGTACGTCAAGCCTCCTCCAGGTCGTCGTCTCTATCCAGGCCCTTGTCCTCAACGCCCAGCCCTACTACAACGAGGCCGGGTACGAGACCCAGGTTGACACGCCGGAGGGCCACCGTAACGCACTGCCATACAGCGAGAACACCTTCCTGCTCACTCTCCGGACAGCGCTCCACCTGCTGCGCCGGCCGCCAAAAGGATTTGAGGAATTCACCAGGGACCACTTTCGTCGACGGGGGAAGTACGTTCTTAAGAGATGCGAGGCATACCTGCGGGGATGTGTGCCTGAAGAGGAAGGTGGCATGGAGCTTCCGTGCTCAAGCGGCTTCAGGATTGCGCTTGCCAACATGGTTCCAAGGCTTGTGGCTGCATTCACCGAGATTGGCGCGGAAGAGCTTGACCGCTGCCCTCTCACCACCACCCAACAAACTCTGGTATAATACATACAGATACTTCAGTTTTTTTTTTTTTTGAGAGAACAGATACTTCAGTTGGAGGCAGCAGTAGCAGTAATGATGTAATGTACAGGAGTACTACTTGAATACTGTGCATACGTTCTCAACCATAAACTATTATATATGTAGTTGGCAAATTCGTGAACCCAAAAATGAAAATATTTCTCTATTATAATAATATTTTCAAGCTATGTCCTCGCATCTTAATTCCCCTTCCCAATGGCCACCGATAGCAAATGGCAGCCAACCCATTTCCAGCACAGCAAAGACTCAAAGAACATTCTCATTTTGGATGTATTACCATAACTGCTAAAACCAGAATAATGGACTATTTATTTTGACAATGAATTCTTCAGGAATGCGCTAATACACTTTTAGTTGTATTTGTCATTCTGGTGGATTATGATAATCCTCTTTTAGTACGGAGTATATACTATGCAAAAGCGGGTTTGGTAAATAGACAACACATGTACATTACAAATTGGCATGCACGAATAGTCGGCGAATATACTGGATCCGGGATCAATCTTCTATGAACATGATCCCAAATTTGGAAAGAGATGCCAAATAGAGGATAATAGCTCCTGTCTAAATAACTAGAACTAACAAAGCTTGACATTTAATCATTTCAGGAAATAAACAGATAAAAGTGATTAATTATATGGATAGTATCTGAAAACAAGAATTGAACATTATAATGCATGACTGCTACTTGGGTGATATGTGGTTCCATTTTTTTTTTTCAATCAATGTAGTGTCACGCGAAGTTGTAAACTACATAAATAAGATTAGTAGAGACTATATACATTTGTGCCCACAATAGCGAAAAAGCCCCTAGATGGCCATTGGAGACCCTGCGATTTTTAGTGACCTCATTACAGTTCATAAAACAGTAGTATAACAGACATTAGCAAATAGAAATTGCATACCGCAAGATAAATGGTTGATGCAAATGCATAATGAAAGGCACGATTAAGAACAAACATTGACTAAACTAGAACAATTACGTTGTTAGATCACACTGGCAAGTGATGAAATACTTTGCTAATTTGGCATAGCATTTTGACATAGATGAAATCCACCAAACCCACGGAACACTTACCATACTGTCCATCACATGATGTCACGATGGAACGGCTGCAACCCAATAAGTCATCCTGCATATGAAGGTGATGATCATCGTGTCCCTTGATCAACAATGAGAAGTTAAAACCAAATGAAGGAGGTCAAATATATTTCTGTTTGCATTAGAACAAAATGAATAACTAAACACCGCTATGCTCAAACGAAGGAAACTTATGGAAGAACCCAAGAATATGTGCCCACAGAGTCCCATGAAAATGGTGGGAGGAGCCATGCCGTCATTAACAATGCACCTTTCCGCCAACCGTTCCTCCAGGTGCAGCTGCTTCAGCATCGGCGGACCGTCCACACATTCCCCTCAATGACAGAAACAACAGCCAATCTTAAAGCTTCACAGTCTCGCGGATGCCGAATTAGCAGAACAGTCTGGAGATGCATTGCTTCGAACAGCTTGTGTGCACGTTTGGCCTCCACCAGATCGCTACAATGGAATGGCAGAACGCCCAGATATCAGCCGCACTCTGGGTGCTGACAGGCGGCGGCTCTGCGCGGGGACAACCGAACAAGCAGCGGCGGCGAGAAACTGAGTGCATGCGTGGGCGCGCACGGCGAACAGATACAGCCTGCGGGCGAGTGGCCAAGGCGGAAGGGGTGGGGGAGGAGGCGTGACGTGACTGAAGCTCCTCTACAGTTTCCGTGACTATCCAGTCCTTTTGACTCGAACATAATTTAACCTTTTTTTTTCCCGTAGTGCGTCCAATACACACACACTTCGGGAGTCATGCCTCTCATACTACAATTGATCATATGTTGCCCGCCAAAACATCAATACACAATCTGTTTTGCAACCAAAAAAAAAGGTGTAATTACTGCATGCCATTACGTTGACATGAAGGAAATTCAACTGGTAGTGAAGCATTATATTACTTCATGACATTACTTCTTTCACGGCTGGCGCGAAGAAGTGACGAACACGGGTTTGCATTACCCGTCAATGCGCTGGGGCACCGGCGACTCTGGAAACCTTCGCACGGCGGTTATCCCGACACGTTGACGGCCCTGCGGCTAACGCACCCGGCCAGCAGTCCCGCGGCCGCTCTCCCGGGCGCCGGCGCGGCCGCCACCGCGCTCCGACGGGGCGGACATGTCCACGGCGCTCGCGGTCACCACGCTCCATTGGATGCTCGCCTCGCTGGGCTCGTAGGGGCAGTCGTCGATCACGAGGCTCTCGATCTCGAACAGGTCCGAGCTCGACTCGCTCCCGCTGTCGTTGTCGCCGTCGCGGCCTCCACCTCGGCCGCCGCGGACTTTGGCCGGAGCTTGAAGAGTGAAGCTTCCTCTCCTAAAGCTCGCGCTCACGTACTCGGCCGCCTTCTCCTCCCTTACGATGGCGCCCACTTTCGCCGCGCCAAGGGTCAAATTTGGTTGGAGGCCGCCGGAAGCGACCACGCCACGGTTGCCGTCGAGGTTAGCCTTCTCCATCCTCAGGTCTCTGTACCACTGGATTCTGCTCGCTGCCGCCTTGCTCGATTTGGCGGCGGCCTCCTTCGCCTCACCGCGGCCGTCGTTGATGCGCACGGCTCTCTTCCCGGAGCACGGACGAAGGAGCTCGTTGACCTGCAGGCAGCACTTGTTTCTGGGGCGGCGACGCGCGTCGTCCCGGAGGAACACGGTCTGGCTGTTGGTGCTGGCCCCTGAGGCGGCGCTCGCTGCCGACGCGCACGTCCACGCCGGCTTGCTCATCGGAATAGCGGGACGCGCCACCGTCTCCACGGGCATGGAAGATGCGGAACCCTCCTTGTTCTCGTCCTCCGTTGCGCCCTTGAAGTACCGCTCCGCCGAGAACATGTTGAGCTCGCCGTCAGCGTGAGTGCGCCGCCGGCTCGTCGGGGTACTGCTGTTCGGCGGCAATATTGTCACCCTCGCCGGGCTGGCGTGGACGGCCTCAGTGGTGAGGTCAAGGTCGGCCGGAGAGGCGTCGTGCCGCCGACGGCCAAGCTCCTGCTCATAGCCGACCTTCAGATCACCATTTATTATGCGCTCCATGTCCATGGTGCAGTAGTGCAACCGAACACAGCACGAATTAATACTACAAGTATTATCAAGTTTCCATGTATCTCAATCCACAAACACACCTAAACGGTGAGAATATCCACACTTATATAGAGAACATGAAAAAGATTGGTACACCCATTCCACCAACTTTTCATATACAGTACTACTTATTTTGTTAATTGATTACTACTCCCGCCGTCTCAAAATATAAGATGTTTTAGGTGTGTGAAGAAAATAAATCTAGACTTCTTTTAGTGTATAGTTTCATTCTAAAGTTGAGTGAACCTACATACTAAAACAAGTCTAGATTCATTTTCTTTACAAACCTAAAACATCTTATATTTTGAAAATGGAGGGAGTACTATTTATTTTTGTTGCTAATCTGTCTCTGTGAAGCAACAGTGAGGAGATAACGAGGCTGCGAACGCCAACTGGTTCAGAAAGAGAATTATCGGGCCATGCGTTTTGCATAAATTCAGGGCGGGGTCGGCAAAATGCGAGGCCCTATGACACTAGGAATTTTTAAATATTCAACAATTACAACGTATATGCCAGAATATCTTATACATAGCAATTGGATATACAACCCAGCTCACTTGGTTAGAGGAGGAATGTATGACCTAGCCGTCCAGGTTCAATCCTCAAATATGTGAAATTGTGTTTACCACTGATATAGACATATTTAGTTGATAGGGGAGCGGATATACGATTGATAAAAAATAGTAATTAGATATATGAATAAATCATTCTCCTATTTTTTTCTAAAAAAATATTCAATAATATGAACAAAAGAATTAACCAAATTTGGGATTGAAATAGAACTGGAACGCAAAGATCGGAGAAGAAAAGATGCAAGGACAAGGGATGAGGGACGCATCGTACCTACCGATTGATGAACTGGATCCACAAAATTAGTTTTCGCGATGATCGAACTAAGAACCTCTTGTAAAAAAAACGGAACCGCCGGGCGACGTCACGCAGACTCGGCCACAGGTAACGCTCTGGAGTCCTTGCTCGCATTGTGTGGCTTCCTGGAGGACGGGAGGGCCCAGTCTCAGATAAATTGGCCCAATCCCGCCTGTTTAATTCCCAGGGGCCACAGCCTAGAAACGAGTTTCTTTTTGCTGCATATCTATATAAACTTGTACTATAATTTTAGGACCCAAATTTTTACGGACCCTGTGCGGTTGCACAGTTTGCACTCCCGCTGGCTCGGGCCTGCATAAATTCTTGGAAGCTTTAGATTTGATGCGAGAAAATTCTCCGATGGATTTGGTGGTTGGTGCCTCAACATCCACAAGCCACACGAGGTCCTGGCTAGAATTCTGATGAATCTCGTGTTAACGTTAACACTTCCGTTGAAACGTAATTGTTTGGTAGTGCAAAGCGAACAGTGGCGTGCCTGAAGGGAACAGGGGAGACAGGCATGTAGTATCTTATCCATTAGGATTTAGGACATGTAATGTACTAAGACACAACAGAAATTCGGGAAACATTCATGTCGAGTGGCCCAAAGATCGCGTATCTGCAAGGCGTATGGGCCGGTGTTTGGTTTCAGTTTGACTTTGGAAAGATTATTATGCAGGATGATGACAGCTTGGCAAGTGGAAGCGGATGTCTGAGCTCTCGGAGCATCCCACCTCGTTGTGGCATTCCCAGGCTAAAATTGTGTTTCGGAAAGAACAAAAGTGATCCGGATGGATGAATTTATTTGCCTGAGAATGGAACCACGTTCCCAGCTCGCGCAGGCCACGCCGTGCCCGATGCCGCCTGTTGGGGAGGTGACTCCGGATAGGGTCATGACGGGGAAAGACAAAAGGAGATTCCCCTGTCATATGCTGCCGAGTTACTGTCTATATTGGCCGAATCATGTAAAGGTCGGCCGAGGTAAGCACGACCATGACACCTATGAGAGGAGTTGTACATTACCCGGCCGACATACGAGTTAAGTCGGCCGAGTAAGTCCGAATAACCTAACTGCAGGTGAAGGACAAGCCGAGTTAAGTGGGACAGGGCCGAATAACATGAAGCTTGCAGGAGAAGGAGGTGCCTATAGTCAAACCCTAGCCACGGGCTAGGAGGAATCTGAACAGAGCCAAGCACAAAGGACAAGGCGCAGAGCAGCAGAAGGGCAGAAGGAGGTCACGGAGGTGACAGTCCTGGAGCCCGAGGCGTGCAGGTGGGGTTCTCTGGAACTTTGCCGTCATTATAAGGGGGGCACGGAAAGGAGCTCGCCAAATATGCTTGCCACGTCAGCCCTAGAGGAGCCAAGGCCCCCCTTTATAAGGAGAGGCATGGGTTCCTGAGAGGGGGATCGGCTCATTCTACACCGTTAGGCTTGTGAAGTTCATCTTCTCTTCCTGCATACAGATCAAGGAGCACTTGTAGCCCAAGAGAGGAAAAATAAAGATCGGTCTGTTAGTCATTCGTGTGTAGAAATAACTACATCTTCCCTCCCCAGATCCCTCTAGCATCCATTGGCCCCATACTTTAGCCTACCCATGGCATCTGCCGTGCCACCACCACGATAGTCGGCGCCCACCGTGGGGCCAGCAGCGGTGCTAGCTAGAGTCAAGATCCGGACGGGAAACTTCATCCACACTGGCGAGCGCGTTGTCTCTGGCTTAGTCCGGAGATTTTATATCTGTGACTATGTCAGCGATAATGCAGGCAGCTTCAGGAGAAAAACTCCTCCGCGCAACGACGTCTTCATCAACTTGGGCATGCACCAGATCTACGTCGGCATCGACACTTCCTGCGTTTATCCTCACAAATTATCGTTGCAGGAGAGCCCCCCTCAACGCCGCGAACGGTTCGCGTGGAGAACGCCCCGTCAGCAGCGTCGATGTGATGGTCGCAGCCGGGGTGCAGGCGGGAGCAGCAGGCGCCGGATCAAGCAAAGATCCGACGACGGGAGTACAGGTGACCACAAAGCTGGCAGCTCCGCAGCCCACCGAGGTAGATCCTTCGGCAGCCAAGCCAACCGAGGTGCAGGAGACAACCCCGAAGGCACCAAGGGTAAGATGGCCACCTCTAGACAGACCAGAAAATATTCTTCAGGCAACTATAGATAATCTGACTACGCCTGTAGCGTCGATACTCGATCCGGCTAATGCTCAGACAGAGTTAGAGGAAACCAGGCAAAAGGTGCTGGTAGAGGCAAAAAAGGTGTCGGCATTGCGGGAATCCTTAAACAGGACCCTGCGAGAATATGCCAAGGCAAATAAGCTAGATGTCGCCCCCGAGCGGGTTGATGAATTAAGATTGAGAGGGAAAAACCTCATGGATGATATCAATAAAGAACATGAGACTCATAAGGCAGATTCAGTAGATCTAGGCTTGCCGAGGTATAGCACCCCGACAAAGAACCTAAGGGCGGCAAATGCCGATGCACTAGAGTTAGAAGGACTGACCGGCGAAGCCCGGCAGAAACAGCAAGAAAGAGTGAATGAGCTGGTGCGCATTGCGAACCAGCAGAATGAAGAAATGTTTAGGGCAGACCCGGCAAGACTCGGTGCCTCACGTATGGTTCATTCGGCTAGAGCAGCACCGCCCTATCTGTGGCAGTAGCATCTTCGCCCGGAAACAATACGCGAAAAGATAGAGCAGTAACTTCAGGAAAAAGAAACAAGCAGATTGTACCGTATGATCCGGCGGTAGCTGAAAAGATCAATGAGAACAAAGGCAATGGAAGCCGAGGTAACAGTGGCGAAAGAAACCCCGGCCGTGCCAACAAAGGCAACGGAAGCCGAGGTAACAGAGACCTCGGAAGAGGAAATCATGAGAACAATATCCCAGCAGAAGGAAGGAGGGATCCGCCGCCCAATCCTCAGACGAGATATGAACCTCGGCAGGAAAGAGAAGTGAGACCAGCTCGCCATAATCAGACAAATGAGAGGTACAATGATGGTTATTCAGATATGGAGTATGCAGGGCATGGTGGAAATGACCATTATGGAATGCAGGAGAGAGTAGTGTACAGAAACTTGCCATCAAATGATGCAAGACTAAAACTGGACATGTTGTACTGGTCCGAGTTGTTAGAGGAGCAGGGTCCGCCGGGTCCGGCATGTTTCGGACCCCGGATCATGGGCGAGCCGCCTGTGCCAAATTTTCAGCTGGCAAGGGGCACGAAAACATACAATAGGAGCATCAAACCACAAGATTGGTTAATTGACTATGCCACTGCAGTAAAAATAGCTGGCGGAAACTTGCGATGGGCAGTAAGATATGTCCCGCAAATGCTGGAAGGACCGTCCAGAGTATGGCTGAATAATTCTGCCAGCGGGCAGTATCAACTGCTGGCTTGATTTTGAAGAGATGTTTGTCAGCAACTTTACCAGCACTTACAAGAGACCAAACAGGCCACAGCAGCTTGCAATGTGCAAGCAAAGGCCGAATGAGACAGACAGAGAATTCTTGACTCAGTGGTGTAACCTCAGGAATTCATGCGAGAGAGTTATAGAATCACAAGCGATAGCTTGGTTCGCTCAAGGATGCCGTTATGCCAGTGTCTTGTGGCAGCGACTGCAAAGAGATATGCCAACCACGTTGGCAGAAACCATCAGAATAGCGGATTCGTATGCATTGGGAGATCCAACGCAACCAGAGCTGATGTCGGCGGACCATCGGGAGCATCAAGATCAATATGCAAGAGATGTGGCCGGATCGTCGAGGCGCAACGAGTTCAGAGGTAGAAGAAGAGAGGAAAGACCGGATTATAGATATGCCTCCAATCAGGTGGCAGCGGTAGTGCAAGATCAGCCGAGTCACGGAAACAGTTAGCGACATAAGAATGGTCCTCAGCAATGGACACCAAGGAATGAAGGGAAGAGACAGTGGACACCAGAACAGAAGAAGCAATGGCAGGAAAGGCCGAAGTACACGTTTGAATCCATGTTGGATCAACCGTGTAAGTTTCACACTCCAAACCCGGCCAAGCCGGCGCCTGGATGAAAAATGCAATGGGGAACCCGGCGAGCATGCAAGCACCTTCCCATCAGGCACATCAGCAGCAGCAGCCGCATTTGACTGGGGCAAATGCACAGCAGCTAATGTTACCCCCTCCTCCCCCGAGGTATGATAACTCGGACCGGAGTGATGCAGTGCATCAAGTGATAAATCAAGGTCAGGATGGAAGGATGTAGCATCCCAATTGTCTAACAATTGCAATGCTACTAGCCTAGTCTATATAAATGCTACTTCCTATATATAATTGTTGCATCATAATTATATCATGCTCATGTCATGATGCCACCTTGCATTTGAGCATCATATAAAACCCTTTTTGTTTTGGATGTTCTCTCATATGCATTATTAATTGTAGTTGCCTCTTGATACATTGTATTTGGTTTTTGATAAATGCTTGATGCCCAAGTTGAGTTGGGGGCATTTCTCTTTCAACTCCACCACCTTTCTTTGGCTTCATCTAAAATTCCACCACCCTGGTCATATATGAGCCCTTGTTTTTCTTTTGCTATTTAAATCTAGCTCATATGTGTTGGTGTGGATCCATTCTATCTCCACATGCTCTCATATATGCACCATATTGTTTTCACATTATTGGTTTATGAGAGCCACATGGCCACCTTTGCATGCCTTGTGAGTGGAACCCTTTTCTAGCTTCCATATGGGTTGTTTTGGGGTTTATGCTCATGTTGGGATATTTTTGGGCTTATTAAATACCTAGTGGCACATACACACTAGCAAGTCCCATTTTTATTCAAATATGGACATCTCCATCTACTCCACATGGAGCATTCCTTTAATTCTTTTAGCTTGGCTTTATTCCATATTTTGGAATGCATATGTATAAATGCCATGGATATTTATTTTGTTTTCACAAGATAAAACCTAGCATTAATGTTTATGCATGGGCCATGCAATCCTAACCCTTGGCCTTCTTCTCTTTGTTTTGTTTTATTTTGGTTTGAGCTTTGCTTTTAAATTCAAACTAGATGTTCCTTTGTTTTTGAATCTCTTAAAACCCTAATATAAACCTACCTCTTTGGTTTGGCTAAACCAAACCATCCCTAACCCTAAAACCCCCTCTCTCTTTTCTATCTCTAAACCCTCACCACCTTTTATCTCATCCTCTCTTTTGACTAGATCTTGTTTGATCTTGGCTTGTTCTTGCTTGATCTTGTCAAAAGAAAACACTCCACCTAACCCTCTCTCCAAACCCTAACCCGAGCCCCTCTAGTCCTAACCGAAGCTCACCCGAGCCTCTCCCTCCTCTCTCTCTCCTTCTCTCTGCCAGCAACCCCACCCGAGCCTACCCTTCTTGGACGCTCCCTGGTCCCACCTGCAGCCTCTCCACGACCTACCTGCCCTGCCCTGCCCGAGCAAGCACGTGAAGGAGGAGGAGAAAAGGTGGCCCGAGCCACCTTTTCCACCGTCTACCCCACGGCATCCTCCCCTCTCCCCCTAGCCTCTACCCTTTTCCCCACGTCTCCTCGCTCTCGTCCAGATCCAACCCGGGGTAACCTTCCTCCCCTCTCCTCTCCAGCTACCCTGTTCCTTTCTTCTCCAACCCCGGCCGCCGCTCTCGGTGTCGCCGTCCACCTACAGATCAAGGAGGCGGGCGTGTAGACGCGGTTGTCGGGGAAGGCCTCAGCCGTCTTCTGCGTCGCCCTGTACACGGCAACGAGGAGGAGGCGAACCAGGCCACCAGAACCATCGCCGCTCCGCCGAAAACCCTAGATCCGGGTGCGCCAGCTCCGTCGACGGTCTGCTGCTCCCCAAGCCGATCCAACGCCACCGACAGCCCCGCGGTGAGCCTCCCTCTCTCCCTGTCATGGTCCGCCTCGCTGTCGTCGCCTGTGCTCGCCGGTCAAATCGTCGAACGGCCTCGGTGCGCGGCAGCCGACGTCGTTCCCTCCTTGCCTCGCCGCGCAGCGACCTAGCTAGCATGCGTCCGCTCCTCTGTCACCACCCTGGAAGCCACCGCACTGGTTACGCCCCGCAGCGCGCACGCCCGTGACCCAGGTTCGATCCCCCGTGCGCCGCTCCTTGGCGAGCACCGATCGGTCGACGCAGAGAAGATCCACAGTGGCCGTGTCCTTTTTGCGATTGAGCCCCTGCCCTTTTTCCCGCCTGAACCCGCGGTCCAGCCTACCCCGCATGTCAGCCGCCTAGCGTTTTGCAGAAAAGCCCCTCTGTTTCCTCGAGCCGTAACCCGCACTCCCTCACCGAGCCGCGTGGCCGAACCTCCCCTCTCGCTGTCACGTGGGCCCGCAGCCACTGGGCCCGCTTGTCATCCGTGTGGGCTAGCCAGAGCCACGGTAGCGAAAGCTTTTCCCTGTGCGCGTGTGCCCTGTCAACAGTGGCCCACCCGTCAGTGGATTGGGTCCAATTCACCTGGGTGTAAAAAGTCCTGGCAAATTTCTGTTAAATAAAATGTTTTTAGGAAATGTTTAAATTTCAAATTCAAATCTGTTTTAAATAACTTTAAAATTATAATTCCAAATAATACATGTAATATATGTTTTGAAATTAGAAAAATATGAGGAATTCAAATATGCCCTCCAAAATATATTTTGAACACTTTCAATTTCAAGTTGATTAAAATTACAATAAAATGCCCTTTTTCCTTAATTAATTAATAACTTTTGATTTATAACTCCAAATTTGACAAATGATATGTCTAAAATGATTAGCTCGACGAGATCTTTCTGTTTATGCATTCCATGTTCTGAATTGCAGCATGCATCATATAAATATAAAGTATACAGCAACTTAATAGTGTATAAAATATGATTAAAACCCCATAAAATGTTTATTTCTTGTATTCCACACCTCACCCATGCCATGTTACTTTATTGCCATGCAAATTGTGCATCATTCATCATGGCATGATTGCTTGCTTGACGCATTTTATTCATATGCTTGTGCACTTTATTTATGTTAGCCCTTGTTTGTTTGGTTCTTCTTCGAATAGACGCTGAGCAGGGGATATATCAAGAAACCCAGGAGCACTACCCAGATCCTTCTCTCGCTTCAACTGAGCTGCCAGGCAAGCACTACCACATGCTTGCATACATATAGTACCTATTGCCTCTATCTTGTTCTTGCATCATTGAGTCGCGATTGCATTAAACTGAATCCCAAGTACTGCATAGCCTTTACTTTTAAACCCCACCGAAGCTTGTTCCTCCATCCCATGAGCCATCACTACAGGAGTTGTTTGAGCCATGCGAGTCGTAGAACAGCATGTGTAGGGTATGTGAGTGTCTGATGGATAACGAGGTACCTAAACAACTTAACCTGAGTAGTAATGGGATAACTAATGAAAGTGGCACCGGTGAGCAATAACTGCTATTTGGTTTTTCATGCTCATTTGTGTCCCGTAGGACCCCGAGTACTTGATTCCTGTTTCTTGAATATTCGCGCTATCCACATCCGGGAGGCTTATGAACCCCCCTGAGCCAGAGTTTGATTCATTCTTATTTCTTGGGGCCACAAAGTAGTTTGGGGCTTTATTACTATTCTGTACTTATGCCATGCTTTACTGCTTTATTTAAGATTGTGCGAGGATGCACCTGTACTGTTTAGGAAAGCGGAGTGTTTTCGCGGTATCGACAAGCCCAGTCACACTTTCGGGTTCCCAGTCGTTTACAGCCACTGACGCAAACCTTGAGTCCGTCTCGGAGTCGGCTAACTTCGTTGCGGGTAGCTTAATGGGGTGGCCCCCTGAAATATTTCTGAATCCTGTGATCGCTTTGTCGTGACTGCCTCGTTGGGTTTTGATTTGGTTTTTCCGAGGTTGATCGAGTGTGTGTTGCTATTTGTGCACCCCTGCAGGGTAAAACTTTCTGAAAGCCGTGTCCGCGGTTATGGACGACTTGGAGCATAGTTTCTCGATCATAGACAAGCATAACTAAAGTACCGCTTTTAATTTGACTAAGTACCTGACTAGTAAATAGTGCAACACTCATGGAATGGATAATAAAACTGCCAACGGATGGGGGGTTGTTCGTCCGCTTCCTCGTTGGTAAGCGAGGAGGAGGATGGATCTGTTAATATTACTGTTATAACTGTTGTAGTAATTCACGGACATCCGTCTATCTTTGGTTAGGCGAATGGTTAGCGAGTATCTATAGAATTGTTAGGGTTTATCTTTTGCTGCAATTGCGTCACCCCAGGTGTGTCCCCTTTAGAGGCATAAAGACTTGCTGAGTACCCCTAGGGTCTCACACGATAAATTGTTTGATTCAGATGAACAGGTAATCTCGCAAGATGGATACTGGGTGGAGGAGACGGACGATGTGGGCAACGATCATTCGGTGTAGAGATTCCGGGAACGGGGATCCGTGAGATCTGTGGGTGGGATGTGTTTATTTATGGGGCATCTTATGCCGATTTGCTTCTTATCCGTACTCGGATCTTGTTTTCCGCTTCCGCCTGATACTCTGATGTTTGATGTATGAGGAGATATCCTAAACTATTATATCTATCTAGGATATTTGGATCTTGCCGTATGGCGTTGCAATATTTCTATTTCTTTTAGATGGAATGGCTCTGAGGACTGTTGTATGGTGGCTTGCATACATACTCATTTGTGTATGTAGTTGATCCCTTCGCCTGCCGATTACGCCGCCCGTTCTTGTCCCGATGTTTGGAAATGGTTAGGACGGCCGAAAGGTCTACCTGTGAGTGGCATTTGGGCCCCACCGTACTATTTTAACCATTTCCGCTCATCCAGGCTTGTAACTAGGAGCGTAATTCACCGAGGTAGTTACAATTGGTATCAGAGCCATCCCGCCCTTCAGGGTCTCAGCCAAATGGTCGTTGTCAGTCTAGCAAATATTTTTGGTAGCTATGTATACTAGGGAAAAACAAAACGCGAGAGTAGGACTGCTTCCACTTTTCTTCTTACCCACCCACCACCCTTTTCTGGTAAGGAAGTGTAACGTTTTCAATCCTCTTCTTAAAATTCAAACTAGGATTCACGTGTTCTGGGTTTCCGTAGTACCATAGAACGTGTGTGTGTGTGTGTAATTCCTTGTCTATCTGTTGCATCCAATTTGTTATCACAATCTGCCTTTGGTTATCAACTGTTGGTACATTCCATACTGACAGGCTTTTGAAAACCGGTGCGATCTATCTGACTCCTTGTTAACCGGTGCCATCTTCTTAAGGGTGTCCTTCCTTCTAGCAACTCCACATTCTGTGTAATCATCAGTTGCTAATCTCTACCTGATAAGTGTTTTTGCGCATCTATTGGTATTTTAATGCCGAAAATGCGGAAAAATTTTCTTTGATACATCTGTGCGTCCACATTTTTTTTTCAGTCGTGTGTGAGACATTATCTATCTCCCTTTTATCAGCATGTCCATGCTAACTCATTCTTTTGTCACCGGCGCTTAATCCTGGAGTTTCTTTTCATCTCCAATTCTCTTGGGCGAATTACATAACATGTGTCGATCCGATGCTGGTGATTGTAATTTGGTTCTCGGCATAGCTATAGGAGACTTATCATGAGTGGAATATGGAAAATGCTATCAACACTATCCTCCAAATGGTGACGGTTATCTCCTGTGATTTTGAGTACACCGTGATCATATCTATGCATATTCAAGCATCTTTGGCAATCCGGAGTTTCTCAAGGCACTACGGTGGTCTACCATCTGTTTATCATGCTGCACATCTTTTTGAACTCCATATCTGCAAAATTCTCTTTGAGACAAGGGAATTGCATCTTTTCGTCTCTGATAGCTTTGCTTAAGGTATGAGCTATCATCGTTTCTTTATCCAAGATCTCTTTATCTTTGTAACCGGTGATCCAATCGACAATGTGAACCAGGTGACATCTCTTTTTCTTCCGAAGGACCAGATAGTCTATTCTGCCAGTGCATCTCTTTCAACACGAACCCGTGCTCTTAATATCGATTTTCAAAGAGCGTTGAGCTCAGAAAGTGTTTCGAGCATTTGTTCGTTTCTCCCGCCTTTTGAACTTGGTATTCTGGGAATATCTTGTTAATCCATGGTGGTATATGTTGATAATATGCTTGCCTATTCCATATCAATGGAAGAACATGGAAGATCATCTGTGTCTCTTCTCTCAAGCTTCGTGAGCACTGCCTGTGTGCAAAGTCTCAAAGTGAGAATTCTGACTTTTTGAAGTCACCTATCTCGACCATGTCCTTCTGCTAAATAGATCGCTTCAATTCTGGAATCAGCAAGTCCATTGTTAATTCCATCTTCCATCTTCAATCAAACCCGGAGTTTCCTTGTTGGCGAGTTATCATCGTCGTTCCGCCGAAGATTTCCTCAAGGCTGCTAAATCTTTCTCAATCATTTCAAGAAGAACATGGAGTTCTTTTCACCTCTATCTCGTTAAGTAATCTCTTGAAACCCTCTCGCTCTATCGTCTATGCTCAATCCACCGGAGGCCATGAAGACCTTCCAGATCTTGTATTCCTTCTGTTCAAGTGGTGCTATCTTTTTCTTTGTCTGTGGAATCTTGCAGTTGTCTCCGTGATCTTCCTTCATATCTTTCTGGTGGCTTGGTACTTCAGACATGACGACAACATCATCATCTTTATCTATCTATGAATCCGGTGAATCGTTGCATCTATCCTTGTTTTCTAACGAAGTTCCATGAGTTATTGTTAATACCTTCAGTCTATTTCGGTAGTTGGGGTTACATGGTTTTCTTATTCATGTGAGGAGTAATGCTTTGAGTGCGGGATGGAGTAGCTACCATACCACTACTCTTATCATTCGCTCTTGTACATTGAATTGGTGAATTAATGTGATTTCACTCATTCCACGGAAGTTAGAAGTGGCCTTTATCCCTTGATACTTTTACTTCCGTCCTTGTTATTCTGGAGTGCTCTCTCGAAGAAAGTAATCAATAATCTCTTGTTGGTGGTCTGTCTATTCTAGATGGAGCAAAATCTTCAATTATCTGGTGGAAACAAACGCAAACTCTTTTCTGTCCTCGTCATTCTACCGATGCTCGGCATCCCCAAACAAGATGAAAAGGAAACTATCTCTCTTTGTTTCATCAATTCTTTTCCTGTGGTAAAGCCAATTATGGTTGGGGCCATCAGCCGCAAATCTATTGCGTTAGCCTCAAGGCTAAAGAAAGCAATAAGTATCTCTACAATAAACTCCAGATGCTCCATACTCCTTGCTTCTCGGGATTCCACCATGATCTGGCTTCACATCCGTCTCTGGAAGTTATATCCGCGCACCTCAATTGCGTGATCTTTTGGTTTTACCGGCGCAAGAAGAATCTAATCCGACGATGTCTAACTAAATCTTTCTGTTGATATCAAGGGACTCTATTGTTTGAAGGCAATATTGTTTCCGTACTTCATTTCTCAAATCCGAGAGGAAATACGATGCTATTGTCATAGTGATTCAAACCTCTCCAATCTAGCTCTTTTCTCCCGGCGAGATAAAGTTTCATCCTCTCTAGTATCGGTAAATCTTTAATCTTAACGGTGTGTCTTTCTTTATCCATGATACATCATCTTGTCCTTTCTTTCCCAAGTGGTTCTATTCCTTCATCATGTTTCTTGAGAAAACCGGAGCTATGTCCATCCTACCCTCCTTGTCTCACGACAATCCTTCAATTCTTCTAATCCGTTGTTCTTGAAGCAAAACGCAAGACTCGCAACAAGTCTAGCAAGTTTTGCAAGGTGTAGTGTTCGCACCATTCCATGGTTCATCACCTTCGTTCGAACACCTGCCTCTCCTTGTGTTGTTTTCTTTTTCCTAGGAATCTCGGGGCGAGATTCTTGTTTAGTGGGGGAGAGTTGTAGCATCCCAATTGTCTAACAATTGCAATGCTACTAGCCTAGTCTATATAAATGCTACTTCCTATATATAATTGTTGCATCATAATTATATCATGCTCATGTCATCATGCCACCTTGCATTTGAGCATCATATAAAACCCTTTTTGTTTTGGATGTTCTCTCATATGCATTATTAATTGTAGTTGCCTCTTGATACATTGTATTTGGTTTTTGATAAATGCTTGATGCCCAAGTTGAGTTGGGGGCATTTCTCTTTCAACTCCACCACCTTTCTTTGGCTTCATCTAAAATTCCACCACCCTGGTCATATATGAGCCCTTGTTTTTCTTTTGCTATTTAAATCTAGCTCATATGTGTTGGTGTGGATCCATTCTATCTCCACATGCTCTCATATATGCACCATATTGTTTTCACATTATTGGTTTATGAGAGCCACATGGCCACCTTTGCATGCCTTGTGAGTGGAACCCTTTTCTAGCTTCCATATGGGTTGTTTTGGGGTTTATGCTCATGTTGGGATATTTTTGGGCTAATTAAATACCTAGTGGCACATACACACTAGCAAGTCCCATTTTTATTCAAATATGGACATCTCCATCTACTCCACATGGAGCATTCCTTTAATTCTTTTAGCTTGGCTTTATTCCATATTTTGGAATGCATATGTATAAATGCCATGGATATTTATTTTGTTTTCACAAGATAAAACCTAGCATTAATGTTTATGCATGGGCCATGCAATCCTAACCCTTGGCCTTCTTCTCTTTGTTTTGTTTTATTTTGGTTTGAGCTTTGCTTTTAAATTCAAACTAGATGTTCCTTTGTTTTTGAATCTCTTAAAACCCTAATATAAACCTACCTCTTTGGTTTGGCTAAACCAAACCATCCCTAACCCTAAAACCCCCTCTCTCTTTTCTATCTCTAAACCCTCACCACCTTTTATCTCATCCTCTCTTTTGACTAGATCTTGTTTGATCTTGGCTTGTTCTTGCTTGATCTTGTCAAAAGAAAACACTCCACCTAACCCTCTCTCCAAACCCTAACCCGAGCCCCTCTAGTCCCAACCGAAGCTCACCCGAGCCTCTCCCTCCTCTCTCTCTCCTTCTCTCTGCCAGCAACCCCACCCGAGCCTACCCTTCTTGGACGCTCCCTGGTCCCACCTGCAGCCTCTCCACGACCTACCTGCCCTGCCCTGCCCGAGCAAGCACGTGAAGGAGGAGGAGAAAAGGTGGCCCGAGCCACCTTTTCCACCGTCTACCCCACGGCATCCTCCCCTCTCCCCCTAGCCTCTACCCTTTTCCCCACGTCTCCTCGCTCTCGTCCAGATACAACCCGGGGTAACCTTCGTCCCCTCTCCTCTCCAGCTACCCCGTTCCTTTCTTCTCCAACCCCGGCCGCCGCTCTCGGTGTCGCCGTCCACCTACAGATCAAGGAGGCGGGCGTGTAGACGCGGTTGTCGGGGAAGGCCTCAGCCGTCTTCTGCGTCGCCCTATACACGGCAACGAGGAGGAGGCGAACCAGGCCACCAGAACCATCGCCACTCCGCCGCAAACCCTAGATCCGGGTGCGCTAGCTCCGTCGACGGTCTGCTGCTCCCCAAGCCGATCCAACGCCATCGACAGCCCCGCGGTGAGCCTCCCTCTCTCCCTGTCATGGTCCACCTCGCTGTCGTCGCCTGTGCTCGCCGGTCAAATCGTCGAACGGCCTCGGTGCGCGGCAGCCGACGTCGTTCCCTCCTTGCCTCGTCGCGCAGCGACCTAGCTAGCCTGCGTCCGCTCCTCTGTCACCACCCTGGAAGCCACCGCACTGGTTACGCCCCGCAGCGCGCACGCCCAAGACCCAGGTTCGATCCCCCGTGCGCTGCTCCCTGGCGAGCACCGATCGGTCGACGCAGAGAAGATCCACAGTGGCCGTGTCCTTTTTGCGCTTGAGCCCCTGCCCTTTTTCCCGCCTGAACCCGCGGTCCAGCCTACCCCGCATGTCAGCCGCCTAGCGTTTTGCAGAAAAGCCCCTCTGTTTCCTCGAGCCGTAACCCGCACTCCCTCACCGAGCCGCGTGGCCGAACCTCCCCTCTCGCTGTCACGTGGGCCCGCAGCCACTGGGCCCGCTTGTCATCCGTGTGGGCTAGCCAGAGCCACGGTAGCGAAAGCTTTTCCCTGTGCGCGTGTGCCCTGTCAACAGTGGCCCACCCGTCAGTGGCTTGGGTCCAATTCACCTGGGTGTAAAAAGTCCTGGCAAATTTCTGTTAAATAAAATGTTTTCAGTAAATGTTTAAATTTCAAATTCAAATCTGTTTTAAATAACTTTAAAATTATAATTCCAAATAATACATGTAATATATGTTTTGAAATCAGAAAAATATGAGGAATTCAAATATGCCCTCCAAAATATATTTTGAACACTTTAAATTTCAAGTTGATTAAAATTACAATAAAATGCCCTTTTTCCTTAATTAATTAATAACTTTTGATTTATAACTCCAAATTTGACAAATGATATGTCTAAAATGATTAGCTCGACGAGATCTTTCTGTTTATGCATTCCATGTTCTGAATTGCAGCATGCATCATATAAATATAAAGTATACAGCAACTTAATAGAGTATAAAATATGATTAAAACCCCATAAAATGTTTATTTCTTGTATTCCACACCTCACCCATGCCATGTTACTTTATTGTCATGCAAATTGTGCATTATTCATCATGGCATGATTGTTTGCTTGACGCATTTTATTCATATGCTTGTGTACTTTATTTATGTTAGCCCTTGTTTGTTTGGTTCTTCTTCGAATAGACGCTGAGCAGGGGATATATCAAGAAACCCAGGAGCACTACCCAGATCCTTCTCTCGCTTCAACTGAGCTGCCAGGCAAGCACTACCACATGCTTGCATACATATAGTACCTATTGCCTCTATCTTGTTCTTGCATCATTGAGTCGCGATTGCATTAAACTGAATCTCAAGTACTGCATAGCCTTTACTTTTAAACCCCACCGAAGCTTGTTCCTCCATCCCATGAGCCATTACTACAGGAGTTGTTTGAGCCATGCGAGTCGTAGAACAGCATGTGTAGGGTATGTGAGTGTCTGATGGATAACGAGGTACCTAAACAACTTAACCTGAGTAGTAATGGGATAACTAATGAAAGTGGCACCGGTGAGCAATAGCTGCTATTTGGTTTTTCATGCTCATTTGTGTCCCGTAGGACCCCGAGTACTTGATTCCTGTTCCTTGAATATTCGCGCTATCCACATCCGGGAGGCTTATGAACCCCCCTGAGCCAGAGCTTGATTCATTCTTATTTCTTGGGGCCACAAAGTAGTTTGGGGCTTTATTACTATTTTGTACTTATGCCATGCTTTACTGCTTTATTTAAGATTGTGCGAGGATGCACCTGTACTGTTTAGGAAAGCGGAGTGTTTTCGCGGTATCGACAAGCCCAGACACACTTTCGGGTTCCCAGTCGTTTACAGCCACTGACGCAAACCTTGAGTCCGTCTCGGAGTCAGCTAACTTCGTTGCGGGTAGCTTAATGGGGTGGCCCCCTGAAATATTTCTGAATCCTGTGATCGCTTTGTCGTGACTGCCTCGTTGGGTTTTGATTTGGTTTTTCCGAGGTTGATCGAGTGTGTGTTGCTATTTGTGCACCCCTGCAGGGTAAAACTTTCTGAAAGCCGTGTCCGCGGTTATGGACGACTTGGAGCACAGTTTCTCGATCATAGACAAGCATAATTAAAGTACCGCTTTTAATTTGACTAAGTACCTGACTAGTAAATAGTGCAACACTCATGGAATGGATAATAAAACTGCCAACGGATGGGGGGTTGTTCGTCCGCTTCCTCGTTGGTAAGCGAGGAGGAGGATGGATCTGTTAATATTACTGTTATAACTGTTGTAGTAATTCACGGACATCCGTCTATCTTTGGTTAGGCGGATGGTTAGCGAGTATCTATAGAATTGTTAGGGTTTATCTTTTGCTGCAATTGCGTCACCCCAGGTGTGTCCCCTTTAGAGGCATATAGACTTGCTGAGTACCCCTAGGGTCTCACACGATAAATTGTTTGATTCAGATGAACAGGTAATCTCGCAAGATGGATACTGGGTGGAGGAGACGGACGATGTGGGCAACGATCATTCGGTGTAGAGATTCCGGGAACGGGGATCCGTGAGATCTGTGGGCGGGATGTGTTTATTTATGGGGCATCTTATGCCGATTTGCTTCTTATCCGTACTCGGATCTTGTTTTCCGCTTCCGCCTGATACTCTGATGTTTGATGTATGAGGAGATATCCTAAACTATTATATCTATCTAGGATATTTGGATCTTGTCGTATGGCGTTGCAATATTTCTATTTCTTTTAGATGGAATGGCTCTGAGGACTGTTGTATGGTGGCTTGCATACATACTCATTTGTGTATGTAGTTGATCCCTTCGCCTGCCGATTACGCTGCCCGTTCTTGTCCCGATGTTTGGAAATGGTTAGGACGGCCGAAAGGTCTACCTGTGAGTGGCATTTGGGCCCCACCGTACTATTTTAACCATTTCCGCTCATCCAGGCTTGTAACTAGGAGCGTAATTCACCGAGGTAGTTACAAAGGACAAACCCCGGAAATAATGGACGCAATGATTACAGGGAACATCATCAATCATATTGCGTGTTCACAACAGAACAGCAAGACAGGCAAAGTGTACAGCGACGGCATATGGAAGTGAATGCAGTTATGCCGGCAGTACCAAGATATGTGCCTTGGTCAGATCAAGAAGTAACTTGGAGCATAAAGGATCATCCCAAAATAATGCCGAATCCGGGGTCGTACGCACTCGTACTAGATCCGACATTTGTCGGACCCAGCATTAATGTGAAATTTTCAAAAGTACTCATTGACAATGGGAGCAGTATCAATATCATGTACAAAGATACAATGCGTAAACTCGGAATATCACAAAATATGCTGCAATCCACGAGAACCACGTTCCATGGAATAGTGCCGAGACTTTCATGCGAACCCATTGGGAAGGTTCGAGTAGATGTGTTATTTGGCACAAGGGATAACTGCAGAGCATAAAATTTGGAGTTTGAGGTGGTGGATCCAGAGAGTTGCTATCATGCTTTACTCGGGCGGCCAGCATTGGCCAAATTCATGAGAAGCTGCTACATAACTTACTTGAAAATGAAGCTACCCGGACCACAAGGGGTGATAACAGTAGCAGGAGATTATAGGAAGTCAATGGAATGTGCTTCGGCCGGATCAAATCTGGCCGAACCATTGGTGATCGCAAGAGAAAAAAGAAGGATTCAAGAGGTAGCGGCTCTCGCTCAGTCGGCACAACTGAATATGCCGGCATTGGCCAACCCGCATGGAAGTGTCTCTTTCCAGCTGACTAAAGAAACGAAAAAGGTCTAGATAGATGAGCAGTTCCCAGAACGCACCATCACCATTGGTGCCGGCCTAGATGCCAAATAGGAAGGCGAGCTCACCAATTTCCTCCATGAGAATCGGGACATCTTTGCATGGTCAACTCAAGACCTGCAAGGTGTGCCGAGGGAGTTGGCTGAGCACTCTCTGCATGTAAGGCCAGGAGCAAGACCGGTGAAGCAACCTCTCCGCCGCTTCGCCGAAGACAGGAGAAAAATAATAGGGGATGAGATAGCTCGGCTCCTTGCGGCCGGGTTCATCATGGAAGTGCTTTATCCGGATTGGCTATCAAACCCGGTGTTAGTAGAAAAGAAAAAGGATGATCCAAATGTAGCCATCGTATGGCGAATGTGTATTGATTACACGAACCTGAACAAGGCGTGTCCCAAAGATCCTTTTCCTTTACCTAGGATAGAACAAGTCATTGATTCGACCGGTGGTTGTGAGCTGTTATCATTTGTAGACGCGTATTCTGGTTTCCACCAGATACCGTTAAATCCGGCTGATTAAATAAAGACTGCGTTTATTACCCCGTACGGGGCTTATTGCTATCGCACCATGTCATTCGGCATGCGTAACGCAGGGGCAACGTACCAGAGATGTATGCAAAAGTGTCTACATGACTAGATAGGGAAAAATGTACAAGTATATATAGACGATGTGGTTATCAAAACCAAAGAGAGCAAAACGCTACTGGATGATATTCGGCAGACATTCGCGAACTTGAGAAGGTTCCGAATGAAGCTTAACCCGGAGAAATGCACCTTCGGTGTACCAGCTGGGAAACTACTCGGTTTTCTCGTATCCAGCCGAGGTATAGAGGCCAATCCAACTAAGATAACAGCGGTAGAAAGAATGGAATTGCCGAGATGTCTAAATGACGTACAGAAGTTCACGGGTTGCCTGGCCTCGCTTAGCCGATTTGTATGTCGGCTGGGGGAGAAGGAATTACCACTATATCAACTGATGAAAAAATCCGATAAGTTCATTTGGACACCACAAGCAAACAATGCATTTCATGAACTGAAAAAGATGTTGGTCACAGCACCAATCCTGGCCTCTCCATTATCAAAAGAGCATATGTTACTTTACATAGCCGCCACAAACAGAGTGGTAAGTGCGGTGATCGTTGTGGAACGAATTGAAGATGATAAATCAGTACAAAGACCGGTATATTACCTAAGCGAGGTACTATCAGCCTCGAAACAAAACTACCCACATTACCAAAAGATGGCATATGGAGTATACATGTCGGCAAAGAAACTTAAGCATTACTTCGAAGAACACCCGATCAAAGTGATCTATGAAGCGCCCATAGCCGACATATTGAGCAACAAAGATGCAAGCGACCGAATAGCAAAATGGGCAATTGAATTGTCACCTTATGCTCCGCAATTCGATAGGCGAGATGCAATCAAATCTCAGGCAGTGGCCGACTTCTTTGTGGATTGGTCCGAGGTACAATATGAGCCACCATTACTAGATCCGAATTATTGGACAATGCATTTTGACGGCTCCAAGCTGAGGAACGGCTTGGGGGCAGGGATAGTGTTAACCTCGCCAAAAAGAGATCAGCTGAAATATGTGCTGCAAATACATTTTGCCGTGTCAAACAATGTAACCTAGTACGAAGCACTCGTCCATGGGTTAAAGATGGCAAAAGATATTAGCATACGTCGGATTCTATGTTACGGGGATTCAGATCTCGTAGTACATCAAGTATCAGGCAACTGGGACACGCTAGATGCGAATATGGCCCTATATAGATTCCATGTGCAAAAAATCAGCGGATACTTCGATGGATGTGAGTTCCATCATATACCTCGGGCAGAAAATGACGCTGCTGACACGCTGTCAAAACTCGGATAAACTAGGCAATCCATTCCCCCGGGTATAGCCCTAGAGCACCTGAGAAAACCATCAATAACACCATCGCCAGAGTCCGAGTCCATTTATATCTCGGCAGAATCAAAAGAAGATGGTATGCCAATGGAAATCTACAAAAGATGTAACCCAGAATTCCCGAAAATAAGCCCGGCAATCGCACAAATGGATATGGAAAAATCCGAGGCCGTTATGTCGGCGGAAAACATGGAAATGGATAGTGAAATTATCCCAGAGAAAACCATGCCTACATGGGCGCAACCCATATTTTCCTTCCTTAAGGATGCAATTTTGCCGAGTAATGAGGTACTGGCTAGACAGACGGTGAGAAGAGCAAAAGCTTATACAATCATAAACAATGAGTTGTATAAAAGGAGCGTCACAAGCGTGCTGCAAAGATGTGTTGACTCGGCGGAGGGCCAGGAAATCCTCCTAGATATACATCAAGGAGAATGCGGGCATCATGCCTCGTCCAGAGCTCTAGTGGCCAAAGCATTCAGGCATGGATTTTATTGGCCAACGGCGTTGAAAGAGGCCAAAGAGTTGGTAGAAAAATGTAATGGTTGCTAGAGATATGCCAGCAATATACATATGCCATTGTCCGAATTAAAGACAATACCGATTACTTGGCCATTTTCTGTATGGTGCTTGGATATGGTGGGACCATTCAAGCCGGCCCGGGGCCGGATGACCCACATTTTAGTCATGGTCGACAAGTTCACAAAGTGGATTGAAGTAAAACCGATAAAAAATGTGATGGACCAACAGCAGTAAGATTTCTCAAAGATATTATCTTGAGATATGGTTATCCACATAGTGTTATTACAGACAATGGCACAAACTTTGCTGAAGGGGCTTTTGCTAGATTCTGCCAAGAAAAACACATAAGACTAGATGTCGCCTCGGTGGCACACCCAGCATCAAATGGGCAAGTAGAAAGATCTAATGGACTAGTATTATCCGGAATAAAACCCCGACTCGTCGAACCTCTGCAAAGGTCAGCAGGATGCTGGATAGAGGAACTACGAGCAGTACTATGGAGCCTCGGAACTACCCCAAACAGGTCGACAGGGTACACCCCATTTTTTCTGGTATATGGAGCAGAAGCCGTGCTTCCAGCCGATATAATACATGATTCGCCAAGAGTAACCCAGTATACAACTGCTGAGGTAAATGAGGTAGCTCGGCAAGATGATGTCGATCTGCTAGAAGAAGCCAGGGAGTTGGCACTATCAAGGTCAGCTATTTATCAGCAAGACTTACGACGATATCACAGCAAGAAAGTCAATCCAAGAGTGTTTAAAGAAGGAGATTTGGTTCTTCGGCTAGTGCAACGCACAGCCGGCATGCACAAACTATCACCCCCATGGGAGAGACCATTTACCGTGAGCAAAGAATTGCACAATGATGCATATTACCTAATCAATGCTCAGCCACCGGAAAAGAACAAGGCAAACAAAGCCGGCGAAGAATCGAAAAGACCATGGAACATAGCTTTACTCCGTCCATTTTACTCGTAGAAGCCATCTATGATACGTTGTAATATGACGCTTCAAGTCGAAGTATCGACTACGTATTAAACCTCGGCACCTGGAGCAGCGACTTGGGGACTGCCCCTAGGTTATTTCTCATTTTGAGTTATGTATTAAACCTCGGCACCTTGAGCAGTGACTCGGGGACTGCCCTATGTTATTTCTCATTTTGAGTTATGTATTAAACCTCGGCACCTTGAGCAGTGACTCGGGGACTGCCCCTAGGTTATTCTCATTTTGAGTTATGTATTAAACCTTGGCACCTTGAGCAGTGACTCGGGGACTGCCCTATGTTATTTCACATTTTAAGTTATGTACTAAACCTCGGCACTTTGAGCAGTGACTCGGGGATTGCCCAACATTATTTCTTATTTCAGGACCTCGAGCAGGGGACTCGGGGACTATGAAATATTATCCCTTATCTCGGATTATGCATTAAAATCTCGATTTCTAGAGCACTAACTAGAGAATTGCCCCATGATTATCTCCTGTTCCAAAAATGGGTATTAAACTTCGACACCCTGAACGATAGGTCAGAGACTATCTTGAACAATATTATTTCGTTTTCCCCCAAATTGGGCTTCGGGATTTATAGTTCGGATAAAGATCAAGAACACAATGGTTAAGGCATCGAATTTATAAAGGCCAGGCAATATTAACGCCGAACTAAGGTCAGTCAAATGAAAATACACGATCCGAACTTATGAGGTTGAAGGACACCAAAGCAAAGATTTAAACCAACAAGATCTGTTTAGACAAACTAATAACAATCACCATCATATGTGCCTCAGCGGCAAAGGGCAAAAAGGGTTCGTACCACACAGAAAGTCGGACAATTGTTTCACACACATCATACGCCTGGCATACCGGGGATAAGAAATAACTTAAGAAGTTTTTTCTGAACTTAAGGGGCAGCGGTTTGGTCAGGCACTGGGCGCTCCGAGGTAGACAGCACCTCGGCCGAAGTTACTTCACCCTCCACAGAAGGAATAGTGACTTCGGGGGAAGCCCTGGGCTGTTGAGAAACATTAGTTTGAGCTTGAGAGTGCCCAGTCCCTTTGGAAGATGATCGTGCATCGCCGTCCTCATCCGAGCTTGCGCTAGAATCACCAGAATTTTCCGAGTCGCACTCACCCTCCTCCTGGTGGGCCGAATTATTATCGGAGGCATCTTCGATTTCAATAAGATGGAAGGCACGAGCATACTCAATCCAGTTATGCACATCAGCATACTCAACAAGATGGAAGGCACGAGCCTGGCGGCGGGCGACGAATTCTGGATCCTCAACCCAACAGGAGCCGGTGCGCAAGTTTATCAAGGTGTCAAGCGAAATGTCCTCATACCAAGACATAATGACTGTGAGGGCCATATCAGCACCAGCTCTTCCAGCAGATTCCCTCCAGAGGTTTAACTGCGTCTGGGATGCCATTAACCTTTCCACAAGTATCTTGACCTCGTCAATATCAGGAGTTCCAGAAGTATTCGGCCAGAGAACATGGTAGGCCCGAATGGCTGCTTGCACCAAATCCCTGCCCATAATCTTCATTGGCCCAATAGCAGCGCCAACGGCAACCAAGAAGTCTTCCATTAAATATTTTGGACTCGCATCTGCGGGGACACCTCGGCGCTGGTGAGCATTAACCACCGCTCTAGAGCTCACAGGCCTAGCTTCCGAAAAATGATCTACGCAAAGTAAAAATATATCAGTTAAAAGTAAGAAAGAGGAGAAGATAACTCGTCCACGATCAGAAACTTACGATGAATATAGCTCAGCATTTTTTGAAGATCTTGAGCCCAATCAACCTTGGTCTTCTCAAAGCGAGTGATTTCCTCGCTCATCGTCCGAGTCTTAAGTTCGACAGCCTCGAGGAGTTCTTTATCCTTCTGCAACTGCAGACTTAGCCGGTTCTTTTCTTCGGAGAACTCCTGATCAACTTTCTCTAAATCAGATTTCTGAGAAAGCTTGAGGGATTCCACCTCGGCGCGCAACCGGGTTATCTCGTCATCTTTCTCTTTCAATTGCGCCGAATGAGTGGCGGCTTGCTATAAAAAATGCAGCATCATATCAGGCATGGGTATGCATTCTTGATGCGACGCTGCAAGAGTTTGTAACTCGGCTATACCAAAGCCAGAAGGTTATAAGAAACTCAGGATAAGCTTTGAACAAAAATTGATAGAGGAAAAGAATAACTAACCTTCCAGAGCTTTAACTTTCTTCTCAAGACGAATATTAAGATTATTGATATTACCTGATTACAAGCAAAATGAGTTAGCACCTCAAATCGAAAATATTAACAGCTTAAGGGACAACGTGGAGATTTGTTACCAGCTTTCTTCACCACGGGAAGAACTTTTTCATACTTTTCTTGCAACTTCTTGTGCGCAAAAAGCAACCTTTGGAATTCGGCTGTCCGACGATCATGGGCAACCTAAGCGATAAAGAAAATTACACAATCAGATACCTAAGGTTAACGTAGATCCGAATTAAGCAAAGCTTAACTCGGATCTAGGTGGCTGGATACTCAAAGCTAAGACAGATCCGAATTAAGCAAAGCTTAACTCGGATCTAGGTGGCTGGATATTCAAAGCTAAGACAGATCCGAGTTAAGCAAATCTTAACTCGGATCTAGGTGGCTGGATATTCAAAGCTAAGACAGATCCGAATTAAGCAAAGCTTAACTCGGATCTAGGTGGCTGGATACTCAAAGCTAAGACAGATCCGAATTAATTAAAGCTTAACTCGGATCTAGGCGGCTGGATATTTGAAGCTAAGACAGATCCGAGTCAAGTAGAGCTTAACTCAGATCTAGGTGGTGACATATTCAAAGCTAAGACGAACAACAAAGCTAAGACAATGAGTCAAAATCATACAGGGAACTTACTAGGCAAAATAATGCACTTAAAGCTTAACAAAGCTTCCAAACGAATAACAAGTTATTCGGTTGCAAGCTTCGGGGACTAGAGTATATATACTATCATTTGAATAACTAACCAAATGTCAACAAAAGCAATTACCTCGTTCATCTTGTCGCTGTCACGCACGATCTTGGCAGCCATATGCAAACGACTGCTGATGTCGGAGAGCTGAAATGGCTGATTGCTCGGATAGCCCTCAAGCTGATCAGCAGCGTTCCAATTGTTGGCGTACTCCACCAGAGAGCCGAGGTTGTTCCCACTCTCAGTACGGGTCGGCACCTTACCTCGGACCCGCTGCGTAACCACCGCCGCCGCGGGACTCTTGTGGAGAGTAAGCTGAGTATCAGCGGCCGGGGTGACAACGGTCTTAGCAGAGGAAACCCCCTTGCGGAGCGCATCAGCAATGGTGGGTTGAGAAGAGCTGGCAAGTCCTTTTTTAGATGATGAAGGTCTGGTAACAACGACCTTCTTAGCCTTAGAAGAGATGTCGACAGGGGCCGTAACCTCGGCACTTGGAGTGGCATCTTTGGGGGCCGGAGGGATTATGGTTTCTGAGGGCGCCGAGAGGGTGATATCCTCGGCTGGGGTTGGATTCGCGGTTGAAATTGTGGGGGTCAAAGGAATCTCGGGGGAAACTCCGGGGTTCACGACGGAGGCAGTAGGTTCAGTAGGAGGATCTACTGTCCGAGTTACGTCGGCGTCAGCAGTGGAAACCACGGGTGCATCTTGCCGAAGTGATGACTGATTCGGAGCTGAAGGAGAGTCTACGCGAGCAGGAGTAGGAACTCTGGTATCTTCAGGAGGCGGAGGAGAAGGCGGCCGAGTAGTGTGACTCGTCATACTCGGACCACTGGGCTTACCAGAAAGAGGAGCGCTGCAAAAACACAGAAATTCGAATCAAAAGATAGAAAAAGAGAAACAAGAAATACAAAAGAAAATGAACTCACCCAGTAACTCCAGGCATAGTTTTACGCTTCGGAAGGTGCTGGGCTGAATTCTTTGTTCGCTTCTTGGGAGCGGCTTCCGAGATACCTGCTGGAGCGGTACGCTTCCTCGAGGTAGTAGGAGGTTGGGAGGCGAGAGGCTCGGCTTCGTGCACCTGACCGGCCTGGTTAGCTGAGGACGTAGAAGCCGGAAATGCGTAAGAGATAGGCATTGCGGCGACTACCTCAAGAATTTGGACGTCGTCTGAATCACCTTCCTCCCCGTGAGCCGAGGTCTTGCCACAGGCGCGAGCCGGAGCGATATCTGACTTGGGGACAAACTCCTCTGAGTCAAGCTCTCCGCTGTCCGGGGTATTCCGACCTGCGGTCCATGGGAGGGCCAGAACATCGGCGTCCTCGATCTTCTGCTCCGCAAATTTCTGCGAGAAAAGAGACAGAGAAGTTAGCAAAAAGAATCGCAAACGCAATTAAGAGGCAAAACACAAATGCGTGAATTTACCTCGGGAGGGGGATTCCCACGGGTGAACGGCTTCAGTCCCCAGGTCCAGTCCTCTGGCATATCTGTCTTGAAGATAGCTCAGACACGCTTGAAAATAAGATAATTATCGAGCTCCACCGTTGAAACTCGGTTGGGATCGAGGGGACCGCTCATGTAACAGAGCTTGTGCGTGCGATGCTGGAAAGGGCAGATTCGGCTGCTGACGAAGGTGGTCATCAGATCCTCGCCGCGTAGCCCGGCGCGGATCAACTCCTTCAGCCGAATCTCAAAGGCCTCGGCCAGAGCATGGCTCTTCCTGGGGTTGTAGGTCCAGTTCCTCTTGGAAGGGGGGCCTATGGAGAAAGCAGGGAGCCGAATCTTGTCTTCCTTTCCAGTATTCTTGCAAGATTCGAGACCAGCAACACGAGGAAACTCGGATTTTCTCCGAGGAGTGATGGACGCGGCCCCACACTGAGTAAGCAACTTCTCAAAGGGGTGAAGGGATTTGTCTGGAACGAAGTTAGATCGGATCTGGAAATTTTTTGACCATACGTGCACAAACGGCCAGAGGCCGAAGTATCCTTCCGAGGCCGAGATAAAAGCAGATAAGGAGGCGATGGCATTTGCCGGAAGATGATGCGGCTGAAGGCCTAAGTAATCAAGAAATTCCTTAGCAAAATCGCTAAGGGGAAGACCGAACCCCCAGGCAAAGTGAGACATAAAGACGACATATTCGCCGTCGTTGAGTACGGGGGAGGATTCGCTGCTGGGTAAGCGACAGCCTACCTTGGCAGGAATCTGGCGAGTCCTAATTAGCCACTCGATCTCACGACGAGTGACCGAGGAGCCCTGCCAGGAGCCCCGCTCTGGACCAGACGCTACGTCGTCGTCCTCGACTAGCGCGCCGCTAACGGAACTCGACATAGGGTCGCCGGAGGAATCCACAGAAGAGGAACTAACGACGGAGCAAGGCTTAGAGGCGCAGGGCCCCGTCGTGGTTCTAAGTGAAAACGGCGGCGGAGCGGAAAAGAACCGCCACGGGAAGCCTAGAAAGCGGCGGTTGCGTGCAGAGAGAAATCTTAGTGGTGGGACCAAAGGAAAACTCACCGGCGATAGCGCCAGAGCAAGCGCGCGAGGACGAGGTCGACGGAGCAGAAGAACTGTGGCCTCGCCGTCGAAGAGGGCGAAAATGGCGCAGCCGCAGAAACGCGAGCAGACGCACGGACGCAAGGAAGAAGAAGAGCAACGGTAGGCGAAGGGGGAAAGTGAACCCTCTAGCCCCGTGCCCCTCTTTATAACCGCGCGGTCCTGGCAGTAGTGGGATCATGCGTGCGAAGCACTAACCGTGTAGATCATGCGTGCGGCGGAACCGCTCGCGGGTGAGTGGAGCCACACCGGTGACCACACGACGCAGGAGAGGATCATGCCTCCTGACCGATGCGGTGCGCGAGGCATCGCAGCGCCGACGCGACAGGCGCAGTAATTACTGTAGCTGTCAGTGGGCACTGTAGAGGAACAAAAAAGTAGAGAAACAATGATAAGTGTTACACGTAGGACGAGGCGTGCACGAGAAGCTGCGCGAATACCTCGAACAGGAGAGAGTAACTCGGAAATGGATATTGGGAAACTGATATGGCCCGGCCGAGGTTACGGGCAGGACCACACCAGCTTCGGGGACTAATGTTGGGGAGGTGACCCCGGATAGGGTCATGACGGGGAAAAACAAAAGGAGATTCCCCTGTCATATGCCGAGTTACTGTCTATATTGGCCCAATCATGTAAAGATCGGCCGAGGTAAGCACGACCATGGCACCTATGAGAGGAGTTGTACATTACCCGGCCGACATACGAGTTAAGTCGGCCGAGTAAGTCCGAATAACCTAACTGCAGGTAAAGGACAAGCCGAGTTAAGCGGGACAGGGCCGAATGACATGAAGCTTGCAGGAGAAGGAGGTGCCTATAGTCAAACCCTAGCCACGGGCTAGGAGGGATCTGAATAGAGCCAAGCACAAAGGACAAGGCACAGAGCAGCAGAAGGGCAGAAGGAGGTCACGGAGGTGACAGTCCTGGAGCCCGAGGCGTGCAGGTGGGGTTCTCTAGAACTTTGCCGTCATTAGAAGGGGGACACGGAAAGGAGCTCGCCGAGTTACTATATTGGGACAAGCATATTCGAAGAATATGCTTGCCACGTCAGCCCTAGAGGAGCCAAGGCCCCCCTTTATAAGGAGAGGCATGGGTTCCTGAGAGGGGGATCGGCTCATTCTACACCGTTAGGCTTGTGAAGTTCATCTTCTCTTCCTGCATACAGCTCAAGGAGCACTTGTAGCCCAAGAGAGGAGAAATAAAGATCGATATGTTAGTCATTCGCGTGTAGAAATAACTACATCTTCCCTCCCCAGATCCCTCTAGCATCCATTGGCCCCATACTTTAGCCTACCCATGGCATCTGTCGTGCCACCACCACGACACCGCCCAATGCCGGTCGCTCCCGTCCCCGTCACA
This sequence comes from Avena sativa, assembly GCA_916181665.1. Classification (NCBI taxonomy): domain Eukaryota; kingdom Viridiplantae; phylum Streptophyta; class Magnoliopsida; order Poales; family Poaceae; genus Avena; species Avena sativa. Next base: position 441,184,908 of record OV702284.1, read on the forward strand.
CCTCCATTCGTCAGAAAGGAGGACACCGCGGAGCTCCCAAATCGACGCCACCATCCACGCCATCCTGCGCCGCCATTCCATAGCCGACGACCGCCTCAGATTCCTCAGAGTGGACGACGACGCCTACCGGGCCTTCCCGCCGCGCCTCTACGATTTCTCCAAGCACCAGCTCAAGGACGAGCCGCCGCACGAGCAGTCACCGCCTCCCATGCTGGCGACCTCTCCCCCTTCCCCGAAGCCACAACAGTCTCCCCTTCGCCGAGCGACGCCCACCTCTGCCTCCTCGCCCTCCAGGGAATCGGCGTGCGTTGGGGCGTGTGCAAGCGCGTGCCCTTCGTCGGCTGCCGCCGCCCTGCTCCAGGAAGAGGGATCGGCGCGAGAGGAAGCCGCCAGTTCCCAAGGTTGTGGTCGTCGCCGACCAATCCGTAGCGTAGGTATACGTGGCCACCGAGGCGTACGCGTTGGAGGAGAGCAAGCACGAGGTGGAGCACGTGGTGGCGGAGGAAGACAGAGGAGCAGCAGATCAACGGCCAGATAGGGAGGGAGGGGACACGTGGGGGAGAGGGATTGACAGATTGTTTCATCCGGCCTTCCCAGTAGGTTCCGGCTATCTGGGATCGGCCTGAAAACTTCGGATGTATTTGGGCCCAGAATCATCATGGGAATGCCTCCTGTGAACACTATCGGAGCATTTTTTGCAATTTGGATAAAAAATAGACTGGAAATGGCCTATTGAAAATGCTAGTGGATATGCTCTGAGAGCCATTATGTTCTGGAGGGCGGGGGTTGTTGTTGGAGAATGGTGATTCTAAAGGCGCCACTATGTAATGGCAGTCTCATCCACCATGCAGCCTGAGTTTGACACCTGTATCATCCTTTGCCAGTTATATTGCCTTCTATGCTTTCCGTCCCACGAGATTCCCACCTTTTCGGTGGACCCCGTCCACAAGCACATCTTTCTGTCTTTATGTTTTCCACGAGGGCATAACTTGGCACGGAATAAAAAAAGTTATGATAATTTATAAACAGTCTAAAGACAAGTTTCTTATAATTTCAAAAGAGATTGTGGAACTAAATACAAATATTACTGAAACCATTACGAATACACGAAGCATGACTAAAATATAAAGAAACTTGACTGAAATTATGAAACGAGAGTGAAATGTGAAACATGACTGAAATTATGAAACGGGATCGAGATGTGAAACGTGGATGAAATTATGAAACTTTTACGAATTTTATGAAACATGACTTAAACTATTACGAATTTATGGAACATGACTGAAACTATTTATGACTTGAACTATTACAAATTTATGAAACATGACCGAAACTATTTATGACCGGAACTATTACAAATTTATGAAACATGACTGAAACAATTACAAATTTATAAAACATGACCGAAACTATTATGAATTTATGGGGCACTAGGATTTTGCACCTGACCGATCGGCACTGGTAGCCAATAATCCTGGTTGATGGACGCTTAACAAGATTTAGTAATCGCTTAACTAGAAAAAAGTATTCATAAAGTACTACATTAGTATATATGCATGCACTAGCTATCGCCGTGGGGAGAAGTGTGAACAGAGGCCCAAACAACATGTTGCAGGACTAGGCCCATAGACGTGTCTATTTCAAGGCATGCCAAAAGTTTAGTCCCACATGGCTAAGCCAAGGAAGTGGAGACCAACTTATAAGGGAAACATTTTGTTGTCTTCTAGTTACTAGTACTACATGAAATCTATATCTATGTGATGCGTGCACTCGCGTGAATATTCGCGACGACTTATGACATTAGGTGGTCAAAATATTCTAATTTTTTTCTAGTTAACTTACTCATATATAAGGGGAACTTTTTGTTGTCCATGAATATGCTTATTCTTATATATTGGTGTCAGCTTGATACTCCGTTGATTTGTTTTGTTAGAATTTATTCCTCGTGAGAAATATATACTCGAGTTTCCTTGAAGTTTCTATTTGTTAGTTGCACACTCGTGTATGACTTAATGATGACCATGATGCACAAACCCAACACCTGAGTTCAAATCCTCATGAAAGCGAATTAAGGTTCATATTTATACTTGAGGACCAGGCTCTCCTGGTACTCATGCAATTTATCTTGAGGACCAGGCTTGGTGTTTAACCAAGTTTAAAAATCCTGATACTCATGCTTAATGGTTGTGTGCATCCTTAGTTGGTGCAGAGGCCAGGGAAGTGAAATCCTCCCTCCATTTTTTGAAAATCACAAATCTGTCTCATACGTGACCCCTCCGCCTCCTGACCCCTCCTCCTCCCGCACCCGCGCGGCGGCAGCGCGCCGCGCCGGGCGGCCTCCCCTCCCCGCCGAGCCCTCCCTCCCGTGGTCTCTCCTCCTCGCTGCCGCCGCCCGGATCGTCTCCAGGCAAAGACCCGGGGGTGTGGCGGCGGCGTCCCTGATCGCGATCTGGCTGAAAGGCGACGGCGTCCGCCCCGGCTGATTAGGCGATGGTGTTGCTGGGAGCGGCGGCCGGCGATCCTTGGCCCAGATGGCCGCAGGCGGCGGCAGGGATCTGGGCCTAGCCATGATCTGTACCGTACGTTGGCCTCGACGCCGGCGCCCAGGCGACCCGAGCCTTGTCTGTGACACTAGGGCGCTTGGGGCATCTGCCCCGGCATGGTGGTGGTGGCCTCCTTCTCCGTCGGAATGGTCCGCCGGGTGGTCTTGTCGTCTTGCGGCAGATCCTGCTAGTTTCCGGCAGATGGCGTCGGAGCTGCTGGCTCGATTTCAATAATTGATCTGGATCCCTCTCAAGCCAAGACGATGATCTGCCGGATGTTGGTCTCAATTGATCTGGTTTCTGTGTCGTGTTCCGGAAGGCTCCGCCGGCGAACTCCATAAGTGCTATCATGCCGTGAGTTTGCTGGAATGATTGAATTCGGTCGTACGAACCCATGTTTTACCCTGACCGTTTGGTTTCATAGGGTGTGCTTCGAAGCTTTGTTGGTTGTTATTATCATGGGGCATGTTCTCGTTCCATGGTGCTAACTAATAAAGTCATGGAGACCGAGATCTGAGGACGGACAATGGTGGTTCGAGTCTGGGTGATGATGAGGAATTGGCTAGGTGACTTGTGAATTGGAGCAGTGGCATGCAAGTGGGGGCGACTGCTGTTTCAATGAATGAGTCACTGTAGCGGGACTTTTCCTTTTTATAATTCTTCTTTTTTTTGGCTTCGTGCATCCGTGTGGCCGCTAGGGCAATGCGTTGTTGCAGAGGCTGAGTGTAATTGGTATTGTCTGATATTAATATATGCTCATTTTCAAAAAAAAAATGGTCAAGCGCACATACGCCAAATCAATCTTATTTTTGTTCACCAAAATCCCACCGACCAACGTCAGTATTAAAAGTCCCAAGGGTAGTATACTATTTTATTGAATCATCTAGCGACGATGGCTGAATATTGCATCATCCTCACCTCTCCATCACCGAAACCGGCCAAATCTCGTCATACTAAAGGCTATTGTAGTAGACAGACGGGTAGTTCTCGTGCAAAGTCGCCATAGAAAAGATACTGATATTTGTTAGAACAGAAATATCAACATCTAGAATACCAAATCAATACAATTATGTACATTGTGATGTGTACATTATATTTTTCACATGGTACTCAATAAATTTGATATTGTAGATATAGAGACAATTTTCTCATAATTTTTATAAAATTCTACATCGTTTGTCTCTTAAAAAACTACATTCACTACATTGTAGCTTCTTCTGAACGGGGAAGGGCTTTGGAAGGCCCTAGTTACTGTATTCATTTAGCGGTAGGATATATTTTTACAAAGAGACCCAATAAGAAACAAAAATTACATCGATGACCTATATTTTTATGACAAGTACCCTTCAAATAAAATTTAGGAGGAAACTTAATCGAGTCCTTCTCCACTGCGCGTGTGCTATTCACTCTGCTTCCTGTGCAGCCTCGCTACCCATCACCAAAAGTTGCTCGCCATCTTCGACAATGAAATCCCCACCGACATAACGTCAGACATCGACCAACAAAAACTAAACCTACCACTACCCTGTAGAGGCCGGCCTCCCCACCCCCCGTCGGATAGGCTAGGGGGAGGAGCCAAGAGTAGGTGGGTGACTCTCAACTTGGGGAGGAAGAGTATAAAGGAGAAGGGAGAAGAGCCACTCCACATTGCAGCTACAAAGGAGCTCTATGCACTATGCATGTAGTTGCAGGGGAGGTTGACATTTTTTCCCAGAGCTTCTACTGTCATCGCCCGCATGTTCAGAACAGCATGGCAAGCTTGCCATTCTTTTTCCCGGGATTCATTGTCGGCGCAGGTTCAGAATCACATCTATAACCGCGGTCGTGAGTGGAATTTTCTCTTATCAACAAATTTACTATGAGTAGTAAATCAGAAGTGCTGGCCTAAACGAGCAGCTTTAGCCATAAAAGATCACTAGCGCGGTACTATTAACCGACATAGATTTACTAGCTAGACTGTAGTATATAGTAGTAGGTGACGTGGATTCGAAGTTATTTTCTAAGTGGCTGACACCATTCTACTATTTGTGCTAATTCTCAGTTGCAACTAGGTTGCAATTTATATAATTTGTACTAATTCTTAGTTGCAACCTAGTTGTAACTCATTAAAATCCCAGTTACAACCTAGTTGTAACTTATGTAGAAATTTCACGTTACACGAATCACGAGGTAAATCGACTGAGATCTAAGAAGTTCTAAGGCAGCTGAGAACTAGCAAATCCGATACTTGTAGTGGAGGTTGACATTGTTCCGCATCTCGCGCGGGTTCAGAACAGCATGGGAAGTGTTAGGGTTGACCCCTTGGGGTGGCCCGATCTTTCACGAATTCTGTAGGAATCAAGGGGAAAGCGGTGGAAAGAGGGAGGGGATGAAATCCACGAACACACATGCGAAGAACTCGATGAACGCACACACACGAAAACACGATACAAGCCGATAGCTCACGCTGGTGGCAACCGGTCCAACACAATCCCTAGGATCGACGTTGGGCAAGGTACTCTCCCACGCCCAACAACGGGGGCGATAGGCTTGATGAGATCTTGACTACTTGGGCACGAGACACCGAGATCCCAAGGACATGTACAACTTGAACGCATGAGGCAAAATCCAAGAGGTTGTGGATAATTTGGTGCTCCTTGTCAAGGAGCATGAGACAAATAGTTGATAGATCCTCAAAGGGGTGTCTTCAACTACAATTATCCAAGTCTAGGGTTTACAATAGAGGGGTGGGGCTTTATATAGGCCAGCCACTTAAACAGGGGTAGTTTAGGGATAAAACTGGAAGTTGGGGCAAAACTGGGGGTTACATGGGCCAGGCCCAAAAGGCCTTGACATGCCTGGCGTCGAGCAGGCCGGAGACTCCGGTGTTGGGTCCGGAGACTCTGGTCTGGGCCGCAGACTCCGGTCAATCTCCGGACCCGTCTCCGGAGGGGCATACAGACTGTCCCGGGCTTGGTTCCTGGGGCCGGACCGAAGGATGGCCCGGAGACTCCGGTGTACAGGACCAGAGACTCCGGTGTGCAGTGCCCCAGCAGCGTCTTCTCCTGGTCCTTCTTCCTTGGGGGCTTGGTGTGGTGATGTTGCTTCATAGCTGAGGATACACAACGTAGTGGCATGAAGTAGCAAGCCATCCAAAAGTAGACCAAAATCACATGAGGAAAGGAGCGAGTTAACCTTAGCTTGTAGGAGCTTGGCTCGGGCGCGAGTCATTGGTCCACTTGGGGGACTAGGTGTTGTAGATGTAGGTGCGTCCGTAGGACAGGCTGCATCAGCTCCCCCCCTTGGGAAAGAGTCGTCCTCGACTCTTCATGGTTTACCTCTTGATTCTCTCCATGGTATAGCGATAGGTCCTTGACGTTGAACGTATTGCTCCACTAGGTACTTGGAGGTTGGTATGTCGATGACGTATGCATTGTTGTTGATTCTTTTGAGGACCTTGAAGGGGCCATCTCCCCTTGGTTTGAGCTTGGAGTCACGATCATTGGGAAAGCGGTCTTTGCTCAAGTGTATCCACACAAGGTCGCCTTCTTCGAAGATTAGCTCCTTCTTGTTCTTGTTCAGCCTTGATGCTTGGCGAAGTACTTGTTGCTCAACCGTAGCTCTTGTGTCTTCATGGAGTTTCTTCATTGTTTGGGCACGCGTGTCAACGTCCATATTGGTGCGTTCATGAAGGGGAAGGGGAAGGATATCGAGCGCGGTGAGAGGCTCGAATCCATAGATGATCATGAACGGGCTCCTCATGGCGGTGGAGTGTTTGCCGCGGTTGTAGGCGAACTCGGCATGAGGGATACATTCCTCCCAATCTTTAAGGTTCTTCTTTATCAACACACATAGAAGTGTGCCAAGGCTTCGATTGACGACCTCGGTTTGTCCATCGGTTTGAGGATGCGAGGCGGACGAGAAGAGGAGCTTGATGCCGAGCTTGGCCATGAGTGTCTTCCAGAAGTAGGTCATGAATTGGACGTCGCGGTCGGATACGATTGTTCTTGGTACACCGTGTAGCCGAATTATTTCCCTGAAAAACAAATTTGCTACATGTGAAGCATCATCGGTCTTATGGCACGGAATGAAGTGTGCCATTTTGGAAAAAGCGATCCACTACCACAAATATAGAATCATGTCCATGTTTAGATCTAGGCAATCCTAACACAAAGTCCATGATAATGTCCGACCAAGGTGCATGAGGAATAGGTAATGGCATATAAAGACCAAAAGGGTTGGACTTGGACTTAGCTTGGACACAAGTAGTGCATCATTGGACGTGGCGCTCCACGTCGCGCTTCATCTTTGGCCAATAGTAGTGAGTGGAGAGCATGTCATATGTCTTGTCACGGCCGAAGTGGCCCATAAGTCCTCCACCATGGGACTCTTGAAGAAGCAAAATTTGGAGAGACGACTTCGGAATGCAAAGTTTGTTTTGTTTGAATAGAAAACCCTTATGCAAATAGAAATCATCAATCCCTTTGTCTATTGAACACTTTGCAAAAATTGATCCAAAGAATGGGTCGGACTCGTACAAAGATTTGATGTCATCAAGACCCAAGACATTTAGTTCGAGTCGCGTAAGAAGGTTTGTGTTTTTGCGAGACAAGGTGTCCGCTACCACATTTTCTTTGCCCTTCTTATACTTGACAATGTAAGGAAAGGATTCCATGAACTCAACCCATTTGGCGTGCCTTTTACTCAAATTGGCTTGGCCCTTAAGATATTTCAATGACTCATGGTCGGAATGGATGATAAATTCTTTGGGCCAAAGGTAGTGTTGGCACACTTGAAGGACACGAACCAAGGCAAAAAGCTCTTTGTCATAAATTGGATAGTTAAGGCGTGCGCCATCAAGTTTCTCACTATGGTATGCAATAGGATGCCCATTTTGCATAAGGACGCCTCCAATTCCAATACCACTAGCGTCACATTCAATCTCAAAGGTTTTTGTGAAATCCGGTAATGCAAGAAGTGGTGCTTCGGTGAGCCTCCTTTTGAGCTCATCAAAAGCCTTTTGTTGTGCTTTCCCCAAACGAATGTGACATTTTTTGAAGGGTTTCGCAGCATAGTAAATCAAAATTTTCTACGGAAGCGAACAGAAGGAAATCCAAGATCTAATCTAGGAGATGCAAACAACGAGAGAGATTGGATTAGATCTTCATACCCTTGAAGATTCGCACAGCGGAACGTTCGTCAGAACGTGGGTGATGTAGTCGTACTCGCTTCTCCTCCTCGCGATCCGATCCGATCTAGCACCACAAGTGGCGGTGCCTCCGTGAGATGCACACGTGCAGCACCTCGACGTCTCCTCCTTCCTCGGACCAGCAAGTAGGGTGGAGAGATAGATTGGATCTACAACACGACGGCGTGGTGTATATGGTGGAGAATTTCTGCAGCAGGGCTTCGCCTACAAACAGTCGGGAGGGAGAGAGGAAGGCGGCAGGGCTACTAGGGCTTGGAGGGAGGTGTGTGTGTGGGGAAGGGGGCGCACCAGCCCTCTATATATAGAGGGGGGGTGCGGCCAGCCCTTGCCCATCCTCCAAGCCTATCTCTAGTTTAAACGATTTAAACTCTCCCTTCTAGAAACCCTATCTTATCTCTAGTTTAAACGATTTAAACTTATCTAGGATCGGCTGGGCCCTATGGGGCCTTGTGCCCCTGGCCCAATGCGGCCAGGACACTCCCTCATAGGCCCATGCCCCCTCCCGGAAGGTGGGGCCACGTTGGTCCCCTTCCGGAAGGTTCTAGAAGCTTCCGGTACAATACCGATTAACCCGGAACTATTCCGAACTCCAAAAACTGCACTGCCTTATATGAATCTTATTCTCCGGACCATTCCGGAACCTCTCGTGATATTCCGGATCCCATCCGAGAATCCGAACAAAAATTCATAAACCAATTATCCAATCTATCCTAGCGTCGAGACACGTTAAGTGTGTGACCCTGCGGGTTCGAGAATATGCAGACATGATCTTCTATCAATAATCAACAGCGGGGTCTGGGCACCCATATTGACTCCCACATATTCATCGATGATCATATCGGATGAACCACGATGCCACGATTCAATTAATCCCATATATATATTCCCTTCGTCACGCGATATTTTACTTGCCCGAGATTCGATCGTCGGTATCGGCATACCTAGTTCAATCTCGTTCACAGCAAGTACTTTACTCGTTCCGTAATCCGATATCACTTTGTGATTAACTCTTTAACCACGTGCTTGCAAGCGGTGTTGATATCGATTACCGAGTGGGCCCAAAGTATATCTCTCCGACTTGGGAGGGACAAATCCCATCTCGATACATACAACCCAACAAGTACTTTCCGATCACCTGAGAGACACCTTTATGATCACCCTCTCATAGGATAACGTTTGATGACCTCAAAGATTTCTTCGATACCAGGGAGTTGCATTATCTCATGGTCTAAGGAATACAATATTTGACATAAGAAAAAGCTTCGCAAAGATGAACACGATCTAATTGCTCTGCTTGATTTGGGTCTGTCCATCATATCATTCTCCCAATGACATGATCTCATTATTAATCTACAACTCATGTCTATGGTTAGGAAACCTTAACCATCATTAATCAATGAGCTAGTCCATAGAGGCGTACTAGGGACACAGTGTTGTTCATAAACCACACAAGTATCAAAGTTTCCGCTTAATACAATTCTAGCATGGAATATAAACTTTATCTTGAACAAGAACTATAATGATAACATCTTTATTATTGCCTCTAGGGCATAATTCCAACAGTCTCCCACTTGCACTAGAGTCAATAATCTAGTTTACATTTGGCAACAATCTCACACCCATGGCACTGAGGTGCTGATCATGTTTTACACGTGGAAGAGGTTTAGTCAATGGATCTGCGACATTCAGATCTGTATGTACTTTGCTGATCTTCAGATCTCCATCTGCTATATAATCTCAGATTATATGAAACTTGCGGTTGATATGCTTGGTCTTTGGATGATATCTTGGTTCCTTAGCGAGTGCTATGGCGCCAGTGTTGTCACACAATATCTCCAGTGGGTCCAATGCACTTGGAACCACGCCAAGCTTAGTGATGAAGTTCCTGATCCAAACTCCTTCACTTGACGCTTCTGCAGCAGCCATGTATTCCGCTTCTACTGTAGATCCCGCGATCACGCTTTGCTTGCAGCTTCTCCAGCTCACAGCTCCTCCATTCAAAATATACACGTATCCTGTCTGAGATTTACAATCATCCTTGTCGGTGTCGAAACTAGCATCGACGTAACCTTTTACGACGAGCTGTTCATCACCCCCATAGACTAAGAACATTTCTTCAGTCCTATTTAGGTACCTTAGGATGTTCTTCACGGCTGTCCAGTGTTCCACTCCTGGATCACTTTGATATCTGCTCGTCAAACTAAGAGCATTGGACACATCCGGTCTAGTACACAGCATGGCATACATGATGGAACCTATGGCCGAGGCATAAGGCACTTTGCTCATAGCTTCCCTATCATTTACCGTAGCTGGACACTGAGCCTTGCTCAATATCTTCCCTGACAACATAGGCACTGAACCTTTCAATGCCTTATCCATTCTAAACCTTTTCAGAACTTTGTCTAGGTATGTACTCTGGCTTAAAGCTATCAGGCGTATTTGTCTATCTCTATAGATCTTGATGCCCAATATATAAGCAGCTTCACCTAGGTCTTTCATTGAAAAACACTTGTTCAAATAACTCTTCACATCGTTAAGCATGTTGATGTCATTTCCAATAATCAATATGTCATCCACATATAGTACCAGAAACGTCACCGAGCTCCCACTCACTTTCTTGTAGATGCAAGCTTCGTAGCAATTTGGAACAAATCCAAAGCTCTTGATCACTTGATCAAAACGAAGGTTCCAACTCCGAGATGCTTGCTTCAATCCATAAATGGAACGCTGAAGTTTGCATACTTTATCAGCATCCTTAGGATCGACAAAACCTTCGGGTTGCATCATATACAACTCTTCATCAATGTTGCCATTGAGGAACGCAGTCTTGACATCCATCTGCCATATTTCATAATCATGAAACGCAGCAATTGCTAATAAAATCCGAATAGACTTAAACATCGCTACGGGAGAGAAAGTCTCATCGTAGTCAACACCTTGAACTTGTCGAAAACCTTTCGCGACAAGCCGTGCTTTATAGACGGTAACATTACCATCTGCGTCCGTTTTCTTCTTGAAGATCCATTTGCATTCAACGGCCTTTCGGTCGCTAGGAGGGTCCACCAAAGTCCATACTTGGTTTTCGCTCATGGATCCCAATTCGGATTTCATGGCTTCTAGCCATTTCTCAGAGTCTGGGCTCATCATCGCTTCCTCATAGTTCGTAGGTTCACTGTCTTCTACTAACAAGACTGTCAAGACAGGGTTGCCGTACCACTCAGGAGGGGCACGCGACCTTGTCGACCTGCGACGTTCAGTAGCAGCATCGTCCAAAGCTTCATGATCCTTGTCATTAGCTTCCTCTATTGTTGGCGCAGGCGGCACTGGAACAATTTCAGGTGCTGCGCTACTCTCCAATTCAAGAGAAGGTTCAACAACCTCGTCTAGCTCTACTTTCCTCCCACTCACTTCTTTCGAGAGAAACTCCTTCTCAAGAAAGGAACCGTTCTTTGCGACAAACACTTTGCCTTCGGTTCTGTGATAGAAGGTATACCCAATATTTTCCTTAGGGTATCCTATGAAGACGCATTTCTCCGCTTTGGGTTCGAGCTTGTTCGGCATCAACTTCTTGACGTAAGCTTCGCATCCCCAAACTTTAAGAAATGACAACTTAGGTTTAGCACCAAACCACAGTTCATACGGTGTCGTCTCAACGGATTTAGATGGAGCCCTATTTAAAGTGAATGCATCGGTTTCTAATGCATAACCCCAAAACGATAACGGCAAATCAGTAAGAGACATCATCGATCGGACCATATCTAATAGGGTTCGATTCTGGCGTTCAGACACACCATTGCGCTGTGGTGTTCCGGGTGGCGTGAGTTGTGAAACGATTCCACTTGCCTTGAGATGCGTGAGAAAATCATAACTCAAATATTCGCCCCCACGATCGGATCGTAGAAACTTAATCTTTCTGTTACGATGGTTCTCCACTTCATTCTGAAATTCTTTGAACTTTTCAAACGTTTCAGATTTATGTTTCATTAAATAGATATACCCATATCTACTTAAGTCATCGGTAAAAGTGAGAAAATAGCGATATCCACCGCGCGTCGAAACACTCATCGGTCCGCATACATCGGTATGTATGATTTCCAACAAGTCCGTTGCTCGCTCCATCATACCGGAGAACGGGGTTTTGATCATCTTGCCCATGAGGCATGGTTCGCATGTGTCAAATGATTCAAAATCAAGAGACTCCAAAAGTCCATCAGAATGGAGTTTCTTCATGCGCTTTACACCAATATGACCTAGACGACAGTGCCACAAATAAGTAGTATTATCACTATCTACTTTGCATCTCTTAGCCTCAATGTTATGGATGTGTGTTTCAACCCTTTCGAGATTTAGAAGAAATAAACCATTCACAAGAGGTGCATGACCATAAAAGATGTTACTCATATAAATAGAACAACCATTATTCTCCGATTTAAATGAATAACCGTCTTGCAATAAACACGATCCAGAAATAATGTTCATGCTCAACGCAGGCACATAATAACATTTATTATGGTTTAAAACTAATCCCGAAGGTAAAACTAAGGAGAGCGTGCCGACGGCCATCACATCAACTCTTGATCCGTTGCCAACGCGCATCGTCACCTCATCCCTCGCAAGCCGCCGTCTATTCCGTAGCTCCTGTTTCGAGTTACAAATATTAGCAACCGAACCAGTATCAAATACCCAGGCACTACAACGAGGGCTAGTAAGGAAAACATCAATAACATGTATATCAAATATACCTTTGATGGTGCCAGCCTTCTTGTCCGCTAAGTACTTCGGACAGTTGCGCTTCCAGTGACCCTTGTCCTTGCAATAGAAGCACTCAGTTTCTGGCTTGGGTCCAGACTTGAGCTTCTTCTCAGCAGGGGCAACGCGTTTGCCGCCTCCTTTCTTGAAGGGCTTCTTTGCACCCTTACCTTTCTTAAAGGAGGGCTTGTTGACCATCAACACATGATTATCCTTTTTGATGTCCACCTCCGCAGCCTTCAGCTTTGCGAAGAGCTCGGTGATCGTATCAGTGGAACCATCTGATTATGAGTCACTACAAAACTTTTGTAGCTGGGAGGGAGTGATTGCAGAACCCTGTCAATCTTGAGCTCCTCTGGAATCTTGCAGTCCAGTTGCTCAAGGCGTTGAGTGTAGCCCGACATCTTTATGGCGTGCTCACTAACGTAACTCCCTTCCTCCATCTTGCAGTTAAAGAACTTCTCAGAGATCTCATATCTCTCAGAACGGGCCTGAGTATGGAACATAGTTTTCAACTCTTCGAGAATCTCAAAGGGCCCGGGATAGTTTTCAAAACAATTTTGAAGTTCCGGTTCCATAGCAAACAACATGGTGCTCTTAATCACACCATAATCATCTTTGCGCGACTGATAGACAGCTTTCTCATCAGCCGGCGCAGTCGCAGCAGGGGGGTTACCTAACACTTTCTCAAGGACATAGTCCTTTTGTCCCCCAGACAGAATGATTCTCAGATTGCGGAACCAATTGGTGAAGTCAGACCCATTGTTCTTAAGCTTTTCTTTCTCAGCAAAAACGTTGAAGTTGAAGTTGGACTTAGCCATTTGATCTACAATATTTGCAAGTACAAATTAGACTGTGTTCATGATAACTAGTTCAACTTTTAATCAAATTACTAGATGAACTCCCACTAAATTCAACATCCCTCAAGTTGTTTAGTGAACACGATCCAAATTCACCACACCTAATCCGATCTTCACGAGAAGAGATGTGGTTTCAATGGTGGACAACGAAGTATCGATCATATCATTCATATGACTCATGCTTAACCTTTCGGTTCATGTGTTCCGAGGCCATGTCTGTACATGCTAGGCTCGTCAAGTTAGACCCAAGTATTTCCGCGTGTGCAAAACTGGCTTGCACCCGTTGTATGTGAGCGTAGAGTCTATAGCACCCGATCATCACGTGATGCTTGGACACGACGAACTTTCGCAACGGTGCATACTTGGGGAGAACACAGTTTTTATCTTGATCTTTAAGTGAGGAATCATCTTATAATGCTACCGTCGCGATCTAAGCATAATAAGATACATAAAAGGATAAACATCACATGCATATAACTTTATGTGACATGGTATAGCCAATCTTCGCGCAATGATCTCCATCTTGTGCGTTCCGGCATGATCTCCATCACTCCACCATGATTGCCTCCACCACGAATAGCAACTACAACTATTGCTAACTACTTAGCGATAAAGTAAAGCTATTACATGGCGTATAAGAAGTTGACTCGCAGGTCATACACAATTATAAAGACAACCATATGGCTCCTGCCGGTTGTGTACTCATCGACATGCAAGTCGTGAAACATTACAAAACATGATCATCGCATACAATATACACATCACATCTTGGGCCATACCATATCACAGAAAACACTCCCTGCAAAAACAAGTTAGACGCCTCTACTTTGTTGTTGCATGTTTTACGTGGCTTATGGGAGTAGATGCTAAGAACGATTCTTACCTACGGAAAGCCACAACGGTGATATTATGGTTGCCAAACTCCGGTGTTAATCCCATGACAACTATAGTGAGAGAAACTGACATCCACCAGCCGCATGTGTGGTACAAGCCACACGTCAAGTGCGGAGCCGGTCTCGCGAACGACGTCGCGTAAGGTTGGCCTGGACCGCTTCAATCTCACTATCCCGCATCATAAGAAGAACACAAACAAGAGGCTTGCAACAGAAAACATCAACGCCCGCAACAACCATGTTGCGTTCTACTCGTGAATCACATCTACGCATAGATCTCGCTCTGATACCACTGAAGGGTTTCGCAGCATAGTAAATCAAAATTTTCTACGGAAGCGAACAGAAGGAAAGCCAAGGTCTAATCTAGGAGATGCAAACAACGAGAGAGATTGGATTAGATCTTCATACCCTTGAAGATTCGCACAGCGGAACGTTCGTCGGAACGTGGGTGATGTAGTCGTACTCGCTTCTCCTCCTCGCGCTCCGATCCGATCTAGCACCACAAGTGGCGGTGCCTCCGTGAGATGCACACGTGCAGCACCTCGACGTCTCCTCCTTCCTCGGACCAGCAAGTAGGGTGGAGAGATAGATTGGATCTACAACACGACGGCGTGGTGTATATGGTGGAGAATTTCTGCAGCAGGGCTTCGCCTACAAACAGTCGGGAGGGAGAGAGGAAGGCAGCAGGGCTACTAGGGCTTGGAGGGAGGTGTGTGTGTGGGGAAGGGGGCGCACCAGCCCTCTATATATAGAGGGGGGGTGCGGCCAGCCCTTGCCCATCCTCCAAGCCTATCTCTAGTTTAAACGATTTAAACTCTCCCTTCTAGAAACCCTATCTTATCTCTAGTTTAAACGATTTAAACTTATCTAGGATCGGCTGGGCCCTATGGGGCCTTGTGCCCCTGGCCCAATGCGGCCATGACACTCCCTCATAGGCCCATGCCCCCTCCCGGAAGGTGGGGCCACGTTGGTCCCCTTCCGGAAGGTTCTAGAAGCTTCCGGTACAATACCGATTAACCCGGAACTATTCCGAACTCCAAAAACTGCACTGCCTTATATGAATCTTATTCTCCGGACCATTCCGGAACCTCTCGTGATATCCCGGATCCCATCCGAGACTCCGAACAAAAATTCATAAACCAATTATCCAATCTATCCTAGCGTCGAGACACGTTAAGTGTGTGACCCTGCGGGTTCGAGAATATGCAGACATGATCTTCTATCAATAATCAACAGCGGGGTCTGGACACCCATATTGACTCCCACACATTCATCGATGATCATATCGGATGAACCACGATGCCAGGATTCAATCAATCCCATATATATATTCCCTTCGTCTCGCGATATTTTACTTGCCCGAGATTCGATCGTCGGTATCGTCATACCTAGTTCAATCTCGTTCACAGCAAGTACTTTACTCGTTCCGTAATCCGATATCACTTTGTGATTAACTCCTTAACCACATGCTTGCAAGCGGTGTTGATATCGATTACCGAGTGGGCCCGAAGCATATCTCTCCGACTTGGGAGGGACAAATCCCATCTCGATACATACAACCCAACAGATACTTTCCGATCACCTGAGAGACACCTTTATGATCACCCTCTCATAGGATGACGTTTGATGACCTCAAAGCTTTCTTCCGATACCAGGGAGTTGTATTATCTCATGGTCTAAGGAATACAATATTTGACATGAGAAAAGCTTCGCAAAGACGAACACGATGAAACGATCTAATAGCTTTGCTTAGTTTGGGTCTGTCCACCATATCATTCTCCCAATGATATGATCTCATTATCAATTGACAACTCATGTCTATGGTTAGGAAACCTTAACCATCATTGATCAATGAGCTAGTCCATAGAGGCGTACTAGGGACACAGTGTTGTTCACAAACCACACAAGTATTAAAGTTTCCGCTTAATACAATTCTAGCATGGAATATAAACTTTATCATGAACAAGAATTATAATAATAACATCTTTATTATTGCCTCTAGGGCATAATTCCAACATTTTTCTTGGTCAATTTGTTGAGGGGGCAAGCAATGGTAGAAAAGTCTTTCACAAAGCGACGGTAAAAGCCAGCCAACCCATGAAAACTACGAAGTTCACTAACATTGGTAGGGATGGGCCAGTCTCGTATGTCCTTAACTTTTGAGACATCCACTTCAATGCCATTAGAAGACACAACAAATCCAAGGAAAATCAGTTTGTCTTTTGCAAAGGTACACTTGGGGAGATTAGCATATAGCTTTTCATGACGAAGGATTTGAAGGACCTCCTTAACATGAGTAACATGCTCCTCTAGTGACTTGCTATAGACAAGGATGTCATCAAAGTAAACAACGACACTCTTCCCAATGAGGGATCTCAAGATATGGTTCATGAGGCGCATGAAGGTAGATGGGGCATTTGATAAGCCAAACGGCATAACCAACCATTCATAGAGACCAAGCTTGGTCTTGAAGGCGGTTTTCCACTCATCACCTTCGGCCATGTGAATTTGATGGTAACCACTACGAAGGTCAATTTTTGAAAATATAGTGGATCCACAGAACTCATCAAGCATGTCATCAAGACGCGGTATAGGATGTCGATAACGCACGGTGATAGCATTGATTGGACGGCAGTCCATGCATAACCGCAACGTATCATCCGTTTTTGGAACTAGAATCACAGGTACCGCGCTTGGGCTAGTGCTTACTTGGATCAAACCTTTGGAGACGAGTTGGTTGATTTGTCGTTCTATCTCCTTCGTCTCTTCCAGGTTTGTGCGATATGCGGCGCGGTTTGGGAGTGGAGCGTCGGGTATGAGGTCAATCCGGTGCTCGATTCCGCGAAGAGGGGGTAGTCCATGAGGAAGCTCTTCGGGGAATACATCTTGGAATTCCTGCAAAATAGCCATCAAAGAAGGAGGGACATTTGTCAAGTCGTTAGTTCCTTGCGCTAGTCCCTTGCATACAAGGACATAGTGCAAGATGGATGGGTTGTTCCGCACTTCTCTCATCTCACTTTTGGTGGCAAAAAGAACACTCTTAGGTTTTCCACTCGAGTTTGGCTTGTGGCACTCACTCACTATAGTGTGGTTCTCTCGCTCATCGCTCTTCTCACAAGGTGGTTTTGTGTATTGCGCCCTCGCTAAAGCCTTTGCATTGTCCGCAATTATTTGGCTAGGAGTCATTGGTTGCAAAACACAAGTTTTTTCAAGCCATTTGAAGGTATAAGTGTTTGAGTGACCATCATGCAAAGCATGCTTGTCATATTGCCACGGCCTTCCTAGCAACATATGGTAAACCGTCATGGGGACCACGTCACATTCCACCGTGTCTTTGTATGTTCCAATTGAGAACGTTACTGAGACGGTGTGCTTGATCTTGACGGACCCTTGGTCACTTAGCCATTGTATATGGTATGGATGCTTATGCGGATGGAGGGTGAGGTTGAGTTTCTCACACAATTCCGTGCTTGCAAGATTGTGGCAACTCCCTCCATTGATGACAACTTTGATGGACTTCCCATTGATACCGGCACGAGTTTGGAAGATGTTTGATCGTTGGTCTTCCATCTCATTGACTTGTGTAGTCAAGACCCTTGTGACGACAAGCGATGGACTTGCGTCATGCTCACACACAAGTAGTTCTTGGTCATCTTCCAAATGTTGTCTTTCCATTACTTCCTTGACCCTTGCATCGAACTCATCTTCACTCAAGTATTCTTCATCGCCATTGTCGTGGATGAACAAAACTTTCTTGTTTCCACATGCGGCCGACTTGTGTCCTTTGCCTCCACACTTGTAGCACTCACCATTGAATGGTTGTTCATCCTTTATGTATTTGCCACTTGGGGGCGGTTTTCCTTGAGGAAGTGTTGGCTTGAATGGAAGCTTGGTGGTACTTGATGAGCTTCCACTTGGTGTTCTTGGAGTAGTGGTTGACGCTTGCTTGTATGTGAAGTACGTCTTTGGCTTGTTGTACTTGATGTCCTCTTGCACTTGACGTTCGGCTTTTGATGCTATGTGTACAAGCTCAACCATGTTGTTGTACTTTTGGAACTCGGTGATGCGCTTGATTGGATGGTTCAAGCCATTGAGGAAACGTGTCATTGTTTGTTCATCACGCTCGTCAATGTTGGCACGGATCATGTTGAGCTCCATTTGCTTGAAGTACTCTTCCACGGTCTTTGTCCCTTAACTAAGCGTTTGGAGCTTGTTGAAAAGGTCACGCGTGTAGTGCAAAGAAACAAAGCGGGATCTCATATGAGCCTTCGTATCTTGCCAAGTTGAGATTGGAGGCTCTTCTTTTGCTTCACGAGCGAGTTGGACTTGTTCCCACCAAAGGTTTGCATAATCATCAAACTCGAGGGACGCCATGGCCATCATCTTCTCATTGCTATAGTTGTGCATGTGGAAGATCTTGTCAACCTTGAGTTCCCATGAGAGATATTCTTCGGGTTCATTGGAACCGGTGAACTTGGGCATAGTGAATTTGAGCTTGCCGAAAGTTTCTTCTTCATTGTGGTTCCGGTGTCGGCGGTTGCCATGGTTTTGGCGGCCATCTTCATCATCCGAGCTCTCATGTCTTGCTTGGTGATTGTTGCGTTGCCCTTGCGGTTGTTGAGGTGCCGCGTTTGGTGGTGGAACTTGATGTTGATGACGAGCTTGGGGAGCTTGCTCGTGTTATTGGCACGGTTGAGGGCGAGGAGTAGGTTGTTGGTCCTCGCGACGAGCTTGGGGAGCTTGCTCTTGTTCTTGTCGTGGTTGAGTACGATGAGCATTGTCTTGCGCCATGTGGCGAGGAGGACGTCGAGCCGCATGTGCAATGGGCTGCTCCCTTTCTTCTCGATGTGGAGGAGGCTCGTCATGATGATCATGTTGTCGACGTTGACGTTCATGTCGATGATGACGTCTTGGTGGATCTTCGAGTGCTTCACGCCGACGGCGATCTTGTTCGTCCACTTCGGATGCTTCACTTGTTGTTGAAGGAACATGTCGATGGCGATGGGCTTGGTGGTCCACGTGAGGTTGCTCTTGTTGAATCACAAGTGCCCTTTGTTGTGGACGGTTCGCTTCACGTCTTGGAGGTCTTGCGGAGAGGTCACCATCATAGCTTGATGTCGCGGCGTGTCGTGGAGATGGTACCACTTGCGAAGAGCTCATGGAGTGAAGGACGGGTCCATCTTGGTGCCTTGAAGCGTGACGGCGAGGTGCGCTTGGTTCACTTGAGGAGTGCCGTGATGAGCTTGAGTCGCCCGATCGTGGCCTTGCTAGCCCATCAATGAGGCGTTGAAGCTTCTCATCCGTTGAGGCGAGGGTGCGACCAAGAGCTTCATTTTGATGGCTGAGGTTGTGTTGCATGGCATGCATTTGTCCTTGGACTTCTTCGAAGCGGTTGTCGATGTTCTTGAATTCCGCGCGGGCTTCGCTAAATTGTTCATCTTGGCGCCGCTCAAGGGCTTCACAACGGTAGTTGAATTCTCCTCGGACCTTCCAATGATCCCATCTTGTCATGTATTGTGTGTCGTCCTCTGGAGGTGGTGGTGGTTTGGGACGACTCGCCATTCCTGTCCATGATACAAAGCCGACAAGGGTTGTATATGAAGGATAAACGTGGAGAGTTAGCCTTTTACCTCACCTTGGAGATTGTATCAAACAAATTGCCACACAAGAGAGCTAAAAGCTTGCAAAGTGAAATCACAAAGAGACTCACACACAAGGAACTACACTCTCAAAAGATTTTGGTGGAAATAGGGGTGAAAAGCCAAAGAACCAACCAAACGAAAAGGATAGTCAAAAGTGGAGAAGATCCAACAAAACGCAAGTCAAAAGGGAATGGTCAACTCAAAAGGTGGCGAGAACCTATGACTACACACGCGTGGAGAAAAATGTGGTTAGCACGACTATGGAAGTGAGCACAAAAGAGCCTAACGAAGACTACGCTCGGTTCTCGTGCCAACTCAAGGAGAGACCACAACTCGTTTGCCAAAAGAGGGTAAGCAATGGATTTGTGCACTTGCCTTGGCGCGCTTTTTCCTCTTTCTTTTGCTTACAAGCTTGATACTCTCTTTGTATTGAGAGACTATGTATCTTTCTATTTATTTATTTTTGGTTCTTTTTCCTTTTTCTCCCTTTCTATGCTAATATGTTAACTTTTGTATTTGCCCTCACACTCTCACTTTCCAATGGCAAGTGCACAATGCTTAGACAAACACAAAATAAGTTGCTTTCATAGGATAGATACAAACAAAGGAAGATATGGCTATAAGGGTTGACACAAGTTATACCTTAGTTGTTGATGATGATCTTGTGTCGATGGAGCGGGGAAGAGTTTGGGGTCCGTGGTGTCGAAGAGCGCGGGCGATGTTGCGGAAGCAATCTGTTAATTGGTGACACGCACACGTACACAAACAACAAGCGGGCAGATTAGCCAATGCAGAAAAGAGGAAAAAGGTCAAAGCTGGTGTCCAGGGCCGGAGACTCCGGTGTAGACCGGAGACTCCGGTGCACAGGGCCGGAGACTCCAGTGCGGGAAATCTGCTCGTGTTCTTGAGCGGAGATTCAAGCCTAGAGTCCTCAAATCCGCGAAAATTTGGCCAAAATTGGGCTGGGAAACGCAGGCAAAATTTGGACCAACACCTTAGACAAGATTTGGTCGGATCAAAACCACAAATAACGCTCCAAAACGATAGATCGATCCAAAGGCAAATTGGGGCTATTTATTTGGGAAAATTTCGAATTTATGGTGGGTAGAAGAAAAATTGAGGGGGAATTCGTGATCAACCTTGCTCTTGATACCAATATGTTAGGGTTGACCCCTTGGGGTGGCCCGATCTTTCACGAATTCCGTGGGAATCGAGGGGAAAGCGGTGGAAAGAGGGAGGGGATGAAATCCACGAACACACACGCGAAGAACTCAATGAATGCACACACACGAAAACACGATACAAGCCGATAGCTCACGCCGGTGGCAACCGGTCCAACACAATCCCTAGGATCGGCGTTGGGCAAGGTACTCTCCCACGGCCAACAACGGGGGCGAGAGGCTTGATGAGATCTTGACTACTTGGACACGAGACACCGAGATCCCAAGGACTTGTACAACTTGAACGCACGAGGCAAAAGCCAAGAGGTTGTGGATAATTTGGTGCTCCTTGTCAAGGAGCATGAGACAAATAGTTGATAGATCCTCAAAGGGGTGTCTTCAACTACAATTATCCAAGTCTAGGGTTTACAATAGAGGGGTGGGGCTTTATATAGGCCAGCCACTTAAACAGGGGTAGTTTAGGAATAAAACTGGAAGTTGGGGCGAAACTGGGGGTTACATGGGCCAGGCCCAAAAGGCCTTGACATGCCTGGCGTCGAGCAGGCCGGAGACTCCGGTGTTGGGTCCGGAGACTCCGGTCTGGGCCGCAGACTCCGGTCAATCTCCGGACCCGTCTCCAGAGGGGCATACAGACTGTTCCAGGCTTGGTTCCTAGGGCCGGACCGGAGGATGGTCCGGAGACTCCGGTGTACAGGACCGGAGACTCCGGTGTACACCGGAGATTCCGGTGTGCAGTGCCCCAGCAGCGTCTTCTCTTGGTCCTTCTTCCTTGGGGGCTTGGTGTGGTGATGTTGCTTCATAGCTGAGGATACACAACGTAGTGGCATGAAGTAGCAAGCCATCCAAAGGTAGACCAAAATCACATGAGGAAAGGAGCGAGTTAACCTTAGCTTATAAGAGCTTGGCTCGGGCGCGAGTCATTGGTCCACTTGGGGGACTAGGTGTTGTAGATGAAGGTGCGTCCGTAGGACGGGCTGCATCAGGAAGCTTGCCATTCTTTCTCCCGGGATTCATTGTCGGCGCAGGTTTAGAATCACATCTTAACCGCGGTCGTGGGTTGAATTTTCTCTTATCAACAAATTTACTATGAGTAGTAAATCAGAGCCAAAGTGCTACGGACATAGATTTACTAGACTGTAGTATACAGACATAGACTCGAAGTTATTTTCTCGTAAAGGAAATCAATCGATTTTGCCAACGGCCGGCCGCTACGCCGGCGGCCACCCAGCTGCGCGATGCGAGCTAGTCCGACGGACCTACACCTGCATTTTGAGATAAGCAAAGGTAGTGTGTCGAAGCACACCATGTCATGTCATGCCTAGCCTGTCCTTGTGTGCTTGGTTGACTTTTTTTTTGGCGTGCATGGAGTTCGTGTGTTTGATCCCATCGTTGTCCACTAAAGTCAACGATGCTCTCTTTCGTTAAGTCGCACTCAACCAGATTATTAGTGATACCGTGTATGCATGTAAAGTATATAGTTGCAGCAAAATACGATCCGTATGTCAAGCTGACATTTCTTCCGGGCTTCTTGTGTCGGCGGGGATAGATTCGTACCTTAACCACGATCGACCCGACCCGATGCTCGTTTTAAAAACAAAATATACCGTTCAGAATGAGAGCCAAAGTGCTGTCTACCAACTGACCAAGTTTCTAGAGGGAAAGTGCGCCAAAACGTAGAGTAGTACGTTCTGGAAACACAGCATGTCATGTCCTGTTTGTGTTTGTACATATCTGCTGCTCGTCAGCTCTTTGTAGCTATTCTCACGATTCATTTAACGGGCGCGCTAGCGAGCAAACACCAGTGTTCCCCCCTCTGTTTCCATCGATCGCTGACGCTTTAGCTTACCACTGCCACACCGTCGATCGCAGCAGGGTGCTAGCTGCTGCCTGCATGCATGCATCCATGGCGGGGAGGTTCCTCATGACGCACGACGTCTCCGACCTCTGCATCGGCAAGCCGCCGCTGCGGTGGCTGCCGCCGTCCTCCACCGTCGCGCACGCCCTCGCCGAGCTCGACGGGGGCGGCCCGGACGCGGCCGTCGCGGTCTGGGATGGCGCTGCTGCCAAGGGGCCGGCGGATGTGGCCGGCAGGGTGCGCATGGCCGACGTGCTCCTCTTCCTCTGCGCGGACGGCGCCGGCGGCAACAACATCGCCTCCCCGGCCGCCGCGCTCCAGGCCACGCTCGCAGACCTCCTGGCCGCAGCCGGCACCGAGGCGCCGCCTGTCCGCCGAGTCGAGCCCCACGCCAGGTCGGGTTGGTCGCACGAACGCGTGTCAGTCTCCCGTACCCCCACGTACGATATCTGATTGAATTTGTCGTGTCCACGTGTACAGTGTTCTCGAAGCGGTCGATGCCTTGCTGGGCGGCGCGCAGACACTCGTGGTGCCGATCCAGGACAAGACGCGGCGCGCGGCCATGTGCTGGCTGACGGTGGAGGACGTGGTGCGCTTCTTCCTCGGCTCCATCGCGCTCTTCTCCCCGACCGCGTCATGCTCCGTCTCCGACCTCGGCGTCGTCCGCCCGGCCACTGCCTTCTCCGTCGCGGCCACCGACGACGCTCTCTCAGCCGTCGTGCGCGCCGGCCTGGCGATGCACGCTTCCGTCGCCGTGGTGTCCGGCCGCCGCCTCGAAGGCGAGATCTCGGCGTCGACGCTCTCCTCCCTCGACGCGCCGGTCGCAGCGGCGGCCTTCACCGTGCTCTCTGCCGGCGAGCTCGCGTCATTCGTCGACAGCGGCCGCGCGCGGCAGGAAGCCGCCCTCCGTGTAGTCAGGTCCCGCCTCCACCGCCGCAACCTCCACGGCATGCTCGACCTCCTAGACGGAAATGACCCCTTGTCCCCGTCCTCCTCCTCGACATCATCCTCCCCTTTTTCCTCCTCCTCTTCTTCCGAGGACGACGACGACGACGAGGAAAACAACCAGGCGCCCCCTTACAGCACGAGTCAAGCATGCAGAAACGGTTTATGGTCGAAGGGGAGGCGGGCGGCGAGGGAACCAATCACCTGCCGGCGGGGGAGCTCGCTGGTGGCGATGATGGCGCAGGCGGTCACGCACCGCGTGACGCAGGTCTGGGTGGTGGACGACGACGATCAGCTGCTGGGTGTAGTCGGTTTCCTCGACGTGCTCCGGGTGCTCCGCCGCCACCTGCTCGCTGCACCGCCCGCGCCCATCTAGCCTGATCAGAGCAGAGTGGCTCGTTCATCACAGGAAGTTTGTGTGTCCATCAGCGGAGAGTGTACAGAGTTCAGGGTACAGTCTGAGGCTAGCACGGAAAATACCCAGCAGGCTTTGGGACCACCCCAAAATTCGTACTTCCAAGTTTCTAAGTTTTTTGAAAAAAATATTTGCAGGTAGAGGAAGACCTGAACTGTATGCGTGCAAATTTTCAAGTAATAATACATAGTATGTGGCCTTGCACAGAAATGAAAAATCAGTAACTTGCACAGTAAAATCCCCAAACGTGGACTGTTCATCATAAGGTAGTTTGTCTTTTTACCTAAGTTACACACTTTCGAAATTAAGTTTGAAACTTGGCACACATATACCTTCAAACCTCCTCTAAATTTAAAAATTAGTTTCATATTTTTCTGATTGCATTTAGTATTTTTCTCGATTTTACTGTTTTTCCGGGATCATGAGTACACGTGTTCTGAAAATTCCCTCTCGGCTAGCAATTTTCTTCTTGTGTCTATCCGAGAAAACCTTTTTTTACCTTTCTCGAGTTTGAAAGTTTTCTCTCTGAACAACAAAAAAGCCCCTCTAAAAAAAATGCTGCGACGACACTACTTAAGTGATGTGTGAGCATAGTTGGCAGCGAGAGAGTAAACTCGGGTTGGTGCCAAACTATGGAAAAAAAATTGAACAAGGAGAGCTGCTATGTTTCATTCATTAGGGGAAAAGTTACAAAAAGAGGTTAGGGATGCTCGAAATATGCATCCCTGTGAAAGAAAGAACAAAACCAACACTCAACCTGGATCGAAAGGAGCTCCTCCGTATTGATCCACCATGGGCAGCGCCTGCTTGCTTCCAACACATAGCCTCGTTCTTCTCGAAAACACGTGGATTCCGCTCCTTCAACAGCTCCCAACATATTAGCTTGGTCAGTACTCCCTCTGTTCGGGATTATAGGTCCTACGCACATACCTAGGTTGTTAATTTGACTAACAAAATATAACTTATATATCACAAAAGTTATACCATTAGAAAATATAACCTCTAAAGTTTGTAATGGTATAATTTTTAGGCTATAATATTTATATTTTGTTGTTCAAATTGCCAACCTAGTTATCCGCGCGGGACTTATAATCCCAAACGGAGGGAGTATATGTGTTGTTTGACTCCTTTCCGTATTTGCTGCCTTCGTGATCCATCGTTACCATGAGTTGATCATTTTGTCATCCCCCGACCAAGACCTTGGGCCTAGAAAGCATTGGCCAGCTAGGACCAGAAATGTCTAGAGAAAAGGCATTCCGTGAACATGTGGTGCGTCGTTTCAATGTTCCTTATGCAGAGGGGGCAGAAATAGTCATTGTCCCAGTGACGCATCAGAAGCTTGACCGCCGTCAGCACACGTCATAAGAGTAAGGTCCAGATAAAAACTTGCACTTGGCAGGAGCCCACCCTTTCCATATGACCTCCTTGTAGTCAGGTTTCATTGCCCCCATGAAGTGCAACATGTATGCCGAGTTGGCTGAGTAGTCTTCATGCTTCCCTACTCTCCATGTGATAGTGTCATGATCATAGATGGGAGGCCGGGAACAGCGGCGCTACGCGGCTGCTGGGGCTAGGGTTTCAGGGCTCTACGCGGACGATCTCTAGAGAGCGAGAGGGAGAGGGAAAAGAAGATGAGGCGACAGAGGGCATCGTGAGTGTTCTTATGCTCAGCTCCAGGTGCGGCGGCGGGCATCAAATCGCTCAGGAGATCAACGGACGACGACAGGGCACGCAGGTGCTTTGCTCGTCCTTCTGTCCGAGGAAGAAGAAAGGTAAGGCACGACGAAGGGGTACTGGGCTGTTTGGGCAGCTGCTGGGCCAAAGGCTACTGCGCAAGGGCGGCAGAGAGGAAGAAGGAAGCACTAGGCCGGCCTGGCTCGGCTGCTGGCTCTCTCTTTTTTATTTACAAAACATTTTTGTTTTTTTGTTTTCTCCATTTCCATTTGTATTTTCAAATACAACTTTTTTTTAAATATTTCAGAAATACTAGAGGGTTTACAAATAGTTCTGAGACACTTAGGGGCCCTCTATACTATTTGGGCTCCAAACATTTTGGTATATTTCAAAATACAAAAACTATTTTGAATAAGTTTCAAAGAGATAGGGGAAGATTAGGGTTTTAGGGTTTTTGCTTTCTTTTTCTTTCATGCATTTTTAGAACAGATGATGCTCATGATGCACAAACAAATCCTAAGTAATATTTAACTAAAACTAGGGTGTTACACGCACTGACCGTCGTTGAATGAGGCATCCCAAGCTGTAACTCTGTCCAAGGCATCATTTGTAGGGTCGGCAACATAAGCGAGGCAGATTGGCGGCGCCGGCGGAAGCCACAGAAACGACGTGTCTAGATCCAAATAGTACTGCTGATATATTAAAAAATTCTAGCATTTTAAAAAAAAAAATCGAATTAAAGTTAGTGGCGTTTTCGTATTTTCAAAGGCCATTACTAAGGTTGTTACTAGTGGCGTTCTTCTCGAGGCTAGTGTTTTGTGGCGTTCAGCTAACACTCCACTATAGTCCAGGACTACTGCTGGCGGTGGTGGGTGTACGTAAATCTGGAACGGGGTCGCAGTCCAAATCCAAAACACTAACATCCAATTAGTATCGAGTCCACATGAACCTGGCAATGGTTGGGGAACTCAACCATACCCAAACTGAAACCACGGCATGGATTGTGAGAAACTAAACCAAACTAAACTATCGCAATTTGATTTGTCACCCAATCCAAACTAAACCGCTAGCTATCTCCACCTAAACCAGACTAAATTAATGAGAAGAACCATGGTTTTGACTTGTAGTTTGCGAGCAGTTAACCACATGTGTGTGCATGCGATACATATCAGTAACAACCTGCAGCCAAGTGCGCTGTTGCTGCTCATCCGTCCACGAGAACAACCACCACAAGCAAGCGGCGGCATCCGCGTGGGCCCACGGATTTCCGCGAACTCGCCATCGCCTGGTGCGCCACTATCTGGCTCAGCGACCAACATACAGAACCGGTTCTTAACCATAGTTAATAACTGCTAGGGACCGAACCGAATAGGCCCACACCTAACCATAACCAACTCGTTCCTCCATAAACCCAAACTAAACCAACCTGCTGGCAAGAAAGACCCATAGCAAACCGAACCAAGTAAACCTATTGTGAGAAACTGAACTATTTAAACCGGTTAATCCAAAACCATTTTCAGGTTTAAGTCCACAGCGTTCCAATCCATGCCTAATCGACGTTTTGATTTATGCTACTTCCTCCGATTCATATTAATTAACTTTGATTTGTCAAATTTGGATGAACCTATATACTAAATAATGTAGACAAATTTGAGTCAATTAATATGAGCCGGAGGGAGTATCCAAGTTCATCCAAATCCATATTGCTATAGTAATGGATATCCAAAGTCCAATGGACTATTGTTGGCAATGGCCGATTATTGCGCGCATGCACCAGCCCAACAAAAGGCACGAGCCGGCCAGGGAGCAATGATTAGGTGCCAACGCTCAACATGCACGACCCGGGAGGATGTGTTGATGGCTGGCCACCTACTTGTTGCGGCGGACAGGTACAACATTGAGAGGCTTAAGCTGATTTGTGAGTGTAAGCTATCCCGCCACATTGATCCAACCATGGTGGCCACCAGCTTGGCTCTCGCTGAGCAGCATAGCTGCCATGCACTAAAGGAGGCATGTTTGCAGTTTCTCAGTTCCCCTTCCAATTTGGAAGGGATGAAGGCAAGTGACGGTTACAGCCATCTGAAAAGCAGTTGCCCTGCTCTCCTCAAGGAGATACTTGTTAGACTCCTCCCGCCCGAGCTGAAAGAGGAGAGCACGCGAGGAAAAAAAAAAAGAGGAGAGCACGCGAGGAGCTCCTTCAGGTTCAGGCACCACCTTGAAGCGATCGAAGCATTCCGGCAGCCGGCAGGGCCGCAGGGGTGCGTGGCGGAAGAGCGAGCGGAGTACCCGCATGCAGCTGGATGTGAGTACACAAACAAACAAACAAACTTGACCGGTACGTCAAGCTCTGCGTCGACGACGACGGGAAGGTCCTCGGCGGCACTTGATGCTTACCACTCCCTTCATGTTTTTTACTAACCGCTCTTGATGCCGATTAACACCTGATGCAATCTTCTGCAGTTATTTACCGTTCATGCATGCAGAACCCATGAATGAAATGGGAGTCTGATGCCCGTTCTACCGGATAAGACGCTGCCTGATTGGTAAGGAATTCAAATTGTACTAAATTGACAATTGGCTAAATATTTTTTTTACAGAATTTATGATGGGAGTAGAACCAAGTAACGAAGTTCCATTTCCAATGCTTTTAGACTAATACCTTTATTACTTATTTTAATTAACTATGCCATTCACTCTGTACTTTAGGATTTCCTTTTAGCATCGGTAATTGCCCGTACCAGCTGCGAGCAAAACCATAGTATATCATTAGATTGTTACTGCTATACGATCAATATTTAATTTCTATATATAGCCCCCTTTGCACCTCCTACGTAACAATTGACTTCATTTTGATCATAGTTTAACAATGCCTGCTTATAATATTCCCATTTGCGTTCAGCTTTTCTATTTTGTTTGTTACTGTTAACTAACAGAGAAAGAGAGAAAAAGACATGAGAAATTTTCATCATTTTTTAAAGCTCCCTTAGATTCTTTGACCAGTAGTTGACTAGAGAATCATTATAAGTGGTGATATCACCACCATCTGATTGGATATGCCACAATCCTTTGCAAAATTATGTGACCCCTACATATATCTATCTCTCCTGAAAATTGTGTATTCCCCTTTTAGTGTTAAAAAACATCCGCGTAAAATCAAATGGTGAGGATCGGGACACTCAAGAAACAAAGCAGTCAACACTAACATCTGCGCCCTAAGGCAACAAGAGCTAGATGATGTTATTAGTAAAACATTTTGTAATTTGCACCACATCCAGCTCAAAGCAAGTAACCATAAGTTATATCTAACAATATATCCCAAATGAAAATGTGCTGATCTATCAACTCTTCTCCATATACAGGAAGAAAAGCTCTACCACAGGAGACGAGAAAACAAAAAAGGCATTGCCAGAAGATGCAAGTTTTAAAAAGGTGCATCATACTATCCTTTTTCTCGGTACCCTATTCTTTTCCCCTTGATTATGGTATCTTATACTTGATCTGTCCAATATGGAACAATTTGGTATGTCTGACTGGTTGCATCTGCTTCTACGTTTGAATTCTATTAGATAAGTTGGCATAATAACTAACATGGGTGCAACAGAAACCTCACTGTAATATTGGTGTACTTCGTTTCTTTGTTTTCTCATCTTGCTTCTAATATGAGGTGGTAGTAATAGTTGATGCAGCTTACGAATCACCAATTCCAGGTGCTGAGTACTCGTGATCTGCTCAATAGTGCATGATGTTTTGGCTGCTCCAAGTTTACATGCGTATTAAGAAATGTGAATTATCATATGTTGTTGTCTAGAATCAAACTAATAGTGAAGCGTAACACAGTTTCAGTTCTGTCATTTGGACGAAACAATGTATTATCTAACAAATCGACATGATTTTGGAGAAGTAGTATATTTCAGCTTGATATGTTGCTCCCTCTAGATTTGTTCATCGCCATTTTTTCATTTGGTTCTCTAAAAGAGTGATATCTTATCTTGCAGGTTGGTGCTAACAAAGTGTAGATTAATTAACTAGAACTAAGTGATCGGTAACTTGCACCCAAGCTTTGGAAGATTAGATATCGGTTGTCACTAGAATATGTAGAGAAAACGTCAAAGGGAACAGTAAATGAGAGAGCAAGATAGAATTTATATGGAATGTTCTGCAATGAAAACATTATTGTTGGAGATCCACACTTAAATTGATGTGCTTGCTTGCAAGGTTGAATCTGCATACTAAAACGTGTCTAATACAAATCTAAAACATCTTATATTTTTAAACGAAGGGAGTAGGTTCATTTATGTTTGGAGTGATCTACGCACTAAAACAAGACTAAAATATTTTATTTATAAACCTAAATAAACAAGTGTGGTCGAGTGCTACTCCATGTTCGTGCATGAACAAGTGTGGATACTACTGGGTGTACAGCTTCTTCCGCACCGATGGCGCACGTGCCCGGAGGCCGCCGGGAGTCGTGTTGAATTGGTTGGTTTTGTGTGGTATTGTACCGCCCTATCCCACTATTTTGTATGCTAATATTCCTACTATCCCACCATGCATATCATCCTCCTTTGTTATTCCTCTAATGCAGCAAAACAAACTTCGCCGGAAACTTTTTTTTGCTGCATGGTCTCTAGAGTAGCATGGAGTTATTGAACTAGTGTTATTCCTCTTAAAGAATAGTAAGCTTTTGAAGAAAGTAGTTTGATATATACATCTATTGGAGTAATATTAGTGGTGGATGATTAAGGAAGAGTATGAATGGAGTTAGAAGTAACCACTTGTTGGATTGAAGGTTATCAACAATAGAGTAGTTGATATAACCAAGTATAGATATGAAAAGATTATGAAAAGCTTTAGTGTCAAGCTCATTGGATTTACAAATGGATTTAGAAGGAGAAAATATTCATAATAATATTCTTGTGAAGTAAAGCTCATCATGTTAACACATGAGGATGGATATAAAAGAAGTAGTATATCTAGGAAAGGAATTCTTTAAGTAGAAGTCAAGAATTATGAATTATGGAAGATAGGAATTCTTGGTAAACACTAAACCTTAAATATTTAACCAAACACAATATCCATTTCAGATGATTGATCTATCATCCTCTTCTCAATGGCTTATAGGAATATTTTCCTATATCAAATCACTTAAGCACATCTTTGCCATTTTCAACCATCATAATCATAGGTGCTTAGGAACTATATTTATCAATTCTTTCTCATAAGTTAGCCTAAAGAACAACCTCATTATTTTATCCTGGATGGTGATACCATTCATGAACACAAGCATGAGGACAATATGACTCAACCTTAATCTCTACCCATGCTTATAAGAGAATATGAGAATATAAAATCTCCTAAAAAAACTTATGGTAAACAATTATAATTCAAAACCCTAATTTCTATTTAAATCATGATTGCCAATGTATAATTAATGTCTTAACCAAAATTATTAGAACATTATTCACTTGTTAGTGGAATTTGGATAATCGAATTTATCATTTGAAGAATCTTAATAATTAAATCCTCTCATATATAATGAATGCTAAATAATAATAAATTTGGAAATATTATTTGCATATCCTTAACTATCTTAAACCATTCTCATTACATTCATTAAGAAGAAATAAAGAAAAAATCATTTTATAAGAGTTTATTATAATAAACAAAACCCTAAACCCTCATTCTTACTTATTCCACTCAATAAATAACTTCTGGTATAATTATGAGCATTGAAAAATACTAACATAATTAAAGCAAACAATTAGAATAATTATCTTTGGAGTATTTGGAATACTCAACAAATTTCTAGTATTTAATTCATTGAGGAAATTTAAATTAAAAATAAATCATCAAAACAGGAAATAGAAAAGAATAAAGGATAAAGAGGCAGCAGCCAATCCTGGCCCATGGCCCATTTCTTCTCGCACCTATCTGTTGCTCACGTGTAACAGCTGCAGATTTTTTGCTCACTTTGTAGTGGCCCACATGGCCCAACATAAGCCCAACAAGAGCCCGTACCCCTTCGGCCTCCTATTGTCGTCGTCGTCTTCCTAGCAGCAGTGAAGCAGATGCGTGGGCTGGCCGGTGTCGTCCGCTGGTGACCTCGCGCGGCGATGCCCACTGGCGTCTGTTGTATTCCAAAGACAGAGATAAGACCGCCGCACTAGCCTCCTCTCATCCTTATCCCCAATCTTTCCCTCTTCCTCTCTGACTCCTCTCAGAGGCCAAACCCTAGCTTCAACTGCCGATGCACGCCGCCGTCTGGAGACCACCCCGGAGCCGTCCAAGGATGCTAGGAGCTCCGTGTCATCGCCCTCGTCATCCTAGAGGAAGGAATCGATCCGGGATGCACAGAGTCGACCGAATTGAGACCATCTTCTCCGAATCCGACGGAGATCATCGTCGATGATTAGATCGCTCCCGACCACCTGAGAGGCAATAATAAAGTGTTTATTATGTGTATTCCAAGTATATGATAGATGTTTATTTTGCATGCTATAATTGTATTAATACGGAAACGTTAATACATGTGTGTTTAATAAACAAACAGAAAGTTCCTAGTTATGCCTCTCTCATAAACTAGCTCGTTGATTAACAAGATGATCAAGGTTTCCTGATCATGGACATTGGATGTTGTTAATAACGGGATCACAACATTAGTGTAATGGTGTGATGAACATTCATCCGAAGTATAGCATTACGATCAAAGTCATTGAGTTTATATTGCTATAACAACTTACGAAGTGATCCTAATCCTTAGACCATGGGATCATGTCAATCACTAACACCGGAAGAGTTTCTTGATAACATCAAACGTCACACCGTAACAGGGTGATTATAAAGATGGATTCATAACTAATAAAGTATTATGTTGAGGCTCATGGATCGAGAGTGGAATTTGTTCATCCCGATGACGGATAGATATACTCTGGGCCCTCTCGGTGATATCACATTGGTTAGCTTGCAAGCAAGTGATTTGATCACTAGAATGTTATATCACGGGACGAGAAAAGAGTGCATGTCGGTAACGAGATCAAACTAGGTATGGAGATACCGATGATCGAATCTCGGACATGTAATATATCATGAAACAAAGGATTAAGATACTAGCGTAAAAGGTTCCGGAGATCACAAGAAAGTCATCGTTGAATGTGTGGGAGTCAGTATGGGTCTCCAGATCCCGCTTCTGATTATTGATCCGAGAGGGGTCTCGATCATATCCGCATTATTCACGAACCGTAGGGTGACACACTTAAGAGACACTGACATCCAATTGGAGCAAATGTTTCATGCCGAAAGAATGAACAAGCGCAGGAATTTATTTCACTAGATACCGAAACAGGTTTTCGGGTGAAATTGCATAAAGTGGTTATGCATGTGAAATGGAATTCTAGCAAGGGGTTATTTGTGAATGTTTGTCATTAAAGTAATTGACAAAATTCTGAATAAAATAAAAGAGTTTTATTTAATGAGAGTTTGCATTAAATTTGGTGGAAAATTTAATGGGAATTTGAGTGGAGGAAATTTAAAGGGCATTTTGTGAGTGGAGTGTCCACCCACATGAAGAGGGGAGGGCAAGGGGAAGCCCCATGCGCCGGCCACCCCCTTGGGGTTCCCCCCCTCCTCCTATAAAAGGAGCCCCCTCCTCACTTGTCTCTCACACCTCCTCGTGAAGGATCTCTCTCCCCCTCTAGAATTTATCCCCCATGGTCTCGGACTAGCGAGATACATGTTCCCGGTGGCTATTCGGCAAGAAAGAGTTGTGCTTCCGCTGCATCGCTGGAGCGAGGAGGCGGAGGTTGCTCGGTGCCTCGAACGTGTGTGCGAGCACGGATGCGCTGCTGATTTGCGGCGCTAGGACTTCCTCTCGATCTTGAGATCGGCAAGAGATCGTCTACATCAACCACGAGTTGAACTCGTTAAGCTTTGTCGGTCTTCAAGGGTATGTTCTCTATGGATATACATCCGACCGTTGTTTGTATCTAGTAGATAGATCTTGGTACATAGTTCCCATCGTAGGAAATTTTTTGTTTTCTATGCTGCGAACCCTACAGTGGTATCAGAGCCGGATCTATGCGTAGATACTTTACACGGGTAGTACACATATGAGTATGTGGGCGATGATGATCATGTTGTTGCTCCTTTGTTGTAATTTTGGATATTGGTGGCATAGTGGGATGAAGCGGCCCGGACAAACTTTACATGTCCTCGCACATGAGACCTGTTCCACGCTTGACATGCAACTAGTTTGCATAAGTGGCTAGCGGGTGTCTGTCTCTCCTACGATAGTCAATATCTATTTTGCAAGCGAGTTGTCAACAATTTGGTTATCCTCGTTGTGGTTCATGTTCGTAGGTAAGAACGGTTCTATCTCGAAAGCCCTAAGCCACGTAAAACTTGCAATGGATAAATTAGAGGCGTCTAGTTTAGATTGTTGCTGGGCTAGTGTTATGATATGGTAGTGTTGTAAGTAGAAGTATGAGATGATACTCTTACAACACACATAGTGTTATGATATGGTAGTGTTGTAAGTAGCTAGTGTTATGATATGGTAGTGTTCTAAGGTTGTTTAGACCTTAGAAAAGGAATCTTTTCTTCAAAAGTTATTCGTTTTGCCACTTCAATCAACAAACTTTATAATAATATTTCCAACACTTAACAAATTAAATTCAAGGACTCTCATCATAATCAACAGATGACAATTTATCATAATCACATTGTTTCAAACTTTACTTGTATACTTAGGATTGTAAACTCTTGAGTTACTTATTAATGCCATTACTTATAAAGTAAAATTTGAAGATAAACAATTATAATGTAAGCAATCTTGAGTAAGATTTCACATTTGTGTGTATCTCATTGTTTTATGATATTATAATTACATGTTGGTTCACACACACTCACAGGCCTTAATAAGAAGCACAAGTGTGAAACTTAATCTAAAAGGGCAACACATTCCAAAGAAACCATTTCCAGTATTCAAACCCTAGAACAACGTTATCCCCGGGATTCGAGTTTACGAAATTGCATTACATTACTTATGCATAATATCATCTTGCTTCTTTAAACATTAGTCTTTACCGGACCAATGATGCTGATTTCAGATACTGGATCTTTTATATTGTCTTGAAGACCGTGAGTGCATAATCTTGCAATCACAAAAGGCAAGTTCACACTTGCTCATGTCCTTTGATTATTTTCTGTAAAGTATTTTGCAAATCCAGTGTTGTCATCATCTGCATTTGAAAAAGGTCAGAAAACACTATTTTCATAATAATTTTATTATAGGTTATTTACCATGAGGTAATAACCTACTATGAAAGTTCCGGTGGTAAAGGAACATATTATCTAGGACTTAACAACCAATGTCGCCAGTGATTCTTGCGCCGTATATCGCGCGTTAACCATGAGATTTGGAATAGGACGGAGAAGTCAGTTGTATCTTCTTCCTCTCGCATGTAGCCGGATGTGCATGTCATGGTTGTTATCACTCGTAGCATGCATATTAATTGGTAATTCGTAGAGGATATGCAACATATGGATGGGAACCCTCAACGTCCCATGATAGTTCTGGCATCTAACGGTCTGTACAAACCATTGCCGTAATTCAGTGGGTGGGCATGGTGTACACCAAGGAGACATGCGGGGTCGCGAAGGGGGCAGTGATTGGCTTGGATCTTAGACTGGGCCCCATACCAAGGAAGTATGGATACGGTCATGTCTTGGTTGTGCAACAAGGCTAAGGTCTCTCATGGGTAAAGTAACGCACCTCTGCAGAGTGTAAGAACTGTAACTTGTTACTCCCTGTTCCGGGAAGGAGCTGCGAACGCGGCGGGAAAGGAACTCCATGAAAGTTCTGGTAAACCCGTGAAGGCTGACGGACATAGCTTTTCAGAATAAAAGCAACCTTTGAAAAAATATTTATGAAAACCTGCATTGCCTATGACCTATGGTCTGTGGCTGTAGTTATAGTGCATCAAACACTCCTTTTCTAGTGAACTTGCTGAGTACGCTCATACTCAACGTATCTTCTTAACCCTTGCTAGATTCTGAAGCCATTAGGACGACGTCTACATCCAGTTATGCTCCATGAATCATCATCAAAAGCTAAAGTGCCTCAATGAAGTCAAGAAGGTCAACATATACACCAACTTAAGTGAAGACGAAGTTACTGATTAGATAGGAATATTACCTCTAGCCATAGAACCTATTTCTCTAGTGTATTGTGATAGCAGCAATGCCAGACCATTAGTTAAGATACTAGTCTTAATAGTATGATAGTTTTTGAGTTGTTTATTTCTGATTCTTCTCTGTAAGAAGTTTCTTTCTCTCTCTTTAACCTAGAGTGTTCTCTGGATCTTGTGTAAAGAGTTGAGTTGTAACCTATAGTCATGCCTTGGACCTGCTGTGTTTCTGTTGTACCACTCTGAGGGATGTAATACTAGTGAACGGTGTTTCATTGGTGTTATGTCAACGACTACAGTGTACTACATCATGCAGTGGTATGCTGGGTCACCGCAAGTCTCATCTTTTACTTTTTGTACTTCTTATTTTAGTTTGCAATCTCTATTATATGATGGATCTTGTTGATCAGTATTGACACCACTTTGGGATAATCAAGTGGATCTAAATTGGTTTTGTCAAACCGAGTTCTGGTCAGTGGCATTAGTTTGAAAGAGAAAAAGAAATAAAAAAAAGCTTACATGTATTTTGTATCATTTGTTTTCTTTCTCGTTGGCTCATAAGCTTAGTATTCTTTATTTAAGATTCTTTTGTGTTTTCAAGGAATATAGCATATTTGGCTTTATTACTTATATGTTTGCTTGTTTCTTTCAACTCTCTTGCTTGCTACCCAACCTTGCTAGCCAAAAACCTGTTTTGAGAAGGCATACTTCTCATGTTTCCAAAATCCTTTGAACCCAAAACTTTTGCCACATGTGTCCACCATATCTACTTAGTAGCTTTTTCTATTCCAAGCAAATTCTCAAGCTTCATCTACCTTTCGAATTAAAAAGTATTTTGTTATGATAAAACTAGTTAGTAAAGCTCTCAAGAACTTGATGGCACACTTTATTACTTGCCCCTAATAGACTTGAACCATTGTGGACATCAAAGTTGTATATGCTTGCATCTATACGTTGGAATTAGCAGAACCATGCTGTCACGGGGAACATTTTCAACATTGCACTTGTACTCTGCACACAGTTGATATCGTGCTCTTTTGTCTATGGATGTCAACGGTGTGAAATAAAAGGGAACTTGTAAGTCCATGGAGTTTGTATTCTGTGTTAGAGAAACGCCTGAGCCGCTAGCCTAAGCCATGCATAATCATGGTGGAAACTTGCAGCATCACCATAGTGAGTCATCTATGAAGCATCCTCAATAAAAAGCTATGCATATGGTAAATAAAAATATTGCTGAGATACTCGTTGTCTGCTTGCCTTGTCATTTGGGTTATGGGAAAGCTCCTGTACCATGTGCAAGGGGTACCCCGTTGGCGGTTCTCAATGATATGCAATGACAAGAACTTACCTGGACCCAAAGTTGAGTATGCATGAGGAGTGGCCCCCATATTCAGGGACATGAGATTGCCAACTTATATTTCGTCAAGCATATACTCCATCTTTGTTCACTTTAACCTTAATCATCTCAAGATGCTTATGATAGGGGCAATGAGGGCTCAAAGCTAGTAAGTACCATAATCTTTTGGAAGCCCTTTATGACTTGTAATCCGTGCTATCCTCTAAGAAGGGACCTTTCTCCTAGTTACCAGTTGAGTCAGTAAACCTACTTCCTCTCTACCTTCAGCAAGCATTTGAGTTGTTGTGTTTCAAGCATCCATATGGTGATTTACTCAATCATGTTCTCTGTCTTCCTTGTTTGCACAAAACTCTTATTTATTGAGTATTACTTTGAAAGGCTTCACTTGTGAAAAACCTTTTGAGCAAAGAGTGTTCCCGTTTTGAAACTTCTACAAAAAGCTTTTATGAAACTGTTTGCCAGGTGTTCTCTGACCAAGAACAAGTTTGCCAATTCCAATTATGATTTATCTTTATGCATCTCTATTGTGACTGTTGTACTTGGTTGCAAGCTAAGTTATATAATGGTGAGTTGCTTTCTTCTATGAGTTGTGCAATGGTAAGTGTGATGCTTCTTGTTCGTATTCTTTTATCGACACTTCACTCCATAAACCTGTGGACATGTTTACTGAGCTCAGTTTTCGCTTGGGGACAAGCGAAGTCTAAGCTTGGGGGAGTTGATACGCCCAATTTGCATCACCCTTCTATATCATAATTTACCTCTATTCGTTGATATTTGTCTTATTATGAGGTATTACTTATGCCTTTTTCATCTGTTTATGCATGTTGGATGATTCCTGGAGGATGGACTATCGGAGTCTGGATTCTGATGAAAAAGAAGGTGTTTCGGTGCAATTTCGCGAAGATCGGAAAAATATGGAAACATATTATTTTACCACAAGACGAAGGAAGCCAGAAGGAGGGACGGAGATGGGCCTCAGGGGGCCCACAACCCCTAGGCGCGGGCCCACCTGACCCCGTGCCTAGGGCAGGTGTGGCCCACCTGCCCGGCCTCCTACTCCGCCCCTTCGCCTATATCTTCCCTTCGAAACCCTAAGGCTCGGGCAGCGACCACAGATAGATTTCCGCTGCCTCTGGGGGGCGGAAAACACCGAGAGAGAAAGATCTCTCCGGCAGACAGATTTCTGCCGGGGGAATTCCTTCCCGGAGAGGGGAGATCGTCGCCATCAACACCGTCATCAAGCTAGGCTTCATCGGGATCATCATCATCATCATCCACACCATCATCTACACCAGCACCATCATCACCACTCCGAGAACTAGATTCATCGATTTCAGGCTGGGGCATTGTTCTTCTCTCTAGCTTCGAGAACTAGGTTAAGGTCGCCCTTCACGGTGAGCCACCACGGATCACCTTCGAGAGCTCGCTTCCCGCGTTGCACCAAAACCGTGAAACATCCTATCACCGATTGATGACACAGACCTCCTCATACTGCCACGCCACGACGACACCCGGTTGCCCACCGCGGGTAGGAGGACGAACCCGTCAAAGCTAGCGAGGACCAAAAGAGTTGGTGACGATGTACGGCTAACCGCCTGTAACTGAGATTACGAAACACACACGACAGATGCGTTGTTGGCATCACCCAGCGTGCCTGGCACGGCCATTCTGCGGTTAGGGTTGGATGAATGCAAAAAAAAAACAAGTACTTATATTTCTTTTGTTTGTAGTACTTTCGCTAGTATTCATCAGGACTGAAGTTGCAAACTACTCCTTTCGTTTCAAAATATAAGATGTTTTAGGCTTATGAAGAAAAAATAAATCTATAATTTTTTAGTATATAGATTTACCCTAAAATTGAATGAACGTACGTACTATTAAAATAAGTCTAGATATATTTGTTTTATAAATCTAAAATATATTATATTTTAAAACGGAGGGGGTAGTAGTACTCCGTATAATAGAAGGGTCTTAAATACATCCTTTAGACGCAGAGGTTGGATGTTTCATCCTCCTTTCCGAAAAAAAATATGTTGGTGAGAAGATGAGGATATCATATGCTGACTCGTTTCTCCCTGCGACTCACCCTTCTCTCTCTGGTGACCCGGCACCACATGCATCCGCATTCACGCCAAGAATCTTCACGATGATTGCTCTCACCGTTCAGCAGCTGCCTGCCATGGTACAGTACATTTTTTTTCTCGACTGTTAGGAGTAGTAATCCAGTAACGTGATCTCGACCAGACCATACCCGACGTGACTCGAATTTGTACGCGACTTGTTCCACCCTTCCTCGCGCGTGGCGGTGGCGGTGGCGGTTGGTGTGGGCGCGCATGGACAGAGATGGTGGGCTCGTGACAAGATTCGTCGAGCCACCGACCGACGGACCGACGCGCTGAGTCACCGTTCTCGTGATCCAAACTATCCAATCCGGTAGCAGTAGCACCATCCTATCCTGCTACAGGTCTCACTGTTTTTACACGTGCAGCAGTTAACTTTGTGATCGTACGACTACTCTACTCCAAGCAGCGGTCTGGTCGAGAAAAATAAAGCGAAAGCTGACTCGTTGTCGTGCCGGACACGTGACCACGTTGCCTGCTTCCGCAACGACCGTGCGACGAACGGAACGGACACGCCTGGCCTGGCGGGTACCGTACGCCACCTTAGGGCATGTACACTGATATCTAGTCAGCCGTCTGTAGCAAAGAACACGTAAGAAAATAGATGATGTGGAAGAGAGATAAAACGTAAAACATCACAGCCCGTCTGCAAAATTAAAGACGGTCTATTCCCGTGAAAATCGGCGCTTATCGACGGACTCTCTCCTGTTGTACCGGGCGTCGCTTGCATCGTGGGTCGGTGGGATCTCGTCTGGCGCGGAAGAAATCATTCCCCTTTCCCGCGAAAATTTCCCTCACGCGCCAAGGAAAATTGTGGATCTAACTGTGGATCTAATTTCTCTAGGTATCAGAATTTGTTCTTCTACCAAGTTTGGCTGGAGATTATTCGTTCAGTTAACTAGTTGCTGAAATTGGAGAAGAGCAAGCCTTGAGTCTGGTATATATATGATAGTGATTGTACAAATTTCTAAGCTTGGCACACAACCTGTGAATAAAATGAAATACCATTACTTAAGAGAGACTTATACAGTTTTTTTCTTGTGTATGGATTAGCTGTGACTAGAAGTGAATTACAAAACTCAGTGCCAATGTTGCTATATGATGTCTCTTTTATCAGGGGGGTGGATTCCCGTCCGCAAGGTGGTTTCGTAAGCTACTTACGTAGCCCATCGGGTTTTCCTCTGCCGCAGCAGCTGCCTAATCAGCAAGCTATGTTCCAAAATGTTCATTACGCTGGTGGTTCTTCACACTATCCATTCGTTCCACCACGACCATCGGTGGTCACAAGGAATCCATCACCATTAATTCCAAAGCCAAGCATTCCACCTACACCACCTGTTCCACGACGATCCCTCAATGTGGAAAGTGGTGAGGAGAATGGAGACATTAGAACTGAGAAGCGACTTGCATGGACTACAGAGGAGGATGAAAGACTGGTTAGTTTTTTTGTGTTGTCAACTTCTCATGTTTGGTGATCTGAATTTTTATGTCAGCAAGAGTACTAATATAATTTTCTCATGATATAGATGAGTGCATGGTTACGTTGCTCAACTGACCCAATCAACGGGAACAACAAGAAGAGTGATCAATATTGGGGAGATGTGACTCGCGTCTTCAACAGCACCACTCCAAAAAACAGGACAAGAGAAGTGAAGCAAGCAAAAGATCATTGGCATTGTCTTAATAAGCTAGTCTACCAGTTTCAATGCTCATGGACCAAGGCTTCTGCTATATACTACGCTAGTGGACAGTCCGACATTCAGTTGTTGGAGAAAGCCCATGCTTTCTATGAGTCTGACTACAAAGCGAAATTTCATCACATGGATTGTTAGCGGGCTATTAATACGGACACAAAGTGGCTTACATATAATGAGTGGCTGGATCAAACAAAAAAAAGAAAGACATCAGAACCAGGGGAGAACGGAAAGAACACGTCCTCACCTATAGATGTTGACGATATCGATCGCCCAATAGGGACAAGAGCAGCGAAGGCCGAGCGTAATGGCAAAGGCAAGTCAAAAGAGGCTGCAGCTGATATGGAGTTGCTCGAGAAGTTGGTAGCCACTCAAGAAGAAGCTAAGAGAACTCGTAGAGACATGATAGAAATGCAACAACGTTGCTCTACTGAGAAGCTTGAGACAGCAAGGCTCTCTGCTGAAACAGCACGACTCTCAGCCCTTGCAGCAAAGGATACCATGGAGGCTAAGAAACAAGAAAAGGAGGCTGAAATGATGAAAGCTTACACAACTCTCCTTATGCAAGATACAATTGGGATGACCGATGAAATGAAGAATGAGCATGTGAAGACACTGAAGGTTATGAGAGAGAAATTATTTGGTGTGTAGGCTCTCTGGGGCGCTTAGTGATTATGCGCTGTGATGTGAAGAATGTTTTTTACATGATTTGCTTATTTTCCTGTCCTTTACTTTGGTATTTCAAGACATAGCAGAAATGCTCTATAGTTTCCAAGAACTCTTTCGTATTCTATGTATGTTTCTTGAAATGGTGAAGTTTAGTTCTGAGATTAGCTGAGCGAGCAGTACACATGGCACATAAAACCAGTACGAATATGTACTTGCCTACTTGGTCCATTCAACTTTCCTGCAATTGTGGATCTAATTGACTTATTTAGTTGGTGTCAAGTCAAGATCTGACAGCCACTACCTCACGACTAGCTCACCTCAGTAGCTAATTTTGTGGTGAATAAAGTCATTCCACACACGAACAACTTGTTACCCATTTCATTCTCCCTCTTTGTTATTTGGCTGCACCTTCAATGTGTCTCCGTTGGCTGGGCTGTGTACACCGGCAAGACATCTAGTTGCCTTCTGTGATAACAAGCTGTAAGTTGTTGAGTTTAATTTTTTCTCATTACATCAACTGGATCATCGTTTGCACCATGCCATCCTCTATTCTTCATCATGTGTGCTATCACTAGTACTTGTAGCAACATGCACACCAATATTTTATAGTGTAATTTCTTAATGCAAGTCTACCTAAGGAATTTCAGTGACAACACTTAACATCACTAAATTTTCAACATCAGGTAGGACCCCAACTGCACGACATG
This sequence comes from Avena sativa, assembly GCA_916181665.1. NCBI lineage: Eukaryota > Viridiplantae > Streptophyta > Magnoliopsida > Poales > Poaceae > Avena > Avena sativa. Next base: position 441,227,584 of record OV702284.1, read on the forward strand.
TCATATGAATCATCCGATGACATCGATACCTGGGAAGAATTCACCATAGAGCAAGAAATATTTGACCAAATCATCGATACGATGGGTGATCGTCTCACAGATAGGTTGACGGCCAGGCTTGGAGAACGAATTTCTGACAGATCTGGTCGGCGAAGTGGTAACAGAAGGTACATACGAAGGATTCGTGAGGTCGCCCATGAGAACCTCATGCACTTTTACTTCTCTGAAAATCCAATGTACACTGATGAGATGTTCCGTAGAAGGTTTCGCATGAGAAGACCTTTGTTTCTCCGAATTGTCAATGCGCTTGGTCATTGGGATCCATATTTTACTCAGAGGACAGATGCCACCAACCGGCCAGGGCTCTCACCACTACAAAAGTGTACCGCAGCAATCCGCATGTTAGCATACGGCACCTCGGCCGACCAACTTGATGAGGTACTAATGCTTGCTGCAAGTACTGCCTTGGAGTGCTTAGGAAAGTTTGCACAAGGGGTGATTGACATGTTTGGTGAAGAGTATTTGAGGCCTCCTCGATGTGATGAAGTGGAGCACTTGCTTCGAATTGGCGAGTCACGTGGATTCCCTGGCATGTTAGGGAGCATCGACTGTATGCATTGGCAATGGGAGAAATGTCCTACTGCATGGAGAGGACGATTTGTCCGTGGTGATCATGGTGTTCCTACCATGATCCTCGAAGCGGTCGCCTCTCACGACCTTCGGATATGGCATGCTTATTTCGGTGTGGCTGGGTCAAATAATGATATTAACGTGCTTAATAAGTCACCTTTATTTATAAAGGATTTGAAAGGAGAAGCTCCGCAGGTACATTTTAGTGTGAATGGAAGTCAGTATGATCGGGGTTACTACCTTGCAGATGGAATTTATCCAGAATGGGCGGTATTTGTGAAGACTATACCGCTCCCTCAGACCGACATGGACAAGCTGTTTGCACGCCATCAAGAAGGGGCAAGGAAAGATGTTGAACGAGCATTTGGAGTATTGCAATCTCGTTTTAACATTGTGCGACGTCCGGCGCGCCTGTGGAAACGTTCTTCCGTGGGTAGTATCATAGAAGCCTGTATAATTCTACATAATATGATTGTTGAAGATGAGGGAGAAATGATTAACATCCCTCTGGACTTGAACGAGAATTCGGGAGGATCTTTCGTTCTACCGCCAGAGGTTAACTGTGGGCCTAATATCTGCTTCGCGGATGTGCTACGAAGGAATTCCTCTATCCGTGCTCGGTCGACGCATAGGAAACTCAAGGAGGATTTGGTCGAGCATATCTGGCAAAAATTCAGCGATTGAATAATTATTTTGGATTATTTTTCTTTTCAATAAATTTATATTTTTCATTTCTCCATTTAAGATACCCATATGTAATAATTATGTAGGAACAAGTTTATTTTAATTTGATTACTAGTTGTATTATTTGTAACATTTCATTTTATTTAGCTCACTTCTGTTCAATCGAGAGGCATATGTGTAAAACTCATCTTTGTCAAGAATTCATACTACTGCATTTTTTTTCATACAAGCCAAGGGAATCCACTAGTACTTACTCCCTCTGTTCGGGATTTTTAGTCCGGAGGACCAAAACAGCAAGACCAAGACGCTAGTAATTATGTTAATAACTGAGCTTTAATACGCCTTCATTCCTCTCTACGGCCGTTTTGACTATTCGTTACTACCAATCCTGGGTCATTCAAATGTGCATGCACTGGTGTGAGCTATTATAGAAGCTGCATGCAGGAGAGAGAAAGAGAAGACTGCACCGGCTCAGAGATATTAGCGGCTGCATGCGCATGCTATAATTACTCCGGACTAATAATTCCAAACAATCTGAAAATGCTCTCCGGACTAAAATTCCTGAACAGAGGGAGTACTTCCTTGTGCGGTGTGTTGAAATATGCATTGAGCAAGAGTGATCAGGCGGTGGCTGGCACACGACAGACTACAAATATAGCTTTTCAGTTGATTAACGTTTTCCAAAGCGGTTTGATTATTATAGACAGCCTAAATAGACTCTCTGCTGTACGTGGTGCCTCCTGGGTTGTCTGTAGCTGATGTGGAGAGATGATACAGACGGCCGGTGTCTAAACTACTGTACATGCCCTTATCCGTGGTCCGACGCACGGGGACGTGTCCCCAGCGACCATGCCGGCGGCCTTATCCCCCATCTTGGATCCCGCGCTTCCCGGGCCCACAAGCTCCCTCCTTACTGGGCCACCTCTGTCAGCTGCACGATCGCCTGACCAGTTCCCAGAACCTGGACCAGCTAGCGTCTCCCCACCCCAGGCCTCTACGTGGCTGTTTGGATACAAAATTTTAGCAGTCAGTTCTCGGAAAACAAGTTTTGGGCTGATTTTTAGAAAAACCAGTTTTAGAGATTAATCTGTTAAAAATCAGTTTATGGAAAACCATGTTTGGATTTCAGGAAGGCCCCGCACGATCCACGCCTACATGTGCTCGTATGTCATGGCGGTAACGGCCGCTGCTGCTGGTGCGTGCCATCGGCCATCGCAGCAGCAGACGCCTCCACTGTCCTGAGCGCCATGGACATGGATGGTAAGTTAGCGGAGCCGAACTGGCTGACCTACGTCTTCGAGGGGATCCAAATACCAAGAGAAGCTGCAAGCTCGGATAACCTGAACTCTCCGGTAGTGTGGTTGCCGCGGCGGCCGGCGAGTTGTCAGACGTGCGGTACGGCAAATGCGAGTCCGCGCGCTCTGGTGTGCGGTTTGCCGTGAGATTCCGGCGAGCAGCATCTTCGAGCAAGAACGTGGCCATGTCGCTCGTGCTGCTATCTCAGGACTTGTTGATGCTATCCACGGCAAGCTCGGAGACTAAGCAAAACAGCGGCAACATATTCGACAGGGACGACTACGAGTACGCGACGTGGCTGACGATGCGTACTTTCGGAAGGCGACGGTGGAGCGCCCAGGCGGCAGGCTCCAGTGCGGCATGTTTAAGAAGGTACTCTATTACTCCGCCGGCGCGCTTATGTAGGTGAACTAGTACTCTCTTATTTTTTATTCAAAAAAATCCTCGAATTTTTAAAATAGATAGTATGAAATATGTACTACGTATATCAAAAATTCTAAGAATTTTTTGATGAAAAATGAGAGAATACTAGGCCACCTAGGTAAGCGTGCGCGCGGAGTAATTTGAAACAGAGGGAGTATTTTCTTCATACCAGGCACTCGGCAGCCACCGGCGTCAAGAAATACAAGGACGGCTCCGTGTCGCTGACCGGCGGCAAGGCCTACGCCGTCGATGCCCCATCATCCAGGAGTTCCTCGAGGAGTAGTTGGAATACAGTTATCTGGATTCTGGAATCGTGTTTTCACAAAAACGTGAAATGGTCGTTTTTGCCAAAAACTTATTTTCCTGGTTTTATGGAAACTTAGTTTTGCAAATCCACACTTTTATTGCGCCAGCCAAACAGGGTTTTAGGTGGTTAGAGCATCTCCAGCCGGCGCGCTATTTTAGAGCGCTGGAAAAGTGGAATAGCGCGCGCTATCCTGTTTGCGCGCTGCATTTTAGCGCGACCTTCGCCGGAACTAAAATGCAGCGCGCCGCTCGCCCGCGCCTCCACCAGGCGCTGCATTTTAGCGCGCGCAAACACAAATCCAACACTTGCACATATTCAACAAGATCAAACAAACACCAAAAAATGAACAATAAAATGTCTACATAATTTATTACAACAGTTTTTGATAGATATAAAGTTTGATAGGACAACACACTACATCAAGACATAGTTTTACAACAATACAACAATGTAGACAAATATAACAATGGCACTAGTGGCCTCCATACCATTTCCACCACTCCTCCATGAGATCATTTTGGAGTTTATCGTGTGCGTCATTGGACCGGATTGCATGATAAGAGGCCATGAACCGTGCAATCCTATGTTGTGATCGTTGAACTTGGACGGGCACACCCATCAAGTCGTAGTTGGCGGTTTGTTCTACATCTTTCCCATGGTCATCCTCTATAATCATGTTATGCATGATGACACAAGCATTCATGATATACCAAAGGCACTCTTGGTCCCAAAATCTAGCCGATCCTCTCACAATAGCAAATTGGGCTTGCAAAATCCCAAATGCTCTCTCCACATCTTTCCTAGCTGCTCCTTGCGCTGTGTGAAAGTTGGTTTCTTTCTTACCTTTGGGCTTGTGGACCGGCTTCACAAATGTTTGCCACCTTGGGTAGATGCCATCGGCAAGATAGTAGCCATAGTTGTACTTACGGCCATTTGCTTCAAACTCCACTTGTGGACCTTCACGCAACGCGATCCTTGTCATGAGAGGAGACCGTTGGATGACATTGATGTCATTGCAAGAGCCAGGCATACCAAAAAATGCATGCCAAATCCAAGTCTCCTGGCAGCCACCGCTTCAAGGATTATAGTGGCATCCTTTTTGTGCCCTTTGAATTGTCCATGCCATGCCGCAGGACAATTCTTCCAACTCCAATGCATGCAATCAATGGACCCAAGAATTCCGGGAAATCCTCGAGCCGCATTCGCCTCCAAGATCCTAGCCGTGTCCTGGGCATTGGGGGCTCTCAAATATTTGGCACCATACACTTGCACAATGGCCACAACAAACCGCTTGAAGCACATGATAGCGGTGCTCTCACCCATGGCCAAGTGGTCATCAACAAGATCCGCTGGTATACCATATGCCAACATCCTCAAAGCGGCGGGCACCTTCTGATAGGTGCTATGCCCGAGCTCTCCAGCGGCATTCCTCCTCTGCACAAAGTATGTATCATACTTGGCCACCTCCTCGGCGATTTTCTTGAACAAATCCCTGCTCATTCGGAAACGACGACGAAAATAGCTCTCAGGAAATCTTGCATCGTCATTGAAATACATCCGCATCAATTTATTGTGGCCTTCAATCCGTTCTCTCCATAATTTCTGCCTACCAAAAACCGAGCCACCTATCTTCGGCTTCTTGGTGGCTCGCCAAGCCAATACCATGGAAATGGCCTCATCTTCATCCATATCGAACTCCTCATCATCGGAGTCATCATAGGATGAACTCGTCTACACATATGCAAAATAATTGAAGCAACTACCAACTAAAAATTCACAAAAATTTGAGCGCGGGCGCGGCGGAACGAACCTTGCGCGTGCGCCAAGTAGCCTCCCGGCTCGAGGAAGGCATGGGCGCCAACAAGCTTGAGCGCCGCGGAAATCTGGCCGCGCCGCGCGGAAATCCGGCCGCTCCGCGCCGCGGCCGCTGCGCTGCTCGGCGGGGGAGGGGTAGGTGGAGCACGGGAAGGCGAGGGGGCGGCGCTGGGACGCGAGCGGAGCGCGTGCTCGGAGTTGGCGGCGGCGGCGGGGGGGGGGGGGGGGGGGGGTTGGTGAGCGCGAGCTGGGGAAGAGGAGAGAGTGAGGAGCGCGGGAGTGAAAGCGGTTGGTGCTCTTCCCGCGCGTCGCAGCGGATAGCGCGCGCCGTAGCCGGAGCTGCAAATTTGAGGCTCGGGATAGCGCAAAGTCCAGCGTCGCGCTAAATTTTGGGCGCGCGCTCTATTTTAGAGCTCCTGCTGGAGGGTTTACCGCGCGCGCTGCAAAAAAGCAGTTATTTTAGCGCTACGCTATTCTAGCGCGCCTGCTGGAGATGCCCTTAGTCCGTTAACTGAGTCGAAGGAAAATCAGTTCTCCATAAACTTGATATCCAAACAAGGCCTACTACTTGTACTGGGTAAATCCACACGTGCGTACCACCATGTAGACTGTAGTACTACAAAAACTACTACGTAATAACGATCGCAAAAAAAAAAAAACTACTAACAAAAACAAGGTCTACTAGGAATGTTTATTTCACACAATGACAATTCTGTCACGGTGACTTTGCGTGTTTATTGTGCCGAAACATTATTTTATGCGGTCCAAAATAAAAACATCTTTTTTGCCAAAAGTTTGGACAAGTATAAAGATCATGTTTCCATTCAATGAAATTTTTATTTATCATTTTTTTTGAACGGGGTTTCGTACATATCTTGGTATAGTCTATGCTCTACAGGACGTAAACAGTAAAGCACGTGCACTGTAACACACCGATTTAATTACCCAGTAACGAAACCCATGCCGGATAAATATTAATATTTTATTACCTGGGGATAAACCGGAGCATCGTCTTGTCCAAGATTAGCAAACCGTGGATAGGGCGCAGCTTGCAACCCCACCCCCCCACCCACCGGATTGGGAGAAAGCAGTAGAGTAGTACTACTACTGGTGTCACATCACGGTTAGCTGCCGGCGTGGGTAAAATAGACAAACGACGTAGAGTAGGTGTTAAGTGATGATCTTATCCGCGTCGTCTAGTCTAGTCTAGCTATCTTTATCCAAATCAAGCCCATCCCCCTCCCCCTCACATCATCGTCATCATCACCCGCACTGACTCCTAATCCAATCCCGCGGCTAATTTTCCGGTTCCTGCCATCTTTAAACCGGCGAGGTTCCCCTATAAAACGCGTCCAACATCTCCATCCCAAAACCTCCCATTCCATTCCCCATCTCCCATTCGTCTCCTAGCTCCACCTCGATCGTCTTTTTCCCCATTGTTGTAGCTCGAGCAAACCTTCTTGCTAGCTCTGCCTCTTTTTGTCTGTCCGGTGCAGGGAAGAAAGGTTGTGATTAGTATTTGATTCGAGGATGTTGGCCATCTTCCAGAAGCAGGTGGCGCACGCGCCGCAGGAGCTCAACAGCCCCCGCAGCGGCGCCGCCAAGCCCAAGAACCCGGACCAGATCCTGCGCGACTTCCACGCCGCGCACCCCGAGGACGCCTTCTCCACCTCCTTCGGCGGCGGCGCCGCCCTCGCCTGCGTCGCCGCGCAGCCGCGCTCCCTCTCCGGCGGCTACCCGAGGTAAAAGCTCAGATCAGATCGCCCGGGACAGCGAGACTCTCTGCTTGGCAGCAGTCGGTAATCAAAGATCTGATCTTTTTCCTCTCTCTGTCTTGGCACTCTGGCTGGCAGGATGTTCTGCGGGCTGGACGACATCTACTGCGTCTTCATGGGGTCCCTGGACAACCTGAGCAGCCTGATGCGGCAGTACGGGCTGACGGGCCGGTCCACCAACGAGGCGCTGCTGGTGATCGAGGCCTACCGCACCCTGCGCGACCGGGGCCCCTACCCGGCGGACCAGGTGGTGAAGGACCTCTCGGGCTCCTTCGCCTTCGTGGTCTTCGACGGCAAGTCCGTCCCCGGCGCCGTCTTCGCCGCGCAGAGCACCGACGGCGCCGTGCCGCTGCACTGGGGCGTGGCCGCCGACGGCTCCGTGGTGATCTGCGACGACCGCGCCCTGGTGAAGGCCGGGTGCGGCAAGTCCTACGCGCCGTTCCCGGCCGGGTGCATGTTCCACAGCGAGGGCGGGCTCAAGAGCTTCGAGCACCCCATGAACCGCCTCAAGGCCATGCCCAGGGTGGACAGCGAGGGCGTCATGTGCGGCGCCAACTTCAAGGTGGACGCCTTCACCAAGATCAACTCCATGCCCCGCGTCGGCAGCGCCACCAACTGGGCCGCCACCTGGGACGAAGCCGCCATCTAGTCTAGCTGACGATGTAGCCACCGTGTGTTGTCCGTCCTCGCCGGCGCCGGCGCCGTTCGCCTGGCTCGTCGGCCGTACCTCTGAATTTGGGCTTACTTTTCCTTTTTTTTTGCTTGGTAATGTACATTCTGATCTTGGCGTGTGGACCGACTGACCGACACGCTCGTGTGCTGGATACGGTGAAGGAATAAGACTTTGCTTCCGCCGCTTCCAGATTGCTATTGCGTGCACAAGTTTACTCCTATTTTCGGTCAGACATTTCTCGCCTTCTCGGTTCAGTTCCCGTTCACCAAACCTGGGGCTTGCTCGCAGCTCGATTGTCACAGCAGCTTTGGATCCTACAGACCAAATTCCTAGCTCGTCGGCAGAGGAATAAAGAATGAGAAAATAAAACTGGAAAAATAAACAGGTAACATCTTCGGCTCACGCGTCAAAACGACCGATCATATCTGGCCGGGACTTTGGCTCACAACTAATTTCCCAGACTGCAGAAAAAAACACTACTGCACTCTGTAATCATGCCTTGTGAATAAAAGGGACGAGAGTGTATCTCAATCGAAAGAGACTTCTGGCCGGTGTAGAGTGCATTTCACACAACGGAGCTCTCACGCACACAAAAAATACTACTTCCTCCGTCTCAAAGTAGATGCCACAGATTTATTAAAAATTAGATAAATCTAGACAATATTTAATATATAGATTTATTCAAATTTTAAAAAACACTGGAGCAAAAAAAAATTAGCGGAGTTCATTTAGTATTTGTTGAGCGACTCTCCCAAAGACCTGGAGTTGGGCCTGTGAATTGATGTTTGGTCTATACCCGGCCCATGTGTGGTGTGAAACCGGACGCTATTCGGTAGTGGAGGCAAAATTCTCGAGGCATGGGTCGACAAGCATTTTTTTTTTTGCAAAATTTTCACCGCTCTATTATAATCCTCAACAATAGTATAAGGAATTTCAAAAGTAATAAAAATTATTGACATGTATCTGGTTGTAAAACTTGTACTTTTGCCAACAAGATTTCTACTCTTCCTCCTATCAATTCTTCTATGGATTACTTCGTATTTGCTACCAAGTGTGTTCAACCAAGGATGCAGAATCACAGACATTGGCGTAATGAAAAATGAACTTTTGTAGATGTCACCTTAGAAACTGGAAAGTATTTTTGGTCATGATCATTCGAGTCTTAAAGCTGTACATTCTACTTGCTATAAGTTGCTATGATCTTACAAAGGATTTTTTTTTGCAGTTTCTTATTAGGGAAGTAAATTAGTTTAGACCTTGCTAGTTGTAGTGTCACACAATAGGATCACTATTGTGATAGACCTTGATTGTTCGATTGTCTATTAGTTAGTTTTTTAATGTAAGTGCTAGTCCAACAACTTGGCATACGATGTAGCATGGACCATTGTGAACTATTCGAGGGTGTAGTATCTTCATGCGGTGTTTTGAGTCAATACAAGTGTTCTCTTAATTATTATTTTAGAAAAATAGGGGCCATGCCCCTGGTCCATTAATCACGCAACCATATAGTTGTGACAGGGTTTTGAGCAACCCTCGTCAATGCAGGCAGTCTTGAGAAAAATACAAAAAAACAGAGAAAAACTACGAGAATCTCTACTACATCATATAGCAGAGCTATCAATCAGCCTTTTCTTTTTAAATGCAGATATAACCATTAACTTTGCGCGGCATAATCACCGGACTGGCCCAGATTACAACATTCAGATAGCTATCAATCCACTTCTCGCAAGCAACTCCCTAGGGCCATCGATTGAGGAGGATATTTGATGGGCCGGGGGTGATCTCTAAATAATATGTTAATTAGTGTCGGTTTGCATATGTACAACTCTCGTGGGACCATGAAAAATAAGAAATCGAGTATATATCTTTTTACTTTTTCCCTCTCTAATTTTATAGATTTGGTTTCATTTGAACCATTCAATCTTTTGTACCATATAGACCATACATTATTTGTTACTCCCTTTGTTCATCAATAATAAGATGTTTTGTAAACAATTTTTGTACCTTATCCACCTTTCCTTTTTTGATGGTGCCACCACATTATTAATCTCCAAACTATGGTGTGCCACCACATATACGAAGACAATGTCACATATCCACCAAATCCTTATTTTCTTGTCGGGACACTTTTCCAGCTTAAATTAGAGATCATGTCCTCTCAATTTCAAGTTGATGGATCAAAGTTTGAATCACCATATTGTATAAATCTCAAATTCACGTGAGGGGATAAAATTTAGAAACCATGCACATTACTACCTCCGTTTCAAGGCTTAAGACGCACACGCTTTTTAAAGCAAAGTTTGACCAAAAGAATTAAGCAATAAAATCTTGATTATATTGTACATAATTAGTACCGTTGGATTCGTATTGAAAAATACTTTCCAGTGATACTAGTTTTATATCAAAACTCTTTACGTATTTAGAGTAATTCTTGGTCAAAGAAAAAACACGCAAAACAAGGACGCCTTAAGCCCTGAAACGGAGGGAGTATATTTTAGATTTCACACTTGATGTAGAACTTGGTTGTTGTGCAAGTTAGTTGGCCTGAAAAGGGTAAAATTCCAACGAATTTTAATTCCTTGCCAATTCTCATAAGTTTGTTCCTCGAGATGCAATAGTCCACATCCACATAACAAGTGATGAATCACATTAGGCAGGCATGAATCAGACAAGTTGTCCACTTATTTATAATCGCCCTAATAATTAATTAACCTAAACAACACCTAGATTATAAGATAAGATAGTACTATAGTACTCCTTCTGTTGCAACTTGCTAAGACGGCTTATATTTTGCAATAGAGGGAATAGTACTACAGTACATACATATATTGTAGAGTAAATTTCACCTTTTACTCCCTAGTTTGATTTTTTTACACTAATTACCCCATTTAGCATATTTTCATTCAAATTACCCTATTTAACAAAAGATTTGCCAATTTGTATTCCTTCTAATTTTTCTTACCCCATGACGTCGAACTAATGGCTGCAAAGAGCATCCGCTTCTATCCTACCAACAAGATGCACAAAATGAACCACCACATTGGCATGCTCTTCATGCGACGACATCAACGTAGGTATTGTCCACCAAGTTGCTATGGTGCATATCCAAATCCATACACATGTATACGCGTGATGGATCGAACCGACGCATATATCTATCAATCTATGAGAGTGTTACAAAAGTCTGTGTGCGTGTTTGCTAGGTGTTGTTTGAATAAGAACTCAGTTATTGGCTTTTGCTTAAAGGATCAATGGATCAGGAGTGGTGTTCAGTTTGACTTATGTGGATAGATTTTGATCGGCTTAAGCAAGACACCCTGTGTCCTTCATGTTACAACACATCACTGGAGAGGTCGTAGTTGTAGCCTATAGGACAGAGCACTTGATTAGAGTAAATTAGTCTTAAGCATTTGAACATGGTACATCAGTGTGGTCAATTGTTTTTTTTTCATATATAGTAATAATAATTGCAGAATTAAACCAATTGGCAAGTGATGTATACCTGACAGTAGGAACCCACCGATAAAAAGGCTCACAAAAATTTAGAAGAAGTAAAATTTGGCACAAATTTTACTAAATAGGGTAATTCGGATGAAAAAATTTCCAGTAGGGTAATTAGCGTCGAAATTGTCAAATTAGAGGATAAAAACCGGAATTTACTCTATATTATACTAAATCTTGACAAACGTCGACTTGAAAAGAATAACAATTTATAAAGAAAAAGCAAGATCAATCGACATCCACATATAGCAAGAAATGAGTCGCATTTTCTCCAAACATGAATCAAACAAGTCGTCCACTTAACAATACTCGTCCTAATTACTACTTAACCTAAACAAAACCCACATGGCAAAATATAATAGTAGTAGTATATAAGTCTTGAACTAGTGATGAATCTGTCGGACACTGCGGCATAGTTGTCCTCCACGTCGTTCACCGACGGCCATTGCGTCCATGTCCGGCGCCGTTGTAGTCCTCATCGTCTTCCTCTGCCTCGACGCCCTGCGCCGGCGCGTCTTCCACGAAAGCAGCAGGCTCATCGCTGGCCATCATCTGCTGCCGGTCCACCACCACCACGCGCACCGGCCGCGCTGCGGCGACCGTCTTGGGCCGCAGGAGGGGTCGAAGCGGCGGCAGGCGGTGGCGTGGAGCGGCCGCGGTCCCCGTCGCCGTTGCCGTCACCGCCGATGCCGCCTCGTTCTTCCTGATGTCCGTGAGCGCGGCGAAGGCCTGGTTGACGAGCTTGAGCGCGGCGGCGGCGGCCTTGGAAGATGCGGCGCCGGCCTCGAAAGCTGGATAATTCCTCCTGGCCTGATGCGGTGCCGGGCCTTGACGGCGTCGTGGGACTCCTTGGTGGGCCTGCCGTTCGGCGGCGCCGCGACGCTGAGCACGGCGTAGTGGTCGCCCTTGCCGGCGGCGTGGACCCGGTACGCGGCGTGCGCGCGCTGCGCCTCCGGGACGTGGCCGAAGAGCGCCTTGGCCATGTCGGCGTGCCTCTTGGCCGCCTTGAGGTCCCCGGCCGCGAAGGCCGTCTCCGCCGCCTCCAGCTGCTTCTTCAGAGCCGGCGGGACGGTGATGGTGCTGCCGCCGGACGCCATGGGAGCTCGAGTTGCACGACCGATCACTGCGAATTAGCTCTTGGGTTGGATCGCTACTGCCGGCCTGCAGGTACGTTCTCGCTACTGCTGCTTGGGTTGGATCGATTTGCTCTGTCCGGGCCTGTACGTGGGTGAATTTAAACACTCGCGATCGATCCTCCGTTGGGTCGAGGAGGAGTCGCGGTCGGTGTCGGATTCGCGCTTTGCTCTCCGTCTCCGACACCAACTCATTAATCTCATCGGACTGCTCTGTTGCTTCCATGACCTAGGCATACTGGATTTGTAGATTGGATTTTTGGGTTCTCTTCACAAGGGCGTATTATGTCTCCCTGGGTAATTCCACCAAATCCTCCGGGTCTCCGTGCCGCAATGTGTCCCTAAAAACTGCATAAATCCCGTATTTGCTATTGAAGGCCCGCTTTTGCTACAAGTCTTGTTTTTGCTACCTGTAGAAAAAAAGTACGCACACGAGGAAAAATAAAAAAACAGATCACGTCGGAGTTTCGCCGAAGACCTCGCCAGACACTTTGCAGCAAAAAGTTTGTTTAAATATAGCAAAACCGACTTCGCCGAAGACTGTCGCTGGAAGACCTCGCCGGAGATATTGTAGCAGAAACTTTGCACTATTGTAGCAAAACTAGAAAATAGATGCAGCAAAAAAGTTTAGCATATGTAGCAAAAAATGACTTTGTCGGAGACATCGCCGGAGTGTTTGTAAAAAAACTTTGCTACTCTAGTAAGCCGTATTCGTCGGACACTTTTGTCAGGGACCTCGTAGCAAACACTTTTTTACTATTGTAGCAGAAACCCAGAAAAAAGATTATGTCGTTGTATCATTGTTGACATTTTTTCGTAGCACTTCGAGAACAGAAAAGTAGCAAACGAAATATGCATATGTAGCAAAACATATACAAGAAAGTAGCAAAAAAAAAACAAGTAGCACCCATGGCGACACAGTCGCCTCGTCCTTCGCACACGTAGCAATGCAACCGGCTGATGGTAGCACTGCCATCGACCTACGTTAGCATCGTCATCGACCTACTGTAGCACCGCCGCTCCTCATATGTAGCATTGCCGGAGTCGGCAACCAGAAATGTAGTTGGGGCGTGCCATGACAGAGGCAAGCACCTCCGCAGGGACGGGTTCCCCCACTCCTACCTCCCATGGTGGCTTTGCTGGCAGCATCTTGTTGGTCACCACGGAGCTAGCCATGGCGGAGCATCGTGGGCACAAGATAGGATGAGGAGAGAGCTTCATCTTTGGCTTCGGTGCGGGGTGCAGAGGCGGAGTAGAGGGTGGCGGCCATGGTGGCCCGACGTCCAGCGAGGCCCAAACAGAGGCGAGCCCCAAGCATCATCATCGATGTCAGCCTTTAGGAGCAATGTGGAGGTGGGGCTAGGGGAGCTGACAAAGGAGAGTGTGGGGGCAGGGAAGGAGGGCGGTAGTGGTGTTGGGGAAGCCAGCGGTGGCCGGGGTTGTGGGATCCGGGGCCGGGCGGCGGGATCTAGCTACGGAAACAAGAACGAAGGAGGGACAGGGGAAAGGATAAGGACGTGGTAACGGTGGGCCCCATAACTGAGTCATCTGTTCGCGTCGTGTGAGAACCTGCGACATGACTTAATAGGATTGATAGTATACCCATACCAACAAGTTGCAACTTCTTTTCTAAAATCTCATCTGAAAAGAACTCTGACATTAAGCGTGTTTGGCTTACAGCAATTTGAGGATGGGTGACCGACCGGGAAGTGGGTACCGGGTGCGCACGAGTGAGGACAAAGTACGCAAAAAAGACTAGTGTTAGTCTATGAGGTTAGTCTAGATATCCTATTGACCTGTTAGGAGTGACAGCCGCTGGTCTGGAGAGACCGGTGTGTTACACGTTGCAACTCACGCGTAGGAGGAGACGGGGGATCGTTGCGATCGATCGGAGATATGTATCATTTCCCTCTTCACAAGTGGTAACTTGGTTGTCCTATGCAGAAATAACTACTGTAGTAGATTGTGCACTTGTGTTGTGTTCTTTCTTATGTTGGAACATGTCCATTTCTAAAACATAAACTGAGTTCCTTATTCTAAAGCAACATGCAGTACCTCTCCAAGGTCTACAATAGGTATGCCTACCTTTGTATTTCAGTTGAGCAATTATTTTTAATTAATTATTAGCCTTTTAGATAACCTTCCAGAAAAAATGGAAATGTAAGAAGACTAGTATACGAAAACTTACTACCTGAGCAAGCATAAACTATTATTGCCGGTTACTTGACTAGAACTTTTTCAATGCTAAACAGTTCAGAACAAAAACCTATGTTTGGGGGTGACGTCAATGACAATAGATATTTGGCCACCCATATAGGGGAACTATTACATGGTTCTAGGTTATTCTTCGGCTCTTCAAGAAAGAGGAGTCCTTTCTTTTGAAAAAGGATGTTAAGGTTAGTAACTTTGTAAAAATTACATTTATCATTTTGAATGCTCCTAATGTTACATTACAACTCTGATCATTTGTTTTCCAGTCATTTCATTATTTTTTCGCATGTATAATGCAATCATTTTTTTTCATATTACTTACATGAGATTTTTCACCGAAATACCTGCTGCAACGTGCAGGTACCTTATAGCTACATTGAAGGTGATGTCACATCATCCACCAATTCCTTATTTCATTGTTGGGACAGTTGTGCAGTTTAAATTAGAGATCATGCCATCTCAAATTCAAGTTGAGGGATCAAAGTTTGAATGACCATATTGTACACATCTTGAATTCAAGCGAGGGGGTATGCCTTTTAGAAACCATGCCCATTATATTTTAGATTCCACACTCGTTGTACAATTTAGATGTTTTGCAAGTTTGTCGACTTTAGTGGATAAAATTTCTCACGAACCTTAATTTATTACCAATTTTTCATATATTTGTTCCTCGGAAAGCAATAGTCCACATGCACACAACAAGTGATGAATCACATTTACATCGAGGCATGAATCAAAAAGTTGTCCACTTATAACATTGTAGTCGTCCTAATCATAAATTAACCTAAACGACACCCATATTAGAAAATAATATAAGAGTAGTATATAATAGTTATATAGTACATACGTAACATAAGCATATTAGAGCATCTCTAACCTATCCCCAAAAATCGGTTTAGTCCTCTAACGGCTGAAGCCGCACCTAACTGAAACCCTAAAACTGGTTAGAGGACTAAATATGCTAATGTTGGAATTATGCCCTAGAGGCAATAATAAAGATGTTATTATTATAATTCTTGTTCATGATAAAGTTTATATTCCATGCTAGAATTGTATTAAGCGGAAACATTAATACTTGTGTGGTTTGTGAACAACACCGTGTCCCTAGTACGCCTCTATGGACTAGCTCATTGATCATTGATGGTTAAGGTTTCCTAACCATAGACATGAGTTGTCAATGATAATGAGATCATATCATTGGGAGAATGATATGGTGGACAGACCCAAACTAAGCAAAGCTATTAGATCGTTTCATTGTGTTCTTCTTTGCGAAGCTTTTCCTATGTCAAATATTGTATTCCTTAGACCATGAGATAATACAACTCCCTGGTATCGGAAGAAAGCTTTGAGGTCATCAAACGTCATCCTATGAGAGGGTGATCATAAAGGTGTCTCTCAGGTGATCGGAAAGTATCTGTTGGGTTGTATGTATCGAGATGGAATTTGTCCCTCCCAAGTCGGAGAGATATACTTCGGGCCCACTCGGTAATCGATATCAACACCGCTTGCAAGCATGTGGTTAAGGAGTTAATCACAAAGTGATATCGGATTACGGAACGAGTAAAGTACTTGCTGTGAACGAGATTGAACTAGGTATGACGGTACCGACGATCGAATCTCGGGCAAGTAAAATATCGCGAGACGAAGGAAATATATATATGGGATTGATTGAATCCTGGCATCGTGGTTCATCCGATATGATCATCGATGAATGTGTGGGAGTCAATATGGGTGCCCAGACCCCGCTGTTGATTATTGATAGAAGATCATGTCTGCATATTCTCGAACCCGCAGGGTCACACACTTAACGTGTCTCGACGCTAGGATAGATTGGATACTTGGTTTATGAATTTTTGTTCGGAGTCTCGGATGGGATCCGGGATATCACGAGAGGTTCCGGAATGGTCCAGAGAATAAGATTCATATAAGGCAGTGCAGTTTTTGGAGTTCGGAATTGTTCCGGATTAATCGGTATTGTACCGGAAGCTTCTAGAACCTTCCGGAAGGGGACCAACGTGGCCCCACCTTCCGGGAGGGGGAATGGGCCTATGAGGGAGTGTCCTGGCCGCATTGGGCCAGGGGCACAAGGCCCCATAGGGCCCAGCCGATCCTAGATAAGTTTAAATCGTTTAAACTAGAGATAAGATAGGGTTTCTAGAAGGGAGAGTTTAAATCGTTTAAACTAGAGATAGGCTTGGAGGATGGGCAAGGGCTGGCCGCACCCCCCTCTATATATAGAGGGCTGGTGCGCCCCCTCCCCCCCAACACACACCTTCCTCCAAACCCTAGTTTCCCTGCTGCCCTCCTCTCTCCCTCCCGACTGTTTGTAGGCGAAGCCCTGCTATAGAAATTCTCCACCATATACACCACGCCGTCGTGTTGTAGATCCAATCTATCTCTCCACCCTACTTGCTGGTCCGAGGAAGGAGGAGACGTCGAGGTGCTGCACGTGTGCATCTCACGGAGGCACCGCCACTTGTGGTGCTAGATCGGATCGGATCGCGAGGAGGAGAAGCGAGTACGACTACATCACCCACGTTCCGACGAACGTTCCGCTGTGCGAATCTTCAAGGGTATGAAGATCTAATCCAATCTCTCTCGTTGTTTGCATCTCCTAGATTAGATCTTGGCTTTCCCTCTGTTCGCTTCCGTAGAAAATTTTGATTTACTATGCTGCGAAACCCTTCAGTGGTATCAGAGCTAGATCTATGCGTAGATGTGTTTCACGAGTAGAACGCAACATGGTTGTTGCGGGCGTTGATGTTTTCTGTTGCAAGCCTCTTGTTTGTGTTCTTCTTATGACGCGGGATAGTGAGATTGAAGCGGTCCAGGCCAACCTTACGCGACGTCGTTCGCGAGACCGGCTCCGCACTTGACGTGTGGCTTGTACCATACATGCGGCTGGTGGATGTCAGTTTCTCTCACTATAGTTGTCATGGGATTGACACCGGAGTTTGGCAACCATAATATCACCGTTGTGGCTTTCCGTAGGTAAGAATCGTTCTTAGCATCTACTCCCATAAGCCACGTAAAACATGCAACAACAAAGTAGAGGCGTCTAACTTGTTTTTGCAGGGAGTGTTTTCTGTGATATGGTATGGCCCAAGATGTGATGTGTATAATGTATGCGATGATCATGTTTTAATGTTTCACGACTTGCATGTCGATGAGTACACAACCGGCAGGAGCCATATGGTTGTCTTTATAATTGTGTATGACCTGCGAGTCAACTTCTTATACGCCATGTAATAGCTTTACTTTATCGCTAAGTAGTTAGCAATAATTGTAGTTGCTATTCGTGGTGGAGGCAATCATGGTGGAGTGATGGAGATCATGCCGGAACGCACAAGATGGAGATCATTGCGCGAAGATTGGCTATACCATGTCACATAAAGTTATATGCATGTGATGTTTATCCTTTTATGTATCTTATTATGCTTAGATCACGACGGTAGCATTATAAGATGATTCCTCACTTAAAGATCAAGATAAAACTGTGTTCTCCCCATGTATGTGTTGGAATTATGCCCTAGAGGCAATAATAAAGATGTTATTATTATAATTCTTGTTCATGATAAAGTTTATATTCCATGCTAGAATTGTATTAAGCGGAAACTTTAATACTTGTATGGTTTGTGAACAACCCCGTGTCCCTAGTACGCCTCTATGGACTAGCTCATTGATCAATGATGGTTAAGGTTTCCTAACCATAGACATGAGTTGTCAATTGATAATGAGATCATATCATTGGAGAATGATATGGTGGATAGACCCAAACTAAGCGAAGCAATTAGATCGTGTCATCGTGTTCGTCTTTGCGAAGTTTTTTTTATGTCAAATATTGTATTCCTTAGACCATGAGATAATACAACTCCCTGGTATCGGAAGAAAGCTTTGAGGTCATCAAACGTCATCCTATGAGAGGGTGATCATAAAGGTGTCTCTCAGGTGATCGGAAAGTATCTGTTGGGTTGTATGTATCGAGATGGGATTTGTCCCTCCCAAGTTGGAGAGATATACTTCGGGCCCACTCGGTAATCGATATCAACACCGCTTGCAAGCATGTGGTTAAGGAGTTAATCACAAAGTGATATCGGATTACGGAACGAGTAAAGTGCTTGCTGTGAACGAGATTGAACTAGGTATGACGATACCGACGATCGAATCTCGGGCAAGTAAAATATCGCGAGACGAAGGGAATATATATATGGGATTGATTGAATCCTGGCATCGTGGTTCATCCGATATGATCATCGATGAATGTGTGGGAGTCAATATGGGTGCCCAGACCCCGCTGTTGATTATTGATAGAAGATCATGTCTGCATATTCTCGAACCCGCAGGGTCACACACTTAACGTGTCTCGACGCTAGGATAGATTGGATAATTGGTTTATGAATTTTTGTTCGGAGTCTCGGATGGGATCCGGGATATCACGAGAGGTTCCGGAATGGTCCGGAGAATAAGATTCATATAAGGAAGTGTAGTTTTTGGAGTTCGGAATTGTTCCGGGTTAATCGGTATTGTACCGGAAGCTTCTAGAACCTTCCGGAAGGGGGCCAACGTGGTCCCACCTTCCGGGAGGGGGCATGGGCCTATGAGGGAGTGTCCTGGCCGCATTGGGCCAGGGGCACAAGGCCCCATAGGGCCCAGCCGATCCTAGAGAGTTTAAATCGTTTAAACTAGAGATAAGATAAGATAGGATTTCTATATAAGGGAGAGTTTAAATTGTTTAAACTAGAGATAGGCTTGGAGGAGAGGCTAGGGCTGGCCGCACCCCCCTCTATAAATAGAGGGCTGGTGCGCCCCCCCCTCCACACACCTTCCTCCAAACCCTAGTTGCCCTGCTGCCTTCCTCTCTCCCTTCCGACTGTTTGCAGGCGAAGCCCTGCTGCAGAAATTCTCCACCAAATACACCACGCCGTCGTGTTGTAGATCCAATCCATCTCTCCACCATATTTGCTGGTCCGAGGAAGGAGGAGACGTCGAGGTGCTGCACGTGTGCATCTCACGGAGGCACCGCCACTTGTGGTGCTAGATCGGATCGGATCGCGAGGAGGAGAAGCGAGTACGACTACATCACCCACGTTCCGACGAACGTTCCGCTGTGCGAATCTTCAAGGGTATGAAGATCTAATCCAATCTCTCTCGTTGTTTGCATCTCCTAGATTAAATCTTGGCTTTCCCTCTGTTCGCTTCCGTAGAAAATTTTGATTTACTATGCTGCGAAACCCTTCAGTGGTATCAGAGCTAGATCTATGCGTAGATGTGATTCACGAGTAGAACGCAACATGGTTGTTGCGGGCGTTGATGTTTTCTGTTGCAAACCTCTTGTTTGTGTTCTTCTTATGACGTGGCATAGTGAGATTGAAGCGGTCCAGGCCAACCTTACGCGACATCGTTCGCGAGACCGGCTCCGCACTTGACGTGTGGCTTGTTCCACACATGCGGCTGGTGGATGTCAGTTTCTCTCACTATAGTGTTCATGGGATTAACACCGGAGTTTGGCAACCATAATATCACCGTTGTGGCTTTCCGTAGGTAAGAATCGTTCTTAGCATCTACTCCCATAAGCCACGTAAAACATGCAACAACAAAGTAGAGGCGTCTAACTTGTTTTTGCAGGGAGTGTTTTCTGTGATATGGTATGGCCCAATATGTGATGTGTATGATGTATGCGATGATCATGTTTTGTAATGTTTCACGACTTGCATGTCGATGAGTACACAACCGGCAGGAGCCATATGGTTGTCTTTATAATTGTGTATGACCTGCGAGTCAACTTCTTATACGCCATGTAATAGCTTTACTTTATCGCTAAGTAGTTAGCAATAGTTGTAGTCGCTATTCGTGGTGGAGGCAATCATGGTGGAGTGATGGAGATCATGCCGGAACGCACAAGATGGAGATCATTGCGCGAAGATTGGCTATACCATGTCACATAAAGTTATATGCATGTGATGTTTATCCTTTTATGTATCTTATTATGGTTAGATCGCGACGGTAGCATTATAAGATGATTCCTCACTTAAAGATCAAGATAAAAACTGTGTTCTCCCCAAGTATGCACCGTTGCGAAAGTTCGTCGTGTCCAAGCATCACGTGATGATCGGGTGCTATAGACTCTACGCTCACATTCAACGGGTGCAAGCCAGTTTTGCACACGCGGAAATACTTGGGTCTAACTTGACGAGCCTAGCATGTACAGACATGGCCTCGGAACACAAGAACCGAAAGGTTAAGCATGAGTCATATGAATGATATGATCGACACTTCGTTGTCCACCATTGAAACCACATCTCTTCTCGTGATGATCGGATTAGGTGTGGTGAATTCGGATTGTGTTCACTAAACAACTTGAGGGATGTTGAATTTAGTGGGAGTTCATCTAGTAATTTGATTAAGTTGAACTATTTATCATGAACATAGTCTAAATTGTACTTGCAAATACTGTAGATCACATGGCCAAGTCCAACTTCAACTTCAACGTTTTTGCTGAGAAAGAAAAGCTTAAGAACAATGGGTCTAACTTCACCAACTGGTTCCGCAATCTAAGAATCATTCTGTCTGGCGGACAAAAGGACTATGTCCTTGAGAAAGCGTTAGGTAACCCCCCTGCTGCAACTGCGCCGGCTGATGAGAAAGCTGTCTATCAGTCGCGCAAAGATGATTATGGTGTGATTAAGAGCACCATGTTGTTTGCTATGGAACCGGAACTTCAAAATCGTTTTGAAAACTATCCCGGGCCCTTTGAGATTCTCGAAGAGTTGAAAACCATGTTTCAAACTCAGGCCCGTTCTGAGAGATATGAGATCTCCGAGAAGTTCTTTAACTGCAAGATGGAGGAAGGGAGTTCCGTTAGTGAGCACGCCATTAAGATGTCGGGCTACACTCAACGCCTTGAGCAACTGGACTGCAAGATTCCAGAGGAGCTCAAGATTGACAGGGTTCTGCAATCACTCCCTCCCAGCTACAAAAGTTTTGTAGTGACTCATAATCAGATTGGTTCCACTGATACGATCACCGAGCTCTTCGCAAAGCTGAAGGCTGCGGAGGTGGACATCAAGAAGGATAATCATGTGTTGATGGTCAACAAGCCCTCCTTTAAGAAAGGTAAGGGAGCAAAGAAGCCCTTCAAGAAGGGCGGCGGCAAGCGCACTGCCCCTGCTGAGAAGAAGCTCAAGTCTGGTCCCAAGCCGGACACTGAGTGCTTCTATTGCAAGGACAAGGGTCACTGGAAGCGCAACTGTCCGAAGTACTTAGCGGACAAGAAGGCTGGCACCATCAAAGGTATATTTGATATACATGTTATTGATGTTTTCCTTACTAGCCCTCGTTGTAGTGCCTGGGTATTTGATACCGGTTCAGTTGCTAATATTTGTAACTCGAAACAGGAGCTACGGAATAGACGGCGGCTTGCGAGGGATGAGGTGACGATGCGCGTTGGCAACGGATCAAGAGTTGATGTGATGGCCGTCGGCACGCTCTCCTTAGTTTTACCTTCGGGATTAGTTTTAAACCTTAATAAATGTTATTATGTGCCTGCGTTGAGCATGAACATTATTTCTGGATCGTGTTTATTACAAGACGGTTATTCATTTAAATCGGAGAATAATGGTTGTTCTATTTATATGAGTAACATCTTTTATGGTCATGCACCTATTGTGAATGGTTTATTTCTTCTAAATCTCGAAAGGGATGAAACACACATCCATAACATTGAGGCTAAGAGATGCAAAGTAGATAGTGATAATACTACTTATTTGTGGCACTGTCGTCTAGGTCATATTGGTGTAAAGCGCATGAAGAAACTCCATTCTGATGGACTTTTGGAGTCTCTTGATTTTGAATCATTTGACACATGCGAACCATGCCTCATGGGCAAGATGATCAAAACCCCGTTCTCCGGTATGATGGAGCGAGCAACGGACTTGTTGGAAATCATACATACCGATGTATGCGGACCGATGAGTGTTTCGACGCGCGGTGGATATCGCTATTTTCTCACTTTTACCGATGACTTAAGTAGATATGGGTATATCTATTTAATGAAACATAAATCTGAAATGTTTGAAAAGTTCAAAGAATTTCAGAATGAAGTGGAGAACCATCGTAACAAAAAGATTAAGGTTCTACGATCCGATCGTGGGGGCGAATATTTGAGTTATGATTTTCTCACGCATCTCAAAGCAAGTGGAATCGTTTCACAACTCACGCCACCCGGAACACCACAGCGCAATGGTGTGTCTGAACGCCGGAATCGAACCCTATTAGATATGGTCCGATCGATGATGTCTCTTACTGATTTGCCGTTATCATTTTGGGGTTATGCATTAGAAACCGCTGCATTCACTTTAAATAGGGCTCCATCTAAATCCGTTGAGACGACACCGTATGAACTATGGTTTGGTGCTAAACCTAAGTTGTCGTTTCTTAAAGTTTGGGGATGCGAAGCTTACGTCAAGAAGTTGATGCCGGACAAGCTCGAACCCAAAGCGGAGAAATGCGTCTTCATAGGATACCCTAAGGAAACTATTGGGTATACCTTCTATCACAGAACCGAAGGGAAAGTGTTTGTCGCAAAGAACGGTTCCTTTCTTGAGAAGGAGTTTCTCTCGAAAGAAGTGAGTGGGAGGAAAGTAGAGCTAGACGAGGTTATTGAACCTTCTCTTGAATTGGAGAGTAGCGCAGCACCTGAAATTGTTCCAGTGCCGCCTGCACCAACAATAGAGGAAGCTAATGACAAGGATCATGAAGCTTCGGACAATGCTTCTACTGAACGTCGCAGGTGGACAAGGTCGCGTGCCCCTCCTGAGTGGTACGGCAACCCTGTCTTGGCTGTCTTGTTAGTAGAAGACAGTGAACCTACGAACTATGAGGAAGCGATGATGAGCCCAGACTCTGAGAAATGGCTAGAAGCCATGAAATCCGAATTGGGATCCATGAGCGAAAACCAAGTATGGACTTTGGTGGACCCTCCTAGCGACCGAAAGGCCGTTGAGTGCAAATGGATCTTCAAGAAGAAAACGGACGCAGATGGTAATGTTACCGTCTATAAAGCACGGCTTGTTGGAAAGGTTTTCGACAAGTTCAAGGTGTTGACTACGATGAGACTTTCTCTCCCGTAGCGATGTTTAAGTCCATTCTGATTTTATTAGCAATTGCTGCGTTTCATGATTATGAAATATGGCAAATGGATGTCAAGACTGCTTTCCTCAATGGCAACATTGATGAAGAGTTGTATATGATGCAACCCGAAGGTTTTGTCGATCCTAAGGATGCTGATAAAGTATGCAAACTTCAGCGTTCCATTTATGGACTGAAGCAAGCATCTCGGAGTTGGAACCTTCGTTTTGATCAAGTGATCAAGAGCTTTGGATTTGTTCCAAATTGCTACGAAGCTTGCATCTACAAGAAAGTGAGTGGGAGCTCGGTGACATTTCTGGTACTATATGTGGATGACATATTGATTATTGGAAATGACATCAACATGCTTAACAATGTGAAGAGTTATTTGAACAAGTGTTTTTCAATGAAAGACCTAGGTGAAGCTGCTTATATATTGGGCATCAAAATCTATAGAGATAGACAAAGACGCCTGATAGCTTTAAGCCAGACTACATACCTAGACAAAGTTCTGAAAAGGTTCAGAATGGATAAGGCATTGAAAGGTTCAGTGCCTATGTTGTCAGGTAAGATATTGAGCAAGGCTCAGTGTCCAGCTACGGTAAATGATAGGGAAGCTATGAGCAAAGTGCCTTATGCCTCGGCCATAGGTTCCATCATGTATGCCATGCTGTGTACTAGACCGGATGTGTCCAATGCTCTTAGTTTGACGAGCAGATATCAAAGTGATCCAGGAGTGGAACACTGGACAGCCGTGAAGAACATCCTAAGGTACCTAAATAGGACTAAAGAAATGTTCTTAGTCTATGGGGTGATGAACAGCTCGTCGTAAAAGGTTACGTCGATGCTAGTTTCGACACCGACAAGGATGATTCTAAATCTCAGACAGGATACGTGTATATTTTGAATGGAGGAGCTGTGAGCTGGAGAAGCTGCAAGCAAAGCGTGATCACGGGATCTACAGTAGAAGCGGAATACATGGCTGCTGCAGAAGCGTCAAGTGAAGGAGTTTGGATCAGAAACTTCATCACTGAGCTTGGCGTGGTTCCAAGTGCGTTGGACCCACTGGAGATATTGTGTGACAACACTGGCGCCATAGCACTCGCTAAGGAACCAAGATATCATCCAAAGACCAAGCATATCAACCGCAAGTTTCATATAATCCGAGATTATATAGCATATGGAGATCTGAAGATTAGCAAAGTACATACAGATCTGAATGTCGCAGATCCATTGACTAAACCTCTTCCACGTGTAAAACATGGTCAGCACCTCAGTGCCATGGGTGTGAGATTGTTGCCAGATGTAAACTAGACTATTGACTCTAGTGCAAGTGGGAGACTGTTGGAATTATGCCCTAGAGGCAATAATAAAGATGTTATTATTATAATTCTTGTTCATGATAAAGTTTATATTCCATGCTAGAATTGTATTAAGCGGAAACATTAATACTTGTGTGGTTTGTGAACAACCCCGTGTCCCTACTACGCCTCTATGGACTAGCTCATTGATCAATGATGGTTAAGGTTTCCTAACCATAGACATGAGTTGTCAATTGATAATGAGATCATATCATTGGAGAATGATATGGTGGATAGAACCAAACTAAGCGAAGCAATTAGATCGTGTCATCGTGTTCGTCTTTGCGAAGTTTTTTTTATGTCAAATATTGTATTCCTTAGACCATGAGATAATACAACTCCCTGGTATCGGAAGAAAGCTTTGAGGTCATCAAACGTCATCCTATGAGAGGGTGATCATAAAGGTGTCTCTCAGGTGATCGGAAAGTATCTGTTGGGTTGTATGTATCGAGATGGGATTTGTCCCTCCCAAGTTGGAGAGATATACTTCGGGCCCACTCGGTAATCAATATCAACACCGCTTGCCAGCATGTGGTTAAGGAGTTAATCACAAAGTGATATCGGATTACGGAACGAGTAAAGTACTTGCTGTGAACGAGATTGAACTAGGTATGACGATACCGACGATCGAATCTCGGGCAAGTAAAATATGGCGAGACGAAGGGAATATATCTATGGGATTGATTGAATCCTGGCATCGTGGTTCATCCGATATGATCATCGATGAATGTGTGGGAGTCAATATGGTTGCCCAGACCCCGCTGTTGATTATTGATAGAAGATCATGTCTGCATATTCTCGAACCCGCAGGGTCACACACTTAACGTGTCTCGACGCTAGGATAGATTGGATAATTGGTTTATGAATTTTTGTTCGGAGTCTCGGATGGGATCCGGGATATCACGAGAGGTTCCGGAATGGTCCGGAGAATAAGATTCATATAAGGCAGTGCAGTTTTTGGAGTTCGGAATTGTTCCGGGTTAATCGGTATTGTACCGGAAGCTTCTAGAACCTTCCGGAAGGGGGCCAACGTGGTCCCACCTTCCGGGAGGGGGCATGGGCCTATGAGGGAGTGTCCTGGCCGCATTGGGCCAGGGGCACAAGGCCCCATAGGGCCCAGCCGATCCTAGAGAGTTTAAATCGTTTAAACTAGAGATAAGATAAGATAGGATTTCTAGATAAGGGAGAGTTTAAATTGTTTAAACTAGAGATAGGCTTGGAGGAGAGGCTAGGGCTGGCCGCACCCCCCTCTATAAATAGAGGGCTGGTGCGCCCCCCTCCACACACCTTCCTCCAAACCCTAGTTGCCCTGCTGCCTTCCTCTCTCCCTCCCGACTGTTTGCAGGCGAAGCCCTGCTGCAGAAATTCTCCACCAAATACACCACGCCGTCGTGTTGTAGATACAATCCATCTCTCCACCATATTTGCTGGTCCGAGGAAGGAGGAGACGTCGAGGTGCTGCACGTGTGCATCTCACGGAGGCACCGCCACTTGTGGTGCTAGATCGGATCGGATCGCGAGGAGGAGAAGCGAGTACGACTACATCACCCACGTTCCGACGAACGTTCCGCTGTGCGAATCTTCAAGGGTATGAAGATCTAATCCAATCTCTCTCGTTGTTTGCATCTCCTAGATTAGATCTTGGCTTTCCCTCTGTTCGCTTCCGTAGAAAATTTTGATTTACTATGCTGCAAAACCCTTCAGTATGCACCGTTGCGAAAGTTCGTCGTGTCTAAGCATCACGTGATGATCGGGTGCTATAGACTCTACTCTCACATACAACGGGTGCAAGCCAGTTTTGCACACGCGGAAATACTTGGGTTTGACTTGACGAGCCTAGCATGTACAGACATGGCCTCGGAACACATGAACCGAAAGGTTAAGCATGAGTCATATGAATGATATGATCGACACTTTGTTGTCCACCATTGAAGCCACATCTCTTCTCGTGAAGATCGGATTAGGTGTGGTGAATTTGGATCGTGTTCACTAAACAACTTGAGGGATGTTGAATTTAGTGGGAGCTCATCTAGTAATTTGATTAAGTTGAACTATTTATCATGAACATAGTCTAAATTGTACTTGCAAATACTGTAGATCACATGGCCAAGTCCAACTTCAACTTCAACGTTTTTGCTGAGAAAGAAAAGCTTAGAAACAATGGGTCTAACTTCACCAACTGGTTCTGCAGTCTTAGAATCATTCTGTCTGGCGGACAAAAGGACTATGTCCTTGGGAAAGCGTTAGGTGACCCCCCTGCTGCAACTGCGCCGGCTGATGAGAAAGCTGTCTATCAGTCGCGCAAAGATGATTATGGTGTGATTAAGAGCACCATGTTGTTTGCTATGGAACAGGAACTTCAAAATCGTTTTGAAAACTATCCCGGGCCCTTTGAGATTCTCGAGGAGCTGAAAACCATGTTTCAGACTCAGGCCCGTTCTGAGAGATATGAGATCTCTGAGAAGTTCTTTAACTGCAAGATGGAGGAAGGGAGTTCCGTTAGTGAGCACGCCATTAAGATGTCGGGCTACACTCAACGCCTTGAGCAACTGGACTGCAAGATTCCAGAGGAGCTCAAGATTGACAGGGTTCTGCAATCACTCCCTCCCAGCTACAAAAGTTTTGTAGTGACTCACAATCAGATTGGTTCCACTGATACGATCACCGAGCTCTTCGCAAAGCTGAAGGCTACGGAGGTGGACATCAAGAAGGATAATCATGTGTTGATGGTCAACAAGCCCTCCTTTAAGAAAGGTAAGGGTGCAAAGAAGCCCTTCAAGAAAAGCGGCGGCAAGCGCGTTGCCCCTGCTGAGAAGAAGCTCAAGTCTGGTCCTAAGCCGGACACTGAGTGCTTCTATTGCAAGGACAAGGGTCACTGGAAGCGCAACTGTCCGAAGTACTTAGCGGACAAGAAGGCTGGCACCATCAAAGGTATATTTGATATACATGTTATTGATGTTTTCCTTACTATCCCTCGTTGTAGTGCCTGGGTATTTGATACTGGTTCAGTTGCTAATATTTGTAACTCGAAACAGGAGCTACGGAATAGACGGCGGCTTGCGAGGGATGAGGTGACGATGCGCGTTGGCAAGGGATCAAGAGTTGATGTGATGGTCGTCGGCACGCTCTCCTTAGTTTTACCTTCGGGATTAGTTTTAAACCTTAATAAATGTTATATGTGCCTGCGTTGAGCATGAACATTATTTCTGGATCGTGTTCATTGCAAGACGGTTATTCATTTAAATCGGAGAATAATGGTTGTTCTATTTATATGAGTAACATATTTTATGGTCATGCACCTCTTGTGAATGGTTTATTTCTTCTAAATCTCGAAAGGGATGAAACACACATCCATAACATTGAGGCTAAGAGATGCAAAGTAGATAGTGATAATACTACTTATTTGTGGCACTGTCGTCTAGGTCATATTGGTGTAAAGCGCATGAAGAAACTCCATTCTGATGGACTTTTGGAGTCTCTTGATTTTGAATCATTTGACACATGCGAACCATGCCTCATGGGCAAGATGATCAAAACCCCGTTCTCCGGTATGATGGAGCGAGCAACGGACTTGTTGGAAATCATACATACCGATGTATGCGGACCGATGAGTGTTTCGACGCGTGGTGGATATCGCTATTTTCTCACTTTTACCGATGACTTAAGTAGATATGGGTATATCTATTTAATGAAACATAAATCTGAAACGTTTGAAAAGTTCAAAGAATTTCAGAATGAAGTGGAGAACCATCGTAACAGAAAGATTAAGTTTCTACGATCCGATCGTGGGGGCGAATATTTGAGTTATGATTTTCTCACGCATCTCAAAGCAAGTGGAATCGTTTCACAACTCACGCCACCCGGAACACCACAGCGCAATGGTGTGTCTAAACGCCGGAATCGAACCCTATTAGATATGGTCCGATCGATGATGTCTCTTACTGATTTGCCGTTATCATTTTGGGGTTATGCATTAGAAACCGCTGCATTCACTTTAAATAGGGCTCCATCTAAATCCGTTGAGACGACACCGTATGAACTGTGGTTTGGTGCTAAACCTAAGTTGTCGTTTCTTAAAGTTTGGGGATGCAAAGCTTACGTCAAGAAGTTGATGCCGGACAAGCTCGAACCCAAAGCGGAGAAATGCGTCTTCATAGGATACCCTAAGGAAACTATTGGGTATACCTTCTATCACAGAACCGAAGGCAAAGTGTTTGTCGCAAAGAACAGTTCCTTTCTTGAGAAGGAGTTTCTCTCGAAGGAGGTGAGTGGGAGGAAAGTAGAGCTAGACGAGGTTATTGAACCTTCTCTTGAATTGGAGAGTAGCGCAGCACCTGAAATTGTTCCAGTGCCGCCTGCACCAACAATAGAGGAAGCTAATGACAAGGATCATGAAGCTTCAGACGATTCTGCTACTGAACGTCGCAGGTCGACAAGGTCGCGTGCCCCTCCTGAGTGGTACGGCAACCCTGTCTTGACAGTCTTGTTAGTAGAAGACAGTGAACCTACGAACTATGAGGAAGCGATGATGAGCCCAGACTCTGAGAAATGGCTAGAAGCCATGAAATCCGAATTGGGATCCATGAGCGAAAACCAAGTATGGACTTTGGTGGACCCTCCTAGCGACCGAAAGGCCGTTGAGTGCAAATGGATCTTCAAGAAGAAAACGGACGCGGATGGTAATGTTACCGTCTACAAAGCACGGCTTGTTGCGAAAGGTTTTCAACAAGTTCAAGGTGTTGACTACGATTAGACTTTCTCTCCCGTAGCGATGTTTAAGTCCATTCGGATTTTATTAGCAATTGCTGCGTTTCATGATTATGAAATATGGCAAATGGATGTCAAGACTGCTTTCCTCAATGGCAACATTGATGAAGAGTTGTATATGATGCAACCCGAAGGTTTTGTCGATCCTAAGGATGCTGATAAAGTATGCAAACTTCAGCGTTCCATTTATGGACTGAAGCAAGCATCTCGGAGTTGGAACCTTCGTTTTGATCAAGTAATCAAGAGCTTTGGATTTGTTCCAAATTGCTACGAAGCTTGCATCTACAAGAAAGTGAGTGGGAGCTCGGTGACGTTTCTGGTACTATATGTGGATGACATATTGATTATTAGAAATGACATCAACATGCTTAACGATGTGAAGAGTTATTTGAACAAGTGTTTTTCAATGAAAGACCTAGGTGAAGCTGCTTATATATTGGGCATCAAAATCTATAGAGATAGACAAAGACGCCTGATAGCTTTAAGCCAGAGTACATACCTAGACAAAGTTCTGAAAAGGTTCAGAATGGATAAGGCATTGAAAGTTTCAGTGCCTATGTTGTCAGGTAAGATATTGAGCAAGGCTCAGTGTCCAGCTACGGTAAATGATAGGGAAGCTATGAGCAAAGTGCCTTATGCCTCGGCCATAGGTTCCATCATGTATGCCATGCTGTGTACTAGACCGGATGTGTCCAATGCTCTTAGTTTGACGAGCAGATATCAAAGTGATCCAGGAGTGGAACACTGGACAGCCGTGAAGAACATCCTAAGGTACCTAAATAGGACTAAAGAAATGTTCTTAGTCTATGGGGGTGATGAACATCTCGTCGTAAAAGGTTACGTCGTTGCTAGTTTCTACACCGACAAGGATGATTCTAAATCTCAGACAGGATACGTGTATATTTTGAATGGAGGAGCTGTGAGCTAGAGAAGC
Source organism: Avena sativa (assembly GCA_916181665.1). Taxonomy (NCBI): domain Eukaryota; kingdom Viridiplantae; phylum Streptophyta; class Magnoliopsida; order Poales; family Poaceae; genus Avena; species Avena sativa. The sequence continues at coordinate 441,258,220 of OV702284.1, forward strand.
TGCAAGCAAATCGTGATCGCGGGATCTACAGTAGAAGCGGAATACATGGCTGCTGCAGAAGCGTCAAGTGAAGGAGTTTGGATCAGAAACTTCATCACTGAGCTTGGCGTGGTTCCAAGTGCATTGGACCCACTGGAGATATTGTGTGACAACACTGGCGCCATAGCACTCGCTAAGGAACCAAGATATCATCCAAAGACCAAGCATATCAACCGCAAGTTTCATATAATCCGAGATTATATAGCAGATGGAGATCTGAAGATCAGCAAAGTACATACAGATCTGAATGTCGCAGATCCATTGACTAAACCTCTTCCACGTGTAAAACATGATCAGCACCTCAGTGCCATGGGTGTAAGATTGTTGCCAAATGTAAACTAGATTATTGACTCTAGTGCAAGTGGGAGACTGTTGGAATTATGCCCTAGAGGCAATAATAAAGATGTTATTATTATATTTCTTGTTCATGATAAAGTTTATATTCCATGCTAGAATTGTATTAAGCGGAAACATTAATACTTGTGTGGTTTGTGAACAACACCGTGTCCCTAGTACGCCTCTATGGACTAGCTCATTGATCATTGATGGTTAAGGTTTCCTAACCATAGACATGAGTTGTCAATTGATAATGAGATCATATCATTGGGAGAATGATATGGTGGACAGACCCAAACTAAGCAAAGCTATTAGATCGTTTCATTGTGTTCTTCTTTGCGAAGCTTTTCCTATGTCAAATATTGTATTCCTTAGACCATGAGATAATACAACTCCCTGGTATCGGAAGAAAGCTTTGAGGTCATCAAACGTCATCCTATGAGAGGGTGATCATAAAGGTGTCTCTCAGGTGATCGGAAAGTATCTGTTGGGTTGTATGTATCGAGATGGAATTTGTCCCTCCCAAGTCGGAGAGATATACTTCGGGCCCACTCGGTAATCGATATCAACACCGCTTGCAAGCATGTGGTTAAGGAGTTAATCACAAAGTGATATCGGATTACGGAACGAGTAAAGTACTTGCTGTGAACGAGATTGAACTAGGTATGACGGTACCGACGATCGAATCTCGGGCAAGTAAAATATCGCGAGACGAAGGGAATATATATATGGGATTGATTGAATCCTGGCATCGTGGTTCATCCGATATGATCATCGATGAATGTGTGGGAGTCAATATGGGTGCCCAGACCCCGCTGTTGATTATTGATAGAAGATCATGTCTGCATATTCTCGAACCCGTAGGGTCACACACTTAACGTGTCTCGACGCTAGGATAGATTGGATACTTGGTTTATGAATTTTTGTTCGGAGTCTCGGATGGGATCCGGGATATCACTAGAGGTTCCGGAATGGTCCAGAGAATAAGATTCATATAAGGCAGTGCAGTTTTTGGAGTTCTGAATTGTTCCGGATTAATCGGTATTGTACCGGAAGCTTCTAGAACCTTCTGGAAGGGGACCAACGTGGCCCCACCTTCCGGGAGGGGGCATGGGCCTATGAGGGAGTGTCCTGGCCGCATTGGGCCAGGGGCACAAGGCCCCATAGGGCCCAGCCGATCCTAGATAAGTTTAAATCGTTTAAACTAGAGATAAGATAGGGTTTCTAGAAGGGAGAGTTTAAATCGTTTAAACTAGAGATAGGCTTGGAGGATGGGCAAGGGCTGGCCGCACCCCCCCTCTATATATAGAGGGCTGGTGCGCCCCCTCCCCCCAACACACACCTTCCTCCAAACCCTAGTTGCCCTGCTGCCCTCCTCTCTCCCTCCCGACTGTTTGTAGGCGAAGCCCTGCTGCAGAAATTCTCCACCATATACACCACGCCGTCGTGTTGTAGATCCAATCTATCTCTCCACCCTACTTGCTGGTCCGAGGAAGGAGGAGACGTCGAGGTGCTGCACGTGTGCATCTCACGGAGGCACCGCCACTTGTGGTGCTAGATCGGATCGGATCGCGAGGAGGAGAAGCGTGTACGACTACATCACCCATGTTCCGACGAACGTTCCGCTGTGCGAATCTTCAAGGGTATGAAGATCTAATCCAATCTCTCTCGTTGTTTGCATCTCCTAGATTAGATCTTGGCTTTCCCTCTGTTCGCTTCCGTAGAAAATTTTGATTTACTATGCTGCGAAACCCTTCAGCTAAGACCTTCCCTAAAATTCCCCCTCTCCTGTTTTTTCTCAGTGCCAAAGCAGTGAATAAAATATTCCCTCCACTTTGTCTCACCGAGCCGCCAATGCTTCCGCCCAATATCATCGCTAGCCATCGCCGTTGCCACTGTTCTCCCCCTCTACTGGCTAAAATGTCACCGGAGTTCGGTTTCACAGCCCCGCCAGAGTTTACCGCCGACGAGACGCCACCATAATCAACTCCCACAATGCCTCCGATGCCGCGAAAGCAGTTGTGCACCATCAGCATGGTGCGGGCGACGGGAATGGCTGCCAAGGCCACCGGCAAGTCATCAATGATGGAGGTGAAGGTGGTGCGATCGCCAGTTGCACCGGTGTTGACTGGCTCGTGGGGACGGAAGCCGGTGGAGGCCATAATATACCATTTGCAGAAGGTGGAGGAGAATAAGAAGAGAAAGTTCATGGTGTTGAATAGGATGGCTAATCGCAAGGCCAAGCCGTCGTCGTCCTCCATGCACAAGCCGTCTGACTCCTCCACGACGACCATCGCAGCTCGAGGCGCCGCCTGCGAGGTGATCGATGAAATTCCCTAGACTCAAGCGAGTGCGGCCGAGAAAACTATCACCGAATTCATGTCACGGCTTGATTTGCACACACTCAAGGGCTCGACAACCTCAACTTTAGGAGTAACGAAGAGGCAAGAAATGAAGAAGCAACCGATGAATAATAGTGGACGAGGAAGAGGAGGATGCCGGTGAGGAAGAGGTGACCAAGGTAGAGGCGCCAACACAAAGCAAAGACAATGGAGGCAAGGGCAAGAGGTCCTCCACCCGTAGCGAAGAGGAAGATGTTGCGTTGTGCAATGGTTAGGTGAACATCTCGCTTGATGCATCAGTTGGCGCGGATCAATCGAAGGAGAAGAAGATACAAGAGAAACAACTTGCACTTGAGGTGGTGAAGTTGGCCAAGGAGAATAAGGATGCCGACCACGCCATCCACTAGGAAAACAACTACCCATGGTTCGGATACCCAGTGGCGCACTAGCAAGATGATGCGCCACATATAACTACCGACGGCGCACCTTTAGGAGATGCACCATACATAGTTCACTTATCTGTGGTGCATCACCTCGCTGGTGCGCAACTGATAAGGTGGCACCATCTATAAACACCACTTATAGATGGCCCCTTCCTTATCTGTGGCGCATGGATCGGGGATGCGCCACAAATAGTTCACTTATCTATGGCGCATCACCTTGATGGTGCGCCACTGATAAGTTTGCACCATATATAAGTGGTGCTTATAGATGGCCCCTGCCTTATCCATTGCGCATGGCTCGGTGATGCGCCACCGATAGTTGACTTATCTGCGGTGCATCACTACGATGGTGTGCCACTGATAAGGCACTATCTATAAGTAGTGATCGCCTTAGATGATAAAGCTAGGCCATATTGGGAGATCGCTCGTGATAAGATCTTGACCCGAGAGAGTGGTGGTGGTGCTGGCGATGTTGGTGGTAGCCGAGATGGTGTTTGAGGTGGCCGAGATGGTGGTGGCCTAGATGTTCTGCTTTTGGATCAAATTGATCGATGTGATGTTTTTGAATAATATTTATGCATTTTTGAATTATGTGTATTTTATATGGTTGATGGAGTTTCCAAAATGATGCTAAATCTTTTTAGTCCTTTAAGTTTTTTAGGATCGGTTCCGACGGCCACCGTTTAGGAGAAAAAATTGCTCATCTATAATCTATTATATAGAGAGGCTATTAGTTCTCTGATACGCCCAATTTTCATCACCATTCTATATCATAATTTACCTCTATTCATTGATATTTGTCTTATTATGAGGTATTGCTTATGTATTTTCCACTGTTTATGCATGTTGGATGATTCTTGGAAGATGGACTGCCAGAGTCTGGATTCTGATGGAAAAGAGGGCGTTTTGATGCAATTTCATGAAGATCAGAAAAATATGGGAAAATGTTATTTTTCCAGAAGATTGAGGAAGCCAGAAGGAGGGACGAAGAGGGGCCACAGGGGGCCCACACCCCCTAGGTGCGGGCCCACCTGACCCCGCGCCTAGGGCAGGTGTGGCCCACCTGCCTGGCTCCTGACTCCGCCCCTTCGCCTATATCTTCCCTACGGAACCCTAAGCCTCGTGGAGGAACCACAGATAGGTTTCCGCCGCCTCTGGGGCCGGAAAACACCGAGAGAGAAAGATCTCTCCGGCAGACAGATTTCTGCCACGGAAATTCCTTCCCGGAGAGGGGAGATCGTCGCCATCAACACCGTCATCAAGCTAGGCTTCATCGGCATCATCATCATCATCATGCACACCATCATCTCCACCAGCACCATCATCACCACTCCGCCCTGCTGTAACAATCATGTTGGATATTTCTTTAGTTCTTAGGGGAAACTTTCCCGGTGTTAATTACTATTGTAGTTGATGCTTGTGAGTGGAACCATTGGATTATTGTTTATGTTCAGATTGTTATCCATTATTATATCATCTTCGATCTTGATCCATATGATGTCTTGTGAGTAGTTCGTCTAGTTCTTGAGGACATGGGAGAAGTCATGTCGTTATTAGTGGATTTGTGTTGAGTTATTATTCAATGGTTTAGTATTTAAGTTGTGGTTCTATTCTTCTAGTGGTGTCATGTGAACGTCGACTACGTGACACTTCACCATTTATGGGCCTAGGGGAATGCATTGTGTATTTGGCTACTAATTGTGGGGTTGCCGGAGTGATAGAAACCTGAACCCCCGTTAGGACACCATTGTATAAGGGAGCGCAGGATCTCAGAGTTTAAGGCTGTGGTTAGATTTATATCTTAATTACTTTCCTGTAGTTACGGATGTTTGCAGGGGGTTTAATCACAAGTATGTATTAGTCCAAGTACGGTCGGTACATTAGTACAGGTTCACCCACACAACACTTACAACACCAAAGAATAGTACTCAGCTATTTGAAGCAAAAGCACTTGACAGAATTCCCATGTGTCCTCGAGAACGTTTGGTCTTTATAAGTATTTCCACCGGCTTGTCCTTTGCTAAGAAAAGATTGGGCCACTTGCTGCTTTTGCTCTTTATTACTTGCTCTTTGTTTTATTGCCTTATCAGAAAACCTCTGAAAATCCGTTTGCTAAGTATTTACAGAGATTTCCTGCTCCATACCACTATTCAGCACCTTCTGCTCCTCGTTGGGATCGACACTCCTATTTATCGAAAGTACTACGATACACCCCCTATACTTGTGGGTCATCAAGACTATTTTCTGGCGCCGTTGCCGGGGAGTGAAGCACTATTGAAGAGTGGAACTAGTAAAGGAAACTTCTACTATGAGTATTGCTTTTGTTACTTATTGTTACTTTGTTTCCAATATGGATAACCCACTTGATTTTATTTTTGGGAAAACTACTACCGCTGCTAGGGTAGTAGATGAACCACCACCTGTTGAGATAGATCCTTTTTAGATACCTACAAGTATTGTGATCGTGTTATGGATAATTATTATTTTGGGGATGGAACTGTCCATCCTGGTGATCACTTGCTTTTTATCCATGAATTATGCGGGTTGCTTAAGTGCGCAGGTATCACAACCGAACAGGTGAAGAAGAAGTTACTCTCTATATCGTTGAAAGGGAGAGCTGAAGAATGGTATAAGCTGCTGAAGAATGGACAATCCAAGGAATGTGAGGAAATGGCTTCTCTCTTTTATTCTAAATTCTATCCTCCCAGTGAGATTCATAAGGATAGAATCTGATATATAACTTTTGGCCTCGTGATGGAGAGAGTACAGCTCAAGCTTGGGGGAGATTGAAGTTACTAATGCTTAAATGTCCTATTCATGAACTCCCTAACAATATTATTATCAATAACTTTTATGCTAGGCTTTCTCTTTATGATAAAGATTTACTAGATGCTTCTTGTGTTGGATCATTCACACGTATGAAGGAAGAAGCTAAATGGAATCTACTAGACCGTATTCAAGATAACATTGGAGCTTGGGAGAATGAAAAATAAAGAAAGTCAGGTATAAACTATGATTATGAATGTATTAAATATTATATGGGAACTGATGACTTCCGTGATATTAGTAATGAGTTTGGTCTTGATTCCCAAAGTATTGACAACTGTTTTAAGGCCTTTGCCTCTTACATAGAAATTTCCAAGAAGAAGTGGAACAAGTACCATGCGCCTTATAAAGATGTTATTAGTCATGTTCCTGTTAGAAGTACTCAAGTTTGTACTACTAATCATATTGTTACTGAACCTTATATTGAGAAAATACCTTTTCCAGCTAAGGTAAAGGAGTATTCTATGATGATTAGTGCAAATAATAAAGGTACAATGAAAACTGTGGATCCTATTGAGAAATTGAATATTGAACCTGTGGTTGCTATTGTGAAAGATCTTGACGCTAGAAATATAGAGGATGAGCATATTGTCTTATGTGAAGACGCTTCTAATATTATTTATCATCCTAGTAAAGCTAGAAAAGCTAGTGTTCCTATGCTTTCTGTTAAAATTGGTGATTATTGCTACTATGGTTTATGTGATATTGGTGCTAGTTCTAGTGCTATTCCTTATGAGTTTTACAGGGAAATTATGCATGAAATTGGTCCTTGTGAGCTTGAGGACATTGATGTGGTTATTCACCTTGAAAATAAGGAAACCATTTGCCCTATTGGTATTGTAAGAGATGTGGAGGTACTTTGTGGTAAGATTAAATGTCCTGCTGATTTTCTAGTGCTTAATTCAGCAGCTAGCAAAACTTGTCCTATCATTTTTGGTAGACCTTTCTTGAACACTTGTGGTGATATATTGATTGTAAGAAGGAGAAAGTTTTAACTAAGTTTGATGGAGATTCTTATGAGTTTAACTTTTCCAAATTTGCTAAAGCTCCTTGTGAAAGCAACCTGCCTAATAAAGATTTCAGGATGGAACAACTGGCTTCTATTGATCCGTTTTATGACCTTGGACCTCTTTTTGGTGACTGTAAGTATGCTTACTCAGATGATAAAGTTGTTGCCAGTGAAAGTTATATTGTCAACTTTATTCAAAGTGCTACTGAAATTTATTATGAGAGAGGGAAACATGGTTTTATGCATCTCAATAATGTTAAGTTTCCCCGTTTCATGTTGAAAGCTTTGAAGTTGCATTTGTTTTGTCTTCCTATGCTAGTGGCTTTTTGTTTCAACAATTCATTTTCTCATGCTGCTCCCATGCATAGGAAGTGGGTTAGACTCAAGTGTGTTGGATATTTGCTTCTTGATGCTCTTTTTCACTCCAGATTTATATCTGCTTTGTGAGCATCTTTGAAACTCTTAGGCCTAACTTAAAGGCATAAAATAAAAGTACTTGTTGAGAGATAACCCAAGAGTTTTGTTGAGTCTTGGAAGTTATTACCTCTGTAATAACCGCTCCTTATCCTTTTTGTTTTGGTTTTTGTGTCAAGTTCAACTGCTTTTGTGAAGTAGAGGAGTTGTGAAAAGTGGCTGTCCTGGGAAAGATTTTTGTGCTGCACCATAAAAATTCGTGAGGGAGATCAGTACGTCGGATGGAGCTGTATTTCTCTGAGCTTGTTCTCCAAGTTGTTACCCAAATTTCAATAGTTCTACACTTTTTTATTTGAGCAACAGAAGGTTTTCTAAAAAATCAATCTTTACCTGGTGGTCTATTTTGACAGATTTCTGTTATCATTTGCATTTGCCTCTTATAGAAGCCTTTGTTTTGATGGATTTCAGTTGAAGTATGAACGTAAAGGTTTGTTGTTTTGCTTAGACTAATGTTGCCATTGAATCTTGTGTATTGCCTTGTGAGGAAAGGAAACTTCCAGGAGAAGGAGAAAAGGAGTCTGTAGAGTTCGTCTTTGAATAGGTAAAAGTGGTGAAAACAGAAGGTTCGTGAAACCCCAATATTTTTATATTTTTGATGTTTTTAATACATAAGGGAAGTTATGAGACGGAACAGAGGAGGAGACGGAGTCCGGGGTGGACAAACCCACCCTAGGCACGGGCCCCTACCTGGCCGCGCCTGGAGGGGGTGTGCCACCCCAGAACTCTAACTCCGCCTAGTTTTCGTGTCAAAACCTTCCTTATGTTTTGAAACTTCGTAATATATAACCCCACGGATCCCCCGAGGTTCGTGCATCGTGTTCTCGTCGTGTTTTCGTTTCGATCTGTTTCTGTCAAGAAATCTTCTCAAGTTTAGAGCACCATGGTCTCCGCCAACGACAAAGGCAAGAAGCCCAAGGAAGACGATCCTCGCAAACCCAAGGAGGAAGAGATTTCGGTAGGTTATGAAGGATACATGGAGGAGGATTATACGTCGGAAAAGTATCTATATTTTTTGATGCTCCATGCTTGTTTTGTATCTACTTTGCTTTGCTTTGTCTTTCTTTGAGGGTTTTTTATATCTTTTCTGGAACTAACCTATTAACAAGTTGCCATAGTGCCAGTTGCCTGTTTTCTTCTGTTTTTGGTTCCAGAAAGGCAGAAAATCAATATTCTCGGAATTGGACAGGACAAAAGCCAAAGTTATTATTTTCCCGGAGCAACACGGAACCACGAAGCAGAGTCGGAGGGGGGCCACAGGGTGGCCGCACCCCCCTAGGCGAGGGCAAGCCCTGGAGGCGCCTAGAGGGGGTGTGGGCCCCCTGGACCCCCACCGACCTTGATTCCTGCGCTTATAAGAAGCTTCCGACCCAAAAACCCTAAAGAATCTAGAAGAAATCCACGAAAACCTCTGTAGCGCCGCCGCCACCGAAAGGGAGATTCGGGGGACAGAAAGTCTCTGTTCCGGCAGCCTGCCGGGACAGGGAAGTGCCCCTGGAGCCATCTCCATCGATCCCCATCGCCATCTTCATCACCGTTGCTTATTCCCATGATGAGGAGGGAGTAGTTCTTCCTCGAGGCTAAGGGCTCTACCAGTAGCTATGTGTTCATATCTCCCTCTATGCATGGTCATATTGTGATCATGAGCTTTGTAATTAAGTAGATCTACCTTGCTACTCAAGTTCTTTAATAGATCTCTGCTCTCCCCATGTGTGTGAAAGTGATACCGTGCATGCCATGGTGGCACTTAGGTTTGAGTCTACATAATACTCTTTGTGCTTTAATAGATCTATGCTTTTCCCCACGTGTGTGAAAGTGACAGCGGGCATACCGTTTGTGGCAATTTGGCTAGATTGAATATTTGTTATGAGTTATATTTGGAGTTGGATGTCTCTATGAAATTGTGGTGTTTGTTGGAACCATCTAGCGCTCAAGGTAACAGTGTGGGGTTATCTAGATTCGGGAAGGCGGACTTTGAGGAGTGTTGTTATAGCCCTACCGATGATTAGAGTATCCAACCTGAGAGTAGTTAAGAGTAGTATCATGAAGAGAGGATATCTATATGAGAGAGTGTTCACTAGTGAAAGTATGATCCCTAGGCCTTGTTTCTAAGTATTTAAACACCGTTTGCTACTAGATCTGTTGCATGTTTGCTTGCTTTAGTCCTCCACGCCAACAACTATTTTTTGGCACCGTTACCACTTGTATTTCACTATCTCTTTGCCGAACTAGTGCACCTATATTGGGTGTGTTTGGGACACAAGAGACTTCTTGTATCTTGATTGCAGGGTTGCTTGAGAGGGAATACCTTTGACCACTTCCTCCCTGAGTTCGATAAACCTTGGGTAATCCACTTAAGGGAAACTTTCTGCTGTTCTACAAACCTCTGCACTTGGAGGCCCAACAACTGTCTACAAGAATCGAAGTGCGTAGACATCGGAGGACAAGCAACCGGACACCCGCACTACCATCGCGAGCATTAGAGTTGTGGCAAAATCTATCAAGCTCAAGAGGACAACACGGATGTCCACAGGAGGGAAACCTCCACGCCATATCCTCTCTCCACGGACACCTCCTCCTTGTACCACTCATTCTAACCTTGCAGGGAAGGAACACTCTAAGAAAGAAGACTGGAGGAAGAATAATAAGGACTGGGATCCTCGGTCTGAATTGATCATGGGCTGCATTGAGCATAATTCGGAGTTGATTTGTACTCTGACATTCGATATTGAGGATTTGAAGAAACTTATTAAAGAGCTTATCAAGGGAACACCACCACCACCAAAGAAGTAATTCCTCATCAGGTTTGGCATCCCCTTGGCTTGTTCCAAGCTTGGGGGAGTGCCGCGGTATCACCACCATTATCTTTTATCTTTTACCTTTTTAGTGGATTCGTATCTTTAGTAGAGAGGTTATCTTATAGTTTGGTTTGCATGTGGAAGTATCTCTCCTTTAGTTGGTCATCTATGTATCCCATGGTGTGAGTGCCTTTATTGGAATATTAATGAGAAGTTTCATCTTTTACTTTTTGCACTTCTTATTTTAGTTTGGAATCTCTATTATATGTTGGATCTTGTTGATCAGTATTGGCATCACTTTGGGATCATCAAGTGGATCTAAATTGGTTTTGGAAAACCGAGTTCTGGTTAGTGGCAATACTTTTTGAGATTTGAAAGAAAAAGAGAAAAAAGCTTACAAGTATTTTGTATCATTTACTTTCTTTCTTGTTGGCTCATAAGCTTAGTATTCTTTATTTAAGATCTTTTGTGTCTTCAAGGAAGATTGCATATTTGGCTTTATTACTTGTATGTTTGCTTGTTTCTTTCAACTCTCTTGCTTGCTACCCAGCCTTGCTAGCCAAAAACCTGTTGTGAGAACGCATACTTCTCATGTTTCAAAACCCTTTAACCAAAACCTTTGCCATCTGTGTCCACCATATATACCTATTAGCTTTTGCTATTCCTAGCAAATTCTCAAGCTTCATCTACCTTTCGAATTAAGAAAGTATTTTATTATGTGAAAACTAGTTAGTAAAGCTCTCACGAACTTGATGGCACACCTTATTTTCTTGCCCCTAATAGACTTGAACCATTGTGCCATCGAAGTTGTATATGCTTGCATCTATATGTTGGAATTAGCAGAACCGTGTTGTCACGACGAACATTTTCAACACTGCACTTGTACTTTGTACTCAGTTGATATCGTGCTCTTTTGTCTATGGATGTCACCGGTGTGAAATAAAGAGGGAACTTGTAAGTCCATGGAGTTTGTATTTTGTGCTAGAGAAACGCCTAGGCCGCTAGCCTAAGCCATGCCTAATCATGGTGGAAACTTGCAGCATCACCGTAGTGAGCTATCTATGAAGCATCCTCAATAAAAAGCTATGTACATAGTAAATAAAAAAATCGCTGAGATGCTCATTGTCTGCTTGCCTTGTCATTTTGGTTATGGGAAATCTCCTGTACCATGTGCAAGGGGTACCCCATTGGTGGTTCTCTATGATACGCAAATACTTACAATGGCAAGAACTTACCTGGGCCCAAAGTTGAGTAGCATGAGGAGTGGCCCTCATATTCAAGGGACATGAGATTGCCAACTTATATTTCGTCAAGCATATACTCCATCTTTGTGCACTTTAACCTTAATCATCTCAAGATGCCTATGATAGGGGCAATGCGGGCTCAAAGCTAGTAAGTACCATAATCTTTTGGAAGCTCTTTATGACTTGTAATCCCTGCTACCCTCTATAAAGGGACCTTTCTCCTACTACCAAGTTGAGTCAGTAAACCTACTTCCTCTCTATCTCCAGCAAGCATTTGAGTTGTTATGTTTCAAGCATTCATATGGTGATTTATTCAATCATGTTCTCTATCTTCCTTGTTTGCACAAGACTCTTATCTATTGAGTATTACTTTGAAAGCCTTCACTTGTGAGAAACCTTTTTGAGCAAAGAGTGCTCCTATTATAAAACTTTTACAAAAAGCTTTTTGTGAAACTGTTTTCTAGGTGTTCTCTGACCAAGAACAAGTTTGCCAATTCCAATTATGATTTATCTTTATGCATCTCTATTGTGAATGTTGTACTTGGTTGCAAGATAAGTTATATAATGGTGAGTTGCTTTCTTCTATGAGTTGTGTAATGGTAAGTGTGATGCTTCTTGTTCATATTCTTTTATCGACACTTCACTCCATAAACCTTTGGACATGTTTACTGAGCTCAGTTTTCGCTTGGGGACAAGCGAAGGTCTAAGCTTAGGGGAGTTGATATGCCCAATTTGCATCACCATTCTATATCATAATTTACCTCTATTCATTGATATTTGTCTTATTATGAGGTATTGCTTATGTCTTTTCAACTGTTTATGCATGTTGGATGATTCTTGGAAGATGGACTGCCGGAGTCTAGATTCTGATGGAAAAGAGGGCGTTTTGATGCAATTTCGCGAAGATCATAAAAATATGGGAAAATATTATATTTTCAGAAGATCGAGGAAGCCAGAAGGAGGAAGAGGGGACACATGGGGCCCACACCCCCTAGGCGCGGGCCCACCTGACCCCGTGCCTAGGGCAGGTGTGATGGAAGGGGTTAACCTCTTGGGTGCCCGATCTTCACGGATCTCGTGGTCAATCGATGGGAAAGCGAGGGGAAAGGGAGAAGGTAGCGGAAGCGAACACACACCTCGCGAAGAACACAATGAACACACGCAAAACTCACACGATACAAGGCCGATTGCTCCCGAACGGCGGCCACCGGTCCGATAGAATCCTTGCAAGGAAAGATCGGTCAACGTGCTCCCTCAAATCCACATCGGAGAGGGAAGAACACCTTGGGGAGGGTCTTGACAACTTGGAGACAAGACATCGAACTCCAACGCCTTGTTCAACGATGGATGCGTGATGCAAAGTCCAATCGAGGTTGGTGACGATAGTCGGTCCCCTTGGTAAAGGGGATGAGGCAAAACTAGAGATTCCACAATGGGGGTTGTCTTTAGTCTATCATCTATGCCTAAGGGATACATGAGGGGTGGAGGCTCTATTTATAGGCCAACCACATAAACAAGGGTAGTTTGGGGATAAACTAGGCGAATAGGTAAGTAAAGGGGGATACATGGGCTGTGGCCCAACTAGTGCGCGCAGGCACTGCCAGGAGCGGTAGTACCGGACTTGGGACCGGTAGTACCGCTTGGTCCGGTAGTGCCGCTCTGGGACCGGTAGTACCGCTTGCGGTCCTGGAGCGTCAGCTGGAGCCGTCTGTAGCGAGCGGTATCAGGGAACGGTAGTACCGCTGACCGGTAGAACCGGGTCCAGATCCGGTAGTACCGCCGGAGACAGAGAGTATTTGGCTTCTGTTGGCGTCGTCTGTTGGTGGCGGTAGCAGGGGGCGGTAGTGCCGCCGGGCGGTAGTACCGGTCGCCAGGTCCGGTAGTACCGCTGGCGACAGAGAGCATTTGGCGATCTGTCTTCTTCCGCCTCCTCTTCCAAGCCTCCGTCTTGTCGGGCTTGATGCTCCGGGCTTCCTCCCTTGCCTCCATACTTGTCAATGTGAACCTATCATGCATATGTGACGGAGTATGAAGTAGCAAACCATTCAATAGGGTAGGAAGGGGGCTCGCATAGAGGAACGGATTCACCTTTGGAGTCCATGACGACTTGGCGTAAGTTGGATACCAAGATGTAGTAACGACCGTAGGTCGGGCTACATCAGCTCCCCCCCCCTTCAAAAAGAGTCGTCCTCGACTCTACATGCTCATCACAAAGTAGAAGCGGTCGAGAGACCTTCTTGATCCTGGGGTTCACCATATAGTCGTCCTCGAGAATATTGACTTGACAACACTTCAATGTTCCTTCACCTTCCATGAAGCCTACAAAGCTCACAACAAAAGCGAAGCAACACTCAAAGCGTAGCCAATTCATGAAGATTATAGCATGAGTCCTCAAGTAGAAGGAAGTTACCTTAGCTTGTAGATATAGCTCGATGAAGGGTAGCCATAGGTAACTCTCTTCGGTTCTTCTTGTCAACATATAGTCCATAGAGGTTAACGTGTATGCACTTGTACCTTCACACAACAAAGACCAAGCAAAATATTTTCGTGCGTGATAGAGGAGCATGTCAAATGTGGCATGTCCATTCTTGTTCACAACACTATTAGTACAATGCATGTATAGCAAATGGAATGCATATGCAAGGTCAAAGTGCATGGAAATCGTTTGAACATCATCCAAATGTGGAAACACAAAAACTCCATATAGCGTATTAGTGGGGCATTCAAAGCATTGGATCCAAATTTCAAACAACATCTTTGATGCAAGAATAGGAGAATGTGGCAAACACACACGAGGAAGAATGTCCAAAACAACAACAATATGTGTGCAAACCAACCATTGGAAAGATAAATTGTTTGACATGTTGGATGTCACACACAAATCATCGAAAGCAAATATCATGGGAAAATGAGTATCCCAAGCGGAAGCAAAAACAACATATTTGCAAACAAACCAAATGAAAGAGCAAGTGGTCCTTATGTTTGTTGCAACAACAAGACGAGATTCTTGGAAGCTCTCATGACAATACATGCTCTTAATGGAATTGTGGTTGCACCCAAAACATCGGAAAGAGAAAATGTTCAACATTTTTGTTGCAACACACAAAACATCATTATCTAGATGCGAAGAAACATGAATGTCACAAGGGGAGATAATACCATTAACATGCTTGCAATCAAACCATATGAAAGAGCAATTTGCCAACATGAAAGATGCAAAGCATGTAAAAGGTATCAGAGCTGGGTTCGATCTTGAACTCACTTGTGGGATGCTCTCTAGAGCTCTTTTTGTTAACTCGTGCTCAACCGAGGTTGACATTCTCGTGCGGGTACCTACACACATCATATGTAAAAGGAAGAACGTGTGTGCATGGTAGAGATACACATCATCCATCATGACGTATCTCTTTTTGTGCACATCACCATTAATTTCAATCAAGTATGAAATAGATGCATGGTGAGTATGCAAGTGGGGAACATGCTTATCATGGCCATCATCAAAATCTCCAAAAATTGAGAAAGCTATGGGGGCCATCTCATTAGAACGCATATGATCAATATTGTTGCAAGCAAAACAAGTGAAATAGCAAGCATTCATCTTATCGCAAGCAACGGGAGAAATTGAATAACTAGCATGACAAGGCAAGTCCAAAGCAATTGGAGGATACACACAAGATGCATAGCATGGCATGTTTATGGCAATGAGTTCGCAATCAAACAATTCCACATGATCAATATTATGCAAAGGCAAAGCATCACATGGGAATATGAGTGAAGCATATGTAATGTCACAAGTATCATCCAAAACATGCATATCCTCACAATTCATCATGTCCACTAGTGGGATCATGGCATCATCAACACCCTTATTGTTACATTGGTCATACCTCTCATATGAAGTGGGTGTTGTGGAAGTAGTGGCCTCCTTGTGAACGACTTCGTCTTCTTGATGTAGCCAAGGCATAGCATCATCTTCGTGCACCATGTACATATTCTCCATTCGAGGCATCATTGCTTCATGGCTTGGCGCCTCTTCATCCATGGAACCTAGCACAACATAAGAGAACACACTAGAGGTAGAGGGTAAGTCATTAGAAATAGAAATGGTCTCACTTGACCTATCAACTACCACTCTCAACTCACTAGGTGTATCACTCATGCCCTCCAAGTGGAAGCACTCAATCTCACATAAGGTGGAGTCACTCATCTCACTCTTGTTCTCACTCAAGTGGGCTAAGTGGCTCTCATACTCACATGGGATTGGTACCACATCATCACTCAAGCATATGGGGGTAGGCTCGGTTTCCTCAACTCCATGCGCCTCCTTTGGTGAAGGGAAAATCGCATGCTCACCATTCTTGACCTTGATGCCTTCAAGGTTGGATGCCATAAGATGGGAATCATTGCTCTCCTCCATGGTCGAAGGGAAAATCCCATGCTCGACCGTCTTGTGGCCATCTCGTAGTAGTGGTGGAGGTAGGCTCATGCTATCCAACTTGGCGAAGTAGAGGTCTTCATTTTCCTCGTTCATGAGGTCTTCAAATGCAAGCGTAGTCGTTGAAGCTTGATGGCGTGGACGAAGGCTTGCTCTTGGTGCCATTTTGGTGGTGGCACAAGAAGTTGAAGGTGCCTTGTGATGGTGTCGACGGAGGTCATTGGCGTGCCTTGCCGATGGTTGATGTATGTGGCGCACTTGGTCATCCATATGACGCTCACGACGATGGCCCTTGACCTTGGCACTCTTCCTTGTAAGTTTTTCTAATGAGCGCAAAGCATCATTTGTCTTGGAGACCATCCTCATGTTTTTGTCGAAGTCGTTGTCCATGTCCTTCTTGAAGTTGTGGAGGTCGCGTTGGAACTTGTCCATTTGATGATGGACCTTGGCGCACTCGAGTTGGAGGCTCCGTCTTGGTCGGTGCGACGTGAGGAGCTTCGCGTTGTCATTCTTGAAGTCGTCCATGCTTGGGGAGTCATTGTTGTTGTAGTACTCCATATCACCCAAGCATGTGGAGCCATTGTTGGTGTAGTGCTCCATCATGTTATCCATGCTTGTGGAGACATATGCATGGTAGCTCATCATGGATTCTTCATGGAAATCATCCTCGGTCCCGGAGTCCCTAGACATGCTTCACAAGACCAAGCGGTGTATATGGAAGTGGTAGAGGGTGTTAGGGATACAACGTCAAACCTTACTTTACCTTGGAAGACCGTATCGTGCAAGTGGCCACACTTGAGAGCAATAAACCAAGCAAAGTGAAGTTCACGTGGAACACCAAAACCAACTACCAACAAAAAAACAAACACACACAAGGCCTATGGTGGATAGGTATGGAAAGTGGCATGTCAAGAACCAATCCAAAATCAAGATGTTGTAATGACAAGTAAAGAACCACAATGATCACAAAGCAAAACAAGTTAATCCACAAGATAGGAAATATGTACAAGGAAACACACACGGTGGGATAAATGGGACTTGTGCGACGGAGAAAGTGAGCTAAGAACCAAATGATTAGCTAGCGAAGACTATAAGCTCGTGTCACACAAGTACAAGGAGAGACGCTAGTTCGATTGCACAAAATTGGTGGGCTACAAGATATGCACAATAAGTACCACCTATATGATGTTCATCGAGCTTGCGCTTCCTATTCTATGAGGCACATGTATATTTCTTTTTTTTCTTTTCCTTTTTTCTATTTTTATTTCTTTTTGTATCACTCTTTTTCTTTTTCACTTGCCTCTTCCTTGTGCCAACAACTATACAAGATAACTATATGAGATAGCGCTCATAATGTTTGCTCGGAATTCTACAAGGTATCAAATGCGCATAGCCCAAGCAATCATAAGAGGAACTAGTCTCAATAGGTGTTTGTTGCTCGCAAAGATAGTGGGGTTCACAAAGGAATGCAAGTGGGGAGAAGTCGCGGAATGTTTATACCTTTCGTCGACGATCTTCACCATTTATTGTTGGATTCCGCCTTTCTCACGGAATTTGGATGGAGTAGATAGCATGAACAACGTGGATGATGATGTAGATCTCCTTCTCCTCTTCGAAACGAGCTAAAGAACACCAAAATCCGAGTTCGAATGCAAAAGTTATGCTCAAAACGGTGAGAGGCTGAAATCTGGAACCTGCTGTTTTCTTTCTGTACTGGGCGGTAGTACCGGATTTTGGGCCCGGTAGTACCGTAAAAGGGCGGTAGTACCGGATTTTAAGCCCGGTAGTACCGCTGGGTCCAGAAACTCCCAGTTTTGACGCGTTTTCGCGATTTTGGGGTGATTTGGACGGAAAATCTTCAAGAAAAGCACCAAATCGAAGGGGGAAATCAAGGAATTAGGCCATGGGAACGCAAAGGAAGGTAGATCAACACGTTTAGCAAGCAATCCACGGATCAAAACCTACCAAAATGCACTCAAATCATAGATCGATCCAAAACACGAATTGGGGCTATTTTTGGTGGAATTTTCGAATTTATGGGGAAAAGACCAAATCGATGAGAAATCCGTGGCAACCAAAAGCTGCTGATACCAGATGATGGAAGGGGTTAACCTCTTGGGTGCCCGATCTTCACGGATCTCGTGGTCAAATCGATGGGAAAGCGAGGGAAAAGGGAGAAGGTAGCGGAAGCGAACACACACCTCGCGAAGAACACAATGAACACACGCAAAACTCACACGATACAAGGCCGATTGCTCCCGAACGGCGGCCACCGGTCCGATAGAATCCTTGTAAGGAAAGATCGGTCAACGTGCTCCCTCAAATCCACATCGGAGAGGGAAGTACACCTTGGGGAGGGTCTTGACAACTTGGAGACGAGACATCGAACTCCAAGGCCTTGTTCAACGATGGATGCGTGATGCAAAGTCCAATCGAGGTTGGTGACGATAGTCGGTCCCCTTGGTAAAGGGGATGAGGCAAAACTAGAGATTCCACAATGGGGGTTGTCTTTAGTCTATCATCTATGCCTAAGGGATACATGAGGGGTGGAGGCTCTATTTATAGGCCAACCACATAAACAAGGGTAGTTTGGGGATAAACTAGGCGAATAGGTAAGTAAAGGGGGATACATGGGCTGTGGCCCAACTAGTGCGCGCAGGCACTGCCAGGAGCGGTAGTACCAGACTTGGGACCGGTAGTACCGCTTGGTCCGGTAGTGCCGCTCTGGGACCGGTAGTACCGCTTGCGGTCCTGGAGCGTCAGCTGGAGCCGTCTGTAGCGAGCGGTATCAGGGGACGGTAGTACCGCTGACCGGTAGTACCGGGTCCAGATCCGGTAGTACCGCCGGAGACAGAGAGTATTTGGCTTCAGTTGGCATCGTCTGTTGGTGGCGGTAGCAGGGGCGGTAGTGCCGCCGGGCGGTAGTACCGGTCGCCAGGTCCGGTAGTACCGCTGGCGACAGAGAGCATTTGGCGATCTGTCTTCTTCCGCCTCCTCTTCCAAGCCTCCGTCTTGTCGGGCTTGATGCTCCGGGCTTCCTCCCTTGCCTCCGTACTTGTCAATGTGAACCTATCATGCATATGTGACGGAGTATGAAGTAGCATACCATTCAATATGGTAGGAAGGGGGCTCGCATAGAGGAACGGATTCACCTTTGGAGTCCATGACGACTTGGCGTAAGTTGGAGACCAAGATGTAGTAACGACCGTAGGTCGGGCTACATCAAGGTGTGGCCCACCTTCCTGGCTCCCGACTCCGCCCCTTCGCCTATATATTCCCTACGGAACCCTAACCTCGGGGAGGAACCACAGATAGATTTCCGCCGCCTCCGGGGGGAGAAAACACCGAGAGAGAAAGATCACTCTAGCAGACAGATTTCTGCCGGGGAAATTCCTTCCCGGAGAGGGGAGATCGTCGCCATTAACACCGTCATCAAGATAGGCTTCATTGGAATCATCATCCACACCATCATCTCCACCAGCACCATCATCTCCACTCCGCCCCGCTATAAAAATTGTGTTGGATATTGCTTTAGTTCTTAAGGGAAACTTTCCGGATGTTAATTACTATTGTAGTTGATGCTTGTGAGTGGAACCATTGGATTATTGGTTATGTTCAGATTGTTATCCATTATCATATTATCTTTGATCCTGATCCATATGATGTCTTGTGAGTAGTTCGTCTAGTTCTTGAGGACATGTGAGAAGTCATGTTGTTATTAGTGGATTTGTGTTGAGTTATTATTCAATGGTTTAGTATTTAAGTTGTGGTTGTTGGAGATATTCCCTAGAGGCAATAATAAATGTAGTTATCATTATATCTTTGTATTTATGATAAATGTTTACATTCATGCTATAATAGTATTAACAAGAAACATTAATACTAGTGTGATTTGTAAACTAAATTAGAGTCCCTAGTAAAGCCTCTTATTAATACTAGCTTGTTGATTAATAGATGATCATGGTTTCTTGATCATGAACATTTGAGATGTTGTTAATAACAAGATCATATCATTAGGAGAATGGTATGGTGGACATACTCCTATAGATAAGCGTAGCATAAAGATCAAGTCATTTTAATAGTTCGATTGCTATAAGCTTTCTGATACATAGTAACCTAATTCCTTCGACCATGAGATCATGCTTATCACCATCACCGGAAGGATGCGTTGATGACATCAAACACCACAGCGTAACTGGGTGGCTATAAAGGTGGCATTGAGTATTCAGAAAGTATGGGTTGAGACACATGGATCAAGAGTGGGATTTGTCCATCCATATGACGGATAGATATACTCTGGGCCCTCTCGGTGGAATGTCATCCAATTAGCTTGCAAGCATGTGACTGGCTCACAAGGGATCACATATCACGGGAACGAGAAAAGAGTACTTATCGGTAAAGAGGTTGAACTAGGTATGCAGAGATACCGGCGATCAAAACCTCAGATAACTAAACTATCGTGAGACAAAGGGAAATTGGCATCGTATGTAAGTGGTTCATTCGATCGCAAAGTAATCGTAGAAATATGTGGGAGCCATATGAATTTCCAGATTCCTCTATTGGTTATTGTTCGGAGAAGTGTCTCGATCATGTCCGCATAATTCACGAACCGTAGGGAGACACACTTAAGGATTCGATGTTGTTGAGTAGTAATGGAATGATGAGTAAGAGACCGAATGTTGTTCGGAGTCTCGGATGGGATCCGGGATATCACGAGGAGACCCGGAATGGTCCGGAGAATAAGATTCATATAAGGAAAGTCCTGTTTCGGAGTTGGGGAATGATTCCGGTGTTTTCATCGGGAATGTTCTAGAAGGTTCCGGAAGGTCCGGCACTCCGAAGGGGAAGGGTACATGAATGTTTCATGACAATATGGAATGGTTGCATCATGTACTAGGTATCATGGCTGGGAAAAATAAAGGGAGAAATCAAATCCTAGTTTGAAAAGTCAAACGCTAATTTGAAAAGTCAAACGACAGTTTTGCTTGGTGGAGGGAGAGTAGGAAACCTACTTGGGGAGGAGTTCCTCTCCCTCCACCCGCCGGCCAAGGAGGCCGACTTGGGGGAGGACTCCCTCCCCCTTGTCCGCGCCCTCCCACCTATAAACGGAGGGGCAGGGCTGCCCCTCTTCCCTACACCCAACACCACCCAAAACCCTAACTCTAGCCGCCGCCCTCCTGCAAGTCGCCGCCGCCCTAGGGTTTCTCCTAGCCGCCGACTTGGGGCTTCCCCAAGCCCTATGCCGCCGGCCAAGCTCCGTCCCTTGGTGCCTCTAAATCCTAGATCGCCAAGGCCTCTCTCATAGTCCACCATACTCGCTCCGGCTTAAGGCGAAGCCCTGCGAGATCTCCCCTCTACTTCCGGTACCACGCCGTCGTGCTGCCGGAATTACGAGGAGAGTGCTACAACCTCCGCTTCCTGCTGGAACAAGGGAGAGGAAGGTCTTCATCGAGTACCGAACGTGTGACCGACTGCGGAAGCGCTGCCGGAACGCAGCGCCGGAAGGATTGTCTACATGATCTTGAGATCGGCAAGAGTACGACTACATCACCCATGAGAATCTGCTCTCGTTAAACACTTTGGAATCTTCTAGGGTGAGTTCCTCTATCGACTCGTTGCTACAATCTAGTAGATAGATCTTGGCTTGTTTGTTTGCATGCGGTATAATTTTTTTGTTTTCCATGCTACGAACCCCTACAGTGGTATCATAGCCGTGTCTATATGTAGATCTGTTGCACGAGTAGAACACAATGGTCATTGTGGGCGGTGGTGCTTTTATTATCAATTGCTTCTTGTGCACAAGAAGAAAGGCCATATCATATCACATATTATGAATTGCATGTGATGTTAATCCTTTATGCATCTTGTATTGCTTAGTTAACGACGGTAGCATTATAAGATGATCCCTCATGCACATTAATTTCAAGTTTTAAAGTGTTCATCCTTAGTAAGCACCGTTGCTAAAGCTTGTTGTTTCGAAGCACCACGTGATGATCGGGTGTGTTAGATTCTGCAAGTGTATACAACGTGAGCAAGCCAGATTTGCTCATGCGGAAGCTAAGGTTTGATCTTGACGAGCCTAGCATGTACAGACATGGTCTCAGAACACGGATCACCAAAAGGTAAAGCATGAATCATATTGTAGATATGATGAACATGTCGATTGTTCGCCATTGAAGCTACATCAACTCTCGTGATGATCGGTTTTGATGTGGTGGATTTGGTTCGTGTGATCACTAAAACAATGTGAGGGATATTGTTTTGAGTGGGAGTTCACCTATATTAATTTAACTATTAATTAGAACTCAATTAGTCATAAACTTAGTCTAAACTATTGCAAATATGTTGTAGATCAATGGCGGCCCCTACCATCAATTTTAATGCATTCCTAGAGAAAGAAAAGTTGAAAAACAATGGAAGCAACTTCGCAGATTGGTTCCACAATTTGAGGATTGTCCTCAATGCTAGTAATTTGACCTATGTGCTGGATGCACCGCTGGGTGACCCGCCTGCACCTGATGCTACCGATGAAGTAAAGAATGTTTACCTCGCTCGGAAGAATCAGTACTCCACAGTTCAGTGTGCTATCTTGTATGGTTTGGAATCGGAGCTTCAGAAAAGGTTTGAGAACCATGACCCACATGATATTGTCCGTGAACTCAAATTGATATTTGAGACTCACGCGGCAGTTCAGAGTTATGAGGCTTCTGAAAAGTTCTTTAACTGCAAGATGGAAGAGGGCAGCTCCGTCAGTGAGCACGTGCTTAAGATGTCTAGGCACGCAAACAAACTCCAAAGCTTGGGTATAGTGATTCCTAATGCTTTGGGGATTTGCCGTGTCCTCCAATCACTGCCACCAAGTTAAAAGAACTTTGTGATGAACTACAATATGCAAACCATGAACAAGACGTTGCCAGAACTCTTCTCCATGTTGAAATCTGCAGAAGTGGAGATCAAGAAAGAGCATCAAGTGTTGTTGGTCAATAAGACCACCAAATTCAAGAAAGGCAAGTCTAAGCAAAAGGGAAACTTCAAGAAGGGTGGTAAGAAAGTTGCCGCACCGGCGAAGAAGACCAAAGCTGGACCTAAGCCTGATACTGAATGCTTTTGCTGCAAGGGAGAGGGTCACTGGAAGCGGAATTGCCCAAAGTACTTGGCGGATTTGAAGAACGGCAACATCAAGAAGAAAGGTATATCCGATATACATGTTATTGATGTGTATATCACTAGTACTCGTAGTAGTGCCTGGGTATTTGATACTGGTTCGGTTGCTCATATTTGTAACTCGAAACAGGTGCTGCAGAATAAACGGAAGCTAGCGAAGAACGAGGTGACGATGCGCGTTGGAAATGGATCAAAGGTTGATGTGATCGCGGTCGTCACGCTACCTCTCCATCTACCATCGGGATTAGTTTTATACTTAAATAATTGTTATTTGGTGCCTGTGTTAAGCATGAACATTATATCGGGATCTTGTTTATTGCGAGACGGTTACTTGTTTAAGTCCGAGAATAATGGTTGTTCGATTTATATGAGTAATATGTTTTATTCACATGCACCTTTGATAGATGGTCTATTCTTATTGAATCTCGATAGTGGAAATACACATATTAATAACATTGAAGCTAAACGTTTGAAATTGAGCGATAACTCGACCTATATGTGGCACTGTCGTCTTGGTCATATCGGAGTGAAGCGTATGAAGAAACTCCATTCCGATGGACTTCTTGAATCACTTGATTTCGAATCACTTGAAAGATGCGAAGCATGTCTGATGAGTAAAATGACTAAGACTCCATTTTCTGGTATGATGGAGCGAGCTACGGACTTATTGGAAATCATATATACCGATGTGTGTGGTCCAATGAGTGTAGCATCACGCGGTGGTTATCGTTATGTTCTTACCTTCACGGATGACTTGAGTAGATATGGGTATATCTATTTCATGAAACATAAGTCTGAAACTTTCGAGAAGTTTAAGGAATTTCAAAGTGAGGTAGAGAATCAACGTAACAAGAAGATTAAATTTCTACGTTCTGATCGTGGAGGTGAATATCTAAGTTACGAGTTTGGCGAGCATTTGAAGAAATGCGGAATACTTTCACAATTGACACCGCCGGGAATACCACAGCGTAATGGTGTGTCCGAACGTCGTAATCGAACTCTCTTAGATATGGTTCGTTCTATGATGTCACTTACAGATTTACCGCTATCATTTTGGGGTTATGCATTAGAAACAACCGCATTCACTTTAAATAGGGCACCATCTAAATCCGTTGAAACGACACCGTATGAATTATGGTTTGGGAAGAAGCCTAAATTGTCGTTCCTTAAAGTTTGGGGTTGTGAACCCTATGTAAAGAAGTTACAACCAGACAAGCTTGAACCCAAAGCGGAAAAATGCGTCTTCATAGGATACCCGAAGGAAACTATTGGGTATACCTTCTATCATAGATCCGAGGGCAAAATCTTCGTTGCCAAGAATGGATCCTTTCTAGAGAAAGAATTTCTCTCGAAAGAAGTGACTAGAAGGAAAGTAGAACTCGACGAGGTTGTTGAACCTTCTCTCGAACTTGCGAGTAGCGCAACACCGGAAGTAGTTCCAGTGGCGCCTACACCAATAAGAGAGGAAGCTAATGATGATGATCATGAAACTTCGGTTGAAGTTGCTATAGAACCTCGCAGGTCAACGAGAACTCGTACCACTCCAGATTGGTATGATCCCGTTATGAGTGTCATGTTGGTGGACAACACCGATGACCCTGTGACGTATGAGGAAGCGATGATGAGCCCAGATTCCAATAAATGGCAAGATGCCATGAAATCCGAAATTGGATCCATGTACGAAAACCAAGTATGGACTTTGGTGGACTTACCGGATGGCCGGAAGGCTGTCGAGAACAAATGGATTTTCAAGAAGAAAACAGATGCTGATGGTAATGTTACTGTCTATAAAGCTCGACTTGTCGCAAAAGGGTTTCGACAAATTCAAGGAGTTGACTACGATGAGACTTTCTCACCAGTAGCGAAGCTAAAGTCTGTGAGGATTATGTTAGCAATCGCTGCATATTATAATTATGAGATATGGCAGATGGATGTCAAAACAGCGTTCCTCAATGGAAACATTGATGAAGAGTTGTATATGATGCAACCCAAGGGTTTTGTCGATCCTAAATATGCTAACAAGGTATGCAAACTTCAAAGGTCCATATATGGGTTGAAGCAAGCATCCCGAAGTTGGAATCAACATTTTGATAAGGTAATCAAAAGTTTTTGTTTTATACAAACTTATGGAGAAGCTTGTATTTACAAGAAAGTGAGTGGGAGCTCTATATCATTCTTAATACTATATGTGGATGACATATTGTTGATTGGGAATGATGTAGACCTTCTTAATAGTGTCAAAGAATATTTTGAATAATAGTTTTTCAATGAAAGATCTTGGCGAAGCAGCTTACATATTAGGCATAAAGATTTATAGAGATAGATCGAGACGCCTAATATCATTGTCACAAAGTACATATTTGGACAAAGTTCTAAAGAGGTTTGAAATGGAAGATAGCAAGAAAGGGTTCTTGCCCATGTTGCCCAATACGACCTTGAGTAAAACTCAAAGTCCAGCAACGGCAGAAGATAGAGAAAGGATGAGTAAGACTCCGTATGCCTCAGCTATGTACTAGACCCGACATTGCATATGCTGTTAGTTCGACTAGCAGATATCAAAGTGATCCAGGAGTGGATCATTGGACAGCGGTCAAAAACATCCTTAAGTACTTGAGAAGAACTAAGGATATGGTTCTTTCTTATGGAGGTGATGAACAACTCGTTTTTAATGGTTACACCAATGCTAGTTGGAAAACCGATCCGGATGATTCTAAATCACAATCTAGATACGTATTTACTTTGAATGGTGCAGCAGTTAGCTGGAGGAGTGCAAAGCAAAGCGTTGTGGCGAGATCTTCAACTGAATCGGAATACATAGCTACTTCGGAGGCTTCACAAGAAGCGATAGGGATGAAGGAGTTCATTACAGAGCTCGGTGTGGTTCCAAGTGCGCTGGATCCAATGTCTATCTACTGTGATAACATGGGCGCCATAGCCAATGCGCAAGAACCAAGGTCACACAAGAAGCTGAAGCACATCAAGCTACGTTTTCACGCTATTCGAGAACATGTCCAAGATGGTGACATAAAGATTTGCAAAGTACACACATATCTGAATGTGGCGGATCCGTTGACTAAACCTCTCCCGAGGGCAAAACATGACCAACACCAAACTGCCATGGGTGTTCGGTATATTACCATGTAATCTAGATTAGTTGACTCTAGTGCAAGTGGGAGAATGTTGGAGATATGCCCTAGAGGCAATAATAAATGTAGTTATTATTATATCTTTGTGTTTATGATAAATGTTTACATTCATGCTATGATAGTATTAACAAGAAACATTAATACTAGTGTGATTTGTAAACTAAATTAGAGTCCCTAGTAAAGCCTCTTATTAATACTAGCTTGTTGAATAATAGATGATCATGGTTTCTTGATCATGAACATTTGAGATTTTGTTAATAACAAGATCATATCATTAGGAGAATGGTATGGTGGACATACTCCTATAGATAAGCGTAGCATAAAGATCAAGTCATTTTAATAGTTCAATTGCTATAAGCTTTCTGATACATAGTAACCTAATTCCTTCGACCATGAGATCATGCTTATCACCATCACTGGAAGGATGCTTTGATGACATCAAACACCACACCGTAACTGGGTGGCTATAAAGGTGGCATTGAGTATTCGGAAAGTATGGGTTGAGACACATGGATCAAGAGTGGGATTTGTCCATCCATATGACGGATAGATATACTCTGGGCCCTCTCGGTGGAATGTCATCCAATTAGCTTGCAAGCATGTGACTGGCTCACAAGGGATCACATATCACGGGAACGAGAAAAGAGTACTTATCGGTAACGAGGTTGAACTAGGTATGCAGAGATACCGACGATCAAAACCTCGGATAAGTAAACTATCGTGAGACAAAGGGAAATTGGTATCGTATGTAAGTGGTTCATTTGATCGCAAAGTAATCGTAGAAATATGTGGGAGCCATATGAATTTCCAGATTCCTCAATTGGTAATTGTTTGGAGAAGTGTCTCGGTCATGTCCGCATAATTCACGAACCGTAGGGAGACACACTTAAGGATTCGATGTTGTTGAGTAGTTATGGAATGATGAATAAGAGACCAAATGTTGTTCGAAGTCTCGGATGTGATCCGGGATATCACGAGGAGATCCGGAATGGTCCGGGAGAATAAGATTCATATAAGGAAAGTCCTGTTTTGGAGTTGGGGAATGATTCCGGTGTTTTCGTCGGGAATGTTCTAGAAGGTTCCGGAAGGTCCGGCACTCCGGAGGGGAAGGGTACATGAATGTGTCATGACAATATGGAATGGTTGCATCATGTACTAGGTATCATGGCTGGGCAAAATAAAGGGAGAAATCAAATCCTAGGTTGAAAAGTCAAATGCCAATTTGAAAAGTCAAACGGCAGTTTTGCTTGGTGGAGGGAGAGTAGGAAACCTACTTGGGGAGGAGTTCCTCTCCCTCCACCCGCCGGCCAAGGAGGCCGACTTGGGGGAGGACTCCCTCCCCCTTGGCCGCGCCCTCCCACCTATAAAAGGAGGGGCAGGGCTGCCCCTCTTCCCTACACCCAGCACCACCCAAAACCCTAACCCTAGCCGCCGGCCTCCTGCAAGTCGCCGCCGCCCTAGGGTTTCTCCTAGCCGTCGACTTGGGGCTTCCCCAAGCCCTAGGCCGCCGGCCAAGCTCCGCCCCTTGGTGCCTCTAAACCCTAGATCGCCAAGGCCTCTCTCATAGTCCACCATAATCGCTCCGCTTAAGGAGAAGCCCTGCGAGATCTCCCCTCTACTTCCGGTACCACGCCGTCGTGCTGCCGGAATCACGAGGAGAGTGCTATAACCTCCACTGCCTGCTGGAACAAGGGAGATGAAGGTCTTCATCGAGTACCGAACGTATGACCGACTGCGGAAGCGCTGCCGGAACGCAGCGCCGGAAGGATCGTCTACACGATCTTGAGATCGACAAGAGTATGACTACATCACCCACGAGAATCTGCTCTCGTTAAACACTTTGGAGTATTCGAGGGTAAGTTCCTCTATCGACTCGTTGCTACAATCTAGTAGATAGATCTTGGCTTGTTTGTTTGCATGCGGTAGAATTTTTTTGTTTTCCATGGTACGAACCCCTATAGTGGTGCTATTCTTCTAGTGGTGTCATGTGAACGTCGACTACATGACAATTCACCATTTATGGGACTAGGGGAATGCATTGTGCATTTGGCTACTAATTGTGGGGTTGCCGGAGTGACAGAAACCTGAACCCCCGTTAGGACACCATTGCATAAGGGAGCGCATGATCTCAGAGTTTAAGGCTGTGGTTAGATTTATATCTTAAGTACTTTCCTGTAGTTACGGATGTTTGCAGGGGGTTTAATCACAAGTATGTATTAGTCCAAGTACGGTCGGTACATTAGCACAGGTTCACCCACACAACACTTACAACACCAAAGAAGAGTACTTAGCTATTTGAAGCGAAAGCACTTGACAGAATTCCCATGTGTCCCCGAGAACGTTTGGTCTTTATAAGTATTTCCACCGGCTTGTCCTTTGCTAAGAAAAGATTGGGCCACTTGTTGCGTTTGCTCTTTATTACTTGCTCTTTGTTTTGTTGCCTTATCAGAAAACCTCTAAAAATCCGTTTGCCAAGTATTTACAGAGATTTCCTGCTCCATACCACTATTTAGCACATTCTGCTTCTTGTTGGGATCGACACTCCTATTTATCAAAAGTACTACGATACACTCCCTATACTTGTGGGTCATCATTCTCTATGTTTTTTGGATGGGTTAGAGATGCTCTTATATGAGCATTCAACTCTAGATAAACCTGGACTTGAAAAGGGTAACAATTTCCAAAGAAAAAGCAATATCATTCCACATTCACATATAGCAAGTGATGAATATCATTCTCTCTAAGCATGAATCAAACAAGCCATCCACAGTGTAGGCAAAACGCGATTCAAACCATGTCTGGAATCGGTTCAATACATTTCGCAGCATCCAGACAGGCGGTTCCAAGAAAAAAACGATTCCTGTACCTGGTTCGCTTCTATCTGACACAAGCTGACACAAGCAATAAAGAGGAGAGAAACCACATCCAGATAAGAAGAATATAGGCCAGAAAAAATGTTTTCTAACAGCAACAGGGTCCCACGTTACTGCACCAAGCGATTCCATACAATACAGCAAAATGAGATCGGTTCGATCTTTTTTTGGCCTGCAGGTACGTTCTCGCTACTGCCGGCCTGCAGGTACGTTCTCGCTACTGCTGCTTGGGTTGGATCGATTTGCTCTGTCCGGGCCTGTACGTGGGTGAATTTAAACACTCGCGATCGATCCTCCGTTGGGTCGAGGAGGAGTCGCGGTCGGTGTCGGATTCGCGCTTTGCTCTCCGTCTCCGACACCAACTCATTAATCTCATCGGACTGCTCTGTTGCTTCCATGACCTAGGCATACTGGATTTGTAGATTGGATTTTTGGGTTCTCTTCACAAGGGCGTATTATGTCTCCCTGGGTAATTCCACCAAATCCTCCGGGTCTCCGTGCCGCAATGTGTCCCTAAAAACTGCATAAATCCCGTATTTGCTATTAAAGGCCCGCTTTTGCTACAAGTCTTGTTTTTGCTACATGTAGAAAAAAAGTACGCACACGAATGTAGAACTTGGATGTTGTGCAAGTTAGTCGACTTGAAAAGGGTAAAATTCCAACAAATTTTAATCCCTTACCAATTCTCATGAGTTTGTTCCTCGAAATGCAATAGTCCACATCCACATAACAAGTGATGAATCACATTTGCAGGCAAGCATGAATCAGACAAGTCGTCCACTTATTTATAATCTCCCTAATAATTAATTAACCTAAACAACACTTAGATTATAAGATAAGATAGTAGTATAGTACTCCTTCTGTTGCAGCTTGCTGAGACGTCTTATATTTTGCAACAGAGGAAATAGTACTATATACTATAGTACATAGATATATTATAGAGTAAATTCTAGCATTTACTCCCTAGTTTGATTTTTTGACACTAATTACCCCCATTTAGCATATTTTTATTTAAATTACCCTATTTGATAAAAGATTTGCCAATTTGTACCCCTTCTAATTTTTCTACCCCATGACGTCGAACTTGTTGAAAATATAAGCAATAATCTATATGATTTAATCTGAGTAATAAACTGATAAAGCATAATCATACAAACAATACTAAAACCAAACATGCAGATCAACAAAGTAGACGAACAGATTACATCTATACAAGATAAACCTATCACATCTACGCCAAACGTTAGAACTAGAAACTCTAGCATAATCTGAAAGAGAGAGATTGAGATCACATATGATAAAGTTGCGACAGTAGCCGCAGTGGTAGCAGCAGCAGAGCTGTCGCCCATGTTGAGGTTGCCGAAGAGGTCGCTGACGTCCGGGAAGAAGTCGTCGTTCTCGGACGACGTCGTGATTGCCAGTAGTCGCGCTTCCCAAAAACCTGATCGCCTCTCACCCGTACAGGTTCACGAGAGGCGGGGTTCCGAAGGCCTACTGTCCTGATCTGCGGTGCATGCCGCAAGTCAGGATGAGGAAGACGAAGACGGCGGCACAAGGTTCTGGAGGTAGGCGCGTGACTCTACGAGATTCTCGCAACCCGCATGTGGCGTGGCAAGGCGTGGCGTGGCATGGCGAGGCGGGCATCGTCGAAAGAGGAGTGCGCGAGGGCTACTCTCCTTATCACATCTTAGTGAGTGGTGCAACACTCTACTATATAAGGTGGTCCAACTCTCCTTCCTCTAGCAATGTGAGACTAAACTTTAGCATCACTAGCATAGCCATATGCTGCCATACACAGTGGGCCAAAGAGAATTTTAGAATTTGTCTAATGGACCAACAACCCAAAACTCACAAAATTCCAACACAACTAATGGCTGCAAAGAGCATCCGCTTCTATCCTACCAACAAGATGCACAAAATGAACCACCACATTAGCATGCTCTTCATGCGACGACATCAACGTAGGTATTGTCTTCCATGTTGCTATAGTGCATATCCAAATCCATACACATGTATTTCCTTCGTCTGGAAATATATGATGTTTTAGGTTTGTTAAGGAGACACCTTTTAGTGTATAGTAGTGTATCTATACACTAAAAGGTGTCTAGATACATCTCCTTCACAAATCTAAAACATCTTATATTTCTAAACGAAGGAAGTCGAACGGTCGCATATATCTATCAGTCTATAAAAGTGTTATACAAGTCTGTGCGCGTGTTTGCTGGGTGTTGTTTGAATAAGAACTCAGTTATTGACTTTTGCTTAAAGGATCAATAGATCAGGAGTGATGTTCAGTTTAACGTACGTGGCATAGATTTTGATCAGCTTAAGTAAGACATCCTCTGTCCTTCATGTTACAACACATCATTGGAGAGGCGATAGTTGTAGTCTATAGGACAGAGCACTTGATTAGAGTAAATTAGTCTTAAGCACTTGAACATGGTACATCAACGCGGTCAATTGTTTTATTTTTTCTATATATAGTAATAATAATTGCAGAATTAAACCAATTAGCACGTGACGTGTACCTGACACTAGGAACCCACCGATAAAAATGCTCACAAAAATTTAGAAGAGGTAAAATTTGGCACAAATTTTGCTAAATGGGGTAATTCGGATAAAAACTTTCTCAGTAGGGTAATTAGCGATAAAATTATCGAATTAGAGGGTAAAACTGGGATTTACTCTATATTAGTACTAAATCTAGACAAAAGTCGATTTGAACAGAATAACAATTGGAAAATGATACCGATCACCCTGGGGATCGCACGACTTGCATCCCCCGGTTCGGTTTCTAGCGCGTGTTCTCTTGGAACAAGAGACGGGTGGTGGGGTCCACCACGATCCTTATCCCCACGTACGAGTCTTCTCCTCCACTCAATTCTTCTCCCTGCATCTGTAATCCTTCCGACGTCCAGCCTCCCACCGGACCACCCACGCGCGCCATGGCTTCCGCCGCCGCTGCTAAAGGGCATGCTGCCATGGGCCTCCATTCGCCGCGACAAGGCGCATCGCCATGGCCCTCCCTCCATCCGTCGCGCCGCCATGGGTGTTGGCTGCTGCCCCACACGCCGTCGCCCTCCCCTGTAGAGCCATGGGAGCCTCCGCCTCTCTGTAGCCATGGGAGCGCCGCCCTCCCCTGCAATCATGGGAGCCCGAACGCCATGGCCAGAGGACTGAAATTGCTGCAAAGGTGCTCGCTGCTACGGCTGCTAGCACTTACGTCACGTCCACCTCAACCCTGCTACGTCTCCTCCCAACCTGCTGTTGTTGCAAAGGGTGATGAGAGGTTCTAGTAAGACGCCGGACGTTGCTACCACCGGCGACGAGCGACTCTATCATCGGCGACGGGCATCGCTACCACTGGTCAGTGCGGATGCTACAATCTCGCCGGCGGATTTTGCTACACCGCACGGTGCTACATAGGCAGGACGACGATGCTACTGGAAGTGGTCATCGTTGCTACAAATGAAGGGTCGTGATGCTACCGACCAATAAATGAGTTTTGAGATTTTTGCTACGGGGCGTTGCTACAATAGTAGTAATTTTTTGTTATTTTTGTTCTATGTTTTTGTTACAATAGCACAAAGTATTTGCTACGACATTTTCGACTCTACGGCAGGCACCGATGATTTCCTGGCGAGGTCGTTCTTTTTGATACATTAGCACTTTTTTTTGCTACCATCGTTTTGTGTTTTTGCTACAATAGCATAAAATTTTTGCTACACGGTCTCCGGCGAGGTCTCCGGCGAAAGTCTCCGGTGCGATCTCTGGCGAGGTCGGGTTTGCTACATTAGCACAACTTTTTTGCTGCACGGTCGTCGGCGATGTCTCCGACGAACTCTCTGGCGAGGTCCAGTCTGTTTTTATTTTTCTAGACCGAACCGTTTTCTGCTACAATGTAGCAAAAGCGGGGCAAATGTAGCAAAAGCGGAACAAATATAGCAAAATCAAGATTTTAAATCCAAATAAAGGACACGTGGTTGGCTGAGAACCCGGGGGATAAAAACCACGTATCCCCGGGGGACGCGTAGGCCTGTCCATAACAATTTATATAAAGAAAGATCAATCGACATCCACATATAGCAAGAAATGAGTCGCATTTTCTCTAAACATGAATCAAACAAGTCGTCCACTTAACAATACTCGTCCTAATTACTCCCTTCGTTTCAGAGCTTAAGGCGTCCTCGTTTTACGTGTTTTTTCTTTGACCAAGAATTGCTCTAAATACGTAAAGATTTTTGGTATAAAACTAGTATCACTGGAAAATATTTTTCAATACGAATCCAACAGTACTAATTATATACAATATAATCAAGATTTTGTTACTCAATTCTTTTGGTCAAACTTTGTTTTGGAAAACATGTGGGCCTTAAGCCTTGAAACGAAGGTAGTAGTACTTAACCTAAACAGAACCCACATGGCAAAATATAATACTCCTAGTAGTAGTATATAAGTCTTGAACTAGTGATGAATCTGTCGGACACTGCGGCATAGTTATCCTCCACGTCGTTCACCGACGGCCATTGCGTCCATGTCCGGCGCCGTTGTAGTCCTCATCGTCTTCCTCTGCCTCGACGCCCTGCGCCGGCGCGTCTTCCACGAAAGCAGCAGGCTCATCGCTGGCCATCATCTGCTGCCGGTCCACCACCACCACGCGCACCGGCCGCGCTGCGGCGACCGTCTTGGGCCGCAGGAGGGGTCGAAGCGGCGGCAGGCGGTGGCGTGGAGCGGCCGCGGTCCCCATCTGCGCCGTCACCGCCGAGGCCGCCTCGTTCTTCCTGATGTCCGTGAGCGCGGCGAAGGCCTGGTTGACGAGCTTGAGCGCGGCGGCGGCGGCCTTAGAGGAGGCGGCGCCGGCCTCGAACGCCTCGCAGAGCGCCTTATGGCGGGCCTTGACGGCGTCGTGGGACTCCTTGGTGGGCCTGCCGTTGGGCGGCGCCGCGACGCCGAGCACGGCGTAGTGGTCGCCCTTGCCAGCGGAGTGGACCCGGTACGCGGCGTGCGCGCGCTGCGCCTCCGGGACGTGGCCGAAGAGCGCCTTGGCCATGTCCGCGTGCCGCTTGGCCGCCTTGAGGTCCCCGGCCGCGAAGGCCGTCTCCGCCGCCTCCAGCTGCTTCTTCAGAGCCGGCGGGACGGGGATGTTGCTGCCGCCGGACGCCATGGGAGGTCGAGTAGCACGATCGATCGCGGTGGAGTGGACTAGCTCGAGTTGCAACTCGCCGGTTCTCGCTTCTGCTGCTGCTGCTGCTGCTGCTTGGGCTGGTTCGATTTGCTCCGTCCGGCAGCGTTCGTCGGGAATTTAAACACTCGTGATCGAGGTCCAGGAGGAGTCGCAGTCGGTGTCGGATTCCCGCGCAGCCGGTTAACGATACCGCACCCTACTCTGCTCTCCGTCTCCGGCTCCAGCTCCACCTCATCTCTCTGCTTCTTTCCTTGTTTTTCCCTGTCGTGATTCATGACTACTGCGTTCCTTCCTTTCATGACCAAAGTTTGGCACGCTGGGTTGGATTTTGGGTTCACTTGACAGGAGCATCTCTAACCAATCCTCTTTAATTTATAGGACTTTCGGCCAGAGAAAACGGTCAATTTAAATTTTAAATCCCCTAAACGGTGGCCGCCAGATATCCAATAACTTAGAGGACTAAATTTTTTTAGCATTATTTTTCTAAAGACCTCAAACATACGAAATTCAAACATGCATAAATAATATCCAAAAAATATCACATCAGTCAAGTTTGATCCAAAAGAACAACATAGCATGTTTATGTTGTTGAGGCCACCACCATCTTGGCCACCGCCATATTGGCCATCTCAAACACCATCTCGACCACCGCCGGCGCCACCACCACCACCACCACTCTCTCGGGACAAGATCTTCTCACGGGCGATCTCCCAGTACGCCCTCGCTTTTTCATCCAAGATGGTTGGATTCATGAACATGATGGCGCGGTCGGCATCCTCCCTCTCCTTGGCCAATTTCTCTACCTCAAGTGCAAGCCTTTGCTCTTCCATGACATTGCCTCTTCCTCTTGGTGGATCCACCTCGGTCACCACTTCCTCTTCATCTTCCATCCCCTCTTCTTCTTTGACGCCTTCATCTTGGGTCTCGTCGTAATCAACATCAACTTGGGTCTCCTCCATGCCTTCGTACAAATCTCCATCAACCGAAGTGGAGGTCGTCGAGCACAACATGGTGAGAACTATCCAACTGCGCCATGAAATCGGCCATCCCAAGCTCGGTAGCAGTCGACTGAGGCGCGGTCATTTCGTCGATCACCTCGTGAACGGCCCTTTGGGGGCGAGCTGCGACGGCCACCCTCACAGAGGAAGAAGGCGTGGGCGATGAGGACGCCGGTGACGACTTTGCCTTGCGTGTAGAAGTCGACCCCATCGCTGCCGCGGCCTTCCTATTCTTCTTCTCCTCCACCGCCTCTAACAGTGCTTGCATCGCCGCCGTCGGATTCCGGGGACGCGGGCCACTCAGCACCGGAGCAAGGGGTGGTTTGCCCGTTGTTGACACCTTCCCAGTGGACTTGGTAGCCGTTCCCGCTGGCCGCACCACGGCAGTGTTTCCCAACCGCTTCTGCGGCATCGGAGGCGTCCTCGAGGTCGAATCCGGTCCGGTTTCACCGGCGGAAAGCTCCGGCGGGCATGCAGGATGGAACTCCGGTGCCATTTCGGGCGGGGGAGGGGAGAAATGTGGCGCCGCCGCCGACTGGTGGCGGAATCAGGCGGGGGGGGGGGGGGGTCTGGTTCTCTGCGGGAGGAAGATTTTTAGTCCGCGAGGTTGGCTCCAAGGAAACATGAGAGCCGCGGGGGAGTTTTTTGGGGCCAGACTAAAACTTTTCTCCGCTAATAGCCAAAAGGGGATCGGTTCGGTGCGTCCTCTCGCGTTAGGGGCAGAAAGAAAGTCCTCCAAGCATTTAGTAGGGATCCGTTAGAGTTGCTCTAATAACTTCACAACTTGTGTTCATTGGATTAATATAACTAGTTTGTCCCAGTCCTTTGTGCACTTGTGTTGGAACATATTATGTGACGTATATTGTGTTGAGTTCAAAAAAAGTGATATATATATATATACACATATTGACAAACAAATTATATTCACAAACAACATTATCCAATGAACACTATTATCCTTCTCAACAACCATTATGTGGTTTCCCCGTAAAAAAACAACCATTATGTGGTTCAGGATACTTTCCACCTCGTGTCACCACAAGCGCTAAGTGCCTCGTCTTTTAAATTCTCCCTACTTATATTTTGTATTTGAGAGATGTTACTCAATATGACATTTTTCATACAATTTCTGTATGATGCAAAACAACCCTCCATGCGGGTAACAAAAGTGCACCAAGCCACCGGATAAATAGTTGGCCACATGCCGGAGACAAAATTGTGTATACACACAAGTTTCTATAGCATTTTAGGGCGAACACCACAACTATATTTTCATTATGTAGATTTTCTTAAAACATAAATCCCTTCCAACTTTTTTCCCTTTGGATTCTCCTAACATATACTAGTTAGGACAAATTTCTCTTGATAACCTTCCTTGGTTGACTGTTCATCATATTTTGGTGTAAGTGTTAATTCATTAATCTGACATAGGCATGCATGTAACATGTTTCTCAAACTATTTCATTGCCAGACTATGTTGGTTTACCTTTTTGCGTTTCCTTGCAATAGTTAGGTGCATCTATTTATGCAGAGACTAGTTGTCAAGTATTTGCAGTTGTACCATCTTTATCCGACATTTTGTGTCTCTACCAATGGTTTCACTATTGATATATTAAATTAGTTCCTGCTTGCACATGTGCACTTTTTTGAACAATGTAAATCATCAAATAGTGCATAAACTTTTAACTGGAATGTCTTCATAATCCACCATATTGTTTATTATATATTCCATTTACATTAATTATGTGAATCCTTTTAACAAGGTGAATTGAAAGATAAATACCATTATAGATTCCAACAAAGTGTAAGATAAGACCAATGGACTAGGTATATAGCGGGGGTTTGAAAGATTCAATATCTCATCGACAACTGCCCTTTTGTGGAAGTCTTGTCTTTGGCGGATATTTCCCATCTGAATATGGGCACAACACGGATGCGAAGTCTCCGAACACGAGTGGGCTGGCTAGTGCCAATGACACCTGGTCAACCGAGCTAGGTTCTGTACTCGTCAACGGCTTTACAAAACTCACTAGAATAAATTGTACTCTCTTCGTTCAGAAATAATTAACTTGTGTTTATCTAGATATAAATGTATCTATACATTAAAACGCGTCTAGATACATTCAAATCTAGACAAACCTAAGTTAGTTATTTATGGACGGAGGAAGTAAGATTTTCTTATGGATCTTTTCTCGATGCCATGCTAGATCATCATTGTCAAGATTTAACTCCTCGACCGGCTCGAAAATACAGCCTGTTGAACCGTCTTTTTTTCTTAAAAATATATATATATATATATGAATAGTTTTTTTCGGTGTATATGTGAAGAGTTGTATGGGCCAAACAGGCCGTACCCGAAGTGGTGTAGGACTGGGCCGCTTCCAGCACCGACTAATCAATCCGATGGTTCGGTTAGGCAGCACAAAATATACCAGAAGAGAAACCCCTCCGCGGCCGTTCCCCTCTCGACTTCCATCCCCAATTCCGCGCCGCCGGCGAGAGTTCGGCTCCCGCACGGCCGCGCCTAGGCCCGTTTTTCCCACCTAGTGTTGCCCGCTCCGCGATCCGCGCCTGCACCCGGCAACGGTAGAAGTCCAGGTCGTCTTCCCTGCCCGGTCGCCGTCGACAGATCCGTCGTCTTCAAGCCCTAGTAAGGTTTCCTCCGACTTCCGACCCTCGACTTACCCCATTGCAAAATCTGCGTGCCGGTGATTCTGCAGATTTGTGTTTTATGGATTATAATTAATGGAACTTGAAGGGCATTGATTATTTTCAATACACGATCTGCAGGAATCGTACCCGGCGCGGCGGCGCAGGCCACCGCCGTAGACGCCCGAGATGAGCAGCTACAGAGGGAGCGATGGGAAGCGCCTCCGGATGTCGCCGTCTGACGCGGAGGGTAACCCCAAGCGGTCGAGGAACAGTCGCCGCCGTTCGCCCTCGGCCTACTCGCCGTCTCCGTCGTGCTACCGGTCGCCCTCTCCGCTGCCTTCGCCGTCGCCCTACCGCTCGCCGTCACCCTCGCCCTGCCGCTCGTGGTCGCAAAGGCTGCCCAGCGGAGACGAGGACGATGCCGACGACCGAAGCCGCAGCCGCGGTTCGGACGAGGTCGACAGGCACGGGCGGCCTCTCTGGAGGCCAAACGGGTACAAAGGGTCAGGGGAGCAGGGCCACGGCGACGTGTTCAGCGTCCACATCGACGGCGATGACTATGACCGCCTTTTCACCTGCAAGTGCTGCCGCCGCATGCTCAGCTCTCCGGTCTTTGAGGTGAGGCTTGTAATCTGTTACCAGCCTGTGTTTATCTTCAGAGCGATTAACTCATGTGTTCTTTGCTTGTGACATGCGTGCAGTGCCCCTTTGGACACCTCACCTGCTCGACGTGTGACAGCGAATTTGGGGACAACCGTTGCAGCAGCTGTGGCGCCTCCAATGGCTATGGGCGTAACCGTGCCGTCTCGGAGTTCCTTGGCCGCATTGCTTTTTCCTGTCGCAACAAAGATTATGGCTGCGGAGCCCTCCTTCCACACTTCGAGATGCGTGAGCACGAGAATTCTTGCCGGTATGAGCCCTGCTTCTGCCCCATCCCTCGCTGCGGCTTCGCTGGCCAGTCCTATGCCCTCAAAGCTCACCTCGCCGCCCGCCACCAGTGGCGCACACTTAACTTCCGTTACGGCGAGAGCTTCCAAGCCCATGCCCTTGAGTCGACCATCATGCACAGTAAGGATGATGGCGAGATCTTCTTCCTGGACAGCTTCCCCGAGGGCCGTGGCACTGCTCTGTCCATGATCTGCATCCGCCCTGAGAACGCCCGTGAGCAGGAGTTCGCCTACGAGCTGAAGACTGTGGCAGGGAACAGCCGCAGACGGCCCCGGCTGCAGATTGAGTCGACGACACGGAACACGTCGATGCGGCATGGGATGGGGGAAAAGGAGAAGGCGTTCCTGCTGGTCCCTAATGACCTGCCGTGCAGCGAGGAAGGCTACGTGGAGGTGTGTATCCGTAAGGATGTCACCGTAGGTTAGTTATGCTAGATCGTTGTTGATACTATCTGGCTGTAGGGTTATTGCTAGTATATTCCAGTTCATTGTTGGATGCTGAGGTAAATCTGAATCTCATTGTGATTTAATGCTTGGTCTTTTCGTGGATATTCTGATGAGTAAGATTGGAAAATCGTAAGTACCTGCGCATTGCATGCTGTGTTAACTGTCAGCAATATATAGATACAATTATATGCTTATTTGAGTAGGAAGAGAAAAATTAAGATACGCTTTGGAGGCAATCAGCTTCCTTCTTTATCTGCCCTTGCACATGGTGTTCATCTCTTGCTGATCCGTTCTCACCAAATGTGGTGGTGGCGCATCGGTGGATGTCGCACCAATTGTTGATCCTGAAGTTCAGATGCTTATACAATATGTTCCTCTATAATCATCAGGGTGTAGGACATTTTCTCTAGTTCTGCTTAGATGTTGCGCATGTATTGCATTGTATGTCTAGAGCAGGTAAGATCGATGTCAAGATCAATTAAGGAACCTGCAGGAGTACTGAAGTAACATTTTGTTTACTGATTCCCGTGGTTGTTAACATACCTGAATGATAGTTTATTTACCTGTGGTGATGATATCTCTTCTACTTCTCCCATGTGAATGAGTTTGCTTCCAGCTTGCCAGCATTGGTGATTCTCTTCATTACTGTAAAGTTGGTTGCTTGGTTTCTCCACTGTCTAGCTTTCACCTGTGGGCTAATTGGTTGTGGCAGTGGCTGCGCGCCCAGTCCACCAGGGTTTGAGCCCCTGTGCTCATAGTTCCTTTTTCTTTCTTTCTGTTGGTCTCATTTTATATTTGGCCTAATATCTTCATTACCTAGTCCGGCTTTCGGAGATGAAAGCCTAGGTTCGTAGTTGCTGAAATGTGCTGTGCTAAATGTATAATTGACCGTTGAAAGTCACTCAGCGAGACAGAAGAAAATGGCTAGGCAGATGAGGAAAGCTAAGAGCATACCTAGTTTCTGAACTTTTTTCGCTAGTAGGATATTTCAATGCTGAATAAAAATAGTTCTACTAGTGGATTTAGTTCATATCAAACTGTGATCTCACCTACCAATTTATTTAGTTACCTGCTACATTTGGCTGGATATTTTCAACATTCAAAATGCGGTTGTTACGGCTGCCAAATTATGTAGTCTTTTTTTGTGTGTAACTGGGCTGAAAGTAAGCCTATGTTGGGTGCACATCACGATGATCGTGCGTACCATTGGTATTGGGCTTCTATTTATAGACTAGGGAAATTGCAATACTAGGCCGAGCTCAATCCGCTACGAACAAACTACCCCGTTTTTTGTTTTTTTTGCGGGGGACTCGTTTCAATGCTTAAGGATTTGTTTTTTTCAAAAGTCAAACTAAGTAAAGCTTGACCAAATTTTTAGCAAAATATATTACTCCCTCCGTTCCAAAATAGATGTCTTAGATTTGTCAAAATTTGGACGAATCTAGACACTATTTAGTATATAGATTCATCCAAATTTTAAAAAATCTGAGACATCTATTTTGGAACGGAGGGAGTAACATTTATAATATGAAATCGTTACCGTTTGATATAGATCATAAAGCGTACTTTCGTACGGTATCTATATAATACTTTCATAGAGTTTGTGTCACGTTTCCTTCTTCAGAGAACCATCGGTCGGAGCCAGCCCACGCAAGTGAAAGAGCTGACCTTCCAACTGCGTAATCTGCTTGCGGGCAGAGGAAAAAGTCGCCCGACTCGCTGCCAGATAGCTTCATATCGAAAGCTCTGTCCGACGGGAATCTGAGTACCCCTCCGAGGATCATCAACCAAGGGCATAGAAACAACATAATGATCCGACGTGGTGGTAATAACATTTTCAACAGTACGATGCTCAAACATATGCGAAAAATCAATATTAGCTACAGGCCTATCCAAGCGTACTTTGACATGGTGGTCTGCATATTGTCTATTTGAGCAGGTGAATTTAGGTCTTTCGTAACCAAGATCAACAAGCCCACAATCAGTTAAAAACTAACCTCAACAATAAACATGCTGAGCGAGCTACTTATTGGCGGCAGCGTGCTAAGATTAAGCACTGCCAGCTGGGAGATGAAAACTCTCGCTACTTCCACCTCTCTGCCTCGGGGCGTCTTCGCAAAAACCAAATCAAGGTCATAGATGATGATGATGGTAACCCCATTTTTGCCCACCAAGCAAAGGCTACCATCCTCCACTCCTTCCAGAATCTCCTCGGTCAGCCCCTTGCTTCCTCCAATTTCCTTGAAAATGGCTGGTCTTCGTTCTCTTTTAGACCTTCTGAGTTCATCAGACTCTTGCTCATTTCTCGCCTCGGGTTCAGGCACATTTTCAGTATGTGGCTGTTCTGGCTCCCTTTCATGCTCAACAGTGAGTTCAGGTGGCTCCTGATGGACAGGTTCCGAACTTTCTCCCATTGTTGTCACGTGTAGAGTCACAACAGGTGCCGGCACCACAACCTCAGGGGTTGTAGATAGTGGCACAACAGGTAGCGAGAAAATGGCTCCTGAGTCATCGGATTAGGTCCATGCACCCCTCTTCTCCTCAAGATCAATTTCCCGAGCTACCGTGCTCCCCCTCATCAATTCGTCCTCCAAGAAGATTACATGTCTCGTTTCTACAAACTTTGTGTATCTGTCAGGACAGTAGAAACGATAGCCTTTTGATTTATCTGGATAGCCAATGAAGTGGCAAGATACTGTTTTGGGGTCTAACTTTGCAATATTTGGATTGAAAACTTCTGCCTCAGCTGGGCTCCCCCAGACCCTCAAGTGGTGCAGAGAGGGAACTCTGCCTGTCCACAATTCATACGGTGTTTTGGGCACCGACTTACTTGGTACTCTGTTGAGAATATGAATGGCGGTTTTAAGCGCCTCCATCCACAATCCCAATGGGAGGGTGGAATAGCTCATCATGTTGCGCACCATATTCATAAGGGTACGGTTATGCCTTTCAGCTACTCCGTTTTGCTGAGGTTCGCCCGACATAGAATACTGGGTGACTATTCCATTTTTCTGCAGGAACCTTGCAAAGGGTCCTCGTACTTGACCATATGGAGTATGCCGACCATAGTACTCCCCCCACGGCCAGACCGAACTATCTTAATTCTTTTATCATGCTGATTTTCTACTTCAGCTTTGAAAATTTTAAATTTATCCAATGCTTCAGATCTTTCTTTAATTGGATAAATGTAACCATACCGGGAGTGATCATCCGTGAATGTTATGAATGAATCATAGCCATCCACACTTTTCACCGGAAACGGTCCACAGATGTCAGTGTGGATTATTTCTAGTGTAGCTATACTTCGGTTTGCACCCTTTTTAATTTGTTTTACATACTTTACTTTAATGCAATCTATGCATTGCTCGATGTCTGAGAACTCTAACGGAGGAAGAATGCCATTTTTAACGAGGCTTTCTATTCTTCCCCTCGAAATATGGCCTAATCTGCAGTGCCATAACTTCGATGAGTCAAGAGTTCACTTTCTTTTCTTTTGTTCTTTGTTCGACAAGGGAACTTGTTCATCCACATCACACATAGAAAATACTTTCTCATGCAAAGATAACAAATAAAGCTTGTCATGT
This sequence comes from Avena sativa, assembly GCA_916181665.1. Lineage (NCBI taxonomy): Eukaryota > Viridiplantae > Streptophyta > Magnoliopsida > Poales > Poaceae > Avena > Avena sativa. Next base: position 441,301,159 of record OV702284.1, read on the forward strand.
AGTGTAGCAACACCCACACAAGTATCTTTCAACCAAATGGCACATTTGCCATGTCCAAAATAACACTCATACATGTCTTTGTCCAAGCATGACACACTTATTAAATTTCTATGAATGGAAGGAACAAATAAAACATCCTTAAGCAAAAGAGTAAAGCCATCAGCCACCTCCAGAGGAATGTCGCCAACAGCCTCCACTTCTACTTCAATCCCATTCGCCACTTCAATGAGTCTTTCTCTTTTTGGCAAAATCCTTGTCGAATGGAACCCCTGTAAAGAGTTGGCAACATGAACAGTTGCACTAGAGTCAATCCACCAAGTTGATTTAGAAAACTTTTCATACAGGGATTCATTTACAAAAGATACTATGTCTTTACCGTTTTTCGCCATTATGGACTTTAGCCATATTGGGCAATCCTTTTTATAGTGGCCAACCATTTTGCAATGGTGGCACTGGTCTTTGTCCCTAGGGGTAGACTGCTGGTACTGATGCTAGTGCTGTAGGGGGCCCTTGCCATGTGGCTTGGAAGGTGAGACACCATGGTTACTGTTGGTGAAGTTCCTCTTCCTATTGTCCTTCACGTAGTTCAAGGAACCACCGTGAATGGACTTAAGCCTTTCTTCATCTTGAGAACACATCCCTATGGTCTTTTCAATGTCCCACTTTTCAGGGGACATGTTATAGTTGATGACAAAGTTCTCGAACTGTTAGGGAAGAGAGGCCATGACAAGATGCACCAAAAGAGCAGGCTTGAGCTCGAGGTCCGCATCCATGGGCTTTAACTTAGCCGCCATGTTGGACATCCTTAATATGTGCTCTCTAATGCCATGTGGACCTCCCGTATACTTTTCTGTCACCAGCTGTTTTAACAGCTGGGTTGCATACATATTTGAAGAGCCAGTAAACTGGCTCTTTATCTTTGCAAGGTACTCACCAACAGAGGCACACTCTTCAATTGAGCCCACTATTGCGTTCTCAATTGTGTTCTTGACAAAAGCCAAGCACTTCTTGTTTGCATTGACCCACTTTTGGTTATCTATTGAGTAGGCCAGCTCCAAAGGAGCATGGTCTCTCTTTCTCTTTTCAAATGCAACACTTTCCTCAGCATCATCCCTCACTGGGTCCTCAGGCTTGACTGGCTGTTTAGTATCAACAATCCAGTCCACCTCGGCGTAGACAAAGGCCAGATCAACCTTTTTCCTCCATTCGGAAAAGTTATCCCCTTTAAGCAGTGGGATATCCTTTAGGCAGCTCATGAGGTTGAGACCTCCTGAAAACCACAAAATATGTGAGATAAACAAAAACAACTGTATGCATTAATTCAACATTGGTATAAATTAAGCATGCGATTGTTTGTGCCATTTAAAGTTATATCCCCATTGGGTAAAAATAAAATTAAATGCACCTTTAATACTCAATGAAAAAGGATCATGATCATGTTTATTAGTAACGTTGGTCAATTAATAACATGGGCCATAATCTTCTTTAATTACTTTGTCACATCTTTTAAAACAAAATTTAAACACACTTTATTGCATTCAAGCAATTTAAAGCAACTATATGCAGCGGAAACAATTATTACACTCTTCATAAACTTTAGACTTTATAGAAAAAAACTTTGTCACTATTGCATTCTCTAGACAAATATTCTCTAAAATAAAATGACTAGAGAAATCTATACAAAATTCTATAAAAAAACTGATAAAAGAAACATCAAAAACAGCTTCTAAAAATGAAAAACAGAAACTATTGCATGGTGCGACCTATTGGGCCTTTTCCCTGGGCGGCAAGCAGCGGCCCAGTAGCCTGCTTGCGCGCTGCCGCTATATGCCGCCGCCAGCAGTGCGCCAGCCTGGCCCGCTCGGCCTGCCAGCGCCCGCCCCGCTAGCTGCCGCCCGCGCGCAGCAGAGCACGCTCGCTCGCTGGCGGCCCAGCCACAACCCACTTGGCCCGCTCTGGCCCGCTACCGCCCGCATCCCCCCGCGCCGCGCGATCGCAACCGTCCAATGCCTGCCGCCCTAGATCGTGCGGCTGTGCGCGCATCTCGCCAACAAAACAGCTCCCCCGCGGCCCCCTGAAACCCTAGCCCCCATTTGCCCCCGACGCTCCCTTCTCTCCTCTCATCTGTCTCTGGCGGCGCGCGCGCGAGCGGGCGAGGCGAGGTGGCCGCCTTGCTGGCGACGGCGCCGGCGGCGAGCCCCTCCCTCTCTCTCTCTCGCTGCTGCCCCCCTTTGCCTCTGAGGTAGGGTGGCTCCCCTCTGCAGCAGTGGCGGCGCTTCGCCCCGCGCTGGACGAGTCTATGAGGCGGTGGTGCCTGGCCTTCGTCGGCGGCCAGCCCCTCCCCGTCCAGAACGCCAGCACCCCTGCCTCCATTTCTTCCCGTCTGTCCCAACCAAGATCCCGTCGCCTCGCTGGGACATAGAGGGATTGGTGGCCGAAGATTCGGCGCCTCCCTGCCCCCTTGCCGGCGGTGAGTCCACTCGTGGGTGGGCGCACGACCGTCAAGAGGCGCAGCGGCGGTGCCACTTTGCCGGCGGCGGCCGGTGGTTCTTTTCCCCCTTTCCTCCTTTTTTTGTGGGATCTGGGGTGTTTTCTCTTACGGGATCTATGGGAAAACAAAGCTCGAGGATGATCTAGGGTTGGGGTTTGCCTTTTGGGATTTTGGATCTAGGATTTCTTTGCCCCAGAAGGGGTGTGTCCTTCTTCCCTATGCCTCGGCTTGCCGATGCGCATAGGGATCGAGGGGGACGGCGCGGCCATAGGGCAGGGCACACTTTAGATCTAGGTTGATTCTTTTCTTTTGCACCGAAAGATCTAGCAACTAGTGCTCTGATACCAATGTAAAAATGGCTTTGCTATGAAACTAGTCTAGATATATCAGTAGCACTTTACCTTGTCCATCTAGATTAGAAAGTGAGAGAGGGAGAGAGATGGATCAGAGAGTAGATGAACTACCTGCTCCCTGACTCGATAGGCACGAGCCAGAGGGGATGCCGGAACTGGTCCCGGAGCTGGAGCCGCCGTCATTGGCCATGGGGAATATGGGTGCGAGAGTGTGGCGGCGGTGGTGCTTCCCGTTGGCGCAGCTCTAAGCCTAGATTGGTAGGTCTTGTAGGTGGGGCGGCTAGGGCACGGCTAACCTCGTGAGACATGCTGCCGGCCCCACCTCCTTTATATAGCGCTGGCGACAGGGGCCCACCAACCAGATAGGGTTGGGCGCCCCCGATCAGGGCATGACAGGCCGTTGGGCTCTGTCACGTTGAGATCAATCTAACATTAATGTAAAAATGGCTTTGCTATGAAACTAGTCTATATCTATCAGTAGCACTTTACCTTGTCCATCTAGATTAGAAAGTGAGAGAGGGAGAGAGATGGATCGGAGAGGAGATGAACTACCTGCTCCCTGACTCGATAGGCACGAGCCAGAAGGGATGCCGTACCTGGTCCCGGAGCTGGAGCCGCCGTCATTGGCCATGGGGAATAGGGGTGCGAGAGTGTGGCGGTGGTGGTGCTTCCCGTCGGTGCAGCGCTAAGCCTAGATCGGTAGGGATTTTAGGTGGGGCTGCTAGGGCACGGCTAACCTCGTGAGGCATGCTGCCGCCCCCCCACCTCCTTTATATAGTGCTGGCGACAGGGGCCCACCAACCAGATAGGGTTGGGCGCCCCCAATCAGGGCGCGGATAGGGGCGTGACAGGCCGTTGGGCTCTGTCACGTTGAGATCAATCTAACATTCTCCCCCTTGATCTCGACTTTACTTTTAACTTTGTACTTTACTCGTTTCATCACAGATCGATACATAGAGCATGTTTCATCGTCTCAGCTCAATTGCCGATAGAATCAGACAACCACTACATACTTTTCTATTTTGAAACAAATTCTGTTACTTTTGGGCCTCTGTAGTCCAGGAATCATAGACTTTCCATTAAACCCATGCTGGCTATGTGTTCCTTGAACACACTGGGTGGTAAGCCTTTCGTTAGCGGATCCACAAGCATATCCTTTGTCCTTATATGCTCGAGTCTTATAGTTTGATCCTAGACTTTGTCCTTCACAACATAGTACTTTATATCTATAGACTTTGTAGCATTACTCGACTTGTTGTTGTGAGCATAGAATACTGTGGGCTCGTTGTCACAGTACATCTTTAGTGGCCTGCTGATGCAGTCAACCACTTTCTAGTCGGGTAGAAATTTCTTTAACCATAACGCCTGTCCCATGTCCTCATAACATGCTATAAATTCTGCATACATCGTAGATGATGCAACTATCGACTTTTTAGCGCTTCTCCATGAAATAGCACCTCCTGCGAGAGTAAAGACATATCCTGTCATGGACTTTCTGTCGTCTTTGTCTCCCGCAAAATCCGCATCTGAATACCCTTTTATCTCTAGGGAATCAGATCTTTTATATGTTAGCATGACGCCTTTTGTGCCTTGCACATAACGCAAAGCTTTCTTTACCATCTTCCAGTGCTCTATGCCTGGATTCTCTTGATATCTACCGAGTACCCCGGTGATAAAAGCTAAGTCAGGGCGAGTGCACACTTGTGCATACTGTAATCTTCCAACAGCCGAAGCATATGGTACTGACTTCATTTGATCGATCTCATATTGGTTCTTTGGACATTGGGATTTCCCAAAACTATCGCCCTTGACTATGGGAGCAGGTGTTGCATTATTCGCATGCATATTGTATTTCTTTCGAATCTTTTCACAATACGCTTTCTGCGATAGTCCTAACACTCCATTCTTTCTATCTCGGTGAATTTCTATGCCCAAAACATAAGAAGCTTCACCAAGGTCTTTCATGTCAAAATTTGAAGACAAGACCTTCTTTGTCTCTAGTAGTAGACTGACATCACTGCTAGCAAGCAAGATGTCATCCACATACAGAATTAGGAAAATATATTTCCCAATTTTGAGCTTCGCATAAATGCAGTTGTCCTCAACATTCTCTTTGAATCCAAATCTTTTAATTGTATCATTGAACTTTAAATACCACTGCCTAGAGGCTTGCTTTAACCCATAAATGGATTTCTTTAGGCGGCATCCCATGTGTTCCTTCCCCTCCATGAAAAAACCCTTGGGTTGTTTCATGTAAACATTTTCTTCTAAATCTCCATTTAGAAATGTCGTCTTAACATCCATTTGATGTAACTCTAAATCAAAATGTGCAACTAGTGCCATTATGATTCTGAAGGAGTCCTTACATGAGACCGGAGAAAAGTCTCATTGTAATCTACACCTTCTCTTTGTGTAAAGCCTTTTTCCACAAGTCCAGCTTTGTACTTTTCTACATTCCCATTGGAGTCATACTTTGTTTTGTAAACCCATTTGCATCCTACTGTTTTGGCTCCTTTAGGAATGTCCTCTAAGTCCCAAACATTGTTGGAACTCATTGATTTCATTTCATCTTCCATTGCCTCCACCCACTTGGCTAAGTGAGGGCTACTCATGGCTTCTTCATATGAGGTAGGATCGCCCTCCATATGAACTGTGTTGTAGACTTTGTAAATTTCTTTGGAAATGGCTGGTCTTCGTTCTCTTTTAGACCTTCTGAGTTCATCAAACTCTTGCTCATTTCTCGCCTCGGGTTCAGGCACATTTTCAGTATGTGGCTGTTCTGTCTCCCTTTCATGCTCAACAGTGAGTTCAGGTGGCTCCTGATGGACAGGTTCCACACTTTCTCCCATTGTTGTCACGTGTGGAGTCACAACAGGTGCCGGCACCACAACCTCAGGGGTTGTAGATGGTGGCACGAAAGGTAGCGAGAAAAATGGCTCCTGAGTCATCGGATTAGGTGCATGTACCCTCTTCTCCTCAAGATAAATTTCCCGAGCTACAGTGCTCCCCCTCATCAATTCATCCTCCAAGAAGACTGCATGTCTCATTTCTACAAACTTTGTGTATCTGTTAGGACAGTAGAAACGATAGCCTTTTGATTTATCTGGATAGCCAATGAAGTGGCAAGATACTGTTTTGGGGTCTAACTTTGCAATGTTTGGATTGAAAACTTTTGCCTCAGCTGGGCTCCCCCAGTCCCTCAAGTGGTGCAGAGAGGGGACTCTGCCTGTCCACAATTCATACGGTGTTTTGGGCACCGACTTACTTGGTACTCTGTTGAGAATGTGAATGGCGGTTTTAAGCGCCTCCATCCACAATCCCAATGGGAGGGTGGAATAGCTCATCATGCTGCGCACCATATCCATAAGGGTACGGTTACGCCTTTCAGCTACTCCGTTTTGCTGAGGTTCGCCCGACATAGAATACTGGGCGACTATTCCATTTTCCTGCAGGAACCTTGCATAGGGTCCTGGTACTTGACCATATGGAGTATGCCGACGGTAGTACTCCCCCCCACGGTCAGACCGGACTATCTTAATTCTTTTATCATGCTGATTTTCTACTTCAGCTTTGAAAATTTTAAATTTATCCAATGCTTCAGATCTTTCTTTAATTGGATAAATGTAACATACCGGGAGTGATCATCCGTGAATGTTATGAATGAATCATATCCATCCACACTTTTCACCGGAAACGGTCCACATATGTCAGTGTGGATTATTTCTAGTGTAGCTATACTTCGGTTTGCACCCTTTTTAATTTGTTTTACATACTTTACTTTAATGCAATCTATGCATTGCTCGATGTCTGAGAACTCTAACGAAGGAAGAATGTCATTTTTAACGAGGCTTTCTATTCTTCCCCTCGAAATATGGCCTAATCTGCAGTGCCATAACTTCGATGAGTCAAGAGTTCGCTTTCTTTTCTTTTGTTCTTTGTTCGACAAGGGAACTTGTTTATCCACATCACACATAGAAAATACTTTCTCATGCAAAGATAATAAATAAAGCTTGTCATGTAGTGTAGCAACACCCACACAAGTATCTTTCAACCAAATGGCAAATTTGCCATGTCCAAAATAACACTCATACATGTCTTTTTCCAAGCAAGACACACTTATTAAATTTCTATGAATGGAAGGAACAAATAAAACATCCTTAAGCAAAAGAGTTAAAGCCATCAACCAGCTCCAGAGGAATGTCGCCAACAGCCTCCACTTCTGCTTCAATCCTATTCGCCACTTCAATGAGTCTTTCTCTTTTTGGCAAAATCCTTGTCGAATGGAACCCCTGTAAAGAGTTGGCAACATGAACAGTTGCACCAGAGTCAATCCACCAAGTAGATTTAGAAAACTTTTCATACAAGGATTCATTTACAAAAGATACTATGTCTTTACCGTTTTTTGCCATTATGGACTTTAGCCATATTGTGCAATCCTTTTTGTAGTGGCCAACCTTTTTGCAATGGTGGCACTGGTCTTTGTCCCCAGGGGTAGACTGCTGGTACTGATGCTGGTGCTGTAGGGGGCCCTTGCCATGTGTCTTGGAAGGTGAGACACCATAGTTACTGTTGGTGAGCTCCTCTTCCTATTGTCCTTCACGTAGTTCAAGGAACCACCGTGAATGGACTTAAGCCTTTCTTCCTCTTGAGAACATATCCCTATGGTCTTTTCAATGTCCCACTTTTCAGGGGACATGTTATAGTTGATGACAAAGTTCTCGAACTGTTGGGGAAGAGAGGCCATGAGAAGATGCACCAGAAGAGCAGGCTTGAGCTCAAGGTCCGCATCCATGGGCTTTAACTTAGCCGCCATGTTGAACATCCTCAAGATGTGCTCTCTAATGCCATGTGGCCCTCCCGTATACTTTTCTGTCACCAGCTGTTTTAGCAGCTGGGTTGCATACATCTTTGAAGAGCCAGTAGACTGGATCTTTATCTTTGCAAGGTACTCACCAACAGAGGCACACTCTTCAATTGAGCCCACTATTGCGTTCTCAATTGTGTTCTTGACAAAAGCCAAGCACTTCTTGTTTGCATTGACCCACTTTTGGTTATCTATTGAGTAGGCCAGCTCCAAAGGAGCATGGTCTCTCTTTGTCTTTTCAAATGCAGCACTTTCCTCAGCATCACCCCTCACTGGATCCTCAGGCTTGACTGGCTGTTTAGTATCAACAATCCAGTCCACCTCGGCGCAGACAAAGACCAGATCAACTTTTTTCCTCCATTCGGAATAGTTATCCCCTCTGAGCAGTGGGATATCCTTCAGACAACTCATGAGGTTGAGACCTCCTGAAAACCACAAAATATGTGAGATAACCAAAAACAACTGTATGCATTAATTCAATGTTGGTATAAATTAAGCATGCGATTGTTTGTGCCATTTAAATTTATATCACCGTTGGGTAAAAATAAAATTAAATGCACCTTTAATACTCAATGAAAAAGGATCATGATCATGTTTATTAGTAACTTTGGTCAATTAATAACATGGGGCATAATCTTCTTTAATTACTTTGTCACATATTTTAAAACAAAATTTAAACACACTTTATTGCATTCAAGCAATTTAAAGCAACTATATGCAGCGGAAACAATAATTACACTCTTCATAAACTTTAGACTTTATAGAAAAAAACTTTGTCACTATTGCATTCTCTAGACAAATATTCTCTAAAATAAAATGACTAGAGAAATCTATACAAAATTCTATCAAAAAACTGATAAAAGAAACATCAAAAACAGCTTCTGAAATTGAAAAACAGAAACTATTGCACGGTGCGACCTATTGGGCCTTTTCCCTGGGCAGCAAGCAGCGGCCCAGCAGCCTGCTTGCGCGCTGCCGCTATCTGCCGCCACCAGCAGTGCGCCAGCCAGGCCCGCTCGGCCTGCCAGCGCCCGCCCCACTAGCTGCCGCCCGCGCGCAGCAGAGCACGCTCGCTCGCTCGCTCACTCGCTGGCGGCCCAGCCGCAGCCCACTTGGCCCGCTCTGGCCCACTACCGCCCGCAGCCCCCCGCGCCGCGCGATCGCAGCCGTCCAACGCCTGCCGCCCTAGATCGTGCGGCTGTGCGCGCATCTCGCTGCAACAAAATAGCCCCCCCGTGCCCCCTGAAACCCCAGCCCCCATTTGCCCCCGACGCTCCCCCCTCTCCTCTCATCTGTCTCTGGCGGCACGCGCGCGCGCGAGCGGGCGAGGCGAGGTGGCTGCCCCGCCGGTGACGGCAGCGAGCCCCTCCCTCTCTCTCTCGCTGCTGCCCCCCTTTGCCTCTGAGGGAGGGTGGCTCCCCTCTGCAGTAGTGGCGGCGCTTTGCCCCGCGCTGGACGAGTCTGTGAGGCGGCGGCGCCTGGTCTTTGCCGGCGGCCAGCCCCTCCCCGTCCAGAACACCCCTGCCTCTCTTTCTTCCCGTCTGTCCCAACCAAAATCCCGTCGCCTCGCTGGGAGATAGAGGGATTGGTGGCCGAAGATTCGGCGCCTCCCTGCCCCCCTTGCCGGCGGTGCATCCACCCGTGGGTGGGCGCACGACCGTCAAGAGGCGCAGCGGCGGTGCCACTTTGCCGGCGGCGGCCGGTGGTTGTTTTCCCCCCTTTCCTCCTTTTTTTGTGGGATCTGGGGTGTTTTCTCTTGGGATCTATGGGAAAACAAAGCTCAAGGACGATCTAGGGTTGGGGTTTGCCTTTTGGGATTTTGGATCTGGGATTTCTTTGCCCTAGAAGGGGTTTGTCCTTCTTCCCTATGCCTCGGCTTGCCGATGCACATAGGGATCAAGGGGGAAGGCGCGGCCATAGGGCATGGCGCACTTTAGATCTAGGTTGATTCTTTTCTTTTGCACCGAAAGATCTAGCAACTAGTGCTCTGATACCAATGTAAAAATGGCTTTGCTATGAAACTAGTCTAGATCTATCAGTAGCACTTTACCTTGTCCATCTATATTAGAAAGTGAGAGAGGGAGAGAGATGGATTAGAGAGGAGATGAACTACCTGCTCCCTGACTCGATAGGCACGAGCCAGAGGGGATGTCGGAACTGGTCCCAGAGCTGGAGCCGCCGTCATTGGCCATGGGGAATAGGGGTGCGAGAGTGTGGTGGCGGTGGTGCTTCCCGTTGGCGCAGCGCTAAGCCTAGATCGATAGGTCTTGTAGGTGGGGCGGCTAGGGCACGGCTAACCTCGTGAGGCGTGCTGCCGGCCCCCACTTCCTTTATATAGCGCTGGCGACAGGGGCCCACCAACCAGATAGGGTTGGGTGCCCCCGATCAGGGCGTGACAGGCCGTTGGGCTCTGTCACGTTGAGATCAGTCTAACATTAATGTAAAAATGGCTTTGTTAAGAAACTAGTCTATATCTATCAGTAGCACTTTACCTTGTCCATCTAGATTAGAAAGTGAGAGAGGGAGAGAGATGGATCGGAGAGGAGATGAACTACCTGCTCCCTGACTCGATAGGCACGAGCCAGAGGGGATGCCGAAATTGATCGCGGAGCTGGAGCCGCCGTCATTGGCCATGGGGAATAGGGGTGCGAGAGTATGGCGGCGGTGGTGCTTCCCGTCGGCGCAGCGCTAAGCCTAGATTGGTAGGGATTTTAGGTGGGGCGGCTAGGGCACGGCTAACCTCGTGAGGCATGCTGCCGGCCCCCACCTCCTTTATATAGTGCTGGCGATAGGGGCCCACCAACCAGATAGGGTTGGGCGCCCCCAATCAGGGCGCGGATAGGGGCGTGACAGGACGTTGGGCTCTGTCACGTTGAGATCAATCTAACATTCTTCCCCTTGATCTCGACTTTACTTTTAACTTTGTACTTTACTCGTTTCATCACAGATCGATACATAGAGCATGTTTCATCGTCTCAGCTCAATTGCCGATAGAATCGGACAACCACTACATACTTTTCTATTTTGAAACTAATTCTGTTACTTTTGGGCCTCTGTAGTCCAGGAATCATAGACTTTCCATTAAACCCATGCTGGCTATGTGTTCCTTGAACACATTGGGTGGTAAGCCTTTCGTTAGCGGATCCACAAGCATATCCTTTGTCCTTATATGCTCGAGTCTTATAGTTTGATCCTGGACTTTGTCCTTCACAACATAGTACTTTATATCTATAGACTTTGTAGCATTACTCGACTTGTTGTTGTGAGCATAGAATACTGCGGACTCGTTGTCACAGTACATCTTTAGTGGCCTGCTGATGCAGTCAACCACTTTCAAGTCGGGTAGAAATTTCTTTAACCATAACGCCTGTCCCATGTCCTCATAACATGCTATAAATTCTGCATACATCGTAGATGATGCAACTATCGACTGTTTAGCGCTTCTCCACGAAATAGCACCTCCTGCGAGAGTAAAGACATATCCTGTCGTGGACTTTCTGTCGTCTTTGTCTCCCGCAAAATCCGCATCTGGATACCCTTTTATCTCTTGGGAATCAGATCTTTTATATGTTAGCATGAGGCCTTTTGTGCCTTGCACATAACGCAAAGCTTTCTTTACCATCTTCCAGTGCTCTATGCCTGGATTCTCTTGATATCTACCGAGTACCCCGATGATAAAAGCTAAGTCAGGGGGAGTGCACACTTATGCATACTGTAATCTTCCAACAGCCGAAGCATATGGTACTAACTTCATTTGATCGATCTCATATTGGTTCTTTGGACATTGGGATTTCCCAAAACTATCGCCCTTGACTATGGGAGCATGTGTTGCATTATTTGCATGCATATTGTATTTCTTTCGAATCTTTTCACAATACGCTTTCTGCGACAATCCTAACACTCCATTCTTTCTATCTTGGTGAATTTCTATGCCCAAAACATAAGAAGCTTCACCAAGGTCTTTCATGTCAAAATTTGAAGACAAGAACTTCTTTGTCTCTAGTAGTAGACTGACATCACTGCTAGCAAGCAATATGTCATCCACATACAGAATTAGGAAAATATATTTCCCACTTTTGAACTTTGCATAAATGCAGTTGTCCTCAATATTCTCTTTGAATGCAAATATTTTAATTGTATCATTGAACTTTAAATACCACTGCCTAGAGGCTTGCTTTAACCCATAAATGGATTTCTTTAGGCGGCATCCCATGTGTTCCTTCCCCTCCATGAAAAAACCCTTGGGTTGTTTCATGTAAACATTTTCTTCTAAATCTCCATTTAGAAATGCCGTCTTAACATCCATTTGATGTAACTCTAAATCAAAATGTGCAACTAGTGCCATTATGATTCTGAAGGAGTCCTTACATGAGACCGGAGAAAAAGTCTCATTGTAATCTACGCCTTCTCTTTGCGTAAAGCCTTTTTCCACAAGTATAGCTTTGTACTTTTCTACATTCCCATTGGAGTCATACTTTGTTTTGTAGACCCATTTGCATCCTACTGTTTTGGCTCCTTTAGGAATTTCCTCTAAGTCCCAAACATTGTTGGAACTCATTGATTTCATTTCATCTTCCATTGCCTCCACCCACTTGGCTGAGTGAGGGCTACTCATGGCTTCTTCATATGAGGTAGGATCGCCCTCCATAAGAACTGTGTTGTAGACTTTGTAAATTTCTTTGGAAATGGCTGGTCTTCGTTCTCTTTTAGACCTTCTGAGTTCATCAAACTCTTGCTCATTTCTCGCCTCGGGTTCAGGCACATTTTCAGTATGTGGCTGTTCTGGCCCCCTTTCATGCTCAACAGTGAGTTCAGGTGGCTCCTGATGGACAGGTTCCGAACTTTCTCCCATTGTTGTCACGTGTGGAGTCACAACAGGTGCCGGCACCACAACCTCAGGGGTTGTAGATGGTGGCACAAAAGGTAGCGAGAAAAATGGCTCCTGAGTCATCGGATTAGGTGCATGTACCCTCTTATCCTCAAGATCAATTTCCCGAGCTACAGTGCTCCCCCTCATCAATTCGTCCTCCAAGAAGACTGCATGTCTCGTTTCTAAAAAACTTTGTGTATCTGTCAGGACAGTAGAAATGATAGCCTTTTAATTTATCTGGATAGCCAATGAAGTGGCAAGATACTGTTTTGGGGTCTAACTTTGCAATGTTTGGATTGAAAACTTTTGCCTCAGCTGGGCTCCCCCAGACCCTCAAGTGGTGCAGAGAGGGGACTCTTCCTGTCCACAATTCATACGGTGTTTTGGGCACCGACTTACTTGGTACTCTGTTGAGAATGTGAATGGCGGTTTTAAGCGCCTCCATCCACAATCCCAATGGGAGGGTGGAATAGCTCATCATGCTGCGCACCATATCCATAAGGGTACGGTTATGCCTTTCAGCTACTCCATTTTACTGAGGTTCGCCCGGCATAGAATGCTGGGCGACTATTCCATTTTCCTGCAGGAACCTTGCAAAGGGTCCTGGTACTTGACCATATGGAGTATGCCGACCGTAGTACTCCCCCCACGGTCAGACCGGACTATCTTAATTCTTTTATCATGCTGATTTTCTACTTCAGCTTTGAAAATTTTAAATTTATCCAATGCTTCAGAATTTTCTTTAATTGGATAAATGTGACCATACCGGGAGTGATCATCCGTGAATGTTATGAATGAATCATAGCCATCCACACTTTTCACCGGAAACGGTCCACAGATGTCAGTGTGGATTATTTCTAGTGTAGCTATACTTCGGTTTGCACCCTTTTTAATTTGTTTTACATACTTTACTTTAATGCAATCTATGCATTGTTCGATGTCTGAGAACTCTAACGGAGGAAGAATGCCATTTTTAACGAGGCTTTCTATTCTTCCCCTCGAAATATGGCCTAATCTGCAGTGCCATAACTTCGATGAGTCAAGAGTTCACTTTCTTTTCTTTTGTTCTTTGTTCGACAAGGGAACTTGTTCATCCACATCACACATAGAAAATACTTTCTCATGCAAAGATAACAAATAAAGCTTGTCATGTAGTGTAGCAACACCCACACAAGTATCTTTCAACCAAATGGCACATTTGCCATGTCCAAAATAACACTCATACATGTCTTTGTCCAAGCATGACACACTTATTAAATTTCTATGAATGGAAGGAACAAATAAAACATCCTTAAGCAAAAGAGTAAAGCCATCAGCCAGCTCCAGAGGAATGTCGCCAACAGCCTCCACTTCTACTTCAATCCCATTCGCCACTTCAATGAGTCTTTCTCTTTTTGGCAAAATCCTTGTCGAATGGAACCCCTGTAAAGAGTTGGCAACATGAACAGTTGCACCAGAGTCAATCCACCAAGTTGATTTAGAAAACTTTTCATACAAGGATTCATTTACAAAAGATACTATGTCTTTACCGTTTTTGACCATTATGGACTTTAGCCATATTGGGCAATCCTTTTTGTAGTGGCCAACCTTTTTGCAATGGTGGCACTGGTCTTTGTCCCCAGGGGTAGACTGCTGGTACTGATGCTGGTGCTGTAGGGGGCCCTTGCCATGTGGATTGGAAGGTGAGACACCATGGTTACTGTTGGTGAAGTTCCTCTTCCTATTGTCCTTCACGTAGTTCAAGGAACCACCGTGAATGGACTTAAGCCTTTCTTCCTCTTGAGAACACATCCCTATGGTCTTTTCAATGTCCCACTTTTTAGGGGACATGTTATAGTTGATGACAAAGTTCTCGAAATGTTGGGGAAGAGAGGCCATGACAAGATGCACCAGAAGAGCAGGCTTGAGCTCGAGGTCCGCATCCATGGGCTTTAACTTAGCCGCCATGTTGAACATCCTCAAGATGTGCTCTCTAATGCCATGTGGCCCTCCCGTATACTTTTCTGTCACCAGCTGTTTTAGCAGATGGGTTGCATACATCTTTGAAGAGCTAGTAAACTGGCTCTTTATCTTTGCAAGGTACTCACCAACAGAGGCACACTCTTCAATTGAGCCCACTATTGCGTTCTCAATTGTGTTCTTGACAAAAGCCAAGCACTTCTTGTTTGCATTGACCCACTTTTGGTTATCTATTGAGTAGGACATCTCCAAAGGAGCATGGTCTCTCTTTCTCTTTTCAAATGCAACACTTTCCTCAGCATCACCCCTCACTGGGTCCTCAGGCTTGACTGGCTGTTTAGTATCAATAACCCAGTCCACCTCGGCGCAGACAAAGGCCAGATCAACCTTTTTCCTTCATTCAGAATAGTTATCCCCTCTGAGCAGTGGGATATCCTTCAGGCAGCTCATGAGGTTGAGACCTCCTGAAAACCACAAAATATGTGAGATAACCAAAAACAACTGTATGCATTAATTCAATGTTGGTATAAATTAAGCATGCGATTGTTTGTGCCATATAAATTTATATCACCGTTGAGTAAAAATAAAATTAAATGCACCTTTAATACTCAATGAAAAAGGATCATGATAATGTTTATTAATAACGTTGGTCAATTAATAACATGGGGCATAACCTTCTTTAATTACTTTGTCACATCTTTTAAAACAAAATTTAAACACACTTTATTGCATTCAAGCAATTTAAAGCAACTATATGCAGCGGAAACAATTATTACACTCTTCATAAACTTTAGACTTTATAGAAAAAAACTTTGTCACTATTGCGTTCTCTAGACAAATATTCTCTAAAATAAAATGACTAGAGAAATCTATACAAAATTCTATCAAAAAACTGATAAAAGAAACATCAAAAACAGCTTCTGAAATTGAAAAACAGAAACTATTGCACCGTGCGACCTATTGGGCCTTTTCCCTGGGCGGCAAGCAGCGGCCCAGCAGCCTGCTTGCGCGCTGCCGCTATCTGCCGCCACCAGCAGTGCGCCAGCCAGGCCCGCTCGGCCTGCCAGCGCCCGCCCCGCTAGCTGCCGCCCGCAGGCAGCAGAGCACGCTCGCTCGCTCGTTCACTCGCTGGCGGCCCAGCCGCAGCCCACTTGGCCCGCTCTGGCCAGCTACCTCCCGCAGCCCCCCCCCCCCCGCGCCGCGCGATCGCAGCCGTCCAACGCCCGCCGCCCTAGATCGTGCGGCTGTGCGCGCATCTCGCCGCAACAAAACAGCCCCCCCACGGCCCCCTAAAACCCTAGCCCCCATTTGCCCCCGACGCTCCCCCCTCTCCTCTCATCTGTCTCTGGCGGCGCGCTCGCGAGCAGGCGAGGCGAGGTGGCCGCCCCGCCGGCGACGGTGTCGACGGCGAGCCCCTCCCTCTCTCTCTCTCGCTGCTGCCCCCCTTTGCCTCTGAGGGAGGGTGGCTCCCCTCTGCAGCAGTGGCGGCGCTTCGACCCGCGCTGGACGAGTCTGTGAGGCGGCGGCACCCGGCCTTCCTTTCTTCCCGTCCAGAACGCGAGGACCCCTGCCTCCCTTTCTTCCCGTCTGTCCCAACCAAGATCCTGTCGCCTCGCTGGGAGACAGAGGGATTGGTGGCCGAAGATTCGGCTCCTCCCTGCCCCCCTTGTCGGTGGTGTGTCCACCCGTGGGTGGGCGCACGACCGTCAAGAGGCGCAGCGGCGATGCCACTTTGCCGGCGGCGGCCGGTGTTTCTTTCCCCACCTTTCCCCTTTTTTTTGTGGGATCAGGGGTGTTTTATCTTGTGGGATCTATGGGAAAAAAAGCTCGAGGAAGATCTAGGGTTAGGGTTTGCCTTTTGTGATTTTGGATCTAGGATTTCTTTGCCCTGGAAGGGGTGTGTCCTTCTTCCCTATGCCTCGGCTTGCCGATGCGCATAGGGATCGAGGGGGACGGTACGGCCGTAGGGCAGGGCGCACTTTAGATCTAGGTTGATTCTTTTCTTTTGCACCGAAATATCTAGCAACTAGTGCTCTGATACCAATGTAAAAATGGCTTTGATATGAAACTAGTCTAGATCTATCAGTAGCACTTTACCTTGTCCATCTAGATTAGAAAGTGAGAGTGGGAGATAGATGGATCGGAGAGGAGATGAACTACCTGCTCCCTGACTCAATAGGCACGAGCCAGAGGGGGTGCCGGAACTGGTCCCGGAGCTAGAGCCACCGTCATTGGCCATGGGGAATAGGGGTGCGAGAGTGTGGCGGCGGTGGTGCTTCCCGTCGGCGTAGCGCTAATCCTAGATCGGTAGGTCTTGTAGGTGGGGTGGCTAGGGCACGGCTAACCTCGCGAGGCGTGCTGCCGACCCCCACCTCCTTTATATAGCGCTGGCGATAGGGGCCCACCAACCAGATAGGGTTGGGCGCCCCCGATCAGGGCGCGGATAGGGGCGTGACAGACCGTTGGGCTCTATCACGTTGAGATCAATCTAACACCAAGGACATAGAAACAACATAACGATCCGACGTGGTGGTAATAACATTTTCAACAGTACGATGCTCAAACATATGCGAAAAATCAATATTAGCTACAAGCCTATCCAAGCGTACTTTGACATGGTGGTCTGCATATTGTCTATTTGAGCAGGTGAATTTAGGTCTTTCGTAACCAATATCAACAAGCCCGCGATCAGTTAAAAGTTAACCTCAACAATAAACATGCTGAGCGAGCTACTTATTGGCGGCAGCGTGCTAAGATTAAGCACTGCCAGCTGGGAGATGAAAACTCTCGCTACTTCCACCTCTCTGCGTCGGGGTGTTTTCGCAAAAACCAAATCAAGGTCTTAGATGATGATGATGGTAACCCCGTTTTTGCCCACCAAGCAAAGGCTACCATCCTCCACTCCTTCTTCCAGAATCTCCTCGGTCAGCCCCTTGCTTCCTCCAATTCGCTCGACCTCGACTGCCCTGTATATTCCACCAGCCTTGACCAGTCCCAGGCCTCAAACCTTCTCCAACCTTTTACTATGGAAGAGTTGCGTCGCTCGGTTTTCTCTATGAACGATAATTCTAGCCCTGGTCCAGATGGTTTTGGGCCGGCCTTCTTCAAGAAAAACTGGGTCCTTGTTAAGGACAAGGTCATGAGTTCGCTCCAAGATTTCCACACATTAGCTGCTGACCTCCGTCCTATAAACAAATCCTTCATCGTCCTTATTCCTAAAAAAGTTGGTGCCAATCGTCCCGACAACTTTCGGCCGATCTCCCTCCAGAATAGTTGTCTGAAGTTTCTCACCAAGTGTCTCACTCTTCGTCTCCAGGAGGTGATCCCGTTCCTTGTTCATCCTAACCAAACGGGTTTCATATCTGGCCGCTCTATAGCGGAAAATTTCGTTTATGCCGCCGATATCGTCCAATCTTGTCACAAACGATCTGCTCCCACTGTGGTCTTCAAGCTGGATTTTCGGAAAGCTATTGATTCAATCAGTTGGGATGCCCTTGACTGCATTCTTGAAGCTAAAGGTTTCCCTGACCTTTGGCGTCAGTGGATCAAAAGAATCAACCTTTCTATTCAAACTGCGGTCCTCCTTAACGGAGTCCCTGGGTGCTGGGTCCAATGTCTTCGTGGCATCCGGAAGGGGGATCCCCTCTCCCCCTTCCTTTTCAACATAGTCGCCGATATTCTTCAACAACTTCTTCTTCAAGCTTCCCGGGAGGGGCTTATTTTTCACCCTCTTGTTGACGACCTCCCTTGCCCTATTCTCCAGTATGCAGATGTCACTCTCATAATCATTAGAGCTGTCAATGGCCTCTCGGAGAACCTAAAAATCTTTCTTGATGCTTTTAGCTCTACTACCGGCCTTGCCATAAACTTTCACAAAAGCACTTTTGTTCCCATCAAGGTAGACCTGGCTCTTGCCGCTAATATGGCCTCAGCCTTTGGCTGCGCTGTCTCCTCCTTCCCGCAAACCTACCTTGGCCTTCCTCTGTCCATCGATAAGCTTCGCCTTTCTAAATTTGGCCCGATCATCGCCAAAAGTGATATGCGCTTCTCCGGTTGGCGAGGGCACTCTCTCCCCATCGGTGGTCGCCTCCTTCTCGTCAACTCTGTCCTCACCGCCATGCTGGCACACGCTATGAGCGCTGGCACCCTCCTGTTTGGGTCATCGAAGCAATTGACAAGCGTCGTCGGGCCTTTCTTTGGACCGGTAAGGAAACTTGCTCCGGCGGGAACTGCAAGGTGGCTTGGGCGAAAGTTTGCTCCCCAAAAAATTTAGGTGGCCTTGGGGTTCTCTCTATCCCTGCTCAAAACTCCGCCCTCCTCTCTAAATTCCTCACAAAAATCTACTCTGACTCTCTGGCCCCCTGGGCCTGTTGGTTTCGCCATATGTATGGTTGGTCCCCTCCCGCGACCTGGGTGATAAGCACTTCCTCGACACGCCTTTTTGGAATGCTATTGTTCAGGGGCTGTCTGCCTTTCGTTCTGTCTCCTCCGTCGTCATTGGAAACGGCGCCTCTGTGTCCTTCTTGTTTGACCAATGGCTTGGGCCTACCCCTCTCAATGAGAGGTTCACTGCGCTTTTCTCTCACGCCACTCGCCCGAATATCTCTGCGGCCTTTGTTCTTGATAATGGCCTCCCCATCACTCTCACCTCTCGCCTCTCTCATCGTGCTGCCTCCGAACTCAATGAAGTTTGTCTTGAGCTTGGGACGGTTGATCGTCGCCTTGCGAATGCTGACTCTCGTGTTTGTCGCATTACTAATAAACACCTTTCTAACAAGGATTTCTATGTCCATCACTTTAAGCATATGCAGGCTGATGATTTGGCTAGCAAGGTTTGGAACAGCGCTGCACCCTTCAAGTGCAAAATCTTCAACTGGCTCACTCGTCTCCACCGGCTTCCCACAAACGAGCGACGCCACCGGCATCAGCTAGCTGCCTTCTCTTCCTGCTTGTCCTGCCACATCGATGAGGATATAGACGACCTGCTTCTACACTGCCCGTGCGCCCGTGAAGTCTGGGACCTCTTCTTCCACGGTCATAGCTACGACAACTTCATCCAGCTCTGGGAAGCTCTTGCGACTACCCCTGCATGCAACACGGTCTGCACGGCGGTTGCGTGGAATATTTGGAAGAGACGGAACGACCTCGTCTTTAACCAACAGGAAACTTCTCTTCTGGAAACTTCTCTTCTGACGGTTCAACGTCGTTGTGTTGAGGATATTCGTCTTTGGGCTAATCGGTGTACCACTCCCACCTCCCAACTTCTGCTTATATCTTGGTGTAATAACTTTGATCCACCGTGACCCCTTGTAACCCCCTTCCCTCTCTTCATCTCTCTCCCCCCTCAAACTTGTATTGAACTGCCACTTGAGTTATTTTGGTGAGGAATATATGGTTTAGGCTGGCGTAAGCCCGCCGTAGTCACGATCAAAAAAGATTTGTGCCACCGTACTCCGAGGGTTATATGTAGTCGTATCACACGTGTTTTGTCTTCTATCCGTCTTCTAGAACCGGTGGAGCCTAGAAAATTAGGATTCGAATTACAACGATGTCGCCGGACATCACACGCCGCACGCAGGGCGTGGCATCCTTGAGGAATCTCAACCAGGCCGGACAACGATGGAGTCCAGAGCTTCATTTGCTTGCATCTCTAGTCGCGCTCCCCAAGCGGCTTTCTAAAGGGCTATTGGATGCGCATCACAGGAAAATTTGGCGCTGACGTGCACAAATGGCAAAGGGTAACACGGCGGCACGATTTAGGATACATGGCAGCAAGAAATGATACGGCAAAAGTCAAAAACGGCCCATGACAAAAAAATCGCACGACACACCATCTCGTGGGGCCCACCATTTCGACGCGGTTAATGGGCCGTGGTGACGGCAGGGCTTTGCCGCGTGCCTAACCGTCAGCACGACAAAGTTTTAAATTGCAAAATCTTTTTCCGCGCGGAATATTTATGCCATTTATTTTCATAATGCCCAAAAAAGGCCCGGCCGGATTATTCAACAAGCAGAAATGCCTGAAAATTGCCAATATCTTTTTGCACAATCTTTGCCATGTGCCTTGCACGGGAAAGCCTTTGCCGTACACCATGCACAAAAGCACACAACAAAGCCCTATTTTCCCCATTTTTTCTCTCTTTTTGCCACCATTTTTAAAAAGTCATGAGCATTAGATCATGTACATCTAGTTCATATCTGACCCACTTCCTACCAATTAGGCAGGAATTTGTCTTTTTCACCAGAGGTGGATGGAAAGGTTTGAGATTTCCCGATTGTGACATTGTCCATATAAGGTGGTCTACTATTTTTTTAAAATGGGGTGGTAGCATTTTGAATTAGCTATTTGATGGTTGCTTCACAAAACCCTCCACTTTTTATGCTCACCAAGGGAAAATGGCTTTTTGGTGCGACGAAAAGGAAAACTTCTTCCTACAACATTGTTCGCCATCCCATGATGCATAATATATATACATTATCACAAACTATGCCTTGATTCTAACCATAACATTGGTCATTTTGACCCGAAAGTCAGGAAACCTCGAATGAGATAGGTAATTTTGTGAAGGCTGTTTTGAGACATAATCAATATACCAAGTTTGATATTTTTCTTCCACCTATGTCACATAATATGACACCACACGAATGTTTCACATTGTTTCGATCGTTTTTGAATTTTCTATGTCTGTTTTAATCTATCGTCAAACTTGCTCGAACAGTGGCGGAGCTAGGTATAGCCAGCCTGGTGCACATGCTTCAGGGTCGAAAAATCTGCTTACTAGTGATTAGACATGTCATGGTAGCGATTTACCAGGTTGTGTGCGTGGTGGTGCATCAGGCCAGCAAAATATACGTCAAACCTACAAGGCTACAACATAGGCTGTGTCAGGCTGTCAGCGGTGACATGCTATGCTATATGGCCCTATGGGTATCAAAGCCTAATAACACCATCACGCATAGTCGCACACTGACTTGATCGATCTATTCACAGCTCCCAGCGTTGATTGATTGATCTATTCACGACTCCCAGTCGCCTCGGACTCAACGAGTCAGCGAAGGAATGGCCGCCGCACCGACGCTGCTCCTCCAGAATCCAAGCAATCCAGCATTAGGGAGTGTCCTGGAAACGACAGATCAACACACGCGCCCCTCAATCCCCACCGACCCCTTTTAATAATTCCGTCGCAGCCTAAGGTCAAAGTTAACTACTCCCTTCGATCCATATTAGTTGAATTGCATTTGTCAAAATTTAGATAAACCTATATACTCCCTCCGTTCCTTGATATAAGGTGTATAGTTTTCTGTAAAAAATTCCATAATATAAGGTATATGGTGGGATTGTGGGATTTTTTTACATAATTTAGGAATCAAACTGATTTGGAGAGATGAGATACCGACATTTCCATATTTTCCTCTATTCTCACATCGGTCACCTATATGTATTAACATCTAAAAGTATCGATTTTTTCATTTAACCTATGCGCTAACATTCGTGCAAGAAAACTATACACCTTATATCAAGGAACGGAGGGAGTACTAAATAGTGTCTAGATTTAAGAAATCTAGACTTTTTGAGTCAACTAATATGGGTCGGAGGGAGTACGGAGTACCAAGATTAACACGTCCTAATTTTTCCTTCTGTTTTTTAAATTTGTTGTACAGTAGTACTGGATTGTTGTGAGGTGCGGAATTCACCTTATTAAATTAGTCTTTTTCAAATGCAGATACATGGATAGGTATGTTGTAAAAAGAAAAGTGCCGTGTCAAAATCCAAATGATATAAATTGGGAAGAGGAGATTAAGTATGATCCAGGACAAAGGAAAAGAATAGAAGATTATCATCCTAATCTTAAGGACTTGGTAAGAAGAAAGTATTTAGTTAATGGAAGATATGTTTCAAGCAGTAGTCAAAGTGTTAGAGTTTGTGGAAGAAGAGTATGATGACAGAATAAATAGAGAGCAAGCAAATGGTCTTCTGGTATACTTCCAATCATTTGATTTTGTCTTCTTTTTGCATATCATGTTAACTATCTTAATAGCTACCAACACATTGTCATTAGCTCTCCAACGAAAGGACCAAGATATTGTGAATGCCATGGATTGTGTCAAGTCAACTAGAAGTTATTTGGTTGATCTTAGAGAAAATGGGTGGGACTCCGTGCTATGTGAGGTGCATGCATTTTGTGAGAAACATGATATTGTCATGTTAGAAATGGAGGAATCCTATGTCAATCCAAAGAAGAAAAGACAAAACACTGGAATTACCAACCAACACCACTATCAGGTTGATTGTTTCAATGGTGTTATCGATTGGCTAGTTCAAGAGTTTGATAGTCGTTTCAATGAAAGATCCTCCAACTTGCTTATATGGTCAGCCGCTTTGAGTCTGAGAGAAAATTTTCATGATTTTTATTTGGAGAATCTAATGAGCCTCACCAAACTCTATCCTAGTGATTTTGACTCTGGAGAACTGAGAGATCTAAGACATCATCTTCGCCTCTACATTGTTGATGTGCGTGCAGACGACAGATTCTCCAACATACAAGGTATTGGTGATCTTTCTAAAATAATGGTGGATACGAGGAAGCATATTTGCTATCCTTTAGTTTATCGGCTTTTGAATCTAGTGCTTGTGTTGCCTGTTGCCACTGCTACGGTTGATAGGTGTTTCTCAGTGATGAAGCTCGTGAAAACTTATTTGCGTAATCGCCTCAATGATAATAGTTTAAGTGATAACGTCATTTGCTATGTGGAGAAAGAAGAAATGAAGAAAGTTAGCAATGACCAAGTCGTTGATCGATTCATGAAAATAAGATATCGTAAATATTGAAAGGTTACACTCCCTGACTTATAATAATTATAGTAAGTTATTTTATCTTTGGTGATAACTGGAATTTGCATTGCTAATTTGTAGGTTTTGGAGGATGTGAGCTCGGATGATGTCTTTTGCTAGTTTTGTGAGTCACGCCATCATTAGTTTATTTATTTTGGCAAAAACTTGACCGTCCTTATTATTGAGCATACAGTGTGTCTCTTTTTTGGTGAATTCCTTATGATAGAACTTGTTAAACACACCACTATACGATAAATCTTTGTTTCTATTATATATGTCGCTAATTCCATTTAGAAGTTGTGCACCTGGGTAAATTTTTCTTAGCTTCGCCCCTGTGCTCGAACGGCGGTCATGCAGATTCTTAGCTCGGGGCCGAGCCTTGTTAAATTTGCATTGGATCTCTGAATAAGTATCATATTGTGAGTCTAAAAATGATTTTATTGAAAACATCATGAGCAATAGATCATAGATCATGTACCTGTAGTTTATATCTGACCCACTTCCTTATTCTGCAGGAATTTATCTTTTTCATCAGGGGTGGATAGAAAGGTTTGAGATCTCCCGGTTGGAACATTATCCATGTAAGATGGTCTAGTATTTTGAAAAAAATGGGTGGTACCAATTTGAATTAGCCATTTGGTAGTTTTGCTTCACAAAACCCCCTGCCTTTTATGCTCATAAAATGGAAAATGAATTTTTAGTGCAACAAAAAGGAAAACTTCTTCCTACAACATTATTCGCCATCCCATGATACACATGCATGCACACTATGGACATATTATCACAAATTATGCATTGATTCTAGTCATAACATTGTTCATTTGAACCGAAAGCGAGCAAACCTTGAATGAGATATGTCATTTTGTGAAGGTTTTTAGACATAATAAATTTACCAAATTTGATATTTTTCCTTCCAACTATATCACAGAATATGACACCACGCGAAGGTTTCACATTGTTTGGATTGTTTAAAAAAAAATTATTCTCGTTTCAAACTATCGTCAAACTTTCTCGAACGACGGGCATGGAGATCCTTAGATCGGTGTTGAGCCTCGCTGAACTTTCAGTTGATCTCTGAAGAAACATCATATTGTGAGTCCGAAAATGTTTTTCTCAAAAAGTCATGAGCATTACATATGTACCTATAGTTCATATTCCTACCGATACCCTAGGAATTTGTCTTTTTCACCAGGGGTGGATGGAAAGGTTTGAGATCCTCTGTTAGGACATTGTCCATGTAAGGTGATGTAGTATTTTTAAAAAATAGGGTGGTAGCATTTTCAATTAGCCATTTGGTGGTTGCTTCATAAACCTCCCGCCATTTGCGCTTGGAAAATAAAAAATGGCTTTTTTTGTGTGACGAAAAGGAAAACTTCCTCCTGCAACATTGTTCGCTATCCCATGATGCACATGCATACATAATATGGACAGATTATCACAAACTATGCCTTTATTCTAGCCATAACATTGGTCATTTGACTCGAAAGTCACGAAACCTCGAATGAGATATGTCATTTTGTGAAGGTTTTATGAGACAAAATCTATATACCAAGTTTGATATTTTTCCTTCCAACTATGTCACATAATATGACACCACGCGAAGATTTCACATTGTTTGGATCGATTTTGATTTTTTATGCCCGTTTCAATGTATCGTCAAACTTTCTCGAACGCCGGGAATGAAGATTCTTAGCTTGGGGCCAAGCCTCGCTAAACTTTTATTGGATCTCTCATGAAACATCATATTGTGAACCTAAAAATGATTTCTGCAAAAAATCATGAGTATTAGATCATGTACCTATAGTTCATATGTGACCCACTTCCTATCGATTCCACATGAATCTGTCTTTTTACCAGTGGTGGACAAAAAGGTTTGAGATCCCCCTTGTTGGGACATTATCCATGTAAGGTGGTATAGTATTTTTGAAAAATGGGTTGGTAGAATTTTGAAATAGTCATTTGGTGGTTGCTTCACAAAAACCCCGCTTTTTGCGCTCGAAAAATAGATAATATTTTTTTGGTGCAACGAAAAGTAAAACTTTCTCCTGCAACATTTTTCTTCATCCCATGATGCACAATATGGACACATTATCAAAAACTATGCCTTGATTCCAGCCATAACATTGGTCATTTGACCCGAAAGCTAGAAAACCTTGAATGTGATAGGTCATTTTTTAAAGTTTTTTGAGACATAATCAATATACCAAGTTTACTTCCAATTATGTCATATAATATGACACCATGCGAAGGTTTCGTATTGTTTGGATCGTTTTTATTTTTTATTCCCGTTTCAAACTATTGTCAAACTTTCTCGAGCGGCGGGCATGCAGATTCTTAGCTCGGGGCTGAGCCTCGCTAAACTTGCATTGGATATCTAAATAAATAACATATTGTGAGTCTAAAAATGATTTTTTTCAAAAAATCATGAGCATTAGATCATGTACCTATAGTTCATATCTGACCCATTTCGTTCCGATTATGCAGGAATTTGTCTTTTTCACCAGGGGTGGATGGAAAGGTTTGAGATCCCCCGATTGAGACATTGTCCATGTAAGGTGGTCTATTATTTTTAAAAAATGTGGTGGTATCATTTTGATTTATCTACTTGGTGGTTGCTTCACACCCCCCCGCTTTGTATGCTCGGAAAATGAAAAATGGATTTTTGATGCGACGAAAAGAAAAACTTTCTCCTGCAACATTGTTCATTATCCCATGATACACATGCATGCACACTATGGATACATTATCAGATTCAAGTCATAACATTGGTCATTTGAACCGAAAGCCAGGAAACCTCGAATGAGATAGGTCATTTTATGAAGGTTTTTTTTAGACATAATCAATATACCAAGTTTGATATTTTTTCTTCCATCTATGTCACATAATATGACACCATGCGAAGATTTCGCATTGTTTGGATCGTTTTTGATTTTTTATGCCCGTTTTAAAGTATCGTCAAACTTTCTAGAAAGACGGGCATGAAATTTTTTAGCTCGGGTTCGAGCCTCGCTAAACTTGCATTGGATCTCTGAAAAAACATCATATTGTGAATCTAAAAATGTTTTTTGCCAAAAAACATGAGCATTTGATCATGTACCCATAGTTCACATCTGACCCACTTCTTATCAATTCCACAGGAATTTGTCTTTTTACCAGAGGTGGACGGAAAGGTTTGAGATCCCCCTATTGGGACATTGTCCATGTAATGTGGTATAGTATATTTAAAAAAAGGGTTGGTAGCATTTTAAATTAGGAATTTGGTGGTTGCTTCACAAAACCCCCCGCGTTTTGTGCTCAGAAAATGGAAAATGACTTTTTGGTATCATAAACAAGAAAAACTTACCCATGCAACATTATTCGCCATCCCATGATGTACATGCATGCATAATATGGACACATTATCATAAACTATGTCGCTATTCTATCCATACATTGGTCGTTTGGCCTAAAAGCCTCTCTACTTGGTATTTCTCTTCCGTATTTTATCCTTTGCAGGTTGTTAAGATTTTCTCCTTGGATACTACTTATCGTTAGCTTTCCAATGAAATTGGTTTTATATTATTCCGAGTTTTTATGAGAAAGTTGCGGTGTTTATAGTTTTGTGGTCAAAACCGCACCAAAGAAAAACAAATCAAACCAATCAGAGGAGGGGAAAAGACTACCCACGGATCACCCCTCCGAATGATCTCAACCTTCCATTCTGTAAAGATCCTACCGCTCACCTCTCTCCTAAACGACCCTCTCTCTCTCGCCACTACACACGCCACCGACGCCTCCCGATGCTGTCTCCATCGCCCACCGTCGCCCTCTCCTCCCCCCAAATCTGATGGGCCGATAGAAGCTCCGGTGAGCGAAGCGTAGAGCTTCCGCCTGAGCACCGTTGGTGGCGTCATCCACCCACTTCGGTGACACCGGCACCCATGCCTCCTGGGCGTGACCTCCGCCGCCGCTTGACCGTCCCCTCCTCTCCCTCGCCGACGTCCTTGGACACAACCGCCATGGCCCCTAGGCCGCAGGCGCCGCCTCCCTGTCCCGCCCCATGGCCACAGACGCATCTTGCCGCCGCTTCCTGGCCACCACCTTCCCTGCGCACCTCGTCCCCGCCACCTGGCCGTCGTCCCCTCGTGCTCCGTCGTCCCCGATGCCACCTCTTGGCCATCCCCTTCCCCTCCCTCACTGGCGTCCCTGGCCACAACCGCCACGACGTCCCTGGACGTAGCTACCACAGCGCTTGGTCGTCCCCTTCCCCTCCCTCGCCAGCGTCCTTGGCCGCAGCTGCCATTTCGTCCTTGGCAGTACCCCTCCCTCGTCGACGTCAATGGCGTGCAGACCGGCGGCGCCGACAACATTTTTTTATTTATGCTGACGAGTCATTGCCGTGTAGTTTTTCTCTCCTCACACACGACAAAGAGGCCACGGAAAACACATGGTATAGCCACGCCACATTCACACGGCAAAGGACTAACACACAACAAAGAATGGATGGGGCCCACTATCACGGTGCCATCCTTCCCCGAGCATCGATCAAGTTACTTTTCCTTGTCGTGCATCGCAGTTTTGTATACGGCAAAGCCTTTGCCGTGCATTTACGACCAAGCGCACGACAAAGGCTACTTTGACGTCACAATCTTTGCCGTGTATATTTTGCCGTGTAATTGTACACGTCAAAGGCTTTAACGTGCATATTCAGGGATTTGCCGTGTTTCAATTGTCACATGGAAAAGAAGTGAATTCTGGTAGTGGCACCAGACACGTTGGCGCGCCCAGTCGGGAGCCCCATGGGCGTGTTCGGTCCGGCGTGGCTCAATATCTTGTCTGGTGTGTCCACCTCGTCCCCATTCCATTGAGATCCTTCTGGGAGTGCTACACACAATGCACACGTCGCGTGTACCAACGCTGGTAGCGACCTAGCACGCGGTCAAAGAAGCCGGTCAGCAGTAAAGACGCCCAACAAGCTAAAATTAAGACGTCAGAGTGACCTGTCTCGTCGGCGCTGAGTCTACGCGTGGGCTTTGGTGCGAGCTACACGTAGAGCCATTAATGCTGGCCCTCTAGCCTTCTCTCCGGCGTTTTAAATACCGGAAACCGTCGCATCCTCTCCACACTCCTCTACAACCTTTCCCACCGGCGAGAATCATTCCATCTCCACTACCTCTCACCGACGACAAGTTGCCTCACCGCCTACCAATCGGGTTGGCCAGGTTCCCTCCGGGTGCTCGCATGCCGATCCCGATGCTGCCTAGCTCCGATGGTAAAGAGGAGGAGGAGGTCACGATGTAGGAGGCGGTCGTGGTGGAGGAGGTCGCCGCTGTGGAGGAGGTTAGTGACATGCACCTCGACATCGACGACTCTTACTCCGACGACATCGACCAGTCATACGACCTGATGATTCCATTCAAATCATTTAAACATATATCCTAATTGGAATGAAATATGCATGTTCCTGAATTTTGTTAAAAGCTTTACAAATTGAATCAAGCAATCTAGAACAGTGCTGTACATAATTGAATCAAGCAATCTAACAAGCAACCTAAACAAATGAATACAGAAAGAGCAGCGGGGACATGAGAGCATGCATGGCGGTTCCTTCCTCTCACTCCGGTCTCTCTACCTCTCCTCGACAGCATGCGCACTCGTCGCCTTCTCCCGCGCTCTCCTTTCCGTACTAGCGAGGGACTATGCGGGATGCGGTAAGCCATGCTAGGAGAAGTGCACAGATTTCCACAATTTCCACGGCTCCTCTGCGCTCAAGTTATAGGTAGCCGCACGTATTTGTTCGTCTTCTAGAACCACGACGCAGGCAGCGATGGAGTCCACATTCCACAATCTCAACGAGGGGCCGCGCCCGATCGAGTCCACAATCTCAAGGACGCGGGCAGCAGCGAGTCCACAATCCCAACGATTGACCTCCATGCGATGATGGAGTCCAGAACATTGACCTCCATGCGACGATGGAGTCCAGAACAACCACAACGCCGGCCGGCCCCATGATCTCCATGCATGCTACGACAGCCCACCTGACCTCCCCCTAATAAATACCAGCGCCTCCTCTGCGACCATCCTCAACTCATCCCTCCCAGGCGAGAGCGAGAGCGAGACGAGACCACACCACACCATGAAGATCATCTCGATCCTCTGCCTCTTCTTCCTCGCGCTCAATGGTACGTAGATCGTCTATGCCGCGCTGTTCCTCTCTCTAGCTAGATCTATGCCCAGCAGCTTATATATCTCGTTAATTTTCTCTTAATAACGCATGCAGCCGCTCGTGTGGAGTCTCGGCGAAATCCTGATGATCGCCCCGAGTTCCGCCACCTCTTCGTCTTCGGCGACTCGTTTGGCGACAACGGCAACACCCCCAAGCCGCGCACGAATCCCTTCCGGAGCACACCCGCCGTCACCGAGAAGACACGCCAATGGTTCTTCCCCTACGGCTCATTCACCGACGGGCGTCAGAACCCCACTGGACGCTTCTCAAACTACATGGTCCAATCCGATCTAGTTGGTAAGTGTCTTATGTATATTTTCGTATCTACGTACTACCACTGTTTTATCATATAAGGCTCTTTAGATAGTACTAGCAGCTTTTACGTGCTCAATCTAGAAGTTGTATACTTGTTTATTTGCGCGCCCTATATATATATTAATTGCTGAAATCGATTGATGCTTGCAGCACAGATCATGGGGCTCGACATAGCGCCCCCGGCGTACATGCTCACGGAGAAGAACACCTGCGACAAGTCCGGCATGACCTTTGCCGTTGGTGGCGCCGGCGCGTTTCAAGTTCCTAGCAAGGTGGCCACCCTCAGCGACCAGGTCGACACTTTTGAGTCCCTCATCGCGGATGGAACCATCTCAAGAAGGCGCGTCGAGCACTCTGTCGCTCTCATCGCTATCTCCGGCAATGACTACACGTCACTCGGTGATGAACGCGAGGACCCCAATATCCACGCTTTTGTCAAGAACGAGACCATCCACAGTTTTATCAGGAACGTGACTGAAGAGATCGTGACTAATGTGCAGCGGCTCCAAGAGATGGGCGTGACCAAGGTTCTCGTGAACAACCTCCCCCCTCTTGGCTGCGCGCCATCGCGGACCGTGCCAAACCTCTTCACCGAATGCGTCCGTGTACGCAACCACTACACGTCGGTCCACAATGATGATCTGAAGAAGCAGCTTAGAGCGATGGACGGCGTGCACACCGTTGACCTCAACACTGCCTTCACCAACATCATCGATGGCACTAACGGTACGTGTACACTACTTAATTAGAGCTTTACATAGCAGTAGTAAACCTCTAATTTATGTGATATGTATCTATGTGTAGGTGAAAACACAGATGCGTTCGACGAGAAGTTGTCGCCGTGCTGCCAAAGCATGGATCCAAAGGGTTACTGTGGCCAGATGGGCGAGTCCGACTCAGATTTCCGGTACACGCTTTGTGAGAATGCCGACAAGTACTTCTATTGGGATGACATGAACCCTACCCAGGCTGGATGGGAGACGGTCATGGAGCAGCTGGAAGACCCCATCAAGGAGTTCCTAGAGCTCAATTAGATATAGATTTAGACATCCATATACTACCTAGTTAAATTTTTATTACAAGGTTTTCGTTTATTAGGTTTTGGACACTTAATGGTGCCACGTCTATATATCTAGTTTAGCGTTGATCTGTGTTTTTTGGATCTTTTGAGAAACGTTTCGGTGAAAGAAGGACTATTGTTTAGCGTGCTACTATGCTTTTCTTATATTGGCCAGATGGTTTACTTTGTGATGCATGCTAGGAGATGCTACCGAAAAAATTAACTTTGGGTGTCTTTTGTGTTTGTCGGTGTATTTCGGCCCAGAATTTGGGCAAACAAATGATTTGCCGAGTACACAATCAAATACACTCGGAGAATAACGTGGAATCAGCAAAATTCAGAAAATGCACTGGGTTAATAAAATCTATCTATTACTAAAAGCAATATAATAAGATCGCATATCAGATTGATCCAGATCCTCAAAATTATATGACTGTTAGATCCGTCACACAGTTAAGATTTAATCTGTAATTAAGAAGTTATACATAAACCGTTTTACATTACATTGACACGTGCAAGACTTTACATTGACACATGAGCGGGTACGTATCAGATAGAGATCGGATATATAGAATAAACAAGTAGAAAAGACAAAGAAAATAGTTGTCAAAACATCAAAGATAGGGAGAGAGTTTCGGAAATCTTAGGATTAATTGATCCGAACCAAATCTAGCCAAAGTTATAT
Organism: Avena sativa; assembly: GCA_916181665.1. Lineage (NCBI taxonomy): Eukaryota > Viridiplantae > Streptophyta > Magnoliopsida > Poales > Poaceae > Avena > Avena sativa. The sequence continues at coordinate 441,332,794 of OV702284.1, forward strand.
ATGGTTGTCAAAACATCAAATATATGCATGCAGTGGGAAATCTTAGGACCAAACGGGAAAAAAACGAGATCATGAGTGGACCTTAGGGCCATGCTAGCGGAGTTTCAAACAACAATAAAGAAATAATGTGTAAAGGTGTAAACAACATGTTTGAATATCAAGTATATCCTTTTATTAGTTGAATGTTTATGGGATGAACTTTAGAAATTCACAATAGAAAGAATTAAGCGAATAAAGAAGGCCATTTCACATGTAATATTTAAAATAAGAATAAAATGAATATTTGAATCATTAATCAAGAAATGTCTCTTTAGAAATCCATAGTAGACAAAATTGTAAAGATGAAACAAACCGTAAAATAACGTGTCAAGCTTTTTACACAACATAATTGAATGGCGAGTATATCATTTTATTAGTTGAAATGTTTTGTCCGAACTTAAGATATTCACCGGACAAAATTATTTTAAGCGGATAAAGAAGCCAATGACCATTCTATATATAATATTCAAAATAAGAATAAAGTAAAATATTTGCATCATTGATCAATGAACGTCTCTTATATTGGTGAAGATAAATTTAAATATAACTTGTTTTATTAGATCAAAAGTATGTGATCAACTTTAGAAATCCAAGGTAGCCAACATTCTATTAGGAAATTAAAGAAGGGGAAGACAACTTTACATGCAATATTCAAAATAAGATTGCAAGAAAAATAATATTTTGGTTCCAACTGCAAATAAATTCCATGAAATAGCTGAAATTTTTTTAGTCAGGAAAAATAAATAAAAGGAAATGAGTTGGTTGTAGAAATCTGCATGCCCAGATTATTCTACTACCTAGTACTAGATTGGCAGAACAAAGTGAAACCTTATATTGTACGAGCTTGGAAAAATATATATAATTAAATTGGCTATATTATTTTCTCCTTTTCGTCTAAAATCGCTAATTAACAAGTTAGGAATAACTAGCAGAGTGCCCATGCGATGCCATAGCCCATTAAAATATTTTCCTCACTTACATCTAAACCTAAGATACGTGAAAAATACTCGTATAAAAAGATAGTCACATATAATTTAAAAAATATTAAGACCCTAATTCATTTGAAATGCATTTCAACATTGTACGTATGTACTTTAGAGAAAAAACACTGTATGAGATGTAAAGCAAGAAGCCAACTAAGTATTACTCCATGACTCGTTTACGATACTTGTGTACAGTATTAGGATGTTGAATTCATCTCATCTGCATTGTATTTTACTGCAGACCCAGGCAAACAGGACCGGAGGAGGGCGCCGACTCTTCTGGCTCTTGTTTGCGGCCATAGCCTAGACTTTGTGGAATGTGCGCAACAAAATGGTGATCGAGAGGATTTTCCCTATCCGGGCGTCTGACTTTATTTTTGCTATGCTTGCCTCCCTGTAGCAATGGTCCCCCTTGGTGCGTCAGCGTGACCGGTCTTCCTTCGATGACTCCCTTTAGGCCCCGAGGACTACGGCGATCCCCTTTTCGGCCCCAGCGCCTTCGCTCCCTGCGCGACCCTAAGGAGGCCGGCATCTCCTTCGCGTCACTTTTTTTGTTTTCCTCTTGGGTTGTCTTGTGCCGTGGCCCTAGCTGTGGACTGACTTCTTTCTTTCGCTTTGGCTTCGGCCGTGGTGGCTTTGTGTCAGACCTTGTACTCTGATGTTGTTGCTTTATTTATAAAGCGGGGCGAAAGCATGTTTCGAGGACGAAAATAAAAATCCACGTCTCGTTACCATTTTGCACGAGAGTTGAAGAGTGATGAGTTGCTAATGGAAACCAACTTAGTTATTTAACTTGTTAAAAATAAATGAATCTAAGAATACAATCTCATTAGAACATACAAGGGCATGAGCTATGGTAGCATTAACAAACTTATGCCTAGGACGGTCCATATATAGGAATAGAAGTCTGAGGTTGCCGTCTATGTTTTCTCTGCCCAGACAGAAGCCACAAGCAAGTGGATCCCATAAATTTCACTATGTTTATTCCTTGGATATACTGTATGAAAGACTGATGCTGGGTTGGAAACTTCACTGCTGAACACGCTGGCCAGCCGAGGCCTAATTTCCCAATGGCCAGGCTCGGCAAAATTATCCCGAGTTTCTACTGTCTCTGTAGGAGACCTAGAGTGGCACAATCTGAAAGAAAAACAGGTCCTTAATATCATACAAATCACGTAATCAGGATAAATGATGAATCACTAAAAGGATAGCCCACAACAGGGGACAACCTTTCGTAAGGTTTCAAAAATAGACGACACGGTAATCCTAATCCAAAAAAGCTACTCCCTCCATTTCAAAATATAAGATGATTTAGCGGAGGCAGCAGGTGGCGACTAAAAGCGGAGGCGATTTTTATTTTGGGCGGCGGCATCTCGGCGTTGGAGCGGCAGCGGCAGCAGCTAGGGCAGGACCTGCTATGATACCATGTAGAAAGGCTTAGGCGGAAACGATAACCCCCTTAGGGGTCTCGGGTACGTGTTATATATGATGGAAAAAGCCCCCATCGTGGCAATACATGTGGTGTACATATTGGGGTAGAGTACTAGTCTATATCCCATACATATACATATTACATTGTTTAACAAAATCTAATCCGAGGAGTTTTTCCTTACTAGAGTATGAGGCAGGTGTGTTGCATAATCTTCATTGTAGGACATGATGTCCATATGAATACGAACAAAACACTAACATGAAAGTTCTGTCAAGATTTATGTTATCTCTAAGGCTGTTTTGGTACCACCATGTTTATGAGAGAGTAGACAAATAAATCCATGAACCACGGTCCGTTTTAATCATAAGAACACACTTTTTACTTCTATTTACTTGTTCTTTTATTTTATGCATTTATTTAATCCAAAAATGCAAAAACACTTTTCTTTGTTGCATGTACAAGCAAAAACCCAAAAATATCATTACCATTACATTTTTCTTTTAGTTTAGCTTTTGCATATGTATATATATATATATATATATATATATATTTATCAGTTTAATTTATTTGCACATGTAATTATTTTAGTTATTCTACTTATTTTTTTTGAATTATAATACCAAACCTTGTGCTTGACAACCACACAGTGAAGTTAGGGACACAAGACAAGTTATCTTGTCTTGTAGGTTCTTTGAAGAGGAAAGGAAGGTGTTTTTTCTTATTTTCCCAAGAGTTTGATATAAGCCCTCGAGTCACCCTTATGGAGAAAACAATCTTGCTACATCACTTTGTCCTTGGAATCCCAACGAATTGTTATCCACATTAATTAGGTGCCAGACACAAAGGCCCAGCTGACCAACCCACCCCAACCAGCCATAATCCCTTTCTTGTCTCCTCTCCCTCACACACTCCACTCCCCACGTGCCACCACTCATCTCCTCTATCTCTCCCACTCCCCTGTAACCATGCCGACTTGTTCTCTCCTAGAACGGATGATGCTTGATCTCAAGATATTCCTTTAACTTCCATTGATTCACTTCTCTCTTGGTGTTTCTTCTTTTATCCAATAGGCAAACCTAGAATTTTCGTCTCTCCACCTAGTGTTGGTTGGAAGGGAGGCTTAGCATCCCCTTCCTTTATGTGAAAAATTCAAACTGATCTTTGGTCATAGCCCTAATGGGTAGAGGGTTCTGACATGCAGTTGGCTATCTGAAATGTTTCAAATGATCATATCCTTGCAACCCAAATGGGAAAGTTACCCAACATGCTTATGTAATTATAACCCCAACCTTCACCATAACTTTTTAAATTTAGAATAGTCCCTTAGTTATTATTATTTATGAATACGAACCTTGAGTGCTCAAAATAGTGTACTTGCTACTGGTGAGGCTTGGGCATGCAGTCATGTATAAGGCTATGTGAGAGGGTGGTTGCGCGATCTAGAGGTCAACTATGGAGACATGTGGACACATCAAACACATTGGAAAACGTAAGGATGAACATATGATTTGTGTTGCAAAATTGTGGGAACTTTTCTATGTTCTTTCTCTTCCTTTATTGAATGGAAACGAACACAAATGAAACTGGCGCTATCTAGGTTATTTCAGTGAGAAGATTATATGAAAGAGTCCCACGAGCATGCTGACGATGGACAACAAGTTGTAAATAGGGTCGCAACTGAGATTTTTCTGGTTGCAATTACAACTGAGATTTTTAAGTTGCCAGTGGATTAAAACTGAGAAAAAATAATATAAGAAGTAAAGAACGTTCACAAAGTGACAAGTTCTTTATGTAGTACAAAATCATGAGGAATGACATCACTTGACTAAGAACTTGGTTAAATTCTTAGTCAACTAGCCATAGGAAGCACAAACACAAGTGGCGTTAGGTAGTTAGGGTTTGTTGATAGAGAGGAGTGTATGGAAGATGCCGACGAGCACGCTGATGATGGACAACACTGTGACGATCCTCTTGTGGTACCTGTAGACAAACTTGTGGATGGCGATCCACACCCACCTCTTGTGCTTATGGTCCGCAACCTGTCTTAAAATGCCGATGTAGCAGTCATTTACGTATGTGTAGCTGCACATCGCCCTTGAAGAAATCTCTGGATGAGACTCTTAGCACGCAGCTCATGCACGTCCTCCACCCGGTCCATCAGCATCGACAAGAGGGTGATGTAGGAGCTGACGGTGTACTCACCGGTGGTGGCTCCTAGAGGAAATGTTGTTGTCGCCTCGAATGCTGCTATGTTGACGAGCCATCATGCGGTGGGTTCCGAGAGGAACAACGACGACATGGAGAGCACGGGGAAGAGGGGACCCTTGGTGAGGGACATGTCTTTGAACTCCGCGGACCGGCTGGGAGTCAACTTCATGCCGACCTCCGCGAGGTCCATGGCGCTTGTGACCACCGGGGGAAACTTCTCGATTCCCTAAACTTGAAGCACGCCTACATCTCTGCCGTCTGTGTAGCAGCTTCGTGCATCTTCTGCGATGAGAGGACTTTCTCGCACACAGCCTCAGGCGGCTGGTCCGAGTCCCTGCATAAGTGGTATGTAGCCACCTTCTTGATCTCCTCCATGTCCTCAAGGTCAGGGAGGCCGTGGTGGTAAGGGCCTATGGACACCATTCTTGGGACGATGTAGTTGCCATCGTCCAGGCTATGCAAGGATGAAGGGAACCTATGGATGTTGTTTAAAATGTTGGAGTAAATAACATCCAGCTTCTGAGATGCTTGGCTCAGCTCAACTATTATTGTTGTGTGCCTACTTATGTTCATGGCTCCAGACAACAATAATCCTGAGTTTCAATTGTCTCTCTAAGAGGCCTAGAGTGGCACAATCATTAAGAAAAACAGGTCCTTAATATCATACAAATCACGTTATGAGGATGAATGATGAATCACTACAAGGATAGCCCAAAACAAGGGACAACCTTGCGTAAGGTTTCAAAAATAGACAACAGGGCAATCCTAATCCAAAAACAGCCACTCTCTCCATTTCAAAATATAAGATGATTTAGCGGCTGCAGCAGATGGCGGCTAAAAGCGAATGCGATTTTTCTTTTGGATGGTGGCATCAGCTAGGAAAGGACCTGCGATGATACCATGTAGAAAGGCTTAGGAGGAAACGATAACCCCCTTAGGGGCCTCGAGTGCGTTATATATGATGGGAAAAGCCCCCATCATGGCAATACATATGGTGTACATATTGGGGTAGAGTATGGGAGTTTTCCTTACTAGAGTATTGATACGTCGAAAACGTATCTGCAATTTTTTATGCTCCATGCTTGTTTAGTATCTACTTTTCTTTACTTGTCTACACTTTGAGGTGTTTTTTACATGTTTTCTGATACTAAACTATTAACAAGTTGCAACAGTGCCAGATGCCGTGTTTTCTGCTGTTTTTGGTTTTAGAAAAGTTAGTAAAGAAATATTCTTGGAATTGGATGGGACAAACGTCAAAGTCAATTACTTTTCATGAGCAACAAGAAGTCCAGAGGGGAGCCGGAGAGGCCGGCCAGGGTGGCCAGACCCACCCTAGGCGCGGGTCGGCCCTGCCCCGTGCCTGGGAGGGGTCTGGGGCCCCTGGCCACCGCCTCGACCTCCCCCTTCGCCTATAAGAAGCCTACGATGCAGAAACCCTAAGCACCCGATCAAATATCCACGAAACCGTCTGTAGCCGCCGCCACCATCGTCCCTAGATCGGGGGGATCTGAAGTTCTTCCCGGCACCATGCCGGAGGGGAGATCATCCTGGAGGCCTTCTCTCCGGTATGGTGCGTGAGTAGTTCCACCTTGGACTATGGGTCCATGTAGTAGCTAGATGGTTGTATCTTCTCCTTGTGCTTTCATGTATAGATCTTGTGAGCTCCGTTCATGATCAAGATCTAATCTATTTATAATCATGCATGTTGTGTTTGAGGGGATCCGATGATATTAAGATTGTTATGTTGGTTTGATTAATGGTTTTGTCTTTATGATTCTATCATGTTTGCGTTGTTTATGATCCTGCATGCTCTCCATTGTTAGTAGCTATCTTGTCCAAGTAGTTGCTAGTGACTCTAAAAGAGGGTATTTATGCTCGATAGTGGGTTCACGCCTCTAGTTTCCAAGGGAAGTGACAGAAATCTCTTTGTTGTAGATGTGTTGTTGCTACTAGGGAGAAAACAACGGTCTCTTGTTCATGGAACATGTGGACTGTTTACCTTACACACTTTGCTTAAAGCGGTTGTCTGTTGCTTGCAACTTAATGCTGGAGGGGGTTCAGATGATAACCTGAACGTGGACTTCTAGTCATAGATGCAGTTGGATAACGGTCTATGTATCTTGTTATATTGCCCAATCGAATCTCATAGGATCTTTTTGACTAGTAATTGCATTTTTATGCCATGCTCAGTTCCTGTTAATTGCTCTGCTGTAATTTGCTTACCCTGCATGCCATGTTGTTTATCTAAGGAGAGAACCTCTTGTAAACTATGGACCCCGGTCTAATTTTTACCATTGAAACATCTTCCACCGTTACTTGTTTACTTGCTGCAAACCATTACCTTCCACACCATACGTTTAATCCTTTGTTATAACAAACCGGTGAGCTTGACTACCTCGCTGATTCGTTGGGGCAAAGTCTTGAGTTTGTGTTGTGCAGATCTTCGCGTTGCTTGCAACACCTGTGTGACATTTCCTTTCTCCTTCTGGTTCGATAACCTCGGTCTCAACTAAGAGAAAACTTGCTGCTAGCTCTTCGCACCTGCGCTTGGGGTTACCAACGAAGTGCCACGTCGAGCATCATCAAGTATGAGGCAAATATGTTGCATAAGTTTCACTGTAGGACATGATGTCCATATGAATGCGAACAAAACACTAAAATGAAAGTTCCGTCGAGATTTATGTTATCTCTAAAGCTATTTTGATCCCACAAAATTTATGAGAGAGTAGGCAAATGAATCCATGAACCGCGGTCCGTTTCAATCATAAGAACACACTTTTTACTTGCATTTACTTGTTCTTCTTTATGCATTTATTTAATCCAAAAATGCAAAACACTTTTCTTTGTTGCATGTACTAGCAAAAACCCAAAAATATCATTATCATTACATTTTGCATTTACTTTAGCTTTTGCATATATATATATATATATATATATCAATTTACTTTATTTGCATGCGTAATTACTTTAACTATTCTATTTACCTTTTTTTAATTCTAATACCAAACCTTGTGCTTGATAACCACTTTTGCAGGTTCCTTGAAGCAAAAAGAAAGGTGTTTTTTCTTATTTTCCCGAGAGTTTGATATAAACTCTCGAGTCACCCTTATGGAGAAAACAATCTTGCTACATCACTTTGTTCTTAGAATCCCAACGAATTGTTATCCACATTAATTAGGTGCCAGACACAAAGGCCTAGCCGACCAGCCCACCCCAACCGGCCAAATTCCCTTTCTTGTCTCCTCTCCCTAACACACTCTACTTCCCACGCGCCGCCACTCATCTCCTCTATCTCTCCCACTCCCCTACAACCATGCCAACTTGTTCTCTCCTAGGACGGATGGTACTTGATCTCAAGATATTTCTTTAACTTCCATTAATTCACTTCTCTCGTGGTGTTTCTTCTTATCCAATAGGCAAACCTAGAATTTTCGTCTCTCCACCTAGTGTTGGTTGGAAGGGAGGCTTAGCATCCCTTCCTTTATGTGAAAAGTTCAAACTGATCTTTGGTCATAGCTCTAATGGGTATAGGGTTCTGACATGCAGTTGGCTATCTGAAATGTTTCAAATGATCATATCCTCGCAACCCAAATAGGAAAGTTACCCAACATGCTTATATAATTATAACCCCAACCTTCAACATAACTTTTTAAATTTAGAATAGTCCCTTAGTTATTATTATTTCTGATACGGACCTTGATTTCTCAAAAGTGCACTTGCTACTGGCGAGACTTGGGCATGCAGTCATGTATAAGGCTATGTGAGAGGGTGGTTGTAGGATCTAGAGGTCAACTCTGGCGACATGTGGACACATCAAACACAATGGAAAACATAAGGATGAACATACGATTTGTGTTGCAAAAATTTTGCAACTTTTCTAGGTTCTTTCTCTTCCTTTATTAAATGGAATCGAACGCAAATTAAACTTGCTAGCGCTATCTAGGTTTTTTCAGAGAGAAGAGTACATGAAAGATTCCAACGATCATGCGTACGATGGACAACAAGTTGTAAGTAGGTTCGCAACTGAGATTTTTCCGGTTGCAATTAAAACTGAGATTTTTAAGTTGCAAGTGGATTAAAACCGAGAAAAAATAATACAAGAAGTAAAGAACATTCACAAATTGACAAAATTTTTATGTAGTACAAAATCACGAGGAATGACATCACCTGACTAAGAACTTGGTTAAATTCTCAGTCAACTAAGAATTAGCGGCAGGAAGCACAAACACAAGTGGCGTTAGCTAGTTAAGGTTTGTTGATAGAGAGGAGTGCATGGAAGATGCCAATGAGAACGCTGATGATGGATAGCACTGTGACGATCGTCTTGTGGTACCGGTAGACAAACTTGTGGATGGCGATCCACACCCACCTCTTGTGCTTATGGTCCGCAAGCTGTCTCAGTATGCCGATGTAGCGGTCATTTACATACGCGTAGCTGGTGAGACCGCCCTTAAAGAAGGCTAATGTCCGGTCGTTGGTGAAATCGCTCTGGATGAGACGCTTAGCACGCAGCTCGTGCACGTCCTCCACCCGGTCCATCAGCATCGACAAGAGGGTGAGGTAGGAGCTGACGGTGTACTCACCGGTCGTGGCTCCCAGAGGAAATGCTGTTGTCGCCTCGAAAGCTGCCATGTTGACGAGCCAGCATGCAGTGAGTTCCGAGAGGAACAACGGAGGCATGGAGAGCACGGGGAAGAGGGGACCCTTGGTGAGGGCCATGTCTTTGAACTCCACGGACCGGCTGGGAGTCAGCTTCACGCCTATCTCCGCGAGGTCCATGGCGCTTGTGACCACTGGGGGCAACGTCTCGAGTCCCCGAAGTTGAAGCTCCTTAGACGTGCTCAAGCCTCCTGACTGGTGAAAATGGAGAAGGGCAAGGAGATGCGGTGGCTTGTATCCCCCGTCCAGCTCCAGGTCCAGGGTCTTGGCTCCTATATCAGTGTCAGTGTGCAGCTGAAAAAACTTCCCCATGTAGACGATGAACTCACGCAGCACAACTCGAAATACGTCTGGCCGGCAGGCCATGAGGGTTTCCATCACAACCCAGGGGATCTGGTTCTCCAGCAGGAAGAGGTCCCTCAGAGCCGCCATGCTGTTGAACCGACATGTGAAGGACGGCGCACCACGCCCGGCGGAGCCATCATCCTGCAACAGCCAAAGCATAATCTGCAGCAGGAAGCAACCATCTCGGAACATCATGGCCGCAAAGTCAGCGAGCACGCCTACAGCTCTGCCATCCGTGTAGCAGCTTCGCCCGTCCTCCGCGACGGTGAGGACTTTCTCGTACACAGCCTCAGGCGGCTGGCCCGAGTCCATGCAGAAGTGGTATGTAGCCGCCTTCTTGATCTCCTCCATGTCCTCAAGGTCAGGGAGGCCATGGTGGTAAGGGCCTATGGCCACCATTCTTGGGATGATGTAGTCGCCGTCGTCCAGGCTACGCAAGGATGACGGGAACCTATGGATCTTGTTTGAAATGTTGGAGTAAATAACATCCAGCTTCTGAGATGCCTGGCTCAACTCAACTATTATTCTTGTGTTCATGGTTCCAAACAACAATAATCCTAAACCAACGTGCAATATATACTCACATAAACTTTTATTATCTAACTGGACTAACGAATTAGAAAATTCATGCATGGCAATGGCGAGATCTAACTAGAGTACCATATATATAGCACGCCATGCAGGCACATTGTGCTCCTCCAAGTGCATCGTCCCATCTTCAAGCAAGGTATTGCCCCATGTGCAAATAGATTCTAAGGCTGTCAGATTGAGATAGGGCCTACGACTTACAAACAATGAAGCTACGAATAACATTAAGAAAGACTTTAGAGCAAGGAATCTGGTGGAAAGAACATGTTCGGAAAGCAGCTACGTACTCATGGGAAAAGGACATGTTCGAGAAGCAGCAGACCAGCCACACTGGTGGTGCGATTCAAGAAAAAGAACGAATTGGTCTGAATTGGTTGTAGTGTATAGAACCGGTTCAACACTATATACATGGGGCCCAAGAGTTATAAAAAAGCTCTTTTCTTTGTCTCCATCCTTCCCATTTAGACGTGGTGACTGAGGTCTTTCCTGCTTGTGTCAGACATAAAGTTGTATTTAAATGCTTTGAACCGCTTTGAGTCGATTCAACTGCATGCGTCGCTTTTCTGCATGAGCCGATTCAACCAGAGCTCCACACTGTATTGAACCGATTCAATTGAGGCTATGAATCGCTTTTGGCCAACAATGTGGTTGGTCTAAGCAGTATTATTCCTATGGAAAAGGAAAAAAAGCAACCATCAATTATAAATCCGATTCTGAGATGCTTGGCTCAACTCAACTATTATTTTTGTGTGCGCACTTGTGTTCATGGCTCCAGACAACAATAATCCTAAATCAAAGTACAATATATACTTAGAGAAACTTTTAATATCTGACTGGACTAAGGAATTAGAAAATTCATGCATGGCAATGGTGCGATCTACCTAGAGTGTACATATATAGCACGCCATGCCGGCACATTGTTCTTCCACCAACTGCATCGCCCCATCTTCAAGCAAAGGTATTGCCCCATGTGCAAATAGATTCTCACTAAACAATCAATGAAGCTACGAATAACATTAAGTAAGACATTAGAGCAAGGAATCTGGTGGAAAGAACATGTTCGGAAAGCTGCTACGTACTCATGGGAAAAGGAAAAATTTATTCATGTAAATGCCATTACATGCCTCGTTAACGACGAGGTTTAAACAACGAGTGGTGCCACGGGATTGATCACTGCATATCATGTTGGTGTAACGACACTTCATGTGTCGTGGGAATGGCCACGACAGTAGCTACCAGGGGTAGCGACTGAGTCAATTGGGTAAGGACGAGTTAGCTATCTGCGGATCGAGATTGGGAGCACACAAGGTTTTACCTAGGTTCAGCCTCCCCCTAGTAGAGTGAAGAGTCTACTTTCATGCTAGATGTATTGATTAGTATATGGATTACAATGAAGTCACACTCGGCAGCTAAGCAATGAGTCGCCTATATGGGGTGTATCAGAGCGTATCCATGGAGAGAATATCCTAGGAAGGCTTATATAGTGCTACCTCGCTGGGGTTTACATAAATAACACCAAATCAGTTAAGATTTCGGTGACTTAATCTAATCCGACTGGGCCTAACTATGCATCCGGGCCTTCAGCTTCCATTCGCCGTGCTCCTTAGTCGCAACATTTCAAGTCGTCGTATCAGCGAGCCCACTCGTCGTGGGCCTAGGCCAGCCGAATCCGCCTTCTGGGTATATCCCGATTGGCATATCTCCATCAGTAGTCTCCGAGTGCGTTAGGGGTTCGATGGAGGCTTCATCTTGGCAGTCGGAGTAGGCGAGTCCTGGTAGAAGCCCACTCGAATCGATGGCGAACTCCCTTAGTGAAGAAGTTGTCGAATTTAGTAGAGGTAGTCCTCCAATCGAATCACAGCAAACATTGTGCTGGATGAGTGAAGCAACTCAATTGCACTTTGTAACAACCCAATATTTGTTCCTCAAAACTTTTTTGAGTCCTTTCCCAAAATGGCCTTGAGTTTGAATTTTCATTTGAATATTTCAATTGGATCTTATGCTTCTCTCAAATTCTTGCATCTGGCCAAGACAAGATTGATAAAAACTTTATTTGGCAACTTGTTCCTCCTATCAAGATGAACCTACAAATTATTTACCAAGCCCAAAATAATTGTATAAGCATTTCTTTTATTTTAATTAAGAAAAACCCTTTTCTTTGAGCTTACAAAGGAACCATCCTTTTTATTGCTCAGAAAATTCAAAAATTTGTGGATGATCCTCACCTCACTAGAACCCAAAATATGCAAAAATATCTCATAGGTTGTTCAAAATGTTTTGGACAGTTTTGTCCTTTTTTCAGTACAAACCCTAAGAAAAATTGAAAAACTATTTTTCAAATTGTGCAAACCTTAGGGGAATATTTTTTTGAGAACCCTCACACTACCCTACACCTACCCTAGGAAGGGTGCTTACTAGAAATGACCCTAGCTTGGCTAAACTTAAAATTCCATTTTTCGGCAGAAGTGTTTTTATGATTTTCTACATAGACCAAGTTTGGAATTTGTAAAAATCCTAGATGGATAAAAGATATGCCAGGACATTTGGCGCACAATGCAAAAAAAACCTCACTCCGTTTGATGCACCACAACGTCGGCACGGTCCTCTCACCGCCACTGGCATGCCCCGACGTGATGACCACCGAGCGGCGTTGCCGCCCGTTTGTGGTCACCGACGTGCACAAACCCGCCCCCGACCGTGCCAGACCTAGGCCCCACTGCCGTTCGTCCTCAACATAGCCAGACCCCCGAGCCCACACCATCCCCTGCTGCAGGCGCGATGCCCTGCGCGCGCACCGCTGTATTCGCCACTGTCACCATGGTACCATGATGTCGGCAAAGCTTCCCGCCCGCCCTAGCACTCCCGCTCTGTGACGCATAGCACCCAACCACACCCTGCACTGCCCCGTCCTCTCAGCAACATCGTGTCCCTATCCACCTGGCCACAACAGCCCGACCGCAAAGCCACCTCCCCAACACTCCCTCGCCCCATTAAATAGAGCCGCCCAAGCAGCCTGAGAGCCCCACACCCACTCTTTCTCCCTCCAAGTAAGCTTATCATTCAGTCCCCTACCGCGGAAATCTTAGCTTCACCACCGGAGAGCTCACCCTGGTGGCGGGTTTTTCTCAAGGAAGCACTCACTAATTCCCCAGTTAAACCTACCCCGAGAATCGCCTGAGCCTTATGAACCCGTATCCCACCCCATCTTCTCCCCTCGAGCCCTCACCATCGACTCTGATGATGACTGGGACCTCATTTACGGTGTGCATGAACTAGTCCACCCTATCTACCACCTCAGAGGGCGTGGCCTAGCTTGTTCAAGCTACCTTGATCCCCTCTCTCTCCATGTTCTCTCAGAACCCACCGCCGTGAACCCTAGCTCACTAGAGCACCGCCGATTTGAACATATCTCAAGGAGAGGAATTTTCACTTGATACCTACCAACCTACTGAAGGAAAGTCATGAACCAACCTTTCACAAATCGGGATTAATCCCCCTCGAACTTAAAACTTGAAATAATTTTGTGCATTGCATGCATGTGGCCATGGTCACTTGAGTGGTTTAAACAACGCTAACTACGCCATGTTATGTTTGGTTCCTATGAGTGTTTGCTTTCTTCCTCTTCGTCGGGGATAGGTGCGGACGAATGTCAGATGATGACCTCCGTGGTTGGGGTATTTGTCAAAAAAAAAAACGAGATGTTCCATTTGGTTCTTCATTTGCTCAGACGACTATCCCCATGTCGGAACTCTGAGTAGTTGGAGAACTCTCTGTTACTCGTGTTGTGCGTCGTGAAAATATCACGGCTTTGTGGAGACTAAATGATGCCCCAAAATCCTCACTTTCTTGTTAAAGGATGGACATAGGTGCCACTGCAGACATGTGCGTGAGAGAAAGGGACACGTCAAAGACTCCAATAACTATTTGTGACACTAATAATGTGATGACATGCTGACAGTTGATGGATGTGGTTGAGTTACTAAAAACATGACTAATAAGATATCCACCTCCATCGACTATATCAAGCCATATGGTGCCACCCACCGAGCATATTCATTGCCACAACATCTATCGTTCGCATGGGAGGACTTTAGCTTAGTATCCTATTTTCATCCTAGTTTGATGCCATCCTTGTGGTATGGTTGGGGATTTCACGAATGTGGTCTCCGGCCGTACGAAGGTTCCAGAGCAAGGCGTTGTGCGAAGTAGGAAACATGCCGGATTCACTTCTTCATAAGACATGATCTTAAGATTGAGTCGGTGGCTATATAGGGAGTGTCTGGGTAGCGAGAAAGGCAAGGGAATGGAAGCTTGTGTCATCGCCTTGGTGGTTTTAGTACTTCGGTACCGGTGGCATGAGTGGATATTCTAGCGATCTTTTAGTAAAGGCAATACTTGTTTATGAGAAACTACCGATAAGAATATTAACGATGCATTTCACGGTATATCATGTTGTGTCTATCCATCGTCACTTATCTCTCAACAAATCTGATGTCAAATATCATCGGCAACTCAACAACACTTTGTATTTGCCCATAGTCTATCAGTGATACCTGAACTAGTCTTAAAGGTTGATACTAGGGATATATAAATGGTGTTTATAATTTCACACATATATTATAGGGTTTTTATCCAAATACTCATTATACAGAACTAATACAATTATAGCATGGAAAAATAAACTTAATAATAAATATGAAATATAAAATAATACAACTTATATTGCCTCTAGGGCATATGTCCATCAGCCTCGTATAGGCCAATACTTTATGTGAAACTAGATTCACAGCAAACTTGTTGATCAAGGCATAGTTCATTGTACAAGTTGTGAACTAGTATAGCATAGTCTAGGTGGAAGTTCAACTTAACAGTCTCCACTATAGTATTGGTATATAAACAATGCTTTAGAACCATAGTAAAGCTTTGTGTGCCTCTGGAATCTGACGAGGGATTGTTGTAATTTTGCCTAAATAAGACACAACCCATTTATTTTATTGCAATAATTTCTGAAATCCCAATGGCCTATTTAGCCAATTCATACATGGCAAGAGGTGGGACTAAAATTAACTCATAGATTGCTAGTTGAGTGGGAGTTGGACGTCCTTATAATTGGTCTACTCAACCACTTGGACAAGCATGTGAAGAGAAGATACCTACACGCGCTCTCCTCCTATGTCATCCGCCTCGTCAAGACACACATATTGCAGGTTGCGGGAATGAGCCGAGCCGATGATCCACCTATGACACATGTACGAGTTGTCTTTATTTGCCACTCATGACTAGTATATGAATGAACGGTTGTACAGAAGCTGAAACGTTGTGCGTTAGTGGATGGTGAATACGAACTATGGCTGTTCGGTTTCGGCCGATGTCTATTTGGTCCGCCTCCAGGATGTTCATTTCAACTTCCTTGTTGCATGTTCTCCTCTTTGTACCATGTCTATAAGAGAGAGGTCACTACTCTCATCAGAGACACCGGTACCACAATCCAGGGGCGGAGCCAGGATTTGACATTGAGGGGGGCGAAGATACTGATGATCATATATATAAGATTTTTTTTTCTTATGAAGACAACAACGACCTATCATTTTGTGTTGGAAGGACTGTTTGGATAAAAAACATAATAATATATCAAAGTATCGACATAGAATTGATATTAATATGTAGCGCTAAATCTTAGACAATATAAAAAAAAGATTAGTTTATATTGGATTAACTTTATCTCTATGAGTATAAAGCCTGATAATTCCATTGCAGGTGACCTTCCTATTATTATTTCCCAATCATTATGCAATAAGTTGTCGTCATCATCGATCAAACATCAAACGAAAGACACATATTTTTTTATAAATTAATCAATTAGACTATAGATTATGCAATCTATCGACAAAATACTAATGATTTGGTACCTTCAATCAGAGTGAGGAAGATTGATTCCTATATTTGATGGCACAACATGCTTGTTGCTGGCGTAGCAACATGATTAACAAAGGTAGAAACTGGCAGAAAACATGGCTGGCAAGCATGGTGTCGCGGTTGCGGCATCGCGTGGTGTCTGGCTACTGAGTAGAAGAGAGCGATGGTGGCAGGCATCCTGTCAGTTGATCTGAACGATTGCATATGGTGCTAGCTATTAGGTCTAGTTACACAAACGAAGAATGCTGGGACATGTTACTACAGTTGACTAATAAAACGAATTGATGGGATACATTTGGCTTTTAATATAGAGAAGCATAACAAATCAATTAAATTTGGGCTTAGTGTTAATTAAGCCTATGAGGCCATTAGTTTAATACTAAAATCTGCACCTATGTATTGAGGGGGGCGATGGTTAGGGGGGGGGTCTAGCCCCTGCTAGCCCCCCCTTGGCTCCGCCCCTGCCACAATCAATATGACTCTAGTTCTAGAGAGTTGAGTAGTCTTCGGGTCTTCCTCATACCATCTTGCGGCGTGCACCGGGAGTCAGAACAGTAGGCCTTCAGAACCCCGCTTCATCGAGTCCTATACAAGAGAAGGGTGTAAGGTCTTTGGGTAGCACTGCAGCCGACTACTGGCTTCACCATGGACTCCTTCACAGACATTAATGACTTCTTCCCGTACGATGACTACTTCCCCGACATCGACCACCTCTTTGATGGCATGGCTGAGACAGCAACAATAAAACCATCAACGTCAACGAGATCGTTCCCTCCTCCGCATCGTATGCAATCCTCCTTCATCTTGTGCAGATAATATTTAGTGTGATACAGTTTTTCTCATATATTATGTGTAGCAACCTGTTGAAACTTTCTATTTACAATCTATCGGTTAGATCGCATAACTACTTTTATTCGTATATCATTAGTCATGCTTTATCTATTTCTTATGGATTAATGCATATGGTAAATTGCTCATATTTCCATCGGACTGCTCCCTGCCAAAAGTTGTTAAATCCTTCACATGCACTAGGTAGTGTTTCTAATCCCTGCAAATGTATGGTTTATTTTGTTAGTTACTCTGCTAGTAGTGTGGTTATGCACTTTAGATCTATATATGTACTAGGCTAACCTTGTGTTTGTCTTTTTTAATCCTTTCAAATGCACGGTGAATTTGGTAATTACTCTCCTTTTAAAGTGGTTGTGTACTCTAGATCTACATATGTACTAGATTGATCTTGTGTTGGTATCTTTTTAATTCCTTCAAATGCATGGTTAATTTGTTAAATTAATTTGCTATTAGTGTGGTTGTGTACGGAGGATCTGTATAACCATCTATATTAATAGGTTTTTATTATAGGAAAAATCTAATGACAGGCGCCGCACACGTCTCTCGTCCGTGCGGCTCGACGCGGACCGTCCGTATTAAATCGATCGCTCTCATCTCTGTCTCGTAGCCGAACCTTATCCTCTCACATTCACGGCCGCACAACCATTCCCTCTCTCTCGTCGAGTTTGCGGCCATCAGGTGGAGCACCCTCGCTCTCTAAGGCGAGGTTCTCGTCGGGGAAGGGGACGGCCCCGCCTAAGCGCGCTGCTAGGACTGGAGGCCCGGCGGCGCGCCGGCCGTCATGCGGCTGCTACAGGAGCTTCAAACGCGGAGGCGGAGGAGTCCGAACGCGGCTCCAAAGACTCGATGCTCCAGCTCGCCGCCGTCGAGGCGCAGTGGCAGCGTGGTTTGTTTCCAGTCTCCGGGACTCGGTGCTCCGGCTGTCCGGCATGACTTGTCGGGGAGGTCTTGACGCCGGTGCGTTTTTTTGCGGGGCCGGTGATGATGCGCCTTGCCATGGACGTGTTGGTGATTGCAACCTCCTCTGCATCGTTCCGTCGCTAGCGCCAGTGCGCTGAACGAGCCGGTGGACTTGCTCCACCGGCGCGGTGAGCCTGGTCGAGCTGGAACTCGCCTTCTGCATCATGGTGTAGGGCAGATCCTGGTTGAGGACGTTGCGAACCTTGCTCTCGCCGAATAGCTCTGCAACGGTCATGCTTGCTTGGCTCTGTTCCTCTATGCTTATTTCTTCTACGCTTTCATGCATGCAGCGGTGGCACCAACATCATACGCTTATAATTTGGAAATTATGGTTAATTAATCTGGCATTTGAAACCAATTAACCTGGTAATTGATTTTGTCAAAGAACATGGTAATTGTCTCATAGACAACTAATCTGGCAATCATGGCTAATTAATCTGGCAATTCTCGGAAATTCTTGAGATTTTAATCCGGTAATTACTTTATCAGAAAATATGAAGTGTTTACACACATAATTAATCGGGCAATCATGTCTAAGTAATCTGGTAATCGTGGCTAATTAATCTGATAATGGTGGCCAGTTAATCCGGTGTGTGACTAGTTAATCGGGTGAGCATTTGGTACGTGTGACTAGTTAATCTGATATGTGTGACTAGTTAATCTGGTGAGCATTTTATAAACAACACGCAACTTTAAAAATCTTGGCGTGGAAGTGTTGTGTAAATAATATTGCATTAGTCTTTTTGTAATTACTGTGCTAGCTGACAACTTCCTGGTTGCATGCGCGAGTAAAAGTGACTGCATGCGCGCGAGAACAGGACGGGTCAGCCGGTAGACTACAGCTGCACGCAACCGCCTTCTTTTTCTTGCCTGCGTGTGAACTCGGCCGGGGCCAAATATACAGCGGGACTGCCGCCCCAGGGATCGGTGGATATGCGCTTAGCACAGCCTTTCATTATATACTTGTTTAATAAGAATCTTATTTTGATAACGCTGCATAATAAGAGGAAAGGGAAGGGCAAAGGTTGCCCTGTGTTTAGAAAGCTAAAAACACCATGTCTATAGGAAAATAAGGAGGTTCGCCTTCCTTTGCCTTCTCCCACGACATCCACCATTGCACGTAAGTGAATAATTATTTTAATTTATTCATCTAAGATATTTTTCTATATGTTTTTGTTTCTCACATTGAAAAACATATTTGTACTATATTTTTATATTTTTTAATTAATATTTGTAAGAGGGAAAGTTCCCATCGTGCAACACGTGACATTTACCCTTTTGGAAGCAGTACCACGACTGGAGTGTTGCAGCTGCAGAGTGGTGACCGGCGATGGTGACCCAAGAATAAACGGAGAAATCTATCCATTTTATCCTTGCAAGATACCCCTCCGTTTTAAAATATAACATGTTTTAGATTTGTAAAGAAAATGTATCTAGACTTTTTTTAGTGTGTAGATTCAGTCCAAACTCGAGTGAACTAAAAAAAGCTAGATATATTTGTTTCACAAAGCTAAAACATCTTATATTTCAAAACGGAGGGAATACATCACAATGACGTAACCAAGAAAATATATAGATTTTCTTCATTTTGTGTATCATTCTCCTTTGAACAACTATCAAGTGAATCTATGTCACCGATATATATAAACATGTGATGTATTCTATGTGCAATTGAATAAAATTGAGGTTTTGGTATTGTATTTGCATACATCTATTAGCATTCTGGGATAGAGAGGGTTCAGAGTAAAATCATTTGCAGTGACTAATCGTTCGCAAATTCAGATGATCACATATGATGAAACAACACAAGTCGTTTGCAATCATCAGAAAATGCAAGGAACTTTTTTTCCCACGTAAACCGACTAGATGGGGACATTTACCCGATTCCCATAGTTAACATGCCTGAATCGCAATGGGTGTTGTTGTTTACCTGTACCCCCTTGTGAATGAGCGGCACTACAATGGCGTTGCAGCTACCCGGCGGTTTAGTAAGATTTGACAGATGGGTCAGCAACCAATCTAAAGATGTAATTGGTGAGACCCCTAGGAGGCACCACAGCGCTCTGCTGTTTCTGGCCGTCGAATGAGATCCTGAGGAGCATCTCGGCCGTTCCTTTGTGCTAGTACAAGTTATGTAATGGCGCTGATCTACCCGCCCGCGACTGCCATTGGGTCCTCTATTTAGTTGGTCCACCTTGTCAAACACCTGGGGTGGTTTTTGGGGTGGGTCGCACGTATGTGTGCTCGGGTGGGACAAAAAGCCACACCCCATGGGAACCTAGAGCCAATCCTCCACGGTGGAGAACCCTAGCCCCCAAATCCTCCTATGGCTCATCTCCTCCCTGCCCCCGCGCATCTCTCCTCCTCTCCTTCCTCCCCCGACTCGCCTCCTCCCCTTCCTCCTTGCCCGACAAGAATGAGAGATACGGAGAAGGAGACGGTCCTCTTTGCTCCTCGACGGCCGGGCCGTTTCAGTACCAGCGGCCGCCTCGACGGGCGAGTGGCAGCAGCACACCATGGGATGGGGGTTGACACGGGAGAGAAGCCGGGAGAAGCTATAGAGACGGAGGCGGGCGTGCACTTGACCCTCGCCGACACGTCCTTGACTCCATGGTGAATGGCGGTCGCGGCTCCAATCGTATCTTGAAGTGATTCCAGGTTGGGAGCCCCAACTCATTTCATCTCATCTCCTAGAGCAGCCTCTTATATTTCTAATTCTGTGTTGGGATCTGAATCTATTTGGTCCAGTTTTTTGTTCTAGGTTTTCCTCTCTAGGCTCTAGCAGAAAAAAAGAGTTTTATGTTGATGGTTGATATTTTGTATGGCTTGGTGCAATTTTTTGCAGTTTGTATATGGATCTATGTGATAAAAGTCACAAGAAGGGGATTTATTGGAAGAAGGCAACCACGGAGAAATGGATGATTTTGATGTACACGGCCTATTTGATGAAATGCAGGTAATAAGGATGCTCTTTATTTCTTTTTCTCCATATCTTTTAAGCATCTTAGTCGTCATGGTGATTCTATGGAGTTTGGTGAATGGGTACATGTAAGGGGAGCTGTCGGGTTTTACCATCGTATTAATTATCATTTACTAATATTGTATTTCCAGCAATGAAGGTGACACCACGGTGCATGTAGTCCTGGTTTTTATGTAGTCGCTCCTAGCATGTCATTCCCTAGGGGATGGGCAGTAGCAGCAGTCGGTACCAGTGAGAATGGGAAGCTCTTCTGCAGGTTTTAGTGTTATTTTTGATTCAAGTGAAGTATATACTTCCACCTAATAATTTGTTGTTATTTTTTAAATATTTAAACAAGTAGTGTTCAGTTCATTTGAAACAAAATAGTTGATACTAGAACCTTGAGAAAGAAGTTGATACATGTACAGAACAAATAGGCAGCATTGAGTTCACATTCAGTTAGTTCGGCTATTTAAATGTTATTTTGTCCTTACTACTATGATTTGTTTTTGCAGATTATGTTGTCCTATTTTGGCGGGGCGTGTCGCTGCATGGATGCTAAAAAGGCCTATTTTCACCGCATCTTCACATGGACGTGCCTCTGCAGCTAATCTGCCATAATTGGATCAGAATTATAAATGTAAGTTTCCTTACACATTCTCTCTTCTCTATTAAAGCACATCTCTCTGTTCCCGTAGCTCAAATGGGTTACCAGTAAACCTATCACCGTTCTTATTGCAAACTTTTTGGCTGCGAGTAGATGATATACATAAGGCCTCCAGGGAATAATCAGAGGGAAAGTTTGAAGGAGCTTTAGATTATATTGACGATGATTCCTATGGTCAAGTGTATGCTCAGAGGTATCTAGAGTCTATACAAATCTTGGATAATTTTTTAGTATGATCTTTGGGTGATTCTTTTCTCTTATCCATTATGTTATTAAAAGGATAAATATTAAGATTTTTAATGATGGCACGATGATTCTGAATTGTTCTTTTCATTATTCATTCTCGACTATACTCTTTTGACCATCGTATCACATTTTGTTTTTGACCTTTTAAGTACCCTTCTAGTGATCCATGTGCTCAGTACCTATACTTTTTGTGTTTGTTTGTCTCACAGATAATGATGATTGCAAGCATTGAGCTGCACTTATGTGGGTTACTTTATTTTCTCAATCTGATCACTATTAGATTGCAAGTTCACGTTTCATTTGAATGTCAAGTTATTGCTCTCAAGTTCACGTTTATGCATCTTTTCCAATTTGGAATAAGTCATCCAATTTAGAATTTTAGATTAGAGGAATACCGGTCCTCGATTTTGAGAAAAAACATTTACTTGTGCCATGTGGTTGATAGGCTAGAAGGTTGGAAAGTGTGGTTGGATGGTATCACTCACACCCTGGTTATGGATGATGGTTGTCATGCATTTATGTTTCAACTCAGATGCTTAATCAACACTTTACAGAGCCATTTTTGGCTGTTATCATAGACCCTACAAGGACTATTTCTGGCGGTAAATTGTAAACAGGAGCTTTTAGGACATATCCCAAGGGAACTAATTTGTCGGATGTAAGAGAATAATTCTAGAAGTACTATTTAGTTTTGCTAATTCTTAAACCATGATTTTAACTGAATAAACAAGTTCTTTCTTGGCATATCTGCAGATTGCGGTGAC
Source organism: Avena sativa (assembly GCA_916181665.1). NCBI lineage: Eukaryota > Viridiplantae > Streptophyta > Magnoliopsida > Poales > Poaceae > Avena > Avena sativa. The sequence goes on from OV702284.1 coordinate 441,355,409, forward strand.
ATCCAAAGTATGCTCTTTCTCCTAAGAACAAACCTGATAATTATATTAGGTTAGTGAATAACCTAAATAGAATATCTAGGTGCATATATGTTCTTTTACATGTACTGTTCTACAATAAGCATCGCCAGACTCTTACCTTATAAACTTAATGAAGCACATCATGATTCTGTTTTGATTCCACAATAACACGGTATGCTCTAATTTGACCTTAACGTCTGTTTGGTGCAGATGAGTTGTTCCATTCGAGTGAAACTGGAGCCTGGAAATAAGGAGATGCAGGAAGCATTCTGGTGTTATACCCATTGCATTTTTTTGCCAATGGTTGTGTGAAAACACCTGGAACATTTCTGATCCTAGGAACAGTCTGAACCAAGTCTTCACGGGCTTGATTAGTTCTCGAGAGTGTCCATGTTAGTTCCAGTAGTATCTTTCAGTGGTGTTCTCTGTATATATCTAAAAAATAGTAGCACGCGCTTTTGTATATACAATCCCTATTTCTTCTAGGCCATGAGCATGAAGAAAGAAGTTAGGAAACGTGTTAATAGTACATTTTCTGTTTCTTTTTGAATTCCAGAATCCATAGTGTAGTTAGCTATACCAGTTGTAGACTATTCATTTGCACTTAAACTTAGGATTTTCTCATTTTCAGAGATTAATTGCTATTCCATACCGGCATCAGAGGTTCTGGAGAGACGTGGTGCACAGCGGCAGCCCGCTTCTGCTTCCTCCATCCCGACCCCTCATTGGTGCGAACGATGGCAAGAGATAAGAATATGTTGATCTAAGGTGAGCCACTGCAGAAGGTGTTTTTCTTATGTTTTTTAGGATGGATTTTTAGTTCCTGTAAATAAATTTTCCACCATGGGTTCCCTTTACTGTGCCATTGATGATGTAGCTTACTAAGAAATTTTCTTTCCAAAATGATAATTTGGGTCAAATATAATTTAGTATATGCTGTTACTTACCACCTAATATGATATGTATTGAATTTACATCATACCTGCACGGTGAACCAATAGGTTAGAATTTTATACGTTTTCCTTTAATGATTGAACAATGGTTAGTGTACTGTTTAGTTAGAGCTATGTTGATCAGAACAATGTTTAAAAGGAATGAGAACCAACTCTATGTTTAAAAGGAAATTGAATAGGAGTGGCTTTGTGCTTTTGCCAAACATGCATGTATTTTGGTCTGGGTTACTAGAAAAGGTTCAGCCAGGTGCTATGCTTTACACAGTGACGATAGACGTTGGATGATAAGAGCAATTATTTATATATGTGTCAAAACAAAATTCTTTAGTGTTTTGAAGTTAGCATGAACTTCTTGAAACATTTTGAGCAACTTTATTACGTCCTAGAGTTTAAATATTTTATTCTACAAACATTTACAACTTATTTCTTCCACTGGTAGTAACTCAAGATTTTGTCATCAAGGATACTTGTCAAAAACAACATGCACCCTGACTAGATAGAGTGAAGAGGATGTTTCTTTGTTCAATACAAGCACAAAAGCCAAAGGTCGTGTCCCCAGAAGTGATAACTCGGGATTTTATCAAGTACAATGGAGGAAAAAGGGTATATATATTTTATAATACAAGCACAAGACCCAAAGGCTGCATCCCTAGGTGTGCCCTGTTTTGACAACATACAAAACCAGCCCATTAAGGTTTGCACGATTCGGAATGAGCCATGCGATATAAGAGTCATACCCGAAAAGCCGTGCTGAAGTAGAAACATGTCATTGCTTCTGTATCTTACACCGTTCGTTACTCTTGCTGCCTCCACACGAGCTATCCTTATCCATTTCCCCTTCCTCTCACGTCGCCGACAGCATTGTTGGCACCGCTCCCTATTTACTCTCTTTGTTGCTAAAGGTCCGGCCGCACATCGCTGATGGCGCTCGATCTTTCCGGATTAGTTGATTCTTCTTACTGGCTGTTTATTCTCTTTGTTATACTTCGAGTCTTGGATCGACGTCTTCGTGTCTACGGTCTGTTGATTAGAGTTGTTTTAATTAGGCAAACACAGAACCTGTCTACCCAATTTTTGTTTCCACTCTGAGGGAATTTATTTGTAAAGCGATGTCACACAGGGATGCCTAGAAGAATAAATAAAAGTGTAGCCTATTTCCAGTAATTACATATGTTCATCAGTATCAACCTATTGGCACTATAGTTTGCACTGTAAGCATGCACCAATGCATACATAGACGATGGGAACTCACTGAGCCGCACGACCAATGATAGCTTCTCTTGCTTTCTAAATACGACTGTATGTACCAGAGCACCCTGGTCCATGAGTACACTACAAAAAATTGCTGTTTTTTGCCAGCTAAATGTTAATGCACTTCTCTTTTCTAAGAACAGATACTCTTTTTAGATCTCTGTCAGTACCCTGTTAGGTATGAATAGAGCTGTTGCATTCTTGCATAAACTAAAAAGGCGCAAGAATATAGGAAGAAGCTTTCTAGATGACTTAGAAAATATAAGATGTTGATTGTGGAATAATATTTCGCAATACATATCTAGATCTAAATCTTTTATCTTGCCAACATTTTTGTAAACATATCTACTCTTCAAATAGTAATGCTAATAAATCAAAATCAGTGAGCTTGCTTATTTTGAAATATTTATCTTTCATATTTGTTCTTTGTTTGGTTCTTTTTGCAAGTTTTTATTATTTTCGTGCCTAACCTTGAATTCTTTGTCGTCTTTATATCTTGGCTTGTTCCTTTTGCTCTTCTCTCCGTCTATCCCTCTTTATTATGTTCTTTGTGGTCCAACTCTATTTGCTCAATTCTTCATCATTGCTTCTGGTTTCTTTGAGTATGGTGTTTTTTTGTATTCATACAAGTATAAAATCTGCCATAGAATGGACTTGCATTGCATGTACAGAATATGAAACAAATGTCAGTTAATGACAAACTGTGTATTGTTTATTATGCATTCATCTCCTTGGGTCTAATAGGATAATACTTCTTTCTTCAATGTCTCCAGGCCTGTGGAAACCATATAAATCCTGACCAACGTCGTTCTGAATGCAATGCTGAAGAAGTTATACCTTCCATGCCCTGAGTATAAAAACAATGATATCGGATAAGCTACTTCTAGACTAAAGTACTCTTTTATCCCTTTGCACATTTTCTCCGGTCATTACTCCCTCCTCACTCGGTGATGGGCTCTCCAGTATCCTTGGAAGCAACAAAATATCATGCTGCATCGGATGCAATCCAGTACATGGCAACCGACGAGAGAAAGGTACTTAAAGATTACAGCTATGATGAATTACAGATGCAAAGGAAGATGAACAAGTGTCTTCGGTACCAGCTGGGATAAAGGGAAGAAAAGCTTGCGAAGAGCAACAACCAGCTGATCAACGCCATAGTTGCCTATGATGTTCTCATTGGTAAGGTATATGATTCAACCAAGGGCATCTAGGAGATAGGTTCTAAGAACTTGGCTCTAGGCCATACTACCATACATGGTAAACACAATGCTAGCCTCCTTGATGTACAGAATGTGGCTGCTGATCTTAAACAGCATGAGGATGTGGCAATTGGCATGCTGCAAGCTACAGGGGCATATCCACATCACAAGGACTTGTCTGGATATGATACTAGCTGGGATAGCTCGGATGATGAAGAAAACCACTAGAAGTGTGATTCTCTCAACTTTGAGTCTGATGGATGCGATATATATGAGGATGAGTAATTCTAATGACCAATGTCGAGATTTCTACCTTTGGTGCTTTGTTGTGGGTCTAATCTTAATATAATTTTCGTGTCGTTTGTGTCTATTGCTTTATGTTGGACTGTGTGTAGTAAGTACCAAACAACTCTATTGTGAACCTTAATGGGAACGATCTTTGCTAAATCTTCTAAAGAACTTCATTAGGTTGTCATTTTCATACCGTTTTGTTGCCATTATATAGAACGTAAATTGCCGCAAATTTAACGGGATCGTGCGCCAAGGCGCACCATTAAATCTAGTTAGTGGTAGTGGCGGCGCGACAAACAAATCCTTGGGCAGGCCTTTTGTTAAACAAAGAGCTACAATTTGTTTTTGTTTTTTTTGGAGAATGGAGTGCTACAAAACAAATAATTGATAGGTAGGAGTATATTGCTCATGGAATTGGGCGGGCCTATTGGCCCTGGCACTTCTCATGGCATGTTCTTCAGTTGTGGTTGCCCGTAAATTAGTGAGCGGCGTCGCAAGACGGAGATGATGCGGGCCACGGCGTGGACCGTGTCTGCATCACAACATCAAGGCTCTCTACCCTTCCAAGCTAGTTCATCGTTTCATATGCTCCTCGGAAAATTTTCCCAGCTGCTCCTTCTGAAATCCTAAACGAAATATGTTCTATACATATGTTCGGATGAAATGGTTTACACTTCAGTTGATTATTTTTCATCTTTATTCCAGTGGATTCATGCGTAACATTGTGTGCAAAATATAATTTGTAAAAACTTCATGAAAAGAAGGACGATCAAAACTGTTTGCGTTTCTACAAATTAATCCAAAATACTCACGGATAGATCGATACTATATAACTAGCTAAAATAGATAGATGTGGCACCAATAAGTGCCCAAAGCCTCACGAAAACCTTCTACTAAAAATATTAACTGTGTACGCCTATATATCTAAAGCTACATCTAATTGATCTCTAGGAACTCCTTGATGGGGTCTTCCAGCTGCTCCATGACGGTCTCCCATCCTGCCTGAGTTGGGTTCATCTCGTCCCAGTAAAAGTGCTTGTCAGCATTCTCACAAAGCGTGTACCGGAAGTCCGAGTCGGACTCGCCCATCTGGCCACAGTAGCCCTTTGGATCCATGCTTTGGCAGCACGGCGACAACTTCTCGTCAAACGCATCCGTGTTTTCACCTACACATAGACACACATATCAAATAAATTAGAGGTTTACTACTACTATGTAAAGCTCTGAGTAGCACGTGACAATGGTGCTAGGTACTAGTAATTTGTACGGATGTGTACACGTACCGTTAGTGCCATCGATGATGTTGGTGAAGGCAGTGTTGAGGTCAATGGTGTGCACGCCGTCCATCGCTCTAAGCTGCTTCTTCAGATCATCGTTGTGGACCGACGCGTAGTGGTTGCGTCCACGGTCGCATTCGGTGAAGAGGTTCGGCACGGTCCGTGATGGCGCACAGCCGACTGGGGGAAGGTTGTTCACGAGAATCTTGGTCACCCCCATCTCCTGCAGCCGCTGCACATTAGTCACGATCTCCTCCGTCACGTTCCTGATAAAACCGTGGATCGTCGCGTTCTTGACAAAAGCGTGGATATTGGGGTCCTCGCGTTCATCACCGAGGGACGTGTAGTCGTTGCCGGAGATAGCGATGAGAGCGACGGAGTGCTCGACGCGCCTCCTTGAGATGGTTCCATCAACGATGAGGGACTCGAAAGTGTCGACCTGGTCGCCGAGGGTGGCCACCTTGCTAGGCACCTTGAACACGCCGGCGCCACCGACAGCGAAGGTCATGCCAGACTTGTCGCATGTGTTCTTCTCCGTGAGCATGTACGCCGGGGGCGCTATGTCGAGCCCCATGATCTGAGCTGCAAGCATCAAAGGATGTCCAGGATTATTGTTGGGATGCGCACACCGAACAAGTAAAGATTATCATATGCACTTCTTAGATTGATAGTATATGAAAGTATATATTTAGCTCGAGACGTACGTACCAACTAGATCGGATTGGACCATGTAGTTGGAGAAGCGGCCAGTGGGGTTCTGGCGCCCGTCGGTGAATGAGCCGTAGGGGAAGAACCATTGGCGTGTCTTCTCGGTGACGGCGGGCGTGCGCTGAAAGGGGTTCGTGCGCGGCTTGGGGGTGTTTCCGTTGTCGCCAAAGGAGTCGCCGAAGACGAAGAGGTGGCGGAACTCGGGGCGATCATCAGGATTTCGCCGAGACTCCACACGAGCGGCTGCATGCGTTATTAAGAGAAAATTAACGAGATATATAAGCTGCTGGGCATAGATCTAGCTAGAGAGAGGAACAGCGCGGCATAGACGATCTACGTACCATTGAGCGCGAGGAAGAAGAGGCAGAGGATCGAGATGATCTTCATGGTGTGGTGTGGTCTCGTCTCGCTCTCGCTCTCGCCTGGGAGGGATGAGTTGAGGATGGTCGCAGAGGAGGCGCTGGTATTTATTAGGGGGAGGTCAGGTGGGCTGTCGTAGCATGCATGGAGATCATGGGGCCGGCCGGCGTTGTGGTTGTTCTGGATTCTAGCGCTGCCTGCGTCTTGTCAATGTTCTGGACTCCGGCCGGCGGCGACCTCGTTGGGATGGTGGACTCGATTGGGTGGCCTCTCGTGGTGATTGTGGAATGTGGACTCCATCGCTATCTGCGTTCTGGTTCTAGAAGACGAACAAACACATGCGGCTACCTATAACTTCAGCACACAGGGAGTCTGGGAAATTGTGGAAATCTGTGTACTTTCAGAACCTTCTCCTACCACAGAAGGCGTCCTTGTGTGTCATGACAAAAGGTTGCATGGCACTATCTCTGTACGTCCACTTGGACCTGGTGCACGGTATGTTTATTCAAGGCTGATCTATGTCCTCGAAATAGGCTTTCGCCCCGCTTTATAAATAAAGCAACCGTCCGCAACAAACATCACAGTACAGATCCACACACACAACACATGCTGGGGCCACAGCACAAGACGGCCCAACGAAAAACAAGAACCAACGTCTCGCCGAGAGCGTGAACGCCGAAGACACTATGACGAGCTATGGGGGAGCCGCTGAGCCGCCTCCAAGAGCCGGCGGAGAGTCGCGTCCAACCTCACCATGTCCCGCTGTCTACACAACGGGTACCAAAGCTGCAGAGAAGCCAGAAAGTGGAAAACCGAGTCAGACGCACGCCGAGGGAGAATCTTCTCAATAACCATCTTATTCCGAATATTCTAGAGAGACCACGACATGGCCGCGAACACAAGCCAGAAAAGGCGACGATCCTTCCCAGCTTGGTTAGCTCGGGTTTCTAGGAATTCCCCGAGGTCATGGGCCAGCCAGTCCGGGCCCAACGCCTCTCGGACGAAATTCCACAGAAACCGGGCCGCGGGACAGCTGAACAATATGTGGGTGCCCGTTTCCGGGACCCCACATAGTGGACATAGCCCATCCCCCGGCCCATGTCGCTTGGTCACCTCAACTCCCGAAGGGAGCCTATCGCGTAAAAATTGCCACACAAAGATTTTAGTCTTCAGCGGGAGAGGGGCTTTCCAGAGGTGCTTGGTCCAGGAAATAGGCGCCTGGCCAAAGAGGGCCCGATAGGCCGAGCCAACCGAGAAGGATCCAGACGGAGTGAGGGTCCACAGAACACTATCGGGTCCGCTGGCCAAGGAGGCCGGGAGCTCCGCTCTGAGTTCCCTCCATGCTTCCGTTTCCTCCGGGCCGAAGGTACGGCGGAACGAGATGTTCCATGTACCTCCAAGTGCCGCGGAGGAAACACGGAGCACTGGGTCGGAACAGATGGCGAATAAGCCCGGAAAAAACTCCTGCAGCGGGCGTTCCCTGAGCCAGGGATCCAGCCAGAACAGGGTCCCCTCCCCATTCCCAACGGAAACGGCGAGACCATGCCTGATCTCACCCTTGACCTCCTGAATGGAGTGCCAGAATTGGGACCCCTCGCGACGATCACAGGCCAGAAGGGGCCGGCCCCGCAGGTACTTGGCCTTGATGAGTTTGAGCCATAGGCCACCATCATCCCGCAGGATGCGCCAAACCCATCTGAGCATGAGGGCCTTGTTGAACTGACGGGAAGCAAGGATACCTATGCCCCCAACATCCTTGGGGGCGCAAATGTCTGCCCATTTGACCATGTGGTATTTCTGGCGACCCAAGGAGTCTTGCCAGAAGAACCTCGACAGCTCCTTGTCAAAGGTCCCATGCACCCCCTCGGGGAGGAGGTACATGCCCATCATGTACATAGGCAGGCTAGACAGACACGAGTCGATCAGGACAGTCTTGCTACCTTTAGAGGTAAATCTCCCACGCCAAGGTTCGGACCTCGAGCGCACCCTCTCCGCGAGCGGTTCCAGGTCCCTGATAAGGATCCTGGTGTCGCGGATCGGCATCCCCAGGTAGGTGATGGGGAAGGAGGCTAGCCTACAGTTGAAATTGTCAGCTATCCTCTGTTGCTCGTCCAGGGAGAAACCCAGTGCAATGATCTCGCTTTTGTCGAAGTTGATGCGGAGGCCAGACATCTCCTGAAAGCATAGGAGGAGGAACTTGAGGTTTGCAATGTCCAGGGTCGAGCCTTCAATCATGATCATCGTGTCATCAGCGTATTGAAGCTGGGTGATGCCTCCCCCGGGGATAAGGTGGCCTACCACACCGGAGATGTGGCCGGCCGCCTTCGCTTTCTCAAGCATTTCCGCGAGGGCATCGACCGCGGCGTTGAAGAGGAGGGGGGACAGGGGGTCCCCCTGGCGGACACCACAGGAGGGGCGGAAGTAAGGTCCGATCTCGCCATTGATGTTAATCGCATTGCTCCCGGTCATGACGAACTGCATTATCCAGGTGATCAGGCGGTCGTCAAATCCTCGCCTAATGAGGACCTGACGTAGGAACCGCTAGTCCAGACGATCATAGGCCTTCTGGAAGTCCAGCTTCAAGAAGATGCCCTTAAATCGTCGGGACTTGATCTCGTGGATGACCTCATGGAGGGCCAGTATCCCATCATGTATAAATCTGCCCTTTAGAAAGGCGAATTGATACTGGTGGGTGAGGCGCTCCATGACCGGGGCGAGACGAGAGGCGCACACTTTCACGAGGATCCGTTGGATGACATTGAGAACCGTGATGGGTCTGAATTGGCGAACGTCCGAGGCCCCCAACACTTTGGGGATTAGAGTGATCACACCCAAATTCAGACGCCCCATCACAAGAGTGCCGGTGTAGAATTCCTGAAACATGGGCATGATGACCGGTTGGAGTTCCCTCCAGAAAGTCTGGAAGAAGGAGACCGGGAGGCCATCGGGGCCCGGGGCGGAGTTGGTCCTCATGGCCTTCACCGCCCGCTCAACTTCCTCTGGTAGGAATGGGAGGGTGAGCTCCACATTCTCGTCAGCTGTGACTCTGGCCCCACTAGGCCAAAAGTCGTCAGCCAACGCGACCCCCGTAGGGGGTCCTGCCAAGAAGAGCTCCTTATAAAAGGAGTAAATATGGGCGGATAGCGCCCCCGGCTCCTCCAGGAGTAGCTCCCCGTCCCAGAGGCAGGGGATCGAGCATTTCCTACGGCGACCATTAGCCACCGCGTGGAAGTACGCTGTGTTTGCATCTCCTTGGAGAAGCCAGTTCTGGCGGCTACGCTGTCGCCAGAACAACTCCTCCCCCCTGTAAATCTCGACGAGCGAGGTCTCTAAGGCATAACGGTGGGACCACTCATCCGCTGAGAGGCCCGCCGAGTCTGCCGCCAGGTCCAGCGAACGGATCTCCTCCAGTAACGAAGCCTTCTGGAGACGCGTCGCTGCACCCAGGTTGCCCCCCAGCCCTTCATGAATTGGCGGGCCATCTTAGCGCAGTGGTGCTAGACGTCCACCGCATTAAAGCGTCGGGGCGGGGTAGCCGCCGCCGCCAACCACTTGGCCTTTACCGCGTCCACAAAACCTGGATGTTGAAGCCAGAAGTTCTCGAAGTGGAAGCGATTCAGTCGTGGTGGTGAACTCCCCCCCCCCCCCCCCCCCCCCCCCCCGTCGAGAGCAGTAGTGGAACATGGTCTGAGCCAACCCTGGTGATGGCGCGGAGAGAGCAGAGAGGGAAGGCGACTTCCCAGTCCACGGAGACCAACACGCGGTCCAGGACGCTCCTGACAGGGTCAACCCTGTTGTTCGTCCACGTGAAGCGGGCTCCCACCCTCGTGATCTCTCTAAGAGCGAGATCAACGATACAATCGTTGAACATCCGCATGCGCGGGACATCCACGTTGTGGGAGCTCTTATCCGCGTGGGAACGAATCAGGTTGAAGTCACCCGCCACAACCACCGGTGTGGAGCACCGTTCAACCTTAGCCTTTAGTTCCTCAAGAAAGGCTGGGGAGCGGCTATGGTCCGCGGGGCCATAGACGATGATGACCTCCCACCGGAGGTTGGAGCGTCTATGGGTGAGCGCCATGCTCACAAAGAATTCCCCGCGATCCATATCCTCCACCTCGAAGGTATCCTCCTTGGCGCCAAGGAGGATACCTCCAGAGTGACCCACAGCCGGAAGCCAGTTCCAAGCGAACTTGTGTCACGACAAGCCCTGGAGCTCCGAGATCTAGAAGTCATGTTTGATGGTCTCCTGGAATCCTACGATGTCAACATTCTCCTGGCGCATGTAGTCTTTAATCTGGCGTCTCCGACCGTCATTCCCAAACCCCCGGATGTTCCAGATGAGTGAGACGATGGCAGGCCAACTCATTGGACCACCTACTCGGGTTTGGTCCCCTTCTGGGGGACAGATCAAGTCTTCCGGGACGACGAGGGCAGAGAACTCTGTCTAGGCGGCCTCCCTAGAGACCCCCCCAGCTAGGGGGTTCTCCTGGGCGACGGCAGAAGGGCGCTGCTGAGGAGAACCCACCATCTCGGATCCGGGATCAGATGTCCCAGTTCCAGACGGTGTCGAGGTTTCCCCCTGCTGGCGTGCCGCACGTGCACGCGGAGCGGCGAGGGACCCCTCGTAAATCTCCCTAGCTCTAATCGCCTCAAGCTGCTCGAGCTTCGGACCACGCTCCCCGCGGAAGACCACGCTACTGTCCGCAGCCACTTGTGCGAGATGCTCGAGAGGGAAGTCATCTAAGACCGAGAACCTGGAACCTGATGGAGAGGATAGGGGGGCAGAGGGGCAGGAGGGAGGTGCTTTCTTGGGGGTACCTGAGTCAAGGTTGCGTGCCGCAGTCCTTTGAGACGCCAGCTGGGACACCGTAGGCACCACCCCCGGGCTCTCCGCTCTGGCCCGTGCTAGACGTGCACTCTGGCGCGAGGGTGGAGGCACCGGGCGGGGAGGGCGAGGCTGACGAGTCTTGGGGCCAGCCGCGGGGGTGATGGGGAAGACCGCCGCTGGCTCCTCCGGGTGCGGTGCCGGGGTCGCGAGGACCAGGGACGGGGATCCCCGAGGCGAGGCTGGAGTAGAGCCTGGGGACAGCGAGTAGCAGAGGACTCCTGGGGAGCGGGGGGACGAGGGGGCGATGACCACCATCCCCACGCTCCCGGAATCCCTGTCGAACTCCAACTGTGGCTCCTCTGGTGCCTCGTCGGGGGTCTCCGCGGAGAGCGGGCCTAGGGCCATGTGGCCGGTGAACCCCTCAGCTTGCCTGAAATTGGAGCCGTACTGAGCGATCTGGAGGTTGAGAGGGCCCTGTGGGAGGGGCAGCAGGGGCAGCTGGTGGGAGGCCGACGTAGTCGCAGCGGTCGAGCCCGCGGCCAGGGGGCGGGGGAGAGGGAACCGGAGTCTGAGACTCCCCTCCCAGGTCATCGTCGTCAGAGTCCTCTCCCGATGAGCTCCCCCCTCCTGTAGAGTGGTCGCCGAAAGGGGGGACCGCGGGAGGGGGGGGAGTCCATCAACGGCCTGGTCCTCGTCTAGCTCCACTGTCAGGATCCTCCCCTCCATGCCGAAGTAGAATGGTGGGAGAGGCCCTGGGAGCAGAGCCGGGTCCGGGCAGAGCACCTGCATGCGGATCGGTCCCGCCCCCAAGCGTGAGGACTCGTCCACCACAACCAGCTTACCCACGGCCTGAGAGACAAGCTCTAGGATGGGCAACGTCCACACACGCGCCTCCTCCGGAAAGCCGAGGATCCGCACCCACACCACCGAGAGCGTCGAGGTCGTCGCGGGGTGGGCTGTCGAGGGCTCGATGGAGATCTGCACCTTGCTGGACGGGAGGGTCAGGGCGGTACTGCAGGCACTGAAGGAGAGGATCTCGGCCGACGGGAAGGACACCGCGAACTGGGTCGGGGAGATCTCCCGGGCACTCCAGGTGTGGCCCGGCATCATCTGCCGAAGCTCCTCCTGAATGAACTCCGCAGAGATCACCACCGAGGCTGGGAGCTCCTGTCCCTCCACCACGGTGATCAGCGCCAAGTTCTTGGGCACCGACATCGCCACCCTCCCGATGTCGATGTAGTAGAACCCCCCGGCAATGGAGTGTGCAAGATACTCCAACTGCTGGGAGGCCCGGCGAGGGGGGGCGACACCGAGATGCGCGGTGCTAGGGCCGGGAGCCGACGCCGACTTCTTCTTCTTCTTTTTCTTCTTCGCCGGTTCCGGGGGGGCGGAGGTGAGCCACGCCTGGGGGAACGAGGACGGGGAGACTCCCGGTCCCGGCGCCACTCCGGAACAGCCCTGCCCGCCTCCACAGGGGCCCCCTCCCTCTGAAGCAAATCCTGCCGAAACCGCTGCTCCGCGCGGCGCCCCTCCGGGGACGGCTGCCTGAGCGAAACGGACCAATCCGCCCGTCCCTGAGCCCCCCGCCCGCGCTGGTCCCCGTGGGGGGGCGACCGGCCATGTCCCTGCGAGCGGACGGGGGAGAGGGGGTGTCTCGGGGAGCGTTGCGGGGGCGGAGAGCGGCGGCCCGGCGCCCTGTAGGGCTGCGCCCGGGGCGGCCGCGGCGGCGAGGCGCGCCGAGGCGCGGCGAGCCGGCGACCTGCGGCGCGGCGGCGGCGGGCTCCGGCGGGAGGGCGGCGGACTCCGGCGCTGGGGCGGCGGGCTGCGCGGGCGCTTGCGCGTCAAGGCGTCCGCGTAAGTCATGGCGCCGGCGGCGGGGGAAGCGAATCGGCGGCCAACGGCGGGACGGAGGGAGGAGGAGGGGTGCAGAGAGGCGGCGTCGGGGAGGGAGTAGAAACGCGGGGCGCCACGATGGCGCGGTGGGTCCACGCCGAAACCCTAATGGGACGAAGTCCCGCGTCGGCCCCACCCTAGCCCGTCCGCCCCTGCAGGCGGGCCACTCGGCCCGCAACCTGACGTCCTGCCCGCGCCAGGCCTGGATCGGGATTGGGCCGGCCACGGGCCCAATCCCCACCCACGGCCCAGCCACAGGGGAACCGACCAGGGACGCCCCGACCCAGGGACCGGGCGCCGCCGGGGAGGAGGTCGCCGGCGCCGGCGCCGACGAGGGATGGATCTCCAGGGAGGACCCCAGTGATCCCTCCGTCGCCGCGCGAGTGTCAGCAACCCCCTGCCTCCGAGGTGGCCCCTGTGGCGGCGAGGACCGGCAACTGCGGGGAGGAGCCGAGCGAGGAGCCGGTGGCGGGGGAGGGGTCCGGCGCGGCCGCGCCGTCGGTCTGGGGGAGCGGATATGGCGCGCCGCCGCCAGGTACTCCGCCAGCGTGGGAGATGCTGGGGGCGAGCACCTGCGGGTCGCCTCCGCCGCCTCCTCCTCCTCGTCGGCGACGTCCGCCCAGCGTCGGCCACGGAGGTCCGCTGCGGTCTCCGTCATGGCGCGCGACGGCGAAGGAGCCATTGCCCCCTCGGTCGAGGTCGGGGAACCTACAAAGGCAGTGGCTTTCGCCGGGGGGGAAGGAGAAAGGACCTGACGGCGACGACGCGCAGCAGAGCCCGAGGAAGTCCTCCAGGCTGATCTATGTGCAGGCGTTGAACCCCAATAAGGCTTGTCTTACGCCCTATTGCTAGCTATTCGAGTAAATTGTTGGTATGATTCAAAGATTTCAGAAGTTTTAGAAATTACTTTTTCCAAATTTATCAAAGTTAAATTATTTCATCCAACTCCATCGATGTTAAACAAAATCAACCAAAATTTAATTTGGCTAAAACAAACGACGTCTCTACATATGTAAAACTCCGATGAAGTGTTTGACCATTGTTCGTCCCTCTGTTGGTCATTGTGGTCCGAGATAGTATATATTGACAGTGGCAAAAGTTCGACCATAATGATGGCTATTACTACCCGTAGCAACACACGGTCATAATAGTCATTTGCAAAATGCATGTCACAATATCGTGTGAAATAAACCCTTGCTAGATGTGGCTTCATGCATAATACTCCATGCAAACGGCCGGGAAGGCCCTAATATTACCTGCTGTTGTTCCGCAGCGGTTGCTGTTTTGGGGGGGAAACCATCGGTTGGTCGTGGCTGACGATGGAGGCGGTGAAGCTCCTGTGGCATGTTGGAGCTGCGGCAAAGAACGGGAGATGCAGATGCCATATCTGCCACCGCCAACTGAAACAAATTCATAGGCCTGTTTTTTGCACGACCTGATATGGTCCTCCCCCAAATCCCCAATGTTGGCACCGCCACGGGCCCTTCCGCGCCGGCTCTACCCCTGTGGTCATCTTCCTCGAGACCTCATCCCTTCCCCCGCTCAAGCCTCCCCCAACCACCTCCACCGGCGGCGGGGTATTGATCTGGACCGGGCGTTCGCGCGCGAGGCAAGAAAACTTGGCGGCCTGCGAGCACGGCCCCGACGCCCGTCGCCTTGTGGAGCCTCGCCCATCACTTGCACCGCTACCGTCACCGACCACCGTTCTTGGAGCCGCTCCCATCCAATGTACGGCCTCCTCAGGAGCACTGGCCTCCATGGAAACAGCGGCAAAAGGAAGAAGCATGAGTATCGTTGTCGCCGACGAGGACGGCAGGAAGGAGCGGGGCAGGGAGGACCTTTCCCAAGCAAATCAAGGATACAAAGAATTGGGTGATGGATTTGGGCTTTATAATCTCTAAATTTGGGATTTTTGGTGGAAGCTTGGGTAGTTGCGGCGACGTGGCCTAATCGACAGCGAGCGGAGGTGGGTTGACCTATAGAGGGAGCTTCAGGGCGAGGCTAGAGGAGCGCGTCCGCGACATGGAGTAGAGGGGAGACGTCGACTGATTAGGCGGCGTGCTGAGCAGGGAAGCGGGCGGCGACCGGTGTGAGAGGTGGAGATGGCGAGCAAGGTGGGAGGCGGTGGTGCTAGGAGCACGCGGGGCAGCCAGATGCTCGAGGGAGTGGCGGCCGACGAGAAGAGGCAGGCGATGCGCTGGGAGGAAAACGAGACGGGGTGGGAAGGACTAGGAGGCCTTGTCGGCGGCGCTCCGCTCGGGATGGAGGGGGCTCGGGGTAGGCGTGCGTGGTGTGGGTGCGTGTGTTGTGCCCATGTGCGTGTGCCGGTTGTGTGCGACGCTGTAGGCTTAGGTGCGTGGTGGTGTGTGTGAGTGTGGATGTTCCTTCAATGTTGTCCACGCCGGGCGTTATATGCTGTAAACACTGGACTAGGTTGTATGCTGCGTGTGGTGCATAATTATATTATCTCTGTGGGAGGGTCCTTCAAATGAGAGTAAAATCATAGAATTATATCATACATGAATATGGTGCCACAAATCCCTTGCATATTCCAAAGGAAATTTTGTTATGTGTTCTCATATTCGATCTAGGATTATTTCTCAAGGAGTGTTTTTTCTAACCGATAATAATCAAGTACGTTCCCTGTACTACATGCTTTTCAGGTTGCCTAGAAAAATTCACGAAACTAAAAGAAATTTCTCTCTTCGACGAGATGAAATAAAAACTAAAAGCATATGTACACAATCTCTTGTCAGTTACATGAAAAAATAATAAGTTTTGGGAAAATTGGATTGACAAACTAAAATAAAGATTAAATTAACCCGCACCACCGCCGCCGCGCCGCGGAAGCTCCGGGTACCGCAACATACACGTGCGCCCGACGGGCAACTTCTACATCGAGATCCGGTCCGGCGACAACCACATCGTCCTCGACACCTTCGACACCGCGCACGAGGCCGCGCATGACTACGACGTCGTGGCGTGGCGGCTCAGGCGCCCGCGCTCGTCGATAAACGTCTGCGGCGTGTGGATGCGCGAGCAAGCCGAGGCGCTCGCGCCACCTCCTCGCCTATGACGGAGGAGGACTCACTTTTTGTGCCTTCAATACCTAGCAGATACATATTTTTCTCTCTTGTCGCAACTACATGATCTTAATCCAAAACGGCTGTGTAAAATATGATGATCTATTTATTCTTTGTTTTATCATTTTATCCCGTAGCAAGCATTGAGATAGTTTTAGTTTAAAAAAGTTCAACACATGTAGTTTTTAGAATTACAAATAGGTTTTAGAAAATAAGTTTAAATAAAACTAGTATCCTATTACAGTTGTCGGTGGCGATCAATGAACCACATCGTCATTGTGGCATGTTGCCGTTCGCCAAAACGTTTCTCAAGATCAAAAGGACTCACAGTGAGATCAAACTTAATTAACTAGCTAAGGTAAATAGATACTGCACCAACATTTGATCAAAACCTTACTAAAAGCTTCTAATTAAGGACTAACTGTGTATCTACAAATCTAACTGAGCTATTTGCAAATAAAAGAAAGATCTAACTATGTTCCAAAAACTCCTTGACGGGGTCTTCTAGTGCTTCATGACGCTCTCACATCCAGTCTGCATTAGAGAAGTACCTGTCGGCATTCTTGAGAAGGCGGGGTGTGACGAGGGAGAGGGCACGTGAGGCGCGTCCCAACCTCCAGGATCTATACCGCTATTCTGCTAGCCAGTTTATTTCATAAGCTCTCGTCACAAAATTTTCCTAACTGCTTAGGAAACTAGACATTTGTTTGATTATTTCCACCCTCGTTCCACTGGATTTATGCATGAAGCCGGTGTTTAAAAGAATGAAACTAATGTAATATTCCGTTGAAAACATCATCGATAAAAACATTATCAAAAGGTGGAAAAAATCACAACTAGTTTATTCATGACCAACAACCAGAACGTGTATGCTAATCAAAAATACTCACAGCAGGATAGATCAAAACTCTAACTTTTTAAACTAGATATATATCTGGCATAATAAGAACCAAAACCTAAAACAAAAGGAAAACCTTCTAGAGAGAGATCGCATTACTATGTGTGGCTATCTAAATAAAGATCTAATTGACATTGAGGAACTCCTTGATGGGGTCTTGTAATTGCTCCATGACGGTCTCCCATCCGAACTGGGTGGGGTGCATCTCATCCCAGTAGAAGTACTTGTCGGCGTTCTGGCAAAGCGTGTAACGGAAGTCCGAGTCTGACTGGCCCATCTGCCCGCAGTATCCGTTTGGATCCATGCTCTGGCAGCACGGCGCCAACGTCTGGTCGAAGAATCTTGACACCTCCGTGTTTTCACCTACACATAATTTAATAGATTAGAGATTTAGTACTACATATGATGTAAATTCAAGCTAATAGCACATGCCGACAATGGAAGTATATACCATCAACTATGTTGGTGAAGGCAGTGTTGAGGTCAATAATGTGCACGTCATCCAACGATTTGAGCATATTCTTGAGGTCTCTGTTCTGGACCTTGGCATAGTTGTTGGCACCGCGGTCGCATCTGGCGAAGCCGCTGGGCGTGGTCTGCGACGGCGCGCAGCCGACGGGGGAAACGTTGTTCACGAGGACCTTGGCCACCCCCATCTCCTGCAGCCGCTGCACGTTGGTGACGATCTCGCTGGTCACGTTCTTGACAAAAGTGTTGACGCCCATGTTCATGCCACCGGCATCTCCCACGGACACGTAGTCGTTGCCGGAGATGGCGAGGAGGGCGATGGAGTGCTCGACGTGCTTCCTGGAGATGGTTCCATCCACGATGAGGGACTCGAAGGTGTCGACCTGGTGGCGGAGGGTGGACCCCCTGCTGTTAGGGGCGTGGTACACGGTGGCGCCACCGACGGCGAAGGTCATGCCGGCCTTGTCCCAGGTGTTCCTCTCGGTGAGCCTGTATGCGGGGGGTGCTAGGTCGAGCCCCATGATTTGTGCTGGAAGGATCAAAGGATGGCAACAATTAGGATGGGCAATAAATAAGGTATAGATTTATCATGTACTCCTTCTGTTTGGAAATATAAGATGTTTTAGGTTAGTAAAGTTAATGTATCTAGACACCTTTTAGTGTATAGGTTTAAATGAATCTATATATATATACTAAAAGATGTCTAAATACATTACTTCACAAACCTAAAACATCTTCACTGAGTACGTAAATTACTAGGTAGCTGGAGACGTACCGACAAGATCGGATTGGACCATGTAGTTGGAGAAGCGGCCGGTGGGGTTCACGCGGCCGTCGGTGAAGGAGCCGTAGGGGAAGAACCATTGGCGTGAATCCTTGGTGACCACCCGTGGCTGCCGTGTGTTGCCGTTGTCGCCAAAGGAGTCGCCGAAGACGAAGAGGTGGCGGAGACGATCATCGGGACTTGGCCGAGACTCCACACGAGCAGCTGTGATTTGCCGTATTAGATCGATCCAGAAACTACAGAGAACAAAATTAACGATATAAGCTGAGTATAAGTAGAGATCGAGGCAGAGATGCACGTACTGTTGAGCGCGAGGAAGAGGAGACAGAGGATGGAGATGATCTTCATGGTGGTTAGTTCGCCTGGCGTTGGTGGAGTTGAAGATTGTCGCAGGGGAGGGGAGGCGCTGGTATTTATTCGGGCGTGGCTGTCGTCGTGGCATGGATGGAGTTTCATGGAGATGCATGGAGATACGCATGAGATGTGGCTATTATCGTAGCATGCATGGAGATAAACATATATACGTCTCGTTGTGATCGTGGACTCCCATCGGCCATCGCTGCCTGCGTCGTGCTTCTGGAAGACGCATGTATAGAACGCGTACGACCACGTATAACCTTCAGATCGATCGAGCGGAGTCGGGGAAATGGTGGAAATCTACTCCTTCCAGAACGTTCTTCAGGATAGAAATGAGAGTTGGAGAAGGCGAAGACTGCTGTTGAGGAGCTAAAACGAGTCCCTGACTGATATGGTGGCGCGCCGCCCTTATCTGGTCCGTCCAAGCATTTGCTTCAGCGATTTTGCAAATTTATATTCCTTCTAAAAATCTGTAGTTAACCCGCAATTCGTAACTTACAAAGGTAGCAGCAGAACATACAAATTTATTCCTACCAGCAATATACCGTGCATTTCTAAAAGCGCCCATTTTCAAAACAAAAAAAATCATGCATTGCTACTGCTAAAGGAAAAGGCATACTACATGTGTATAAGAGCATCTCTAACTGAAGGAGAAAAGACCCTTAGAGGATAAACTTTAGGCAGCTAAATCCCCAAGCAAAGCGTTTGCGGAGAATATTTTTAGGGAGTGCCTAGATCTTAGACGCCTGAAAATTTCTTATATCTAAGTTGCTGACATCATCATACTATTTGTGCTAATTCTTAGTTGTAATCTAGTTACAACTTATATAATTTGTACTAATTCTCAGTTGCAACCTAGATGCAACTCATTAAATTCCAGTTACAACCTAGTTGCAATTCATGTGTAAGCCCCACGTTACACGAATCGTGAGGTAAATCCAATGGTGAAAGAGGTGACCGAGACATAAAAAGTTCTTAGGCGCATGAGAACTAGCAAATCTAATATTTTTAGTCCTAGCCTTCACGGCCCCTAAATATAGCCGCCCCCAGCCGTTGGGCTAAAAATTTAGTCCTCCACCTGCTCCACTTCTCGCCCCGCACCGTCACATCGCTTTCGCCAACCCGTCATCGACGGCTCCGGCGACCAGATCCGGCTGCCCCCGACCCGTGATATGCTTCCCCGACCGTCCTATGTTCTTCCTCGACCCGCCGGCAGCCTATTTCACCGGAATCGGACGGCACAAGCTCGAGCAAATCTATCGTCGCCCCCGACGGAATCGAGTCACCGCGGCCGGGATTCGTCGAGGTACCGCCGCGCTCCCTCTCCTCCCCACCTCCGGCATGGCTTCTTCCTCCAAGCGCCGCTACAACTTGCCGGATTTATGGTTGAAGGACCTCATGTGGGCAACCGCATCGGCACCGTATTCTACTCCGACGGTGGCAGCAGCACCTGCACCTGTAACACCTGCACCGCCACCTGCAGATCAGGCACCTGCACCATCTCCGACACCGGCAGCTGCACCAAGGTGTGTTTCTCAACCTCGTTTTCTTAGTGAAATCTCCTTAATTTCGCCGAATGAAGCCAATGCATGTTCGTTTAAATTTGTAGTAAGGTGATGAAGAGACAACTTCCATGGAGTGAGGATGAGGACAATGATTTGTATTTCTCATGGCATCATCAAACACTTGCTGGAGTGCAACAACCGCTCAAGCAATTTTGGGATGAGATCCATGACAACTTCAATCAAAGAACTAGTGGAGATGTTCGGTGCTTAACATCGATGATGAATCGGTGGCATAAGCTAGTAATGCGCCATAATCATGACGACTATTATCGCGTAGAAAATAATGGTGGAGAACCCAACTCTGATGGTTCTAGTGACGAGGTAGAAAAGCCCAACTTGTCGGGTTTATGGTGATTGTATTAATTTGTATGACTTAATGCATTATGAATCTACATAGTTTCTATTTTTTCATGTATTCATGTGCTCAAATTTGCAAATTTGGTTGAAAAACATCTTTAGCCCTCTAAGTTATTCGGGTTCGAATATGTGGCGCTAAATTTAGAGAACAAAATATAGGATTTTAAGCTTTAGGGAGACCTTCTGTCCTTTAAGTTTTTGGCTTTCGGTTAGAGATGCTCTAAGTATCGGTAGAAGGATGTCTATTTTGTTGAAGCGCATCATCTTGTCTCTCATTTTTAAATCCGAATTTTTGGCTATGCTTAGTTTATCCTGTGTCTCATCCTCATTCTTTAAAAGCGAGGTGGTCTCCTCTGTAATCTAGTGGAGCAAGGACTGAGAGGAGTCAGCGGGATTGTGTTCTGAGATGGGGTTGAAATAGAATATGGCATCGAGCATGAAGGAATTATCGATGACGGTACGCGTCACGGATGAGAGGATGAACTGGCACTCCACGAGCCGCTCAGTGGGAACGAAAGGCTGGGCATGAGGAACAGACATGAGGGACAAGGAGCGCATCTAGAAGGATATAGCGGCGAGGTTCGATTTCGATGGAGGACTACAGATTCCACCGTGGACTTAAGTACTTCTCCGAAACTCCACAGCTGGAATCTCTATCACCCTCCTTCACAATCTGTCTGCCCAATGCCACTGCCGACATTGCAAGCTCTATTAGCACCTTTTCCATGGTATGTTTGCATCAAACATCAATAACACCCTATGAGTAATGGCACGTGAGTGTTTCTGGAGGGGTTCCGAATCTCAAAGTCCCTCCGCATCAAGGCGCATCCTCAAGATCATATTGCCATATGTTATAGGAGATGCTTCTCTTCGGCCACCAGCTACAGCTCATGGTGAGACCCTAATCCCATCTTTTGTAGGTTCTTGGCTTATTTTAGATGTTCTCTGTGAAGGCAAAATATATGGAACATGTAGAAAATAAACACAGTAAAATCTTGTATCAGACAAGAATAGCCTTATTTAAATGCCTCTATAAAAATATGGTAGGCGCTGCCGCATCAAATGGGACAGAAATATGGCAGAGAGTTTTTTAGCAGGAATACCAATACTGCCCTCAAGATATCAATGTTGAGATGATTCCCCAATGCAGCTGTATAGGATACCATGGAAAGCTCTCCATAAGAAAAATAGATGCTGTATGTTCAATCTCAACTTTTTTTAATATTCAGAAAAATCTCAACATTTTTTGTAGATTATCTCCAAAAACTCTTTTACATCAAAAGGAAAACATAGAAAAAACAGTGCACTATAACTAAAAACACACCCAATTACAAGTGCAAGACTATTTACCAGCCTTATAGCACACTTTTCTGTCCAGTGAGTGGTGCTAAGAGCACAAAAGTTAATGGGACTTGAGCTCCTTGAACTGAATATCGTCGCACCCCTCGGCACCGATCTCCATGAAGGCTGCCAAAAGGCTTGGCACCAACTTGGTGAGTGCAAGCTTTAACCCAGCCGAGCATGGCCGCTCATTGTCTGCCTCGGTAGCGGCGAGCGTGGGAATGACGTGTCCTTGCAGCCATTCCTGACATGTCTTTAGCACGAACCTCCCCCTGCGGCGGAAGTGATCCTTGATAAACTCTTTGAATCCATGTGGCGGCCGGCGCAGCAGGTAGAGCATGGTCCGGAGGTTGAGCAGGTAAGCATTATCACCATAAGGAAGCGCATTGCGACGTCCTGCCAATGTGCCAATCAGGGTCTCATAAGCGGGCTCATTGTAGTAAGGTTGGTCGTTGAGGACAAGGCCCTGGATGGAGACGAGGACTTGGAGGAGGCTCGAAGTTGTTGGCGACCACACCTCGGTGCCCTCACCGCCGAACGTGTTGAGCAGGCTGAGGCACACCATGCCGGATTCGTAAAGGTTGGGATTGAGGCGTAGGCCAAACGAGTGGTAGTACGCTTGCGGTGGCTCAGATGGATAGGACGGTGGTAGCTGGAGGTCGAAGAAGAAGAGGCCATCCTGGTATGGCGTGCCACTCGCGCCCACCATCACCGCCCGGAGCAGGTCCATCCTGTCGTCAAACGCACGCACGTGCATGGTATCTAAAAGTATACATGCAAAATAGATTGATATGTCAATTTCATTCACGGTGTTATTACTGAGACACATAATATATCCATGTTCCAAATTCTATCGTGTGTACCTGGTAAGTCGTTCTGTAGTATTTTCCACTCTTTCTGCACGGCCTTGACCCACCTCTTTCCATAGCCGCTGCCCTGCAGATGATTTGTGAAAGAACGAGAATATTGTTTAATTGATGATGTCATCACTGATGATTTTGGATATATAGAGAGTACTATATATATAGTGTGCTGTGTCTAATTTTGGATATATATAGAGAGTACTATATATATATATATATATATATATATATATATATATATATATATATATATATATATATATATATATATAGTGTGCTGTGTCTAATTGATGATGTCATCACTGATCGAAATTGGTGCATGAGCACACACGAGTTGATGCAAAACCCCTAGCTGGTCAGCTAGTAAGGATAAGAACATAGATAATGCAGGGTTTCTAAGTCGAAATATTTGGAGAATTTAAAACATGTTTTAAAAGGTGGAAAAAACATCATACAGTGAAAGGTCTTGGTGCATGCGCGTACCTGTTCCATGGAGTCAAGATAATGGTGATCCAGAGGGCTCTTCACAACATCAAAGTGTGGGAACTTAGACGGATCGTCATCTCCATTATTGGCATCAACCTTGATCACCACATCCTTGGTAGAGTCGTTGTCACTATCATCATCAGTGATTTCCCCGCTTCTTGTATCCGCCACATCGCCGGTTAAAAGAGGGCCAACTAATTCATTTGCAGAGCCATCACCGCCTTGAACCTTGTCGTCTTCAACATTTGTAGCATTTGTTGGATCATGTTGATCATTGTCCTGTAATTGTATATAATTTATTTTGTCACATCATTACTAGGGTATGCATGAAACGTACGTTATTAACAATGTTTTAGTAGATGTATAGTTATAAGGTGTATGCATGAGATAATACTTCTAGGAAGATACATACCATGTTGACATCAACCAATTCTTGAGGAGCATCGACGCCATCATTCTCCACCCAGCCGCTCATTTGAGCCCGCAGTTGAGTGTAGTGTTCGTTGTTGGCGACACTGATCTCATGGGGTAATACCTGAAACATCATATAGAAATTAAGCAAATGATTAAATCGACTAGAGAGATAAGTGATACCCTACTATACTACTCCTGTGTATTGAAGTGGAGATGCATGCTACACACGGCCATGGCCATGGGCGTGCATGTTACACTCATACCGTTGATGTGCTGCCATCACCCCACTTGACTTGGACGTGCCCATCGAGAAGATCAACGACTTGTCCGACCAATGAAAGAACAGTTGAGGCGCTCTTCGCCTGCAGTGGTTGCTGCTGCGCTATTGGTGCACTTTCACTTGCATCTGATGGTAGACGAACTACAACATTTCCGTAGAAAACAGAGTGATCGGGATCCATTGCCAACTCAAACGCACTTACAGTATCGTCGCACTCGATCTCCCAGTTGTCTTCTTCCTTGAACCACGACACTTTCACCATGTGCTCTTTAGAATTCACGCTTCTGACAATACCGACGCGTCTCTTTGATCCACCAGCTGCAACACCCGCTACGTCATCATCTCTAGTAGCATCAACATCGGCTGGAGAGTTGTCGACAACATACTGTCCAGGGAAAAAATCAAGGTCGTTCAGGAACTCGACGGGGGAGACTTGCGCTGAGTGTGCAATGGTCTGTCGGGTGCCGTCCTGCCACAACACCTCGACGGAGGTGCATGTGTGAGAGACGGTCATGGTGGGTGGTGCCGCCGCCGACGATGGTTGCTCATCTTGGTTGTCATTGATATATGTACTAAGAAGAAAGCAGCGGTCTCCAAAACGCCACGTGCACTCGGGTGCGGAGCAGAAAAGAGTCACATTGTCAGGATTCTGGTTGGCCGGAGGGGCCGAATCCATGCCGTCGTGTCCGGCAGACGCGATCCAATAGACAAGAACGTCGGTCATCTCCACTTTGGTCACCTTGCCTTCTTCACGATCCGGGTTCCACTCGCCGTTTAGCCACCGTGCCTCCATGAAGATGGCCGAGGAGGAGTCGCGGCCGGTGAGGGTGAGGACGCGCTGCCCTGGGTAGAAGGCCACGTTCGTCTCGCGGACGTAAGCATGTGTCGTCTCGTCCAGGAATAATAGCTTCTCGCACTCCTCCTGGGTAACCCTGCAGACAGCACCGTCGTCGAACGAGATCTCGACGTCCACAGACACCTCGACCACCCGGCCCAGCCACCGCCCGGACACGACGTAGTCACCAAGGCTGAGCGCACGGACGCGCCGCAGGTCAGCGGGCGACACGTTGTTGACGACCTTTGTTGGTCTGAGGCGGTCATTGTGCTGGACGACGTGGAGGGTGGTGGTGACGCCGGTGATGACTCCAACCCGGCCACCGTAGTCGGACACCGACTCAACCATCTTGCCGACGTAGAGAAAGCTCCTGTCAATGATGCCGAAAATGTCGCTGTCGTTCTTGGTCACCAACGAGCCGTCGGCGCGTAGTATCGTGATCCGGTCGGCGTCCTCCGCGGCAAGAGATAACACCATGCCGCGGTCCGCGAGCTTGTGACTGCCAATGCGGAAACTCACCACGTCTAGGAAACATAGATTAGTTTTTGTCAAGGCGGCGGCCTGCTCGTCGGCGACGACGGTGACGTCCATCTTGACTACCAGGTCGATTTTCTTATTGATCAATCAATATATACTCGTGGTTCTCGATTCTAGGCCGGCTCGTATATAAAGCTAGATACGAAGCAGATATATAGCGAAGAGCTCGAGTTCGAGTCGAGTTCGAGTGAGTATTAGACACGAAGCAGGAGTACTAATACTACACGACAGTGTCCGCTCGAGAACGTACGTATTCGATGCATTCACTATCCTCGTGGAGTCGTGGTGCACCTGAGCTCCAAAACATACTCTCAAAATTTGTAGGGTCATATGAAAACAATTGAGCACAAATATTCAATCTGTATCTACATCACATACCTCCAGAAGCAAAAAAGAAATTAGTATATGTTATAAATAGTAAGGGAGTATCTAGATCTCAGGCGTCTGAGAACTAGTTATGTCTAAATCGTTGATGTCATCCTAATATTTATGCTAATTCTCAGTTGCAACCTAATTGTAACTCATAAGATTTGTACTAGTTCTCAGTTATAACCTAGTTACAACTCATTAAATTCTCAGTTACACCCGAGTTGCGACTCATGTATAACTTCCATTTTGCATGAATCACGAGATAAATCAAACGATGAAGAGACAACTGAGACTTAAGAAGTTCCCAGGCGCCTGAGAACTAGCAAATCCGAAATAGTAATCCCTCTATCTAGAAATAAGTGGTTCAGAAATCATGTTATTTATCTAGACGAATGGAGTAACTATTTCAAACTAGCGTGGTGGCCGTCTCAAATGCGAGGGCACCATATCTAATACTCCCTCCATACCGGTTTAAAGGGCCATCACGTAGTTTAAGAAAAAATTGACCATATATTTAGCCAACGAAACATGAATTGTATGTCACAAAAATTATATCATTAAAAATATATTTTGAACATGAATCCAATGGTATAATTTTTGAAAATTATAATTCATATTTTGCTAAACAAACTTGTGACCAAACTTTTTTATTGGACTACATGCTGGCCCTTTAAACCGGTATGGAGGGAGTATATAGATTGAAAGTGTATTAAGAATAAAGTTACTATTTCACAGATATCACATTTTATGATAATAAATAGTACGATTATTGGACTACAAATAAATGTATGATAAATAAAGTAAGACTATAGGATTACAAATAAATGTATGATAAATAAACTATCACATATGCAATTACTTATCCAATTTCAAAACATTAAACCTTTTAGATTTTTATAGTTTTCTTGGTGAAACTTTTACTTTTATTATGTTAACATTATCCTAAAATTAAGATTAGTACGTTAACACTATTTTAGTGATATTTTTGTTCCATCCCATCCATTAACCATTTTACATGGCAGGAGTAAAAGTTAGAGAATTAAGACTTGAAGTTTTCTATAATGTCATCCGTTTTGATATAGTACTTTTATCTATCTTTGAAAATCTTTGCATGTTTTCATAATCGGCAATAATTCATTTGATATAAACACTAAGACATGTATTTGTGGTTCCATTTCATATGAATATACGGCTTGGATGACATGGCTGCACCTTTTTACCTAATGTTCAATTTTTTGAGTCACTGAAGGACTGTGCTCTTATGTTGACTCCTCAACATCATAAAAAAGGCACATACAATATTTAAAATATGTCTAATCATGCAAACCATAAAATATCCACCAATGCAATTTCTAATAAAAATTTACACATTTTAGGTCCACTAAATCCGATCTAACCCTGCTGCGTAAACAGATCGACCAATCGCGTCGACCGCGGTGCGGACTGAAACCCAGAATACCCGGGGATACGGCGAGCGGCGAAGAGAATGTACCTGTAATGGCAGGGTGAAGGGGTGTCTTTGGAGACTCGGAGGGGAGAAGACGCTAGGATTGGGCACGATCTGCGGCGGAGGGAGACGGGGATCAGATTGGAGTGTGGGAGCAATGTTCGTTAGGCTTGGCCCATTCGGGCGCTCGTGGGGGCGCGAAGAAGTGTGCGGCGAAGCGATGGATGAAACCAGCGACATATCAGCCGACGATGGAACGCGAAGTAGTAGAGATAGGTATTGTGATAGTGTTCTCGAAGTGCTTCTCACTCCATCTTTAAATTTCTTGCTTTTCTATAGTAGTGGCACATGTTCTCTAGGCAGCAAACACGGAGCATTTGGACATCATTCTTCAAGTCATACCCATTTTTTTTTTGTTTTCTCTCTTAGGACTTTAATGTATTGTTGTCCTAGCGGACTTTAATTTGGTTTTCTTTGTTTCGAAACCTATATCGGATTTGGATGGTTGTGCGTTATTTATAAAGTGAGGCGGAACCTGTTTCAAGAAGGTGTATGACATAGATCCTAGAAATATATTTAAAAAATATAGCTTAACCAAAAATTATCATTTTATATATTTATGCTGGGCAAAAAATATCTGAAAGATTGGCCTTGTCAACAACATAATCTTATGAAGAGCCCAAATTTTACCAGGATTCTTCTGTTTGCATCAGGAAATGAAATTACACCGGTGAACAAGGGTATGCATCACCGAAGAATCAAACAATTTAGTTTCCTCTACAGAT
Organism: Avena sativa; assembly: GCA_916181665.1. NCBI lineage: Eukaryota > Viridiplantae > Streptophyta > Magnoliopsida > Poales > Poaceae > Avena > Avena sativa. The sequence continues at coordinate 441,383,062 of OV702284.1, forward strand.
CGAAGGAGCGAGGGTAGAGGGCATGCATCTTGGGATGCAAGCACGGCGAGCCCCTCCACGCCCTGGCGTGCAGCCGGAGCGTCTCCCGCGCCCTCTCCCTCGTCCTCTCGTCGCACCAGTGCTCGTCCTCCGGCCCCGTCCCAGGCGCGGACGCCGCCACCAGGCACAGCTTCCCCACCGTGCCCGTCGCGGCCATCTCCCGCACCACCTCCGCCGTCGCCGCGTGCCGCGCCACGGACCGCAGCACCCGCACCGCCTTCCCGCTCGCCGCCGCCGATGTTCCGACCACCTTCTCCCCCACAGCTGCCACCCCGGCGCCGTGCGCCACCAGCGCCGCGCGACCCTCCGCGCACCCGCACAGCCGGTCCAGCGCACACAGCGCCAGCTCGCACCACGACCGCCGCCACCCGCCGTCCGCGAGCAGAACGTCCACGAGAGCCGCCACCGCGCCAGCCTCCGCAGCCTTGATCCGGTTCCGCCCGTGCGAGGTCGCGCCGGCCAGCACCCGCAGCGCCGCCTTGGTCGTCGAGGCGCCACCATCGTCGTCGCGGAGCAGACGCACCGACTCCACGAACACTTGTTCCGGGAGGAACGCCGCCCTGCTCGGCACCATGCACGCCGTCACGTCCGCGAGAAGCGACGCCGCGCGCGCCCGGGACGCGGCTTCAGCGTCGGAGCGCTGAAGCATGGACACGAGCGCGTCGACGAGCGCCATGCCATCCCTGTCCACGACGCGCACCAGGCACCGCTCTGACTCTGAGAGCCGGAGCGAGCATATCACGTCCAGCGCCGCGTTTGCAGTCTCCGGGGCGGAGGTCCTGACGAGAACGGCGAACAGCGCGTCTGCTACGCCGGGGAGCGCAGCAGCAACGAGCTCCCTACCCTGCTCGCCCTCTGCCACCGCATCCCTGATCTCGCGCAGCGTGGCGAGGGTCTCTCGATCCCGTCTGTTGACGTCGGCGAGCAGGGACACCAGCTTGGCGAGGCGCGCGCGGTTGTCGTCGGCCGAAGCTGTCTTCAGAGGCGTCGAGACGCCAACGCGCTGCGCGAGGGCGTCGGGGCGGTGGATCGCGCACCAGGAGTGGATGAGGCGGCGGAGCGTGTGGTTGGGCGTGGGGTCGCAGTCCGGCGCAACGGGCAGCTTGGTGAGCGGGCACGTCGCCGACTTGGCGGCGCCGGCGAGGCGGAGCCAGCGGTGGATGGCGTGGCGGTCGTAGGTGATGCCGGTGGGGAGGGTGACGGGGTCGCGCATGACGTCCAGCGTGATCGGGCACAGGAAATAAGACGGAACCTCGTCCACCTCCGCCTGCCCCTGCTCCTCCATTTTACAGCTGAAGAAGCGATCAATGAAGCAGGCCTTTCTTCTTCGTCCTCTAGCCGCTTGTGAGCTGAGAAGGAGGATGAGAGAACAATTAATGGTGGATCGATGGTAAGAAATCTTTGACAAAGTGGAGTTTTATATACACGAGTGAACACGAGACGAGACCTCGACGAGACTGACCTCGACGTTGAGAGCGAGGGGAGGAGAGGATTCAAACTGAAAGAGGTATGTACGTGTGCGCATTCCTAGGAACAAGACTTGCCAATCAAATGAATTATTTGTGGTTATAATAAAACATTTCAAAACTAGTCCAAATTGGTCAATTTCCATGTATCAATCGAATTTTTAATTACTCCCTCCGTTTTAAAATATTTCCTCTGTTTTTGTATACAAGGCCACTCTCAAAAATACAATTTTCATCTATACAAGGCCACAAACACTAATCGAGAAAAATTAACTAGATTTCTACATCGTAAAAGGGTGCTCATTAATGCAAACATGGCATGCAACCATATATAAAGAGGCACCACATGCAATTCATTTAATTATACCGGGACACGAGAGTATTTCCATATAATTAATCTTGCTATTTATTAGTTAGTTATATTTTCTTGGTATATGGAACAGAGGGAGTATAAGATATTTTAGGTTTGTGAATGAGATGTATCTAGACAACTTTTAGTGTCTAGATTCATTTGAACATATACACTAAAAGATGTCTAGATACATCTCTTTAACAAATCTAAAACATCTTATATTTTTAAACGGAGGGAGTATTATTCAATGAATGAGACGAGCTAGTAGGAAACAACGAATACTAGTGCATGCGTCCTTGGCTAGCTACGAAAAACAATTAGCTCTCGATCGATAAGGTAAATTATAAGTTTGTTTACTTCGTGTGTGTGTGTGTGACCAGACCAGAGAGGCCGAGCGAGAACGACAGAGGAGAGTTGACGAAATGGCCAGATAAAACCAAGCTCGAGAGGAGAAAAAATGGGACAAAAAACACGAAGTCTTCGACGTCTAGGAGGCTGAGGCCGACGTGGTGTCGCGCGCGTTGTAGCTTTGCTTAATTTTGGCGCGAAATTTCCGATGCATCATCTTTGTCCGCTTCCCTCCTCCTCCTCCTCCTCTAGCTGGGTTTTTTTTTTTTCCTCATGGTGAATTACTAGGTAGTGAGATACTAATCTGCATACGTAACCGTAGGCCGACAAGGCAGGCATCTTTGACCACAGCAATTGTTTAGTGAGCTTGAGCCATCTAGCTAGTTCCTTTTCTAAGTCAGGTAATACTGGGAAGTGCATTACTCCCTCCTTTCACAATTTTAGATTTAGATTTAGTCAAATTAAACTTTATAAGATTTGACTAAATATTTAGGAAAGAAATATCAACATGTATAATGTAGTAATACCTATAGTATTCGAATTATCATAAATATATTTTCATACTATATGAATTTAATATCACAGACATTGATAATTTCAACCAATTTCAGAAAATTTGACAAAGTTTGACTTTGACTAAGAGTAAACACAAAGTAAATAAAACAGAGCGAGCAATATGTGACACGAGAAAGAGCCAAATCATTGGTAAGCGTTCGGTCTCGGCTTGTGTACTACATATATTCTATCTAGCGGCCAATCTTATTTTGACTTGGGACCAATGCAAATGGGACAAAAGGAGGGAGCACAAATTGCCAAAAATGATCGAAGGTGACTATGGGCAAAGACAAACGGCAGAATTTTGTAGACACCCGAGGAACGAGATTGCACACGTACTACAACGGTACCACTCCTATTATCACACTCCGTTCCTTATACTTCTCCGTCCTAATATAGGTGATTTGAATTTGTCTAGATTTTATTTATATAATATTAAAATATGTTTAGATACATCCGAATTAAAACAAAACAAAGTCCTTAATTCAGGACGGAGAGAGTACTTAGACATGCACATGGAGTAGCATCTTCACCATGATATTCAAGGACAAGAATCATAGCCAAGATTAAACTGGATCTCTTCAACCTCGCTACTCTCACGTGCTTGCACGCTCACTCGATTTAGTCTACGTACATACTTGTGAATTTCAGAATCGTTGACCTGAACTTGACATTTTGACTTAGCCTATCCGTTGAAATCATGGTGACACGTGGATGTGGGCGGGAGGGCGGCTACGCTTGAATTCTGGACGTCGCTCCTCCTGCGTCTTGACCATTAATTAGCTCTGTGAGAATTTGCAAGTCACCCCTCCCACATGGTCGATGACAAGGGCGTCCAGAGCACGGGCTCTCGAGTGCGCGGCCGGGGAGGGTGTTGGGGGACGAACGACTCATTGGGAAATTCTTATGCAACTCTAGAGTGAAACCTGAGACAATGCAAAATCAGGTGGAGAGCACGGGCTTATAGCTCCTATGCGACGTCTTTACATGGAATTGGAAGGAAAGCGACATCGTTGAAAAGAATAGCTCGCATGCGACGGTTGTGAGGCAGCTAATATCCCAGGGCCACACGGGCCTTAAAACGGTCGTAAGGACACATTTAACTTTGTTCCAAGATTAGGTTAAGCCAAACCGGTTGGTTGGGACAGCTAGTCAAGCCAGTCAAACCAACCGCTTTCGACCGAGAGCGCGCATCACACTGACTGTAGCTTCCCCGATGGCGGCGGCGGACCTCACCCATCGTTCTCGGCGGCGGCGGCGGCACGACAATTAATTTAGGCGACAGCGCTTTCGTTCGACGGCGAAGATGGTGAGTGCCATTTGAAAGCTAATTCCTCTCCCATTCTTCTCAATTCGAGATCTAAGCGTGCCCATTGATGCTAGATTGTGGAGGCGAGGGTGTGCTGAACGGGGCGAGGGGGAACGATATGGAGCATGGAGAGGGGACTTCTAATCGGTATATCCCGTATCTCTGCACTTAATTTCTCTAAGGTTGAGGTCTTTGTTCGCTTCCGCTAGCTCATAGTGCCCGCCAAAAACAGGGGAGACGATGTTGTGCGCCAAACCTTCGAATTTCGCATCAATTTCTTCCCCTCTAGGGCTGTTTTAGTTGATGGCAGCACGCAGATCATTGAGAGAGACACGGTTGTTAAATGAGAGGTGGAATTAGAACATGTTGATCCCCAAGAGCTAATAAACATGGGAGAGGAGGCGGTGAAAATGGTGGAAAAAATTGGGGATAGTGTGGTTTGGGGACCAGAGCAAGAAGTTTCTTTGTTATGATTTGATGATTGCAAATGTGACTATGTTAGGGTTGAGACAGGGGAACATATAGTTGATGAAATCGATGAGCGAAACGGTTGGACAAGCAAAACTGTTCTGTTTTTAGCAGAGCTCATTGATCTGAAACCTGATTCGAGGGTTGGATATGTGGCCTCGAAGCTGGCTGCTCAGATGGTCGAGGATGATTGGGCTGCACAAAGGCAAGTAATGCCTATACTTACTGAGTTGGAAGTGTTAACAGTGGAGGATGATGATGCTAATGCACAAGGGGAGGCTGCAGATGGTAATGCACAAAGGATTGTAACTGTTGATTGGAATTCAGTTGAGATACGTGATCGGACTGATTTGGTCATTGCACCAATAGATGACATTGAAATGGCAAAGCTTTTTGGCATTGCTATAGATGACAGAGACAAGGAGAAGAAGAGGGATGAAGCTGCAAATCATGGTGACAACCATTTAAGAGATGAAGAGGCAGATATAGATCTAGAGTTGTTGGAAAATGCTGTAGTTCATGTAGATGATGCACATGATGATGAGCTAGTAACAGTTTATGACAAAGAGGACCCAGTTATTGAAGTTGGGAGATTGTTTCCAAGCATGGATGAATTCAGGATGTGTTTCAGGACATATGCAGTCAAACGTGAGTTTGCTATCAAGACTATGTGGACTGATAAAAAGAAGTTCTATGCAAAATTCATAGGTTATGATGGTGGTGCCAAGCCTTGCAAGTGGTATATATCTGCTAGACGCCAACCTGATGGAAGGACAATAAGAGTGAATCAAATTCCAAAACCTCATACTTGCATTACAAGTTCTCAAACAGTTACAAAGATGACATCACAATTATGGGTTGCAGAAAAGATCAAGCCCATTTTAGCCACAACACCAAACAGCACTGCAAAGAGACTGAAAATAGACTTGGAAAAGCAGTACCCCATTAAGCTGAATTATACTACAGTGTGGAAGGCAAAACAAAGGGCAATGAAAGAACTATATGGTGATTGGGCAAATACCTTTCGAATGCTTTATAACTTCAAAGCAGAAGTATAGAAGAGGTCACCTGGCAGTGTTGTGGAGATAGATACTGAGGTAACAGCTGATGGGAAAGTCTTCTTCTCTAAATTCTTCATGGTTTTAAAGCCTTGCATCGATGGCTTCAAAGCAGGGTGCCGTCCATATTTGAGTATAGACTCATCTTTCTTGACTGGAAAGTGGAATGGTCAACTAGCAGCATGCAATGCTTTAGATGGACACAATTTGATGTTCCCTGTAGCTATTGGCATGTTTCAGTCTGAGACAGAGGCATCATGAACATGGTTCATGATGCAGTTGAAAAGATGCATAGGGCCAGTCTCTCCATTGGCAGTGCACACAGATGCATGTAAAGGTTTAGAAAATGCAATGAAGATTGTTTTCCCTCATGCTGAGCAGAGGGAGTGCTTCAGCCATATGTGGATGAATTTGATCAAAAAATTCAGAGGAGATGATTTTGGACGCATGTGGCCAGCAGCAAGATCTTACACCAGACAGACACATTCATTTCACCTTGAGAAGATTAAGGCGGCATGCTCTGAGGAGGATAGGGTCAAGTTTTATACATGGTTGGAAACCTACCATTCTCTTTTATGGTACAGGTCTGGTTTTAACACTGCCATCAAATGTGATCATATCAACAATAATTTGGCAGAAAGTTTCAACAACAAAGTGAAGGAGTTAAAAGACTTGCCTGTCCATGACATGGTTGACCAGATCAGGATCATGATCATGAGGTTGTGGGAATTGAGAAGAAGGCTTGGTGATGTTCTTCAAGTAGATAAGCTTCCTGATGTTGTGCAGCAGGTGGTCAACAGGAGCAGAAATCTTGCACATTTGCGTGTTGAGAAATCCTCATTGTGGGGTGCTGAAGTCAGAGATACAAAGACTGGCAGGAGGCATGTTGTTGACACTCAATTGCATGAATGCACATGCCTTGAGTGGCAACACACTGGGAAGCCTTGTGAGCATGCCATACTTTTCTTGGCCTCCAAACACAAGCTAAATATGCACCCATATTTGCATGAGTATTATTCTGTAGCAAAATTCAAGGCTGCATATGGAAACACCAATTCCAGCACTTACAGATCAGTCTCAGTGGCCTGAAGTGGACATTCAGTTCTCCTTGTGTCCTCCTTTGATGAAAAGAAAGGCTGGCAGGCCCAAGAAGAGTAGATTCAAGGCTTGGTTTGAGAAAGGTGGGAGCAGCAAGAAGGGAAAGAAAGATGAAAAGAAAGATGCCAAGCCAAAAAGGGCCCAAAAAGGTAACAAGAATAGATGCAAACTCTGTGAAGAACTTGGACACCGAGCTGGCTCTACCAAGTGCAGATACACTTCTGAAAAGCCAAAGTATGTTCATCCAAAATCTATCCCATTTCTTGTTGATGATTTTTCTCCCCCAGCTAACTTGCTTGTTTTCAGGAGGAAGCGTGGAGAAAAAGGCCCACCTCTTGTTGTTGACGAATGCTGGCCAGTGAAAAGGGTAAGAATCAATGGCTAAAGAAAGAAGAGAACTAACCAGATCATGTTTGGTGCTGCTGAGGTGCAATCTGAACTTGTTTTGGAGGATGATGTGCAAACTGTTGAGGCTTTAGGGCACACCGTTTCTGATTTGGAAGCTCTGGTGCAAAATGAGGGGCAAAATGAGCCTGTTGTTGAGGCTCTAGTGCAAAATGAGCCTGTTGTTGAGGCTCTGGTGCAAAATGAGCATGTTGTTGAGGCTCTGGTGAAAACTGACCATGTTGTTGAGGCTCTGGTGCAAAGTGACCATGTTGATGAGGCTCTGGATCATGATCATGAGGTTGTTGAGGAGGTGCAGGAGGTGAAGGAGACTCTTGGACGTGATGTGGGGAGGCCAGATGGTAATGGTAAGAAAAAGAAGAGCATAAACCTGTTGTGTGGTGTGAAACTTGTGAAGGAGAAGAAAACGAGGGGTAAGAAGAGCCAAAAGAAATAGACTTTGAATTTGGCACTTGTTATTGTAAACATTTGTTATTGTAATAATTTGTCACTTGTTGTTGTAAACATTTGTTATTATAATAATTTGTCACTTGTTGATAATTTGGACAAAATTCAAATATGATGGTAAATTTGAATTTCAACAAATGTAGCTATGTCACTTTTCTATGTTTGTATGAGCTTCCAACGTTTTTCTCATATGTACAATACAACTCATCCTCACCCTGATCCCTTTTGTGAAGTACAACTCACCCTCACCCAAAATGAGGTAGAAATGGGCTCCAAAGCTAGGGTAAACCACCCCATTTCTAAGCAAGTTTTTTTTCGACCATTTCTAAAACCAAGTTTGATATTTTTCCTCAGAACTATGTCACATAACATGACACCATGCGAAGGTTTTGTATTTTTTTGATTTTTTTTGAATTAGTTATGCACATTTGAATGTCTGGTCAAACTTGAAGGGTTTTCATAAATATTCTTAGCTAGGTGCTGAGGCTCACAAAACTAGCATTGGATCTCTGAAGAAATAGCATGTTGTGAACCTAAAAATGATTTTTACAAAAAATCATCAGCATGAAATCATGTACATGTAGTTCATATCTTACCCACTTCCATCCGATTCGACAGGATTTGTCTTTTTCACTAGGGATGGAATAAAAGGTTTGAGATACTCAAGTTGGGAAATTGTACATTCTAGGTGGTCTAGTATTTTTGAAAAATAGGATGTTACCATTTTGAAACTTCAATTTGGTGGTTGCTTCACAAATCCCCCCCTCTTTCGGCACTCAGAAAATAGAAAATGGATTTTCTATGCGTCGAAAAGGAAAACTTTGTGATACAACATTGTTAGGCATCCCATTATAGACATGCATGCCAAATGTGGGCACATTATCACAAACTATGCCTTGATTCTAGCCATATCATTGGTCATTTGACCCGAAAGCCAGAAAACCTCGGAGGAGATAGGTCATTTTGTGAAGGGTTTTTTGAAATATGATCAATAGACCAAGTTTGATATTTTTCCTCACAACTATGTCACATAACATGACACCATGCGAAGGTTTTGTATTTTTTTGATTTTTTTTTTTGAATTAGTTATGCATATTTGAATGTCTAGTCAAACTTGTGAAACCCCGTTGACTGCATCCTAAACCCCGCTAACCCTAAGGCCGAATGTGGAACGTAGATCTAACCCTAGCGCGACACTGTGGCCGTCCGATCGCGTCTTCTAGAAGGATTCCACGGGTGGCTCTGGGCGATCCGTGGAAGGGCTTGTTCTGCAACCTGATTGTTTGGCGTCTCTTAGAAGGATTTCGTGGCTAGCTCTTGGCGATCCGTGGGATGGATGATTCTGGAATCTGATTGACTTCATCATTTTTACGTGCAACAGCGTGACATACGAGCGTGGCACACTCCATTGACCGTTGGACCGAGCGTGGCATGCGAGGGCGCTGGGCGGGGCGGGCTGCACCATGCATGCAGCTGCCCCTAGCGTCGCAGTCTAGCTATTTTACGTGCAACAACGTTGCAGCGTATTTACTCTCTCCGTCGCATTAAATAAGTGTATGTGTAACAATTTTCTTCAGCCAAACTTACTCCCCTCAGGTTCATTATAATAAATGAGACTTTTCATGATACCACATCTATGTTATTTTGCACTATGGAGTAGTAACTTAGACTAGTAACATATGCATGATACCACATCTAAGTGCATTGGAAAGATAGAAGTATACTTTTTGTGGACAAATTTTGAAGCCAAACGTACACTTATTTGTGGACAGAGGGAGTATGCATGTCACTATGACCAGCCTAAGAAAAAATATCAAAATCTAAAATATGTAATAAATATAACATACAGCGTGACACACTCCATTGACCGTTGGACCGAGTGTGGCATGCGAGGGCGCTGGGCGGGGCGGGCTGCACCATGCATGCAGCTGTCCCTAGCGTCGCAGTCTAGCTATTTTGCGTGCAACAGCGCTGCCCCATTAAATAAGTATACGTTGAACAACTTTCTTCAGTCAAACTTACTCCCATCTGGTTCATGCGCCATACAAAAAGTCAATATTTATAAATCTAAAATATCAACTTTGACTACGTATATAAGAAAAAAAATCAAAATCTAAAATATTATAAACTTAGTTTCATACTCCCTTTATTCCCTCCAATTGACATCCCTCTGATTACTCTCACCGATTTTTCTTGCGTGTGTAAAAACGAACGAGTTTGTTGCATGCGGTGTGTAAAAACGAACGAGTACCTTGGTACTAGATTCCTGCATTTATTACCGAAGTAAATCAAGGCCAAATTATATTTTCCCTTTTATTTTTCACTGCCAATGAACAACTACCTTGGACGTTTTTTTCTCTCTTTCGCACTAATGCATGCATGCATGCAGGGGGCGGGGGCGGCGGTGCAGGGTTACAGTACGTCGCATCCTAGCTATTTTTTTCTCTCTTTCGCATTGATCACGCCCGCTTTCCACTTGCAACGCAGCGCACGCGTCTCGGCGTCTGCGCCAACGCGACGCTGGATTCCCACGCCGCCCTTCACGCCCGTCCCTCAATAAATAGGCAAAACGCCTTTGCCTCCTTATCTCATCTTGCCCCTCATCTTCAACCTCGAACCCGTCCCTTTGCCTCCTCCCAGCCCCCAAACACTCCGGCGACCACGACGACCTCCCCCTTCCGCTTCCCTTCCGACACCGAAGTAAGCGACGAGGACAACCACCCGGACCACAAGCAGTGGTGGGAGCAAGAGGCGCCCACGCGCCCCAAGCGTGGCAAGAAGAAGAAGTCCCCGCCCTGCCCCTGGGGGGAGCAGGGCCCCATCGTCACCAACCCAGTCCCCCAACCTCCCCGGCGGCGGCGACCTCCCCTCTGAAGCCTACTGGGCTAAGGCGGCGAAGGACGAGGCAAAGCAGGAGGCTGCTATCGCCAGGTGGGAGGAGAAGCAGGCCCAGCGCGCCTTGAAGAAAAGGCGCATACGGGAGGACGAGGAGCAACGGGAGGCCAATGGCTGGGCCTTCCGGGAGGAGCAGCGGAAGCGGGAGCAGCGGGAGAGGCTGGCGGCGTGGAATGCCGCGAAGGCGGCTGCACCGACACTGCCTCCACCGCTGATGGAGTAGGGTAGCTAGGGTTAGGGTTTAGGCGGGGCGCCTATTCCCTTCTATATTATTGTACTTTTTTCTTTTTATTGTAATGTTATCGATCCCCCCTATCTAATATAAGTAATGTTATCCCAATATTATCTATCCCCTTGTTTTATTGTAATCTGTGTTTTATTGTATTGTCATTTGTCAAAACACCCAAAACAACAAGTGTATAAAACAAAAGACACAAAAACAAGTTCATATAATACTCGTGCAATATTTATATATTTACAAGTGTATAAAACAAAAGACACAAAAACAAGTTCATACAACACATGGTTCATTTTCAAACAAGACATTTACATATTTACATAAGTTAAAGGAGCGCCCAAGTTATGTTAGTTAAATGGATGTTCTTGGACTTCATTTATATATTTACTTTCTAAATGGATGTCCTATTTAGATTGTAACGTGGGTACCATTTTTTTGCCCAATCAACATATAGTTACTATTGGGCCTAGATACGTCCATTTTGGCCTAGCTAAGTTCTATTTGGGCCTGGCCTTTTTCAATCCTCGTCAATTGTTTTTTTTTTTACTTTTCAACCCCTCCTCCTCTCCTGCACACGGGCGCCCCCTGCACACTGATAAAAGGAACACTGACGAAACTGACGAAACTGAAGGAACACTGATTTCGAAAACAGAGCAGCTCAAAATTAGCCCAGATTTGTGTTGCATTTTATTCAAGCCAAAGACATAGACCATTACATCCATTATAAAGCATCACTCGAACACTGACTGCGCTGTCTAATGACTAACGATGAGGAGATAAACTAATCCGAGAGAAATTACACAAAAATAAAAAAACGGCCATCAGATTGTCCTGCTTCTTCAATTCGATGATTTGCCTTAGCTGCTTGTTTATCTTCTTCAGCTCGGCCTTCACTTCCGCATCCACCGTAGTACCAGCGGAAATGGGGTTGCCACATCCCAATTGCTCCACCACGGACGGGTTTTCGAGCTCCCGGGATGCTACCTCCACCCCAATTCGCTCGATGTACTCATCAAGCCACTCAAAATGCCCATATTTTGGCAGTTCCTGAAATCGCAGAGATGAACCCTAAATCCCAAATTCGATGAAATGCATGAAATTTCGAAAAAAAAGCGAGAAATTGGCGCTCGGAACACTCAGATCTCACATTTTCCGGCTCGGGCTTGCTCTCACACTTCACAAATTCCCGGCCAATGTTGCCGTTCTTGTCGGTGGATGTGACAAGCCGCTTCAGGGGCGCGGTACGGGGGCAATCGGGGCACCTCCTCATCGGCACCGCACCATACCGAGGCCATGAGCGGTGGGAGGAAGCAGAGCTCGACATCCCTCGCTGGTGTTGCCGCACTTGCTCGCCGGAGAAGAAAAAGGAAGGGGATGAGATGCTGGAACGGTGGCGGGAGTGCTCGGGTGCGGGGACGGATCGGGGCCAACGGCTCTCTTCAACCACAGGGTGGGTCCCACGATATGAGGTGGACATCAGGTGAGTTCCGCCGTGACGTGGAGAGGCTGTGGGCCCTACTGTGCTCAGCTGATTCGAATTCGTTGACGGTCTCGTGGGGTTAAGTAGAAGTGTCGCACGGGAGCTATTTGCCGCTTCAGAAGTGTCGCATGCGAGCTATTCTTTGCAACGATATCGTTTTATTTCCAATTCGACGTAAAGACGTCGCATAGGAGCTATAAGCCCGGAGAGCACTCTGCTTATTTTTTTCGTTTTTCTTTTAGTGCACGATGCAGACATATCTAAGGTGTCAAATGGTAGGATGTCACCTATATATATCCTACTTCTAGTTCATTCTGATATTTTTAGTGTAAAATAACACCCTAGACATGCATGCATGCGTTAGCGTGGTAGACACACGGAAGGGAAACTTGGCACACCTACCGTTTCAGAGTCGTACAAGTGTACAACGAACGTTCCCGTATGTAGAGAACAGAGCGATCAATCTGGATCCATTGCAAATTCAAGTGCAATCCCGGTTCTTCCCGACGTGGTGTCGAACGCGTTGTAGCGTGATCGGGCACAGGAAATAAGACAGAAATAGCCAGGTAAAACCAAGCTCGAGAGGAGAAAAACTGGACAAAAAACACGAAGTCTTCGACGTCTAGGAGGCTGAGACCGACCTGTGGTGTCGCGCGCGTTGTAGCTTTGCTTAATTTTGGCGCGAAGTTTCCAATGCATGGTCTTTGTCTGGTTCCCTCCTACTCTAGCTGAGTTTTTTGTTTTTTCTCATGGTGAATTACTAGGTAGAGACGGCAAATTAGGCCTTTCACAATGGATCGTTCTTAGCAGTGTATCCCAGACACTTTGTCTATGTGACATCATAGTTAATGAGGAAAAAGATTAGGATTGTATCTTAGCTACTCTTTTATACATGCTTAGGCCAATCAAATGAATACATGTTATCTAAATTGTTAAATGTAGATACACCACTGAAAAAATAATGCATTGGAGTCTTGACAATTTATGTCTCCTAGGATAATGTGATAATTAAGATATACTACCTCCGTCCCAAGCCTTAAAGCATATAACTTTTTTCAAAAGTCAAACCAACTAAAGTTTGATTAAGTTTTTTAGAGAAAAATATTAATATTTATAATACGTAATCCATATTTTTTTATACATCATGAAACATATTCTTACATGGTATCTATATAATACTAGCTGAATGCCCGTGCGTTGCTACGGAATAAAATTAAAAATACATACACATATTTTAAACAATTATTCTAAATTGAAAAATGATATTAAACATGAAGCCACATGATTTCCATTCATACAACGACAAATAGCTATTCAGTCGCCAACTTCTTTCATCGACACCTTAACTATACTAAAGCAAAACTACAAGAACGGTGATATCGCTGCAAGCAACTTATTATATAAAGATCACAAGTTACAAGTCATTGTGTCATCCTAAGGATGCCACCTACCATCGACCAGACCACCGGGGCCGCCAACGCCACGGTTGGCGCGGGCTCAATTAGCCGATGGCTACAAGTGGGAGCACCTAGAACACGCTACCATGCCGCCCTCACGGCCACTTCAGCCGCCGAACCGCGGGATCCAGGGTCGCCGCCCCGGCTCTTGTCTCTGCCAAGATTCTGGGGCCGTCGCTCCAGCTACCTTCTCCTCCAGCACGACTTTCCGTCCAAGGCCTCCGTGATGCACCAGCTAGGAGCTGCCAACACGCAAGGAGAGGAGGCCCCTGCCAACGTCGCCTCGCGACCGGATGAGATCTTGACACCGTCGTTAGCCACATAGTCTTTGCCGGTGACGTCGTTTGATGGCGACAGGGATGATCGGAGGTGGATGGGGGAGTGGCAGCGGTGGCTAGGATTTTCCGTGAGCCGCTCTCCTGGGAACGATGCGAGGCCCGGGTACCGACTTCATATGAGTACATGACACCTTAAGAATGTTCATTCGTCGTTCGTTATTCAGTAAACAGTGTTATTAAAAATTAGATAGCAAGAAAATGACACGACAGATCAATCTTTTTTGTTGATCGTATATACACATTAAACTTACTTAAAAGAGAAGAGATATAGTATGCGTACTCTCTATCATAAGTGCACCTAGCTTAAATCAAAATTACGTTACTACGATATTGAACAGAAAATGCATGCTTCATTCTTTTTTCCCTTAAATTAGTTATTATACGGCCCCCAACCTAATTATTGATATTTTGACAGTACTCTCTTCCAAATATAGAAGAACGGTACTAATATCATTGCACCCCATGGAAATATGGCATGTCTGTAGCATGTGCCCACATTAATGGCCACGGTAGGCTAGCGGACCTTTGCGTTTGTCGCGTGCATGTCGATCCGTCGGATCTCAGGCTCTCACGCACCGGCACCTGCACTGGGAGGCTGCGTTCGCACGCCTCTCTTGTCCACCACCACCGGAAGGGGAAAGCGGAGTCGCCAACAGGAAACGTGGGAGGAATTGAAGACGAAATAGATGATGGTTCAGAGTGATGAATCGGTAAATTTTGCAGACAGAAGGTTTCACCGAGGGAAAATTTCAGTCTATTAGACACACACCACGCACACGAGGACACACACCGGTCGATCCCGCACCTTCTCCCTCCTCTACTTCAATCTCCAATCTGACGCATGCCTCCTCGCTCGTGATCCACCGCATCTCCGCCTCCTCTCTCTCCCGAGCGCCTCCTCCTCGCCTCTAACCTCGCGCAACTCCGCGTCTTCCCCAAGCGAATCCCCTCTTCACGCGAGCACGCGCCCGAGATCCTCTCGCCCTCATGACTCGCCTCGCCTCGCTCGAACCTCGCCAGCCACCGACGCCAGGAGCACGTCCTCATCGACCCGGGCCCTGCCACCAGACGCTGCCGCTAGGAGCACGTCCTCGTCGACCCGGACCCCACCACCAGACGCCTCATCGTTGCATCCTGTAGGGTCGGGGTCGAGTAGCGTGGCTGGTGTGATGGCGATTGGAGGCGAGAGGAGTCAGAGGAGCGCGTGAAGGCGAGTTCCGGCGGCGGTCCTTGGCGGCGGGGACCGGAGGAGCTTCGCAGCGGCAAGGACCATGGGCCTAGGCGTTCAAGGTCGTGAGCGTGCAGCGCTCAAGTCAGAGGAGGCGAGGCCTACGGGCGCCATGTGGAGGCAGGGTTTGTCACTTAGCGGTGGCACCTCTTGTAATATTCTCGAACAACCATGGGCAAAACAGTCCAAATAAAATCGGAACGAAATTTTTGTAGGACGAACCTACCTCTGTTGTAAATTAGATTTATGGACTGACGTGAGAGCTAATTCTAGATGTATGCTAATGCGGCCCCGATGCGGGTTTGTTAGCCAGCTCACGTATATGTCGATCTTTTCACGGCGTGACGCAACTCTCAAGGACGGACTACAGGAGTAAAATACGCTAGCGCAACGGAAAATAGACCAAAATCCTCTCACTCTCTCTCTCTGCTCGTGCCGTTCCCCAATTCCTATCCACAATCCATTGTCTCCTTCGCTGATGGCTGCTCTCACTGTCCCACGGCCTCAGCTTTGCCCTGCCGCCTGCTCTGCCCTCTCGTTGCTCACCCCTTCGCCTCGTCTGCCATAGCCCCGACACCTTGGCGTCTCGTCTCCCATGACATTACCGCATGATACCGGCCGCCGGCGTCCACCAACTCCCAAAATCAGACGATCATGTGCCCCATCCACCTACTCCCACACGTCCCCATCGCATGCAGTCCTGAATCGGCGTTGGTCCTCAACACAGCCGCTGGCGCGTTGCATAAGGACCGGGCGATGGCGCATATCAAGCCAGGCAACCATTGCCTTCCGCGAGGACCTAGTTGCTGCCACAACCGGGGCTAGCGGCGCTCGCTCTCCCTCGCAGCCGCAATCCCCTATGTGTCGCGCAATGTCGTAGCTGTGGATCACCTGCGTCCCTAGCATGATGGATTCTAGGATGCGGCGTTGATGGGCATGGGATAGAGGGAGACAGAGGCCTTGGTGAGGAATTTGAGTGCGCGTGGACTCGGATCATACCTTGTCGCCAATGGGGATTTGTCGTTGTGTTGGACTGATGATTAGGGTTGAATAGCGAGAAAAGTAACAGGTAATCTCTATTTTCTCTATTTATATTGGTAGTTGTTGGGACAAAAGATATTTCCGTTTTATTTTGATACGGGATTATGCTATATTGATTAACAGATTCGAATACTTCCATATTATATACAACTGAATGACATCTGGACCATTATGAATCTAGATCTGTGTCAATTTTTGTTGAACAATACATACTGACATTGTATAAGTTTTCCTTTAAGATCTATCCAACATACAATAAAAAATAGAAATCATAGCTGCGTGTAGGTGATCTACTTGTATTCAGCCTTTGCTGTCAATCGAACACGAGGTTGAGTCTGTCGACAAAGTCAAGAAGTAAACAACCAACGGGATTGAGTCTGTTTGTAGCCTTCCCGTGATGGTGTGTGATTAATTGTAACGATTTGATTATAGCTTTCCATTTAATTAGCCTTTCCGTGAGGGTGTGTGATTAATTGTAAAGATTGTTTTTGATTTTCCGGTAAAGGATGTGTGATTAATTGTATAGATTTCCTTTTGATTTTTCTTGATTGTAGCATTGATTGCCTTCCGTAAGGGACGATGTGTATATATGCCTTCCGTAGGATGTAAATTGTAGGACCTAGATTGCTTCAACATTTGTTGTTTGAGGGCGACCTATGATCACCAACATCCTTTTAATAGTAAAGATGATAGTTTTCGATAGTCCTTTTTAAAAATTTGGTTAAAATTTACATGGCTTGACTTTAAAAAAAAATTATATGCGTTAAGCCTTGGATGGAGGGAGTACCCATTGTGAAAGGCCTTAATATTATATACTCCGTAGTAACTTACTAATCTGCATAGGTAATCGTATATGTCCCCTCTGGCCGACGAGGCAGGCATCTTTGACCACACTAATTATTTAGTGAGCTTGATCAATCTAGTCTATTTTTCAAGTCAAGCTAAATTGCAATTGCACTAGTATGCGACACGAGAAAAGGCCAAATCAATCTAGGTCTGTATTACATATTCTAATTAGCGGCTAATCTTATTTGACTTGCGACCGATGCAGACGGGACAAAACATGGAGCAATATTTGTCGTCTCATCTGCCAAATATGATCGAAGGTGACTACAGGCAAAGACAAACGGCATAATTTGTTATACAAACAAGGAGGACATATTGCACACCACACACGGTACGGCTCCTGTCTGTTGGACAACTCCGCTTGGTTATTGATGGCTTGGGGCCTAATAAACAACACACTTGGGTTACTTCCTTTCATCTTTGAGAAGCTTGGTCGCGTCCTCATGGAAATTAGCATAAAATGCATGTGACACAATTTACATGCCTCCTAGATGGTCTGGTAATTCCTCCTAGATGATCTGATCGTTGCATTAATATCATTACTGCTAATTAAACAACCTAGACATATTATTTTATTAAACACGGCATTTAGAGCAAGTACAATAAAGTCTAATGAGCTGACTATAAGGACTAAAATACTATTATTTTATTTAGTTGGATGAGTGAGAGAAGGGAAATGGGCCGCAACACGTGCTCTTAGACACCTTATGAGTATGTGAGATGTACATCCATGAAGCTAGCGCGAAAGATATAGCGTTAGAAGAGGAGAACAAATCGAACAAATTAAATTAAATGGTGCTACTAAATGGAAGGATCTTATCAACGTCCATGAATGCGAAGATCGAACTGTCGAATTGGCAAAATTCGGTGCCATCATAGTATCCGCTAAGTTCACGGGATGGAGATAAGCGGACTCGAACCACTGACATCCGCCACAGGATAAACCACCACCTCTCAGGCCTCCCCGGCGGGTTCTACCATAGAGGCCAACGATAGACAATAACTCCCCCCCCCCCCCCCCGAACACATCTTACAACTTTCATCGTACTGTGCTATACTGACACAATATAAGGACAAGTATATGTGAAATCTATCCTTTTTTTAGTTATTAGTTAATTTTTTTGTCCCAATCCAATCTTTCCCTTTAAAGTTAAAGGATTTCAATGGAATAAATTATTTGAAGAATCAAGATTCATAATTAATACTTGTCTTGTTTTGTTGGATTATGTCTAACTTTCTTGACCAAACTGCGAGCGTGGAGGTTTATAAGATGAAATTGTTATTCCTTGCTAGCTCTAGATCTAGTCGGTAGAGACTATAGGTTCGATCTTGCACACACACACACACACAGAGAGAGAGAGGATGAGGAGGGACAGATACCTTCTCGTGTGCTGGAGCTCAAAGAGTTGTTGGCCATCTTGGTCGAGAGGGAGAGCAAGGCTAGGGGACCTAGGCGACTGCGGCGGCGGAGCTTCCCGTGGCTAGCGATGGGAAACCCTAGATCGGTAGGGATATAGGTGGGGGGAGCGGCGGTAGCGTCGAGCCTCGTAACGTGTGCCCCGGCCCCCACCTTGTCTTTATAGCGTTGCCACAGGGGGCCACCAACCATGACTTGGTTGGGCGTCCCCGATCAGGACGCGGATAAGGAGGTCGATTGACCTGCTGGCATCGATCGTAGAGAAGTCAACCTAGCAGAAATAGGTGCGAGCGTGGAAGTTTATGAGATGAAATAGGGAAAGACAGAAGATGGAACTTAAATAAAAGGATAACTGAAGTGACTCGTCTTCGAATCTACTATGGTTAGAGTTCAAAATAGGAATAAAAATAAAGTAAATTCAAGAAGAGCTTTATTGTACCTACTAAAGAAATTAAACCCATTATCAAAGGTAGAGATATGAAAAGAGGAAGAAGTCGAGCTAGAAGAAAAATACCCAGAGCAGCCGGGTTCAACTTCTTGTGGTTTTTGGATAGCAACTGAAACGTATTTCATTTTGTCAATTCATGAGCCTACAAGTTGTTAAGGAGTGTAATTGGTTTCGCACAGGCGGCCGCCATGAGCACTAAATCCATGTGTGGGGATCATCTCCTTCACGTGGAGTTGTACACTAGTTTTCCCGGCCAACCCAAGTCTGATATCTTACCTTATGTGAGTGTGGGGTTGCATGTGTTCACAAATTCCTCATAGTTGAACGGATGATACTCTATCAGAACAAATTTTGCTTTGAATTTGGGATGTTAGAATATGATTGTGCTTGAGCACTCAATTGGGTGCGCTGTGTTCTCAGTGGGTACCTTGGTGTGCCATCCACATTGAGAGGATTACCTCTTCTGACATAAACAGTGTATGTTAAGTAGTGTCACAACAATTTTGGCAGAAAGCTTCTCACTTCAGCTAGCGTGATCTTAACCAATTCTCATAAAATGCCAAGCTAATGCATCAATCGCTCCATTCTCCATCGCTCCATTCTCCATCAATCGATCACTGGCAGCTAATATAGCAACAGATTAGCTGTGGCTAATTTGATTGGCCCTCCAATATCTTATCTTAGGGGTTCTACTATCGAGCTCTACTCTACATGGTTCATATATAGATATATTTCCTCTATTAATTGTTTTGGATTGTTGAGGCCAGGTGTAGTGCTATCGTATATATAGGCAGGTCGCCAAGTAGCCACGGTAAAATACAGCGGCATCACGAGATGAGTGTGCATTGTTATTCACAAGAGGCCGATGGGGAGTGTGTGATCGATCAGTCATGAGATCCATGATGTTACTTCACCAGAGGAGGCATGTCCCTTTTTGTCAGCCAGGCAGGTCATGCACATTAT
Organism: Avena sativa; assembly: GCA_916181665.1. Lineage (NCBI taxonomy): Eukaryota > Viridiplantae > Streptophyta > Magnoliopsida > Poales > Poaceae > Avena > Avena sativa. The sequence continues at coordinate 441,402,958 of OV702284.1, forward strand.
GCCAACTACCGAAAGTCGGCAAAATCTATTCATAAAAAACCATTGCAACAATAATTTCGACCGGCCGCACTGTCTTAAGGTAAAGAGTGCGATGCGTGGGGTCGTCTTTGTTCTGAGCTCGCATGGACGAGAAGATTAATTCCGCATACACGTTGTGTCGCCTCCTCGGGTTCTGGCACGCGACTCTATATTACCCAAGATGCATGACATGTTGTAGAAATCAGAGTCTCCAATGCGTTTCTTTATACTCCATCCGTCTCAAAATAGATGCATGTCTCCGATTTATTAAAATTTAGATAAGTCTAGACACTTTTTGATATATAGATTCATCTAAATTTTTACAAATCTAAAACATCTACTCCTATATATTAAATAGTGTCTAGATTCATCCAAATTTTGACAAATCTAAGACATCTATTTTAGGACGGAGTGAGTATTTTAAAACGAAAGGAGTATAACTTTTCCAAAGTCAGCATGGCCAGCATACAGTCGTGTATATTAACCCCACGTAATCGCACGTGAATGGGAGAAACTGTGTGTGGTATGTGATGTACTCTGTATGCAATCACGCATTTCAAACAAGCATTTTTACACATTTTGACTGACATAAAGAGGCCCAGTTTCTGTAAATGTTACTTGCTGAAGTTAGGTTAAATGCTGAGAAATAAGAATAGGAAGAAAGTATTGTTAGACTAGACAATGTTGAGTCGGTTTTAATTTGTTAAGAGTTTGTTTTGGAGTCGGTTTAAGTAATCTTGGTCGACAAGTTTTTTAATCCCATATATACTCTGTACCCCTCAAGCAATATTATTATGCAAGTCAATCAAATTTACATGGTATCAGACAATTAGATCCTAGGGCATGGCGCCGCCACCGACGCCGCCCCCTCCTCCTCCTCCCGACTACTTCACCAAAAAGGCCGCTGCCGCCGCTGCTTCCCTGGGTGACGCCGGTCAAACCTCCAACACCTCCCTTTCTCTACCCTCTCCTACCCTCCCAACTATCCACTATGCCGATACAATCTCAGATGTTAGCCCCTTTATTCCAATCACTTTAGATCTACCAAAGCATAACTACTACCATTGGTGTCATCTCTTCGAGGTTCATCTCGGTCGGTGCAATCTTCTCGACCACGTCGCCGACCACGCCGTTCCCCGGCCTACCGATCCTCGCTGGGCCAAGGACGACATTGCCATCATCCAATGGATCTACCAGCAGGTGTCCACCGAGATCTTCAATCTCGTGTTTCGCGACGCCACCAACGCAGTCGCCCTCTGGGTGGCCCTCCGACAGCTCTTCCAAGACAACGTTGACGCCCGCGTCAACACCCTCCACACCGAGCTCCGCAACACCGTCCAAGGTGACTCTCCCGTCGGTGTCTACTGTCAAAAGCTCAAGACGATCTCCGATGAACTCCAAGAGCTCGGCGACCCCGTCGACGACCGTCAACTGATCAACATCCTCCTCGTTGGGCTCGGTGACCGCTTCGAAAAGCAGGCCTCCTTTATTCCCATGATGCGGCCCCGTCCTACCTTCGCCGAGGTCCGATCTATGCTGCAGTGGGCCGACCGTGCCCTCGCAAATAAAGAGGCGCGCCATCACGTTTTTGCCGCGATCCAGCGACCTCCTGCTGCTCCTGCGCCGCCTCCTCTGTCACCGGTGCAGCCACCTCCGGGGTGGCGCCCTAGTCCGAACTACAGGGGCAAAAACCATACCTTCCGGCCGCCTCGACCACCCACGGCTCCTCCCAGTGGCCCGACGGCCCCAATGTTTAGCCGTCGATGTTTGGTCGTCGGTGTAGCGTCTGGCCGTCCGCGTATCCATCCATTCCTGTAGTGAGAGTTGTATGGTCAACTGACCACTAGGATGTAGAGATGGACGTCTGTTTTGACACCTTGGCATATCCATTAATCGTCAATCCTGTCATTTCATCCTGCCATATACAACACTCTGCCTACTAATTTGTATACTTAGGCGGACGTCTGTCTTGTCCGCCGGACGGACAGACGACATCCCTACTGACCACCAAGGTTTTGGCAAATCCTTTATCTCCCATTCCCATTTGGAGCCAATTCCACCCGGAGGGTACAGGACGTACATCGTCATCCTGGCAGTCCCCACTAGCGGCGGCGACCACATGGACTAGACGAGACTCCATGGGGGGCGCTCCTTGTGTGTGTGTGGGGGGGGGGGGGGAGGGGGGGGGGGCTACTAATCTACTTTTCTCCTATCTACGCCAAGATTATAAGGGCTAATTAAGAAAAACAGATTAGGGTTTCAATATCATCCTCATGATGTGTGGTGCATAGAGAAGATTAGTGTGGAAATCCCTTCTTGCTAGCTTGATCAATTTCAATGCTGAAATATTCTCTCAGACATCTCGGATTGCCTCTCTCTCCCCCGCCCAATGCTCTCTTATGGATCTGGAGTTGACAGGACCCAACAATTAAGTGCAACGTGAGGACAAGTTTGCACCCCCCCCCCCACCCCCACACACACACACACACATGAGCAGCCCACCAGGCACATGGATATATAATTCTTTGACATCGGGCACATGTTATCTCATAAAATTTGATACCACCAAGAGGGGCAGAAGAGCTCAGAAGCACAGGTAATTACCATGGATTCCAAGCTCCCAATTTATGGGCTGTTTGGTTGTGCTTATTTATGGCTTTTCGTTTTTGGCTTATAAGCCACAAAAGCACCTAATAGGTGTTTTTTATTTTGGATTTTGGCTTATACCATCATACTTCTATGTTCAGTTAAAAGCCAAAAGCCAAAGCCGAAAGCACCTATTTTAGTGCTTTTGTGGCTTATAAACCAAACTCTAAAAGCTAGATTTAAGCCCAACCAAACAGGTCCTTACTCCACTAAGAAGCATTGCATCAGACAGGGTAGACGCGCTAGATAAGGCGCCTAAAACTCAGCCAATCAGGTCAACAGATTAACCGAGGCTCATGCTTACTCGAAAAGGACTAATACATTGTGGCCTTCCTTCATCACCTAGAAGCTCTTCCCCTGCAATGCATTATGTGCTGTTGGCCATCACCAGAGTAGCCAATTGTGACAAACTGTCATCAGCAAAGTGGCCAATAGAGCTTAGATTTTCACCCCCTATTTTTCCATAGCCATCATATGTCCCGTAAATTTCAAGCTGCACGTTGGATGCTAATAATGAAGCGATGTCGCTGTTTGTCAATAAGTTTAATCAAAATTTGATGCAACGGCTTTGTTCCTGCAGTGAGCCTGTACATCTCTTTGTTGTCTTGTGATTTTATTGTCAGGAAATTCAAGTCGCAACCCAAGACTGATATTACTGAACTCTGCATCCTGAAAGAACCATTTTTAGTGATCCTACCTTAAGCTTATGTGCACTGAAATTGTGTCAAATGCAGTGATACGATTTTAATTGTAAGATGTTTAGATGACAAACCCTAAACCCTAAACCATAGAAACCTGAAGAACCACTTTTACAGAACTTTGTACATCCACATTGTTTAGATGCTGGTTCAGGTACAACCCAGATTGTGGGCCTATAGAACATAGAGATAGCAATCCATATATCAACCCAACTGGAGAAGGTTTTTTTTTTACAGTTTATAGGTATACAAATCCAGTTTGCAACACCTACTAGAGATGGACTTATGCATCTGTTAATTACACGACCCAACAACAGTTTGCAACACCTACTAGAGATGGACTTATGCATCTGTTAATTACACGACCCAACAATTAAAGTGCAACGCGAGGGCAAGTTTGCACACGACATGAGCACATAAAACGTCGCTACGGCTTAGTTTTGCTTTCGAGCATCCCACCAGGCACATGGATATATAATTCGACATCGATCACATGTTACCTCACAAAATTTGATACTTCCTCCGATCCATATTAATTAACTTTGATTTGTGAAAATTTGAATTAACCTATATACTAAATAGTGTCTACATTCATTCAAATCTAGACAAATTTGAGTCAATTAATATGGGCCGGAGGGAGTACCACCAAGAGGGGCAGAAGAGCTCAGCAGCACAGGTAATTACCATGGATTCCAAGCTCCCAATTTACTCCACTAATAAGCATTGCATCAGACAGGGTAGACACGCTAGATAAGGCGCCTAACACTCAGCCAATCAGGTCAACAGATTAACCCAGGCTCATACTCGAAAAAGACTACTAGTACATGAGATCGACAAGCCAAGATCACGAATGAGAGAAACGATGATCAGTTTTCTACTGTACTGCTACCATTTTAGCTCTAGTTCTGACAGAGGGACGGAGAAAGTCAAGGCCCTTGAGTTAGTCTTTGCAGCTCGCTCTGCTCGTCCAGCGTTTCCATGAGGAGAGGGGGCGCGTACTGCGCAGTCCCCTGGTGCTCCTCGGCGTCCTGGCAGAACGAAAGGATTATGGTGTCGATGGACATCTCAACGACGGCGAAGAACAGCTTGGCCACCGTGTAACCAAGGGCCCAGGTTACCTACACCATCACCAGAATACAATCGTCCTTAGCAACGGAAGTGACCTATGCCGACTTCAGAGCTAAAAATGAGGTTCAGAATTGACGAAATGCTCACCAGTACAGGAACCAGCGGGGACGATATCTTGTTGTGTGCAGACTTGTACTTGTGGGTGTCCAACATGAGAAACGCGAAGAGCGCACAGAATAAGCTGACACACAGTTTCCCGAGGAAGAGGATCACGTCTCCGATAACGTTGACTTTTCCGATGCGCAGTATGTTATTCATTATCAGACCAGTCGCAAGCGCCGAAGCTTTGAAGAACCCTTTCCCAGTGATGGCAATCTGCAACAGTAGAAGCTTTGTCAATTTAATGGTGTTGTAGGAGAACAATACAACATGAGCATAAGCTCACACATGCCAGAAACGCCAAGGCTGTTTAAAGACTGCTGCTCAGAAATAGCAACTCACGTGCTACCGTAGCACAAGAAAATTGTATCAATCAAGTATATGGAGAAGGCAGAAGAATTCAGAACTATCAGGTCAACTGTGGGGAGTGAACCAGCCCCAAATGGTAAGAACAAAGCAGACAATGAACAACAAAGCGGACAAAATGATCATCATGAACAGAGCAGACAATGATGGATATTGTGCTTCGGGGCAGGATTAATCGTCGGAATAAGAAATACTCATGCTTACCATTATATAGGCGTTTCGGTTTACAGACACGAGGGTCCAGTCTATGCATCCCAGGCAGCATTGAGATGAGGACGATGTCACTTTCCCGCAGCAGCTCTCCCGAGCAGAATCGACTAGCTTCAACTTGCGGCGGAGGCATTCTAGTATAAACCGCACCCACTCGACAGCAGATACGACAAGCGAACCTATGGCAGCAGATCCAAGGTTGTACCGCAGAAGCCGCTTGAGCGAGGAGACGACGCTAAAGAATGGTATATCGTGCTGCATCGGAATAGTTTAAACTGTCAATATAAGAATAGCTTAAATAGTCTGTAAATTATAGTTAAACCTGTGATTCTCAAGTGCGTACAGATATTTCACCACGGGCCCAGTAGTACGAAGCAACTGATCCAGCAACCACAGTTGAAGAACATGCCATAAAGAATTGGGTCGCCCAGTAACAGCCGAATAAGTGGAAAAGAATGGCAATGCCAATATGTGGGGTGTAATGGATGCTGTACCCACAACAGTTGTCACAGTTCACTTTGCCCAACTTCAGATCATACGTGCAACAATCTGTACTGCAGTCATTTCGGAGAACTTGGCCAGAGCTGAAGAGATGGAGCGTAGCGGAAAACCAGACCATATAAAAGATAGTGAGGATGAAGTAGGGCACAACTGGGAAAATTATCAACGCCTGAACTTCACCGATGACCTTTGCAGCAACCTGAAAATAGTTTTGCAAGGTTAATGCTACGAAATTATTAGGTATGTCACAACAGAAGTAGGTCGATGCATCGTGCTTTCGTGACTAAGCCATTGCCTAATCAAACTTGTACGTCCAACAGAATTACCTTCAGGACAGGTGTGGCTATCAGTATACGCCTGACAATAGCTATTGAGGACAGGAAAGCAATGATCATGATTATAGTCATCAGCACTGTCGCAGCATGAAGGTGGCTTATTTCCTGGTAAGAAGGTGAATGATCAGATAACAAGCAGCTGGATCTTGTAAGAGGTTGACTCCATTGAAGGTGCTTACCCGCCCGCTTATGTGGACATATGGATCACTTTCACCAATAACAACTGTTAAGGGGTCGTTTCCAATCCAGCCAGCTGAATGTATAATGCAGCCAGTTAGTGACAATGTCACATGCATAATATGTCAAATGGCATAGTGATAGGTACCTTTGATGTAACAGAACATAGTAACCGATATTACAAGGGCATTGAATAGCACCACTGTTATCCATGTCATGGCAGCAACAAAGTAGCGAATCATCAGCAACCAGATCACTGACAAGAAAAGAGGAAGAAGTCCACCACACACGAATAACACAGGCCAGGACTTCCCAATGTCTGCAACATATCTCTGCAAACAGAAGAAGAGGCAATTAATATCTTCATATACATATTAGGTCTCAGATGCTATACATATTGGTTCCATCCGGGGTTTATTAAAAGAAACTAGTAATGATGTTGTGGATGCTGGGCCTAAATAAACTCCTATCAGAACAATCATAGTGAAGTAAAAATCTTTTGAAGGAAGCATAATAATACAGGTGCACGTTCAGGATAAACTGTGGGAGTTCTCATGACGTTTGTGATAACAAAGAAGAAAGGGTAAATTTAAAAACCTTCAGGACTGCAGATCTTGCATCGATGGCCTTGTGGATTGTTTTATCAATAAGCATATTTTCTTCAATTTTTGCACCACCCATGTTCAGCCAATTCTTCAAAGAAACATTGGACGCCCGGGCAATATATTGGCAGCTCCAGTAGACTGAAGGGAAAGAACATTTTGAATCAGTCATCTAGTTGTACTAATCACAGACAAGCCCGAGCTGTTTTGTTAGTCCATGTGTATAGAAAGGTGTCACGAAATGGCTCGGAGTGAAAAAATTACAGGCTCACCGTTCACGCTTGGGAATATGACAGGGTAGCACGGGCCCTGAAGCTGAAGGGAACTGTTTCTCATGTCTGGTGTGAGAAACTCAAAGTAATCATAGTCCCTGTTGATCCAATCGTCGACCGAGAGCTTTATATCCCCTTCCGGATAATCACAGACAAAGTTGAGTGCATCTGGCATCGGCGTGGGGCACTCCATCAGGCAGATGGATTTTGCGTCGGCCAGGTTGACCTTGCTGCCCTTGAGCCCGCTCTGGTACACCTGGTTCGGGTCCATCCAGTACCTGACCTCGAGCTCGTGCACGTCCGGGTTGCCATGCCTGTCCCCACAAACGTTGCCTTTGTAGTCCAGCTCATATGTCAGCCTGCACGATTAAGCACACAATAAGGTGTCATTTCTGCTCATTTGATCTTCATGCAGAATCTGCTAACAGTAAGAACATTCCTGGCTGACCAAACACTGTTTAGCAGACTAGTACTACGCTTCTGACCAATTCTTTCTGATTAATCTATATGGTAATCAAAAGCCAGCAAAGGGACATCACTATCAATCAATGATGGTTTCCAAAGAGAAACCAAACGATAACGGTGGCCGCTTTTACAAACTAACTCGGTGAGATCTGAGATGACTAGCAAAATCCCATTTTCTGGACTTCACATAATTGCAGGGTGGTAGTAAAATGGTAACGATGCGCATTTGAGCAAGTTGCAATAATAATGACCAAGGCTGAATGTTACCTGTAATATCGTCCTGGAATATGATTACTTCTAGTTTAATGCCAGTGGGTGCAGTGCAATAGAGCGCATTGTGGTTTGCAAGAGCTATGTAGGCACAAAGCCAGAAAGTGTCTCGCAGCTTTCAGCCCATGAGACGAGAGCACAATCCCTTTTAGCAGTGGGTGGTGCGAGGGTTTTAGGGAGGGGATACAATTCCTAGGACCGGCCACCAGAGGCTGTCTCTCCAAAGCAAAAAAAAAGATACATCGCTATCAAATTAAGAACATTCCAGGTTGACCAAAAACACAGTTTAGCAAGGTCACTGAGCTTCTGGCCAAGTCTTCCTGACTAATCTAGATGGCAGTCAGGAGCAACCGAAGGGATACATCACTTTCAATCAATAATGGTTTCACCATGGAAAGCGAACGATAATGACGGACCTCTTAAAGAACTAAACTCGGCTCGACGACTAACAAAACTCCATCCATGGACTCTGAAGAACTGCAGAGTGGCACTAAAATGGTAGGTAGCTATGTACAAGTTGCGTAGCACACACCGAAAAGGAACATGAGCGTTCAGTCTGTGAGAGAGAGCACAACCCATGGTGCGACCGTGCGAGGGTTTTGTGGAGGGCATACAATTCCTAGGCCACCACACCCCTATTGTAATAACCACGAAAAGGACCGTCCCTCACCACTCTCTCCAGAAAGAAAGCGAAAGACACCCCCCATCTTTCTCGGTCGGGGCACCTAAACAAGAACCAGATTCGCTCTGCACTAGAAACAACATGGCCGTAGCTGCTAGTTCCGTTTCAGACTGCTACGAAGCAACACTCGCCCAGTAGGACTGTAGGAGAGCACTAAATAAACGCTCGAGACAGACACGGTAACTATTTTTCACAGTAGGAACATGAGCAAGCATTTCCCACAAAATTTTAACTAATTAATTAGTTGGATAAAAAACAGAGAGTGGCTGGAGGGCAGTTGGAAAAATGCCCGGTGAGCAAAGATCTCCGGCGTAGAAATAAATAAATGGAAGTTAATTAAGCGAGACGTAACGGTAGATACGGGCGGGCGAATCTGGAGGACGAGGTGAGTCAAGGCGGGGTGGGTGGGGTGGGGGTGACGGACGGACGGACAGACGGACCTGAGGGGGTTTCCCTGGTTGAAGCCGAAGCTGGAGTTGACGATCATGGCGACCCAGAAGGCGGCGAAGAGGACGAGGAAGGCGAGGTCGCGGCACCGGCGGTCGTGCCGTATAATGCCCAGGTTGACGCTGTCGCCGCCGCCGCGCTGCTCGGCGTCCTCCCCGCCCCCGCCGGTGGCGGTGGCCGAGGGGTAGCGGCCGATGATGGCGCCCAGCGGCCCGCCCATTCCGCCGGACTCCTCCTCCGGCAAAGAGCGTGCAGTGGTAGCTTGGCTGGATTTGGAGGCGGGGTGATCTGTGAGCGGGGAGGGGGGAGGGGAGTGTGGGGAGAGAGCAGAGCGGGGGGGAGGGGAGGGGGGACTGAGTGATGGGTGTGTGAGTGTAGATTTGGCCTTTTCTGCTGCTGCAGGCTGCAGCTCGTGGGAAAAAGGCGGAAGAGAGAGAGAGAACGAAAAACCTTTTGGTGCCCTTGGTCGGACGGACGGAGCTTCCTTTTCTTTTCGCTACTGCTACTGTGCTACTGGTAGGAACGCACAGCGGGTGTACCGGCGAGAGCGTGTACCTAGTAGTAGTAAGGGCACATCTATGTCTAAGGTGAACCTTTGTTATAAGATGGGACCCACACAGCTTATAAAAATAGCTACAATGTATAAGGTCAAGTTCACCATAAGCTGGGACCACATTTCTGCTAAAAGTACACACAAGCAAGAGAGGGAGGAGAGAATAAAATAATTGTTTATTGCTTGTAGACAACCCATAAGCTTGTAGGTCATCCTTAAGGAAATCTCCTAAAGTGAATCTACACTATGTATATAGATAACTTTATGGACTACTTTTTGGCTTATAGATAGCTTATGGACTACATAGTGGATGCCCTAAAAGCGCTTTTTTTCGATACATTTGCTCCTTCCCAAAAAAAAAAAATGTTTCGTGCCGGTTACAACGAAGTACTACCTCTATTTTAAATATAAGATGTTTTAATTTTCTAAAGCAAATGTATTTAAACTTGTTTTATTACGTGGTCGTGGTTTACTCCGGCTTAGAGCATCTCCAGCAGCAGCGCAAAACTTTGACGCTGTAAAACCACTTTGCCGCGCGCTCTATCATGTTTGTCGCGCGCGACTTGGTTCGGCAAAAGACAGACGCGGTAAAAACAGGGTTTAGCGCGCGCAAAAAAAATAAGCGCAAAGACAGGCGCTGTAAAATGCAGCGCGCGCACAGATGACGCTAGAAAAATGAACACAAATATGATCAAAGCACAAAGATAGATGATCAATCCACATAGTTCATCAAACAAGCAAGCACAAAGTTCAAAAGCATGCAAAATAAATATGTTCATCGATGTTCACAAACACATCGCCTTCTTTTGTTGCGGGACTTTGGGTGGCGCGATGGCCTTCCTCCTTCCTCCCCTTCTTTTGCTGCGCGGCGGCGGCGGCGACGGGGCGCTTGTTGGCCGCCTTCTTCTAGCGCTGCGGCGGAATCGCGCCGGTGGCGAAGTTGGGCTGCGCGCCGGCGGTCCTCGGCGCCGTGAAAAACCCGCGCGCGAGCGGACCGCTAGGGTTCCCGGCGGCGGCGGCGGAAGAAGGCGCGAGAGGTGGCCACATCGATCCGGCGCTGCTTCCGGCGGGCGCGAAGGTGTACGGCGGCGTCGGTGGGGTGCCGGAGTAGCCGTCCATCGCCGGCGCCGGCGCGAGGCGGGAGGGACAGGGGCACGCGGGAATCTTCAGCGCGGCGATTGCGACTTCGCGCGCGTCGCTCGCGTTTCCAGCGCGCGTCAACAGGAGTTGTAGATCTAGCGCTCGGGATAACGCAAATAAGGCACGCTGAAAATTTATTTTGGGCGCGCGATATTTTTGCGCCGCTGCTGGAGCGCCGAAAACAAGGCGTCGCGCGCTAAAAAAGCGGTTTTTTGGGCATGCGTCATATTTAGCGCCGCTGCTGGAGATACTCTTAGAGTAAATTTAGACACAGAAGTACTAGTATTGGTAGTAGAGTATGACCGATGGTAATTTCGCGCGCATGTTATTTCAAGACATAAATGGGCAGGCCGTACTAACTATTACTAAGTTGCAAATCTACAGCATCCATCATTGCAAGAGAAAACCACGAAATAGCATACACATCCGGCGGATCTATCTCGAGGAACCTTGTCGGCGGTGGCGAAGAGGCTAGGGATGGCACCCGTCGGGTTCGGAGCCTGGTCTGCCCCCTTCATACCCGCCCCGTTTATATAGTCGGGTCCAGATTTTCTCCAGACCCGTCGGGTACCCACAGCGGCGGTGGCACAGCGAGCTTGCTGGAGACGGCGCGGGCGGCGAGCTCACGGGAGCTTGCGTGGTGCAGGCATGCAACGAGCTCGCGGGCAGCAACGCAGTGCAGCGAGCTCGCCGGAGGCTGCGCGGCGTGGGGAGCTCATGGGAGGCGGCGCAGTGCGAGGTGGGATTAGGGATGGCACCCGCTAGGTTTGGGGTCGGGTCCGTCCCCTCCCTACCCATCACGTTTATATAGTCGGGTCTAGATTTTCTCCAGACCCGCGACCCGTTGGGTACCCGGACCCGACGGGTACCCGCGGCGGCGTTGGTGCAGCGAGCTTGCTGGAGGAGGCGGGGCAGTGCGGGTGTGGTGATACGTCGGAAACGTATTTATAATTGTTTATGTCCCATGCTTGTTTAGTATCTACTTTGCTTTGCTTTGTCTACACTTTGAGGTGTTTTATATATTTTCTGGTACTAACCTATTAACAAGATGCCATAGTGCCAGTTGCTTGTATTCTTATTTTTTTGGTTTTAGAAAGGCAAAAAATTAATATTCTCGGAATTGGACGGGACAAAAGCCAAAGTCAATATTTTACCGTGGGGAATACGGAGCCAGAGTACGAGACGGAGGGGAGGCACCAGGGGGCCACACCCCCTGGCAGCGCGGGCTAGCCCTAGCCGCGCCTGGGAGGGTGACCACCCTGGCCGCCCCCTGCCTCGCCTCTTCGCTTATAAAGCCCCCCCATGCAGAAACCCTAAGTATTCGATCAATATTCCACGAAACCGGTTGTAGTCGCCGCCACCATCATCCCTAGATCGGGGAAGGGATCTGAAGCTCTTTCCGGAGATCATCCCGGAGGCCTTATTTCTTCATCATGCCAGCCTCCGGTATGAAGTATGAGTAGTTCCACCTTGGACTACGGGTCCATGTAGTAGCTAGATGGTTGTATCCCCTCCTTTGTGCTACCATGTTTAGATCTTGTGAGCTCCGTTTATGATCAAGATCATCTTTTTGTAATCATGCATGTTGTGTTTGCGGGGATCCGATGGATATTGAGATACTATATTAGATTGATTAATGGTTTTGTCTTATTGATTCTATCATGTCTGTGTTGTTTGTGATCTTGCATGCTCTCCGTTTCTAGTAGCTATCTTGGCCAAGTAGATGCTAGTAACTCCAAGAGGGGGTACTTATGCTCGATAGTGGGTTCATGCATCTATTTCATCTAAGGGAAGTGACAGAAATCTCTAAGGTTGTAGATGTGTTGTTGCCACTAGGGAGAAAACAACGGTCTCTTGTTCATGGAACAAGTGGATTGTTTATCTTACACATTTTGCTTAAAGCAGTTATCTGTTGCTTGCAACTTAATGATGGAGGGGGTTCGGATGATAATCTGAAGGTGGATTTCTAGTTATAGATGCAGTTGGATGGCGGTCTATGTATCTTGTTGTATTTCCCAATCGAATCTCATAGAATCATGAATGTCTAGTATTGCATTGTTATGCCTTGCTCGTTCCTGTCAATTGCACTGCTGTAATTTGTTTATCCAGCATGCCATGTTTGTTTATCTTAAGGAGAACACCTCTAATGAACTATGGACCCTAGTCCAACCTTTACCATTGATACATCTTTTATTGTTACTGTTTACTTTCTGCAAACCACTATTACCTTCCACACCATACAGTTAATCCTTTGTTTTTAGCAAACTAGTGAGATTGACAACCTTACTGTTCGTTGGGGCAAAGTCTTAAGTTTGTGTTGTGCATGTTTCCAAGTTGCTAGGAACAACTTAAAGTCATTTCCTTCCACCTACTGGTTCGATAACCTTGGTTTCTTACTGGGGGAAATTTGCTGTTGTGCTCATCATACCTTCCGCTTGGGGTCTCCCAACGAAGTGTTCACGCACTCATCAAGGCTTTTTCTGGCGCCATTGCCGGGGAGGCTAAGGACGTCTTCACAGGGGGAGTCCTTCACAACCTTTCTCTCTACTTTGTTTTTGTTTTGATTAGTTTCTTTTGCTTGGTTTTGTTTGCCTCTTTTTATCAAAAAACTCCAAACAAATTAGTTTAGTTTGGTTTGCTTTCTCTTATAAAAAAATAGTTCCTACTCTAGTTGTCACCTTGCTCTAGCTCACCATGTTGATCCCCAAGTTCACCCTGAAAGACCTTTCAGTAGGTAGTGGCTCTATAATTGGGAAAGAAAATATTAAAGAATTCTTTAATCATGTGAGCAAACATGAGGATATTGAGGATAGATATATAGCAGAACTTGCTCCTAATTATGAAATTGATGCAGCTTATTTAGTTCATATGTTGGAGGCTGGGTTTGTTAATGCAGTGACCCAGCATACCACTGCATGTGTAGTACACTATAGTCGTTGAAATGACATCCATAGAATCACCGTTCCGTAAATATCACATCTCCTAGAGTGGTACAACAGAAACATTGCAGGTCCATATTACAAAAGTACACACATTATTACTATTACAATACCGGAAGTTCAAGACTTCCAAAAGATTCAACTTACAAACCAAAATATAAAGTGTTTCAGTGGAATTTAAAAGTAACAACTCCGACTAGGAGTTGAGCTCAACAACTTATTCTATAGAGTTCATGCTGCTCAGCGCCGTTGGTTACTACTAACTAGGGATACTTAGTTGGACTCGTTATCATCGACACCATAGCGGATTTCGTAATCCACTCCTTCAACACCTCCGGACAGATCGGGTTCCTCGTAGAACACATCTTCTTGGCATTCGGTTGCATACATTGGCACGTATTCGGGATCCTCAGAGTCTAAGCAAGGGATCAAAGGAAAGAATGAGTAACAGCGTTACCCAACAAGTTCATTATATGCAAGGTGGGAAGTTTGATGCCCTAACTACCACCTCGGATTATAAATCCTTGGCACTATGCAATTTTTTTAAATCTTTCTTCAATGATTGATTTTATTCTGAAAAACTATGACAATCATCCTTCATAGGTTGACCAGAACTTTCATGGAGTTCCTTTCCTGCCGCGTTCGTAGCTCCTTCCCGGAACAGGGAGTAACAAGTTACAGTTCTTACACTCTGCAGAGGTGCGTTACTTTACCCATGAGAGATCAACTCCTTGTTGCACAACCGGGCATACTTTCCCATCCACAATTCCATGATGTGGAGCCCAGTAGTTGGTCCAAGCCAATCACTGCCCCCTTCGCGACCTCGCATGCCTCCTTGGTGTACACCATGCCCACATAATGAATTACGGCAATGGTTTGTACCAACCGTTAGATGCCAGAACTATCGTGGGACGATGAGGGTTCCCACCCATATGCTGCATATCCTCTACGAATTACCAATTAATATGCATGCTACGAGGATAACAGCCACGACCTGCACATCCGGCTTCATGCGAGAGGAAGAAGATACAGCTGACTTCTCTATCCCATTCCAAATCTCATGGCTAACGCGTAATATACGACGCTAGAATCACTGATGTCAGGGGTTATTAAGTCCCTACTTGATCATCATTGTTGCAATTAGAACTCTAAGTTTTATTGCTCCATTATATCACCACTTAGGATGATATCTATAATTTATTTATTTGTGAAAATATTATTTTCTTTCTTAGCATAAATGATAACACACAATTTGCAAATACTTTGATTAAGACTCTTCAAAGGACATGAGCAAGTGATGAACTTGCCTTGTGATGGCAAGGTAGTGAAGTCTGATGCTTGCACTGGACCTTGAGCTTCTATGTCTACAAAAACATCATTATTGCCCGGTAAGGACAATATTTAAAGAAGCAAAATGATTATGCATGTAATGTAATGCATTATTTAATTTGATATGCAGTTACCCTATTATTATATAAGGTTATTTTTAATAATAATAAAGCATTTATAAATATTACTTTTCAATATTTATAACATATATTGATTTATTTTATTTTATTCCCCTTTTATTTGACTTTTATTGATTTAATAATTCTTTTAGGAATTATCAATTCTACATTAAAAATTGTCATAAAATATTTATTTAGTATTTTTTTAAATACTAAAATTTTAATATATAATGAAAGTGATTTTTATTTATTTTTATCAACTTTCAATAATTTTGTAAAATTCCATAAGTAATATATAAATTACAAAATTCTTATAAAAATTTAAATGTCTAAAATTTTATATCTTATTTTATTTAGATAGTGTGGATTATTGTGAATCCAAAAATATTTTATTTATAATTTTTGGACTTTTATTTTATTTTCTAGAATTTAATTAAGTCTAGGGGTATTTTGGTCTTTTCCTTTTTATTCAAACAGGCCTAAAAGGACTTCTGGGCTGGTTTAAACTTATTGGGCCCTAGTGGCCCATTAGTCTTATACAAAAGAACTACCCTGAAGGGTTTGTACCAACTCGGCCCATTCCTCATTGCCTCTCTCTCCCTCGAGCTCATCCTCTCCTCCTCTAACCCCGACCCCGTGGCCGGCGATGCCGCCATCGGCGATTCCCACCGCCGTAGGCCGTTCTGGTCGCCAACGTGGTGTAACAGGGGGTTGTTGACGATGCTTGTCCTTTCTATCAAACTGGATTCGAGCCTGGGGCTCTCCTGCGATGGATCGATGTCGTCCCGAACCCTAGGGTTTGGGGGTTGGCGTGGATCTAGGTGCTGCCGTCGCCGTCGCGCGTCGTGGTGATGCTCCTCGCCTCTATGTGTGTTCTTGGTCGCTGCTGTGGTGCCGTATGGGTTGCAGCGCCCCTCTGGGGTGCTTCCTGTGCCGCCATGGACGTCGGCCCCTCTGCTTCCTCTTCTAATCTCCAACGAGGACCTATGGCGAGTTCTGTTTCTCTCCTCTTGTGCTCTTTGTGCTTGCTCATCCCATGCTGGATGTTGGCAATGACCCCTCTGGTTACTGTCTGATTCTGATTAGGATGATTTATCCATTTAGGGTTCCTATCATGTGATTGATCATGTACTGGATGAATTGGATCATGTTTGGATGATTTTTAAACATGATAAGTGGTTATTGGCCTGAGACTTGTTGCTTGAGATGATCTATAATGTTTCTGGTGGCTTATTAGATGATTTTATGCTTGGATTGCATCTGATTCAGATGGTATAGTTGCTTGGGAACCATGTTTGATTAAGTCAGTGACTTGATAAGTTTTCACTATCATTTCTGGGTTTATGATTATGGTTATGATATGATGAAATCACTGTCCTAGTGATGTTGGCTTAGAACTAGTGTGTGGTTTGAGATCAAACAGTGAAGTTTAACATAGGAATATCCTAGTTATGATTCCTGTGTTAACAGGAAAATGATTAGTAAGTTGATTGTTTTAATTTGTGATGATCAAATGTCTATCCTGATTCATATAAAATTGTTCTTGTGACACCATCATGGTATGGCACACCAGTTTGATTCCAATCCATTGATTGGGTTGGTTTATGCTTCAGACAAACTTGGCTTTGAAAGATAAATGGAAATGTTGTTTTCTGAAATCCCTAAGACCAATGATGTTGGTCTGAGGCTTAGGGATTCAGACCTTATCTAGTTGATTCATATAGATAGTCCTGGTAGTGGTACCAGCTATTGTTCTTGAATCAAGGCTTGAGAAAAATGATAGTAGGCTTGATCATTCTATGGATCCCAAAGATTTGTTTCTAAGGTGCTACCCTTCCTTTAGGGATGTGCCTAGAAATTAGATCATAGCTATATTTATGCTTGAACTGTAATATATAGCTTAACAACCAGAGCAATTATGTTGCTATGAGCTCTGGCTGGATCCTGGTACTTTGTTGTTTGCTTTTTAAAGTTGAAAATCCCTATGATGGATTCACCCCACTTGGGTGCTTTCTGAGGGTTTGTTTTATAAAACAACACATGCTTCTCTCTAGATGATATGATTAGATCATGTGAAGGTTTTATGAAACTCACCACAGAATCTGATGTTTGTGGAGTAAGGTGGTGATGATGATCTTGTTTTGCTGAGCTTCTGTGCTTGATCTTGAGCTAGACTGCTCCTCCTAGCTCCTGGATTTGTCCTTGAGCTAGCCTACTCCTCCTAGCTCCTGGACTTGGCCTTGTTGTTCACCTGATCCTTCCCCCTCCTTATGTCACCATCCTGGTGATGTTTGGTTGATCCTTGGTGGTTTAGTTTGGCTGTTGTGCTTGGTAAGCTGCTGTTTAGGCTGGCTGTTCTTGTGTGCAAGCAGTGGAGAGATGCATTAGTGCCTCTCCACGGCTGTGCTTGTGGTTTTGTGGGTTTGGGGCTGTGCTGTGAGGCTGACAACACACCACATGCATGTTGGTGTGTGTCCTGCTTGTGTGCTTGTTGTGCACTTGTGGATATGTTCAGAATTTTGAAACTTACTATTATCTGGTTACTTTCACCTGGCTGGTGAAATTTGCCCCTCTTGGCAGTCATTTAACTTCTGGCTTGAAATTTATGAAAGATAAATTCTTTCATATTTGGTGAAACTTGCCCCTTCAATAAATTTCTCAATGATGAATTTGTCTAGTGCACTTCACTGACATGTCTGAGAGAAAATAATACTAACTCTAACTTTTCTTTTTCTTTTTAGCTTCTGTTTGTTTTGCAGGTACAGATATAAAGATGAAGATTTTAGATTAGTTTTAGTTTTATAGAATAATTCAATGTAATATTCTTTATATTTTTGTAATTTTCATTATATTATTTTGTAATCTTCATTTTATTCTTTTGTAATAAAGATTACATTATTATCAATAAAGAATATTATTATTCTTATTTATTTACTTTGGTGGAGTGTGTGGATGATTTCATTAAGTTACAATTTTTGTAACTTATTTATATATTGATAATATGAAATAAGTTTTCATATTCATAATTGTCTTCTTTAGATAATGTTTGAGTCAAAATAATTAACTCTTAATTAAATCAAGATTCAAATCTTATTCCTAATTCATTTGATTTATAATTTAAACACTCAAGTTTAAAATTCAAATTTACTTTTCAAACACAAAATTCCTCAAAGATCATATCAAAGTTTATAACAATCATCCTTTAAGACTAAACCTAATCTCAAAGTATGAAAAAAACATTGATCACTTATGGTTTTTATTTGGCAAAAATTTTACCCACATTTTCACAAATGAATGCATGCAACATTCCAAATTCCTAAATCTATCCTTCGTTAGTTCCTAAATGCTGGGATGTTACAGTTAACCTGAACCCCATGATGCAAATCTTGTTCCTTAAACTAAAAGAAGAAAAAGATGCTGAAAAGAGAGAATTTATCCTAGAAACTTTACTAAAAGACTTTAATGATGTTGCTAAGGAAGTGAAAAAGGTCTTTGAACATTTTAATATGCTAGGCTCATGTGTAGATGTTATGGGTAATTTAGATAAAACCAAACCCAGAGAGGAAATTAAGATACCCATACCTTTTAAACTTGTAGGAATGCATGAAGCCTTAGAAAAGATTTTTGATTGGATTGTTCCTGAAAACCCTTTTGATGAAAGTAGTGAACCAAGGAGAGATGAGAAGGGATCCTCTAAAACTCATTTGGATGAGATACCTTTCCTAGTTGAAGAGATTGCAAATATTGATCTTAATGCTTCTTCATTTGAAAATACTTGATTCTTGCTTCTTGTGCCTAACTTAAAGGCGTTAAAGAAAAGTACTTATTGGAGATAACCCAAAAGTTTTCTTGAGTTTTGGAAGTAATTACTTCAGTAATGACCTCTCCTTATCCTTTTTATTTACTTTTTGTGCCAAGAATAACCTCTAATGAGAGGGAAGTAAGATTTTGGGATTTGTTGTAACGAAACGTATTTTTGTGCTCCACCGTAAAAAATCGTGAGGAATCTCTGTAAGTCGTATTAAGATAATATTTTCTGAATAAATCTCCCAGTATGTTAGCTAACTTTCATTAGTTCAACACTTTTTTATTTGAGCAACAAAAGGTCTTCGAAAAAGTAGGTTTCTACCTGCTGGTCTGTTTTGACATATTTCTATCATTATTTGCATTTGCTTTTTATTGATTTCCTTTTTTGGTTATTTTTGGGAAATTGAGATTTTTGAGGGAATTACTATAGTAGCTTTTGTTTTAGTGAAAGTTTTGTTGTTCTAAAGCTAAACCCAAATGTCTATTATCTTTTGAATACACTAATGTTGCTAATGAAGATTGTGTGAAGTTTTGTATGAAGGAAAAAATTTAGGTGTAGAGAAGAATGATGTAATGAGATGCAGAATAGACAAATGCTCAAGCTTAGGTATGCCACCCCGTGTCACCCCAAGAAATATTCAAGAGGTACAAGCGTCAAAGATTGGGGATGCCCAAGGCATCCCCTTCTTCATTAATAAAAAAGCTCAGGTCTTTCTAGACACTTCATTTTTATTGTTTCATGCATCGTTGTGTTGTTCTTGGAGTGTCTTAGTTTTCATTTAGTTTGCTTGAATAAAGTAGTTTGGACCTCCGTTCTCGTTGTGTTGTTTCAAATAAGTTGATTGGTGTTGGAGAGGAGTAGAAACTTCTTGCTTGAGTAGTACAAGAGGAGCTTACTTTGACTCTGACTTAAACTTTAGCATGTCATGCTAGGTGTTGTTTTGACCTTATGCTTAGTGATTATTGTTGTAGCATGACTTGTTCCAAACAATTGGAATTGCTTAGTGTGCCTTGAAGGAATCATGCGTTGTTTTAGCATATAAAAGCATAGTATTGTGGTATTCTCCATTGATGCTTTGTTTGGGTTGACTTGGCACATGCTCATACCATGTTATTGAAGGGTTTCGCAGCATAGTAAATCAAAATTTTCTACGGAGCGAACAGAAGGAAAGCCAAGATCTAATCTAGGAGATGCAAACAACGAGAGAGATTGGATTAGATCTTCATACCCTTGAAGATTCGCACAGCGGAAACGTTCGTCGGAACGTGGGTGATGTAGTCGTACTCGCTTCTCCTCCTCGCGATCCGATCCGATCTAGCACCACAAGTGGCGGTGCCTCCGTGAGATGCACACGTGCAGCACCTCGACGTCTCCTCCTTCCTCGGACCAGCAAGTATGGTGGAGAGATGGATTGGATCTACAGCACGACGGCGTGGTGTATATGGTGGAGAATTTCTGTCGCAGGGCTTCGCCTACAAACAGTCGGGAGGGAGAGAGGAAGGCATCAGGGCTTCTAGGGTTTGGAGGAAGGTGTGTATGTTGGGGAGGGGGCGCACCAGCCCTCTATATATAGAGGGGGGGGGTGCGGCCAGCCCTTTCCCATCCTCCAAGCCTATCTCTAGTTTAAACCATTTAAACTTATCCCTTATCTAGAAACCCTATCTCTAGTTTAAACGAGTTTAAACTTATCTAGGATCGGCTGGGCCCTATGGGGCCTTGTGCCCCTGGCCCAATGCGGCCAGGACACTCCCTCATAGGCCCATGCCCCCTCCCGGAAGGTGGGACCACGTTGGCCCCCTTCCGGAAGGTTCTAGAAGCTTCCGGTACAATACCGATTAATCCGGAACAATTCCGAACTCCAAAAACTGCACTGCCTTATATGAATCTTATTCTCCGGACCATTCCGGAACCTCTCGTGATATCCCGGATCCCATCCGAGACTCCGAACAAAAATTCATAAACCAATTATCCAATCTATCCTAGCGTCGAGACACGTTAAGTGTGTGACCCTGCGGGTTCGAGAATATGCGGACATGATCTTCTATCAATAATCAACAGCGGGGTCTGGGCACCCATATTGACTCCCACACATTCATCGATGATCATATCGGATGAACCACGATGCCAGAATTCAATCAATCCCATATATATATTCCCTTCGTCTCGCGATATTTTACTTGCCCGAGATTCGATCGTCGGTATCATCATACCTAGTTCAATCTCGTTCACAGCAAGTACTTTACTTGTTCAGTAATCCGATATCACTTTGTGATTAACTCCTTAACCACATGCTTGCAAGCGGTGTTGATATCGATTACCGAGTGGGCCCGAAGTATATCTCTCCGACTTGGGAGGGACAAATCCCATCTCGATACATACAACCCAACAGATACTTTCCGATCACCTGAGAGACACCTTTATGATCACCCTCTCATAGGATGACGTTTGATGACCTCAAAGCTTTCTTCCGATACCAGGGAGTTGTATTATCTCATGGTCTAAGGAATACAATATTTGACATAAGAAAAGCTTCGCAAAGATGAACACAATGACACGATCTAATTGCTTCGCTTAGTTTGGGTCTGTCCACCATATCATTCTCCCAATGATATGATCTCATTATCAATTGACAACTCATGTCTATGGTTAGGAAACCTTAACCATCATTGATCAATGAGCTAGTCCATAGAGGCGTACTAGGGACACGGTGTTGTTCACAAACCACACAAGTATTAATGTTTCCGCTTAATACAATTCTAGCATGGAATATAAACTTTATCATGAACAAGAATTATAATAATAACATCTTTATTATTGCCTCTAGGGCATAATTCCAACAGTTATGACTATGAACAAGTCATCATAGCCTCTATGATCATTTAGTTCTTGACTTGTAGTATAAATATCCTTTCTTCCACCTTGAGCAAGTTAGGCATTTAGTTTATATCCTTCTTGAAGCTCTCTCTCTCCATTGTTAAAACAAAAAAGCTTGAGGATATCCCATTCTATCCAACCAAATCCAAATCCCTTTGGTAGAAAGGAAGAGGAGGTCCCGATCTACGTTTCCACCAAGCCAAAGTTCATTCCCCCTTGAGTTCATCGAGTTAGCTTGTTACTCTTGGGTTTGTGGGAAACCCTAGGCAGCTAGGGTCGCCAGTCGGTATTCGGCTTGTGATTTTCTCCGTGAAAGCTTGGAGACTACCTTAAAAGTCTACCATGATTAAGTGAGCTATTCCTTCGTGGGATAGTCTCGGAGAAGAAGATGAGCCTTTGTTGCGCGTGAGGAATCCTTCATGGAACCTCACACCTCTCCAATATGACGTAGCCCCCTTCCCAAAGGTGGTGAACATAGGAATACATCTTCGTCTTTGCGTGCTCCGGTTATTCCTTAACCGATCTCTTACTTGTGTTGATTACCTTGTGATAGCCTTAGAGCTTGAAGTATCTTGTATCATCATCTAGGTTGCCTCACCTAGTTTGCACTTAGGCTCACTTATATTCCGCAAAGCCTAAAAACTTGCAAAAGATTACAAAGAATTCTGTAGAAACTTATTCCTCCCCTCTAAGTTAACCATCTTACACTTTCAATCGCTTTATAGAGGTCAAACCTTACGCCATTTGGTTTTATCCTATTTTGTTAGACTAACATATTTCTCCACGTGAATTTGTAGAGATTGTTCTTGTGGTTCCAACAAGCCCAAGTTCATCGAATTTGAAGTCTGTATGTGAAAGTTATGGAGTTTTTAGTTTCTATCTTCTGTGAGGCCGAAGTGGTCTGACCCTAGTTCGGGTTTTTTCTGGCATTCTGTAGTAGCTTGCATTACCCATGGCCTGAAAGTACGAGATTTCCGTAGTGTGTGCATAACAGTTAGATTTCATGTGGGGCATATTTAAGGAGCCTTCTTCCTTAATGGTTTCCCACGACTTGAGCTCCTTTTTACACCTATTGTTGACCTTCTTGAGCTTGCCTACTTTCTCTCTCTCTCCCATGACTCCTGTATCTTTTTGAGAAAAAAGTGTGAGGAGATCTGGATCTAGAATTGTACCAAACCCTGTCTCTTCTTTGTGAATGGAAATCTTGGGATCTAGATCTTTAAGAAATTTTGCGTTCTCCATGTTCGTTCTTCCTCGCTTATTGTGACACCCTTAGAAATCCCATACCTTGGCATGACACAAGCCTAATCTAGAGCTCGAGAGCTTACAGTGGGAGATTCGGTAACACAACAATGATCCTAGAACTCAAAGAAGTAATACAAACTCATAACTGAACAAAGAAGCAAAATATTACAAGTGGCCACTGACCACATACATCAAAAAACATAAGGAAAATTATGCTATTAAACATATCAAACTTAATAAATGATCTAAGAGGCCTAAAACATAATAATAACGTCCTAGTTCATAGATTTTAGGTTGCCGCATGGAAAACCTAAGCTACTCGTCGATGTTGATGTTGTACCAAACTCTTCTATGAAAGAATTAATTTGCTGCAAAAATATCAATGAAACAAGTCTGAGTACAGGATGTACTCCACAAGATTTAGATAACTTATTAGCTACATGCTCAAGTCGAAAAGGATTTCTATGAATTTATTTTGCATAAAGCAATCTTTATTTGCATAAATAAGTAGGAGTAGAATCTCGTCTATTCAAAACATTTTAAAGAGGATAAGAGAGCGATATTACTAGCTCTACTAATCATATTTTAATATCCACCAAATCATCATCAGATGAATCTATCAACTAGGATCACCCCCTCGATCAACCAGAGGAAGAATCCTTAGACACACTCCGTTTAACATATTTTATAATTAGATTCATCTTCTCTATGATCATCACGTCCATTTCCAGTAATCGTGGACATGACTCTTCAAAAAGATTTAATCCTACGGGATATACATATTTATCAACACGAACCAATCGCCTCTTAATGCTAATATACATTAGCACACTTTCGGGAGGTGCCAACAGACCATGAATCACACCCTAAGAAGATGTCGCCATAATGGGTCAAGTCCTAAAGCCAATCGCTAGGGATGTGAACATGGTTCAAACGTGGTGCCTTTCTTTTCTCCGAAAAAGCTTGCCCTTTTTCCTTATTCTTTTTTTTTTGACAATCAATACCATATATATTTATACTGACAAATAGTATATGTTAGAGATACACAAGCCGACTTCAGCGTTTACAAAATAAAGTCTAAAAGAAAATAAGCAACTCTTCGAGGTCTTTAAATTCTTCTTCTTCCATGACACGATCTTGTACTTTCCTGAAGGTAGCCGAAGAAACATGAACAGATCTGTAAATATCAAGGATGGTTCTTTCATAATTTTAATTTGAGCCGCAGTGCCAAGGTTACGTGCACGCACGCAACCATTAAAGTAATCAACCAATATCGGCAAGAGTATCAACACGAGTATTTCAGGGAAAATAAACCGAACAGCCTGGTCGACGTCGCCAGGGAACCGAGAGTACGAAGACGTAGCAGCCGGGACAAATATTACGAGGATAATCATCCTCGCAACAACCTTGAGAAAAGCTCCAAAACCGATCTGACGAAGCAAGATCTGAAAGACCGTACCTATAGAACTTGAATCTTATAGCACCATCATTAACGCCGGGAAAAAGATCTCGTCGTCGCAGGAAGGGCTGAAGATCTCTTATTATGAACGATGCAATCTTCATTGACATAGATGCCAACAAGAAGTTGACTATCAAACCCTAATCAAATTTTTAGAAAACACTACTTCTATTAAAAACTCCACCCATAGATCGGATTTCCCATCCCTCCTACCTGCTAGGCCGGCCGGAGGAGGAGGAACCGATCTATGAAGGATACGGAGGTGGAGACGGCAGCTAGGTCAGAGAAGCCACGTACGGGAGGAAAATAAACCGATCTACCGGGTATGCAAGCCAATCAGTTATTAAGGAGAAAAGCTTCCTTATTCTTTTTTTTGGGTGGAAAGCTGCTTCTTCTAGAAAATTGTTAGACGGGCTGTTTTAGTATCAAAGATGGGCCAGACCAGCAAGACTAGTAATTAGGCCACATCAATCACTCGCTGGCACGAGGCACATATGCCTAGGCCCACCATGGATCAAACCGACACGTGGCTTAATGGGTCATGCTAGCCTGTGGTGTGACTTGGACCGTGCTTAGGCTTCGAGAGCGTGCACACGACAGAACCCATTAAGTTTTTATTATTTATTGTTTTATATTTATTTTTATTTAAAAATACCGACCAATGATTTTTTTAGAAGCCGATCATTTATTTTAATACTAGTAAGTTGCACGTGTACTGCACGTGAGACTCACATAATAGACGTATGCTATATTATCACTATAAAAAATTAGAATAGGTAAAACACAAAAAAATATAAATTTGATCGACATCTATAAAGTATGGATATATATTTGGTTTTTATACTTTGTATCATGTAGAAGTCAATATTTATTAGCTACCTAATACTTGAATTTTTTTGGTAACATGGTCTAGAAAAACGACCGAGAATATTCTAGAACGGAGAAGTGTGTTTTAAAATTTGTGCATAGCGCTTATTGTGCTAAAGCCTATAAATAAAATCTTCTAGATGGTAAAATAGAAAAGAGAGGTATATACATTTTTATTCCTATATCTTGTATCGCGGGAGGATTTTAGTTCCACATCTTGCAAAGTAAGCAATATTAGTTCCACAGCTTGCATCACGAGAGCATTTTAGTCCAATTTAATCAAATTTAACAAGTTTAACTAAATTCGTCCACCAACATCGCATTTTTTTATTTTCCCTTCTGTATTTTTACACTAGCATTTGAGTTCTTGGTGTGGGTTAACAAGATAGGCCACCTGTGAGTAGACATGCAAATAAAAAAGTTAAAACCATAGAGAAGGGAGGTATTCAAACTTGATACCTTTATATAACTACAAACCAACACAAGCTACCACACCAACGCACGATGTTTGTTACTTAGAAGGACATAATCTTTTATAGAATGCATAAGCACACACGCATGTGAAAATGCTTGCCCCGCTGTTAATATAATATTTTTTCATCCCTTTTCTATAATTATTGTAGATTGAAAATTTGCATTTTTATTAGGACACACGCACGTAAAAATGCTCGTGTCCACCATCAATATAATCTTTTTTTCATCTTTTTCGCAAAATTATTTTGAATTGAAAATTTATATTTTTTGTCAACACACATGCATATATAAAAATACTCGCGTCGCGTACATAAATTATTTTGGATTAAAAATTTGCATATATTTTTTTGAATATTTTTCAACATTAGAACACGCAATTTGAATGTCCAAAATAAGGCTAACATGTAGCCAGAATATATACACTCAATCAATCATGCTTCACTTTCCTCCTATATGTGCTAGTATACATAACTTTCTTTATATTGTCCGTATGAGCCGGTGAGAGTTAGGTAGCATGTTGAACTCTTTTCTGTGCTTCATGACCGTGTGTGTGCAGGCGAGTTAAAACGCATCAAATGTATAATAAAAGAGGGGTCTTCCAATTATTATGTCATCGTATTTGCTCTAGTGGCAAGCTTGTACTCCCCTGGGTTTCAAAATATAAGCTGTTTTAAGTTTGTGAAGAAATTGCATCTAGACTTCTTTTAGCGTATAGATTTCTTCCGAACATAAGTGAACCTTCATACTAAAAATAATCTAAATATATTTATTCACACTAAAACATCTTATATTTTAAAATGGAGGAAGTATTTCAGTTCGATTCCCACCATATAGAGTTTTTCTTATTATTTTCTTAGCAATTGTGGGACCTGTCCGTAGAGAAAAATACATAGGGGTTATTTTGCAAACGCCGCGATGCCACATGTCAGTTTCAGAATGAGTTTCATCGAATTTGTTTAAAATCGTAGAAATTTGATTAAATTGGACTATAATACACCTGACTTATAGGCTGTGGGACTAATCTTGCTCACTTTACAAGATGTGAAACTAAAACACTCCCGTAATGCAAGTTATTATGGCACTAAAAGATGTATATACCTATAGAAAAGAAGATTTCATGGCCGAAAATGTCGGAATTTACGAATCTCGATATCGTGCCTAAGGTCTTGGACGAAACCCACGTACCGGCACGAAATGGCCCATTTTACTAACGGACTCTGGTAGGCCATGCCGTGCCCTAAGGCTTTAGCGGGCCGTGCCGCGCAATGGCCCGACCGGATGGCCAGGTTTTGCTTCGTTCCCCCCAGTGAACTGTGAACAGGCGGCGGCTGGCTCCATCTCTCTTCTCTCCCGTTCTGTACCACCGCGTGCCCTGCCGCGGCGCAGCGTCACCGCCGTCCGCCGGCGCCTCTCTCCCTCTCTCCATTCCTTTTCTTGGCAGCCGCCGTGTGGAGAGCAGACGCCCCGATTCGCCGCCGCCGACCGGAATCGCACAGCTGCCGGCCGGAATCGCGCCGCCTCCGCCACCTGGAGTCGCCTCCGCTCCCGCTCGTTGCCAGCAGCAAGGTACGCTCCTGGCTCCTCCCGCTCGTCTGCTTGCTGGTTGCTGCGCGCCTGCGCGTGCTCTGCTTAGCTGCTTCCTTGCTGCGCGCCTGCGCCTGCGCCTGCGCGTGCTCTGTTTGCTGGCTTGCTGCGTGTGTGTGCATAGCTGCTTGCTGATTTGCTAGGTCTGGCGGGGGTGAGATTCTGGCATGGCAACTTCTGCCATATGATTTATTTTGCATGTACAATGAGGCACGATGAACTGAAATTGGGGATCATTCAGATTCAATCATCAAGGAATGGCAACAAACGGACAGTATTTTATCTCATCTCATGCATTCAGTTATTCTACTATATTTATATAACCTGTCATTTTATTATTTTTTACACACATACTCGACGTATCACCGTATTGCTGTTTTTCGACATCGCCCTATTCCGTGTCACCGTCTCCGTATAGCCGTATTTGTATCGCCGTATCGGTGCTTGATAGCTTTCAGGTACGAGCTTCAGCTTGTGTTCCTCCACCGATTCGCTTAGTTAGATCCCACTGGCCTTCACTTCACTGTCCCAGCACACGATCTAAATCTGCCCCTGGATAGTCGTCAATGGTCAGGTGGTCACTCATGTTGAGCTGCCTCTGACCAGGCTCTGACAGGAGATTGGGCCCTAGGATTCGGACTGCATAGGCACTCTCTGTTACTGTAGGTGCAGGATTCCTCATTGCTTGTGGTGTAACTGCTGATAAATAAAAAAGTAGACATGTCTATCTAGCTATTGTTGTGCTTACATGAGTAGAACCTCATGGTTTGCTTCTGGTGTTACCAGCAATAAAGAAAAAATAGAGATGTCCTATCTACTCCCTCTGTTTCAAAATATAAGATCTTTTAGCTTTGTGAAGCAAATGTATCTAGACTACTTTTAGTATATAGGTTCACTTATGTTTTGAGTGAATATACACACTAAAACAAGTCTAGATACATTTTCTTCACAAACCTAAAACATCTTATATTTTGAAACGGAGGGAGTAGCTATTGTTGTTCTTACATGAGTAGAACTTCATGGTTTGTTTTCTAGTTGCTATGTTTTGGTTAGACACATTTTATAATTTTCTCACTGGCTCCATGATTCGCTATATTGCTGTAGGAAGTTGTCTAGACTTTTTTTTCCATGACTCCCTCCGCCTATGTACTATGTCAGATTTATCATATGTTGCTGATTCGTGTGCAGTTTACTTGGGTTAATTTGTCCACAGTATAGTGTTGAAAATTTTACCATTTCAATGCCTTTCTTGTTCTGTCTGCAGGACGCTCTCAGATTCAAGTATATCTTCTTGGGTCTCAGCTGTATAGAGAGAAACGTGGATAAGAGTGAGATTTTAAATGACAGGTGGATCTGGTGTGGTGGTGATAGACAACGGGGGTGGACTTCTAAAGGCTGGTTTTGGCGGGGACAAGGACCCAATTGCTGTTGTCCCCAACTGCATAGCAAAGTCCCCTGGTACCAGTGCAAGTTCCAAAAAATGGCTAGTGGCCGACCAGCTGCAGGCTCAGGACGTCGATGTGACTGGTATGACACTGAGGCGTCCTATCGATCGCGGCTACCTTATCAACACAGAGGTACAGAGGGAGGTGTGGGAACGGGTCCTTCGCGGCCTGCTCCAGGTGGATCCGACAAACTCATCCTTGCTGCTGGTGGAGCCACAGTTCAACCCTCCAGGACTGCAGCACGCAACTGACGAACTTGTGTTTGAGGAGTTTGGCTTCAGCTCTCTTTATGTCGCAGACGCTCCTTCCCTTGTCCACCTTTACGAGGCCAGCCGCCAGCCATCGCTCTTTCGTGCCCAGTGCAGCCTTGTTGTGGACTGCGGTTTCTCCTTCACCCATGCTTCTCCTGTCCTTCAGAACTTCACACTGAATTATGCTGTGCGGCGCATGGACCTTGGTGGCAAGGCCCTCACGAACTACCTTAAGGAGCTCGTTTCGTACCGTTCCCTTAATGTCATGGATGAGACCCTTCTCATTGATGATGCAAAGGAAAAGCTATGCTTTGTATCCCTTGATGTCCCTCGTGATCTTCGCCTCGCCAGGTCTGGTGCCTTCTGACCCATACATGATATGTATATACTAAATTCTAGCTTTTTTTGTTTGTTTGTTTCAAGTTGGAGTGTGGCCAAATTTCAGGTTAATTTTAGTTTAACGATGACCATCATATTGAAATACCAGCTAGGTTTTCTTTTATTTGAACTGTTGATGAGTTGTTTCAGCAAGCAATTTAACGAGATGTGCTGATAGACTGGTACCTATGGAACTAGATGTTCTTCAAAATAAATTCGCGCTGCATTATTTTTTCTTGCTGAACGGTAACCCGTGTCAAACTTTACTTTATTTGAATCAACACCTGCTCAAATGCCGGGATACTTGGATAGATAGGTTGTACACCTGTAGTAGAATGGTTGTGGTTATGAAAAGCTTCAAACAAAGATGTCTAACATTTTTATCTGATTGTACACTTTATGCACACACTCATAGACGAGCTTAAACTATGTTTACGAAGTATATTGTCCTCGACCTAACAAAGTTATGACCATGAGTTAAGTTCAGATGCCAGAGAGCAAACTTCCTTTTTCACTATGACAGAAAAACAAAAGATGGACCCCCATGCACTTGGAGTTTGAACATGACTAGCGCATAGTTGAATGTTCAGATATTTTGTTATGTTCAATTGGGAAGATATGACAAGGAAAGACTGATCCTTTGTGGTCTGAATAGTTGGTTGTTGTCTTGCTATTGAGCTATGAGTAATAATGAATGCTGGGGGTCCGTTGTTACACCAAAGTCAAATTTGATGAAGAGTTTGAATGCTGGACAGTGATAGTGTTATTAGATCTTATGTCATTGATTGACTAGTTGGTTGATTGGTTGAACACATCTAAGGATGTTTGCTTATCTATGTTTGACATTCCAAATAATTTTGATCACACTGTTTCCCCTAGCAAGGGATCTGTCTCTTTTAATTCTGTAAAGTGTAGGCAAATATGCATGCATGCCATCATGTCTTGTTCAACACTATAGTTGTCTATTAGTTACTCAAATCTCTGAACATCATTATACACAATCATTGCAGGTTATCATTTAAGGACAACCCATTTAGATGTTCTTACATTCTCCCTGATGGCATAACGTCCAAGAAAGGGTGTGTCAAAGACTTAGATGAAGCACATCGATACTATTCTCTGCCTGTTGACGGAGAGTTGGATCAAAAAGATGGTGACAGTGACACAAACAAGTTTGAGGATAAAAAGAAGCCTGAATTAAGTCAAAATGTAACGCCCTGAGTTTTCTTTTACATGTCAAGTGTTACTTGGTATAATCTAATGGTATTTCATTCCGCAGGAATTTGCCTTGACCAATGAAAGGTTCCTTGTCCCGGAGATGCTTTTTCATCCAATTGATCTCGGTTAGTGTCACATTTAGATGTCTCATATACTTTCTTCGTCTGTCCACTACAGTTCATAACTTGTTTTGTGAGAACATACCCCTACTGTTGTCCTAGCCTCCTTGACTATCTGAAAAGACGAGCACCTAATTTTATTTTTTCATCCTTAATGAAAATGATTTCTGGACCAGACATTACAGGTATAATCTTTCTGATGCTAGTTAGGGATATATGAATTTCTGGCAATCCAGAATAGCTGACAAAATCTGTGGTGATCATTAACAAGTAGGAAAGTAGGATCAATTTGTGTATAATGATGACCACTTTCTGCATTGGGACCTTACAAGTACAAACCACTGGCTTTGAATTTCTACAGTCAGTACCAAATATGATATAATTATATGTTCTTCCGTTTCTGGTTTCTCGACTCAAATTATGCTTCAATGTATTTTGGATCAGGTGAATCGATTTAACCTATATTCATAAGAAAATGCAACAACTGTTAGCAACAACATCTCCAGTGGCCTACTGCTCAATCAGTTTCTCTTATACTCAGTGAATGCCATTTTTACTATCTTAACTTTTTGCATGGTTAAGAAATAAGAATACTAGTATGTTTTTTGTAGGTATGAATCAAGCTGGCCTTGCTGAGTGTATAGTTCGTGCTGTACAAGCTTGCCATCCATTTATTCAACCTGTGCTTTATGAGAGGTATTGTTGATTCGTGATATGCCTGACCCTATCTTGATCTATGATTCGATTGTGCGACTCATGTTCAAATGTGTTGAATTCTTTCCAGCATTATCTTGACAGGTGGAAGCACGTTGTTCCCTCGATTCGCAGAAAGACTGTAAGTTGTTTCCAATTCACCGAGCCCGCTTAAATTATCACAACAGATGGTGTGTTACCTCCCATTGCACTGAGTCCGCTCACATCATGTTTATTTCTATGTACAGGCAAAGAGAACTTCGTCCTATTGTGCCTGAGGACTACCATGTGAAGATAATTCCTCAAGAGAAGTACGTACTACCTCACTCTGTCTGTGATCACTCTCGCTCATGTGCACGGACAACAGTGCTAACATTGGCTACTTTTGCAGTCCGATTCTTGGCGTCTGGAGAGGGGGATCTATCTTGGCCTCCAGCCCTGATTTCGCATCGATGTGTGTTACGAAATCGGAGTACGAGGAGATGGGGTCGGCGCGGTGCCGTCGAAGATTTTTCCACTGAAGACTGAAGAGTTAACCTAGACTAGAGAGGCCAGATGTAGTTTGTAAATATGGGACGGCCTGTTTTAGATGTGATGTTTAACACCTGTCATGCAAATTAGAGGATTCTGCGGAGTATCAGTATTGCACTTAGATGCATGCATAAAGACGCAGGTTTCTTTGCTGGTTTAGACACTTGTAGCTGTTGAGAGGTTGTCCTCCCATGCAAATCAACTTTAACTGATCCAGTCCTGTGGGGATTTAGCTGTTGAGAATTTGAGCATTTCTTGAGGATTTCGCAATCAACTTTTGCATGAAAAATCTGTCCAGTTCTGTATGCAAATTAGGGCCTCGAGATTGAGAGGTACTCCCTCCGTTTCAAAATATAAGATATTTTAGGTTTATGAAAAAAATGAATCTAGACTTGTTTTAGTATATAGATTCACTCAACTTTGGGATGTATTTACACACTAAAACAAGTCTAAATTCAGAATGATTGCAGAAAATAAACAAGTCTAAATTCAGAATGATTGCAGAAAATGAGGACATAAAGCTCGCTCTTGGAATAATATTGAGATGGTTCAGGTGCTTCCGTGCCCCGTCTCAGAATTTCTGTCCAGATTTCAAGTTAAAATTCAAGTACAATTTAAATTTGGTTAGAACTCACCCAATTTTTTTTTAAAAATACTTTCTCCGGCCCATATTAATTGACTTGGATTTGTCAAATTTTGCATGAACCTATATACTAAACAGTGTGTAGATTCATCTAAATTTTGACAAATCCAAGTCAATTAATATGGGTCGGATGGAGTACATGAAAGAACTCTGAAATAAAATTTAGAAAATACTTTGAGGTCATACTTGAACGTATTCTAAACCTTGTCGGCAAATTCAAGTACTACCGAACTAAACCTTGTCAGCCATACTTGAACTTATACTATTCTTAACCGGAACCTTATGGAACAACCGTCGAACACGTCACGCGGTCGGTAGCCCGGTTCCCGCCAGCACGTCAAAGTCCTCGTAGCCGCCCGATCCTCTGATCCCATGGCTCAGATCGGCTCAGCCGCGTGGCGCCACACAGCGTCGGAGACGACCTCCGATATATTCGTCCACGTGACGACGCCGTCGCTCTTTCTCCTGCCGCCATAAATACACGACTTCCGCCTCCTCCTGCAACGTACTACTCAAACAGCTTCGACAACGATCGAGAAGAAACCGATGGCCCGCGCCATGGCGTGGGCGAGCTTGTTGCTCCGGCTGCTGGTCGCCGCACTGCTCCTCGTCGCAACGCCGCCTCCCTTTGCTGCTGCTGCGGCGGCGGCCGCGTCAACGGCGACGAAGGCCTCCGGCGGGCCGGTGATCGGCATCGACCTGGGCACGACCTACTCGTGCGTGGGCGTGTACCGGAACGGGCACGTGGAGATCATCGCCAACGACCAAGGGAACCGCATCACGCCCTCCTGGGTGGCCTTCACCGACTCGGGCGAGCGGCTCATCGGCGAGGCCGCCAAGAACCAGGCCGCCGCCAACCCGCTCCGCACCGTCTACGACGCCAAGCGCCTCATCGGCCGCCAGTTCGCCGACGCCGAGGTGCAGCGGGACATGAAGCTGCTGCCGTACAAGGTGGTGGAGAAGAACGGGAAGCCGCACGCGGAGGTGGAGGTGAAGGACGGCGACGTGAGGCTGCTGAGCCCCGAGGAGGTCAGCGCCATGGTGCTCACGCGGATGAAGGAGACGGCCGAGGCCTACCTCGGCGAGAAGGTCCGCGACGCCGTCATCACCATCCCGGCCTACTTCAACGACGCGCAGCGCCAGGCCACCAAGGACGCCGGCGCCATCGCGGGGCTCAACGTGGTGCGCCTCATCAACGAGCCCACCGCCGCCGCGCTCGCCTACGGCCTCGACAAGGTGGACGACAAGAAGGAGAAGAACGTGCTGGTGTTCGACCTGGGCGGCGGCACCTTCGACGTCAGCGTGCTCTCGCTCGACGGCGGCGTCTTCGAGGTCCTCGCCACTAACGGCGACACCCACCTCGGCGGCGAGGACTTTGACCAGCGCGTCATGGACTACTTGATCCGGCTCGTGAAGAGGAAGCACGGCGTGGACGTCTCGGGCGATGCCCGCGCGCTCGGGAAGCTCCGCCGCGAGTGCGAGCGCGCCAAGAGGGCGCTCAGCAACCAGCACCAGGTCCGCGTGGAGATCGAGTCGCCGGTGAACGGCGTCGACCTGTCGGAGCCGCTCACCAGGGCCAGGTTCGAGGAGCTCAACGCGGACCTCTTCCGCAAGACCATGGCGCCCGTGAAGAAGGCCATGGCCGACGCCGGGCTCTCCAAGGGCGACATCGACGAGGTGGTGCTCGTCGGCGGCAGCACGAGGATCCCCAAGGTCCAGCAGCTCCTCAAGGACTACTTCGGCGGGAAGGAGCCTAACAGGGGTGTCAACCCGGACGAGGCCGTGGCGTACGGCGCCGCGGTGCAGGGGAGCATCGTGCGCGGCGACAACGCGGGCATGGTGGTGCTTGACGTGACGCCGCTGACGCTCGGCATCGAGACCGCGGGCGGCGTGATGACGAGCGTGGTGCCACGGAACACGCCGGTGCCGACGAAGAGGAGCAAGGTTTTCACAACGTACGAGGACCGGCAGACGTGTTAGCTTAATCTTGATTTAATTATCTGCATTAGTTATTTAGTTTTTGCATGTAGTAGTCAGTAGAGCTCCAGCCGAGCGTGCGCGGTGAGATGCCAGGCTCCGTGGGATGCGGGTGCGCGGCGAGATGCCCGTGTTGCTGTGAGATGTAGCAGACCGTGAGAAGCGGCAGGAGCGTGAAGGTCTGGAGCTGATCCATTGAGATGGTTATGGATGACCGAGTGAATCGGTCCACCTAGTTAGCTACATGTGTGTCAGATAGCTTTATGAGTGCATGCATAGTTAGTCGTGTGTTAGTGGGTACATGCACGAGTTAGTGGCGAATGTGGTGCCGTGCTGTGCGTGTGCGTTAGTACTTAAAGCCATGTAATCATGTTTACTTTGCATCAAGAGATTAAGAAGAAAAAGGTGAGGGCTGTGTGAAACAGCCACATCCACAAAAATCCTTGTCTCTCTACCTTTCGTGCGAGAACGTGAGTATCAGAGAGAGAGGAAGCAGAGAGCTGAGCGACTCAGCTCTGTCAAGACGACCGTGACGGTGACGGTGTTCGAGGGCGAGCGGAGCATGACCAAGGACAACCGGCTGCTGGGCAAGTTCGACCTGACCGGGATCGCGCCGGCACCGAGGGGCACGGCGCAGATCGAGGTGAGCTTCAAGGTGGACGTGAACGGCATCCTCCACGTGCGGGCGGCGGACAAGGGCACGGGCAGGTCGGAGAAGATCCAGATCACGAGCGCCGCCGACCGCAGCATCACCCAGGAGGAGATCGAGCGGATGGTGCGCGAGGCGGAGGAGTTCACCGAGGAGGACCAGATGGTGAGGGAGAAGGTGGACGCGCGGAACAAGCTGGAGGCGTACGTGTACAATGTCAGGACGACGGTGGACGGCGAGATGGGGAGGAAGGTGGACGGCGGCGACAAGGCAAGGGTGGAGGAGGCGGTGAGGGAGGTGAGCGAGTGGCTCGACGCCAGCCCGGACGCCGAGAAGGACGACTACGTGGAGAAGCTCAAGGAGCTGGAGGATGTCTGCAACCCTGTCTTCGCAGCGGCCTACGAGAAGTCCGGCGGCGCCGAGGAGGACGACCACGACGAGCTGTAGAATTTTAGTTACCGGTAGCTTTAGAATTTCAGTTAACAGTAGCTTTATAGTCTTCTAATTTCTTCTTTTTATGGCTTGTAAGATTATGACTTTCATGTAGTACTAGCAGTTTTTGTTCTTATTATCTTAGTATAAGATTATTATACTTGAACTATATGCATTGACCAAAAATTGTTTGGTTAGATAGTATTTTCAAAATATGCAAACACAGGAAATCTAATAGGAATTTCTAAAGGGAATAAGTTCAGTCTCCTGTGATTGGAAAACTGACGGCACATTAAATACTATGTAAATGTACTATATTGACGGCACATTAATGACAAAAGAAATCTAATATAAGAATTTCTATAAGAGGTCGTTTGATACTTATCATTTGGGCCAAGAACCCTGAAATTCATTTTGCAATTTCATCCCTGTGCTGTTTTATTGAAAAAATCCATCCAAATATCTCTATGTGTAAACTCAATTCCCATCACGGACCTGTCATTTCCAAATTCCGGTGACAGCCAAACATATGGGTGTTTTTGAAATCATAATATAAATAAAATAAATCCATGTATTCATTTCATTTCTACTAAATAAAATGAATACCTTGATAGCAAACAACCTCTAAAGGAATAAGTTCAGTCTCCTCTGGCCGTGAGAGCAGGGTGAAATCGAAACGATGGCCTAGAAATTCATCATGAAATTTGGGTATGTACAGTGCAGACTCTTATCTACAGGCGCTAGAAAAAAAAATTCCGACCGATGAGCGCTTGTGTTGTCAGATCCCAGCCATAGACGCTTAATTATCGGCATCGAGGCAAAACGCTGTGTCCGGCGCTTTTCCCTTGCGGCGGAAAATCGTGCGTTGAAGACATGGACTCCTTATGGATATCAATATTTTTTTTAGACACGAAACCGGTACATACGACTCCGCCGTCAGGAGAGCTAATAAAACCCATCTAGGGTTCCATACCCCTCACTACTGACGTCGTTGGTCCGCTTCACCTCTGATGGCCTTAGGGTCTTCAAGGTGTGGCGGACCATGGACGTTAGATCATGTACCTGTAATACAAACTGGATCCACTTTCTATCGATTTGGCAGCCATTTGTCTTTTTTATCCGGGATAGACGGAAAGGTTTGAGATATCCCGGTTGGGAGATAATCCATTTAAGATAGTCTAGTATTTTAGAAAAATGGGACGGTAGCATTCCGAAACAACATTTTGGTGGTTGCTTCACAAAATGACCCGTTTTTTACACTCGGAAAATGGAAAATGGCTTTTCCGTGCGACGAAAAGGAAAACTTCCTCCTACAACATTGTTCTTCATCCCAATATCCACATACATGCATAATATGTGCACAACATCAGAAACTATGCCTCTATTCAGCACATAACGTCGGTCATTTGGACCGAAAGCCATGGAACCTCGAACATGATAGGTCATTTCGTGAAGGTTTTTTCGAGACATGATCAATATACCAAGTCTGGTATTTTTCCTTGCAACTATGTCACATAATATGTCACCACTCAAAGGATTTACATTGTTCGGACTTTTTTTGAATTTCTTATGTCCGTTTTGAATTTTTCCATTTTCCAACTATGGTCGAACCGGCGTGCATGAAGATAGGGGACAAGCATCGTTTGAACTTGCATTGGATCTCTGAAGAAACCACATATTGCGGGTCTAAAAATGATTTTTTCAAAAAATCACGGGCGTTAGATCATGTACCTGTAGTACAAACCGGACCCACTTTCTACCGATTCGGCAGACATTTGTCCTTTTTACCTGGAATGAACGGAAAGGTTTGAGATATCCCGGTTGGGAGATAGTCCATTTAAGGTGGTCTAGTATTTTAGAAATATGGGACGGTAGCATTCGAAACAACATTTTGGTGGTTGCTTCACAAAATGACCCGTTTTTTGTGCTCGGAAAATGGAAAATGGCTTTTCCGTGCGACGAAAAGGAAAACTTCCTCCTGCGACATTGTTCTCCATCCCAATGTCCACATGAATGCATAATATGAGCACAACATCACAAACTATGCCGCGATTTAGCACATAACATCGGTCATTTGAACCAAAATCCATGAAACCTCGAACATGATAGGGGTGAGTGTCGACATGATAGGTCAGACTGAGGTGGGCAACCTATAAAGAGGGAAAGACCTATAAATAGAGGAAAAGAGTTCATCTTTAGTCCGGTTGGAGGGATTTCGGCAGGCTGGGCCAGGCAGCACTAATGATAGGGATGAGTGTCGACATTACGTCATGCGGCTTGTACCTTGTACCGGATGGTGTCACCAACCGAGACTAAAGATGAACCTTTAGTCCCGGTTGGAGACACCAACTAGGACAAAATACGAGTCAGCACTAATAATAGGGCTGAGTGTCGACACTATGCCGAGCTGCTTGTACTATAAAGAGGCATCCTTGTGAGTCCAGTCCTCCAGCCAGATTGAGGCATCTCTAAGATTGTTTTCGAGAGCAGGGACACCACTACAGTCAGTTTCAGGGAGATGCTGCCAGAGCCCAGTCCTCCGGCATCTCCAAAAAACTGGTCATAGAGGCACTCCCTAATATGTGAAATTAGTTAGCTCTAAGGCGTATTGATCTAGTTAGAGAAGTTACAAGCTGCAAGATGGTGTGCGAGAGCAGGGACACCACTACGACCAGTTTCAGGGAGATACCGCCAGATCCCAGTCCTCCGACATCTCCAAGAAACTAGTCATAGAGGCACTCCCTAATATGTGAACACGCGCGTTTGGAGATCAGATCTTAATGGTAAGTACGAATCGAGACAACTTCTTCATAGTTCGGGAAAGTCGTTCTACGAATCGGGACAAAAGGCCCCCTTTAGTCCCGGTCCAGCCACAAAACGGGACTAACACTCAAGATATTTATTAATATTAAAAACCGAGACTACAAAATCGGAACTAAAGGCCCCCATATATAGTCCCGGTCAAGCCACAAGCCAGGACTAACACTCAATACATTTATTAAACTTGGAAAATTGCAAACATCATAAAATATCCTTCACAAAATGAGCTATCATGTCTCATGGCATGTAGGTTCACAATATGCAGCCAACCGGCCAGACATGAAATAGAGGTACACAATATGAGCATGACCTTCTTGGCGTATGTCCTTTCTTATGATCGCTTCGGACGTAACCATGGAGCATCTTCTTTACTTAACGGAATGCTTGGGTTAGTTTTCACTGGGAAGGGCGGACTTTCATCAAACTTATTATAATCTTCTAACATGTTTATCTTGTCCTCGATTCTCATGATGTTTCTTTTCTTTGAAAGAACTATGTGACGCTTTGGCTCATCATATGATGAATTCGTTTGCTTATTTTTTCTTTTTTTCGGTCTGGAGGACATGTCCTTCACATAGAAAACCCGAGACACATCATTGGCTAGGACGAATGGTTCATCTCTATAACCAAGATTGTTGAGATCCACTGTTGTCATTCCATACAACTGGTCTATCTTTACCCCTTCCCCATTCAGGTTGACCCATTTGCAGCGAAACAAAGGGACCTTAAAAGAGACTCCATAGTCAAGTTCCCATATCTTCTCTATGTAACCATAGTATGTGTTCTTTTGCCCATTCTTGTCCGTTGCATCAAAGCGGATACCACTGTTTTGGTTGGTGCTCTTTTTAGCTTGGACGATCGTGTAAAATGTATTCCCATTTATTTCGTACCCTTGGAAATTCAATATAGTAGAAGATGGTGACGCGGCCAACAAGTATAGCTGATCTCCAATAGTGGTGTCATTCAAGAGATGTGTCCACATCCAACCGTCGAAAGACTTTATGTGTTCATCTGTAATCCATGAGTCAGGCTTCCCCGGGTGTTTGGAGCGTACAATATTCTTGTGTTCCTGGATATACGGAGCTGCCAAGGTGAAATTATGTAGAACTGTGTAGTGTGCTTTAGTGAAAGAATCCCCGTCCCTACATATTATTGCTTTATTTTCCAGCGTGCCTTTTCCACTTAGTCTTCCCTCATGCCGCGAGTCAGGAACACCAATCGGCTTAAGATCAGGAATAAAGTCAACACAAAACTCAATGACCTCCTCTTTTCCATATCCCTTGGAGATGCTTCCTTCTGGTCTAGCACAGTTATGAACATATTTTTTTAAGACTCCCATGAACCTCTCTAAGGGGAACGGCGTCGCTACCGGACACGCACCCATGTGGAAGAAGAAATCTTTTTCCACATAAGAAGAAATCTTTTTCCACATGGGTGCGTGTCCGGTTGCTTCGGGCCTTAGATGAGCACTGACATCATAATGAACTTACGCTTCATGCACAACCAAGGAGGAAGGTTGTAGATACATAGATTCACGGGCCAGGTGCTGTCACTGCAGCTCTGCTCCCCAAAAGGATTCATGCCATCCGTACTTAGACCAAATCATAAGTTCCTTGTGTCACCTGCAAAGTCCGGAAAGTCTCTCTCGATTTTTCTCCACTGCGACCCATCAGCAGGGTGTCTCAACTTCCCGTCTTTCTTACGGTCTTCTTTGTGCCATCGCAACAACCTGGCATGCTCTTTATTTCTGAACATGCGTTTCAACCTTGGTATTATAGGAGCATACCACATAACCTTAGCAAGAACCCTCTTCCGGAGGGGCTCTCCCTCAACATCACCAGGGTCATATCGTCTAATCTTATACCGCAATGCATTGCATACCGGGCATTTATGTAAATTCTCATACTCCTTATTACGGTAGAGGATGCAGTCATTAATGCATGCATGTATCTTCTGTACATCTAATCCTAGAGGGTAGAGAGTCTTCTTTGCTTCGTACGTACTCTTAGGAAGTTTGTTATGTTTTGAAATCTTCGGCTTCATTATTTTCAGCATCTTTTCAAATGCGGAGTCAGTTAGACCATACTCTGCCTTCCATCGCAGCAATTCCAGTGTAGTACCGAGCTTTGTGATGTCATCTTCGCCATTTGGGTACAACAATTTCTTGTGATCTTCTAACATGCCCTCTAACTTCAACTTCTCCTTTTCTGTTTCACAGTCTCGCTTTGCATCAGAAATGACCCTACCAAGTTCATCAGCGGGCTCATCTGATGCCCGTTCTTCACCTCCTTCCTCTTCATTGTCTTCCATTGCAGTATCACTGTATTCAGGAAACATATGATGATAGTTGTTATCATCATCTTCTTCTTCATTGTCTTCTATCATAACCCCTTTTTCCCCGTGTTTGGTCCAACAATTATAGTTGGGCATGAAACCTTTCATAACTAGGTGGCCGCGAATGGTTTTCGAGGAAGAGTAATCCTTGTTGTTCCGACATTGAACACATGGACAACGTATAAAACCATTCTATTTGTTTGCCGTAGCCACATCGATAAATTTATCCATACCTTTAATGTTTCCGGGTTCACGTCGGTCACCGTATATCCATTCCCGACCGTTCATCTGCATCATATAATTAAGTTTATCAAAAACAGAATATCATAAATAGTGAAATGACCAATTCACATCGACACATGCATTGTATCAATGACAGAGAAAAGATAAGATTGCTAACCTCGATCAAGGGAAATAAAGAGGAGAAATCTCAAGTGCGTCTCAGGAACCTCCTATATTTTTGTTCTATGAGAAATTGAACGGGATCATTCACTCAAATATTTTATCAAACACCTTGCATGCATGCATAATAAAAAAATAAACTAGGACACCTCTCACACCTTCCACTAAGAAAAAACAGAGGGGAGGAAGAGGGCTGGGGCGTCGTATTTATAGAAGGCGGGCTCATACGAACACAAACCGGGACTAAAGATGTGTGGCAGACCACGTGTCTGGCGCTCACACTTTAGTCCTGGTTTGTGTTACAAATCGGGACGCGTGCATCCCTACCAACCAGGACGCATGCCTCCGGCCACCGTGTCCGCTCGAATCGGGGCATGCCAGCATTAGTCCCGGTTCGTGACGCAACCGGGACTAATGCTGTTGGGGGACGTGAACGGATAGCCTGTTTTCTACTAGTGACCACTACACGATCTTCCTCCATTATCGAGTTTTGTAGGTGTGTGTGGTGGCTTCAGGGTGTGTGATGTATTTTCTTGTTCGGTCTTTGTTGATCGTTTTATAATAAATCAATAAAATTCATATACATTTTCTTAAGTTGCATGGACCGTTTTATTTTTTTAACCGTCGAAACCTATACCAAGGCCACATATATCTCCGTATATGTGTACTCGGTCGAACTGGGTATAATCCACGTTTCGGTCGGCTGATCCCACCTTTCATTACCGCGATCTACGTCTTTGCATGTCATATTTTAAATTTTTATTGTTGTTGTTATATAACCTTCGATTTTCGCCTTTCGCAGACACATGGGTATACGTATATGGTAATTATATTCTAAAAGGACCATACGAACTTCGAATGGGTTCATAAATTTCACTAAAACAATCGGTATAGAGTTTTTATTTGTCAAAGTTTGAAAAAAAGGGACCGAAGCAAAAGTGTGTTTTCTAAACTTGTTGCCGCTGTGTATTAATCTTGCGGAATATCAGTTTTTTCTTTGACAACTAATAAAACGCTTTTCATGCATGAAAGAAAAAGGTGGCCATGCAGAGGAAAGACTGACTGTGTGTGCGTAACTTGACAAGACGAATCCATGTGGGGGCATGGAAACAGTACGCTGATAGAATCATTTGTCATCAAGCGACGAGCTGTTCCCGGCCGGGTGAAAGAGAGCAATAGTTCCTCCCCAATTATTAAGGTACGGCTGTTCCGCGTTCCTTCCTTTTCGTGGTCGGAACCTCTCACTCCCCGTCCCGGAGATCAGCTTCCGGCCGGCCGGAGCCTGGACTAACTCTTGCAGCTAGCTAATCCCTCCTGTGTCAAAGATCTCGTGCTACCTGGGGGATCAGCTCTTTCAGATGTAAGATCTCTCGCCTCAATCCACTCATTCATGCTTGCAGTTCACTATATATTGTGTTTTGATCCTAGTTTCGGTGGATCTATGTATGCTTGTGGCCAGTAATTAAGCCCCATTATTCCAGCTTAGTGGTATATATTCTACCTGCGACACTGACCTCCTCTCCTCCTCCTCCGCTGCTGCGTCGTCCTATGTCCGGCGAAGAGCCTAGCCTAGGGAAGCCGGTGAACCCCTTGCCTGCTAACAAGCTGACTGCATTTTATTGAATTTATGGCAACTCTGCACCGCATCTCACTGCCGGCCACAGCTGCTGGCTGCTCCCTGCCGTCGCAGCCGAGGTTGGAATCTCGGGCAGCGCCGGGGCCCGCGCTAACGGCCGCCCGCGCGGGGAGCATGGGAGCCCGGCCGGGAGATGCGGCGAGCAGTGGCGACGAGCTGCGGCCTGCGAGCGCGGCTGGCGAGCTGCGGGTGCACGATGGGCATGGGGCGGAGAGCGGCGAGCTTTTAACGGCGGCGAGCGCCTTGTTTTCACATACGAGGCCTATTATAGTAGGTGGTCTACCGAGTTTGCCCTTGCCTTTGTTAGTAGAAGCAATTTTGCTAGTCACGTTTTAACCACTACTACTATAATGTTGGACTCCCCCCTCTCCCGTGAACAGTTTCCCGAGAGAAAAAGAAAGCGGCCGGGCCAATCATGAGCCCCTCCGGCGGCGATGCCGGTCGGAGGTGGCGGAGGGGAGGCGCCGGAGTAGTTTAGGGTAGTAGGTAGGTTGGTTTGCGGCGGTTTCGTCGTGGTTTCGGGCTCTGTCCCGGAGTTTTGCCCAGGTCGTTGACCCAGATCTGGGGCATGCCGGTAGGGTTTCTCTCTCGTGTGCTCCGGTGGTCGAAGCCTTGGGGGAGATCTGCTGCTGGAGGCTCTCAATAAGGGTCTAGGAACCGGCATCTGGGGTGGCAGTGGAAGCTACGATGCCTTTCTTGGCATGCCGTGGTGGCGGGGGAGAAGGGCGTGGTGGCGGGTGGTGCATCGGCTTCTCTTTCCCGGCCGACCGTGGAGGCGAGGGGGTTACGGAGTGTTGCGTCGTCCCTCCTCTTCCTCGTCTGGATGCCGGTGATGTCCATGCCGAGGCAGGCTCCCTCTCCAGCTTCTTCTGTCTATCATGGTGGTGGCTAGGAGAGCCGAGTCTGGTTGCCTGCGGCGGCGGTTGATACTTCTGGAGCTTCTCTCCGGCGTCTCTTTGGCGGCTTCTTCGTCATCACGCCGGACCCAATGGCAGTAGGGCTGCCGCTCCACACTGCTCTGCTCCTCTCGTCGGTCGCTTCTTGTGGCTTGGACGGCCGGCGATGCTGGAGATTCGTCGCCGATCTGGAGGAGGATGAGGACGAAGGACTTGATTGCCTTTTCAAGTTTCTTTTAGGGTCCTCAATGTAAATTCTTGGGCCTCTATGTAATTTTATCTTTTTGGCCCTTTTGTACTCCATCGGCTTCTTTGCAGCAATATATGTTGGGTGCAATGCTTTGCACCCGTTCAATGTTCAAAAATAAAAAACTATAATGTCAGACGAGCCTTGGTATATTTTAGAGTAGCATAAAAGACCTCTTAGAATACACCTCTAGTGACGAAACAAAATATTTTTTAAACTCCGGGAGTATATGAACAGCTAAAATTAGAGAAGTTGGATCTCGTGTACTCAATGAAACAGTTTATTTAGGAAAACACGGCCGTTAATATGCTCTATATATTTTTTATTTCAGGAAACCGGTAATACATATTATTTTCTTAGAAAATTAATAGTATATGGTTGTGAATCTTTACTGCTGTGCTAACATCACACTGTTTCTGTAAATACGTATGCACAGGGCTGGAGAGATGAATAGAGCCAAGGAA
The DNA here is from genome assembly GCA_916181665.1 of Avena sativa. Taxonomy (NCBI): domain Eukaryota; kingdom Viridiplantae; phylum Streptophyta; class Magnoliopsida; order Poales; family Poaceae; genus Avena; species Avena sativa. The sequence continues at coordinate 441,447,400 of OV702284.1, forward strand.
ATACTAGACGCCGTATGCAAAAACTGCACGGAGCAGTGGATCAACGCGTATTTGAAGCCAAGGAAGGCCGTAGGCCATGTGGAAATTTGCGTGCTGGTTGCAGCTGTGTTTATGATTACCCTTGCCATTGGAGCACCTAGGCGTCGTGAAGGTCAGAGTAGCATTATCAGATACGGAGTCGAGGGAATGTTCGTATTGTCCTTACCACTGATCACCTACACGATGGGACTGATTAATGGGCAGATAATCAAGAACGAACTGTACCCGGTGTGGGCACTGTTTCTTGCCATTCTTTACGGGGGTACCAACGCAATGTCTGTCCAGAAGCTCGGTGACACCAAGCAATCAAACAGCAAGCTCTACTGGGACAGTTTCTCCTTCATGTTCTACGTCGGCTCAGCCTTGTACATCTTTATCAAGACTTGTAAACATGTGGCACCCGTTGTTTGCCTAATCATTGCCGTGACCGTACTATTGTCATCTAAAATTTCTGAGCGGTTGTATACTATAAGGTTGGCAAGCAAGCCATCGTCAGAGAATGGCATCAAGAGGCTTGCCGTCTACATGAAGCAGGAGCACCAACTCAGCATATCCTACAACCCTCGTACCATGCAGGGATACAAGTACATGGTTCTCATCCACAAGGAGCAGGAGGGGACAACCACTACTGATGCATTTGATGAAGAGAGCAGAGCGGTGACGCTGGAGAAGATCTGGTGTGGAAACATTGGGGTCTTGGGATCATCTTCTTCTTCTCACAATCATCCAACTATATGTCATCTCAAGGATGTATGCCTCTCCTTTGCATTGTTCCATCTCACGGTTCGAAGGTACTTCGGCTACACTTGTCCTGAATCTAAGCTCGACAAGACCCGTGCTCTTGTTCTTGAGGGGCTTCTGCGAACCGAACAAGACTATGAAAGAGCATTCCAGGTGATTGAAACGGAGCTGGCTTTCCTCTGTGACTTCTTCTTCACCAAGTATGCTTTCATCATGTATGGCAAGGAGGTATGGTGTTGCGCTGTTTCAGTCACCATCACGCTTCTCGTGATAGCGGCGGCCGCAATGTCTTTCAGCGCTGTGGGTGAGCACGTTTCTGTTTTGCATGATCTCCTGGTGGAAACAAGCACTCGAGATGTGCTGGTCACCAAGATTGCGCTGTTTACCCTATCAGTATTTCAGCTTCTGGAGATATGGAATTACTGTGTCTCTGGCTGGGCAAAGGTATCCTTGGTCTGTAGGTATGTAAGCAACCCATCATTGCAAGGGAATGCCTATGTTGAGAAGCTTCTTTTGCTTCTAGGAAGGCATAGCAGACGGCTTGGGAATTGGCGCAACAACAACATTGGTCAATACCCGGTCCTTGACTCCTTTCAAAGTAGAGATCAAGCAGGCAAGCCCGCAGAATTGTCATCGGAGGTGAAGAAGGCGGTCGCACGGGCTATCAAGAACTCAATCAGCAGTGGCCGTGTATCAAATGGAGGCTCCACACTGATGAGGCATGGCATCACTGCCACTGCCACTGGTGAGCAGCAGCAGCAGCAGCAGCAGCTATGTTGGGCATGCCAGATCGACGATTCATTTACCCTCATTCACAGCATACTTGTATGGCACGTCGCGACTTGCTACTGCGAGATATCCGAAGCAGCAGCGAGAAATTGTTGCTCAAACGAAAATGATCCAGACAAAGTTGTTGCCAATGACTTGTCTAGGTATTGTGCATACCTGGTTGCTTTTGCCCCAGAGCTGCTTCCAGGAACTCCAGTAGAGTCAGAGTGTACACTCGATGAGCTACTAGGAGAAGCAAAAGAAGCATTCCAAAATCATCTCCTGCTGCCAATGGAAAAGTATGAGAAGCTTAGAGGTCTGCACAATAATGCAGCAGCAGGCGGCGGTGTAGGCAGCGAGAGCAGAGCCGCCGTTGCACAACTAATTCTATTAAAGGGTGCTACACTTGGTAAGGCATTGGAGAGCATGGAGAACCGTTGGCATCTACTGGCGGATTTCTGGGCAGAGATGATCGTGTATGTCGCCCCGTCTGCTAATGTCGCCGGCCACGTAGAACTTCTTGCTCATGGTGGCGAGTTTGTGACGCACGTCTGGGCTTTGCTTATGCACGCCGGCATCCTGGAGAGGCATGTTGCTGCTGCTGATGCCACGCTGGCGATGCCATAGCCCATAGAGATAATAAATGACAAACAGCAGGCCGGGTCATCTGGGGACGACGATCGAGGCTCTATATCAACGATTTTTGTGTAACTCGAGTCGTTGCACGTACTGTGATGACTGTGTACGTGCGTGCCTGTTGATCATTTGGTGTGTAATAAGGTCACCATATTATCAATCTATCTATCTATCTATCTATCTATCTTACCTCCTTTCGAAAAACTCCGGCCTCTAGCATAAGACTTAAGACAATGCCAATATTATTTGTTAAAATTTGTTGTAATCTCTCCGATTTATGTAATTGATGATCTTCCAGGCCAAAGAGTCTGATCAAAGGGGTGTGGTTTGCTGTATAATCTGATCGATGCTGTGTTGTGGCCCGATATATATATGTTCAGTTTTTTGGCCTAACGCCCAGCCCGGAGCTCATTAATTTTTGGGATTCTCATCTCTATAGCATGATCGGCAGCATATTCCCGAGTCCAAGCTACTCCTAGTAACAACTCAACAACACTGACGCGTGCGCACACGGTTGCTCATGGAAAACTCGTGTGCAATCCTTTTGCTTCGGCTGGCGAGAAACAAACGTGTGCTACTGTCGCCCTGTGCCACGCGCAGCTCCTGAAAGTGAACACGGCCCAGCGGCTTCGTCAGAATGCCTGACTTCTGCTCCCCTGTTCCTGTTCCGATGAACTCCACTGCAACAGTCCCCTTTGTTAGCACAGCCTCAAACAGCCTCAAACGCCGAGTGCAGTCCGGCGTGTGACGACGACGATAATCTGACAAGTCACGTGCACGTACAAGAACCAGCCAACAACCGATCAGCAAGCAAAGCTATCAGTCTGATCAAAACAGCTGTCTCGGTCGTGCTAATTGACTTGTATTGATTTTCACGCAGCTTACAAGGTAACGTACATGGTATATATACAAGCTGATCATCGGTGTGAATATAGTTGACTTTAATTTTGTTCTCCTCTACACACTGCCGTATGTAGTGATACTTCGTATCAATGTACTTACTCCTGTCCGTTTTGGTTACCGGTCGAGAAATCCGGTTACCGGTCGGTAACCGGATATCCCGACCACCCTCGGGAAATTGGTTTACCGGGCAAAAAATCCCGAATTTATTTGATTTTTTTGAAATTTATGAATTTTAACAAAAAGCCGTTGTAAATAGTCATACCAATGACTTTGAATTCGAATTTTGAAATTTAAATTCGTCTGGTAACCGGTCGGGATTTTCCGCGGTTACCGGGAAATCCCGACCACCCTCGGTATTTTTTTCCTACCGGGAACCAAAATCTTGGTCATGATGCACCGGATTCTTGTACAATGAAATTGCAGACTTGTTGTCAATATTGAGCACTACTCCTTCCGCCTCCCGATTGGTGAGATCACCAAGTAGAATCCTTAGCCACACACCTTGACATGCCGCAGTTGCAACCGCAATATACACAACTTCACAGGATGACTGTGCCAACGCTTTTTTCTTTTGTGATAGCCAACTTACTATGCTTCTTCCCAAGAAATATGCCACGCCCGAGGTACTCTTACGGTCGTCAATATCTCCTGCCATGTCGCTATTGTTAGATGTATATATTTGTATATTGTAGTTTCCCCATATGTTAGGGGGCTTCCTGCATATTTGCACATGTACCTGTATTATATATTGTGGCCTTTGGCTCCCAGAGGAATACATGTTGCATATTCCTGACATGGTATCAGAGCTTGGTTAGACCGTTTCTCTGCAACATCGTCACAGCCGCCACCGTCCCTGTCGTCATCGTTTTTTCCGACGTCGCCGCCGCCGGTCACCGCTGTCTCAGGTCATCTCTCCGGTCGCCTCCTCCCGTTATCTGCCTGTCCCGCTCCGTCTGCTGGTATCCCGATCAGATCTGGGCGAGATCTGATCGCATCCCAATCGGATCGGATCTAGGCGATCTGGAGACTTCAGCTTCTGCCTTGAGCAAGCCACGTCTCGCCCGCGTCCGTCTGCACCCCGACGCCTGGTCGTCTCGCCTCCCGGCGCCCGCCCGCGCTCGCCCACCTGCGTATGCCCGCCCTCGCCCGTCCCGCGTCTGCCCGCCCGTCCCGCGTACGACCGCTCGCGCGTGCAGAGCTCCCAGCTCGCCAGACTACTGCCGCCCTCGGCCGTCCTCACCGCCGGGAATCGATCCCCGGTGGCCTCAATTGGCCTCCCAACGCCCGGCCGCGTCCGCCTCTTGCTCCGACTGGCTGGATTTCGGCCGCCTTCTGCCGGATTTTGGGTTGACCAGATCTGAAAAGAGAGAGAGAGAGAGAGAGAGAGAGAGAGAGAGAGAGAGAGAGAGAGAGAGAAAGAGAGAGAGAGAAACAGAGAGAGATGTCTTCTGCATCGGGTTATGTTGCGATTCCTCGCTGCCCGGTGATCTTCGATGGCGCGAATTACCCTGATTTCGCTGCCTTTATGCGCGTCCACATGCGCGATCTCCGTCTTTGGGGTGTGCTCTCCAGCGAGGTCTCCTGTCCGCCGTGCCCCTGATCCTGTGGCTCCTCTTCCGCCGACACCGATTGTTCTCGGTGCTGATGCCTCTCAGGAGGCCAAGGATGCTGCTCAGAGTGCCGATGATAGTGTTGTTGCTGCTGATGACCTAAAGTTCAAGCAGTACTCTTCTGATCTCGAGGCCTATCGCCATGATCTGACTGCCTACACTCAGTGGGTCGATGAGGATGCTCGTGCTGCTGCTGTTCTCACCTCCAGTGTTCTGCCCCAGTATGCTGCTGAGTTCATGAGTCTCCCCACTGTTGCCGCTCAGTGGGCACATCTTTGTCAACGCTATCAGCTGTCTGGGGATGCTCTTTACCTGTCTGTGGTTCGCCAGGAGCATGCTCTTCAGCAGGGTGACTCCACTATTGATGAGTTATATACTCAGAGTGCTGCTATTTGGCGTCAGCTGGACTCTCTTCGTACTGCTGTTTGTGGCACATGCTCGTGCTGCCAGATTGTGTGCTCGGATTTGGAGTTTCACCGCATCTATGAGTTTCTGTCTCGGCTCCGCCAGGAGTTTGAGCCCCGGCGTGCGCAGCTGAATGCTCGTGGTCGTGTTCCGCTCTCTGAGGTGTTGTCTGAGATTCGGGCTGAGGACACCCGCCTCCGTGGTGCGGGTCTTCTTGCGGTTCCATCTGTGCTTGCTACTCGTGGTCCTCCTATGACGTCTGCTCCCCTGCTTCAGCCGCGGTCCTCTGTGCCGCCGCCGATACTTCCCACTCCTCCAGGTCAGGGTCAGAGTCAGCACCAGCAGTCTCAGGGTCAGAGTCAGCACTAGGAGGTTCGTGGTCAGGGTCGCCGTGGTTCTCTTCGTCACTGCTCTTACTGTAACAAGGATGGCCACACTTGGGCCATTTGTTATACACAGGATCCCAGTTTACGTCAGCAACACCAGATGGCTCGTGTGCAGTCGGTTCCTTCCGGATCTTCAGCAGTTGCCCTCTCCGATCAGGACATTATCTGGAGTCTTCGCGGTCTGCTTGCTGCTACAGGCTCTTCTTCGATAGGCACTGCTGGTTCTGTGACCGATTCTTCAGGAACTGCGCGACCACCACCTTCTACACAGTTAGGTACGTCCCCGTGGTATCTGGATTCTGGAGCTTCTTTTCATATGACTTCTGACTATTCTTTTCTATCCGCTCTTCGTTCTCTCCCTTCTCCTGTCCGTGTTTTCACGACTGATGGTACCTCTCTTCCTGTCTCTAGTCGGGGTACCCTTTCTACTTCCTTTTCTGTTCCTGATATTTCTCATGTTCCTCTTCTTAAGATGAATCTGTTCTCTGCTAGCCAGCTTATTGACTCTGGTTATCGCGTCATTCTTGATGCTGATTCTTGTGTTGTTCAGGACCGTCGCACATAGGCCCTGGTTGGAGCTGGCCCTCATAGCCGTGATTCTTCAGGGCTTTGGGAGTTAGACTGGCTTCGTGCTCCTTCCGCTGCCACTTCATCTGCCAGTTCTTCTCCGGTCGTCGCCTCTGCTACCAGCTCCTTTCAGCAATGGCATCATCGTCTTGGTCACCTTTGTGACTCTCGCCTATCGTCATTAGTTCATCGTGGTCTTCTGGGGTTTGTCTCAGGAGATGGGTCTTTACATTGTCAGGGTTGTAGGTTGGGAAAACAGATTCAGCTTCCCTACCCTACTAGCGCGTCTGTATCTCAACGACCTTTTGATTTAGTTCATTCCGATGTTTGGGGTCCGGCTCCTTTCGCTTCGAAAGGGGGCCATCGCTACTATATTTTATTCATCGATGATTTTTCTCGGTACACTTGGTTGTATTTTATGCGCTCTCGTAGTGAAGTTCTCTCCATATATCAGCATTTTGCGGCTATGGTCCGCACTCAATATTCTATCCCCATTCGCGTGTTTCGTGCTGATTCTGCTGGTGAGTATATCTCCCAGATGTTGCGTAGTGTTCTTGATGAGCAGGGCACCCTTGCTCAGTTCTCCTGTCCTGGCGCACATGCCCAGAATGGCGTTGCTGAGCGTAAGCATCGCCACCTTCTTGAGACCACTCGTGCCATGATGATTGCTTCTTCCCTTCCTCCGCATTTCTGGGCTGAGGCTGTCGCTACGTCGGCTTACGTCATCAATATTCAGCCTTCTGCTGCACTGCAGGGTGGTATCCCTCTTGAGCGCCTATCTGGACAGTCTCCAGACTACTCCATGCTTCGCTTGTTTGGTTGTGTTTGCTATGTTCTCCTTGCTCCTCGCGAACGCACCAAATTGACTGCTCAGTCTGTTGAGTGTGTCTTTCTTGGATACAGTGATGAGCATAAGGGCTATCGCTGTTGGGACCCCGTTGGTCGTCGGATGCGTATCTCTCGTGATGTTACTTTTGATGAGATGCGTCCTTTCTATCCTCATCCCACCGCTGGTACCTACCCGGTGGAAGATATTTCTTTTCTTCTCTTTCCTGACACACCTCCTTCTACTCCTATTGTGTCTTCTTCAGGATCTCCTCCCTCTGATGTCTCTTCTTCGACACCGTCCACCTCTGCTCCGTCTAGTTCTCCTGGTTCTCCTCGTTCTCCGGAGTCTTCCTCTGCTATACCTTCTTCTTCCTCGTCGTCTCCTGAGTCGTCTTCCTCTGATGAGCTTCCCTCTACTCGTCCTGTTCGACAACGCCGTGCCCCCAATCGTTACTCTCCCAGTCAGTATGGTCTTTCTGTTGCCTCCGAGCCGACTTCTTATTGGGATGCCGAGCATCATCCTGAATGGCAGCTGGCCATGGCTAAGGAGATTGATGCGCTTGAGCGCACTGGCACCTGGGATCTCGTTTCTCCTCCTCCCGGTGTTCGTCCTATCACGTGTAAGTGAGTCTATAAGATTAAGACCTGCTCTGATGGATATCTTGAGTGCTATAAAGCGCGTCTTGTGGCTCGTGGTTTTCAGCAGGAGCATGGTCGTGACTATGACGAGACCTTTGCTCCTGTGGCTCATATGACCATTGTGCGTACTCTCCTTGATGTTGCTTCTATTCGTCACTGGTCTGTGTTCCAGCTTGATGTTCAGAACGCCTTTCTCAATGGTGAGTTGACTGAGGAGGTGTATATGCAGCCTCCTCCTGGGTATTCTGTTCTCGAGGGGATGGTTTGTCGTCTTCGACGTTCTCTTTATGGCCTCAAACAGGCCCCTCATGCCTGGTTTGAGCGCTTTGCTTCTGTAGTGACTGCTGCTGGTTTCTCTCCTAGTGCTCATGATCCAGCGCTGTTTGTTCACACTTCTCCTCTTGGACGCACTCTTCTTCTTCTATATGTTGATGATATGATCATTACTGGTGATGATTCTGAGTATATCGCCTTTGTTAAGGCTCGTCTTCGTGATCAGTTTCTTATGACTGATCTTGGTCCTCTTCGATACTTTCTTGGGATTGAGGTTTCCTCCACTTCTAATGGCTTTTACATCTCCCAGGAAAAGTATATTCGGGATCTTCTTGCTCGTGCTGCTCTTGGGGATGAGCGCACTGTTGAGACCCCTATGGAGCTTAATGTTAAGCTTCAACCTACTGATGGTGATCCTCTTCCTGATCCGACGCGTTATCGTCATCTTGTCGGGAGTCTTGTTTATCTTGCTGTCACTCGTCCTAACATCTCTTATCCTGTTCATATTCTGAGTCAGTTCGTTTCTACTCCTTCCACTGTTCACTATAGTCATCTTCTCCGTGTTCTTCGTTATCTTCGTGGTACGATCACTCATCGCCTTTTCTTTCTGTGTTCCAGCTCCCTCCAGCTCCAGTGCTATTCGGATGCTACGAGGGCGAGTGATCCTTCGGATCGCCGTTCACTTTCTGCTTACTGTGTGTTTCTTGGTGGTTCGCTCATTGCTTGGAAGACGAAGAAACAGACAGCGGTTTCCCGTTTGAGTGTCGAGGCTGAGTTGCGTGCTATGGCCTTGTTGACTGCTGAGGTGACCTGGTTATGGTGGTTACTTGCGGATTTTGGGGTCTCTATGACTACACTCACTCTGGTTTTGTCTGACAGTACAGGTGCTATTAGTGTTGCACGTGATCCGGTCAAGCATGAGCTTACCAAACATATTGGTGTTGATGCTTTCTATACACGTGCTTAGGTGCAGGCTCAGGTTGTTGCGCTTTAGTATGTGCCTTCAGATTTACAGTTGGTGGATTTCTTTACGAAGGCACAAACCAGAGCGCAGCATGATTTCTTACTCTCCAAACTCAGTGTTGTGGATCCACCATGAGTTTGAGGGGGGGTGTTAGATGTATATATTGTAGTTTCCGCATATGTTAGGGGGCTTCCTGCATATTTGCACCTGTACCTGTATTATATATTGTGGCCTTTAGCCCCCAGAGGAATACATGTTGCATATTCCTGATAGCTATCACTGTAGCCAAGTAGCTTCACCTCCTCCTTCTCTTTCGAGTAGACAACACCAAAGTTTGTAGTACCTTTGATATACCCGACGGCTGTCCAATGCTCCATTGTGGGTGCTTCCATGAAGTGACTCACATAGCCAACGGAATAGGCCAAAGTCCGGTCTTGTGTTGATGAGATACCTCAAAATTTCGACCATACTCCTATACTCCGTTGCATCAACCGCGGGTGCTTCACTCCTTTTGCTCAGTTTAAGACGAGGTTCCATCGGAACATGATTTGGATTGCACTCTTCCATGCCACACTTCTCGAGTATCTTCTTTGCATATGCATCTTCGCATAGTGTGATCTCACCCAGCTTTTGATGTACCTCGATCCCAAGGTAGTAGCTCAACAAGCCTAGATCATGGTAAGAATATAATACACGCCTAGCCCTTTCCATCAGTTCGGACTTTTGGTCTAGATGGCTAGTGCATGCAATTCAATATGGTATCAGAGCAAAGAGGTCTCAAGTTCAAGACCCTGCTCACGCAGTTAAAAGAAAGATTCTGCGGCCTATACCGAACCCACGCTAAGGACTAAAATAGCCTAGACGTGAGGGGGGGGGGTGTGTGTGTTAAGAATATTATACACGCCTAGCCCTTTCCATCAGTTCGGACTTTTGGTCTAGATGGCTAGTGCATGCAATTCAATAGATCACTCATCTTGAATAACTCCTTCATTTGTAGCTTGAACTTTGCAATATCTTTCTCATCCTCTCTTGTTATCAATAGATCATCAACATAGATGCCAACTAGTAGATGATCCCTTCCTTTACCTTGCTTATACATCGCATGCTCCAGTGGGATCTTCTTGAATCTGAGAGAGAGCAATGTACGATCAAGCTTGATGTTCCACGCCCGAGTGGCTTGCCGTAGCCCGTACAACGCCTTGTGTAGCTTCAAAACCTTGTGTTCTTCTCCCTCTTTGATGTATCCCGGTGGTTGCTTCACGTAAACTTCTTCTTCTAACTCCCCATTAAAAAACGCGGATTTCACATCCAGGTGATGCAATTTCTAGGATTCTTGAGTTGCGAGAGTGATAAGTAATCTCACTGATTCCATCCTTGCAACGGGAGCGAACACTTCTTCAAAATCCACACCTTGCTCTTGCACGTATCCCTTGGCCACTAGCCGAGCTTTGTGTTTCACCAACTTCCCTTCGGCATCCTTCTTGATCTTGTACATCCACTTGAGCCCTATAGCTTTGTGATTGTTGGGTAGATCGACAAGCTCCCATGTATCATTGTCTTTGATCGATCCCAACTCCTCATCCATAGCATGACGCCAACACTCTTCCGTCTTAGTGTCCTCGAATTTCGTCGGCTCCTCGGTGAGTAAACACCGACCTCGCCTGCAGAGAGCCTCCGGTGGATACAAATCCAAGACGTTTTGCAGTTTCTCTAGAGTAGGTGGCCATCCCCTTGGTTCCTGTATAGTCGGAGGAGACGCCGGAGCTGACGAAGTATTTTCCGCACGATCTGCTGTAGTAGCGCTCGTATCAGCATCACTAGAAGCTGGAGACGATCCTGATGAGTCCTCCTCCAGCGCATGGCCTTGCGTCCGTTCTGGACTGGCGTTGCTAGTCCCTCCTGGACCAGCTCCCGTGTACGGACCTCTTGGCGGAGATTGGCCACTAGCGCCAGCTCCTGGTCCGCCTCCAAGCGCTTGTGCTGAGCCTTGGTCTATTTTCGGATGAGATAGGGCCCTTGCAGGGCTTCCTTGCGATGCACCATGTCCAGCACGTGAGCTTCTACTCACGTCTGGGCTCCCATGCAAACTATGTTCAGTTCCTGTGCTAGCTTCCATACGTGTAGAAGAATCTGCATCGCTGTCCGTCGTGTCCGCTTCAGTTCTAGGTTGATCATCTGCATGCTAAATCACTGTAAACAACGGTGAATATATCATCTGATATCGGCTGTACCGGTTCCGCGAAGGACCGCGCTAGGCGTCCCCCGGACGATGGGGGCTTCCCATCGTCCTGGTCACCTGTACGCCACGTGCCCCCCAAATAGCTCAAAATCCCGCGTTGTGCTGCAAAACATCCCGCTTTTGCTACATATGTCCCCGCTTTTGCTTCTGAAGCAAAAAAAATGGTTCGTTTCAGAAATAGAACGTCTCGCCGGAGACCTCGCCGGAGACCATGCAGCAAAAAAATGTGCTAATGCAGCAAAACCGACTTCGCCGGAGACATCGTCGGAAAAACTCGCCAGTGACTCTCGCCGGAGACCTTGTAGCAAAAAGTTGACACTGTTGTAGCAAAACCACAAGACGGTTGTAGCAACAAAGTTCTTCTAATGTAGCAAAAAAGTGACTTCGTCGGATACATGACCGGAGAATTTAGTCGGAAGAGCTCGCCGGAGAACTTGTAGAAAAAGCTAGACCAGCTGTCGTTGGCAGCAACCACGGCCGCCCATGGAAGCAAGCTCGGCCACCGCTGGCAGCAACCACGGCCGCCCATGGAAGCAAAGCTCGGCCACCGGTGGAAGCAAGCTTGGTGGCCCGTGGAAGCAAGCTCGCCCACTGCCGGAAGCAAGGTCGGCCGCCACTGGCAGCACCCACGACCCCCCGTGGCAGCAAGGTTGGCGGGGTTGGTCGCCCGTGGAAGCAAGCTCGACCACTGCCGGAAGCAAGGTTGGCCGCCGCTGGCAGCACCCCCCCCCGTGGCAGCAAGGTTGGCGGGGGAACCAGGAAACGGTGCAGGGGACGCTTGGCGGTGGGAGCTCCAGGGTGCGGCGGCGGGAGTCCCCGGCGACGAGACGAAAAGGGTGGTGGTGCAGCGGCGACACGAGGGAAGAGGAGCGGCGCGGCGGCAACACGAGGGAAGGGGAGGCCAGGGAGGAGGCCGAGCGGGAGAGGTCGGGGAGGAGGCCGGGCGGAAGAGGCGGCGTCTCCGTCTCCCTCCTGTGGAGAAGGCGAGCGGCGGAGTTCTCCAGGAAAACAAGGAAGAAGACGAGGGGAAAAAGCATCGTGGGCGGGTCCACCTCTGCGCGTGCGTGAGCCACGACCCGGACGACCATCGTCCGGGTGATAGGTATCATTTTCCTTCCGCGAATCCCCAATTCCATGACTTCTCAAAAAGTATATCGCATGTAACCACCAATTTTTTGTTCACCGGATTGTACGTGCGATATGCCTTCGTACCGGCTTCATAGCCGATCATGACCATTGGAGTGCTTCTATCCGCCAACTTGGTTGTATGTCTGGACACCGTCTTCACATGCGCCACGCACCCGAAAGTGCGAAGGTGATAAACCGAGGGCTTGTGTCTGTACCATGCTTCGTACGGCGTCATACCAACTACACTCTTAGTTGGCGCCCTGTTCATTAAATAGACAACCGTACTAACTGCCTCACCCTAAAACCTACTCGGTATGCCTTTGCTCTTCATCATGCTGCGTGCCATGGCCACCATGGTTTGGTTCCTTCTTTCCACAACACTGTTTTGCTGCGGTGAATATGGTGCGGTGAGATACCGCTGGATCCCATTAGCTTCGCAAACGGCCTTGAATTCATTGGAGATGAACTCACCCCCCGATCGGTACGGAGGGCCTTCAACTTGGCCTCGGCCTCTACTTCGGCTTCCATCTTCACGAAGGCTTGCAAATCTTGATCCTTCCTCTTTAGCAACACAAGCCACATGTATCTACTGAAGTCGTCGACGATGAGAAAGAAGTACTTGTTCCCAGCGTGGGTCGCCGGCATGATCGGTCCACACAAGTCTCCATGGACCAACTCAAGAACCTTACTTGCTCGATATTGTCCCTCCCTTGGAAACAGGGCTCGCCGCCTTTGTTTCCAAATGAGACAACCGTCGCACAATTGATCAATGTGATTGACACACGGTAACCCACACACCATCTCCTTTTGTCCAAGTTGCCGGAGAGCTTGGATATTTAGATGTATGTAGCGTGCATGCCACTTCCACGCCGAGTCTTCCATGCTTGTCATCAATCATACTGGATCCATGTTGGTGATATGCTATATGGGTATCCTCATAGCATGTCTCCTATCCGGATAACCCGGATGGCCCACAGTTGGTAGCATGGCCCATGGCCTGCTGGGCGGCCCAGTTAGATGGATCCAGAAGGGAGGCCTATGCCGGATAAAGGAAGGCTACGGAGGAGTCACCGACGTACCCGAAGCCTTGGAGTGCAAGACACGCTAGACTAGTTGTAAGCAGTGTAGGACTCTGTAACCTGTTCGGCTAGGACTTTGCCTGTAACCCTAGGACCTGGCGACTATATAAGTCGGGCCCATGGGAGCCTTTAGGGCAGAACCTAGTATCGATTAGCATACACCTAGCATAGCGAAACAATCCCTGTAACTTGGCGTATTGCCCTTATAATGATTTATAGCAGGAGTAGGATTCCGCCACCGTTGTGGGATCTGAACCTGGGTAAGTTGTGTTACCTCGTACCCGTCAACCGTTCGCCTTCCCCCACATCTCTAAACACGCACTGTGAGGACCCCTCCATGGCGTACTCGTCGGAAATACCACGACAGTTGGCGCCCACCGTGGGGCAAGAGGTGCTTCAGGCTCTTCAACGGGCGAGGACCAAGATCTTCGTGGGAATCAGCGAAACCATAGCCATCGGTCGCGTTCTCTTCTCCGGCAATGTTTCGATCCCGGCGAAGAAAAACCCTACGCGGTGCTCGATCATTCCTATCGGAGATATCCACCTCTTCATCAGCGAAACCGACTCGGGCACTAGTTCCCTAGGAGTCGGAGGAGCATCAAGACCCGCACGGACCGCCTACAGGCAGGATACGTTTGCGGAAGGATCGATGTCGGATCTCTCCCTGGAGTTTGCCGGCAAAGATCGGAAAATTCAAGGCCCACCCAAACCGCCCCTATGCAGGATATAACGGTGGAGGATCGCTGCAAATCCGCTGGCTTCGTCCGTGCGTCTGGACAGCAGAGATCCAAGTTCGTCGGACTGGTGACCATCTTCGATCTGGCGTGTTGCGTTTAGAGAGAGGGCGAAAACCCCCGTGATTACCTTGCCAGGTGGCTCTGTATACAGGCCGATCTGGCGCATTACCCCAATGATGATGCCATGTCTCACTTTGTGGAAGGACTGGACCAAGGTACGCTTCTCCGGCATTCCCTAAGGCGGCAGCTGGCTTTAGGACGCCTCACCTTCGAAAGCATGGTGAACACCGTTAACAACTACGCGGAGGCTGAGGAGGCAGCTCAGACAGCCCTTGCGCTCATTGATGGAGCCCCTCCACCTCAGCCGCCGCCGCCTCCAGTCCTCGTCGTCGCCGCAGCCGCACCACCGCCCCAATCATCGTTGCTGATGTTCCACCTCCACCCCCCGTCATCGAGGAAGTCACGACATCCTCTGACTTCGTGATTAACGCGCTCTACACCGACTTCAGCGCATATTCGGAGGAGATAGACTTCAGCCCAGAGGAGCTAGACTCTGCCATGCAGGAGATGGAGGAGGATTACAAGCACGACGAGTAGGCCAACAACACCGTCACGTCCCGAGAGGTGTTCGTCGCCATTGGGACGACGATGGATGAAGATCAACCCGGACGAGCCCCACCTACAGCGCTGGACAAAGGGAAGGGACCACCTGTTGCTGCCGACAATGATCACGCAAAGGTCATGCCCCCTCCGCCTAACCCAGTACAGCAGCCGCAGGAACTTGACATCGGTCCGAGCAACAACAACAGCGCAGACCCGCCGCCTCCGGTATCTACGTCTGCTGCGGCCCAAGTCAGCCCAGCAGATAGAGTGATGTACGACAATCTCCTCGTCGATCCTATGACCGTGGCTCATATTTGTAGTGTGGTACAGCTTGAAGAGAAGCGCCAGCAGCTGCTAGAGGAAGCGCATGCCATCGCGGAGCAATGATTCACCGCTTCGGGTGATCTATCCTGCTCCAGAAGGGTCTTGGCAACGGCGAGGTTGAGGAGGGGAGTGGGCATCACCTGCCTACCTTCACTGTCAATGTATGGCTTGGCCTGTGCCGGCTTCGAGGAAGCACATCCTAGGTTTCGCTGTACACCAATTCCTGCGCAGGAGTGCACGCTCAGACCGCCATGGCCGCCTTCATCGATGGGTTGGAAAGGGGCACGTTGCTCCGACATAAGCTGAAGCGCATGCAGGACAATCACCAACTAGACTTGAACCAGATGATTCAGTTGGACAGTGAGTTCGCGGCTGCCGACGACAATGCTCGCGGCTCCCTGCCGGCAATGGCCGTTCCAACTCAAGATCGGAGGAACAGCAGCACAAAGCGGAAGACCCCGACTGAAGAAAAGCAAACCCCTGACATGGTCGCTATGACTTTTGCAGGGCGAGGTGATGGCGGACAGCGTGGCCGAGGACGGGGAGCTGGTCATGGGAAGCAGCGAGGTAGAGAAACTACCTTGGCAGCTCTCCACGTTCCCCAAACCTACGAGGAGTACTGGGATATGCCGTGCCTCGTACACCTCGACGCCAATGGCAAAGCCACCCACACCAATTGCCATTGTAAGTTCGTCAACGACCTCAAGGAGGACCCGGAGTCCGGCTACAAGCGAAGTCGGAAGAACAGACCGTGAGCCAAGGGAAAGGGGAAGAAGAGGAAGGAGTCTAAGGATTCAAGTGACATGGATGAGGACATTGACCCCAAGCACGCCGCCAAGAGCGACGCCAAGGGCAAGAACCCCTTCGAAAAGAAGGCGGCAGTTTTCCACACTTTCCTTGGCACCCCCACTATCTAACAACTGATGGCTACTCTACCCCTAGTTCCCCATTTCCTGCGCTGGTTAGAGATTCCAATTACTTGGGACAGGAAGGATCATCCAGACCTCATCCCTACGGAGAACCAATACGCCATGGTCATCAACCCCCTGATTGACGGCAAGGAGTTCACCAAATGTATGGTGGATAGTGGAAGCAGCATCAACATCATGTACCTGGATACACTGCAGAAGATGAACTTGACGGAGGCAAACCTAAGGCGGACCAACACCATCTTCCACGGTGTAGTTCTTGGTCGAGAGGCTCGGTCCCTTGAGTGCATCACACTTTAGGTCGCTTTTGGTGATGTCAATAATTACCGCCAAGAACGCATGACCTTTGAGGTGGTCCCCTTCAAGAGCATGTACCACGTCATATTCGGCCGCGACATCTTCCACACCTTCATGGCCAAGCCATGCTTTGTCTACCACAAGCTCAAGATACCCGGACCAAATGGTGTCATCACCATATCTAGAAGCTTTACCAAAGCAAGGGACTACAAGATTGGAGAAGCAGCCTATGCAGAAGCTGTCCTCTACAGCAAAGAATTCAAGGAGATCCAGAGCAAGGTCGATGCCTCGGAGATGCCCGCGTCGAAGGAACAAATTTTTGACTCCGCCCTAGCATTCAAGGCACCCATCGAGACCAAGCCGGTGGAACTTGTGGTAGGCGATGCCTCCAAGACCACCGTCATTGGGACAAACCTGGACCCTAAATAGGAAAGCGCGCGTGTCGAGTTCCTCCGTGAGAACAGGGACATCTTTGCCTGGCAACCTACCGACATGAAAGGTGTACCTAGGGAACTTGCCGATCACAACTTGAATATTGATCCAAAATGTAAACCAGTGAAACAACCTCTACGACGCTTCGGAGACGAGAAGAGACGCGCCATAGGCAAAGAGATAGCTATATTACTTAAGGCTAGTTTTATCCGAGAAGTCCTTCACACCCGATGGGTGGCCAATCCTGTACTTGTCCCCAAAAAGGGAACCAAAGAATTAAGAACGTGCGTTGATTACACCGGCTTTAACAAGGCATGTCCCAAAGATCTGTTTGCTTTGCCTCGCATTGACCAAGACATTGACTCGACGGCTGGCTTGGAGATTTTGTGTTTTCTCGATGCATACTCAGGATACCACCAGATCAAGATGAGGAAGTCGGACCAATTGGCCACTTCGTTCACTACACCTTACGACACGTTTTGCTATGTCACGATGCCCTTTGGGCTGAAAAAACCCAGGTGCTACCTACCAGCGGACAATGCAGCGTTGCCTACACGATCAAATTGGTCAAAACATTCACGCCTATGTGGACGATATAGCGGTGATGTCAAAAAAGTCAAACTACTAATCTCTGACTTAAAAGAAACCTTTGATAATATCTGGAAATACAACATGATGCTTAACCCTAAGAAGTGCGTCTTCGGGATTCCAGCCGACAAATTGTTGGGATTTATTGTTTCCCAACATGGAATCGAGGTCAACCCGGAGAAAATCAAGGCCATCTTAAACATAAACCGTCTGACATGCCTAAAGGACATACAACGGCTAACAGGTTGCATTGCAGCAGTTAGTCGGTTCGTCAGCCGACTTGTAGAGAAGGCTCTGCTGCTGTACAAGTTGCTGAAGAAGGCGGAAAAATTCACGTGGACGGACGAGGCAGATGCAGCAATGAAGCAGCTCAAGGAGATACTTTCCTCAGCGCCTATCCTTGCAGCACCCGAGCCTGGGGAGCCCATGTTAATTTACATGGTAGCCACCAACTGGGTAATCAGCATCGTCATCGTGGTAGAGCGGAAAGAACCAGGGCATGAGTACGGAGTTCAACGGCCAGTTTACTATGTAAGCGAGGTCTTGATGGAATCCAAGCAACGTTACCCGCACTACCAAAAGATAGCTTATGGAGTGTTCCTTGCTTCTCGGAAGCTGAGGCACTACTTCCAGGAGCACCCTATCACAGTTGTGAGCAAGGCTCCACTGTCCGACATCATCAACAAAAACGATGCTATGGGAAGGGTCGTGAAGTGGGGCATTGAACTTGTCGCCTTTGAGATCACCTACAAGAGACGCGACTTTATCAAGTCACAAGCCTTGGCGGATTTTATCGCAGATTAGACGGAGATGCCAGATGCTACCCCAATACCGGAGCCAAAATACTGGGTGATGCACTTTGACGGATCAAAGCTACTCAACGGCTCGGGGGCTGGTGTACTGCTGCAGTCACCAACTAGGGAAAAGCTGCACTATGTTCTGCAGATCCACTTCGAGGCTACGAACAACATGGCGGAGTATGAAGCACTCATTCACGGACTACGCGTAGCCAAGGATATTGGCATCAAGCGCATAGTTTGCTGTGGAGATTCCGACTTGGTTTCCCAGCAGGTGGCTGACACCTGGAATGCACGGAACCCTATGATGGCGGCATATCAAGACGAAGTGGACGAGATAGCTAAGAGCTTCTTGGGCTACGAGGTCAAGTATGTACCTAGGGAGCAAAACGAGGCGGATGATCTACTGTCTAAGCTTGGATTAGGGCGCAAATGAATTCCCCCTGGAGTTTTCCTAGAGCATCTACGGACACCATCCGTGAAGGGAGCAAACATAGATAACCCAGACAGAGTTGACTCTTTTGTTCACATGGTGGCAAAGGTCCCTCCGTCTTGGACAAAACCGTTCATGGAATATCTCATACACGGAACTTTGCCCGATGATGAGGTCGAAAGACGGCAAATAGTATGTCGAGCAAAGGGCTATACCATAATCAATGGATAGCTCTACAAAAGAAGCACCATTGGTGTATACCTCAAGTGTGTTTCCCAGCAAGAAGGTATTGAAATCCTCCGCGAAATCCATAACGGAGATTGCGGGCATCACACCGCTCCCCGACCTTTGGTCGCTAAAGCTTTCCGGCAAGGATTCTACTGGCTGACCGCGAAGGCAAACGCCGACAAGCTGGTTGAGACATGCATGTGATGCCAGTATTATGCCCGACAACCACATGTTCCAGCTGAAGAATTGCGAACAATACCAATAACTTGGCCGTTTGCAGTCTGGGGGCTGGACATGGTTGGTCCGTTGCAAACGACACCATGTGGGTTTACGCATATGCTAGTAGAAGTTGATAAATTCACCAAATGGATAGAAGCTTAACCCATTAGAAAGCTCGATGGGGCAACTGCCCTTAGGTTTGTCCGGGATCTAGTGGTGAGATTTGGTCTCCCACATAGAATTATCATCGACAATGGCAGCAACTTGTCACTTGGAAGAAGTGGAAGCTTATTGTTGGGAGAAGGGCATCCGACTTGATCTTGCATCTGTGGCACACCCACATTCCAATGGTCAGGTTGAGCGAGCCAATGGATTAATTCTGCAGGGAATCAAGCCACGTCTGGAAGCACCATTGCATAGAGCAGCTGGAGCCTGGGCGGAAGAATTACCATCTGTGCTGTGGAGTTTACGAACTACACCCAACAGATCCACCGGCTGCACCCCTTACTTCATGGTATATGGAGTAGAAGCCATCCTGCCTTCCAACATCCTTCACGATTCACCAAGAGTTGTCGCCTACGACGAAAATGACGCTGAAGAATCCAGACGCCTAGATGTGGACCTTGTCGAGGAGGAGCGCGTATTGGCATGCCAAAGATCCGCCATCTACCAGCAGAAGCTATGCAGCTACCATAGTCGCCGCGTTCGGCATCGCTCGTTTAAAGAGGGGGACCTGGTGCTCCGACTTAAGCAGAAGAAGTCACACAAATTATCCCCGCCATGGGAAGGACCATTCATCATAAGCAAGGCGCTACTCAATGGGTCTTACTACCTTGTTGACAATCGTGAACTCGAGGATAGACCCAACAAGGATCATAAGCGTAAGCTACGTGACCCGGATGATGACTACCCGGAGCTTGATCGGCCATGGAACATAGCACAGCTACGTCCTTTCTACACTTAGCATTTTTTATCTATTATGTACATATTATATGATCAATGAAATAAAGCTCTCTGGTTCACTCATATTTCTGAGTCTTCTACCTCCTTTAGTGTTCATTTTTGGATCGTATAAAACCTTTATGCACAAGCTTTGCGATTGCACTTGTGAAAATTTCGCCTACGGGCGTTAGCTTAAGTTTTCTGGTCTACACGTTCTCTGTCGTTTTTATGTGAATCCTGGAGTAGTGAATTTTGGCACTTATTGTCGGCGATTTTGTGCTTAGGTTATTGACGGCGCCATTGGGCATCATCGCCTGAGCGCATGGTTCCGACAACGAGTCTTCTGACTCACGAAAAGTCAAGCATAAATACCAGAGTAACGGATAAGCCTACACTTGCTTAAAAAATATATACATCCTGGAACCAGTTCTTGAGTAGCAGGAAATAACAACCATTGTTTTTCCGCCTTAAGTTAAACAAGTAGTTTTTCCGCATAAAAATTCCAGAGGAAACAAATATTACATATTGTTTTCATTTCTCTAGCGCAGGCGACTTGGATGCAGCGTCATCAGCAGCACGAGAGCCATCCTCCTCTAAGTCGGCAGTTTTGAGGGACTCGGAGGAGCTTTGGTTATCGTTGTTAATGATGTCCATGGGCACGAAGACGTTAGGGTCGACCAACTCGGCGACTCTGGTATCAAAACCCGTGACCGACGCCAATATAGCCTTGTGATCTCCTTCGTCGTCCATGTCGGGGATACCGGAGGTCATCGTGTCAATGTCGGCGTTTTCGTAGTGCGCCATGACCATTGACAGTGCCATCCTCGCGCCAGACCGGGTACATGAAGCTTTCCATCTTGCAATATGCTCGGGGGCTTGGCACAAGATCTCCGAGAACTTCATCACGGAATCCACCGCTTTGATGTTGATTTGGAGGTTCTTGGATATCTCCTTGGCCTGCGTGATGGCGGTGTTGATAAAGTTGCCGGAAAGGACCATGCATTCTTTTGGTGGAGGAGTCGACTGGGTCAAACCAATAGGAGCTGCAAATTTCCAACAAGAGAACGCATGAGTTCAATCAAACAAGAGTTCAAAGTATTCAACTTACAGAAGTACAAGACGGAGAATAAGCTTACTGAAGATGCTAGTCTCAGCCTGCTGAAGGGTATCCGCCATAGAATCCCGTTCTTGTCGGAGGATCTTGTATGCTTCAAGATTGCGTTCGTTTTACTCATCGGCATCTTTCTTCTGCTCTTTTAGCATCGCGATCTCCTCTTTCAAGCAGTTCATCTCCATGTCGGCGGATTCCTGCAGAACCTTCATAGACTCTTCGTGCATCTTCAACAGATCCTTCCTCTCCTGCTTAAGAATCTTGTTTTCGCTATCCAGCTGTTGAATGTGCTTGGATTGCTCAACAATATCTTTAGCCTTGGAAATGGTTTCTGCAAGTCGAAGAAAGAACAGTACACAGTGAGTACTCGGAGAATGATGGGCACAAGACCAAGTCAGATTACGAAAAAGAAAGGAAAAATAGACGCTTGCTCTTGATGATTTGTTCCTTCAAGAAGGTAGTTTTACCCTTTTCGTCTTCCAAGTCCGCACGCATCTTCTGGTACTTCTCATTAGCCACGCCTCTCTGAGCATTCTCATTCTATGGAAAGAAAATTTAACGCTGTTTAGTCTACTTGGAGCATCTAGCCGGATAACTATCCACCTAGAGGCTTGGGGACTATAGTGGGAGTTTTTTAATTTGGCAATATGCTTGGTCTTTCTTTAAGCATCTAGTCGGAACTGATTCAGTTTTCAACTAGAAGCTTGGGGGATATAGTATAAAGTTTTTTAAATCGGTCATATACTTAGTCTTTCTTTAAGCATCTAGTCGGAACTAATTCAGTTACAACTAGAAGCTTGGGGGCTACAATATCGAAATTCACAAACACTGCGTATGCTACTCTGGAAGTATATAGTCAGAATATTTCATTCAAACTATATACTTGGGGGCTACAGTGAGAAGTTTTCTAGCTTAGTCACTCTTAGAGCATTCAGATGCAAAGACCTATGGTTTTCCGTCTAATTCCTCGGGGGCTACATTGGGATACTCATATGAAATGCAAAAGCAAATAAAACTTACAAGTGCGATGATCTTGAGGTTGGTAGCGCTCTCAGCAAGCAACTTGCCGAAGGAAAGACTATTTCCTTGCAAGATTTCTGCTTGCCGGAGAAGCTCCTCAAGGCGACAGGTTGGAGATGTCGGCGCCGCACCAGGAACCAAAGCGGAGCTACTCGGCGTAAGTGCCGGGTAGATTATCTTCAGGAATTCCACGGTTGTCCTGGGTACGGAGGCGCCGCCTTCGGCAGAGTTCCACCCACCACCACCGCCTTACCTCTACCGATGGCATCGTTAGCCGGAGCTTCAGCCATTTGAGTCGCGGTGCTTTCTTGCGTTGCCTGTTCACCGACAACGACAAGATCCGTGGGGGCACCTGAGTCCACTTCCATGGTGGAAGGGCCAGATGCATCCTTTGTCTGTGAACTTGTCGGGGCTGACGTAGGCTGGACGCTGGGAGTGACAGGGGCGATGGCGGGAGATGCGTGGGGAGACACGTCACGATGCAACATATCCTTAATATTTCTAGAAGCCCCCAAAGTTTTGGAGGACTTCTTCAAACTAGTAGTGGCCTTCTTCCCGAAACGTGCAAAAAGTATAAGTACAAGAATAAGACAAGCAATGGACAATGTCGGAGGAAAAGAAGCTTACACAACAGGTGGTGCTTTAGCAAAAGGGATCCCGATAGCTCTTCTTTTCTTCGCCTCCAGGGCGGCAGTGGCTTCTTGGAGGCTCCACCCTCCGTCTTCTTCTTCTTCTTCTTGCCTCCGCCGACAGCGTTAGAGGTGGAGCTCTTCCGCTTTCGTGCCAACGGGATATCGTCGTCGGACATGACGGTGACTTCCTTCATCTTGGGGTCATAGATTTGGAGAGCCATGCTATCTGCCTCTAGACTGCTAAGCTGTTAAGTGAAATCCCAATGTGTTAGATAAGATGATAATGGCTACACAGAAGAACTGGAGTAAAAGTCGTACTCGGAAAATAAAACAGGTACCTCTGGGCACTTGCCCTCCTCGAACATGTCGTAGGTGATGGTGAAGCCACGCTTCCTGTCCTTCACCTTGACGATGTCCTTGAGGCGGAGCTTGATGGAGTCGCTTGAGAAGTTGTCCTCGGAGATGCGGAGGCTATCCTTCCTCTCCTTAGATAACTCATGCATAAGCTTGGAGCGGTGCTGCAGAGGCTAGATCCGCCTGACGAACCAGCACATGGCTAGGTCCAACCCAGTCAGACCCGTATATAAGAACCACTCTATCCGCCTAATGGCGCGGGAGGCTTCGTCGTCGGAGGGAAGGATGGCTTGGGATCTCCATGTCGGGGCTTCGGGAGCGGCTCCGTCGACAAATTCTGGATACGTTTCTTCTTGGCCAGCCAGAGGGATGTCTGGGCTGTAGAAGTACGTTCGTTGCCAGTTCTTGCAAGATTCGTGGCCGATGATGTCGGGGAACCGCCGGCCAGGCCGGATCTTAAAGCTAATGGTCCCATAGTTCCTGAGCTCGTCCTTGCTGGCTCCGGCTTCCCTCTTGACGGTGAAGAAATAGACAAAGAGATCTAACCTAGGCCTAATCCCTAAGTAACCCTCACAAAGCGCCGCGTAGTTTATAAGCGCAAGGATACTATTGGGGGAGAGGTTCTGAGGCTGTACTCGGTAATGGCTAAGGACAGCTAGGAAGAAATTGGAGATGGGCAAGGAGACGCCGCGTACCAGTTGGGCTTTGAGGTACACCTTATCTTCAGCTTGGGGAGAAGGGGTGACCTCACCGGCCGGCGCCGCCCGCTAGGCGAGCCCCTCCGTCACAGGGAGGTAGCCCTCGATGAGCAGTTCTTTGATGTCGCGGTCCGTAATATCCGAACCACGCCAATACCCCTTGTGGGAATCGCCTCCCTCTTCCAGCAACTCCAGCGCCGCTGGATTATGGTCGCCGCTGGCGGATTCTATCACCACTGATTTGGGCAGCACCAGGCCCTCTGAGGGCACGTGGACGGTGCTCGTCGGCTCCGCCGCAGTATCGCCGGACGCCGCCATGGAGGGAGCAGAGCTGCTGCTGGCCATTGGAAGGAGAGAGGTGGTGACTGGGAGGATTGAAGGGTTAGGGTTTTATGCGAAACGCGCGGAGAGCTCGAGGAGGTGCTCGCTGGAGGAAGAAGACGACGCAAGAGGAGAATGAGGTGAAAAGTAAAATTCCACCGTAGTTACAATTTATAACCTCCGGCATCAAGATTCGTGCAAAACGATCGAATGGTTGACGCGTGGACGACGTGTGCGGGTGCGTGCGCGGAAATTTCGCCACGTTCCCAACCTTCGCCGCCAACGGTTCGTATCGCTCGCGCGGGAAAAATGGACATGATTGCGTTCTCTGCATGTGTGAGTTCTGAGGCGTCGATGACCTATGCCTACGTCGTCATAGCTATCACTAGCAGGTGAACCATCACATCAGAATATTCCAGCATGGATGGATCCAGTCCGGCTACGGAAGAGTACGATAGAATATTCAGTAATTCTCCGACTTACAAGTTGAAGATGGAGAAAGCCTTGCAGGGTTCTTGGGAGGACTACAAGATATTGCTTAACAATTTGCCAACATCCATCTAGACGGAGCATTCAACCTGAAGAGGCAAGATGGCGCAAGATCTCGGAGTTCTCCGGGGGCTACTGTTGGGGATATGCTATATGGGTATCCTCATAGCATGTCTCCTATCCGGATAACCCGGGTGGCCCACAGTTGGTAGCATGGCCCATGGCCTGCTGGGCGACCCAGTTAGATGGATCCAGAAGGGAGGCACATGCCGTATAAAGGAAGGCTATGGAGGAGTCACCGACGTACCCAGAGCCTTGAAGTGCAAAACACGCTATACTAGTTGTAAGCAGTGTAGGACTCTGTAACCTGTCCGGTTAGGACTTTGCCTGTAACCCTAGGACATGGAGGCTTTATAAGTCGGGCCCATGGGATCCTTTAGGGCACAACCTAGTATCGATTAGCATACACCTCGCACAGCGAACCAATCCCTGTAACTCGGCGTATTGCCCTTATAATGATTTATAGCAGGAGTAGGATTCCACCACCATTGTGGGATCTGAACCTGGGTAAGCAGTGTTACCTCGTACCCGTCAACCGTCCGCCTTCCCCCACATCTCTAAACACGCACTGTGAGTACCCCTCCATGGCGTACTCGTCGGCAATACCACGACAATCCGCCCGATTGAGATTGAGGATGTAGAGTCTATTCTCCGACCTCTCCACCTTCATGATGAGTTGCCTTTGGCGGTCATATCCCCACATGAACTCGTCCTCCAACATGCTCTTGCACCCATGCTCCGCGATCTGACCAAGACCGATGATGTTGGTCTTTTGCTTGGGAATATAGTACACATCAGTGAGTACCTTGTGACCTCCATCCTTCAACTCAAACAGGACAGTGCCTCGCCCTGCAATCTCCACCTTCGACCCATCGCCGAATCAAACGGAGCCTCCAACCATGAGGTTTAACTCAGAAAACTGAGCCTTGTCGCCGGTCATGTGTTTGCTAGCGCCTGTGTCGAGGTACCAAACGTCGTGAGCCATCTGCATCCTCCACGGGAAGACCTTCTCTTCCACGAGCATGACGATCTCCGTAGCGGACTCCTGAGGAGTTGATTCCTTGGTGGTCATTAACTCGCAAGCTTCAAGCATGAGCATCATTGGTCCATCATCTCATTCCTTCTCCATGATATCCTTCTCCTTTGAATGGTTAGGACACTCCGATTTGAAGTGCCCGAGATGATTGCACTTATGGCAGCGAAGATTTCTTGTCAAATTTCTTCTTTGGCTTCTTCGGCTTGTTGTCCGACTTCTTCGTCGGGACCGAACCATCGCCACTGCCGGATGCTTTATCACTCCTCTCCTTGGCGACCATTGCCTGCCACTAGGCACGCGTAAGCATGAGGTGCTCATCAGCTTTTGTGTCGCCGTAGGTGATATTCATCTGCTCGCCGTGCACCTTCAACTGTCCGACCAGATCATCCATTGTGAGAGTTTTGAGATCAATGCTTGCTCGATTTTCGAGACTACGAACAAGTAATGCGGTGGCACCACGCATAGGAAACGCCTAACAATCGAGATATCATCGAGCTTCTCGTCGAGTGCACGAATCACATTGACCAAGGTGGCTACCCTCGAGGCAAACACGTCTAGCGTCTCGTTTCCTACCATCTCCAGATTCTCGTACTTCTTCTGCAAGGTTTGTAGGGTCGCCTCGCGGACGCGCTCGTGCCCAAGATTTAGTGTCTTGAGCGCCTCCCACACCTCCTTTGCAGATTTCTTCGACATTAGCTGTTGCGTCACGTCCGACGGCATCACCGAGCCGATTGACGTGAGCGCCTTTCGGTCCTTGCGGTACTTTGATGCGCCCTTCTTGTACTCGTCGCCGTCGGGATCAACAGCCTCCCAGATATCGTTGGACTCCATCACCCACTCCATCTGGGTAGCGCATACCGTGTAGTTTCCGCGGTTGTACCGCGGGTACTGCGAGGACATCGATGCACCCGCAGCCGCACCGGAGTACTCGCCCACCTCCTTCGACGTCATGACCTCCCGTTACTAGGAGATCCTCCTCAAGGCTCTAATACCAATTGTTAGCACAACCCCAAACGCTGAGTGCAGTCCGGCGTGATGACGACAATAATCCGGCGAGTCACGTGCACATACAAGAACCAGCCAACAACGACCAGCAAGCAAATCTATCAGCCTGATCAAAACGACTAGCTCTCTCAACTCCACGATGGTACCTACGGGAAAAACAATGTATGGCCACATGACCGTCTCGGTCCTGCTAATTAACTTCCATTGATTCTCACGGGGTCTCACAAGGCTACTACATGGGTATATATATACCCGTCAAGCGACGCAGCGCCAATACGAATTGGTGATGGACTCTTAATTCTACTCAGCTAGCTACACAGAACAAACGCATACGAAACACATCTGCACACGGATACCTTACCGGTATCGATCATGATTATTATTCCTAACACCCTTCTCAACACAGTCACGGATAAAGTGGTAGCGAAGATCGATGTGCTTGCTGCGATCATGAAGTACCGGGTTCTTGCAGAGCGAAATTGCAGATTTGTTGTCGATGTAGAGGATGATCAGCGTCGCTGCTTGGTTCAGCAGCTTGCCAAAGAGACAAGCGAGCCATACACCTTGGCACACCGCCGTTGCTATCGCTATGTACTCTGATTCGTATGAGGAAGTAACGACAACTTTCTACTTCTGGGACTGCCAGCTGATCGGGCTCCTTCTGAGAAAGAAGAGCACGCCGGAAGTACACTTTCTGAAGTCCACATGGCCTGCATGATCAGAGTCACTAAAGCCAATCAGTGCCTTGTCGTCGCCGCGTAGGTACACACACCCTACCAGCAATGTACCCGAGGAGACGTTTTACGGCCACCAAGTGATCTGCCGCCGGTGCTTCCATGAATCTACTCAGAAAGCCCACGTCGAACGTGATGTCTGGACAGATGTGTACTAGGTATCTGAGGCTGCCGATGACTCTCCGATAGAACGTGGCGTCCACCGCTTCCTCCTTGCTGTCTTTGCTTAGCTGAGAGAAAGCTTCCATCGGCATGCGCACATCATTGCAATTTTCCATGCCTGCTTTGTCAAGCAGCTTGCTTGCATGGTGATCGTGGTTCTCCCGCGTTCCGGCTTCACCTCCAGCCCAAGGTAGTAGCAGAGCAGGCCCAGATCGTTCATGGAGAAGAGTTTCTTCATCTCCTCTTTGAAGGAGAGCACTTACTCTTGCCGTGCGCCGGTGATCACCAGATCATCCACGTACACGCCGACGATGAGCAACGAGTCTTCAACTCCACACGCGTACACACCACGCTCCGTGATGCTGCGCATGAAGCTGAGGGAGATAAGACTCGCATCCAGTTTGGCGTTCCACGCTTTTGGGGCCTGATGCAGCCCATATAGGGCTTTTTGCAGCTTGTACATGTCACCCTCGTGTCCGTCGGCGGCAAACTGGTTGTGACACGTACACCACCTCCTTGAGGTCGACATTCAAGAAAGCCGATTTGACGTCCATGTGGTGGACTTGCCAGCACCGGTGCGCCGCCAGAGCAAGGATGAGCCACACGGACTTGAGTCTCGCTACCGACGCGAACACCTCCTCAAAGTCGACATTGGCGCGCTGCACGTATCCCTTCACGAAGAGCCGGGCCTTGTGCTTGACGATATGTCCATGCTCATCCTTATTGTACTTTGCCTGCTGTGGGAACGGAAGGCGCCTCTGCTTCCCGACGAGGCACGCCTCGCAGAGTTTGTCGGTGTGCTTGATGAGTGGAAGATCGTGCACCAGACCGCCCTTCGCCATTGGCTACATGTTGTCAAAGTGGAGATGCCTAAGCCACACGTTCCAGGCCAGGCTTCGGACACAACTGATGTGGCCAAGCACACGAGCTGCACAGGTTGGAACTGAAGTTTGTACGGACGGTTCAAGGAGCAGTGTACCTTCAAAATATGGCAATCTCTATGATCTCTGATGGTGAGGATGCCGCGGTGGATGCAGATGCAGATATCATACCATCCCTCGTCGAGCTGGCCGAGGCTCACAACATTGCTTTTGGGTGCAGGGATGTAGAACACCTCGGTGAAGGCACGCTGATCTCCCTCGACAATGGTGAAGACGATTGTGTCGCGCCCACAGATGTCCACCACAGAGCCATCAGTGAAGCAAAATTTGTCGGTGACGGAGCGGCCCAGATCGGCGAACACATCCACAGACCCTGTCATGTGGTTCATGGCCCCGTGTCAAGGAACCATGCCTTGTCGCCGCCTCCGTTGTCATGTGCAGACATGACGATGGCGCGTTCCTCGTTGAGTTAGACGTGTCCACCGGTGGTAGCGACATCGCCTTGCACCGTCAGTGCCAGTGCATTCGTGCAAGGCTCGATCACTTCCTCAACACGAGCCATCATGAGGCTGGGGCCCTCGTCTTCCTCAGCTTGCACCAGGTTCACGGCCGCTGGTGCCGCAACTACTTTGGCCGCTTCGTCACATTGCTTTTTGTGATATTCGCGAGCCCAGTGGCCCTTTTTACCACAGTAGCGACATTTATCCTTGTGACCGATGTTACTATTCTGAGCGGCGCCCTGCTGAGGGTATGCGTCCTTCTTGCCATCGGTGCTCGAGTTCCCGTCGCGACCATCAGTTCTGTTGCCTGATGCACTGTCACGGGTCTGCTTCTTGCGCGCCTCCAACTACTGCTCAGAATCGAGGCGCTCCTCGATAGCCCTTAGGTGTTCAACCACTTCCTCGACAGAGAGTGTGGCCGGGTTTAGGAGAGTCTCGATCGAGAACGCGATCTGCACAAATTGAGTAGGAACGGCCGAGAGAAACTTTCTCACCACTTTCTCCTCATCGACGATGTCCCTGAGCGAGCGCATCACATATGCGATGTTGGAGATGCGCATGGCTACCTCGTCGATGCACTCGTTGGGCTTGGACGTAACAGTTGATGCATGTAAAATGCATACATGAACTTTGTAGTTTGTTGACATGTTTAGCCACATATTTGCATCATATATAATGTTATATCAATGTTTTACATTAATTTTTGGAGATTTACCAATAATCCCCTTTATTTTGTTTATAACTCTGTTTGACACTGTTTGACAGAAAACACCTTTTGATACTATTTTTGCGATTCCAGGAGCTACGGGGCTCAAAAAAGGATAAGGTCAGAGGCCACGATTCAATTTTTTTGAAATGCATCCGGTAGGACAAAGGAGGACATCAGGAGCCCAACGGGTTGGGAGAAAGCCTAGAGGGCATGCCTAGCAAGGGGGTGCGCTCTCCACGGTGTTTTGCCCCTCGGCCGTCTGATTTGCCTCACTCTTTCGGGCACCGACTTGTTTTGACGTAAAAATGACTATATATACCCTGGGTGGCCGTCCTCGACAAAGAGAGGGGAGATAGAAAACACCAAAAACAAAGAGTCTCTTGGGCGCTGCTGGAGGAAGATTGGAGGGGAACCGCTGCCGGAATTGCCTCTGGCCGCATCTCCTCCTTCACCAACGCCTCCTCATAACTCTCCATGATGAGAGGGGAGTATTCCACCCCCTGTACTTTGGGTTTATGGTGGTACCTTGATCTAATCCCTCTATGCATGATCATTGTGAAGTCCATTAGATGTGCCTTACATGAGTATGGATCTATCTATGTAATTCCTATGGTGATATTGTGTTATGAGATAGTACTTGTTATTCATTTACTGTTGTGTTAGATCTTGTAAGGTTTGTCATACTTTGGGGATATTCTATGATGCATGTAATGGTTTAGATCTTTACATAATGCCTTGTTTATCCATATCATGAGGTGATTAACACCACCTAATGGGGATATGCCGAGTGGGGTATACCCAGCAAGACGTTCCCTACTGGATCATACTCCTAGCGAGTAGGCCTGCAGGACGGCGACTAGATCGCGATCGAAGAAGGATCCAGGACACTGGAAGCTGAAGGCCCAGAAGCGTAGCTAGGCCCAGTCGGATTAGGTCAAAACCCTCCGAGTCCTTATCCAACTCGGGTGTAGATCTGTAAACCCTAGCGAGGTGACTCTATATAAACCTCCCTAGGGCACGCATAGCACTTACGTTCCATCATACACCCCCTCGACTCGCCGCCTAGCCGCCGAGCTTGCCCTTTGTACTCTATCATCAATACAATCTAGCAGGAGTAGGTCTTTACCCTCCGGGGGGCCGAACCTGGGTAAATCCCTGTGTCTTTGCCCTCATCTCGCACTGTAGATGGCTGGCCGCCCTTGCCCCTTGTTCTACTACTCGCTGCCAATCGCAACATCTGCCGTGGCCATTCCCACAACAGTGGCGCCCACCGAGGGGCCTGGCCGGCCAGGCCTGTGTTCTGCGGCCAGACCTTATCTGCTCATCGACCGGACGACTGCCACCGGTCGCTTGATCGCCATCGGCGAGATCCTCCAGATCTTGCCTAGTAGATACGTCCCGACATCATGCCCGGTCACCCACAACGTCATCATGCCGGTCAACACAATTAGCCTCTTCGCCGACTTCATCGACACCATCGTCTCGGAGGACTCGGCGCGCATCCGCACCATCCACCGCTTCGCCTCCGAGTACGACTCGGCCAACAGCAATGTGGCTGAGTACAACGCGGTCGTGGACGACGCGGCCCGCAATGATGACACCGACTCGGCGACCCCGGCCTCAGTTGCCGGATCCATCACCCAAGTCTCCAACTTCGGGGATTTCAAGGATCCGTCTTTCCATGGAATCTTCGACTCCGATTCCGGATCAGAGAACTCCGGCGACCTCTACGCCGGATCCGGTAGCTTCACCACGGCCTACATGGAGGGCAGCGCGAGTGCCCCTCCAGACCCATTCTCCACGCCGATCCCGCCAACCACGACGGTGGGGGAAGTCGAGGAACTCCGCCTGCGCCTAGAGGAGGCGGTTCGCAAGGAACAAGCCGAGCGCGAATTTTTTTTGCCTCGAGCAGGCGACGGCACAGGAACTGTCGCTCTACCATCAACGCCGTATCAGGTCGCGCCTAAACCCCACCGTTCAGGGACGCCCTGAACTTCGATGACGAGAACGACCCGGCTTGTATGGATGATCACGTGATCTGCGAGAACGCGCCACCAGGAGGAATTTCCCGGCCACCGCCAGGCGCAACGGTGAATGGAGCTCCCCCACCGCCTCCCGGTCACATGCCCCCTCCAAACCATCTGGGGATTTTCATCTCCCTGCAAGAGCGGGACGCAAACGGTCTCCCGCTATACTCCACCCTGATGGACAACGTCATCGCGGGTCAAGCTGCGGTCACCAACCTCAACGTGACAGGGAAAGGTGCGCTGCAGATCCAATACGCCAAGGTCCTACTCGCCAAGGCTGTCGAGCAGCATGTCGCAGGAGCTGACTCGCGGGGGCGCATGTACTCCCGCTCCTCAGGAAGTAGGGCAACCTCGAGCGGCCTCCCATCGATGGCGAACACCCTCAACTGCCCGCCACCCGAGCCCTTACAGTTCCAGCCAAGGGCCACACAAGCGGCACTCTCCACCAACGACCCGTGACAACTGAACAACATGGTCGCTGCCAACGGGCAGCCAATCGACGCATGGACCCACATCATCAACAACCAAAGATGGTGCGCACGCCACACCAACGACCTAAGGCACACCTCACCAACCGCCATGACGGCGAGCCAAGGGGTTCGCTCAGCCGAGTCGGCCCCCAGTGCTTCGGACCGATGATCTAAGGCGAGAAATATCCGGTGAACTTCAAAGCGCCAAAGGAGATTGAAAAGTACGACCCCTCGTACGATCCGGCCGTGTGGCTGGACACATACCTCATGGCGATCGGAATCGCCGACCACACCGACCTACTCGCCGCTCGCTACCTCCCCCTGATGATGGAGGGAGCGACTTGGCAATGGATTAACACCCTCCCAGCGGACAACATTGATTCCTGGGAGGACATGCACGACGCCTTCGTGCGACACTTCGTGGGTTCCTACACCTGCGCCACTGATACGTCGGAAACGTATCTATAATTTTTGATGTTCCATGCTTGTTTAGTATCTACTTTGCTTTGCTTTGTCTACACTTTGAGGTGTTTTTATATCTTTTCTGGAACTAACCTATTAACAAGTTGCCACAGTGACAGTTTCCTTTTTCTTCTGTTTTTGGTTCCAGAAAGGCAGAAAATCAATATTCTCGAAATTGGACGGGACAAAAGCCAAAGTTATTATTTTCCCGGAGCAACATGGAACCAGGAAGCAGAGCCGGAGGGGGGGCATAGGGTGGCCACACCCCTAGGCGCGGGCAAGCCCTGGGGGCGCCCACATGGGGTGTGGGCCCCCTAGACCCCCACCGACCTTGATTCCTGCGCCTATAAGAAGCATCCGACCCAAAAACCCTAGGGCATCCAGAAGAAATTCACGAAAACCCCTGCTGCGCTGTCGCCACCGAAGGGGAGATTTGGGGGACAGAAAGTCTCTGTTCCGGCACCCTGCCGGGACGGGGAAGTTCCCCCGGAGCCATCTCCATCGATCTCCATCACCATCTTCATCACCATTGCTAATTCCCATGATGAGGAGGGAGGGCTCTACCGGTAGCTATGTGTTCATCTCTCTCTCTATGCATGATCTTGTGGTCATGAGCTTTGTAACCAAGTAGATCGACCTTGCTACTCAAGTGCTTCATTAGATCTCTGCTCTCCCCATGTGTGTAAAAGTGACAGCGTGCACGCCATGATGGCACTTAGGCTTGAGTCTGCATAAATACTCGTTGTGCTTTAATAGATCTATGCTTATCCCCACGTGTGTGAAAGTGACAGCGGGCATACCGTGTGTGGCACTTTGGCTAGATTGAATATTTGTTATGAGTTATATTTGGAGTTGGATGTCTCTATGAAATTGTGGTGTTTGTTGGAACCATCTAGCGCTCAAGGTGACAGTGTGGGGTTATCGAGATTGGGGAAGGCGGACTTTGAGGAGTGCTGTTATAGCCCTACCATGGATTAGAGTGTCCTACCGGAGAGTAGTTAAGAGTAGTATCATGAAGAGAGTATCTTTATATGAGAGAGTGTTCACTAGTGAAAGTATGACCCCTAGGCCTTGTTTCGAAGCATTGAAACACCGTTTGCTACTAGATATGTTGCATGTTTGATTGCTTCCTTCTTGTTGCCTTTAGTCTTTACCTCACCGTCAAACTCTTTTCTGGCACTGTTACCACTTGTATTTCACTATCACTTCGCCGAACTAGTGCACCTGTACACCTGGCAAGTGAATTGCGTGTGTTGGGGACACAGGATACTTCTTGTATCTTGATTGCAAGGTTGCTTGAGATGAAATACCTTTGACCACTTCCTCCCTGAGTTCAATAAACCTTGGGTGATCCACTTAAGGCAAACTTGTTGCTGTTCTACATACCTCTGCACTTGGAGGCCCAACAACTTTTTACAATAATAGAAGTGCGTAGACATCAAGATCTTTTCTGACGCCGTTGCCGGGGAGGTAAGGTAAAAGGTACTCACATCCTCCAGTGTGAGTGCTCGAAGTTATTTCCTTTAGATTCTGCAATCTTGTCTTTTTGTTTCTTGTTTTCACTAGTTAGGCTTAATGGAAAACAACAAAAAAATTAGAGAGCTTTATAGTGTTTATCTTGAGTTAGGACATGAAGTGTTCGAAGATAAAATTAAAAAACCTTTGGAGCTTTATTTGCATGCTAATAGCAATGTTATTAGTATGAATTCTTTGGACACCATTGTTTCTAATGCTATGGAAAAGTCTAAGCTTGGGGAAGCTAGTTTTGATGAAAATGATCTTTTTAGTCCCCCATATTTGGAAGATAGCTATTCTATTGCTTATGATGATACCAAACCTCCAATTTATGATGATTACAATGATGATTATGATATTTTTCAGTCCACATACTATTGAGGAGAAAAGTAATTATGATTACAATATGCCTCCTATATTTGATGATTATGGTGATGAGAAGTGATAGCTATGTTGTTGAATTTGCTCCCACTATAATTAATAAGAATGACTATGCTTATGTGGAGAGTGATAATTATTATATGCATGTGGCTCATGATAAGATTGTTTTATGTGATAGTTGATGATGTTTGATCTCATCAATGCCCATTGTTATGGACTTGGGTTTTGGAGAAGATGGGGATGCTGGAGATCGTGGAACGGTTAGCAAACAAGCAACATGGGGACACAAGGTTTACCCAGGTTTAGGCCCCCGGAGGGAAAACCCTACTCCTGCTTGTCTGCTCTTGATTACGGCGGAACCGAAGGTTACAGGGGTGCGCAGATGCAATCTGGCGTGGAGGTGTGTATGCGAAAGTATGAGGAGAGGATCTAGGTCGTGCCCTCCTGGCCTTTATATAGACTTAGGCAGGTCCAGGGCATAGACCTAGTTGGTTACAAGTTCTAGGGTTTTACCCCTTTGAATTTCCTATCTACTCTAGTCTTGCTCTCCAAGGATCCGAAGGCGTCATGGGCCTTGGCCACCCGAAAGTCTTCATGGGCCGGCGTATATTTGCCGTGGGCCTTCCTTGGGCTGGACCAGGTATGCTGAGATCATGTACCCGTGGGGTATAACCATGTCAGTAGCCCCCGAGTGTTCAGTCGAATCGTATATTCGGCTGAGGACTCTGCAGTCTTTCGGGTACAACTATGTATTTCAATAGTTCATGTGTAGGGATTGTTGATGCGTGTGCCTGACTCACCCGACGGATAAGGGTCAGTTAACTGTCTTAGGACAAAACAACACGATCTTCTTCAGGTTGGAGTCCCTCAACTCGAACCCGGAACATATGCTGGCGTAATTCGACTCAGGCCGCGGAGGACTTACAGGAGTGGAATTCCAGTGAATTTAATTGATGTACCCAACGCGTCCGTCGGGATTTTTCATCGCACCTGTTAGCACGGGTTTTTACTAGCAGAGTGCAGTCGTGTGCGTTAGCAGGCCATCAGATGATATCTGTAGGTCTTATCTTTGTGTCGCAGACACAACATCCAAATGTTTATCACCACGGAGGTGTTTCAGGTGGTCAAGGAGAACGTTGCTCACTTATCGTTTAGTTGGGGCAGAGTTGCCGAAAAGTTTTTGCATGCGGATCCGAAGGATAGCGGTCAAAGAATTCATAGGGTGCGCGACCAGCGCTCCCTATGGGAGTAGCCCCCGAGTGGCTGTTCGAGTCGTAGACTCGAGCGGAGACTTCAATTCAAACATTGTTCAGTTGTAAGTCCGTAGGACACAAAAAATTTCGGATGATTAAATCCGTCCTCCCTATGGGAGTAGCCCCCGAGTCCGTAGTGGAGTCGTAGACTCGACGGAGGACTCGAAGTAATAGGTCGCTTCCATTCATCTTTCGGGTGCACGGCCAACGCTCCTGATAGGAGTAGCCCCCGAGTAATTGGTCGAATCGTAGATTCGATTGAGTACTCTTAGCTTTGAAGCCGAAGAAATTGTAGCTGTTGCTAGTGTGGCTTTTGATGATGTTAGTGCTGACGATCGATGACCTCAAGCGTCTGCTGCGCCAGAGATGACTTGACTGGATGAACATGGGTCCCACTGTCTGACCTTGAATTGACCGGTCACGCGCGGCGTGGAGATAATTACGGCGTCGCCTCGATTTCCGCGCGTAGTGGACGGCGTGTTAGCGACGGTTCGTTATGATCCTGACACGTGTATGGCCAGATCCTGCCGTTGGCGTTAGGTCTTCTCGATGGACGGCTGTCGTGCATCGTTTTCGTCTTTATAATCATTGGGGAAAACTTCAGTTTGTTTTCACCGCATCTATTCTTGCTTTCATTGCTTCCTTGTGTTCTGAGAGCTCTTGCTGCGCGCTGGAATATTCCTTCACATTTCCTTCTTCCATCCTGCGCTCTCGCCGCCGGCGCCGCCGTACCGCGATGGGGAAGCCGAAGAAGTCGTCGTCTGCGGTTGGTACCAGCGCCGCTGGAGGGAAGAAAAGTGCCACCGCTACCCGTGTCACCGACGGTGGCTGGCGGCGATCAGATAGGGAGCGAGCGGGGCCTGATCCCGCAGGATAGGGAGGCCGTTAAACTCCCAGGCAATGAGGTAATCCCCCGTCCCCCGGTTGGGTATCGGGTTATGTTCCTTGCCTTTGTCATTCGCGGATTTTCCTTCCCAGTCCACGACTTCCTTCGTGGACTGCTTTTTCTATACGGTGTCCAATTGCACCATCTTTCCCCCAATTCTCTTCTTCACATTGCTTGTTTTATCACTTTCTGCGAGTGCTGGCTCGGTATTGAGCCGCACTTTGGCCTCTTCCGGAAACTTTATTCTGTGAAGATGCAATCTGGTTCGGATGGTATTTATCCCATTGGGGGTTGCATCATCTCCCTCAATCCCAATCTGCTTTTCTTTTCTTTTTCCATGTCCGAATCTGTCCAGTACTGGCGGAGGCGATGGTTTTATATCCGCGACTCCGTAGTACCTGGGCAAGATTTTGGTCTTGTTCCTTTCGACCCCTCCCAAAAGATTGAGCCAAAAAGGTCTTGGAAAAACAAGATCTTGGATGGCGAGGTGGCGGAGATAGAGGCTCTCTATCGTCGGGTGGAGGATCTCCAGTTGATTCCGGAGAAGGAGGTGAACGGTGTGGATATCATCCGCACCTTTCTCGAGCGTCGGGTGCAGCCACTCCAGGCTAGGGCGCACCCGATGTTCCTTTATGCTGGCCGGCGTGATCCGACGAGAGTTTCGGCTGAGAAATTATCCTAGGGAGATCTCGACAGGGCCATTCGTTTGCTGCTGAAGTTCAAGGCTGGAGAGGACATCCCAGGGAAGTCGCTGACTCCTCCGTTTTCTTCTTCGCTTCCTGTTCCACAGGTGTAGATCCGTGCGCGTAGCGCTATTTTTCGACTGCATTGTATTTGTGTTTGTTTGCTAACAAATTGTTCTTCTCTTGTGTAGAGCTTCAAAGTGCCGGGTATGTCGCCTCCGTTACCCGAAGTATATCCGGATGCTCCGGATAATGATGTGGTTGATTCCATGTCTGAACTGCCATCGGCGCGATCTCCGGCTGAAGATGCCAACGGGTCGAGTGAGGACCACACTCGCAAACGATCGCGGAGCTCCAGCGAGTCTTCGGATGCTTCGACTCCTCCGACTGCTAGGAATCCTCTATGTCTTGAGCGTCATAGTGATGGGCATGGAGGCGCTTCCTCTCCTATTCCTGCTCTTCATGTGCGGGCTGTAGCGCCGCACCCGCCAGCGAAGTGGAAGAAGGAAGAAAAGAAGGAAGAGAAGAAGGAAGAGAAGAAAGAGGAGAAGAGGGTCCGAAGGACCCCTCCTGTCTTTAACCTGAGCGAGCTTGACTTGTAAGTTTCCTCTGCACTATGTTTTCTTTACTGTTTACTTTGTTCTTGTACTAATTTGTTCGTGTGCAGGCACTCTTCCAACGACTCCTCTAGCGATGGTGCTCGAGAGATGATGGGGGAGTCGAAAGTCGCGTCTCCTCCTCCTCAGACGGTGGCAACTTCTGAGGGCGCTGCTCCGAACCCTCCTCTGCGAGAGGTTCAGGTGGTTGCGACTCAGAATTTTGCTAGCGGACCTTCAACATCGCCGTCGGATCATGTAAGTCTCCTGCCACGGGGGGGAGCCCCCGAGCGTTTGTAAAAGAGTTTTCTTGTTTTGTTCTTCGAGTCTCGGGGGGAGCCCCCGAGTGTTTTCGTGTGTGTATTTTGCTTCTGTTCTTTTCTGTTGGGCGTAGCCCCCGAGTCCTTTTTCTGACTGGTAGGTCTTCTTCCTGCAGCCTTTTGTGCAGGATGCCAAG
This sequence comes from Avena sativa, assembly GCA_916181665.1. NCBI lineage: Eukaryota > Viridiplantae > Streptophyta > Magnoliopsida > Poales > Poaceae > Avena > Avena sativa. The sequence continues at coordinate 441,485,576 of OV702284.1, forward strand.
CGACTGGTGCTGGAGGCCAGCCTCAAACAGCTTCAAGGTACTGTTATGCCTTTGATGTTTGCTTCTTCGTGTATTCTTGTCCTGTTATCCGACACTTGTGTTTTTTGGATGCAGAGGAGCATAACACCTCCCTTCATGAGATCGATGCTCTCAAAAAGAGCCTTGGTCAAGCGGAGAAGAAGGCCGAGGTCGCCATTGGTGCGAAGGAGCGCCTCGAGCTGGAGCTGGCTACTGCGGCCGAGGCTAAGGAGCGCCTGCAGCGGGAGGCCACGGACCGCGAGGAACAGCTTGCCACTGCTGCGACTGCGCGTGAAAGAGAGGTGGCTGGCAAGCTCATGACGGCTGCCAAGGCTGTTTCGAGTGAGTATCTTCACTTGCATTTTCTTGTCTTTCTTCTGCGGAGTTTTTGTTCATTGCTTATCTTTATTGTCTTAGATGCCGCTGGCATCGAGTTTGACCGCGGTGCTCTGCAGCACGGGAGTGCTCTAGATGATGCTACTGCAGCGGTCGAAGATCGCTGCAGCACCGTCATCAGCTCACTTGCCAAGGCCAAGGAGGTCCTTGGCCACTTCTACAGGGAGCTTGTCCCCAAGGGCGCGGACCTTGATGATGTTGACGCCCTAGCGGAGGCTCTGTCAGCCGAAGCGCCTGCGGCGTACAAGCGCAAGCAGAAGGGCATCGGCGCATCAGTCGGGCTGGCGATGGCTTTAGCGGCTGGAGCGGAGCTGGACCTTCCCCAGATCACCTCCCGGATGCCGACGACTGCGGATGTATCCGAGGTAGCCTTCGCTACCTATTCTGCTCGCTGTAAGCGATATGGGCCAAAGCTGATTGATCTGCTGGCCGAGTACGCTCTACGGCAGCAGGGGAGCCAAGGCGAGGCAGTCCGGCTCCGAGGCTACTCAGGGTGTCACATCTTAGGTGTTGTAGCTGTAGGATAGCTTTAGTTTTCTTTTGTTGTAATTATGTTGATGATCAAATCCGTGTGCCACGTAGTGGCCTTTTATGGGCTAAATGAATTTTGTTGGGATGTGTTCTCCTCCGTCCGAGTGTTCATGTCTTTTGCCTTTCTGCTGCTCTAGGGTCCTTCGGGTGCTGATCCCGTTGACGCCTCGCCTGCCGTGCGGCTGCGGCCAGCCTTGGATGATTCGTCGCAGCTTGCTTTCCTTCGAGACCGTGTTCGTAGTCTCGAGAAGGAGTTGCTTGGGGTGCGTGGCCATGCCGGCGTTTGGAAGTCCAAGGCGGATCGTGGTTCGGCCAGAGAGGAGTACTTGATGGCGGAATTGCTTCGACTGTCTGAGCAGCTTCAGTGTAAGTTTTTTCGAGCTGCTGCTCATTTCTTCGGATGCATCTGCTGGCCTTGCATCTTACTTTTGTGCGAGTATCGCAGGTGCTAACCTTGCTCCAAGGGAGGAGAAAGAGCGTGTTGCTGTTCGGGTCAATTGTTTGACTCAACAGGACATGGAAGCTGGCGGGTTCTTCTGGATGGATCGCGACCGTGCCATGGCTCTGGCAATGGTGCAGGATCGCGTTCACCAAGTATCGCGGGTGCTTCGTCAAGTGCAGACTTCACTCTCGTCGGTTCTGCATGTGATGTTTCCCCTGTATGTTGTGCCAACAACCCTGTCCGGTCTTCTGTCTAGATTTAGGAGCGTGACTCGTGTTCAGGAATTGGTGAGGCAGCAGCTCGTCGCAGGGGTGAAGGCTGCGTTGTCCCTTGTTAGGCTGCATCGTCCTGATGTTGATCTGTCTGTTGTGGCGGCTAGGCCACCTCTTCGGCCGGATGGTGGCGAGTGGGATATGCGTCCGCATTATGCGGTTGTAAGGCAGTATGCCGAGCATGTCGTAGATTTGTTTGAGCAGCGTCCTCAAGTTATTCTTCAGAATAGGTAGTACCTGTAAAAGAGATAGATGTAAAATTTGTATATTTCGACCGGGCATGTTGTGCCCTTTGTTATAAAGGTTTGGTTGTTGTTTGAGCACGCCGTGCTTTATTTGAGTACGTGTCCTTTTCGTTAACCTGACGTTGCCAGCTACTCAGGTGTACACGTGTTATCCTCAGTCTATGAAATCGTGAGGTGGGGGGAGCCCCCGAGTGCGTTTGTAGCATGAAGTAAAGTTGCAAATAGCGAACGAAATTTTGGGGCGAGACACTTAGCTTTATTTATATCGTAATGGAGGAAGTACATTGTTCGCTGAATAGCCTTGGCTGAAAAGCCTTATTGAAAGTAAAGGGGTAGGTATCAAGGGGTAGAATCGTCGCAAGTGTGCGATGTTCCATGGGTTGGAGTATGCGACTCCAGACTCCACGTGCTTGAGGCGATAGGCGCTACCTGGGATGACTTCGGGGATGATGTAGGGCCCTTCCCATGGTGACTCGAATTTCTTCGGTCGCTCTTGCTTGAGTCGCAAGACGAGGTCTCCTTCGACAAAGGACCTTGGGCGCAGCCGGCGGCTGTGGTAGTTACGGAGACTCTGCTGGTACACCGCTGATCGAGCTGCTGCTACGTCTCTTGCCTCGTCGAGTGTGTCGACAGCGTCTTCGAGTGCAGCCGTGGATTCGGCTTCGCTGTAAGCGACGACCCGTGGGGCCTGGTGGCGTACTTCGGCTGGTAGCACGGCTTCGGCTCCATGCACCATGAAGAACGGCGTGTAGCCGGTGGAGCTGTTTGGCGTGGTGCGCAAACTCCATAGGACGGATGGTAGCTCTTCCGTCCAGGCTCCGGCCTTTCGTTCGAGTGGGCTCATGAGGCGCTTCTTGATGCCTGCGCCGATTAGGACGTTGGCCTTTTCGACCTGCCCATTCGTTTGTGGGTGAGCCACTGAGGCGTATGTGATGTTGATCCCTAGGCCTTCGCAGAAGTCTTGGAATTCTTTGGAGATGAAGTTCGATCCATTGTCGGTGATGATGCTGTGCGGTACGCCGAAACTGTAGACAATGGATTCGAAGAACTTGACGACGGTCTTGCCCTTTTGGTTGGTGACCGGCATGGCTTCGACCCACTTGGTGAATTTATCGACTGCGACCAGGAGGTAGACGTGCCCCCCCTTTCGAGGACTTTGGCAGTTTGCCGATCATGTAGAGGCCCCATTGAGCAAAGGGCCAGGCTATAGGTATGGGTCTGAGCTCTGACCCGGGTGCGTGCGGTTTGTCGGCGAACCTTTGGCACCCGTTGCATCTTCGGACGATGTCTTTTGCATCGCTCATGGCCATTGGCCCGTAGAATCCAGCTCCTAGAGCTTTGGCGACAAGGGAGCGGCTGCCTGCGTGATGGCCGCAGATGCCCTCGTGGATGTCTTGGAGGATGGTTTTCCCGTCACCGATGGTGACGCACCTTTGTAGTACACCCGTAATACTACGCTTGTACAACTCGCCATTGATGATGGTGAAAGCTTTTGACCGACGAGATATGCGCCGGGCATCCGTCGGGCTGTTAGGCAGTTCTCCGTTTATCAAGAACTGGAGGTACGTCGCGTCCAAGTTTCTTAGACTGCCATGACCTGCATCAGGTTGACCATAGCGACCTCTGTGTCCAGTTTCTCGGGTCCTTCGTGTCCTTCGGGCAGTGTAGCCCCCAAGTGTTCTGCTTCTTCGGGTGATCCCTTGGGGAATTTCCGCTTGATGGATGTCACGCAGATCTGTTCGAGGAACACACCCGGTGACACCTTTGCACAGGTGGAGCCGATGTTGGCGAGTCTGTCGGCTTCCTCGTTGCTTTCTCTTCCAACGTGCCGAAGCTCGCAGCCGTCGAATTCTCCTTCGAGTGCGTTGTATAGTGCGCGGTACGCGATCATGTTTTCGGCGTGTGCGTCGCACTCGTTCATCGTCTGCTGGACGACGAGGTTGGAGTCACCGTAGATGACCAGGCGCGTTGCGCCGCAGATCTTTGCCATCCTCATGCCATGGATGAGGGCTTCGTATTTGGCCTCGTTGTTGGAAGCTCGGAATTTCATCCGGAGGACGTACTTCATCTGGTCGCCCTGCGGGGAGGTCAGTATGACCCCGGCTCCTGCTCCAGCCTCACGCTTGGAGCCGTCGAAGTGCATCGTCCATGACTGCGACATGTCTGGGGTGTCTGGCAGCTGCAGCTCCATCCAATGTACAAGGAAGTCCGGGAGGACTTGAGACTTGATTGCGAGTCGCTTCTTGTAGACGATGTCTAGGGGTGACAGCTCGATGCCCCATAGGACCACGCGTCCTGTGGCCTATGGGTTATTCAGGATGCTGTTCAGGGGTGCCTCATTGACGACCATCACCTGGTGCTCCTGGAAGTAATGGCTCAGCCGTCGAGCCGTCATGAACACGCCGTAGGCGAGTTTCTGGTAGTGAGGGTACCTCTGCTTTGTTGGCGTCAGTACCTCGCTGAGGTAGTAGATTGGGCGTTGGACCCATTGGGTCTTGCCTTCTTTGGGTCGTTCGACCACTAGCACGGTGCTGACCACCTGGTGTGTGGCTGCTATGTACAGCAGCAGAGGCTCGCGCTCCTTTGGAGTGACCAAAACGGGCAAGGTGGAGAGTAGCCGTTTGAGACTTGCAAACGCATCGTCGGCTTCGAGCGTCCACTCAAATTTATCTGCCTTGCGTAGCAGATGGTAGAATGGCAGGGCCTTCTCGCCCATGCGGCTGATGAATCTGCTCAACGCTGCTATTCGTCCTGCGAGCTGCTGGACACCCTTGAGGTTTTTCGGCTTCTCCATTGCCATGATGGCCCTGATTTTCTTCGGGTTCGCCTCGATCCCTCGCTGAGATATGAAGTACCCAAGTAGCTGGCCCGATGGGACGCTGAAGGCGCACTTTTCGGGGTTGAGCTTGATCCTATAGCGATCGAGGTTATCGAACGTCTCGCGGAGATCGTCGATGAGCGTTCTTGCCTCCCTGGTTTTGATGACTATGTCGTCGACATAGACTTGGACGTTGCGACCGATCTGGTCCTTGAGGCATGCCTGCATGCATCGCTGGTATGTGGCACCTGCGTTCTTTAGCCCGAAGGGCATTGTGTTGTAGCAGAACACTCCGAACGGTGTAATAAACGTCGTTTTCTCTTGATCTTCAACCTTGAGTCGAATATGGTTGTAGCCTGAGTAGGCGTCGAAGAAGGAGAGTTTCTCACATCCTGCGGTCGAATCGATGATCTGGTCGATCCGAGGAAGAGGGAAGTGGTCCTTTGGGCACTGCTTGTTCAGCGATGTGAAGTCCACGCACATCCATCACTGTATTTGCGAGCCACTCGCTTTCGTTGATCTCCCTGATGAAGTCTGCGGTGAGTAGCCTGTTTATTTCCTTCCCGATGGCTTCGGCCCGAGGCTCGGACAGTCTCCGGATTGACTGCTTGACGGGCTTGGTGTCTGGAAAGACGTTGAGTGCATGCTCGGCGAATTCCCTGGGAACTCCTGGCATGTCCGCATGACACCAGGCGAAGATTTCCCAGCGCTCACGGAGGAATTCGACGATCGCGCTTTCCTATGCGGGGCTGAGGTCGTTGGCGATCAGCGCCATCTTGGAGGCATCCGTCGGATGGACCTGCACCTTCTTTGTGTTGACGGTGGAGTCGAAGGACATGTCAGGTGCGTTTTGTCATGCGACTGGGGGTGCCCCATTGTCCGTCACCTCGCGGAGCCTTATGAGCTCCTCCTGCATGCCGAATGATTGGGAGATTCTGTTGAAATCCCTATCGCATTGGTCCGATCGGGTGAAGCTCCCGTGGATTGTGATGACGCCCTTCGGTCCTGGCATCTTGAGTAGCAGGTATGCGTAGTGTGGGACAGCCAAGAACCTTGCGAATGCTACACGCCCGAGGATGGCGTGGTATTGTGATGGCCAGTCCACCACTTCGAATTCGAGCCGTTCGAGTCGGAAATTGTCCGGCTTGCCGAAGATGACGTCGAGCCATATTTTGCCCAGGGGGAATATGCCCTTTCCTGGGACAATGCCGTGGAACATTGTGTCTGATTGTTCCAGGCTACACTGCGGGATCCACATTGCTGCTAGAGTACTTGCGAACATCAGGTTGATGCCGCTGCCGCCGTCCATGAAGACGCGACTCATCTCGAAACCTCTGATCTGCGCCTCCAGCACCAGGGCAGCATTACCTGGGCGAGGGATCTGGCAAGGGTGATCCGAACGATTGAACGTGATGCAGGACTCCGATCCGCTGAGGTACTCAGGGATGGCGGGTGGAGTTTCCACGGCCAGGTTGATCTGTCGGGTGATTTTCTTCTGCACCCTATTCGTGGGGCGCCCCTTCTGGATCATTAGTGCTCCTTTCGGCGGGGGATACCTGTTCCCAGCGTTGTTCTGTGCTGGTGCGACTGGTTGGTTCGGGCCTCCTACAGGTGGCGGTGGAGGAGCTCCATGCGCTATCTCACCTGGCGCGGGTGCGTTCCCGAATCCAGGAAGTGGAGCTTGCTGCCTCATCTGGACCATGCTTTCGCTGAGTTTCTGGAACTCGCGGCAGTCCTTGAGCATGTGGCTTGCCTTGTTCTTGCCATCCTTGGATGGTGCATGGACCCGAAAGTTTTTTGTATGCTGAGGGTCCGTTATCGCGGTCGCGGCACTGCCACGACTGTGCTGGGCGTCCTCCATCGCGGAAGTTTCCTCCGCGGTATCCTCCGATGTTGCGGTTGGCGTCGCTGCGGCAATCGGCGTAGCCGGCCGCGACCATGTCGGGTCCATCGCGATCGTCGTAGACGCGCGATCTTCTCTTGCTACGGCGCTCTCGTCGTCGGCCGTAGTCGTCCTCTTCTTCCGATTGTGCTCGGTGGATGGAATCTTCGCCGTCAGCCCACCTGTTGGCGATGTCCATGAGGTGGTCGAGTGTTTTGGGCTTGACGCGCCCGAGTTACTCCTTGAAGTCTTGGCGCTTGACGCCGTCCCTGAAGGCGTCGATGGCTATCTCTTCGGAGATGTGCGCTGCGGAGTTCTTGGTGTTGGACCAGCGTAGTATGTACGAGAAAATGGATTCGCCCGTTCGTTGAGTGCAGGCCCGCAACTCTTCGATTGAGGCGGGCCTCTTGCTGGTGCCCTTGAAGTTTCGGATGAAGCTGTAAGCTAGCTCCTCCCAGCTTCGGATGGACCCTGAAGATAGGCTGCTAAGCCAGATCCGTGCTGCGCCTGTCAGCTGCAGCTGAAGGCATTGCATGGCGGTCTCCTTGTTTCCACCGTGCAATTTGACGGATGACAAGTGGTCGGTGAGCCATGCCTTTGGGTCTTGTGTGCCGTCGAACTTCGGAGTATCCGAAGGAAGTTTGAAATTTTGCGGCATCTTTGTTCGTCGAACAGATCTGCTGAAGCATCAGGCCCCGCAGAGTTCTCATTCATCTTCGTCCATCTCGGATTCAGACGAGCATGCGCGCTTGGCTCGCGCTTTGTCGATTTTGCGCTGTGTGAGCGCGTCTCTGGCGTCGTAGTCGCGGTTGTGATGGCGTGAACTCTTCTTCCTTCGAGGAAGGTCATGTTCCTCTTCTTCGGATGAAGGGGTGGGGTTGCGGCCAAACCTGACCGGAGCTTTCTTCTCCGGCTCCGTGGGAGCTTCCTGGTGGAGCGCGGCTCCGACGAGTCCGAGTCCGGTGAGTGCGGACTTATGCATGGCTCTTTTCGGGTCCCCCCCCGGAGGTGGGTGGGCCGCGAGGTATGCAGTGGCTGCCATGATCGCAGCCTGCGGCGTTTTCGGGATGACGTTGTCGTCGGCATCCATCTCCATGAAGGATGTGTGGAGGGTTCGAGTCACCTCACGACGCTCCTTGGGATCCATGTTCTCCATCCGAGAGTGGTGCTTATTGCCTTGGTTGCCGTTCGAGCTGGAGCCGATGCCCATGGCGGAGAGCGCGGCTCGTCGCACGCTGGACTCTGAGGCTGCTTGCTTGCGTTTGTCAAGCACCTCCTGCATCTTGACCTGCTTCTTGAGCTCCTCGATCAGGAGCAGATGGTAGGCCATCAGCAGATCCCGGGAGGAGTCTGCAGGCAGGACTATGTTGACCGCCACGGTGTTGCGTGTCTGGGCCCATCCTTCTTTGCTAAGGAGGATGACATGGCCGTTGTTGTCCCCTTCGGGTGGGGGGGACTGGCTTCTTCTGTTCCCGCCGTTTTGATCTGGCGGGTTAGGTGTCGGGTTGGGTGGCGGTTGGGTGTTTGCTGATCCACGTCACCCTGTATGACTACGGCGCATTGGTAGCGCTCGTAGATTGGTCCGCTGCTACCGCAGCTTTCAGATCCGGAACCGTAGGTCCCTTCATCCGATGGCGGATCGCACAGATCGGAGTTGCAGCTGCTGCTGTCGTAGGAATCATCTGTTGATGATGTTGTGCGTAGCACAGGGTGTGGGGTCCAGAAGCGGGCCTGTTTGATGGTAGGGGCACCCGCTTAGGGAGGCGGAGAGTGCCAGTTTGCCCCACCTGGAAGCAGAAGGTCCCGAACAGGATCTCGAGTCCGTCGCCTACGGGCTCGAAGTCCTTCATGGTGGCCGGTGAGTCGGCGGTGAAGTCAAAAGCGCCGAAGAGGAGGTGACTCTCTGTCGCCGCAGAGTTGTAGATCGATCGGGTTGGGACCGTCACGATCGCACAATCAGCGCCCCCAGTTCCCACAGACGGCGCCAATTGACGAGGTTTGATCTCATCAATGCCCATTGTTATGGACTTGGGTTTTGGAGAAGATGGGGATGCTGGAGATCATGGAACGGTTAGCAAACAAGCAACACGGGGACACAAGGTTTACCCAGGTTCAGGCCCCCGGAGGGAAAACCCTACTCCTGCTTGTCTGCTCTTGATTACGGCGGAACCGAAGGTTACAGGAGTGCGCAGATGCAATCTGGCCTGGAGGTGTGTATGCAAAAGTATGAGGAGAGGATCTAGGTCGTTCCCTCCTGGCCTTTATATAGACTTAGGCAGGTCCCGGGCATAGACCTAGTCGGTTACAAGTTCTAGGGTTTTACCCCTTTGAATTTCCTATCTACTCTAGTCTTGCTCTCCAAGGATCCGAAGGCTTCATGGGCCTTGGCCACCCGAAAGTCTTCATGGGCCGGCGTATATTTTTCGTGGGCCTTCCTTGGGCTGGACCAGGTATGCTGAGATCATGTACCCGTGGGGTATACCCATGTCAATATTTATATTGTTAATTTTACTCATGATGCTACTGAAAGTTATTATGAGAGAGGGAAACATTGTTTTATGCATCTCAATAATATTAAGTTTCCCCTCTTTATGTTGAAATTTTTGAAGTTGCACTTGTTTTGCTTTTCTATGCTTGTTTCTTTGTGCTTCTTTGATTTATTTTCTTACAAGATTCCTATGCATAGGAAGTGGGTTAGACTTAAATGTGTTTTGAATTTGATTCTTGATGCTCTCTTTTACTTCAATTCATATTTCTTATGTGAGCATCTTCTCAAACTATCAAGCCTAACTTAAAAGCGTTAAAGAAAAGTACTTGTTGGGAGATAACCCAAGAGTTTTATTGAGTCTTGGAAGTTATTACTTCAGTAATGACATCTCCTTATCCTTTTTTTTGCTTTTTGTGCCAAGAATGACCTCTAATGACAGGGAAGTAAGATTTGAGAAGTTGCTGTCTCGAAACAGATTTCTGTCATCCACCATAAAAATTCGTGAGGAGTCTCTGTAACTCTTATTGAGCTGACAATTTATGAATAAATCCCCCAGTATGTTATATAACTTTCGTTAGTTCAACACTTTTTGATTTGAGCAACAGAAGGTCTTCAAAAAAATCAGTTTCTACCTGCTGGTCTGTTTTGACAGATTTCTGCCATTATTTGCATTTGCTTCTTATTGATTACTTTTTAGGTTCTTTTTGGGGAATTGAGCTTTTTTAAGGAGTTGCTACAATATCTTGTGTTTTTAGTGAAATGTCTTGCTGTTCTAAAGCTTTGCCTAAGGTCAAATATCTTTTGAATACACTAATATTGCTAATGAAGATTATGTGAAGTTTTGTATGAAGGAAAAAAATTTAGGTGTAGAGAGAGAATAATGTAATGAGATGAAGAATGGACAAAAGCTTAAGCTTGGGGATGCCACCCCGGTGTCATCCCAATAAATATCCAAGAGGTACAAGCGTCAAAGCTTGGGGATGCCCAAGGCATCCCCTTCTTCATCAATAAAAATCTCAGGTCTTTCTAGACACTTTGTTTTTATTGTTTCATGCATTGTTGTGTTGTTCTTCGAGCGTCTTAGTTTTAGTTTTTGGTTTTTGTTTCCTTAGTTTGCTTGAGTAAGTTGGTTGGTTACACCACACTTCTTTTGGAGAGAGACACACTCTGTTTCCATTGCCTGGAACACTCTAGTTTTCACTCTTATTGTTTTGTGAGTGTTCACTTTTGCTAGCACTGCGTTCATCCTTAGTTTTCTTGTGCTTTAAGCTTAGAACTTTTTAGTTCTTTTTTGTGGATTTGTGAGACAAGCTCACTGATGTTTATTGATTATTATCTTTGTGAGTTGTTTCAAATAAGTTGCTTGGTGTTGGAAAGGAGTAGGAAGTTCCTGCTTGAAAGTGCAAGAGGAGCTTGCATTGACTGTGACTTAGACTTTAGCATGACATGCTAGGTGTTGTTTTGACCTTATGCTTAGTGATTATTGCAGTAGCATGTCTTGTTCCAAATAATTGGGATTGCTTAGTATGCCTTGAAGAAATTATGCGTTGTTTTAGCATGCAAAAGCATAGTATTGTGCAGGGGCGGAGATAGGAAATTTTGCCAATGGGTTCACCCAAGATTTGGGAATGAACTAACAATACTATTTTTAGGATATTAGACAATCTCAAAACAGGACCACAACACTCAATACAACATAAGCAATAGAGATATCATAACATGTATAGTTGATATATTAAAACTAAAGGTTCACAACTTACCAGAAAATTAAATACTAAACCACTTGTTTATATATTGCATATAAATTAGTAAAAGACTTTATAACATTATTAAGGGCAGCTCGTGTCTTCTTGTGAAAAATAAACAAAAATGACCAATTATGTCATGAGTTTGAAACATGTACAATTAACTGAAACATGAAAGTCACTCACCTTTCCAAGTTTCCCTTGTCTATCTTTCATCCTCTTAAAAAGGTTAAACACCTGATCATTACTAATGGTAGAAAACATGTCTTTCTCCACATAGCAAATGAGACAATCACTCATAAAATGATCACCCATTTTATTGCGCAACTTTTTCTTCACGACATTCATAGCTGAAAAACATCTCTCCACTGATGCAGTGGCAATCGGCAATATCAGTACTAACTTTAGAAGTTTATAGACCAATGGAAAAGTACTATGCTTATTTGTATGCACCATTAATTTGGCAAGATCGGAAATCCCATCCAAATTGGAAAACCTTTCAGCCGCTCGCACATTATCAATGTAAGTGATAAGTTCATGACCAAGATCATCCAATTTTTCTGAATTAAAATCATCTGGATATAATTTAGCTAGCTCCACCAAGCTCTCTGAGTTGAAATCAACAAAAGAGTCTTTTGGACTAAAAGAAGCCATGTGGCCAAGCAATGAAGAATTTATCTCATTAAAACGGTCATCAAATTCTTGAAGCTGCCAGTCAATAACAGAATTAAGACACTCTATTTGGAAATGTTGGAGGTTTGTATTATTGGTTTTTTCCCATGGCGCATGCCGATCAACATAGTCCTCCTGCATGTTTGCTCTCTCAATATGGTGTTCTTCACAGAATAAATATGCCTTCTCTAAAAGTGAATCCCATCCATTCTCCCTTAGTTTTTGGAGCTCATTCCTTGTTGACTTCACACATGATATGTCATTTAGGATGTCTTGATCCTTCTTCTGTAAAGATTGTGACAAAATATTTGCACTTCCTAATATATGCAGCATCATATGCAAATAAAACGCAAACTCAAGTCTCGAAATATGCTACAAGACCACGTGCCTGCCTTTTCTTTTCACCCTTTCCTTCTTTTGCAACATATTTGAGAACAGAAATAATAGCTGTGAATAATTTCACAAGACCTGAAAGGGTTCTGTAGTGTGAACCCCACCGCGTGTCTCCTGCTCTTTGGAGAGTTTGATCTTCATTTTGTCCTGTACCGGTGCTAATCCGTCCACTGCCTATGGCTTTTATTAGCTCCTCCCGATGTTTCTCTCTAATCATGTCTTTTATTTTGCAAGAAGGTCCAACCACATTAAATAAAATAGAGATCATGTAGAAAAAATCTGCAATATCATCATTCTTCTTCGCTACTGCCACAATAACCAACTGAAGTTGGTGAGCAAAACAGTGTACATAATATGCTGAACTATTCTCCTGTAGAATCTTGGCTTTCAAATCATTGAAATCACCACGCATGTTGCTTGCCCCATCATAGCATTGGCCTCTTACTTGTTTTATACTTAATCCAATATTAGTGAATAATTTTTGAAGAGCGGCCTTGAGACATACCGCTGATGTTTCCTTCACATGTACAACTCCAACTAACCGTTCAACAATGCATCCATGCTTGCTAAGATATCTCAAGACAACCGCCATTTGCTCTTTGTCGGAAACATCAGCCGCCTCATCAATCAACAGACTAAACACATCACCTCCAATTTCTTCGGTGATAGAATTTAGTGTTATCTGCACAAATATTAACAAACGCATTAGAGATCGCTTATAACTTGCAAGAGAACATAACTAGTGTACAACATAATTTTATGTTGATTTTACCTTTGCAAAATAACTAATAAGTTCCTTCTGAATATCTCCACATATCCACTGAAGATTTTCTAGGGCATTCTCAAGAACTACCTTCCGTATGTCATCATTCTGATTTGCCAAAGTTTTCACCAACTCTCGATAATTCCCCTTATTTTTTGACTCTTTTTATTCATCATGGCCCCAAAAATCTAAGCCTTGACTCAACAAGTATCTAACTGAATCAATTGAAGCATTAAGCCGAATACGATTTTTCTTTTTAGTAAGATCAGTTTGCTTATTGAGAGCAATCTGAATTGATTGATCCTGATTCATCAATGCATCACATCTTTTTACTGCAACAATATGGAAGCTATTAACCTTACCCTTACCCACATGAGTATCCAGTCTAGATTTCTTGTTCCATCCATCCTAGCCTTCAATTGCAAATGCATCATTTTCAGCTTGTCCCTCATTGCAATCTCTGAAAAGGTAGAAACACAAACAAAATGCCTTATCCACCTTGTCAGTGTACTCGAGCAAACCACCATATTTCTTTAACCATGCTGGATTAAATCTCCGTTGGTCATCACCAATGAGCCTATGTGGATAATTAAAATCCGGTGGTGGCCTATATGGTCCCCTAGTTAAGTATCTTCTCCTAATCTCATCTTGTTTCTTAGGATCATGGGTGTATAGGGAAATTCTCTTCCGATCAGCCGGATCAAAAGGTAGTTCATCTAAATCAATCTCTCTCTGATCAGAAGGCTTTGGAAGACTAGCATTCACAACATCTGATTGCTTGCATTTAACGGATGGCCGTGAACTACCTTCATCATTACCTGAATCTAATGATCGTTTTGATTTTCCGTAATACCGTTCCTTGACCTAGGATCAAATTATTAGGGGAAAAGCAATCAGAGCATTAGGACTATAAAAAAATTGCACAAGACGCCAAGAGGGAGAAGGATTTGCTCTCGTACCTCAGGTACCTGAATCCCGCCTAATTGAATTGTTGTAAGATCCCTCCTTTGTAAAGGAAAAGATCCCTGTGATTGCAATTCTAGTCCCTGGATCAATGCTAGCATCCACAGTTTAAGATGAAGTACACAGAAACAAAGGTCATTATTACAAGTCATTCTAGAGAAAAACATAGTCTTTTACAACTCCATGGCCACATGCCTAGTACAAGAGTTTAAATATGTAATAAGATAAATAAGTCTTCATCTTCATGTGCCACAGGCAAGCATGTTGAGTGTCGACTCATAACCCCTAATCACCATCAGAATAACCTGCAACATCACAAGTTACAGCCACAGTGGGTCAATACATTGGAATAGTATTGGCAACTGATACCTTAGTAGAATATTGATAGACTAAATACTATATGCATTTTGGCTAAGTGTAGATTAGGCTTGCTTTGCTCAAAATAGGTTTTACCTATTAGTTGAAAACACTAAGTTTTTCTTTGTCAAAATCTTTCCTAAGGAACCACCAATAGACATTGGGGAACCTTCACCCTTGTTCAACCACAAGTTTTTACTTAGAAATTGGGATGAGAAGATTCTTGATAGCTTCCAAGTCTTGAAGCTCAAGTTGTCCAATATCAGGAACATGGCTAAGTACTTAGATTCTTCCATCTGCAGAGGTTGTGCACTTTCCACACAAGACTTGATTTTCACCAAGACAGGATCTTTCGGTGTAACACCGCGGTTCTGAAAAGACCGAGGCTTCTATGTGACATGCCAATCCCTGGATCGGTTCATTGGCCCACAATAGAATGAGATGAATAACATAGCAAAATATCCGTGTATCATAAATAACAATGATCCATAGTACCATTATTACAATAAAATCTTAGCTCAAGGCTAGCTCAAATTATTCAGGTAGCAACATAAATAAAGTAAATCCTCCATTCTTCAAATTGCCCACAAGTGAACAGTGCCGAGTGGAGTACCGTGGCCTATATCGATTACTCAGAATCGGAATAACCTGCAACATGAAACCTAGCAGCCCCGAAGGGTCAATACATGGAATGTATGGCAAGTAGAGCTAGTAATGGAGACAATAGTACTAACATCTACATGCATATTTGGCAAGTGGAGCTGTGTCTGGCTTGCATTTGCAAATACCTTTGTCCTACTTTCATAAACGGTTTTTGATTTTCTTTGAAAATATCCCAATTAAGTTAACCCAACAACATTAGAACAATTATGAAATTGGAATAAGCGAGAAACATGTCATGGAATCAATATCAAGCAACTCAGTTATCCATAACCGGGGACAAGGCTAATCGATTAGATTATACACCCTGCAGGGGTTAGTACACTTTACCCATGTGACTTGGCCAGCCCAGCTCGTACCATCACTCTCATTTTGAGTGGTGATAGGGAGAAGTCCAAGAAGAGACTGTTCGGGAAGTAGCTCCTCAATCACGACACGCACCGGTCCAACCTACCAAAATTCTACATCTCTGGATACGCGGGTTCGAGTTACCACAACCTACTAAGTCCAACCAACCGCCCATTTCATTATTGGCACATGGTTTTACATGTAAGATACACAATAAAGAAGCCAATCAATTTCTCTCGATACCTGGGTGCCTTTCCGCAATGAAACCACCAAAAATTATCAATACCATCACACCCAGGAGATTCATTGATTAAGTTATTTTAGTTTTCACAAACCAATACTTTTAGAAACAAGTCTCAGTGATGTAACCCAGCCCTCGTTCAACATAGCATGGCTAAGCACATCTACCAACGGTGGTTCATCTACAAGGAAAGCCCTACCACATAATAGGACATAGCATAGCGATAGTATCATCCTACACATGCGTCTACAAAATACACGACAATGCATAGAAAATAGTAGGACAATATCATGAACAAAATAGCATCTACTTGCCTTGTGTGTAGCGGTCGGAAGAACAATCCACACACGAGCAAGCGTTGCACTCGTCACAATCTACACGATACAATTGCAATCATAAACAAACAATCCACAAGCATATGCAACAAAGATGATGCATGAAGGTATGCAAGGCAAGTGAATTGGTGCTACAGCTGCACCACATAATCCTAATCAATGGTACTACTGATTGCATGCATGGAAAATAGTTTTAGCGCAAGGAAAACTATTACGCAAAAAGTAATGCTCAAAACTAGAGCTAGAACTCAAATAATTCACTATCGGTAGTATACTGTTTGTAAAAATCTTGGAAAAATTCTACAGTATAGGCATTGCTATTTAGGAACAGTACCAATTGGAATTACTCAAAAAGGAATTATAAAACTCCCTGAGTAATTAAAACACTGCAGAAAGTCATTAGACAGTTTCTGCAGAAGTTTCTACTGTAAGCCTATCTTTTTAATTCACGATGAGATTCCCCTCATTCCACTGAATCCAGGGACATATCATACGCAATTTTTGGAGTTTCAGATCTTTTTCTACGAATTAATTACTCCAAAAAGGCCATTAAATAATTTGATTAAACTGTACTAAATCTTGCTGCAAAAGTGTGAACCAAAGGTATAGCAAGATTCTACACGACTTACTAAATCTACACATATTTTATTTGTAATTTTTGGCCCAGCGGTTTAATTTCTACGCAATTTACAAGTTTCTACCGAAATCTGCCAACTAAAACGATTAAAGAATAAATCCAGTCAACTGTGTCTGTTGACTGGTCAACGCGGCTGCTGACTGGGCGTTTGACTAGTCAACGCCTGGGATTGACCGGTCAACGGCTGATCTGAACCGCTGATCTGAAATCCAACGGCGGCTGCGGACTCACCGGAGACGAACGGCGGCTACTCGGGACGGTGGCGGCGATCGGTTCCGGCGACGACGTTTTTCCTGCGCGGAAGAGGAAGGTTGGTCAGCGCGCGGATCAAGGCGGTCACGCAACGGCGGCGCGACAGCGAGGACGGCGAGCGGCGGTGCAAGGCGCGCGGGGCGGCGCGCGTGCGTGCGTGCGCGCAGCAGCGGCAGCGCGGCGCGGGCGAGGCGGGGCGCTGGCGCGCGGCAGCGAGCGGGCGCAGGAGGCGGCTGCGGCGGAGCAGCAGCAGCGTGGCGCGGCGCGGGCGCTGCAAGGCGCGCAACAGGCGGCGGGGTGCGGCGCGCTGGCGGGAGGCGGCTCGGCGGCGGGGCAGGCGGCTCACCTGGCGGCGCGGCGGCGTGGAGGCCGAGGGCGGCGGCGTCGGGGTCCAGGAGGCGGCGCGGCTCGGAGATCGAGGTGGGGGCGCAGGGTTCGAGACGCGTGCGGGTGCGGTCTTCGAGGCAGGGCGGCGGCAGCTGGGTGGGGCCCCTTAAGTGGGGCCCCCTCGTGGGGTCCTACGCGGACACGGCGCGCGGTTGGAATCGGACACGGAAATTGGCCCGATTTTCTATCTTTTGATAAAACGGCCGTAACTTTTCCGTACGAGCTCCGAATCGAGCGATTCTTGCTCCTATGCTTTTGTAAAATCGAGGGGAACAATCTAGGGACAAGGGTTGAGTGAAACCACTAGGCTACAAGGGTGGGCAACACAAGTCCTATTAAAGCCTTCCGCAGGAGCCTCGTAGTAAAATAGAATAGGATTTTGAAAATAGCGTTTTGCCGGATCTTTTCAATCGATGGTTTTGCATGGAAAGGTATGATGCAATGGTATGAATGATATGCAGAACCAAATCTAAAATTTGGGATGTGACAAGACTAACCCCCTTAAGATGAATCTTGTCCCCGAGATTCGGCGCGGCTAGCAAATAGGTGTGGGTAGTCCTCTCGGATGTCATCCTCACGCTCCCAAGTGGCTTCCTCTTCGGTGTGGTGGCTCCACTGCACCTTGCAAAACCTGATTGTCTTGGTACGGGTAATCCTCTCCGCTATCTCCAGAATCTTGACCGGCTTCTCCTCATAGGTCAAGTCATTCTCAAGCTGAACCTCCTCTAGCGGCACAGTGTCCCTCAATGGTGTATCTACCATCTCCGGATGGCACTTCTTCAGCTGTGACACGTGGAACACATTGTGAACAGCGGACAGAGCTTCTGGCAACTCCAACTGATAAGCAACTTCTCATTTGCGTGCTAAGACCCGATACGGTCCAATAAATCGAGGTGCCAGCTTACCCTTAATTCCAAATCTCTTGATTCCACGAAGTGGCGACACTCTGAGGTATGCTCTATCACCTATCTCATACACCACTTCCTTGCGCTTGGCGTCAGCGTAGCTCTTCTGCCTTGATTGTGCTACCTTCAGCCTGTCCCTAATCAAGGCGACCTTCTCCTCAGCGTCCTTGATCAAATCAGGCCCAAACAACTGACGTTCTCCTACCCCATCCCATAGCAATGGTGTTCGGCACCGTTTCCCATACATCACATCAAACGGTGACGTCTTGATGCTGGTTTGATAGCTGTTGTTGTAGGAAAACTCAGCATACGGCAAATTCTCATCCCAACTAGAACCATGAGCCAAAGCGCAAGCTCTCAGCATGTCCTCCAAAATCTGATTCACCCTCTCGGTCTGTCCATCAGTCTGCGGGTGAAACGCTGTGCTAAACTCCAATCTAGTGCCAAGTGACTTGTGCAGCTGGCACCAGAAGTGCGAGGTAAATTGGGTGCCTCTATCAGATACAATACTCTTAGGAACTCCATGTAGGCACACAATTTTGTCCATGTAAATCTTGGCCAACTTTGCACTCGTATAGGTCGTCTTTACCGGTATAAAGTGGGCTACCTTGGTCAAATGATCGACCACTACCCAAATAGAGTCATATCCGGACCTGGTCCTGAGCAATCCTGTGATAAAATCCATTCCCACTCTATCCCACTTCCAATCCGGCACGGGCAACGGCTGTAGCAGTCCTGCTGGCTTCTGGTGTTCCGCTTTCACTCGGCTACATACATCACATAGGGCAATATGCTCTGCGATGTCTCCTTTCATGTTGTTCCACCAGAATCTGTCCTTTAGGTCCATATACATCTTCGTATTGCCCGGATGTATGGAATACGGCGAGTCATGGGCTTCCTGCAGAATCAACTTCCTCAATTCCGGATTGTTGGGAACGCACAAACGATCTCCATACCACAAGGTTCCTTGCTCATCCTCGCGGAATTCCCTCGCTCGATCCTCCTTCATCTTTTCCTTTACATCACCTATCTCTTTGTCTCCCACTTGAGCCTTCCTGATTCTGTCCTGTAGCGTTGGTTGGACTTCCATTGTTGCCAAGTATCCTTCAGATACTACCTCTAGCCTAAGGTCCTTGAATTGCTTGCACAAATCCTCAGGCAATTCACCAATTGTCAATCCATTGGCATAAACCTTCCGGCTCAGAGCATCTGCTACTACATTGGCTTTTCCTGGGTGGTATTGTAGATTCATATCATAATCCTTGATAAGTTCCAACCATCTCCTTTGCCTCATGTTCAGTTCCTTTTGTGTAAATATGTACTTCAGGCTCTTGTGGTCGGTGTACACATCATAGTGTTTTCCCATTAAGTAATGCCTCCATACCTTGAGCGCATGAACCACTGACGCTAACTCCAAGTCGTGTGTGGGGTAATTCCGCTCATGGTGCTTGAGTTGTCGCGAGGCATATGACACTACTCTCCCATCTTGCATCAGCACACTCCCAAGTCCCTGTCGAGAAGCATCGCAGTACACTTGGAAATCCTTCTGAAGATCAGGTAGGCACAGAACAGGTGCGGTCACTAGTCGACGCTTCAGTTCCTGAAAGCTGGCTTCACATACGTCTGACCATTCAAACTTCCTCTCTTTCTTCAGAAGTTCAGTCATCGGCTTAGCAATCTTGGAAAAGTTTTCAATGAACCTCCTGTAATATCCAGCAAGTCCCAAAAAGCTTCGAATCTCTCCTGCATTCTTGGGTGCTTCCCACTCTGTCACTGCAGTCACTTTGCTTGGATCAACAGCGACTCCTTCTCCTGACACTACGTGTCCAAGAAATCCAACAGTGTTAAGCCAGAATTCACACTTGCTGAATTTGGCATGCAGCTTGTGTTCCCTCAGCTTCTCCATAATCAGTCGCAGATGTTTCTCATGCTCAGCATCATCCTTGGAATATATCAGTATGTCATCAATAAACACCACCATGAACTTGTCCAAGTACTCCATAAATACCTTGTTCATCATGGTCATGAAGTATGCCGGGGTATTCGTTAGTCCAAAAGACATAACTGTATACTCATATAAACCATACCTAGTGGTGAAGGCGGTTTTTGGTACGTCCTCCTCCCGGATCTTCAATTGGAAGTAGCCTGATCGCAGATCAATCTTGCTGAACACCTTTGCTCCTTCCAGTTGATCAAACAAATCATTTATGTTCGGCAGAGGGTACTTGTTCTTGATGGTTACTTCATTCAGCGAGCGATAGTCCACCACTAATCTCTTGCTGCTATCTTTCTTCTCCACAAACAGAACAGGTGCACCCCATGACGACGAACTAGGCTGAATGAATCCCTTTTCCAGCTGCTCTTTCAACTGCTTCTTCAATTCCTTCAGCTCATCCACATCCATCTTATATGGTTTCTTTGCAATAGGTCATGTTCCCGGCATCAGGTCGATAAGAAACTCTACTTCCCTGTCAGGTGGCATCCCTGGCAGCTCTTCCGGAAACACATCGGGGTAATCCCTAATCACTGGCACAGTATCCATGCTAACCCCCTTAAGAGAATTCAACTTACACCTTCCTGGTCGTACAGCCGACTTGAATCTAATCCTCTTACCATCCGGGGTTTTGAGTGAAACAGCTCGCTGTGCACAATCTATGTGTCCCTCATGCATAGACATCCAGTCCATACCCAGAATAACGTCTAACCCCTGTGATTCCAACACTACCAAATGTGCACTAAAGTTGTGTGTTCCAATCCTCACAGTTAAGTCGCGGCATCCCGCGCTAGCTATCATATCTCCTCCAGGTGAACTCACTCTAATAGACCCTTTCATAGACTCAGTAGGTAACTTATACTTATCCACAAATGCCCTTGATATGAATGAATGAGATGCACCAGTATCGAAAAGTATGAAAGCTGGGTGAGTGTTGATTGGGAACTTACCAATCACAAGGTCAGGCTCATCTGGAATCTCCTCCACATTCATGTGGTTCACTGTGGCCTTCTCGTTGTTGGTTGGCTTAAGTCCTTTCCTCTCTGGACAGTTGTCAGCATAGTGTCCCTTCTGTTTACACTTGAAGCATGTCACCTCACTCAGATCCTTCTTCACAAAGCTGCGATCGCGGTTGCGGTCATGTCCACCGTGTCCTCCAGAGTGGTGAGAGTGTCCTCCCTTGTGGCTGTGGTGGTTGATCCTATGGTTGTCATGACGATGTCCATCGCCTCCATGGTGGTGGCGGTCATGGCTCCCATGGTCACTCCCTCCATGCTTGGAGTATCCATCATATGAAGTGCGAGACTTGTGATGTGAACCAGAGTGATGATTGTTACTCTTTCTCTTGCGGTTCTCCACCAGCTTGTGCTTCCCTTCCAAGATCCTAGCCTTGTCCATAAGCTCTTGGAAAGTGGGGCAGTAAACCACCAGTAGTTGTACTGAAAGCTCATCACTGAGGCCATCCAGGAATCTCTCCCTCCTTTTTGCATCAGTGTCAACATCCTCAGGTGCATAACGGGACAGGTTGTTGAACTCCTCAATGTACTCAGCCACGGTGCGATTGGTTTGGCGCAAGTTGCGGAACTCCTTCCTTTTCAGGCTCAGAACTCCTGAAGACACGTGGTTGGTCCTGAAACCTTCCTCAAACATTGCCCAAGTCACAGTGTCCAGCGGGTGGGTGATCTGAAAAGTGTCCCACCAAGAAGCGGCTGTTCCCTCCAGTAGGTGAGCGGCAAATCTCACCTTCTCAGCATCAGTGCATCCGACAGTTACCAGATCCTTGTTGACTGAACGCAACCAGTCGAGAGCAACCATTGGTTCCGTTGCAGTAGAGAACTTAGCTGGCCTTAGCCTCAGAAATCTGGTGAGAGCATCTCCCTGAGGCTGATTGTTTCCATTGTTGTTGTTGTTCTGAGTTGCCATAAACTGAGTCATCACTTGGGTCAGCTGTGCCTGAGCTGCCATGAGCTGCTCCAACTCAGTGGGTTGACGGCGGGGAGGCATCTGCGGTTCAGCACAGTTAAGTTTAGAAAGAATCAACTACGATAATAGGATTCTACCCATGCATTATGGTCAAACAACAACAAACAATGGCAGACAATTACAAGCAAGCAACACATCAACAAACAAGTGATCCAGCAACATCCCAGAGGTTATCCTAGCAGTATATACCTACTGAAATAGTTTTACAAGAGTTGGCAATGGTTAACTAAACAGTTGATCAACTACACAACAAAAACAGCAATCTGCCAGAACAGTCCAGCAGCGTTCGCGAATTTTTCCACCTGACTTAAACTCGTCAGAAAATTTAGCTGATTTTTTCACATACAGTACAGAGAGTTTCTCATCAGCCCAATTTTTTTTCAGATTTTTCCCAGTTACTAGAAAAATATGAAAAATCGTACAGTACTGCTGTATCAGCAGAAAACTGCAGCAAAAATAACACAGATGTTAACCAAACTTGCCATAACTCTTTCATAAAATTCGCATAAATAATTCCTGGGATATTGGAGTACATAAATAAGCAACTAAACACTCTTAAACTAACAGTAACTAAGTTTCACATTGATCGAGACTAATCCTAACGATTTTACCTAACGAGGACTAATTGGTGGACTTCTATCTACTTCTTGAAGAGGTTGCGGTAGGTCCTTGCACTCATGCGTTGGCGCTTCGGTCCACGGTTCAACCATGGCGGCGGAGTGTACACTTCTCCTGAATCATCACTTGAGATCTCAAACTCCACCTCTTCTGGATCCTCCTCTTCTTCTTCACTCTCAGCTGCAACTGCAACAGCTTCATCTCCTCCACCATCATCGTCTCCATCATCATCGTCTTCGTCCTCATCATCATCATCGTTCCCACTGTCATCATCATCCCCATTGTTGCCATCTTCTCCATTGTCATCATTAGAGGGTTGATTCAGCTGTGCTTGGAGAGCGGCAATCTGGGTTGTCATAGCTTCAATAGTTTGATCCCTTTCCTGGAAGGTCCCTTGCAACTGTTGTATGTTCTGGGTGTTCTCCTGCACCGTACCATGAAGATGAGCTATGGTTGCATCTCTGGCTATCAGGGCATTCTCCAGAACTCCCACGGCTTCATGCAGGGTGTCAATCTCCTGTCCTTGGACCACCATACCATTGCTAGCAAAATCTGCAATCTCCCTTATCATCATCACTTTCTCAGCTAGAGCTCCATTCTCCCTTTCCATGTCCTCTATGTGCCTCCGACGGGGCAGCATGTTGTTCCTGTCGCCCGGGGTAACCACAATGTGCCCATCTTCATCACGCCTCCCATAGTCACGGAAGGGTGAATCTGCTGGCAGTAGGTGTCGGACATGATGGCACTGGCGAGACAGGGCTTCATGTATGGCCAAGTTAATTCCAAGTCCCCAGTTGCAATATGTCTTGGTGTAGATCAGATGCACTGGATTTGGCAAGGCGGCATCCCTGAATATGAAGGTAGTAATCTCCCATGCATCCTCTCCATATCCATAGGTGTACAACCTTCTTCCTTTGAACATGGGCAGTGGAAATCCCAATGACTGCGAGAGCTGTGCTAACTGCCTTGCAAAGGGCCTTGGTGACTCCATGGTTGCATACTCAGTCCTGACTTCTCCCATCTATTAAGTAAAAGAGGAAAGTGTGAGAATAGCATATGGTAAGAATTTACGAGGGTGAAAGGCATAAGATGAAAGACAGGGTTAATATAGGCTTTAATAAATCTAAGGCTTCCTAATCCAATCCTAGGTCACGATCCTACAGTCGACACACGGGCTCTGATACCATCTTGTAACACCACGGTTCTGAAAAGACCGAGGCTTCTATGTGACATGCCAATCCCTGGATCGGTTCATTGGCCCACAATAGAATGAGATGAATAACATAGCAAAATATCCGTGTATCATAAATAACAATGATCTAGAGTACCATTATTACAATAAAAGCTTAGCTCAAGGCTAGCTCAAATTATTCAGGTAGCAACATAAATAAAGTAAATCCTCCATTCTTCAAATTGCCCACAAGTGAACAAGTGCCGAGTGGAGTACCGTGGCCTATATCGATTACTCAGAATCGGAATAACCTGCAACATGAAACGTAGCAGCCCCGAAGGGTCAATACATGGAATTTATGGCAAGTAGAGCTAGTAATGGAGACAATAGTACTAACATCTACATGCATATTTGGCAAGTGGAGCTGTGTCTGGATTGCATTTGCAAATACCTTTGTCCTACTTTCATAAACGGTTTTTGATTTTCTTTGAAAAGATCCCAATTAAGTTAACCCAACAACATTAGAACAATTATGAAATTGGAATGAGCGAGAAACATGTCATGGAATCAATATCAAGCAACTCAGTTGTCCATAACCGGGGACACGGCTAATCGATTAGATTATACACCCTGCAGGGGTTAGTACACTTTACCCATGTGACTTGGCCATCCCAGCTCGTACCATCACTCTCATTTTGAGTGGTGATAGGGAGAAGTCCAAGAAGAGACTGTTCGGGAAGTATCTCCTCAATCCCGACGCGCACCGGTCCAACCTACCAAAATTCTACATCTCTAGATACGCGGGTTCGAGTTACCACAACCTACTAAGTCCAACCAACCGCCCATTTCATTATTGGCACATGGTTGTACACGTAAGCTACACAATAAAGAAGCCAATCAATTTCTCTCGATACCTGGGTGTCTTTCCACAATGAAACCACCAAAAATTATCAATACCATCACACCCAGGAGATTTATTGATTAAGTTGTTTTAGTTTTCACAAACCAATACTTTTAGAAACAAGTCTCAGTGATGTATACCAGCCCTCGTTCAACATAGCATGGCTAAGCATATCTACCAACGGTGGTTCATCTACAAGGAAAGCCCTACCATATAATAGGACATAGCATAGCGATAATATCATCCTACACATGCGTCTACAAAATACACGACAATGCATAGAAAATAGTAGGACAATATCATGAACAAAATAGCATCTACTTGCCTTGGGTGTAGCGGTCGAAAGAACAATCCACACACGAGCAAGCGTTGCACTCGTCACAATCTACACGATACAATTGCAATCATAAACAAACAATCCACAAGCATATGCAACAAAGATGATGCATGAAGGTATGCAAGGCAAGTGAATTGGTGCTACAGCTGCACCACATAATCCTAATCAATGGTACTACTGATTGCATGCATGGAAAATAGTTTTAGCGCAAGGAAAACTATTACGCAAAAAGTAATGCTCAAAACTAGAGCTAGAACTCAAATAATTCACTACCGGTAGTATACTGTTTGTAAAAATCTTGGGAAAATTCTACAGTATAGGCATTGCTATTTAGGAACAGTACCAATTGGAATTACTCAAAAAGGAATTATAAAACTCCCTGAATAATTAAAATACTGCAGAAATCCACTAGACAGTTTCTGCAGAAGTTTCTACTGTAAGCCTATCTTTTTAATTCACGATGAGATTCCCCTCGTTCCACTGAATCCAGGGACATATCATACGCAATTTTTGGAGTTACAGATCTTTTTCTACGAATTAATTACTCCAAAAGGCCATTAACTAATTTGATTAAACTGTACTAAATCTTGTTGCAAAAGTGTGAACCAAAGGTACAACAAGATT
Organism: Avena sativa; assembly: GCA_916181665.1. NCBI lineage: Eukaryota > Viridiplantae > Streptophyta > Magnoliopsida > Poales > Poaceae > Avena > Avena sativa. Next base: position 441,510,953 of record OV702284.1, read on the forward strand.
CTACACGACTTATTGAATCTACACATATTTTATTTGCAATTTTTGGCCCAACGGTTTAATTTCTACGCAATTTACAAGTTTCTACCAAAATCTGCCAACTAAAACGATTAAAGAATAAACCCAGTCAACTGTGTCTGTTGACTGGTCAACGCGGCTGCTGACTGGGCGCTGACTGGGCGTCTGACTAGTCAACGCCTGGGACTGACCGGTCAACGGCTAATCTGAACCGCTGATCTGAAATCCAACGGCGGCTGCGGACTCACCGGAGACGAACGGCGGCGACTCGGGACGGTGGCGGCGATCGGTTCCGGCGACGACGTTTTTCCTGCGCGGAAGGGGAAGGTTGGTCAGTGCACGGATCAAGGCGGTCACACAACGGCGGCGCGACAGCGCGGACGGCGAGCGGAGGCGCAAGGCGCGCGGGGCGGCGCGCGTGCGTGCTGGCGCGCGTGCGTGTGCGCAGCAGCGCGGCGCGGGCGAGGCGGGGCGCTGGCGCGCGGCAGCGAGCGGGCGCAGGCGGCGGCTGCGGCGGAGCAGCAGCAGCGCGGCGCGGCGCGGGCGCTGTGAGGCGCGCAGCAGGCGGCGGGGTGCGGCGCGCTGGCGGGAGGCGGCTCGGCGGCGGGGCAGGCGGCTCACCTGGTGGCGCGGAGGCCGAGGGCGGCGGCGGCGGGGTCCAGGAGGCGGCGCGGCTCGGAGATGGAGGTGGGGCGCGAGGTTCGAGGCGCGTGCGGGTGCGGTCTTCGAGGCAGGGGCGGCGGCGGCTGGGTGGGGCCTCTTAAGTGGGGCCCACTCGTGGGGTCCTACGCGGACACGGCGCGCGGTTGGAATCGGACACGGAAATCGGCCGATTTTCTATCTTTTGATAAAACGGCCGTAACTTTTCCGTACGAGCTCCGAATCGAGCGATTCTTGCTCCTACGCTTTTGTAAAATCGAGAGGAACAATCTAGGGACAAGGGTTGAGTGAAACCACTAGGCTACAAGGGTGGGCCACACAAGTCCTATTAAAGCCTCCCGCAGGAGCCTCGTAGTAAAATATAATAGGATTTTGAAAATAGCGTTTTGCCGGATCTTTTCAATCGATGGTTTTCCATGGAAATGTATGATGCAATGGTATGAATGATATGCAGAACCAAATCTAAAATTTGGGATGTGACATTCAGAAGCCTTCCCTTAGACCAAATAGACGCGTTCCAACCTATCATTCCACTACCACCAACTGTCCAAATGGCTAAGTTATTGCAACCTATGTGATCCAGGCAGGGCCCATATTGCCAAGTGGCTGCACTAGAAGCTTCTTAACATATGGCATCTCAAATCCCTTTGTTCCTGGGTGGCTTTCCAAAAGTGGGATACACAAGGTAAACCATAGAAATGGGCCTTGTGTAACCACTCAACATAAACCAATCCTTCCATTCCACCCAGGTGTTTCATTTACTTAGTTGTTTTATTAAGCAAAACACAAGTCCAAAGACTTAGAAATATTTTATCATAGTATGAATATATAACCACCCTTGGTTGCTACTAGCTAGGCTAAGCATGGCATAGATAAGCATCTTAACTCAGAAATTTCTAGCAATTCTACAACTACTAGGATTTCCCAAGCATAGCATATAGATCAAGATATTCATGCAAGTCTAGCAAAGTATTTCTAGTCCATAGTTGAAAAACATAGGAATAATATCATGAAGCACCACTTGCCTTGGTAGTTTGGAGAGTAGCTACAATCCTCACAATCACAATCACTATTTGCACCAAAATCTACACATAAAATAATAGCACCAAAATCACATACACAATTAATACAAGCAAAAATACATGAATGCATGCAATATGCCATGTGATGATTTTCTACACCAAACAAGACAAGTGCACTATACTGAATCATAAAAAAGTACAAAACAAGCTAAATAAACTTTATTTGAACAACAAAACATTTTCCAAATAATTACTATACTCAATTCATGCCTACAAATGTTTCTGCAAAAACAACCATTTTAACAGAGGATAAACTTTAAACACATTGCATAAACAGAAAGGTTTTTCTCTCCTGATTCCATTGATATAAAATTTGTCAAATTTGGACGTGGGAATCAAAAGTTATGAATTAAACAAGTTTAAACATCTATTAGATCTAATTCAAATTTTTAAAACGAAACTCGTGCCACGCGGCAGCGTCTGGTTGGTTGGTACCGCTTTGCGCTGGATCGCGCTTGCGAACCGTTAGATCTAACTAAAACGTGCGGCCAGATCTGCTCCTTACCTCTTCGTCACAGATCTAATCTTATACGTTGGATCTAGATCCTACGGCCACAGATCTATCGACCACAGACAGGCGGTGCTAGCGGCGGCTGGCGGCGGCGGCTCTGTCAGAGTCCTTGCCGACGTTCTAGGTCATGCGGGAGAGGGAGAAGGGGCTTACTATGCTCGCCGTGTGCTGCTGAGGCTCGAGGTAGGCTTCGTTGGCGAAGGGGCGCGCAGAGGTGGTCGCTGGAGCTCGTCGGAGTCGTGCGCGGCGTCGGGTGGTTGCAGACGTCAATGTTGCGGAGGCTCTTGATAGGTTTATCCTCATAAGTGAGATCACTTTCCAATTGGACCTCTTCCAAAGGTATAGTATCCTTCAAAGAAGTCTCTTCCATTTCTGGATGGCATTTCTTAAGCTGACTCACATGAAACACATTATGAACAGCTGACAAAGACTCTGGCAATTCAATCTCATAAGCTACTTCTCCTTTATGACTCAAAATCTTGAATGGTCCAACATATCTTGGGGCCAATTTACCTTTGACACCAAACCTCTTCACTCCACGAAGTGGTGACACTCTAAGATAAGCTCTATCACCTACTTCATAGGTGACTTCTTTATGCTTAGGATCTGCGTAGCTCTTTTGTCGGGATTGTGTTATCTTTAGTCTGTCCTTAACTAGCTTGACTTTCTCTTCATCCTCTTTGATTAGTTCTGGTCCGAACAAACTTCTTTCTCCCACACCATTCCATAGCAATGGGGTGGTACACTTTCTCCCATAGAGAAATTCAAATGGTGCCATCTCAATACTGGCTTGATAGCTGTTATTGTAAGAGAATTCTGCGTAAGATAGACTTTCATCCCAACTGGCTCCATAGTCTAGAGCACATGCCCTCAACATACCTTCAAGAATCTGATTGGTCCTTTCTGTCTGTCATCAGTCTGAGGATGAAATGCAGTGCTGAATTCCAACCTCGTTCCCAATGACTCATGTAGCTGTCTCCAAAAATGAGAAGTGAATTGAGTTCCCCTATCAGACACAATACTCTTGGGTACTCCATGTAGACATACAATTCTGCTCATATAGATTTTGGCTAACTTAGCACTTGTGTAGGTTGTCTTCACGGGTATGAAATGAGCCACTTTAGTTAGGCGATCCACTACTACCCAAATAGAATCATATCCTGACCTGGTCCTTGGCAATCCGGTGATGAAATCCATACCAATCTTGTCCCACTTCCAATCAGGAATAGGTAGTGGTTGTAACAATCCTGCTGGTTTCTGATGTTCCGCTTTCACTCTACTACATACATCACACAAAGCAATATGTTCGGCGATGTCCTTCTTGAGATTATTCCACCAAAATCTTTCTTTTATATCCATGTACATTTTGGTGTTACCCGGATGAATGGAATATGGTGAGTTGTGGGCTTCTTGTAAAATCAGTTTCCGAAGCTCCGGATCTTGTGGAACACAGATACATTTTCCATACCATAAAGTACCCTATTCATCTTCATGGAATCCTTTGGCTCTTCCCTTGCCAATCTTTTCCTTAATCTCTTCAATTTCCATATCTGTCTTTTGGGCTTCTTTGATCTTGTCAAACAAAGTGGGTTGAACATCCAAAGACATGAGATGTCCCTCAGGCACAATCTCCAACCTGAGATCTCTAAATTGGGCACACAGATCATCTGGCAATTCTCCCTTAGTAAGGCCATTCACAAAAACTTTCCGGCTTAGAGCATCCTCTACAACATTTGCCTTACCGGGGTGGTATTGCAAACTCAAGTCATAGTCCTTGATGAGTTCTAGCCATCTTCTTTGTCTCATGTTAATTTATTTCTGGGTGAAGATATACTTCAAACTCTTGTGATCTGTGAACACTTCACATCGCTTTCCCAAAAGATAATGTCTCCATGTTTTGAGTGCATGGACAACATAGGCTAACTCTAAATCATGAGTAGAGTAGTTTACTTCATGAGTTTTGAGTTGTCTCGAGGCATAAGCCACAACTTTCCCTTCTTGCATAAGTACTGCACCTAATCCATGATGAGATGCATCACAATATACTTGGAAATCTTTCTCCAAATCTGGCAGACATAAGACTGGTGTTGTCACTAGTCTCTTCTTCAATCCTTGAAAGCTGAGTTCACAAACTTCAGACCAAGAAAATTTCTTGTCTTTCTTTAGCAATTCTGTCATAGGCTTAGCTACCTTGGAGAAATTCTCAATAAATCTTCTGTAGTATCCTGCCAAGCCAAGGAAACTACGAACCTCTTTCACTGACTTGGGAGATTCCCATTCAGTTACAGCTGAAACTTTAGTAGGATCAACTGCTACACCATCTCCTGACACAACGTGTCCAAGAAAACCAACTTCATTTAACCAAAATTCACACTTGCTGAATTTGGCATACAGCTTATGCTCTCTAAGCTTCTCAAGTATCAAACGTAAATGTCCTTCATGCTCATCTTTGCTCTTGGAGTAGATCAAAATGTCATCGATGAAAACGACAACAAACTTATCAAGGAATTCCATGAACACCTTGTTCATCATATTCACGAAGTATGCTGGTGCATTGGTCAAACCAAATGGCATCACGGTATACTCATACAATCCATACCTTGTGGTGAAAGCTGTCTTAGGTATGTCTTGTTCCCTTATCTTGAGCTGGAAATAACCTGACCGGAGATCAATCTTTGAGAACACACAAGCTCCTTCTAACTGATCAAACAGGTCATTGATTCTTGGCAAAGGGTATTTGTTCTTGATAGTCACCTCATTGAGTGAACGGTAATCTATGCATAACCTTTGACTTCTATCTTTCTTCTCCACAAACAAAACTGGTGCTCCCCAAGATGAAGAACTTGGTTGGATAAAACCTTTCTGCAATTGTTCTCCAAGTTGCTTATTGAGTTCTTTCAACTCATCAACTGACATCTTGTACGGTCTTTTTGCTATTGGTCCAGATCCTGGTAGCAAATCAATAAGAAACTCCACATCTCTATCTGGTGGCATTCCCGGCAATTCTTCCGGAAACACATCCGGATATTCACTCACAATTGGCACACTGTCTATGCTAACCCCCTTAAGAGAATTAAGCTTACTCCTTTTTGCTTCAAAGTTGGTCTTGAATCTGATCCTTTTGTTTTCTGGAGTTGTGAGTGAGACAGTATGGTTGGCACAATCTATCACTCCCTTGTGCTTAGTCATCCAATCCCTGGGAGTTTAGGATTATCAGGTTAACAGGAAACTTATACTTCCCAAACTCTATGACTAGATCATGACAACCTGAATTCACTATCATTTCTCCGCCAGGAGAACTTACTTTTATAGGACACCCAATAGTTTCTACCGGTAGTTCATTTCTTTCAACAAATGCTCTTGATATGAATGAATGAGATGCACCAGTATCAAAGAGAACAAATGCCGGAACAGAATTGAGTTTGAACTTACCAGCAACAGCATCAGGTTCCTCATAGATTTCTTCCACATTGATGTGGTTCACTTGTCCCTTTTGAAAGGGGTTGGGCTTGTTGGGTCCTTCAACTTTCTTTTCTGGGCATTCATTGCATAATGCCCCATCTTATTGCACTTGAAACATTCAACCTAACTAAGATCCTTCTTGATAGGCTGGCTTCCACTGCCACTTCCACTTCCATTGTGGTGGCTCTTATATCCACTCTTGTGATTTTTGTACTTGTCATTGTCATGACTACGGTGGTGCTTGTTGTCATGATGACGGTTGTGGTTGTGATGCTTGTTGAACTTCCCATGCTTGTGGGATCCAGAACTCCCACTATCATCATAATGAGAACGCTTGTGAGACGATCCCGAGTTGTGCTTGTCAGAGTGCTTCCTCTTCCTGCTTTCAACTTGTTTCATTTTGCTCTCCAAAATAGCAGCCTTGTCACAAAGAGACTGGTATGTGGGAACATAGGCCACAGCTAACTGCAGGTTCAATTCATCGTTCAACCCTTCAAGGAACTTTTCCTTCCTCTTAGCATCAGTGTCAACTTCATCCGGTGCATATCGCGCCAGATTGTTGAACTCCTCAATATATTCAGCCACGCTGCGGTGGCGCTGCTTCAAGTTATGGAACTCTTTCTTCTTCAAACTCATCACTCCGGATGAGATGTGAGCGGTACGGAAACCATATTCAAAGATAGCCCATGTCACATCCTCAATGGGAGTGGTGATCTGGAAGTTATCCCACCAAGTGGCTGCTGGTCCTTCCAACAAGTGAGCTGCAAATCTGACTTTCTCTTCATCAGTACAGCCAACAGTTACCAAGTCCTTGTTCACAGAGCGTAGCCAATCATTGGCCACCATAGGATCAGTAGTTCCTGAAACTTTGCTGGCCTTAGCCTTAAGAACCTAGTAAGCATGTCAAAACCCGGTGGGTTGTTCTGATTGTTGTTGTTGTTGTTATTATTATTATTATTATTATTGTTGTTGTTGTTCTGATTCTGGATGAAAGTAGTCATCATTTGCATCAGCTGAGTCTGAGCTGACATCATTTGCTGCATCTCAGGGGTGATGTTGTTGTTATTAGGGTTGGGATTGCCACGTCGGGAGGCATCTGTGGTTTTCAATAAGGATAAGAATGAGATACTCATAGATGCTAACCTGCACAATACATCACATAACAAATCACAATCATGCATCATAGTAGTAAAGTTTCAACAACATAGACAACAAGTTTTTGGAAAAGTAAACACACCAATAGCAAGCCATCCACATGTTGGATGGTCATTGCGACTCAATAATCAAAAGCATGGTAAATAAATGGTATATGAGTAGTCATCACTACTCCTCTGCATCAACCTCCTCATCAACAAGTGTAAGACCTGCATTCTCCATAGCGGTCTTGTATTCCTCGACATTGGTGGTCAAGGTCTCTACTTTGGCTTTGAGAGCCCTCTTCTGTGCACGAAGCCTCTCAATCACACCTTGCTGATGCTCGAGCTCAAAGTCCTTGGCCTCTAGTTCTGCAGTCATGTCTCGAATCCTCTTGTTCCTATCTTGGACTCGCTTCTCTTGACTCTTGAACTTTCTATCCTTACTCTCAAACTTAGCCTCCATCTCCTTGACTACCTCATCTTGCTCTGCGAAGAGCTTGTCCTTCTCACGAAGCTGCACCTGGAGTTCGTCATTGCTGAGCATGACGTTGGTCCTATCAGTGTCTAGGTGCCTAAGAAGAACCTCTATGTCCTAGAGGTATAGACGAATCGTCTCTGCTGTCTCTCTCGAAGTATCCTCAAAGTCAATGGCCTCACCATCCTCATCATGTCTACCGAAGGCGTGGAAGTGAGTACCTCTAACCTCTCGAGAGTGTCTCCCTAGCAAACGCCCAAGCAAATTTTGCATGACTACCTCTAGGCCTCTATCCTTGTCATCATGCATGAGCTTGAAGATGATTGCCTCCGTGGTAGGCTCAGTCTGGCGTCCTGGCTGATTGACCTTGAAACCCCAAAGGTCTTTCCTCTCAAACTTGGTGAGGGGAAGCATCATGATGGTAGGAAGTGGGAGATTGAGCAAACTAGTGAGCTCAATAACACGAGTGCCAAAGCGAGTTCCCTTGAACTCTTCAGCCGTGCTGATAGTAACATTAGGCATCTATTTAATAAGATAGAAAAAGTTAGAATCAACATAATTTAAGATAATTCACAAGACAAGGCATCACATGCATATCTTTGGAAATCAAAACACACCAAGTCATGGCATACATGGATCCATTACAAACAACCAAGGTTCAACTTATTTTAAACAACATTTGGAAAATAAAATGATAAGTGTGGTGGTCCAACTAACGGAGTACGTTTACAATCCCATCTCACTTGCGAAGTTGGCTAACAGGGCATCCCTAGAGGCAATATGTTTATTTAGATCACATGACTCCATTGCTAAGTCTATGATGTCCTTCCTTAAACTTTGGTTGGTAGCCTCTAACTCTTGGGTATGCTTCTTTTCTTCCCTAAGGTCATTCTGGGTGTTAAGCATTCTGCACTTGATTCTATCACCAAGTTCTTTGATGGCCTTCCAAGCTGCATCCCTTGCTGAATCAAAGAATGTGGTGTGCATCACTGAGTTGGTGACCATGCAGAATCCCGAGTCTTTGTGGTTGTCTTCCTTGTTTTTATACAAGTGAAGTTGCACCCACCAGTACTCAACTCCTTCATCCATCACAAGAAAACCTTTGTACACAGTTGCACCATGTATTCTCATGGCAACCATGAGGTCCTTGAGAGCCTTGGGGAATTCTGTCTCACACTCCAAAGTCATAGTCATGAGTGGTCCCTTCTTCACGGCTTCGTTGATGGAGTTCATCTACAAATAGAGATGAGAAAGAAGATTAGAAAAGTTTACGAGAAGAAAAGACAAGTGTGGAAGTTTGTTAAAAAATTTCCTTAGTGGTTTCCAATCCTAGGGTCATAATCCTATAGGAAACACAGTGCTCTGATACCATCTGTAAGATCCCTCCTTTGTAAAGGAAAAGATCCCTGTGATTGCAATGCTAGTCCCTGGATCAATGCTAGCATCCACAGTTTAAGATGAAGTACACAGAAACAAAGGTCATTATTACAAGTCATTCCAGAGACAAACATAGTCTTTTACAACTCCATGGCCACAGGCCTAGTACAAGAGTTTAAATATGTAATAAGATAAATAAGTCTTCATCTTCATGTGCCACAGGAAAGCATGTTGAGTGTAGACTCATAACCCCTAATCACCATCAGAATAATCTGCAACATCACAAGTTACAGCCACAGTGGGTCAATACATTGGAATAGTATTGGAAAGTGATACCTTAGTATAATATTGATAGACTAAATACTATATGCATTTTGGCTAAGTGTAGCTTAGGCTTGCTTTGCTCAAAATAGGTTTTACCTATTAGTTGAAAACACTAAGTTTTTCTTTGTCAAAATCTTTCCCAAGGAACCACCAATAGACATTGGGGAACCTTCACCCTTGTTCAACCACAAGTTTTTACTTAGAAATTGGGATGAGGATATTCTTGATAGCTTCCATGTCTTGATGCTCAAGTTGTCCAATACCAGGGACATGGCTAAGTACTTAGATTCTTCCATCTGCAGAGGTTGTGCACTTTCCCCACAAGACTTGATTTTCACCAAGACATGACCTTTCAGAAGCCTTCCCTTAGACTAAATGGACGCGTTCCAACCTATCATCCCACTACCACCAACTGTCCAAATGGCTAAGTTATTGCAACCTATGTGATCCAGGCAGAGCCCATATTGCCAAGTGGCTGCACTAGAAGCTTTTTAACATATGGAATCTCAAATCCCTTTGTTCCTGGGTGGCTTTCCACAAGTGAGATACACAAGGTAAACCATAGAAATGGGCCTTGTGTAACCACTCAACATAAACCATTCCTTCCATTCCACCCAGGTGTTTCATTTACTTAGTTGTTTTATTAAGCAAAACACAAGTCCAAAGACTTAGAAATATTTTATCATAGCATGAATATATAACCACCCTTGGTTGCTACTAGCTAGTCTAAGCATGGAATAGAAAAGCATCTTAACTTAGAAATTTCTAGCAATTATACAACTACTAGGATTTCCCAAGCATAGCATATAGATCAAGATATTCATGCAAGTCTAGCAAAGTATTTCTAGTGCATAGTTGAAAAACATAGGAATAATATCATGAAGCACCACTTGCCTTGGTAGTTTGGAGAGTAGCTACAATCCTCACAATCACAATCACTATTTGCACCAAAATCTACACATAAAATAATAGCACCAAAATCACATACACAATTAATACAAGCAAAAATACATGAATGCATGCAATATGCCATGTGATGATTTTCTACACCAAACAAGACAAGTGCACTGTACTGAATCATAAACAAGTACAAAAAAAGCTAAATAAACTTTATTTGAACAACAAAACATTTTCCAAATAATTACTATACTCAATTCATGCCTACAAATGTTTCTGCAAAAACAACCATTTTAACAGAGGCTAAACTTTAAACACATTGCGTAAACAGAAAGGTTTTTATCTCCTGATTCCATTGATATAAAATTTGTCAAATTTGGACGTGGGAATCAAAAGTTATGAATTAAACAAGTTTAAACATCTATTAGATCTAATTCAAATTTTTAAAACGAAACTCGTGCCACGCGGCAGCGTCTGGTTGGTTGGTACCGCTTCGCGCTGGATCACGCTTGCGAACCGTTAGATCTAACTAAAACGCGCGGCCAGATCTGCTCCTTACCTCTTCGTCACAGATCTAATCTTATACGTTGGATCTAGATCCTACGGCCACAGATCTATCGACCACAGACGGGCGGCGCTAGCGGCGACGACTGGCGGCGGCGGCTCTGTCAGAGTCGTTGCCGACGTTCTAGGTCGCGCGGGAGAGGGAGAAGGGTCTTACTGTGCTCGCCGTGTGCTGCTGATGCTCGAGGTAGGCTTCGTTGGCGACGGGGCGCACAGAGGTGGTCGCTGGAGCTCGTCGGAGTCGTGCGCGGCGTCGGGTGGTTGCAGACATCAATGTTGCGGAGGCTCTGCGCCGTCCTTGCACGAATAAAACGCATCAGGGGGTGCGCAAAGTCACAGTGAGCAAGATGGTTTCAAGGAGAGATCAAGGGGCGCTCGATTCGTACCGTGATTTCTCACCGGAGTTGAGGAAAGCGTCGGGCACCTACGGTGGTTGTCGAATCCATCGATCTAGGCCACGAGCAGACAAGGAAAATGCATGACGTGAGTCGCGTGGTTGAAGGAAGCATGCTAGCGTGAACGAGACCGAGTGGGGTGGACGGAGCTTACCGGAATCGTCCGCCGGAGTGGCTCGGTACCACGGCGGTGCGAGCAAAATTGCGGACAGCCTGGTGGCGCTTCTGGCTAGCTCTGTTGGGGGAAATGGTCGCGAGGGGGAGGGGTTTATGTAGCCAGAGCGGGGGCGTAAATCACTCGCCGAATCAATGCAATTAAGCGCGGCATCACTAGGGGAAACGGCAGCGGCGAGGTGGTCGTCGGCGTTGATTGAGGACGAAGGGGTGACATGGCAGTGAGGGCCCAGTCGTCAGCGAGTGGGTACGTGTGTTCGGGGTAGGAAATGAGGGGAGAGGGGGAAACGGCCCGGGTGGGCTTTGGGCTGTTAGTAGTGCTGGGCCAAAAGGCTGGCGCCAGTTATTATTTTTTTTCCTTTTGCTTTTCTTTTTCTGTTTGATTTTCTAGAATGATTTTCAAACCCTAATTCAAACAAGTTTGATTTCAAATCTTCTCTAGATTTTTATACAGTGAACTTTGTACTCAAATGTGTGTCAAACACTTCTGTTTACTCAAAAACACTTTGATCAGTTGAAAAATAAAATAAAACCATGCCTTTATGGGATATAAATAATAGGCAAAAAATTGGTTTTATATTCATACTCTGTTTTGAAATCTTTGCCCAAGCTTTGGAAAATTCTTAAGTTTGAACTCAAAACATTACTGAATAAAATAAGTATCTTTCTCATTAGAAAGTAGCACTAAGGCTAGAGCATACTTACATAAAATAATGAGCAACATATGCTCCTGTTTTTAAAATGGTTTTGAAATGGAATCCTAAATGATCATGGATGCATGGATGATATGCATGAGTTTGAAACATGATTTTAGGGATGTTACAATTGTTCTGGACTATGATTGCTGGCTGTCTGGCTTGCCTCTGCTCCGGCCGGCAACGTCCGAGCGACGAGAGAGATGAGGGTTTCAGAACCGCGATGTGTTTTTCTTTTGCTGTTGCGGCTGTGACGAGCGAATCTAGCGGAAAGACGAGCCAATCGGCAAAACGTGCAGCTAGCCGAATATACGTACGTATAGCATAGAGTTTAGATCATTACTTGCAGGCTCTTAGCTGATTTTAGAGCGCACGGGCTGTTAGCCTGCTAATATAATATATTTTTCATGGGCCCAAAGGCTTTTCACCAGTTCAGCCGAGGACTCGATGGGTTCAGCCGTAATTTTTTGTTGGGTTCAACGAGCTGAATATATATACGATGATACTCGACTGGCAAAATTCATTGGTGTCATCTGCACCCAATGGTTCTATGTTGGCCCCGCCACTAGTATTGTGGTATTCTCTTTTAATGCTTTATTTGGATTGATTTGACACATGCTCACACCATGTTATAACTATGGCAAGTCATCATAGCCTCTATGATCATTTAGTCCTTGACTTGTAGTACCACTTTATGCTTTGATTAGTATTGTTTTGTTGCTCTGCATGATTATGGCCATTATGATCTCTTAGTTGGTTGCTTCCAGTATTTTCCTAGCCTCCACTTATATGAGTAAGCTCTACTCATGCTTCCAACTCCCAAGAAAGCAAGTTTTTTCAAAGTGTCAACTATAAACTCCTATGCATGGTGTGTTACACCATTTCAAATATATTCTTGTTTTCATCTATATTCGAATTAAAAACTATTTTGTTATGTGAAAACTTAGTGATTAAATCCCTCACGAACTTGATGGCACACTTTATATTCTTTGCCCCTAATAAACTTGAACCATTGTGACAATTTTGTTGTATATGCTTACACTTATAAGTTGGAATTAGCAGAACTGTGCTGTCACGGGGAAAGTTTTCAATATTGCACTTGTACTTTGTACTCAGTTGATATCATGCTCTTTTGTGTATGGATGGTGTGAAATAAAAATGGAACTTGTAAGTCCATGGAGTAAGTATTCTGTGTTAGAGAAACGCCTGGGCCGCTAGCCTAAGCCATGCCTAATCATGGTGGAAACTTGCAGCATCACCATAGTGAGCTATCTATGAAGCATCATCAATAAAAAGCTATGCATATAGTAAATAAAAAGATTGCTGAGATGCTCATTGTCTGCTTGCCTTGTCATTTTGGTTATGAGAAAGCTCATGTACCATGTGCAAGGGGTACCCCGTTGGCGGTTCTCAATGATATGCAAATACTTATAATGACAAGAACTTACCTGTGACTAAAGTTGCGTATGCATGAGGTCTGGCCCTCGTATTCAAGGGACTTGAGATTGCCAACTTATACTTTGTCAAGCATATACTCCATCTTTGCCACTTTAACCTTAATCACTTCAAGATGCGTATGATAGGGGCAATGAGGGCTGAAAGCTAACAAGTACCATAATTTTTGAAAGCTCTTTTTGAAACTTGTAATCCCTGCTTCCTTTATAAAAAGGCCTTTCTTTCACCATTATTGAGTCTCCACCTTCTACCTTTAGGCACCATTAAGAGAGCATAGTTGTCATTCTGTGTGCAGTGTTTTAAAGCTTATTAATTGATGCATATTGTGATATTACTTGTTCTTGTGCTATTCGTTTCTAGTCACCCTTGTGAACTTTGAAGGTGTCCTATGCATCTATTTGCTACTCTATGAGGGACAAGCTGATTGCCACTATGCTATGTTTTCTGTATGTGAAACAAACAAATATTTTTCAATGCATGTTATTTATGATCTTTATTTGTAGCATTTTATGTTGCATGCATAGTTACTATGTCCTATTGTTAGAACTCCATCTTTCATGCACATGGTTATAGTTCTTTGATCCCAGCTTTCAATGCATGCAAATAGTTGGATCTTTATTATGAGGGTGCATGTCACCTCAAAAATTATTCTTTTATCACTTACCTACTCGAGGACGAGCAGGAGTTAATCTTGGGGATGTTGATACGTTGGAAACGTATCTATAATTTTTGATGTTCCCTGCTTGTTTAGTATCTACTTTGCTTTGCTTTGTCTGCACTTTGAGGTGTTTTTATATCTTTTCTGGAACTAACCTATTAACAAGTTGCAACAGTGTCAGTTGCATGTTTTCTTCTGTTTTTGGTTCCAGAAAGGCAGAAAATCAATATTCACGGAATTAGACGGGACAAAAGCCAAAGTTATTATTTCCCGGAGCAACACCGAACCACGAAGCAGAGCCGAAGGGGGGCCACAGGATGGCCCACCCTCCTAGGCGCGGGCAAGCCCTGGGGCGCCCACAGGGGGTGTGGGCCCCCCGGACCCCCACCGACCTTGATTCCTGCGCCTATAAGAAGCATCCGACACAAAAACCCTAGGGCATCCAGAAGAAATTCACGAAAACCTCTGTTGCGCTGCCGCCACTGAAGGGGAGATTCGGGGGACAGAAAGTCTCTGTTTCGGCACCCTTCCGGGATGGGGAAGTGCCCTCGGAGCCATCTCCATCGATCTCCATCGCCATATTCATCACCATTGTTGATTCCCATGATGAGGAGGGAGTAGTTCTTCCCTAGGGCTAAGGGCTCTACCGGTAGCTATGTGTTCATCTCTCTCTCTATGCATGATCTTGTGGTCATGAGCTTTGTAACAAGTAGATCTACCTTGCTACTCAAGTGCTTCATGTTGGGGATATGCTATATGGGTATCCTTATAGCATGTCTCTTATCCGACTAACCCGGGTGGCCCATAGTCGGTAGCATGGCCTATGGCCTGCTGGGCGGCCCAATTAGATGGATCCAGAAGGGAGGCCTATGCCGGATAAAGGAAGGCGACGGTGGAGTCACCAGCGTACCCGGAGCCTTGGAGTACAAGATACACAAGACTAGTGATAGAAGGTGTAGGACTCTGTAACCTGTCCGGCTAGGACTTTTCCCTGTAACCCTAGGACCTGGCGACTATATAAGTCGGGCCTATGGGAGCCTTTAGGGCACAATCTCATACAACATCAGACAACCTCGCACAGTGAACCTATCTCTGTAACTTGGCGTATTGCCCTTATAGTGACTTATAGCAGGAGTAGGATTCCGCCACCGTTGTGGGATCTGAACCTGGGTAAGCTGTGTTACCTCGTACCCGTCAACCGTCCGCCTTACCCCACGTCTCTAAACACGCACTGTGAGGACCCCTCCATGGCGTACTCATCGGCAATACCACGAAAGTTGGCGCCCACCGTGGGGCAAGAGGCGCTTCAGGCTCTTCAGCGGGCGAGGACCAAGATCTTCACGGGAATCGGCGAAACCATAGCCATCGGTCGTGTTCTCTTCTCCGGCAATGTTCCGATCGTCCCTCCTAACGAGTTCTAGATCCCGGCAAAGACGAACCCTACGCGGTGTTAGATCGTTCCTATCGGAGACATCCACCTCTTCATCGGCGAAACCGACTCGGGCACTAGTTCCCTGGGAGTCGGAGGATCATCAAGACCCGCACGGACCGCCCACGGGAAGGATACGTTCGCGGAAGGATCAATGTCGGATCTCTCCTTGGAGTTCGCCAGCAAAGATCGGAAAAATTCAAGGCCCACCCAAACCGCCCCTGTGCAGGATATAAAGGTGGAAGATCACTGGAAATCTGCCGGCTTCGTCCGCGCGTCTGGACAGCAGAGATCCAAGTTCGTCGGCGTGGTTACCATCTTTGATTTGGCGCGCTACGTTCAGAGAGAAGGCGAAGACCCCCGCGACTACATGGCCATATGGCTCCGTATATGAGCCGATCTGGACCACTACCCCAATGATGATGCCATCTATCACTTTGTGGAAGGACTGGACCATGGCACGCTTCTCCTACATTCTCTTAGACGGCAGCAGGCGTCAGGACGCCTTACCTTCGAAGGCATGGTGAACACCGTCAACAACTATGCGGAGGCCGAAGCGGCAGCTCAGACAGCGCTTGCGCTCATTGACGGAGCCCCTCCGATTCAGCCACCACCACCTCCGCCTCTGGCCGCCATCGTCGTAGCAGCGCCACCACCTCCATTCATCGTCGAGGCCGTTGCACCTCCACCGCCCGTCATCAAGGAAGTCCTGGCACCCTCCGATTCTGTCATTGACGCGCTTTATGGAGATTTCAGTGCAGACTCGGAGGAGATAGACTTTAGTCCAGAGGAGCTAGACTCCGCTATGCGGGAGATGGAGGAGGAGTACTCGCGCGACGATCAAGCTAACAACACCGTCATGTCCCTAGGGGTATTTGTCACCATTGGGACGGCAATGGATGAAGATCAATCCGGGCAAGCTCCGCCTAACGCGCTGGAAAAGGGGAAGGGGCCACTTATTGCTGTTGACGATGATCGCGCAAAGGTCATGCCTCCTCCGCCCAACCCAGTGCAGCAGCCGCAGGAACTCGGCACCAGCCCGAGTAACAACAACACCGCAAACTTGCCGCCTCCAGCATCTACGTCTGCAGCAGCCCAAGTTACTCCAGCTGATAGAGTGATGTACGGCAACCTCATCGTCGAGCCACTAACCTTTGCTCATATCCGGAATGTGACTCGGCTTGACGAGAAGAGCCAGCAGCTGCTGGAGGAGGCGCAAGCCATCGCGGAGCAAGGCGCTAAACTAGATCGAGATCTGGTCAACGCGCAGAAGTCCATAGAGAAAGCTAGAGCAATGGAGGCCGAGTACAAGACTCTGCTACAGCAGCAGAAGGCTAAGAAAGCTCCGGCTCGCGTCATCAACGATCCTGGTGTACGGCGCAACCTAGGATGGGCTCCCTCGAAGCCGGCACAAGCCAAGCCATACATTGACAGTGAAGGCAAGCAGGTGATGCCCACCCTACTCCTTAACCTCTCCGTCGCCAAGTCCCTTCTAGAGCAGGATAGATCACCTGAGGCAGTAGAACAGGTCTATGACCTAGTGGCCAAGGCGGTAAAGCAACAGGAAAAGGCCACCTCTCAGAGGCTTGAGTCTGACCCAGCGCTCTGCCGATCTAGCCAGTACAAACCGCCAAGGGACAGATCTCCTCAAGATGTCGGGTCACGGACGGGTTCATCAGAACAAAGACGGAGGGATGCGCGCAACAGGAAGGATGCTATCCCCATATCCTCCGACCACGGAGAAAAAGCCCGACCTCGTCGCCCATCGCCACCGCCCCGATCCCCCTGACGTCAGGAAGACCACAAGGCTCACCATCGTACGGATATGCCCCCACCAAAGTAGTGCGGCATCGTCATCCGCGATAACGCAACACAGACCCGTCACGATGAAGAGCGCCACCAAGGACACAAGAGCAGGTCGCACCATGACCCTCCACGTCCGACAAGCAACCATGACAGGCGTGAGGCGTCATAGGAGGGTAACAGCAAGAAGGCTAACCCACCGCCACCTCCGCCTCCGTCGCCGCCAAGTAGTCACCATGGCGGAGGAGGCCCACGTCATTCGCGCAGCCCATCCCCTATTGACAAAAAGAAGAAGAACCCGGAGCCATATGATGCACGCTCGCGGATCGATAAGATTCACGAGGCCCGGGAAGGATCATACCTAGGACCATGTTGCTTTGGACCTGCAATACGGTCCGCAACTTACCCCAAAGGTTTCCGTATTGACAAGACCATCAAACCATATGACGGCACCGCCAACCCAGCCACATGGTTGCAGGACTAGGGCAACGCGGTGGAGATTGCCAGAGGCAACCCCAACGTCGCCGTCAAGTACCTCCCGTTAATGTTGGCGGGCACGGCCAGTCAATGGATCGACAACTTGCCGGAGAAATATATCTACAACTGGATGGACATGCAAGAAGCGTTCACCAAGAACTTTGAGGGTACATACAAGCATCCCTGCACTGTGGGCGATCTACAACGGTGTGTGCAAGAGAAAGACGAGACATCTTGCGCCTACTGTAGGGGTTCGTAGCATGGAAAACAAAAAATTTCTATCGCATACAAACAAACAAGCCAAGATCTATCTACTAGATTGTAGCAACGAGTCGATGGAATAACTCACCCTCGAAGATTCCAAAGTGTTTAACGAGAGCAGATTCTCGTGGGTGATGTAGTCGTACTCTTTCCGATCTCAAGATCGCGTAGACGATCCTTCCGGCGCCACGTTCCAGCAGTGCTCCCGCAGTCGGTCACACGTTCGGTACTCGACGAAGACCTTCCTCTCCCTTGTTCCAGCAGGCAGCGGAGGTTGTAGCACTCTCCTCGCGATTCCGGCAGCACAACGGCGTGGTACCGGAAGTAGAGGGGAGATCCCGCAGGGCTTCGCCTTAAGCCGGTGCGAGTATGGTGGAGCTTATGAGAGAGGCTATTAGTGGTCTAGTAATTAGACACACCAATTAGAGGGCTCTAAACCAATTAGAAGGCTCTAAACCGAAATAGCTCTAAACCGGGGTTTAGGTCTAGGGTTTAGTTTAGAGGATAGGAACTAGTGTGTGGTAGGAGGGAGCCCTGCCCCTCCTTATATAGGTGGGAGGGGCTGGCCGGCCAAGGGGAGGGAGGGGAGTCCCTCCCCAACTCGGCTTGGTGGGGCGCCGGCTTGGGGAGGAGGACTCCCTCCCCAACTCGGTTTCCTCCTCTCCTCCCACTTCCCAAAATTGTCGTTTGACTTTCAAACTGGCCGTTTGACTTTTCAATTTAGGATTTAAATAAATCCTTTATTTTGGGCAGCGAAGACACCTAGTACATGATGCAATCATTCCAACTTATAATGACACATTCATGTACCCTTCCCCCTCCGGAGTGCCGGACATTCCGGGACCTTCTAGAATGTTCCCGATGAAAACACCGGAACCATTCCCCAACTCTGAAATGGGACTTTCCTTATATGAATCTTATTCTCCGGACCATTCCGGATCACCTCGTGATATCCCGGATCCCATCCGAGACTCCGAACAACATTCGGTCTCTTTCTCATAATACCATAACTACTCAAACAACGTCGAATCCTTAAGTGTGTCTCCCTACGGTTCGTGAATTATGCGGACATGATCGAGACACTTCTCCGAACAATAACCAATAGAGGAATCTGGAAATTCATATGGCTCCCACATATTTCTACGATTACTTTGCGATCGAATGAACCACTTACATACGATACCAATTTCCCTTTGTCTCACGATATGTTACTTATCCGAGGTTTATGATCGTCGGTATCTCTGCATACCTAGTTCAACCTCGTTACTGATAAGTACTCTTTTCTCGTTCCCGTGATATGTGATCCCTTGTGATCCAGTCACATGCTTGCAAGCTAATTGGATGACATTTCACCGAGAGGGCCCAGAGTATATCTATCCGTCATATGGATGGACAAATCCCACTCTTGATCCATGTGTTTCAACCAATACTTTCCGAACACTCAATGCCACCTTTATAGCCACCCTGTTACGGTGTGGTGTTTGATGACATCAAAACATCCATCCGGTAAAGGTGATATGCATGATCTCATGGTCGAAGGAATTAGATAACTATGTATCAGAAAGCATATAGCAATTGAACTATTGAAATGACTTGATCTTTATGCTACGCTTATCTATAGGAGTATGTCCACCATATCATTCTCCTAACGATATGATCTTGTTGTTAATAACATCTCAATGTTCATGATAGGGAAACCACAATCATCTATTAACCAACAAGCTAGTGAAGTATAGAGGCTATACTAGGGACTTCAATTTAAGTTTACAATTCACACAAGTATTAATGTTTCCTTGTTAATACTATTATAGCATGAATATAAACATTTATCATAAACACAAAGATATAATAATAACTATATTTATTATTGCCTCTAGGGCATATCTCCAACAGTCTCCCACTTGCACTAGAGTCATCTAATCTAGATTACATGGTAATATACCGAACACCCATGGCAGTTTGGTGTTGGTCATGTTTTGCCCTCGGGAGAGGTTTAGTCAATGGATCCGCCACATTCAGATCTGTGTGTACTTTGCAAATCTTTATATCCCCATCCTGGATATGTTCTCGAATAGCGTGGAAACGCAGCTTGATATGCTTCAGCTTCTTGTGTGACCTTGGTTCTTGCGCATTGGCTATGGCGCCCATGTTATCACAGTAGATAGACATTGGGTCCAGCGCACTAGGAACCACACCCAGCTCTGTAATGAACTCTTTCATCCATATCGCTTCTTGTGAAGCCTCCGAAGCAGCCATGTATTCCGATTCAGTTGAAGATCTCGCCACAACGCTTTGCTTTGCACTCCTCCAGCTAACTGCTGCACCATTCAAAATAAATACGTATCCAGATTGTGATTTAGAATCATCCGGATCAGTGTTCCAACTAGCATCGGTGTAACCATTAACAACGAGCTGTTCATCACCTCCATAAGAAAGAACCATATCCTTAGTTCTTCTCAAGTACTTAAGGATGTTTTTGACCGCTGTCCAATGATCCACTCCTGGATCACTTTGATATCTGCTAGTTAAACTAACAGCATATGCAATGT
Source organism: Avena sativa (assembly GCA_916181665.1). Taxonomy (NCBI): domain Eukaryota; kingdom Viridiplantae; phylum Streptophyta; class Magnoliopsida; order Poales; family Poaceae; genus Avena; species Avena sativa. The sequence continues at coordinate 441,531,352 of OV702284.1, forward strand.
CGGGTCTAGTACATAGCATGGCATACATTAGAGATCCTATGGCTGATGCATAGGGAGTCTTACTCATCCTTTCTCTATCTTCTGCCGATGTCGGACTTTGAGTTTTACTCAAGGTCGTATTGGGCAACATGGGCAAGAACCCTTTCTTGCTTTCTTCCATTCCAAACCTCTTTAGAACTTTGTCCAAATATGTACTCTGTGACAATGATATTTGGCGTTTCGATCTATCTCTATAAATCTTTATGCCTAATATGTAAGCTGCTTCGCCAAGATCCTTCATTGAAAAACTATTATTCAAATATTCTTTGACACTATTAAGAAGGTCTACATCATTCCCAATCAACAATATGTCATCCACATACAGTATTAAGAATGCTACAGAGCTCCCACTCACTTTCTTGTAAATACAAGCTTCTCCATAAGTTTGTATAAAACCAAAACTTTTGATTACCTTATCAAAACGTTGATTCCAACTTCGGGATGCTTGCTTCAATCCATAGATGGACCGTTGAAGCTTGCATACCTTGTTAGCGTCTTTAGGATCGACAAAACCTTTGGGTTGCATCATATACAACTCTTCATCAATGTCTCCATTGAGGAATGCTGTTTTGACATCCATCTGCCATATCTCATAATCGTAATATGCAGCGATTGCTAACATAATCCTCACAGACTTTAGCTTCGCTACTGGTGAGAAAGTCTCATCGTAGTCAACTCCTTGAATTTGTCGAAACCCTTTTGCGACAAGTCGAGCTTTATAGACAGTAACATTACCATCAGCATCTGTTTTCTTCTTGAAAATCCATTTGTTCTCGACAGCCTTCCGGCCATCCGGTAAGTCCACCAAAGTCCATACTTGGTTTTCATACATGGATCCAATCTCGGATTTCATGGCTTCTTGCCATTTATTGGAATCTGGGCTCATCATCGCTTCCTCATATGTCTCGGGGTCATTAGTGTTGTCCACCACCATGACTTTCATAACGGAATCATACCAATCTGGAGTGGTACGAGTTCTCGTTGATCTCCGAGGCTCTGTAGCAACTTCAACCGAAGTTTCATGATCAGCATCATTAGCTCCCTCTCTAATTGGTGCAGGCACCACGGGAACTTCTTCCGGTGCTGCGCTACTCGCAATTTCGAGAGAAGGTTCGACAACCTCGTCGAGTTCTACTTTCCTTCCAGTCACTTCTTTCGAGAGAAATTCCTTCTCTAGAAAGGATCCATTCTTAGCAACGAAGATTTTGCCTTCGGATCTATGATAGAAGGTATACCCAATAGTTTCCTTCGGGTATCCTATGAAGACGCATTTTTCCGCTTTGGGTTCAAGCTTGTCCGGCTGTAACTTCTTTACATAGGCTTCGCATCCCCAAACTTTAAGGAACGACAATTTAGGTTTCTTCCCAAACCATAATTCATACGGTGTCGTTTCAACAGATTTAGACGGTGCCCTATTTAAAGTGAATGCGGCTGTTTCTAATGCATAACCCCAAAATGATAGCGGTAAATCTGTAAGTGACATCATAGAACGAACCATATCTAAGAGAGTTCGATTACGACGTTCGGACACACCATTACGCTGTGGTGTTCCCGGCGGTGTCAACTGCGAAAGTATTCCGCATTTCTTCAAATGCTCGCCAAACTCGTAACTTAGATATTCACCTCCACGATCAGAACGTAGAAATTTAATCTTATTGTTACGTTGATTCTCTACCTCACTTTGAAACTCCTTAAACTTCTCGAAAGTTTCGGACTTATGTTTCATGAAATAGATATACCCATATCTACTCAAGTCATCCGTGAAGGTAAGAACATAACGATAACCACCGCGCGATGCTACACTCATTGGACCACACACATCAGTATGTATGATTTCCAGTAAGTCCGTAGCTCGCTCCATTATACCAGAAAATGGAGTCTTAGTCATTTTACCCATCAGACATGCTTCGCATCTTTCAAGTGATTCAAAATCAAGTGATTCAAGAAGTCCATCGGAATGGAGTTTCTTCATACGTTTCACTCCGATGTGACCAAGACGACAGTGCCACATATAGGTCGAATTATCGCTTGATTTCAATCGTTTAGCTTCAATGTTATTAATATGTGTATTTCCACTATCGAGATTCAATATGAATAGACCATCTATTAAAGGTGCATGTGCATAAAACATATTACTCATATAAATAGAACAACCATTATTCTTAGATTTAAACAAGTAACCGTCTCGCAATAAACAAGATCCCGATATAATGTTCATGCTCAACGCAGGCACCAAATAACAATTATTTAAGTATAAAACTAATCCCGATGGTAGATGAAGAGGTAGCGTGCCGACCGTGATCACATCAACCTTTGATCCGTTTCCCACGCACATCGACACCTCGTTCTTCGCTAGCTTCCGTTTATTCTGCAGCTCCTGTTTCGAGTTACAAATATGAGCAACCGAACCAGTATCAAATACCCAGGCACTACTACGAATACTAGTGAGATACACATCAATAACATGTATATCAGATATACCTTTCTTCTTGATGTTGCCGTTCTTCAAATCCGCCAAGTACTTTGGGCAATTCCGCTTCCAGTGACCTTCTCCCTTGCAGTAAAAGCACTCAGTATCAGGCTTGGGTCCAGCCTTGGTCTTCTTCATCGGCATGGTAACTTTCTTACCACCCTTCTTGAAGTGTCCCTTCTGCTTAGACTTGCCTTTCTTGAATTTGGTGGTCTTATTGACCATCAACACTTGGTGCTCTTTCTTGATCTCCACTTCTGCAGATTTTAACATAGCAAATAGTTCTGGCAACTCTTTGTTCATGTTCTACATGTTGTAGTTCATCACAAAGTTCTTGTAACTTGGTGGTAGTGATTGGAGGATGCGGTAAACCCCCAAAGTATTAGGAATCACTATACCCAAGCTTTGAAGTTTATTTGCGTGCCCAGACATCTTAAGCACATGCTCACTGACGGAGCTGCCCTCTTCCATCTTGCAGTTAAAGAACTTTTCAGAAGCTTCATAACTTTCAATTGCCGCATGAGTCTCAAAAATTAATTTGAGATCCTCGACAATATCATATGGGTCTGACTCTTCAAACCTTTTCTGAAGCTCCGATTCTAAACCATACAAGATAGCACACTGAACTATGGAGTACTGATTCTTCCGAGCAAGGTAAACATTCTTTACTTCATCGGTAGCATCAGCTGTAGGTGGGTCACCCAGCGGTGCATCCAGCACATAGGTCAAATTACCAGCTGTGAGGACAATCCTCAAATTGCGGAACCAATCCGCGAAGTTGCTTCCATTGTTTTTCAACTTTTCTTTCTCTAGGAACGCATTAAAATTGATGGTAGGGGCTGCCATTGATCTACAACATATTTGCAATAGTTTAGACTAAGTTTATGACAAATTGAGTTCAAATTAATTAATGAAATTAAACTAGGTGAACTCCCACTCAAAACAACATCCCTCACATTGTTTTAGTGATCACATGAACCAAATCCACTACATCAACTCCGATCATCACGAGAGTTGATATAGTTTCAATGGCGAACAATCGACATGTTCATCATATCTACTATATGATTCATGCTTTACCTTTCGGTGATCCGTGTTCCTGAGGCCATGTCTGTACATGCTAGGCTCGTCAAGATCAAACCTTAGCTACCGCATAAGCAAATCTGGCTTGCTTACGTTGTATTCACCCGCGGAATCAAAGACACCCGATCATCACGTGGTGCTTCGAAGCAACAAGCTTTGGCAACGGTGCATACTAAGGGTGAACACTTTAGAACTTGAAATTTATGTGCATGAGGGATCATCTTATAATGCTACCGTCGTCTACTAAGCAATACAAGATGCATAAAGGATTAACATCACATGCAATTCATAATATGTGATATGATATGGCCTTTCTTCTTTGTGCTTCCGATCTCCATCTTCAAGCACGAACATGATCTCCATCATCACCGGCATAGCATCAAGGTCAATGACGCTTCTTCATGGTTGTCGTCCACCAGCTTCAACTATTACAACTATTTTGAATAGACACGCAGGTCTTAACAGAAATTAAAGACAACCATATGGCTCCTGCCGGTTGCCAACTTACAATAAGGAACATTGCATACATCAAATATAATCACAATCATGGCCATATCACATCACTGCACACCCCTGCAAAACAAAGTTAGACGCTTCTACTTTCTTTGCATATTTTACGTGGTTTGGGGCTTTCCATAAGTGTCGTTCTAACCTACGAACAAGAACCACAACATTGATACTAGCATTGTTGATTACCCGTTGTAAATTGGATCTTTACTATGCTAGGAGAAACAGGCACCCGCAAAGCCACTTATGCAATACAAGTTGCATGTTAAGCGTGGAGCAAGTCTCATGAACGATGTCATGTAAGGTTAGCCCGGGCCGCTTCATCCCAACATACCGCAAGATGCAAAGTACACAAAAAGCAATCTACAATAAAAGCATCAACGCCCACAATGACCATTGTGTTCTACTCGTGCAACAGATCTACATATAGACCTGGCTCTGATACCACTGTAGGGGTTCGTAGCATGGAAAACAAAAAATTTCTATCGCATACAAACAAACAAGCCAAGATCTATCTACTAGATTGTAGCAACGAGTCGATGGAATAACTCACCCTCGAAGATTCCAAAGTGTTTAACGAGAGCAGATTCTCGTGGGTGATGTAGTCGTACTCTTTCCGATCTCAAGATCGCGTAGACGATCCTTCCGGCGCCACGTTCCAGCAGCTCTCCCGCAGTCGGTCACACGTTCGGTACTCGACGAAGACCTTCCTCTCCCTTGTTCGAGCAGGCAGCGGAGGTTGTAGCACTCTCCTCGCGATTCTGGCAGCACAACGGCGTGGTACCGGAAGTAGAGGGGAGATCCCGCAGGGCTTCGCCTTAAGCCGGTGCGAGTATGGTGGAGCTTATGAGAGAGGCTATTAGTGGTCTAGTAATTAGACACACCAATTAGAGGGCTCTAAACCAATTAGAAGGCTCTAAACCGAAATAGCTCTAAACCGGGGTTTAGGTCTAGGGTTTAGTTTAGAGGATAGGAACTAGTGTGTGCTAGGAGGGAGCCCTGCCCCTCCTTATATAGGTGGGAGGGGCTGGCCGGCCAAGGGGAGGGAGGGGAGTCCCTCCCCAACTCGGCTTGGTGGGGCGCCGGCTTGGGGAGGAGGACTCCCTCCCCAACTCGGTTTCCTCCTCTCCTCCCACTTCCCAAAATTGCCGTTTGACTTTCAAACTGGCCGTTTGACTTTTCAATTTAGGATTTAAATAAATCCTTTATTTTGGGCAGCGAAGACACCTAGTACATGATGCAATCATTCCAACTTATAATGACACATTCATGTACCCTTCCCCCTCCGGAGTGTCGGACATTCCGGGACCTTCTAGAATGTTCCCGATGAAAACACCGGAACCATTCCCCAACTCCGAAATGGGACTTTCCTTATATGAATCTTATTCTCCGGACCATTCCGGATCACCTCGTGATATCCCGGATCCCATCCGAGACTCCGAACAACATTCGGTCTCTTTCTCATAATACCATAACTACTCAAACAACGTCGAATCCTTAAGTGTGTCTCCCTACGGTTCGTGAATTATGCGGACATGATCGAGACACTTCTCCGAACAATAACCAATAGAGGAATCTGGAAATTCATATGGCTCCCACATATTTCTACGATTACTTTGCGATCGAATGAACCACTTACATACGATACCAATTTCCCTTTGTCTCACGATATGTTACTTATCCGAGGTTTATGATCGTCGGTATCTCTGCATACCTAGTTCAACCTCGTTACTGATAAGTACTCTTTTCTCGTTCCCGTGATATGTGATCCCTTGTGATCCAGTCACATGCTTGCAAGCTAGTTGGATGACATTTCACTGAGAGGGCCCAGAGTATATCTATCCGTCATATGGATGGACAAATCCCACTCTTGATCCATGTGTTTCAACCAATACTTTCCGAACACTCAATGCCACCTTTATAGCCACCCTGTTACGGTGTGGTGTTTGATGACATCAAAACATCCATCCGGTAAAGGTGATATGCATGATCTCATGGTCGAAGGAATTAGATAACTATGTATCAGAAAGCATATAGCAATTGAACTATTGAAATGACTTGATCTTTATGCTACGCTTATCTATAGGAGTATGTCCACCATATCATTCTCCTAACGATATGATCTTGTTGTTAATAACATCTCAATGTTCATGATAGGGAAACCACAATCATCTATTAACCAACAAGCTAGTGAAGTATAGAGGCTATACTAGGGACTTCAATTTAAGTTTACAATTCACACAAGTATTAATGTTTCCTTGTTAATACTATTATAGCATGAATATAAACATTTATCATAAACACAAAGATATAATAATAACTATATTTATTATTGCCTCTAGGGCATATCTCCAACACCTACCTCTCCCGATGGCTGGATATGAAAAATTCCTGAGCAGGAGTGCATGCTTAGACCGCCATGGACGCCTTCATCGATGGGTTGGAAAGGGGCACGTTGCTCCGACACAAGCTGAAGCGCTTGCAGGACAATCACCAGCTTGACTTGAACCAGATGATTCAGTTGGCTAGTGAGTTCGCAGCTGCCGACGATGATGCTCATGGCTCATTTCCGGCAACATCCGTTCCAACTCAAGCTCGGAGGAACAGCAGTACAAAGAGGAAAACCGCTCCAGAAGAAAAGCAATCTACCGACATGGTCGCTATAACTTTTGAAGGACGAGGCGAAGGCGGACAATGTGGCTGAGGAAGGGGAACTGGCCGCGGGCAGCAACGAGGAAGTGAAACCACCCCGGCACCGCTCCGTGTTCCCCAAACATACGAGGAGTACCGCGATATGCTGTGCCTCGTACACCTCGACGCCAATGGCAAGGCCACCCATACCAATCGACACTGCAAGTTCGTCAACGACCTCAAGGAAGACCCGGAGTCCGGCTACAAGCGAAGTCGGAAGAACAGACCACGAGGCAAGGGCAAGGGGAAGAAGAAGGAGGAGGAGTCCAAGGATTCAAGTGACATGGACAAGGACGTTGACCCCAAGCACGCCGCCAAGAGCGACGACAAGGGCAAGAACCCCTTCGCAAAGAAGGCCCCAGTCTACCACACTTTCCTTGGCACCCCCACCGTCCGACAACAGAAGACCTCTCTAAGGATCCTGATGGCCACTCTCCCCCCAGTTCCCCAGTACCTGCGCTGGTCGGAGGTTCCAATAACTTGGGATAGGACGGACCACCCAGACCTTGTGCCCACGGAGAACCAGTACGCCATGGTCATCAACCCATTGATTGACGGCGTGGAGTTCACCAAGTGCATGGTGGATAGTGGAAGCAGCATCAACATCATGTACCTGGATACACTGCAGAAGATGAACTTGACGGAGGCAAACCTAAGGCGGACCAACACCGTTTTCCATGGCGTAGTTCCTGGTCAGGAGGCTCGGTCCCTTGGGTGTATTACACTTCAGGTAGCCTTTGGCGATGTTAATAATTACCGCCAAGAGCGCATGACCTTTGAGGTGGTCCCCTTCAAGAGCGTGTACCACGTCATATTCGACCGTGACATATTCCACACGTTCATGGCCAAGCCATGCTTCGTCTACAACAAGCTCAAGATACCCGGACCAAACGGTGTCATCACCGTATCCGGAAGCTTTACCAAGGCAAGGGACTGCGAGATCAATGAAGCAGCCATTGCAGAAGTTGTCCTCTATAGCGAAGAATTCAAAGAGATCCAGAGCAAGGTCAATGAATCAGAGATGCCCGCGTCGAAGAAGCAGATCTCCGACTCCGCTCCTGCGTTCAAGGCCGCCATCGAAACCAAGCCGGTGGAACTTGTGGTAGGCGATGCCTCCAACACCGTCGCCATTGGGACAAACCTAGATCCTAAATAGGAAAGCGCGCTCGTCGAGTTCCTCCGTGAGAATAGGGACATCTTTGCCTGGCAACCTGCCGACATGAAAGGTGTACCTAGGGAACTTGCCGAGCACAGCCTCAACATAGATCCAAAATGCAAACCAGTGAAACAACCTCTACGACGCTTCGGAGATGAGAAGAGACGCGCCATTGGCAAAGAGATAGCTAGGTTACTTAAGGCTGAGTTTATCCGAGAAGTCCTTCACACCCGATGGGTGGCCAATCCTGTACTTGTCCCCAAAAAGGGAACCAATGAATTAAGAATGTGCGTTGATTACACCGGCTTGAACAAAGCGTGTCCCAAAGATCCATTTGCTTTGCCTCGCATTGACCAAGTCATTGACTCGACGGCTGGCTCGGAACTTTTGTGTTTTCTCGATGCATACTCAGGATACCACCAGATCAAGATGAGGAAGTCGGACCAATTGGCCACTTCGTTCACTACCCCATACGGCACGTTTTGCTATGTCATGATGCCCTTTGGGCTGAAAACGCGAGTGCTACCTACCAGCGGACAATGCAACGTTGCCTCCACGACCAAATTGGTTGGAATGTTCACGCCTATGTGGACGATATCGCGGTGATGTCTAAAAAATCCAACAACTTAATCTCCGACTTGAAAGAAACCTTTGATAATCTCTAGAAATACAACATGATGCTCAACCCTAAGAAGTGCGTCTTCGGGGTTCCAGCCGGCACATTGTTGGGCTTCATCGTTTCCCAGCGCGGAATCGAGGTCAACCCGGAGAAAATCAAGGCCATCTTAAACATAAACCGTCTGACATGCCTAAAGGACATTCAAAGACTAACAGGTTGTGTTGCAGCAGTTAGTCGGTTCATCAGCCGACTTGGAGAGAAGGCTTTGCCGCTGTACAAGTTGCTGAAGAAGGCGGACAAATTCACGTGGACGGACGAAGCAGATGCAGCATTGAAGCGGCTCAAGGAGATTCTTTCCTCAGCGCCCATCCTTGCAGCACCCGAGCCTGGTGAGCCCCTGTTAATTTACATGGCGGCAACCAACCGGGTTATCAGCATCGTCGTCGTCGTAGAGCGGAAGGAACCAGGCTATGAGCACGGAGTTCAACGACTAGTTTACTACGTAAGCGAGGTCTTGACAGAGTCCAAGCAGCGTTACCCGCACTACCAAAAGATAGCTTATGGAGTATTCCTCGCTTCTCGGAAGCTGAGACATTACTTCTAGGAGCACCCAATCACAGTGGTGAGGAAGACAACACTGTCCGACATTATCAATAACAGCAACGCCACAGGAAGGGTCGCGAAGTGGTGCATTGAACTTGCCGCCTTCGAGATCACCTACAAGAGACATGACGCTATCAAGTCACAAGCCTTGGCGGATTTTATTGCAGATTGGACGGAGATGCCAGATGCTACTCCGTTGCCAGAACCAGAGTACTGGGTGATGCACTTTGACGGATCAAAGTTGCTCAATGGCTCGGGGGCTGGTGTGTTGCTATAGTCACCAACAGGAGACAAGCTACACTACGTTCTGCAGATCCACTTCGAGGCTACAAACAACATGGCGGAGTATGAAGCACTCATTCACGGACTACGTGTAGCCAAGGATATTGGCATCAAGCGCATAGTTTGCTGTGGAGATTCCGACTTGGTTGCCCAGCAGGTGGCTGGCACCTGGAATGCGCGGAACCCTATGACGACAGCATATCGAGACGAAGTGGACGAGATAGCCAAGAGTTTCTTGGGCTACGAAGTGAAGTATGTGCCTAGGGAACAAAACGAGGCGGTTGATCTGCTGTCTAAGCTAGGATCAGGGCGCAAGCGAATTCCGCCAAGAGTTTTCCTCGAGCACCTGTGCACACCATCCGTGAAGGGAGCCGACATCGACAATCCGGATAGAGCTGACTCTTTCGTCAACATAGTGACTAAGGTCCCTCCGGCTTGGACAAAATCGTTCATGGAATACCTTGAACACGGAACTGCCCGACGACAAAGTCGAAAGACGGCAAATAGTACGACGAGCAAAGGGTTATACCATAATCAATGGGCAACTCTACAAAAGGAGCACTACTGGTGTATACCTAAGGTGTGTTTCCCAGCTAGAAGGTATGGAAATCCTACGCGAAATCCATCTCGGAGATTGCGGGCATCACGCCGCTCCTGGATCGTTGGTCGCAAAAGCCTTCCGGCAAGGATTCTACTGGCTGACAGCGAAGGCGGACACTGACAAGCTGGTTGAGACATGCATAGGATGCCAGTATTATGCCCGACAACCACATGTTCCTGCTGAAGAACTGCGAACAATACCAATAACTTGGCCATTTGCGGTCAGGGGGCTAGACATGGTGGGACCGTTACAGACGGCACCGTGTGGATTTACGCATCTGCTTGTAGCAGTTGACAAATTCACCAAATGGATAGAAGCTAAACCCATTAGAAAGCTTGATGGGGCAACTGCCCTCAGGTTTGTCCGGGATCTAGTAGTAAGATTTGGTCTCCCACATAGCATTATGACCGACAATGGCAGCAATTTATCACTCGGAGAAGTGGAGGCGTATTGCTGGGAGAAAGGCATCCGACTTGACCTTGCATCTGTGGCACACCCACAATCCAACGGTCAGGTTGAGCGAGCCAATGGATTAATTCTGCAGGGAATCAAGCCACGTCTGGAGGCACCGCTACATAGAGCAACTGGAGCCTGGGCGAAAGAATTGCCATCTGTGTTGTGGGGTTTACGAACTACACCTAACAAATCTACCGGCTACACCCCTTACTTCATGGTATATGGAGCAGAAGCCATCCTGCCTTCCGACATCCTCCATGATGCACCAAGAATTGCCGCCTACGACGAGGATGACGTTGAAGAATCCAGACGCCTAGATGTGGACCTTCTCGAGGAGGAGCGCGTTTTGGTATGCCAAAGATCCGCCATCTACCAGCAGAAGCTACGCAGCTACCATAGTCGCCGCGTTCGGCATCGCTCGTTTAAAGAGGGGGATTTGGTGCTCCGACTTAAGCAGAAAAAGTCACACAAATTATCCCCGCCATGGGAAGGACCGTTCATCATAAGCAAGGCGCTGCTCAATGGGTCTTACTACCTTGTTGACAATCGTGAACTAAAGGATAGACCCAACGAGGATCATAAGCGTAAGCGACGTGACCCGGATGATGACTACCCGGAGCTTGATCGGCCATGGAACATAGCACAGCTACGTCCTTTTTACACTTAGCATTTTTTATCTAATTGTGTATCTCTTATATGATCAATGAAATAAAGCTCTTTGGTTCACTCATATTTCTGAGTCTTTTACCTCCTTTAGTGTTCATTTTTAGATCATATAAACCTTTATGCACAAGCTTTGCGTTTGCACTTGTGAAAATTCCGCCTACGGGCGTTAGCTTAAGTTTTCTGGTCTACACGTTCTTTGTCGTTTTTATGTGGATTCTGGAGTAGTGACTTTCAGCACTTATTGTCAGCGATTTTGTGCTCAGGTTATGGACAGTGCCATTGGGCATCATCACCTAAGCGCATGGTTCCGACGACAAGTCTTCCGACTCACGAAAAGTCAAGCATAAGAACCAAAGTAATGGATAAGCCAGCACTTGCTTAAAACAAAATATACATGCTGGGAGCTAAGTTCTTAAGTAGGAGGACATAACAACTATTGTTTTCCGCCTTAAGTTACATCATCAAGTTTTTTCCGCGCATATACCAAAGGCAAAACAAATATTACATAGTGTTTTTCACTCTTTGGGCGCAGGAGACTTGGAAGCAGCATCGTCCCCAGCCGGAGAATCACCCTCAACATCGGCGCTATGATGAGACTCGGAGGAATCTTGGTTGACGTTGTCGATGGTGTTCATGGGCACAAACACATCGATGTCCACCAACTTGGCAACTCTGGTGTCATACCCCGCGAGTGATGACAAGATGGCCTCGTGATCAATCTCTTTGCCGTCATCGTCAACGTCGGGGATGCCAGAGGTCACCGTGTCGATGTCGGCATCTTCGTAGTGTGCCTTCACCATTGAAAGCGCCATCCTCGTGCCAGCCCGTGCACATGAAGCTTTCCAGCTTGTAACACGCTCGAGGGCTCGGCGCAGAATCTCCGAGTACTTCGTCATGGAGTCCGAGGCCTTGATGTATATCTGGAGGGGCTTGGCAATCTCCTTGGAGTGGGTGATGGCGGTGTTGATGAAGTTGCCAGTAAGAACCATGCATTCCTTGTCCAAAGGAGGCGAGCGGGTTAAACCCATAGGCGCTAAAAATTCCGACAAGGAGCGCATGCGTTCCACAAACTCTAAGTATCTAGACTACAGAAATACAAGGCGGAGGAAACTTACTGAAGATGCTGGCCTTGGCCTGCCAGACGGTGTCCGCCAAGGATTCCTTCTCCTGTTGGAGAAGCTTAAACGCCTCGCTGTGGCTTTCGTTTTGCTCATCAGCAGCTTGCTTCTGATCTTTTAAGATCGCAAGCTCCTCCTTCAAGCGATTGATTTCCGCGGAGGCGGAATCCTGTAGGGCTTTCATGGAATCCTCGTGCATCTTCAGCATCTCTTCCCTCTCCTTCTTAAGGATTTTGTTCTCGATGTCCAGCTGCTGGATGTGCTTGGACTGCTCGACAATATCCTTGGCCTTGGCGACATGTTCTGCAAAGTCGGATAAAACAAAGTACACAATGAGTACTCGGAGATTGTGGGCATAAAAATAAGACGAAAATGCGCAAAAAGAAAACAGACTCTTGTTTTTGACGATCTGTTCCTTCAAGATGGCAGTTTTACCCTTTTCGGCTTCGAGATCTACGCGCATCTTCTGGTACTTGTCGTTGGTCATGCCCCTCCGATCATTCTCGTTCTGTGAAAACAATTATAAAGTTAAACCGTTGTTTGGTCTACTTGGAGCATCTAGTCGGAGTTTTTTCCACCTAGACGCTCGGGGGCTACAGCAAGAATTTTTAACTTAGCAATATGCTTAGCTTTTCTTTAAGCATCTAGTCGGAACTAATTCAGTTACAACTAGAGGCTTGGGGGCTACAGTATTGAAAATTATAAACACTGCGTATGCTACTCTTAAAGCATCTAGTCGGAATAGTTTCTTCCATCTAAATGCTTGGGGGCTACAGTGCGAGTTCTTTCTAACTTAGTCTCTCTTAGAGCATACAGATGCAAAACCTATGGTTTTCCGTCTACATCCTCGGGGGCTACAGTGGGATACTCATAATGAAATGCAAAAGGCAAAGTAAAACTTACAAGTGCAATAATCTTGAGGTTTGTAGCACTCTCGGCCAGCAGCTTGCCAAAGGAAATGCTATTCCTCGCAAGATATCTGCTTGTCGGAGCAGCACCTCAATACCGCACGTCGGAGATGACGGCACTCCTCCAGGAACCATAGTTGTGTTACTCGGCAGGAGCGTCGGGTAAACTATCTTCGGGAACTCGAAGGGTTTCTGGGGAGTAGGGGCGTCGCCTTCGGCAGAAGTACCAGCTCCCACTGCCGCCTTGCCTCTACCGATGGCATCCTTAGCCGGAGCTTCATCCATTTGAAGAGCAGCGCTCTCCTGCGTCGCCTGCTCGCCGACAACAGCGAGTTCGGTAGAAGCGCCATAGTCCACTTCCATGGCGGAAGGGCCTGGTGCCTCCTGGGCTTGAGAGCTTGTCGGGGCAGAGGAAGGCTTGACGGCAGGAGTAGCAGGGGCGATGGCGGTGGAGGAGTCGCGATGCAGCATATCTTTGATATTTCTAGAAGCCCCAAAGTCTTGGAGGTCTTCTTGAGGCTGGTTGTGGCTTTCTTCCTGAAATGTGCAAAGTGCATAAGCACAGGAACAAGACAGATAAAAACAGACAATGTCGAAGAATGAGTAGCTCACACTAATGGGGGTGCTTTGGCAAAAATCCTGGTGGATCTTTTCTTTTCCGCCTCCAGGGCGGCGGTAGTCTTCTTGGAGGCTCCACCCTCCGTCTTCTTCTTCTTTCCTCCGTCGGCAGCGTCAGAGGTGGAGCTCTTCCGCTTTCGCACCAACGGGACATCATCGTCGGACACGACCGTGACTTCCTTCATCTTCGGATCGTAGATTTGGGCAGCCAGGTTGCCCTCGTCTAGATCGCTAAGTTATTAAGTAAGAAATCACCGTGTTAGATGAGATGGTATTGGCAAGACGGAAAAATTGGAGCAATGTCGTACACGGAAAATAAATACCTACCTTTGGGCACTTGCCGTCTACGAACATGTCATAGGTGATGGTGAAGCCACGCTTCTTATCGTTCACCTTGACGATGTCCTTCAGGCAGAGCTTGACGGAGTCGCTCGAGAAGTTATCCACAGAGATCCGGAGGGAATCCCTTCGATCACTGGTATATTCGTGCATGAACTTCGCGCGGTGCTGCAGAGGTTGGATTCGCCTGATGAACCAGCACATAGCTAGGTCCAAGCCGGTAAAACCTGTCTCTACGAACCATTCGATCCGCCTTATTGCGCGAGAAGCGTCGAGGTCGGAGGGAAGGGAGGCATGGGATCTCCATGTAGAAACTTCAGCGGCGGCTCCATCTGCGAAGTCCGGGTACGTCACTTCTCGGCCCGCCAAAGGAATGTCGGGGCCGTAGAAGTACGTCCGCTGCCAGTTCTTGCAGGACTCGTGGCCGACGATGTCGGGGAACCGCCGGCCAGGACGAATCTTGAAGCTTATGGTGCCGTAGTTCCTAAGCTCCTCCCTGCTATATCCGGCTTCATGTTTTACGGTGAAGAAGTACACGAACAAGTCTAACCTAGGCCTTATCCCTAGGTATCCCTCGCAAAGTGCCGCGAAGTTACTAAGCACTAAGATGCTATTGGGGGAGAGGTTGTGGGGTTGGACCTTGTAGTGGTTCAAGACGGAGAGAAAGAAGTGGGAGATGGGCAAAAGAAACGCTGCGTACCACCTGAGCCTTGAGGTACACCTTTTCTCCGACTTGGGGAGAAGGTGTCACCTCGCCAGCCGACGCCGCCCGCCAGGCGAGCCCCTCCGTCGCGGGGAGGTAGCCTTCGGCGACCATCTCCTGGATGTCGCAGTCGGTGATGTCCGAGCCGCGCTAGTCGCCCTTGTGCGAGTCTGGCTCTTCTTCCAGAGGCTCTAGCGCCGCCAGATTATGGTCGCCGCCGGTAGTTTCGATCACCGCCGATGCGGGGATGACCAGGCCCTCTGGGGGCACGACGACGGAGCACGCCGGCTTCGTCGTGGCTTCGCTCGACGCCGCCATCGATGGGGAGGAGCTGCTGCTGGCCATGGAGAGCTTGAAGGATGCGACTGGCGCAGAGGGAGGCTAGGGTTTTCGAGGTTTCTCGCGGAGAGCTCGAGGAGGCGTGCGGCTGGAGGAAGAAGACGATGACGCGAGAGGAATGAGGTAAAAAGTGGAAAATGTCCCACGGTTACTATTTATCATACTCTGCCTCAAGATTCGTGCAGCTGATCGGACGGTTGCCGCGTAGACGACGTGTTCGTGAACGTGCGCGGTAATTCCGCCACGTCTCCAACCGTCGCCGCCAACGGTTCGTATCGCTCGTGCGGGAAAATCAGATATGATTGCGTTCTCTGCATGTGTGAGTTACGAGGCATCGCTGACCTAAGCCTACGCCGTCCTAGATGACACGGGTAGATGAGCCGTCGCATCGAAGATTCCGGCATGGACGGATTTAATTCGACTACGGAAGAGTACGATGGAAGATTCAGCATTTCTCCGGCTTACAAATCAAAGACGGAGAAAAGCCTTGCAGGGTTCTTTGGGATGACTACAAGATATTGCTTGACGATTTGCCGACGTCCATCTAGACGGAGCATTCAACGTGAAGAGGCAAGACGGCGCAAGATCTCGGAGTTCTCCGGGGGCTACTGTTGGGGATATGCTATATGGGTATCCTTATAGCATGTCTCTTATCCGACTAACCCGGGTGGCCCATAGTCGGTAGCATGGCCTATGGCCTGCTAGGCGGCCCAGTTAGATGGATCCAGAAGGGAGGCCCATGCCGGATAAAGGAAGGCGACGGTGGAGTCACCAGCGTACCCGGAGCCTTGGAGTACAAGATACACAAGACTAGTGATAGACGGTGTAGGACTCTGTAACCTGTTCGGCTAGGACTTTTCCCTGTAACCCTAGGACCTGGCGACTATATAAGTCGGGCCTATTGGAGCCTTTAGGGCACAATCTCATACAACATCAGACAACCTCGCACAGCGAACCTATCTCTGTAACTCGGCTTATTGCCCTTATAGTGACTTATAGCAGGAGTAGGATTCCGCCACCGTTGTGGGATCTGAACCTGGGTAAGCTGTGTTACCTTGTACCCGTCAACCGTCCGCCTTATCCCACGTCTCTAAACACACACTGTGAGGACCCCTCCATGGCGTACTCGTCGGAAATACCACGACACTTCATTAGATCTCTGCTCTCCCCATGTGTGTGAAAGTGATAGTGTGCACGCCATGGTGGTACTTAGGCTTGAGTCTACATAAATACTCTTTGTGCTTTAATAGATCTATGCTTTTCCCCACGTGTGTGAAAGTGACAGCGGGAATACCGTGTGTGGCACTTTGGCTAGATTGAGTATTTATTATGAGTTATATTTGGATTTGGATATCTCTATGAAATTGTGGTGTTTGTTGGAACCATCTAGCGCTCAAGGTGACAGTGTGGGGTTATCTAGATTAGGGAAGGCGGACTTTGAGGAGTGTTGTTATAGCCCTACCATGGATTAGAGTGTCCAACCAGAGAGTAGTTAAGAGTAGTATCATGAAGAGAGTATCTTTATATGAGAGAGTGTTCACTAGTAAAAGTATGATCCCTAGGCCTTGTTTCTAAGCATTAAAACACCGTTTGCTACTAGATCTGTTGCATATTTGCTTGCTTCCTTCTTGTTGCCTTTAGTCTTTACCTCACCGTCAAGCTCTTTTCTGGCACCGTTACCACTTGTATTTCACTATCTCTTCGTCGAACTAGTGCACCTATGCACCTGACAAGTGTATTGGGTGTGTTGGGGACACAAGAGACTTCTTATATCTTGATTGCAGGGTTGCTTGAGAGGAAATACCTTTGACCACTTCCTCCCTGAGTTCGATAAACCTTGGGTGATCCACTTAAGGGAAACTTGTTGTTGTTCTACAAACCTCTGCCCTTGGAGGCCCAAAAACTGTCTACAAGAATAGAAGTGTGTAGACATCAGCCACCAGCATCGAGGACCTGGAGCGATGCGTCCAGGGACCCCGTGAGTCGACCCACAACCGGCTCCAAAGGTGGCAAGATCTGTGGTTCAATGCGGCTGGAATCCACCCAGAGACGGCGATTCACTGCTCCAAGAGCTCATGCTGCCACGAACCACTGGTCGCCAAGCTCAAGCGGGTGTACAAGGCACTCGAAAACATCCCAGACCTCCTCGAGATTGCCAAACGGTATGCGGAGGAGGACCCGAATGTAACATCCCAGCATTGGAGCTTAGGAATAAGCTGAACACAGATGTGTGCATTGCATTCATGCATAGAAAATCTGAATAATTTTCACGCTTTTAAATAAAAACTTGTCAAAGAGATTGAAGCTTCTCTTAACTTTATGGAATTGAAGTAGATCATCAAGTTGACTGCGATAAGTTTCAATATGACCTTCACTAAAACCTTATTTTGGGTAAACATGATTTGATCTAAGGGTAGATCAAATGTAATAAAATTAAACCCTAATATATTACTTAATGATTTATATTTGATCCTTAGGTGATCATATCATAATATTCATTATAATCATTCATGAATACTAAATTATAAATATAACCCAAATAATAAGAATGTAACAACTATATCTTAACCTCATCTACTTATACCAAGAGTATCATGGAAATACCTAACATTAACTCTCTAGTGAGATTGAGTAGGAAAGAAACCAAAGTTAAGATCATTCACCATATATCTTTCTTTCCATCTCAATCTTTATAATCTCTATTGAATCCTATCCTTATAATTGTTGTTCATCAATATTGAGTAATCAACTATTGACTCACCAATTATTAACCTATCAATTCTTGACCTATCAACTCTTGTACTTATTATACCATTCACTTAAGGCTTATAAAGAAAGAAGTCAGAAGAGGTAAATAGTGATGCTAGTTTTAGGTGTTATCTATAGGATGGGAGTGATTGGAGGAAATCAAATCAATATGGTAACAAAGAAGATTACAAGGATGAAGTCTGAAGATAAGTTACCAAGGGTAGTCCTATTGGATCAAGTAGGTATAGTCAATTAATTATATCTCTTAATCCAATAGAGCTAAATAGAAGATGATTATAATACAACTGTAATGTTGTATTGATGAAGCCTTGTTTAGCCAACTAGAAACCTAAACCATAAAGGATCAAAGGATCATCATGATCATGCCTTACTCACCAATATTGAATGCTTATACCATGTATAAGTGACATTGGTGGATAAAACATGATTGAACCATAGTATAGATATATTATCCTAGATTAGTTATTACAAGTCACATTAATATAATGTGAGGTTGGAATGTTAGATATTGGAGTCAAGTAGAGACAAGATAGTATGATTAAAATAATGTTAGAGCAACATTGAATTAAAGAAGTAGTATTTTCCTCTTTGGAAATACTAAGCACTTGAAGTGAAGTAGGATTTGACGTGTACATCTATTAAAGTGATATTAGTGAAGGATGCTTAAGGGAGAATATGAGAAGATTATGAAAGGGCTTTAATGACAAGCTCACTGGATTTATAAATGATTTTAGAAGCATAAAAGGTGGATAAGAATATTCTTGTAAAAGCAAAGCTCATCATGTTAGCACATGATGATGGACATAGAGAAGTAGTATATCTAGGAAAGGAATTCCTTAATCAGAAGTCCAGAATTATGAAGTATGGAATATAGGAATCCTTGTTAAGCACTAAACCCTAAATCTAAGACCAAACCTAATATCCATCTTCTATGGTTGAGCTATCATCTTGTTTCCACAATGGTTGATAGAAATAATTTCCAACATTAATCATTTCAGCACACCTTGGACATTCTCAACCATCATTATCATAGGTGCTTAGGAACCATCTTCATCAATTCTTTATCATACCTTATCCTAGAAAACAAATCCATTATTTTACTTTAAATGGTGATGTTATTAAAGATCACAAACATAAATACAATGTGATTAACCATTAATCTTTATTCACATCAATAAAATAAACTTGTGAATATTAAATCTTCTAAGAACTTATGGTAAAGCATTTTCAATTCAAACTTTAACTCATTAGTTAATAGTAATACATTCTATAATAAGTTTATGAATTTATGCCCAATTAAATTCATATTAAAGGGCCTCACAAATAATAATAATAATAAAAAGGATCTAGTAAAAGAAAATAAAAATTATAATAATATATAATAAAAGATCATTATATGATTCTAAATACACCACATTACTGTTGCAAACACTTAGCAAGTAATTTCTATAAAGAAACCTTTAACCAATTGTGCAAAATTAAAATCTAAAAATTAAACAGAAAATAGAAAATCAAAAGAGAAAGAAAAAAATAAAGGAACCAACATCTGGCATGCGGCCCATTTCTCCTCTTCTTATCCATCGCCCACGAGCAACCACAGCAGCCAATCGAAGCCCAGTAGCAGCCCAACAACCAGCCCGACATGTATTTCTCTCTGGCTGACTAATGGGGCCGGGGAGGGACTGCGAAGCAAATCTGAAGAACGCCAGGGGTTTTCCGTGAAACTGCCGTCGTCGTCTTCCTCGTCGACTGGAAGCTGCTCGCTGGCAAGTGCTCTGCCACACGCCGTCGATGCACCGCGATTCGTGCAGCCGCCGATGTCACCCTGGGGGATAAGAACACCACCGTGATGCTCCGTCTCGTCCTCACCCACTCGCCCATCCTCTTCCTCTCTGTCTTCCCTAATGAACACATGCCGCCGCCGGCGAGCTTCGGCTAGCCGTCATTGTAGTCCACCTTGACAGGCGTGGTAGGGTCGAGGAGAAGCGCCACCGCATGTTTATCATCTGAGAGCAAGATGGAATCAAAGGGAGTGCAGAGTCAAGCGAATTTTATCAATTTCCACCGCAGCCGCCGGCCGGTATCGGCGACCTTGAGCTCGCCTCCGGTCACCATTTGCATCGCCGACCACACCATCACGTCGGGGGTAAGTTTTCGCATCGAACAACCCTAACTGCGCTTCCTAGTATTGTCCGTAGCTCGAGTTCGCCGTCGAGCCGATGAACGCCGCCGCAGTATTTCATCACTGGAGCAACTCCGGCGACTAAATCATAGCGTAGACACCACCTCTAAGATCGCCTTGCCCTCACAGTTCTAACCCAACCATCCACAGTCACTGGGAAGCTCCGGCTCGCCGCCGTGGAGGCCGTGCTGATGTCACCATGACATCATGCACGCGTCAGGGTTGACCTGGTCCAAAACTTGACCCGGTCCTTGCCCGTGTGGCATCTAACGTGGCAGTGGCCCCACCTGTCATTAGCTGCGGGTAGAAATAAGGCCAGTAACAAATGTGTTCACTAACCTAAAGGATGATGTGGCATGCGGCCCACTGGTCAGTGGCTTGGGTAGGTTTAGGCTAGGTATAAAAAGTTCTGTGTATGTTTAGTAAATTGGTAAAACAATATTAATTCAAATATAAATATTTCCTGAAATATAATAAAGGAATTAAAACTTGTTTAATTAATAACTTTTGTTTTATAAATTAGAAAAATACATATAATATATGAAATTGTTTAGAAAAATAAAATCTACAACTTAAAACTATTATTCAATATTATTATAATAATTATTTAAATAAATATTATTTAATAAATACTTTATAAAGTTTTAATACTTTGATAATTAATATTTTAATAATGGTAAATGTTAAAAATCTAAATAAAATACCAAAAATCTTAGAAAAATAAGAATTAGAGTTTAAAACTATAATCATGCATTATTATTCCTCTAATTAAATATTTATTATTTATTAAGTATTTATATAGTAATAAACCTTATTAAAATCATATCTTATTATTTATAAATCAAAAAAATAAATGTAATATACCAAAATGATCACAAAAATAATACCTACATGTTAAAAATGTGATATTCCACTTTAAGTTAAATAAAAAGTTAAACACTTTAATAACTTGAATTTAAACTGATCTCCTTAATTAATAATTCATATTAAGGTAAATAAAACTTGTAAATAGTTCTAAAAATAAACTAATTAAATCTAATAAATAGTATTAGTCTTAAATATGGATAATATGAAGTTAAAATGCTTCAAGACATTTTAATATAATTTTATTAAATTATCTTTTAACCATAAGTATAAATTATTTTATAAAAGAATCTTTATTCAATCTAAAATCTCCAAAAATAATTATAATAAAATAAAAACCATTTCTTTATTGTACCCACAAGTTTATAAACAAATCAAAACACTATAAGTGAGTTCATAAGAAGTGAATAATAGTGTTTACTTATTCACAATCATTAACCACATCCTTATAGGGAGATAAATCCCGGTATACCATTATAATGTAAAGAAACCACTACTCCAACAAAAGTATTGCCATTCTTAAGTAACTTTAAATAAACATTATAAGGTGAACAAGATTTAAGTATAATGCTAAAGACTTTATTATATACTTTATAGTTAACTTTGGTTTGTTATAATTAAGTTATAAAGCATCTTAAATACCAAACCAACCCAGTTAAAAACCAAGATAGATATGTCTCAAATACTACTAATTTCATTATTCCAGTAAAGGCAATTCTTTCTGAGCTAAGGACTATAACTAAAAAGAACACCTCATAAGCTTAACCTAAAAGCTTAAATGCTTCCACATAGTTGAGTAAGATTTTCTTCAAAAGTTATTCATTTTGCCACTTCAATCAACATATGACAATTAATAGTAAACATCTTACTTTATAGTTTACTTGTATAATAAGATTGTTAATACTTAAATTCATTATAAGTGACATTACTTGCCAAGTAAAACTTGAAGATGAACAATTAAGATGTAAGCAACCTTGAGTAGCATTCCATATATGTGTGTGTGTTGTTGTTGTCGTATAAATACATGTTGTTTTCCACACACTCACAAGCCTTAATAAGAAGCACATACGTGAAACTTAATCTAAAAGGGCAACACATTCCAAGGAAACCCTTTCCAGTATCCAAACCCTAGAACAACGTTATTCTCGGGATTCGCGTTTATCAACTTGCATTACATTACCTATGCATAAAAGCATCTTGCTTCTTTAAACATTAGTCCTTACCGGACCAATGATGCAGATTTCAGCTATTGGATCTTATATTGTCTTGAAGACCGTGAGTGCATAATCTTGCAATCACAAAAGGCAAGTTCACACTTGCTCATGTCCTTTGATTATTCTCTGTAAAGTATTTTGCAAATCCAGTGTTGTCATCACTTGCATTTGAAAAAGGACAGAAAACACTATTTTCATAATAATGTGATTATAGGTTATTTACCATGAGGTAATAACCTATTATAAGAGTTCCGATGGTAAAGGAACATATTATCTAGGACTTAACAACCAATATCGCCAGTGATTCTTGCGCCGTATATTACGCGTTGACCATGAGATTTGGAATGGGACGGAGAAGTCAGCTGTATCTTTTCCCTCTCGCATGGAGCTGGATGTGCGGGTCGTGGCTATTATCACTCGTAGCATGCATATTATTTATGGTAATTTGTAGAGGATATGCAGCATATGGGTGGGAGCCCTCAACGTCCCACGATAGTTCCGGCATCTGAACGGTCTGTACTGCCATTGTCGTAATTCAATAGGTGGGCTGGCGTACATCAAAGAGACATGCGGGATCGCGGAGAAGGCAGTGATTGGCTTGCATCTTAGTCTGGGCCTCACACCAAGGAAGTGTGAACGAACCTGCAATTTGGATGTGCAACAAAACTAAGATCTCTCATGGGTAAAGTGACGCACCTCTGTAGAGTGTAAGAACTATAACTTGTTACTCCATGTTCCGGCAAGGAGCTGCGAACGCGGCAGGAAAGAAACTCCATGAAAGTTCTGGTAAAGCCGTGAAGGCTGACGGACATAGTTTTCAGAATAAAAGCAATCTTTGAAGAAATGTTTATGAAAACTTGCATTGCCTACGACCTACGGTCTGTGTCTGTAGTTATAGTGCATCAAACACTCCTTTTCTAGTGAATTTGCTGAGTACGCTCGTACTCAAAGTATATTCTTAACCCTTGCTAGGTTCTAAAGCCAGTACAGACGATGACTACATCAAGCTATGCTCCAAGAATCATCATCATGATCTAAAGCTCTTCAATGAAGTCAAGAAAGTTAACATATACATCAGCTCAAGTGAAGACGAAGCTACTGATTAGATAGGGATATAATCTCTAGCCATAGAACCTATTTCTGTAGTGTATTGCAATAGCAGCAATGCCAGACCATTAGATAAGATATTAGTCTTAATAGTATTATAATTTGGAGTTATTTATTTCTGATTCTTCTTTGTAAGAAGTTTTTTCTCTCTCTTTAACCTAGCGTGTTCTCTGGTTCTTATGTAAAGAGTTAAGTTGTAACCTATAGTCATGTCTTGGACCCGTTGTGTTTCTGTTGTGCCATTCTGAGGGATGTAATACTAATGAACGGTGTTTCATTGGTGTTATGTCCACGACTATAGTATACTACATCATGCAGTGGTATGCTAGGTCACCGCAGTTGGTATCAAAGCATATGCTTTGACCTTAGGATTGAAAACCTTTTAGGAAGATCTGTAGGTTGGATAGTGACTGTAGGAAGCCATCTTATCTAAACCAAATATTCTTATGACTTGTGATGAGTATCCACTTGAGGATAATCTTGTCACACCTAAGTCAGATACATGAGTCATTCTTTCTTAGGAGTAATTATTTATCTTTTCTCAAGTATAGTGTTCTTTAGTGTCCTCCGAGGGAGACATAAACCACCAAGATGCTGTAGAAAAGTGTAAGACATTCATTGAAGTGGTCTTAATGGTGTAGCCTAATCCTAGAATTTAAGTAAGAACAGTAAAATATTAGCGTCAGTTGCTAACCAAAGACAACATGATGAATATCATTAGGATAAATGTGGATGTAATGGGTAGTAATCATGTGGAATTCACTTGAGAATTTTACGTGATGAAGTGAAATTATGATAAGACTTAATAATAGAGTAAGGTAAAACAAAGTCATTATGACTAGATTAACTCTTAAATCATGATGTACAGGTAAAACATAATAAGACCATGGTGAGATTAGCTCCGAAACCATCATATAAGTGTAAGTATGATAAGTAATTAGTAAATTATCTTTAGATAGAGTAAGAAGATAACTTGGTAGAATCATGATTGAAGTCAAAGGTGTCGTTAAATAGTGATAACCTTCAATCTTAGGGTTCAAAAGAATCTGATTAGTCACTTGGAGAGATCATGTGAGGTTAGTTGGCTAATAAAGAGAGGTTGAATATAGTTAATCATTCCAAAGGTGAGACCAAAGGTTAGTCAAAACCAAATTGAGACCACTTTGCTTAATATTATCCTGTTGCACTTGAACAATTTGGGTAAATATTGAGATAAAGAATAGTTTGACTCTATGTGCTAAGTATCACAATGTAAACCTATATGAGGAGGTGTCATATACTACACAACTAAGCCGGCATTCTAGAGATATTATACTCAACTACTATATTCTAGGCTTAGAATATTGTGTGTTATATGTACCACATTTGGATTTATTTGTTTTTCTTGGATTTTTTTGATTGACTAGATCTGTACATGAAGTCTGACCTGATGTGCAAATGCATGGTGCAACATCTAGTTACTACTTGATGTTATAGACCTAGATAGGAATGGGAATTCGTGTAAGGGAGTGACGAGTTCCGAAGACCAATATGAAGACCTACATGAAGGGTAAAGCCAAATATATGGAATATCAACGCAATTTGAAGGATGGATCAATCTCAGCTCATTACTAATCAGCAATAAGAAGGAAGATTAGTGTAAAAAAATATGGAGCAACAAGAAGTAATGATTTAAGGTTCAATCAAAGTAGGTAATGTTGCTAAATAAGTAATGCAGTAGTTATACCAAGTTCATGGAAGTATCATGAATAAGTGTAAAGAAGAAGTTTTCGAACCAAAATGGTATTAAAGCTCTGACAATTCAGAGAGAATGCCATAAGGATGTCAGAAACCATAGGGTAATACATATACCCTAGGATAGTTCGCAGCTGGTAATAATCCGCAGTTGATATTTGATCCATAGTGGTAATTAATCCACAGTTGGTATCTTGTCCGCAGCCGGTGATGGTTGACATAGTTAACCAGATCATCTTACAAGTTGCATAAAGAGCATAAAACTTGGCCTAAGCTAAGTAAGACCTAAAGGAGTGAAAAATATTAAACGACAGGTTTCTAAAACGCTTCGCAAAGTCAGGTGCATCAAAGCGAAAATGTCCGAATCGTAAGTAAGACAAATAATGCTGAAAGATTCGCTTCGGAGATCCACAATTGTGTGGATACACCGTACAATCTTTCAAGAGACCCTAACTAGGTAAAGAACAAGCTATATAAAACCAACAATCAAATTATAAAGCCAATGGTTACTATTTATGCAGTTTAGAGACCATTAGTAAACCCTAAGGGGGAGAGTAAACAATCTATGGACGTATTGTTATCTGAATTTCTAAGTAAAGGTTGGCGAGGAAATACTAACCTTTGCCAACATTAAGCCTTATTTTTTTAAGGTTAAAAGAAAATCATAATCATTGAATTATTTTCGGAAGTATGTCTGGATGAAAGATCGAAGTGTACTTCAAGGTAGCAGTACTCAAACCTTAAAGCAATTAATATAAGGAAGCTGAAGAAGTAGTTATGGTGATAATAATAGATTGTCTAAAGCTTAATAAGGTAAAATCTTGAAGTAATAACACATAATAGTCTTAACAGACCAATTCTAAAGGAAACAACTCTTAAGAAATCCTTAAGAGGGAATAAAACACATCCATTTGGGTATGTGTAGAGAACAAGAAATTCCAACGGGTATGGACTAAATATGTTCAAATCCAATTTTTGGAAGGACTACCAGTACAACTCATACAATGACAAATCAAATATAGTCTTTTGACCACACTATTTAATAATAAAATTTAAAACTTGTTTTAGTGAAACTTCCTAGACCTTGCATAGTATAATAAGGAAGATTGAAGATTAAGTTAGGGAGTTGGGTTAGGATATTTAATAAGAATAATAAACTAAAGAAGAGACCCCTATTTAAGAAGTTCATAATAAGGACATGTCCCTAAGGGAGTAAAGTAAAAGGAACTTTGGAGTATTGGAGACAACAAGCTGAAGATTGCCAAGTATGGTAGGAATTCGAGGAAAGGATCTGGATATGGAATAATATAATTATTTCCATTTAAGGTTACCATGGAGTTGAGAAATGTCGTAACCAAAACAAGACAATTCCTCGTTCTGAAACGAAAGAGTGTGCGAACTTCGAGGACGAACTTTATTTTAAGGAGGAGAGTCTGTAACATCCCAGCATTAGAGCTTAGGAATAAGCTGAACACAGATGTGTGCATTGCATTCATGCATAGAAAATCTGAATAATTTTCGCGCTTTTAAATAAAAACTTGTCAAAGAGATTGAAGCTTCTCTTAACTTGATGGAATTGAAGTAGATCATCAAGTTGAGTGCGATAAGTTTCAATATGACCTTTGCTAAAACCTTATTTTGGGTAAACATGATTTGATCTAAGGGTAGATCAAATGTAATAAAATTAAACCCTACTATATTACTTAATGATTTATATTTGATCCTTAGGTGATCATATCATAATATTCATTATAATCATTCATGAATACTAAATTATAAATATAACCCAAATAATAAGAATGTAACAACTATATCTTAACCTCATCTACTTATACCATGAGTATCATGGAAATACCTAACATTAACTCTCTAGTGAGATTGAGTAGGAAAGAAACCAAAGTTAAGATCATTCACCATATATCTTTCTTTCCATATCAATCGTTATCATCTTTATTGAATCCTATCCTTATAATTGTTGTTCATCAATATTGAGTAATCAACTATTGACTCACCAATTATTAACCTATCAATTCTTGACCTATCAACTCTTGTACTTATTATACCATTCACTTAAGGCTTATAAAGAAAGAAGTCAGAAGAGGTAAATAGTGATGCTAGTTTTAGGTGTTATCTATAGGATGGGAGTGATTGGAGGAAATCAAATCAATATGGTAACAAAGAAGATTACAAGGATGAAATCTGAAGATAAGTTACTAGGAGTAGTCCTATTGGATCAAGTAGGTATAGTCAATTAATTATATCTCTTAATCCAATAGAGCTAAACAGAAGATGATTATAATACAACTATAATGTTGTATTGATGAAGCCTTGTTTAGCCAACTAGAAACCTAAACCATAAAGGATCAAAGGATCATCATGATCATGCCTTACTCACCAATATTGAATGCTTATACCATGTATAAGTGACATTGGTGGACACACCATGATTGAACCATAGTATAGATATATTATCCTAGATTAGTCATTACAAGTCACATTAATATAATGTGAGGTTGGAATGTTAGATATTGGAGTCAAGTAGAGACAAGATAGTATGATTAAAATAATGTTAGAGCAACATTGAATTAAAGAAGTAGTATTTTCCTCTTTGGAAGTACTAAGCACTTGAAGTGAAGTAGGATTTGAGGTGTACATCTATTAAAGTGATATTACTGAAGGATGCTTAAGGGAGAATATGAGAAGATTATGAAAGGGCTTTAATGACAAGCTCATTGGATTTATAAATGATTTTAGAAGCATAAAAGGTGGATAAGAATATTCTTGTAAAAGCAAAGCTCATCATGTTAGCACATGATGATGGACATAGAGAAGTAGTATATCTAGGAAAGGAATGCCTTAATCAGAAGTCCAGAATTATGAAGTATGGAATATAGGAATCCTTGTTAAGCACTAAACCCTAAATCTAAGACCAAACCTAATATCCATCTTCTATGGTTGAGCTATCATCTTGTTTCCACAATGGTTGATAGAAATAATTTCCAACATTAATCATTTCAGCACACCTTGGACATTCTCAACCATCATTATCATAGGTGCTTAGGAACCATCTTCATCAATTCTTTCTCATAAGTTATCCTAGAAAACAAATCCATTATTTTACTTTGAATGGTGATGTTATTAAAGATGACAAACATAGACAATGTGATTAACCATTAATCTTTATTCACATCAATAAAATAAACTTGTGAATATTAAATCTTCTAAGAACTTATGGTAAAGCATTTTCAATTCAAACTTTAACTCATTAGTTAATAGTAATACATTCTATAATAAGTTTATGAATTTATGCCCAATTAAATTCATATTAAAGGCCCTCACAAATAACAATAATAAAAAGGATCTAGTAAAAGAAAATAAAAATTATAACAATATATAATAAAAGATCATTATATGATTCTAAATACACCACATTACTGTTGCAAACACTTAGCAAGTAATTTCTATAAAGAAACCTTTAACCAATTGTGCAAAATTAAAATCTAAAAATGAAACAGAAAATCGAAAATCAAAACAGAAAGAAAAAAAATAAAGGAACCAGCATCTGGCATGCGGCCCATTTCTCCTCTTCTTATCCATCGCCCACGAGCAACCACAGCAGCCAATCGAAGCCCAGTAGCAGCCCAACAACCAGCCCGACATGTATTTCTCTCTGGCTGACTAATGGGGCCGGGGAGGGACTGCGAAGCAAATCTAAAGAATGCCAGGGGGTTTTCTGTGAAACTTCCGTCGTCGTCTTCCTCGTCGATTGGAAGCTGCTCGCTGGCAAGTGCTCCGCCGCACGCCGTTGATGCGCCGCGATTCATGCAGCCGCCGATGTCACCCTGGGGGATAAGAACGCCACCGCGACGCTCCGTCTCGTCCTCACCCACTCGCCCATCCTCTTCCTCTTTGTCTTCCCTAATGAACACATGCCGCCGCCGGCGAGCTTCGGCTAGCCGTCGTTGTAGTCCACCTTGACAGGCGTGGTGGGGTCGAGGAGAAGCGCCACCGCATGTTTATCATCTGAGAGCAAGATGGAATCAAAGGGAGTGCGGAGTCAAGCGAATTTTATCAATTTCCACCGCATCCGCCGGCCGGAATCGGTGAACTTGAGATCGCCTCCGGTCACAATTTGCATCGCCGACCACACCATCACGTCGGGGGTAAGTTTCCGCATCGAACAACCCTAACTGCGCTTCCTAGTATTGTCCGTAGCTAGAGTTCGCCAAGCCGATGAACGTCGCCGCAGTAGATCATCACCGGAGCAACTCCGGCGACTAAATCATAGCGTAGACACCACCTCTAAGATCGCCTTGCCCTCACGGTTCTAACCCAACCATCCACAGTCACTGGGAAGCTCCGGCTCGCCGCCGGTGACCACCATCTGGTGGTGGAGGCCGTGCTGATGTCACCATGACACAATGCACACATCAGGGTTGACTTGGTCCAAAACTTGACCCGGTCCTTGCCCGTGTGGCATCTAACGTGGCATTGGCCCCACCTGTCATTAGCTGCGGGTAGAAATAAGGCCAGTAACAAATGTGTTCACTAACCTAAAGGATGATGTGGCATGCGGCCCACTGGTCAGTGGCTTGGGTAGGTGTAGGCTAGGTATAAAAAGTTATGTGTATGTTTAGTAAATTGGTAAAACAATATTAATTCAAATATAAATATTTCCTGAAATATAATAAAGGAATTAAAACTTGTTTAATTAATAACTTTTGTTTTATAAATCAGAAAAATACATATAATATATGAAATTGTTTAGAAAAATAAAATCTACAACATAAAACTATTATTAAATATTATTATAATAATTATTTAAATAAATATTATTTAATAAATACTTTATAAAGTTTTAATACTTTGATAATTAATATTTTAATAATGGTAAATGTTAAAAATCTAAATAAAATACCGAAAATCATAGAAAAATAAGAATTAGAGTTTAAAATTATAATCATGCATTATTATTCCTTGTAATTAAATATTTATTATTTATTAACTATTTATATAGTAATAAACCTTATTAAAATCATATCTTATTGTTTATAAATCACAAAAATAAATGTAATATACCAAAATGATCACAAAAATAAAACCTACATGTTAAAAATGTGATATTCCACTTTTAAGTTAAATAAAAAGTTAAACACTTTAATAACTTGAATTTAAACCGATCTCCTTAATTAAAAATTCATATTAAGGTAAATAAAACTTGTAAATAGTTCTAAAAATTAACTAATTAAATCTAATAAATAGTATTAGTCTTAAATATGGATAATATGAAGTTAAAATGCTTCAAGACATTTTAATATAATTTTATTAAATTATGTTTTAACCATAAGTATAAATTATTTTATAAAAGAATCCTTATTCAATCTAAAATCTCCAAAAATAATTATAATAAAATAAAAACCATTTCTTTATTATACCCACAAGTTTATAAACAAATCAAAACACTATAAGTGAGCTCATAAGAAGTGAATAATAGTGTTTACTTATTCACAAACATTAACCACACCCTTATAGGGAGATAAATCCCT
Source organism: Avena sativa (assembly GCA_916181665.1). Taxonomy (NCBI): domain Eukaryota; kingdom Viridiplantae; phylum Streptophyta; class Magnoliopsida; order Poales; family Poaceae; genus Avena; species Avena sativa. The sequence goes on from OV702284.1 coordinate 441,561,966, forward strand.
TTATACCATTATAATGTAAAGAAACCACTACTCCAATAAAAGTAATGCCATTCTTAAGTAACTTTAAAGAAACACTATAAGGTGAACAAGATTTAAGTATAATGCTAAAGACTTTATTATATACTTTATAATTAACTTTGGTATGTTATAATTAAGTACCAAACCAACCCAGTTAAAAACCAAGATAGATAAGTCTCAAATACTACTAATTTCATTATTCCAGTAAAGGCAATTCTTTCTGACCTAAGGACTATAACTAAAAAGAACACCTCATAAGCTTAACCTAAAATCTTAAATGCTTCCACTTAGTTAAGTAAGATTTTCTTCAAAAGTTATTCATTTTGCCACTTCAATCAACATATGACAATTAATAGTAAACATCTTACTTTATACTTTACTTCTATAATAAGATTATTAATACTTAAATTCGTTATAAGTGACATTACTTGCCAAGTAAAACTTGAAGGTGAACAATTAAGATGTAAGCAACCTTGAGTAGCATTCCATATGTGTGTATGTTGTTGTTGTATAAATACATGTTGTTTCCCACACACTCACAAGCCTTAATAAGAAGCACATGCGTGAAACTTAATCTAAAAGGGCGACACATTCCAAGGAAACCCTTTCCAGTATCCAAACCCTAGAACAACGTTATTCTCGGGATTCGCGTTTATCAACTTGCATTACATTACCTATGCATAAAAGCATCTTGCTTCTTTAAACATTAGTCCTTACCGGACCAATGATGCAGATTTTAGCTATTGGATCTTATATTGTCTTGAAGACCGTGAGTGCATAATCTTGCAATCACAAAAGGCAAGTTCACACTTGCTCATGTCCTTTGATTATTCTCTGTAAAGTATTTTGCAAATCCAGTGTTGTCATCACCTGCATTTGAAAAAGGACAGAAAAAACACTATTTTCATAATAATGTGATTATAGGTTATTTACCTTTATTTACCATGAGGTAATAACCTACTATAAGAGTTCCGGTGGTAAAGGAACATATTATCTAGGACTTAACAACCAATGTCGCCAGTGATTCTTGCGCCGTATATTACGCGTTGACCATGAGATTTGGAATGGGACGGAGAAGTCAGCTGTATCTTTTCCCTCTCGCATGGAGCTGGATGTGCGGGTCGTGGCTGTTATCACTCATAGCGTGCATATTATTTATGGTAATTCGTAGAGGATATGCAGCATATGGGTGGGAGCCCTCAACGTCCCACGATAGTTCCGGCATCTGAACGGTCTATACTGCCATTGCCGTAATTCAATAGGTGGGCTGGCGTACACCAAAGAGACATGCGGGGTCACGGAGAAGGCAGTGATTGGCTTGGATCTTAGTCTGGGCCTCACACCAAGGAAGTGTGAACGAACCTGCAATTCGGATGTGCAACAAAGCTAAGATCTCTCATGGGTAAAATGACGCACCTCTGAGTGTAAGAACTATAACTTGTTACTCCCTGTTCCGGGAAGGAGCTGCGAACGCGGCGGGAAAGGAACTCCATGAAAGTTCTGGTAAACCCGTGAAGGCTGACGGACATAGTTTTCAGAATAAAAGCAATCTTTGAAGAAATGTTTACGAAAACTTGCATTGCCTATGACCTACGGTCTGTGGCTGTAGTTATAGTGCATCAAACACTCCTTTTCTAGTGAATTTGCTAAGTACGCTCGTACTCAAAGTATCTTCTTAACCCTTGATAGGTTCTAAAGCCAGTACAGACAATGACTACATCAAGCTATGCTCCAGGAATCATCATCAAAAGCTAAAGCTCTTCAATGAAGTCAAGAAAGTCAACATATACATCAGCTCAAGTGAAGACGAAGCTACTGATTAGATAGGGATATAATCTCTAGCCATAGAACCTATTTCTGTAGTCTATTGCAATAGCAACAATGCCAGACCATTAGATAAGATATTAGTCTTAATAGTATTATAATTTGGAGTTATTTATTTCTGATTCTTCTTTGTAAGAAGTTTTTTCTCTCTATTTAACCTAGAGTATTCTCTGGATCTTGTGTAAAGAGTTGAGTTGTAACCTATAGTCATGTCTTGGACCCGCTGTGTTTCTGTTGTGCCATTCTGAGGGATGTAATACTAATGAACGGTGTTTCATTGGTGTTATGTCCACGACTATAGTATACTACATCATGCAGTGGTATGCTGGTTCATCGCACCGAACCAAGAAACCGGCGACGAGTCGGGTGTAAATCGCCGCCCAAGCGGCCACGATAACGGAGGCGACCCGAGCTATGCTACAGCAACACTCACCTCACCGGCAAGCGCCGCGGTGACGGGCGAGTCGACTTCGTCGCCAATACTGGCTACACGCTACGCGACCCTAAGAGCTTCCGCCACGACAGAGGCGAACACCGCGACAGCGGCAACTACAAGGCGAGGCCCAAATTCGACTCAGTCGCTCTCCTCAACTAACCCCGTGTGTTCCACACCAGGGAGGGGAAGCCCGCCACGCACACGCCCGATGACTGCCACTCCTTGAAGGAGATTATTATACTTGAACTATGCGTTGACCAAAATGCATTGTTTCGCTAGATAGTATGAATAAGTTCAGTCTCCCGTGAGAGCAAGGTGAAATCCAGATGATGGATTGGACGAAAAAACATGTACGAAAAAACCCCGTGGCTCGCTCCCCCCCCCGGGCGATGAGTGGCCACCTCCTAGCGCCCCGCCCAAAGCCTCTTCCTTCCTTCTCTCCTACCGCTGCCGCCGGCGTGGACCGCTAGGCTCTGCCCGGGCGGGGCTGGCGGTGACGGGGCGGCCTTTACCTAGTGTGTGAAAGGGGGTGCGGGCCCTGGATGATGGCGGTGTCTCTCGGCGGCGGCGGTCCTGCTCGGCGGTGTGGCTCCCGCGGTCGGGGTGGGTGGAGGCGCGACCGGTTGGGCAGCGTTGCCCTGCATGCTTGCTTGTGCTGGCGACGGGGCATCTAGGAGTTGCATCCATGGTGTGCATCTCAGCCCAGATCTAGGCCCGTTTGGGACCCATCTGGGTTGGGATGGGCTTGCCCTGGTGTGCTCCTGTGCGGCTCCCTAGAGGTGGAGGAGGGGCGGCGGAGGATCTGGGTTGGTGGTGGCATTCGCGGCTGCCCTAGCTGCAACGTGACGACGAGGGCTTTGTGGGCCTGGCTGGGCCTGAAAACTGGTGTGCCCCTGTTGCCACGTCCGGTCGGCTACTGCCATGGCGGTGGAGGTAGTTCCCTCCCGCGCGGCTGCGATGCTACTACCCCCGGTACCAATGCCCTCTTGCTCGGGACTCGAGGCCTCGTGACGATGTCCAAACTGAGATGATGAAGGTGGCACCTTTTCCATGGTGGCCCGTGCTGGTTGGCGGTGGGTTGGGTGGAGCTCTTCGAACCGTCCAGGACGGTGGTTCTTTGGGGGTGGGCGAAATCCCTGTCGGCCCTGGCTAGCACTGATGCGCTGACGCCTCTCCTTCCTGAAGGGCGTCGGGTACCTCCTCCCCACCCCTCTCCGTGTACCGGGTGAAACCCTAGGACTAGTCCGGGCAGTAGCGTCGTTGTCGTTGTTGAAGGTGCTGCTTGGTACATGGCGGTTCGGAATGGAAGGAGCATGGTGGGACCTTTCCGGAGGGCGTAGCGGTAGAGTCGTCTTCGATTCATCAATCTGCCGATGTTGGCATTTGTTTCCTTTTTAGTTCTCTTTCTTTTTTTTTGGGCTTGACTGCGCTGTCGCCCCAGCATGTTTTTTGGGCGTCATGCTGTCTGGCCTAGAAGCGGTCTCACCGTGTGCTTAATTTATAAAACGGGGCTTAATTTATAAAGCGGGGCGAAAGCCTGATTCGAGGAAACCAAACGATGACCTAGAAATTCATCATGAAATTTGCATGTAAAATGTCTAAAATTTCTAAAGGAATAAGTTCAGTCTCCCGTGAGAGGAAAACTGACGGCACATTAAGATATGTATAAATGTACTATATTGACAATAGGAGGCCAAGAGCCCTGATTATCATTTCAAGCGAACCATCAGCGTGCAGCACAAAGACGTACACTAACAGTGTAAACCGTATGAAACAATACTACAAGATGCCTCTCCCTGCACTAGCACGTACTGCAACATCTTTAGAGTTTTGGCAACAGCCTATATGTATTCGATGAGGTTTGGTAAAACAGCTCATCTGGTTCAGCTAATCAAGCAGACAGTGTGTTTCAACTTTCTTGGTAGCAGTAGGCGTCGACATGTGTTGCCAAGTGCATTTGTGCTGTCAGTTTGCCTGCTTCATGAAAGGCCAGGCCGAGGAGCATAGGTCCCGTGGGGTGTTCCCGTCACCATCCTTGATCTGAAGGTCGGCCTGATGCTTGACGAGCAGTTCAGCAATATCTTCTCTCTCACAGAGGACGGCGTAGTGAAGCGCGGTCTGCCCTTCGTTGTCCTGAATACGGAAGAAAGAAACAAGGTTCAGTTCATGTTTAGCTAGTATATAACGCTGCCCAGGAATTTAAGAATGCAACGAGTGAAGCGTGCAAATAAAAGCAGATACCTGAGCATTCACATCTGCATTTGAATTGACAAGAACCTCGACAGCATTTAGATGGCCACGGTCCACAGCCCAATGCAACGGAGTTCTTTCTTCACTATCTGAAACCAAACTATGCCTAAATGAGTCATGCTACATCAAGGACATAAACATGGAAGCTCTACACACACAAACCTCTTATGTTGACTTGAACACCAGCAGCCAGATGCTTCTTTACGTCGTCAATTGCTCCTTCCCTCGCTGAAACATGGATGTCACCAAGTTCTCTGCAGGCACAAATAAAGTTCAATGTAGTTCTAGAAACAGTTGTTCAGGTAAAGTACTAATTAGATAAAATAAATTAAGTTTATAGCATCATCATGGAGACAACTAGTTCCATACTGAATAATGAATCATCTCGATTTTATTTACTACAGTTTATCAGTTAACAAAAGAAATGATGTACAAAGGGAGGATAGGTGAACTTGGCTACGCATCATCAAGGCAACATTAATGCACAGGAGGAAGGTGCTAGATGTCATTGGTGTGAAAAGGCTACGCATCATCAAGGCAACATTAATGCACAGGAGGAAGGTGCTAGATGTCATTGGTTTGAAAAAACTTACGATTCATTTCCTTGATCTTCCTCGTACATTAAACTGCTAAATACAGGTCCCATTGGTCCCTTCGAGCCTGAGGCAGACATTGTGTTATCCCCGTCTCTCTTTTTCTGAAATCATGTCAAATAGATTATCAAATAGAGCAAACACACTGACTGAAATTCCTATGAAAACATGTAGCGAGTGTGTAGCTAATGAGGCCTTATAGAGCTTACTGCACTGGAGCCATCAGCCCAATTAGGAAATATCTCATCAACAATTGTAATGTACTCCTCCATAGCTTCTTCTGTAGGCATAGCACCCAATTTATTCCAAGCATTCCTTGCAAATAAGTGTTCAGCCAATAAGGATACTTGGTAAACCGGATGGACTTTCCAAATTGAGAACAAGGGAGGAGTAAAAGCAAATAAACTGGATCGACTTTCCAAAGGTCTACTGCTAATGGATGTGCTATGTAAACAGCAGATATTTGAGTTCTAGAGCACAATATTTGTCAAAAATTCAGACAAAATATAGAACTTTATTCAATTTTATTTGTCAAAATAGATGATGGTCTTCAAATAAAATTACTTGGATGGTCAATTGGTCAGGCAGAAGTAGCACAGACAAACAATGCAAACAAGGAAACTATCACTCTTGCCTGCTACACTGTTTGGCAAATCTGGAAGGAAAGAGGGAGAAGAGTTTTTTAGGGCAAAGAGCTCAGCAAAGTGTCGGTTGCTGCTATTGTTAGAGACGAGGTGGCTCTAGTGCAGACTGCTCTTATTTTGTGATTTGAGTTCAACTGCGAGGGCTGGAATAGGCCTTTTGTTTTCTCTAGCTCTTTAGTTCTTTTTGGTTCTGTTCTCTGCCTTTTTTTTAGGCTTGTACAGTTTTCTCTCTTCTATCAATGAAAATAAGCAGGGCTCCTGCTGTTCTGGGTAAAAAAAACAATGCAAACATCCAATCAATTTCAATCAATTGGCCAAGCTAGTAGAAGAAGCTAGATGCAATTACCTAGTAGCATCATTCGAGGTCTGCTGCAAACTGTGCACCAAACGCAGAGACCTAGTGCCAACATCACCAACCCTAAGTTTCCAATGTCAATTCTAGCTAGAAAGTAAGCACCACTATATTGCCTAGTAGCATCAACTATAAGCTTCAAATATCACCAATTCTAAATTTCCAACATCTGATGAGAAATTGCCTAGTAATATATGGTAAGCTAAATTTAGACATGAGTCAAACCCAAGGAATTTCCTAAGCCCTGATCCCCCCAAAAAGTAAGGCTAAACCCCAAATTATAGCAGAATCTCGATCCAGATTCGTGACGAAACTGAGCAAGGCAAGGGAGGGGATCTACCACTTGGCGCGGGCCTTGAGCTTGAGGGCGGAGGGCTGCGGCGCGGTGCAGGGCCCCTCGGTGGCGATCTTGTAGAGGCCGTAGAGCCTGAGCTGCGCCTCGTCGGGGACGCTGGTTCCGGAGGCGGCGGAGGCCGCGACGAAGGCGGATGCAGCGCTGAAGTCCTCGTCCAGCTCCGTGCTCTCGACGCCCTCCCAGTCGCTGTCGCCGTCGCTCGAGCCGCCGCCGTCGAGGAGCGGGTCCGCCGAGGTGGAGGGAGCGTCGTCCAGCGCGGGGGAGGTGGAGGGCGCGGCGGGGGCAGCTGGGGCGGAGCGGGTGATGCGGAGGTTGTCCTCCTTGAAGGCGAGGACGACGGAGATGAGCTTGGCGACGAGGAAGGCGAAGATGAGGCCGATGACCGCGGACTGGGCCAGCTCCTGCCAGTCGCCGCCCATGGCCGCCGACGCCGCCGGCGAGTGGCGAATCTTAGATGCGGACGGAGACGGGAGCGATGGCCGGGGTGCGGAGGGGAGGGGACGATGAGCGCGACGAGGGTTTGATGCAACAGCTCAACTCTCGTGTTTACGGCGGCACGCAAGCAAGCAAGCCAGTAAAATTTATTTCAGAGGCATATTTTACCCAACAAAGTTTAAAATTTAGCAGGTAGTTCAGAGAATATACTCCCTCCCTCGTCCCGAGACTTGGATTCAGTTTCGTAAGATTTCGCTAGATATATGTATTTAGACTAATTCAAGTCATTTATTCAAATGAGTATATTATAATTCCTATGCATATCAATTTTGATAGAAAATATACTTTTTATGAAATGGTGAGTTAAGCTCCAGTCTCTGCATCGATTACTGCACATAACCCTTTTTAATGCATAAATCTTAATGGTAACATCCCAATTTCAGCCACCCTGATTAGATGTTCAGAATGCAAAAATTAGGTTGGGAACTAAAACTTTTCTTATTTAGTGATGCAGTGTTGCTTGTTGTTTGATTGTTTGTTTGTTCTTATGCATATGAAAGTGTAGCAGTTGACATATTTCTTACCTCACCCTCAGTTGACAAAAAGCTACTTCACAAAAACTGTCCTGACTCACTTTACGTATTCTCAAATATTCTGGCATTTCAAACTATGAGCCACTTTTTATAACAATTATTTCTTAGCTTCTATTTAACAAAACTTTGGAGATCTATATGATACAATCTCCTTATGTTTCCAAGACAGAACTTTCAACTATCCTTACCTCTAGTTTTCCCAAAACCTTTTGAACTCTACTCTTGGTAGAAGTATCAACATGCTCTCATCTTCCTCCAAAAACACAACCTTTCAAAATACCCATCCCTATCTCAAGCTAGGCTTGATAGTAACTTCAGTAGTAGCTTGAGAAGTTGTTAAGATGAATTGTCTTGATCTGCTATTTGATGAATTGCTTCGATCTGCGGATTGACTTGATTGCTTAGGAAGTAGCATGAGCCACCCTAGGAGCTCATCCTTTAGGATCAAGCTAAACCAAGAATACAAATCCTAAGCAAACCTCCTAAGTTTGAACTAATCTCTAGTCACTAAAGTGACCCTCTCATCTCTTAATCAGATCAATCATGGGTTAATCCCCTCTGATAGTGTCCAACTCAATGAAGACAAAATCTAAGCATGGATCTTTGATACTCCATCAACACACCAACATCATCCACTTGGCCATGAGTTTGAAACCTAGCACTCTATCAAAATCATCTACTCTATGTAATCTAGTCTAAAACCCTAAATCTGCCAAAATGGCTAAGTCTAGAAATGTTCTCAACATCACATCTTTGAGTCCTTGCATTTGCCAACCTTTGTACATTTTTGAAAATGCACTTGAACTATCTTGCAGAACATCATAAGGAATTACAAACCCCACTCTTGATCTTGACAAAATCATCCCTTGAACCACTTGGTCTTGATGGTTTTCCAGGCAAGATAATAATCTTTCTTGCAAACCTCATCAACATGCCTACTTCAGCAGAAGCTCGCATCTTCATACCATCTCCTCTTGACCAACCCTTGGTATGGTTGTGCTCTACTCATGAAGGTCTATCAATCCCTACTTCACTTTCTCCAATTGGATCCTTGTGCTCCTAAAACCCCCATGGTTTGAAAGCTTGTTGATAATCTGTTTTGGCATCCTTATTTTATTCAAAGTTTGGCATAAATCCTTGTAGATCTCAATCATGATTAACCCCAAACCTGTGTACCCTGGTGATCTACATAACTTGGTATATCCATCCATATATCCCATGACCCAAGAGGAGCTCTGAGCTCCAAGATCCAACAAGATTTTGATGGTATAAAAATAACCTTGCCCTAGATCCTTTATTCATTGTTCTCTACCAAAAATCATGTTAGTTTCTCAAAAACCAAGGTATCAAATGATGGATACATATAATGGACAACATCTACCATGGAGATACAAATTTACCATATATTATCCATATTTAATTGATTCAAAAACTATCTAATTTCGGGCTGCGAGATTGCAAGGACGCACAACCGCACGTACCACGACGTCATCTCCGTCCACCGCGACTCCGTGTTCATCCAGCTGTGCTGCTACTCCGAACTCGCGCCAGACTTTTTCGTTTACAACGCCGGCGGCGTCGGGGGTGACGTGCGGCCACCTCGTCTCTTTCTTCTTCCTCCATGCGGCCCAGACATGTGCGTAGGTAACAACTCCACCGGCATCCTGCGCCGCGGCGGCGACGACGAGTTCGTGGTGGCGATCCTCGTCGTCAGAAGGAAGTCCGAACGGCCAGAAGACCCGGTGTTCGCCAGCATCTTCCTACTCCGCTCCGGCGAGTGCAAGTGGGAGCACTGGGGCATGATCCCAGTCCGCCATGCCGACAGCCAGAAAGCGGAGCTATTAGGGTGGCACACCTGCTCTGTCGTCGCCGCTGGCGATCGGTTCCTCTACTGGATTGACCTGCTCCACGGTGTCATCTTCTCCGACGTGACGGCGGAGATCCCGGAGCTCCGTTACGTGCCCTTGCCCGCTGACCCTCTGCTGACCGTAACCGTTGATGGGAACGACACCACCGTCCAAGGATGCCACGACCCATGGTCCTCACGCAACGTGTGCGTCACCGCTGCCGGTGCGGTGAGGTTTGTCAGGGTCTCCCCTCGCTGCTGTTGTGGCGGGCCCGGTGCCACCTCATGTGCGCGCTCCCAGCGCGCCTTCACCATCACCACCTGGACCCTAAGGATGGACAACATGACATGGGAGGAGGACTGCGTGCTCGACAGCGGTGAGCTCTAGGCGGTGGCGGTGGAGGCTGCCGGTGTCCCGCTCGTCCCGCCGGCATTCCCCGTATTGAGTGTCGAGCACCCTGACATGGTGTGCTTCGTGTCAAGCGAGTCGATACACCGGTGGCGGAGTCTCGGGGACGACACTGGCGACAAGACGGCATGGCTGCTGGCGCTAGACATGAAGAGAAAGACACTATGGTCAGCCGCTACCCGGAGGACGACGACGACCGGTTGCTACATCTAAGCCGCCAAGCTTTCTTTTCGAGCGAGGTCTCCAGCTACTTCAACACTGCTTGTCACGGCGGTAACAACCCAGTGCTGGCGAGCCGGGAGGGTGAGGAAGAGATGATGGAGGTGTCGGCGGAGATTCGGGAGATACCAGGCATGGCTCGTGACGAGATGCTGAGGGCGCATAGCCTTGTCGTGGGCGACCATCGCCGGGTGAGATTTCTTGCAGCGCTCCCGGTGGGCATGAGGAAGGAATTCTGCATGATAATGACCGAGCTTGAACGAAGCCTCAAGCTGGCAAATGACAAGGTCAAAGAAAGTTAGAGTTCAAAAAAAGTGAGGATTCTCCAAAAAAAAGTGCTATTAGCGGAAATAACATTCTTTTTTCCAAACCCTAGCAAACCGAGTACTGACAAGAGAGTGGATTTCCCCCGGCACCATCTATACCGTCTATTTGTTGGAGATTCATGCGGAGTCAACTCGGTCATCGCCCGCTGAACATTTGTATTTAGGCCCTCCTGCTATTTCGAATTTAACCCTCTGTCCAGGAGAGAGTATGACCACCCAGCCCCAAACCAAAGTCACAGGAACACGTCGTTCTCCTCCCGATCTGGATCAGGGACCTCTCCACCCTTTTCTCCAGGAGCTTGCACCGCCTCCCTCTACTCCCTCCCGCTCTCCTGCTGTTCTTCCCCGATCTCTCGCTCCATGGCCCTCTCCTACTTGATCTATTTTTTCTTTCCACGAGGCAGCCATGAAAGGCATGATCTGGCCATGGAGGTCATGGATCTAGACCTCAATCTGAGCAAGATTGAGAGGGGCACCATGAGGAGGAAGGTGTGATCTGGGCATGGAAGCCCGGATCTGAGCCGGACCGCCTCCAATCCAATTTTTCCTTTCTTGTTCCTTTAAGTTTGTTAGTGATTCTTTTTATTTCTCTGAAGTTTTTTAGTGATATATTTTTTCTTGACATTTTGAGTTGAATCTATGATTTATTTTTCGTGGTAAGAGTTGAATCTGTGTTGATATGGTTATGAATCACTATATTATTTGTGATACCTCTAGAAAACTACTATGAATCTGAGTTGAATCTATGTTTATACACTTGATAATCTGATGTGCTTCTCGAATAAAACAGAGGAGATTGAGTACATAGTTGAATATACTATATGAACTATTTATGAATCCTCGAGGAAACATGTATAAGATATGCTGTATTTTGTTCTTGAATTATTTATGGTTTATTTCTTTTTTATTTCCTTGTCCGTGGAATACACCAACGTTCGGACATAGATTATTCTTCGAGGAAACGTGTATAAAGTCTGTTGCATTTTGTTCTTGAAAGCATACACCAACATCTATTGGATTATTCTGTTTGAGAGACACAGATTTGAGTTCATGTTCAACTTTTTTTCTAGATCTTGTTGTTTGTTCTATGAAACATGTAATTTCTTTTTTTCCAGATCATCAAGTATATATGGAAATTATATGATTCTCTTATCGATCTTGTATGGACTTGTATTAAATCTTGTGATTCTCTGAAGATTGTAACCATTGTGGACGGGGATTTTCTCATGGCCTATTTTGTATTAATTGTGATGAATCTATGATGAAACTTCATTTGTATTAAACTTGTATGCATGTTTCATTTTTAGAATAAAAAATGTATGAATCATTTGAGTTTGTTCAAAAGATTTTGTTCATGGATGAATCTGTGTGATTTTGTTCATGGATCAACCCATTTCAAATCTAATACAGATTTGATAGAGTGAAAACCTTATGGATCTTGTGTGAATCTGTTTATGGATCTCCACCCATTTCAAATCTTGTGTGAATCTTGGGTGAGAAATTATTACATGAAAAATCTATAAAAAACATTCTATGAAAAATTCTGTGAAATGTGGATCATGGTATGAATCTTCTATGGATCTATGTATGAAACATCAAAAAAAGAGGGAAAACGAAAATGATTTCGGTCAAGAATTTGAGGGAAAACGAAAATTGAAAAACTAGATCCATGTCTGGCGCTGGTAACATCATATGAAAATCTTGTGTGAATCTGTTGTGAATCTTGTGTTGAAAAAATTATATAAAAATCTTGTGTGAAAAAGATCTAGTGAAGATTCATTTAAGTTTCGGTGTTGCCCATGTATCTTAAAAAAAATCGAATTTGATTGTTGTTAGTAGTTTCAAAAAAGATCTAGTGAATATTCATTTGAGTTTCGGTGTTGCCCATGTATCTTAAAAAAATTATGTTGGAAAAAATATGAAACTTGTACGGATATCTCTAGAAAAATTCTTAAAAAAAGTTCTATGAAATATTGTTGATTATTATTGAAAAAATAATTATGTAAGAAATTGTTAATTAAATTATATAAATTAGATTGGCTAATTAAATTAAACAAAGATGTATCTGTGTATCACGTTCTTTCCTTGAAGACAGTGACAAAAAACTTAATAAAACTAGAGGCTAATAAGCAAAACAACAATGAACTTAAGAAGTGGAATGGGAGGTTTGTTCTCTAAAAATGGTATCACGAATCTTTAAAAAATAAAGGGCAAAGATGGTGCCAGGTCCCTCTAGGGGGAGGGAATTGCATTGCCCCTGACAAGAGGCATTGCCTGGTCGGTGTTTTCATGAGTCCGTATACGTGCAGGAGTAGGACGTAGTGTGTCCTCGTAAAAGAGAGATCGATATGTACTGTTCCGTGTTGTCAAATCGATGTACTGATCCTTCAACTCCAAAGCAGACCGCTAGCTGTTTCAATCGTCCGATCGATCGACATGGAAATCCGACCCTCCTCCGTCGTCTCCGCCATATTAGTCTCGTCCGTCGCCGCCGACTACCCGAGCTGGGTGATGCTCGAGCACAGAGAGAGAATGCAGGACGACTCCACCAGAGACGCCAGTACGTCCGCGAGCTGCATCGGCTCCATGGGCAACATCGTGCAGGTCTCCCTTCCGTCTCGTGGCGCCGCCGGCGGTGTCGACCCTGCACGTCGAGATTTCCGGGACGTACAGCCGCCAAACGTACCCCGCACATGACTGGTTCCAAGATCTCATCTCGGCCCACCGCGACTCCGTCCTCATCGAGCTGTCCTGCTGCCCGGCGTTCGCGCTGCCCGACATTTTCGTCTACATGGCCGGCGGCGCCCGGGGTGGCGCGCGTCTGCTGCTTCTTCCTCCTTACGACGAGGAGATGTACGTGGGTAGAAACGTCACCGGCATCCTTCTCCGCCGCGGTGGCGACGAGTTTGTGGTGGCGAGCATGGTGATCGACGGCCGGACTTCCGTCCCGGTGGAAGCCAGCATGTGGTTGCTCCGCTCCGGCGAGCGCAAGTGGGAGCACCGGAGCGGGATCCCGGTCCTCCACGCCGACGGCCATGAGGCGGAGCTGTCGTGGTGGACCCCGTGGAATAACGGCTCCGTCATCACGGTGGGCGACCAGTTCCTCTGCCGGATCGACCCGGTCCGCGGCATCATCATCTCCGACGTGACGAACAAGATCCCCGAGCTCCGCTACGTTCCCCTGCCCGCCGATCCCTTTCTCATGGTCACCTATGATGGGAACATCCACGGCCCCGATGGACGCCACGGACCCCGGGCCTCCCGGAACGTGTGCGTCACCGTGGCTGGCGCGGTGAGGTTCGTCCGGATCTCCCCTCGCTGCTGCTGCGGCTGGTTTCGCACCAGCTCTTGCGCGCGCTCCCAGCGCGACTTCACCATCACCACTTGGACCCTGCTGAGGGAGACGACATGACGTACGTGGAAGGAGGACCGCGTGCTCGACAGTGGCGACCCCTGGGCGGTGGCGGTGGAGGCTGCCGGCGTCCCGCTCGTCCCGCCGGCCTTCCCCTTCGTGAGCATCGAGGACCCAGACGTGGTATGCTTCTTGTCGAGCGAGTCGATACACCGGCAACAAGTCGGCGTGTGGCTGGTAACGGTGGACACGAGGAGGAAGACACTGCGGTCCGTCTGCTGTGCTGCTACCCGGAGGAGGACGACGACAGCCTGCTGTTACGTCTAGGCCGTCCAACTTTCCTGCCCAGCGAGGTCTCCCGCTACTTCAACACCACCTGTCACCGTGACAACGACAACCTAGTGCCGTCGAGCCGGGAAGACGAGGAAGAGACGGATGTGTTGGCAGCGATTCGGGAGATACCCGACATGGCTCGTGAGGAAATGACGAGGGCGCATAGCCTTGTCGCCGGCGATGACCGCCGGGTGAGATTTCTAGGGGCGCTCCCTGTGGGCATGAGGAAGGAATACTGCGTGATATTGACGGAGCTCGAACGAAACCTCAAGCCGGCAAATGACGTGATCACAGCAAGCAGTTAGAACTTAGAGCCAAAATGGGATACTTGTAAGCACGGAGTCAGAGGTGCACTAGTACTCTCTCCGTTTGCTAATGTAAGATTTTTAAATATTTTACTCCTATTAAAATATATTAGATACACTCTAAAATAAGTGAAAATACAACCAAAACACGTATAGTACACGTGTCCTAAAAAAATCTAGAATGTCTTAGTACATTAATAAACGGAGTAAGTAACTTTTATCTTTCTGATTTCGCCGCTCTAAGGAATATATCAGAGGATTTAGAAATCCTAACTGAATTCATAAGAGGATTCGCAGACAAGGACATATATACATAGCACTAACTTCAAAGTCATCGAACTTCAGAATCCTTGTGCTCAGCTACACGCAATGTGAAACTGTTCTTCTCTCTTTCCTCATTTTTATTCTGCCTTGCAGTGCATGCTAAGCTTTGTCCCTTCTCTTCACGAACTACTGCAAGTATTATGATCCCACACAGTAAACAATTATCATGTGAGACGTGACAAACTATTGCATACATATCGTCGCAAATAACAGATACTACAGGAATAAATCAAGACGCCGATGGCCAAACTATAAGCCGGCGGCTATATGTCGGGGTTGTCGGTGTAGGCCTCAAGGTGGGCAGCCGAGTAAACCGGCCGCCAGCCTAGTTTTGCCGTTAGAGTAGGCTAGGTCGATGGCAGCCATCGGCGTAGTCTGGATCGTCGGCGTAGTGGATAGGCCGTGACGGCGATGCGACAGACTAGGTTTCATAGCTACGCCGATGGAAAAGCCGACGGCATAGCTATTTCACCTTTTTGCCACATTAATACTAGAAAAATCACAACTAAATCATTCTAATTCATAAAAATACATATAATATATCACAATTTGCAGAAAAATAAGATCTATCTAACTAAACTCAAATATTACATATTTTGGTTGAATAAAATGTAAAAAAACTACATATACTTTTGTATAACACATTTTCCATTTTTCGAGCGCCAAAAAAGGGACGTGTTATGAAGCAATCACCAAAGGCATAATTCAAAATGCTACCGGCCTATTTTCAAAAATATTAGACCACCTTACATGAACAATGTTCCAATTGAGGTATCTCAAACCTTTCCGTCCATCCCTGGTGAAAAATATAAATGTCTGCTGAATCGGTAGGAAGTGGATTGTTTGAACTACATGTACATGATATAATGCTCATGATTTTTTGCAAAAAAACCATTTTTAGCCTCACAAGAGGATGTTTTTTCATAGATCCAATGCAAGTTTAGCGAGCCGTTTTGACCATAGTTTGAAACGAGCATAAGAAATTAAAAAACGGTCCAAACAATATAAAACATTAGCATGGTGTCATATTATATGACATAGTTGCAAGAAAAAAATACCAAACTTGGTATATTGATTGCATCTCAAAAAAACCTTTTCAAAAATGAGCTATCGTGTTTGAGGTTTCATGGCTTCGGGCCAAATAACCAATGTTATGGCTACAATCGTGGCATAGTTTGTGATACTATTCCCATATTGTGCATGTATGTGCATCTTGGAATGGCAAACAATATTGTATGAGAAAGTTTTCTTTTTTGTCGCACGAAAACGCCATTTTCTATTTTCCGAGTGCTAAAAATAGGGTGTTTTGTGAAGCAGCCACCAAAGGCATAATTCAAAATGCTACCACCCCATGTTTCAAAAATATCCCAAACATTTATGTCTACCCCTGGTAAATAGACAAATATATGCCGAATCGGTAGAAAGTGGGTTCGGTTTGAACTACAGATACATGGTCTAATGCTCATGTTTTTTTAAATCATTTTTAGACTCACAATATGATGTTTCTTTAGATATCCAATACAATTTTAGCGAGGCTCATCCCCTATGTAAGAATCTTTATGCCTGTCGTTTTGACCATAGTTTGAAACGGGCATAAAAAATTCAAAAAGGTCCGAACAATGTAAATCCTTCATGTTGTGTCATATTATGTGATATAGTTGCAAGGAAAAATACCAAACTTGGTATAATGATTGCATCTCGAAAATTCTTCTCAAAATAAGCTATCATGTTCGAGGTTTCATGGTTTTCGGATCAAATGACCAATGTTATGGTCAGAATCACGGCATAGTTTGTGATAGTGTGCCCATTTTATGCACGCATGTGCATCTTGGGATGGCGAACAATGTTACAGGAGGAAGTTTTCCTATAAAAACCATTTTCCATTTTCCGAGTATCAAAAACGGGGTATTTTGTGAAGCAACCACCAAAGCCATAATTCAAAATGCTACCACCCCATTTTTCAAAAATATTAGACCACCTTACATGGACAATATCCCAACCGGGGTATCTCAAACCTTTCCGTCTACCCCTTGTGAAAAATACAAATCTCTATCGAATTGGTAGGAAGTGGAACCGATTTGAACTACATGTACATGATCTAATGCTCATGATTTTTTTTAAATATCATTTTTAGCCTCGCAATATGATGTTTTTTTATAGATCCAATGTAAGTTTAGCGAGGCTCATCCTCTAGGTAAGAATCTTTATGCCCGCCGTTTTGACCAAAGTTTGAAACGGGCATAAGAAATTAAAAAATGGTTTGAACAATGTAAAATGTACGCGTGGTGTCATATTATGTGACATAGTTGCAAGAAAAAATAAAAAACTTGGTATATTGATTGCATCTCAAAAAACCTTCTCAAAATGAGCTATCATATTCGAGGTTTCATGGCTTTTGAGCCAAATAATCAATGTTATGGCCACAATCGCTATATAGTTTGTGATAATGTTCCTATATTGTGCATGCATGTGCATATTGGGATGGAGAACAATGTTGCATGTGGAAGTTTTCCTTTTTGTCGCACGAAAAAACCATTTTTCATTTTCCGAGAGCCAAAAACAGGGCATTTTGTGAAGCAACCACCAAAGACATAATTCAAAATACTACAACCCCATTTTTTAAAAATACTAGACCATCTTACATGGACAATGTCCCAACCGGAATATCTCAAACCTTTCCATCCACCCCTGATGAAAAATACAAATAGCTGACGAATCGGCAAGAAGTGAGTCCGGTTTGAACTACAGGTATATGATCTAATACTCATGATTTTTTTAGAAAACCATTTTTAGGTTCAGAATATTATATTTCATTATAGATCCACTGCAAATTTAGTGAGGCTTGGCCCCGAACTAAGGATTTTTTAGAATCCTCATATTGAAAAGGGAAATTTTGATATGATTTTTTGAAGACTTGAACACTATTAAATAAATTTTATTTAAGAAGACATGATGCATGATTAAAAATATGATAGGGATGTCATGTTTAGATTCTTCTCATTTTTCTGATCGATTTAGACATATGATTTGTCGGATTGTGATCTACAAATTTAAAGATATGAATTATTCCATATAAAATAGAAAAAAAGCAAAAAAAATACTTTATTGTCACTTGAATTTAAGATTATTATTACTTATTCATTTCTGTTTACTTAAATAATTGTTTGAAATTTAAAAAAAAAGTCATGTGACACCATGGTCCAAGGGTTAATGAGATTGATATGGTAGTATTATCAACAAGATATAATTTCTTTATTTGAAGCTCATCGAGAAGGAACAAAGAAGTTAAGTATGTTGGGGCAGGAGTAGTGTGAGGATGGGTGATGGACTGAAAAGTTTGACTATTAGTACAACTTGATTGGAGATTAAGCATACTTAGAGTTAAAAAAAATCACTTATAAGATTAACAAGTCAAATAATTCAAAAAATAGGAAAACATTTAAAAAAAAGAAAAAATGGCTTAGCCATCGGCATATCCAAATTCCTGTTAGCCTCAAATGGGGCCATCTAAACTATGCCGACGGCTAATGCGTCTAGAGCGACGTTGTGCTACGCCAACGGCTGCCGTCGGCATAGAACTACGCTGACAGCTTCCGGCCCTCGACATAGTGACGTGTTCCTGTAGCGAGAAGAGTTGTACATAAAAAATATCTTCGATCGTAGCGTAACCCACATGTGCCCCCGTCCCATCTGACATCCGATGTTGTATTGGGGCTAATCTAAACATAAGAACATATGCTAATTGGTTCCTTTTAATGCTCAGTGACGATATTAAACGGTGTAACTCACCGTTAGACTTCTGAGAGCAAAATTACTAACACTAACCATTCTTTTCTTTTTTGTTTTACTGTATTCGTTTGCAGGTAACAAGAATAAGACAGAGATATGAGGAATTAGTCTAGGCCTTTATTTTTATCTTTGTTATATTTTTATTCAGTTCGTTGTAAAAACAATGTATTATGTATATTCTTGTAAAAAGAATTCCTTTTTATTTTATTTACTGTAATTCCTTTTTCTTCAATTATTATTTGCATAAAGAAATAATATTATATAATGAAATCCTCTTCCATTTATTTATTTGTTTCATTAATGCAATGTCATATTTTATTATCCAAATATTCCAATTTCATTTATTTTTCTTATTATAACATAAGAAATGCCTAGAGGTCATGGCAGAGTCCATAGCAATCACTCATATGTACTAAAACCTAATCCATAAGAGTAAGAGAAACCCTAATCCCTCTAGCTTTTCAGTTTGTGTAAAATTTTTTCCAGATTTTCTATGCATGAAAGCAATGCACATGACCACTCCTGCACTTCTAATTGCCCTAAATGCTAGGACATTACATGTGTTGGCGGTGACTCGGGTGATCCCTGACATGGCTCCTAACGAGATGCTGATGGCCCCTGACCTTGTCGCCGAGGATGATCGCCGGGTGAGATTTCTGGCGGTGCTCCCGGTGGGCATGAGGAAGGAATACTGCATGATAACGATGGAGCTCGAACGAAACCTCAAGCTAGCAAATGATGCGATCAGAGCAAGTTAAGTCCTAGTAGCAAAGGTAACATTCTTTTTTTTCTAATTATTAGGCTTTTTATGAGGACAAGAGACTATGAGCTTTCCTGTGTATGATTTGAGAATGGTTGTGCCATCAAATTCCGTAAACAATACAGTCTGCCTACTCGAGTCGGACAGACGATACAGTCGACAATACGTGTCACTTCCATGTGGCCCTATGTGTCACATTTGTAAGAAAGGGGTCACATGAGAAGATGATACGTACTTCCTCTGTTTTAAAATATAATATGTTTTAGGTTTGTGAAGAAGATGTATTTAGATTTATTTTAGTGTGTAGATTCACTCCGAGCTTAAGTGAAGCTACATATTAAAAGTAGTCTAGATACATTTGTTTTACAAAACTAAAACATCTTAGACATAATCTGCCAATCTGCTCTAGCATGAATCAATCATAGACACATTTTAATAGTCATAGCTATGCGTGTGATACAGAGGGATTTTCCCACCGGTTGAACATGTACCGATCAGTGTATGTCACGGCTCCTACCTTTCTGGTTCCCCCAGCTCCGTGGAACAAACTGCACACCAGCTTGTTCCGCAGAACTGGAAGCCCTAGAGATTCACAAGAGGTTTTCGAAGTCTACCCACAGAGGGAAATTCAACCCAATGCACGGTGGTGCGAGATGTAAAGTTAACTTCCCCTTTCCACAGAACAGAACATGAGGTTAACTTCCGCTTTCATCTAGAGAATCTGCCACTCGTCTTCTCCTGTTTCGCCAGAGCCATCGAGGTCCTCCACGCCCATCATACTGTCATCAACGCCTTCCCCTGAACACCCGGATCCGTCGTGCTGGTCGTACCTCTGTTTCGACGGCTGGACCGACTGCACGACAGTGAAGAGCGGCGCCCCGTTCGCATTCACCGCCAACTCAGAGGCCCGAGAACAGAAATCGTTGAAGTCATCTTCACGTACAGGTTAAAAGGGGAATAAGAATGTTAGACTAGACTTGGAAAATCCAACATGAGTCCGAGGGACAGAAGTTCACCTTTGTCGCGGCAGTAAAAACCAATAGCCAGGGATGGATCTATCAGGTCTAGAGCCATATCTCGGACAGTGCTGTCCAAGTGCAGAGACAATAATAAGGCTTAGCAATTTGAACATGGAAAGGAGAAGGAACAATTGGACCGTTTCCAGACTCTAATCACAAGGGTGAAAATACCTGCAGTGGTATGAGGAAGTGTCCGCCTCCAGGTTATCAGATGCTATGTTAACTGCCTGAAATTTACAGAGCAACACAGTATTAACACTAGAGCTCAAAAGTCAAATGCCCCTATATTTATGAGATGCGTAGTCAATGACATAACAGCTTGGTATCATAGTTGATAAAAAATGGCATTCCAAGCAAACAAGAGACATCGGAAATAGATATTCAGGAAAAAACACAGACCACTTAGTCTCACAAAACTAGGATGGTTTGGGCTAAAAATCAACAGAATACAACCAACTTTGCTGAAACCACAAAAGTACTCTACATGTTTGCAACGCAGTGACCTGAACCATCAGACAGCCTATCTTACTCTTTTGTTGTTTCCCAGAGACCTGTTGTATCATTTTACTAGAGAGGAAGTCAGATTTTCATGCATCAGGAACAATCCTTGTTTGGGACTCCAGAACTTTTGGGGCAAGTTCAATCCTAAACCAGCAATTGGTGTGTCCGTTTGTACATTTGGAAATCTAACACAAGCAACTCTGAACTACAGAGAATGGATTAGCCAAACCAATAAAAGCGACAAATGGCCACTCCAGCAGGCAGGCTCATAACAGGCTCAAAAACAGTCATTACACAAACTGAATAGTTGGTTACTAGTAGTGGTGGCTGCATGTATAATAGACACTGCTAATAAATAATAATTCTTTTAATGGGATGTTGGAACAGAGAGCTCCATCAAACGTACAAATTATTTCAGTATTGTTATATTAAAACTCTCATTACGTTCATAATTAAGAAAGACCATATCATGTTTGCATCTATTACGGCTTATAGATCAGATTGCTCAACTCGCTGAAGGTACAGAACTACAAGCATGCAAGATTTATGAGAAGGATGAACGTATCCTAAACTAGCAATTGGTGTATCCGTTTGTACATTTTGAAATCTAACACAAGCAATTCTGAACTACAGAGAGTGGATTAGACAAGCCACTAAAAGCGGCAAATCGCCATTCTAGCAGGCAGGCACATAACAGGCTCAAAAACAGTCATTAGTGCAAACTGAATAGTTGGTTGCTAGTAATCGTGGCAGCATGTATAATAGACACTACTAATAAATAATAATTCTCTGAATGGGAGGTTGGAACAGATAGCTCCATCAAACGTACAAACTATTTCAGTATTATTATGTTAAAAATCTCATTACTTTCATATATAAGAAAGATCATATCGCGTTGCATCCATTACGGCTAATAGATCAGATTGCTTAACTCGCTAAAGGTACAGAACTACAAGCACGCAACATTTATGGGACGGATGGACGTATGTCCTAAAGAACTGAAAGCATGTACGTTACCAGCTGAACTTCATGGGGATCTAGGTAGAGTGCTCTGTCATCCTGTACCCCAGCAATGTAAGTTGATGCTCCAGGTTTTCCACCTAAAATGCCCAAGCTTTGAGGAAATGTGAATGTCTCCTTTAGTAGTGGGATGTACCTGATATTAGGTCCCATGGCAAAAAAAAGTTAAGCGTTTGAATGATTTGTACCAAGACATCAACGGAAACATGCAAATATTCAGGGAATCCCAATACACAACCTAGTCTAGGGTTAAAAGATTCATTTTCATCTATCTGACTTAAGATTGGGAAAACTAGCCACCAAAACAGAGTATAAGAGCAACGTGTATGTTGTATTTTAAGAATACCACAAATTTAATCAAGTAGTCAGCAAGGCACTTCACCATTCTTATTCCTACTTTTACAGAACAGGGGTTTGTAGAAACTACCTAGACATGACTAGCAGAATAAGCAAACATATTTAGAGGAAGCCCCAAATCGAAAAAAAAGTACTTAGAAAATTTTACTGGTTACCTTGGATTAACTTTGTCAAGACCAAGAACCAGAGGAACCAACAAAAGAATAGGTGACCACACTGACTGATCTTTGTTGAAATCGTAGCAAAGCTGAGCGGCAACATCGATGCAAACAACTGGAGCTCCACCTCTTTCACCATCTTCATCGCCGGAAACCACGTAGAGCGCCATAGGAAAGCTTCCATTCCCATTTATAACTCCAGGTTGCTCTCTGTTTGTGCGAATAAGAGTTTGCCATGTCCGGCACATAGCATATGGACCCACCCATGATCCAGCAGCCAGACCATAACTCTTCCCAGCTTGAAGTAAATTGTGAATGGAGAAAGCAGAAACTTTAGAGTCACCGAACAGGCGTAAGATCCTTATATATTCTGGGTTACATGGCTGCATATGAACATTGACCATCATAAGCAACCCTACATTGAGATTAAAGAGTTCCATCACCTATGTTAACTGTACAGGAAACAGGTCTAACAGGTCAGAGTAGGAAAGTAGTGTATCTTACATTCTGTGAGGGCTTTCTCCAAGACCTTCCAAGATGGTGAGAAATCAGCGCCTGCGAAAACACATCCAGAGCCCAATTTAGTAACAGCAGAGGTGGTCAAGTAAGGTAAGGTTTAAAATAAATAAAAAATATGACTCACCTGAGCAACCAGCATCTGACTGCTTCTAACCATGCAGCCCCAGCCGACATCAGTAGTGAGCGTGGAATCTGATATGGCATCAAAACCTGTCACGAAAATATCATGTCAACAGCTCACAAACCAAATCTACCACATTGATAACCTCAGCGTTGTGCAAACAGGAAGCAAACCTTTTCGGTAGGTGATCCATATCCTCGACGAGAAGTCTTCCGAGAATGCAGCGTGCCCGCTCTCGGATTCCGAGTCACTCGACGAATCCTCGGAGGACAGCTTGTAGCATTTTCCGAGGAACCACACGTCTCCGGCGGTGAGCACCCTGCCGCACCCCAGGAAACGCCACATGGAGCCGTCGCCCACGATCCTCCTCAGAACCCTCGACCAAGCATAGGACACGGAGGCGTGCTTTGGCGACCTGTTCGCGCACGCCGCCGTGGTAGACGACGAGCCTTGGCCCGACTCAAAGATGGTGAAAACGCTGGAGAGGACCGAGGTCGAGCCACCGTCCTTCTTCTGCTCCTCCGGGGCAGAAGACGTAGAAGAAGAGACTCGGGCGGCGTCTCCTTCGCGCGATGACGATGATGACGGTGTTGCACCCCTCTCAGGCAAGCTCGTCATTACCTAGCGCGGCATGTGCGCATCACAGCATCAGGCCACCCAGAATTTCCTAGAAATGCAATCAGGCCTCAGAAAATCAGAATCGCAGACATCTTAGAACATGGTCAGAACTCAGAACCATAGCATGCGAAAACACTGCCCAGAGATTTAGCACAGCAACACGCATCAGGCTGAGAAAGCTGGAGCATACCATAACATACACGCTATCAGCATCTTAGTTGAACCTGGTATAACTGGGGACACGGCCATCGAAAGTACCAATACAGCAAACAGATTATATGCAGCCCAGGAGGAAACTACCAATGCAACAGACTAGTGCTAATGTGTTCTACCGTAGCGTAATCATCCCACCACGCGTATCTCTTCAACATAGTAAGCAATTGGTCCTTTTTCTGAACTAATGTATTCAGGCAGGGAGTCTCCCCCGCGATTGTTTCAAAACACACACGAGCATGCCGAGAAAGCTGTACATAACCTACACGCTACCAAAATCTTAGTTGAACCTATGATTGGGGACGAGGCCGCGGTACCGGTACACCAAACAGATTGCAAGCAACCCATGACTGAAGAAGCTAGCATCGCAATTGACTAGATCATTACCTAGCGCGGCATGTGCGCATCACAGCATCAGGCCACCCGGAATTTCCTAGCAATGCAAATCAGGCCTCAGAAAATCAGAATCGCGGTATTCTATCTCAGTACATGGTCAGAACTCAGAACCATAGTATGCAGAAACACGGCGCTCAGATTTAGCACAGCGACACGCATCACGCCGAGAAAGCTGGGGCGTACATGATAATATACACGCTAGCAGCATCTTATAGCTGAACCTGCTATAACTGGGGACAAGGCCGTCGAAAGTACCAGTACGGCAAACAGATTATACGCAGCAGACCAGGAGGAAACTACCAATGCAACAGAGTAGCGCTAATGTGTTGGAGTGTACCGTAATCATCCCACCGCCTGCGTGTGTCTCTCCAATATACTAGTAAGCAATTGGTCCTTTTTTTTCTGAACTAGCATATGTTCATTCAGGCGGCCGTGATTGTTTGAAAACGCAGACAGACGAGCAGGCCGAGAAAGCTGCGGCGTACAATACATGACCTACTACACGCTGTGAACAAGGAGCGTAGCTGAACCCGATGGTTGCGGACGAGGCCGCGGCGGTACCGGTACAGCGAACAGATTGCAGGCAGCCGAGGACTGAAGAGGGTCGCGTCGCAATTGACTAGATCATCGTCCACTAGTAGACGGCGCGGGACGGAATCGAAGCAGTCGAGATTCCGCCAGGCCCTCGCGGAAGGGGGGGCCCAGCCGGGACATGGCAGTAGCAGGAGAGCAGGCCCGTGGGGAGAGGAAGAGGGAGAGGGGGGTCGCTTACCCGTTGGAGGATTCGGGGTGGCGACGGGAGCGCCGGGGTGGAGAACCGGCGGCGAGGGATCAGCGCGGCGGAGGTGGAGTGGGAGGGGAGGGAAGGGAGGGGGAGGTGGCGTGGCGGAGGAGAGGGGAGAAGGAAGGAAGGAAGAGGGAGGGAGAGGGAGAGGGATGGAGACGGCGAGCCGGTGGTGGCTGGCTGGCTGGCTCGGGTAGGTAGGTAGGTGACTATGCGGCCCTGGGCCCGCGGGTCAGTGGGTCGGGGTGCCTATCCAAACCCAACAACGTGTTGGCGTAGGCGTTGGGCTTGGCTCGGTGGTGCCGTGCGTGCGAACAGATGCTTCCCGTAAGGTTTTTCTCATATAAATAAATATTTTTTTCTGGGATGGGATGACAGAAGAATCTGCACGGGCACGCCAGGGACTGTTGCATCCATCCCTCTTCCGTCCCGTTTCCTCAACCCTGGAGAGGGAGAGGAAGAGAAGGCACACTGACTGCAGCACGGTACTTCATTCTTGACAATCCACACGATCCACCCTCGTCAAACTCCAAGCACGGCCAACCACGAGTCGATGACACTGCATCGACACTAAGCACTTCTGTGTTGTCCAGCAGCGATCTCACCTGGTTGCTTTATTTATAAAGCGTGGCAAAAGACTATTTCGCGACTTTTACTCGTCACACATCACACATGGCCTAGGTTTTTCTTTCTTTTTGAAACTCGCGACTTTTACTCATCACACATCACCACTACAATCGGCTGAAAGGCTGTGTTCAAGAAAACCAGCAGGGTTGGCTATCCGAGACAGAGACTCATCTTGCGTACACACGCAAATTTTGCGCAGCTTGGTTAATTAGCTTCCCTTCGGGTAAAAACAATACTGTATAAAGATGAAAAATTACTACTAGCAACACTAATTTCCTCTAAGCTTGGAGATATAACAGCTTTCATAATCACCCCTGACACAAGTTGTACATGCACACATCATTTTTGCCAGAGATTATCGTAACCAAAGAAAGAGAAATGTGTAGAAATGAGTAGTAGAAAAACAACCAACCTGTCCCCAAAAACAAACAAAAGGAAACGAGAGAGATGATCGTAACGATTCAGGAAAGAAAGAGAATGTGCCCCTCTTTTTGCCTAGTAGCATTGCAGTCAGGGACAAGCTTCGACGATTCTTCCGTATTTTTATACTACTATTTTATCCCATTCATCATTATCTATTTATTGAGATCTTAGTTGGGAATAAAAAATGTAACTCTTTGGAATGGGAATAAGCAGAAGAATGATCGTTTATGACACACTCAGCGAAAAATGGTACGTATCATTTCCAACTAATCACTTAGGCCTTGTTTGGTACAAGAGTATTTGTGGGATTAGAGGGGATAATTCCTACTGAATACCAAATCCCCACTTGCTTTAAATAGTATGTTTGGTTCTAGAGTATTTGACTAATTCAATCCCTCCTAATCCCCACTAATCTCCAAATTTTAGTGTATTTTTCTCCAAATCCAATACACTACTCCTATCTAGTGGATTGGTGGGGATTGAGATTTTATGGGAATTAGAGATGTTTAGGTGTAGATGGGGGTTTCACCCAATCCTCTTGGAAATTATCCCCTCTAATCCCTACTAAGACACTAGTGCCAAACAAGGCCTTATGGGAAAAAAAGTACGGCCTCTAAATCCCCCCAATCATTTGTATGTTGTGTTGTAACAATACCAATATCGACTAACATTGTTTCTAGTTGACATCCTTTCGAATTCGTCGATACGAGAAGCAAATCATTGTGTGAGGAAATTGGGCCATATGTGCGAAGGCCCGGCCTGTCCTGGCCCGAAACCTCCCTTTTTTGCTGCTTCGGGCTGGCCTCGGGGCCAAAAGTTCAGATTTTGGGGGTTGACCCGACCTTAGCCGCCTGCACAGTGTAGTGTACGCACGTTCCCGGCCGGGTGAACCTAGCTAGCCAGTAGCCATGTCCTTGGTCAGCTGCACAACAGCTAGCAGACGATCGTACGCGGAAGCACAACCAACAATCCTCCCAATAATGAGCAGAGAGGACTGGCCAGAGAATATGCAGACTGGCGTCAGGCTGGCCATCGCCAAATGATCGAGTAGATTCCGTCAAAGACTCGCGCGCCTTAATTACCTTTTATATAAGCATGTACTAGTTCCTAACTCATAATATTGGTGGGTTGGTGAAGGCGACATTCACTCAGAGGTAGGCAGGCAGGCGGAGAGATCCAGGAGACAGGCCGGCCGGAGACCAGGAAGACGAAGGAGGAGGAGACTACTGCAGTCATGGTGCGCGGGAAGCTGGAGGTCCTGCTCGTCTCCGCCAAGGGCCTCGACGACTCCGATTTCTTCAGTACGTTCTTATTATGTCATCCAGTTTCTTCTTCCTCTTCCTGCTATCTCCTGTTCTTCTTCTTTTGAATCACAACGTGGGGTAGATAGATCACCATCACGCCGTCGCCGTCATCGCCTAAATTTTGAGGTAGATCCACGAGCGGTTGTTTGAGGTTTCTAACACCACAAGGGAGCACCAAAGAGGCTGGATTTCGCATCGATTTAATGACTGTCCGATCCCCCGAGAGATCATGCACGATTGATGGAGGATTACAGGGTTTTGATTGTCGAACAAAATCCAAATGGATCCGTCTAGTACCTAGTAGTAGTAGTACTGTGTCATCACTCTGTTCGTCGCATGCTAATGTGATGATGATGCTCGTGACACGTACGTCTCGATGGATCATCAGATAAGATGGACCCGTACGTGATCCTCACCTGGCGCAGCAACGAGCAGAAGAGCACCGTCGCGACAGGTAATTAAGAAATAAATCACTCTCGATCGATCTCATAGTCGCATCGCTCCTCGTATATCAGAGAGATCGTCTTAACAACTCTCTGCTTGAACTCGTGTAACAGGAGCAGGAGGCGAGCCTGAGTGGAACGAGACCTTCGTCTTCGCGGTCTCCGGCAGCGCCGACAACTCCCCACCACTCAGCGTCATGGACAGCGACGCCTTCTCGGCCGACGATCTCGTCGGAGAAGCAAGGCAAATTCCCAGAAACTACTCTCTCAGTGCCACTGCTTACTCTGAATATACGTATATGGTTCCTGCAGAAAGTTCAGAGCTAGCACGCATTACTTTCTCTGAGTTCTCGGATCCTGGTTCTGAACTCTGACACTGAACTTTGTCTTCAGCATCCCGCTGGAGGCGGTGCTCCTGGAAGTAGGCAGCCTGCCGCCGGCCGTGCACCGGGTCGTCAAGGACGAGGAGTACCGCGGGGAGATCAAGATCGCCCTCACCTTCACCCCATCTGAGGTAAAGTTTCATCTGCACTCGGCACATCTGTGTTGGGGATTTGATCGGTGGCTCGTCATTTGGGAATTGTATCCTCTTGTCCAGGAAAACGAGGAGGAGGAGGAGAGCTACGGCGGCTGGAACCAGTCCACCTGAAAAGTGAGAACGCCAGTCTGCTGCATCAGCAGCCAGCAAGTGGGGATGATCATTATGTTGTTCGTCATTACAATCAAGTTGCCAGAATCAGGGCCATGTATCCCGTGCGTGTGACGATTGCAGTTCAGTATACTGAGTAAAAGCTAGAGACATCCTACTTACGCAATTCATTGCACCACTCTGGTTCGCTAGTTTTTTTTTTCACGAGCCTTGCGTTTCGATTCATTGATAGAAAAAGAGAACTCTGTATAATATATACAAACAGCCGCTCAAGCGAGCTCACACCCCATACGAAGCAGCCCAAGACAGAGCTTCAGATCGATCGAGAAGGTTGGTCATGTTAGGTGACGCATTCTCGAAGACTATCGCGTTACGTTGCTTCCAAATCACCGTGTTGTCAACATGATGAGCGAGGACGTTCCCTTGCGCATGACGCGGGGTAGAAGATGAAGTAAGCAGCCACCGGTCCACGAAGTCCCTTTCTCTATCCGGTGGTGCGACTGTAGATCGGATCTAGGACAACACCTCGTGCCAGATAGCCCTGGAGAAGGGACAGTTTACCAGGAGGTGCGTCATGGTACTAGTACAAACTCGCTACTTAGAGACGTCAATTTCCCATAGGCCTCACACGGTTTCTCGTTCCGGCTCAAACGCATAGCTTTTAAGACCACACAACCTGAGCCGGTTTTTCTTTGTGCCTCTAAAATACGCGATCTCAGATTGTGCAAAAAGGAAAACGTCTCTAAGATCTACCTGCTAGAGATGGCCATTATTCAAGACCGCTTGCAAGAACTCCACAACCTCAGACGGTCCTTACTTTGGACCGTCTCCAATCGATAGGAGACCTGAGTTAGCTGTTATTATGAGCCACTTCTATAAGTTACAAACCTTAGACGGCTTCTTGTTTCATTCGTCTCTAATAAATTTCCTCTTTGAGACTGGTTCTTATAGAAGCCGCCTCTACAATCTGAGACGGACTTAACATACAACCGTCTCTTAGAGTTTCTGGGGGAGGGGGGGGGTCGGCCTTTTTTTCCGATTGTCTCTAGGTTCACTTCGCACAGATACGATATTTTTAAGCAACCGCCTTTAGTGATTCATACCTATATTAGGCAGCTTTTGACTACTGTTTATAGCGGCCATAATATCCGGATGGTTCGGAATAATTCGAAATGCAACTGGAATACAAATATTATATTTATTGTCAAGAGCAGTCTCAAGAACGACCCGTACCACAAATTTTGGAATATGTCACACAAATTAATTACACTACATACCACAAATCAATGTACTACACTAGCATTGACATAGCTAGCAAGACATGACAAGTATTATCAAGAACCCAGTATAGAGGGTTCACCGCGGAACTCTCGGTCGTCTTTCAGCACTTGTTGAGCAAGAAATTCATCAAGCTCCGCAAGGATCATTTTTAGCTTGGGCATCGATAGTACCGTCTCTTCAATTTGCGGACACTATATAAATTAAATCATGATCAAAACCGGTATCAATAATAAGAATATTTTAAATCATGATCAAAACCGTCTCTTCATTTCATGCTTATAGGTTCTAGCGCATAGCATCTAACAACACACCAGCTGAGCCAGTTTTTCTTTGCGGCTCTGAGATACGTGACCTCAGACGGTGGAAAAAGGAAAACACCTCTAAAATGTACGAGCTAGAGACGTCCAATATTTCTGACCGCTTGCAAGAACTCCTCAACCTCAAATGGCCTGTACTAGGGACCGTCTCCAATAGTGAGGCGACATGAGTCAGATTCTAGTAAAGACCGTCTCCAGAACTAGTGTGCCTCGAAGCGTATTTTTAAATTGACATAAACCATTTTAAATAGTAGCATGATAATTCGAACTCGATCATAGCTGACATGACACATAATTATGATTTAGCAGCTAGATAGAAAGATTAACTCAAGAACACACACACACATATAGCAGCTCGATCGCGGTAAACATTAGCCATTACATATATATATAGTTGGCGAAACCATACAAATTTAGCCATTACACATTATGGTAGTACATACAAAATGCATTACATAAATCAATCAACTAGCATAATTAGTATACTCTCTAAGAAACAAGCATTGCATTTATAATGCGCCACCCCGTGGAAGTTGCTGGACCAGAATATGCACCTCTCCATTATCTTTTTCATCAAAGAAAAAAGGATAATGCTATCCCGCTTTAGGTTAAAGCTTCGCACAACCTTCTCCCATCCAGTTCGTCAAGATTGCATTTGACCCAGATCCCATCTTCATCCTAACCATCTTTGGTTTTTGCTCTTCATTTGCCAAACATGGATATCAATAGGTTCATCAAGGAGATTCTTTAGGTATTTTCTTGTGAACTCAGCTCCAAATGCATGGGCAAGTATAGAGAATTGAAGAATTAGCATGCTTGTGATTACTAGAAGTATTTAAATATCACAGGGTAGCTTATTGTTGATAACATTATCAAGAATATATCATCTTACCATCTTGCACTTCTTTTCCACGACATATGAATATGGCAGCTTGTAGATGTAGTACTTGATTTCTGGTGAAAACTCGGGTTCACACCAGTCTAACAGGAAGTCTATATGAACTTCTTTCAGATACATGTCGTTTCCAAAAAGTCTATGGTTATCAAAATCAGTGTCCCACTTGTATTGAGACACTGATGCAATAAAAAATCAATGGCTGCCGTCTAAACGCATACAAAACAGATGACTGCAATTTTGATATTCTTTTGATACCTCTAAACTCAATTCTCTCGGTGGGATCTTCATCTGTGGAAATCAAAACCACCAAAGAAAAAGCAAAAACTGTCATCGCTAGATAGCGATATTGCATCGTCACTACAGGTTCCCATATGTTAAATAGATACATACAAAGAGCATCTTAATACAATCAAGATGCAAGCAGACTAATAAAGTGACAATTAAAATAGATAGAGAGAGACCAATTAAGTGACAACTAAATCTCTATTGCTAGAAGTGACAATTGCGGATTTTGAGATTTATACAAGGGGAAAAGAGTTGGGACAGTTGCAGGCCGGCTGGGTGAGGCTCTCCCGACTGCGTCGTCGGGTCTTTGCATCTCGGTAACCCTAAACCTTAAATTCGAGAAGCAAAATGGCAAATTCCATCGAAAAATTCCTCAATCGAAGATTCTGATTTAGGGTTTTGGGGGTTTGGTTTTCACGCATACCTACGTGAACGACGAAGGGGGTCCTCGGAGGCGGCGGTGGTGGAGAGGCAGAGGACCGGAGGCGGCGATGGTGGAGATGCAGGGGACCGGCGGCAGTGGACAGTGGTCTGGGCAGGCGGAGAAGAACAAAAGTGTCACATATCTGAAATGGTCGTCCAAATATTTTCAGATATTTGCCGCCAAGCACTAGCCTTAGACGCCTGTAAGTGGAAAACGTATCTAAGAACAGCCATTTTCCGAATATTTCATAATTTGCTGCCAAGAACTTCCCTGGCTAAGATGACCAGTAATATGAAAAAAGCTAATATTCAGAACTCCGGATATATTCGGAACTCCAGATTTTGATTATCCTAAAATTTGAGAATTATTCATAATTTAAAGGCAAAAAAGGTGTTTATACATGCTTGATAGAGGGAAATTGAGTCCCCTAAGACTAAGTGAAGTTCATAAACTGAAGAAAATAATTTGCGTAGTACAAACCTTGGATCTTTACCCTGAAAGGCATGACGACTAGTGTTCATGCGACTTGATGCAGAGCAATAAGGTGCAAGTGTTATGAATTTGACTAGTTCAAATGTGTAATTATGAAGCGAGACCATTTGGTTACTTAATTATAAATGTTTTACCAATATAATTTTTTTCATATACTCTTTGTAGGAAATCTCGTTGAGTGAATATTCGGACATCCGGATATATTCAGAACTCCATATTCTGTTAATCTTAAGAAAATATATGGCGTAGTCCTAAGGTGATGGTGTTTACACATGCTTGCTAGAGTCCTAAGAGCAAATGAGCTTCATACATCGAAGAGATTAAGAGAAAACAAGGTTCATGCGCTTGCTGCAGAGCAATACGGTGCATCTATTTTGAATTTGGCTAATTCATGAATGTTTTTTTACTAGTGTGCATGAGCATCACTAGTACATATTCACCAGTAATATAATTGAACACTTTAATTTTAAGAAACTCCATATATAAATTAATAGATTAATATATATATATATATATATAGACGAGCTAATAGTTTAACAACCACCACCAGAGTGAAATTGTCTTACGTGCAACCGCTTAATAATTAACTTATAGAAAATAAGCAGGGCAGCAGCAGGGAGACGCCTTAGCAGGGGCAACAGCAGCAGGAGGAGCATGCATAGCCTACTTCAGGGGAAACATGCCAGTCTTGACATATTCCCGAAGAAATTTGACGTAGGCTCCGTGCCGTGCCATGGTCTTCGCCTGGTGCCACCGGCCTAGGCCTTTGCCAACGTCCACCACGTGCTGGATCAAACTGTCGATATCCAAGTTGATGGCTTGCCATAGAATAGGCAAAACAGTCCCCCCTATGCTGGAAACGTATCTAACCACGCCGCAACTTCCTCGGCACGTATCGGCTCTTGTTGTCCCTGGAGTACTTGCTAGAGTCCACGTTATCAGAATCCTCCTGTAGATTTTTAAGAATATAACTTAGAACTCATACATATGATTGACAACATATATCTAAGACAATATTAAATTGATTGAATCAGAGTTATATGTAGAACAAAGTCTAGGGTCTCATAAGTTTCTTCAGGGATGACGTAAGCGAACCAAGTACCCATTGCACAACCTATTATTCTTGTACATTGCTCCGGGTTCGCTAACTCATCTCTAAAAAAATATGACAGCAATGTGTACTGCCTCTCTTTTGAGGCAAATTTCAATCATTGGCCACAATAAGATATAGCAGAAACAATTCAAAGGTCATATAATTCATATGAGAAGAAATCAGGGGCGTCATAATTTTTTTAGAGATGGAGTTGGCAAACCAAGTACACATTGCACAACCTATTGTTCTTGTATATTGCCCCGGGTTCGCTAACTCAACCCTGAAAAAATCTGACACTGTGTACTGCCTCTCTTTTGGGGCAAATTTCAATCATTGGCCACAATAAGATATATGGTAGAAAAAATTCAAAGATCATATAGTTCATATGAGAATAAATCAGGGGCGTCATAATTTTTTCAGAGATGGAGTTGGGGAACCAAAGTACCAACAGCACAACTTATATTGTTTGTGTATCTGTCTCGGGTTCACTAACCCATCCCTAAAAAAATGACACCAACAAATGTGTGTCACCCTGCAATCTTTTGGGGCAAATTTCAATCATCGCCCTCGGTGAGAAACTGAAATGTAATTCTTATTATACACTATGAATGCATGCAATAACAGTTCAGAGATCATATAGTTCATAAGAATGTAGAATAAATCTGGGGGCCTCATAAGAGTTTTTAGAGACGGAGTAAGCGAACCAAAGTACGAACAACACAACCTATATTGTTTGTGTACATTTCCTGAGGTTCATTTACCCATCCCTAAAAAAGGACACCAACATAATGTGTCACCCCTGTAATCTCTTAGGGCAAATATCAATCATCGGCCTTAGTGAGAAACTGAAATATAATTCTTATACACTATTAATGCATGCAATAATAATTTAAATATTATAGTTCATATGAATGTAAAATAAATCTAGGGGCCTCATATAGAAGTATCTTCAGAGACGGAGTCAGCGAACCAAAGTACCAGCACAACCTATATTGTATTTTTTTACATTGCCTCAGGTTCACTCACCTCTCCCTAAAAAAACGACACCAACAAAATGTGTGTCACCCGGCCCCTTCAAACTTTTGGGGCAAATTTCAATCATTGGCCTAATAATGAATGCAGAAATAGTTCAAAGATGATAGTTCATATGTGTAGAATAAATCTGGGGTCTCATAAGTTTTTAAGAGATGGTGTTACTGAACCAAAGTACCAATTGCACAACTTATATTATTGAACATTACCTCAGGTTCACTAACATCATCCCTAAAAATAATCTGACATCATATATATATATATATATATATATATATATATATATATGTGTGTGTGTGTGTGTGTGTGTGTGTGTGTATTCCCCTTGCACTCTTTTGGTGCAAAGTTGAATCATTGGCCTCAGTAACTTATGGCAGATAAGCAGATCTAATCAAATCTCCAAAACAATTGACCGTTCAGACCATATATATTCCCTATATCAAGAGCAAAAGAATCTATAGACGATTGATCAAATCCTACGTATGAATAGTAAAATATGCAGCTGCGACTAGAGAAGCTAGCGAACTAGTACCTCAGACTCCTCATTGGAGACCTCCTCCTCAAACTCGTCGTTCTCCGCAACTGCATCGAGGATTTCTTGGTGGAGGGTGGGGTCGTTGATGTAGAGCACCCGCCGGTTCCCTCCGCCTGCCTTTGCCTGCCCCTTACCTAGATCTGCCGCTGGCACTACGATGTTGTTAGCCACCTGCTACTCGATGGCGACGTAGATCACCGCTGGCTGCATGGAGCCAGAAGCCTCGCCTGCTCGACGATGAGAGGCGTGGGTGCCCGGAGCCGCCTCCGCCTGCTTGGCGATGACTAAGCCATGTGCTGCTGCGCCTCCAACTAGCTTCACCTCTGGCTTGTCTCCACGCGTACGCTTCATGACGCAACTAAGAGGAGGGAGGTGGTGCAAGCAAAGGAGCTTCAGCACGCGCGGAAGGTGCAGATTGGGATTTTGTGACTAGACGGATTGGGGAAAAATTACACGAGCTCATGGAAGAAGAAGGGAGAGCAGGTTTATATACATGGGACCATTTGTAGTCCTCGAGTGGACACGTGTGAGTGTGGACTCGTGTGGGTGGGGGATATCACGATATCCACTTTCTATTTTGCATTAACAACACGCATACGGTACCTCGGGAACATGCACGACGCTAGTTTTCGAGGAAGGCGACATAATGGTCCACCTCAGTAGAACCCCGAAGGCGTTTAATATTTCTGACCGGCTGCAGTTGAGTGATCTAGGGAGATGGACAATAATTGTCGTCGTCTTAGGTTCCATCTAGAGGCATTTTGTTTTAACAAGCGGTTGAGGGTGTAGTCATACTAGAGACGGTGAAGATTAAAAACCGTATGAGGTTAAAGTTAGAGGCGGTCAAAAAATTACGACTGCCTAAGGATGATGAACACAACCGGTGGATTGTATTTTTGGGGTAAACCGGTTCTAGGTACACTCTCTAAGTAGCGAGTATGTACTAGTGTCCTCCTAGGCCACGAGGAAATCAAAACCATCGCTCCTGCTATCATGATGGTGAAAGGTTTTAGTAGGTAAGCGACTGAATATTCCAAGTTGTTGCTTGCCCGGTGGCTTCTTTAAATTATCCACATAGTGCTTGTGCAACAATGCAATGTATTTGCCAAGCTTAGCCTCAACATTAGTAACATCACCATTTATTAGCTTTCCCCTAGGATTAAGAGACGTCTCGTGTATCTAGGCCTTCCCCACCTTACCGACTCCCTGAATGAATGAATGTATCTCCTCGGCGTCCATTTGACCGAGTTCCGCATCAGCAAGATTATCCGGCGACTGCTACTTGGTCTTCGCATTTTTTGTAGTCCATTATTTTTGGCCTTGCCCGTGGTAGATTTGGTTTTCACAGGAGCTGGAGGATTTCCTGTGGGCTTGGAAAGCGCATTTGAGCGCGTGAGCCTAGCTGGAGCTAGTGGCACCTCCTTCGTGGCCAAAATAGGTGTGGTGTCTTTAGCATTGTGCATAGTACTAGGGTCTTTTACGGTAGATGCAGGCACTAGTTCCTCTGCTATCTTCGAGGCTGTAGGGGGCACTTGTGACATCAACTCCTTATTCGTTGGACTAGTTGGCATGTCAACCCTGGTCTTGGTGTAGGGTTTGCAGCATAGAAAACAAAAAAATTCCTATGATGGGAATAACAAAGTACCAAGATCTATCTACTAGATACAAGCAATGGGTGGATATACATCCATAGAATACATACCCTCGAAGACTAAAAAGTGTTAATGAGGTTGTACTCGTGGATTATGTAGTCTAGCGCTTGCCGATCTCAAGATCGTGATGAAGTCCATCAGGTCCAGCCGGTCCAGCACCACCAAGTCTAGCACCGCAAAGCAGTGGTGCATCCGTGATCGCACACATGTTCGGATATCCCGACAACCTCCACGCCCTCGCTCCAGCGAAGAAGCGGAAGCAAAAAATCCTTCCAGAAAAAGCCACCGGGAACATTTATCTCGCTGATCCGAGACCATGGGGGAATTCTAAAGGGGGGAGAGAGATCCTTCGCGAGGAGGTGTGTTGTGAGAGGAGGAGAGGGGGGCCTTTTATAGGGAGAGGGGGGCACCCAAGGGGCATGGCGCCCAACCATGGTGGCTGCCCCCACCTCTTCCACATTCATGTGGGTGGAGCTCCCACTCAAAATGGAAAGCCTCCACTCACATAAACATGCCTCCACTCAAAAATCCACTCACATGCATTAAATTTCCACCAAATTTAATGCAAGCTCTCATTTAAATAAAACTCTTTTATTTATTCAGAATTTTATTAATTATTTTAATTAACAAATATTCACATAAAACCCTTGCTAGTATTCAATTTCACATGCAGAACCAGTTTCAGCAATTTCAACCGAAACAATTCTGGTGTCTAGTAAAATAAATTCCTGCGCTTTCTTTTTCTTTCTCTGGCATATTATTTATTCCGAATGGTGTCGGTATCCCTTAAGTGTGTCACCCTACGGCTCGCGAATAATGTATACATGATCAAGAACCCTCTTCAATCAATAATCAGCAGCGGGTCCTGGAGATCCATACTGACTCCCACACATTCAACGATGACTTCTGTGATCGTGTGAACCTTATACACATGTATCTCAATCCCTTTGTCTTGTGATATATTACATGTCTGAGATTCTATCATCGGTATCTCCATACCTAGTTTGATATCGTTACCGACATGCACTCTTTTCTCATTCCCATGATATAACATTCTAGTGATCAAATCACTTGCTTGCTGATGCGCTCTGATCACTGTAGAGCTTCGTTGGGAGACCCCAAGAGGAAGGTATGATGAGCACAACAGCAAGTCTTCCCTTAGAAAGAAACGAAGGTTATCGATCTAGTAGGAGGAATGAAACGACTCAAAGGTGTTGCTAGAAACTTGGAAACCTGCACAACACAAACTCAAGACTTTGCCCCAACGAACAGTGAGGTTGTCAATCTCACCGGTTTGCTGAAAACAAAGGATTAACTATATGGTGTGGAAGGTAATAATGGTTTGAAGAAAGTAAACAGTAACAGAGGATGAAATATCAATGGTAAAGATTGGACCGGGGTCCACAGTTCACTAGAGGTGTTCTCCTTAAGATAAATACATAACATGCTCCGTAACAAATTACAACGGGGCAATTGACAGGACAAAGCAAGGCATAACAATGCAATACTAGACATTCATGATCCTATGAGATTTTATTGGGCAATACAACAAGATACATAGACCTCCATCCAACTGCATCTATGACTAGTAATCCACCTTCAGGTTATCATCCGAACCCCCTCCAGTATTAAGTTGCAAGCAACGGATAACTGCTTTAAGCAAAGTGTGTAAGGTAAACAATCCACTTGTTCCATGAACAAGAGATCGTTGTTTTATCCCTAGTAGCAACACCATATCTACAACCTTAGAGATTTCTGTCACTTCCCCAGATTAAATAGAGGCATGAACCCACTATTGAGCATAAATACTCCCTCTTGGAGTCACTAACATCTACTTGGCCAAGATAGCTACTAGAAACGGAGAGCATGCAAGATCACAAACAACACAGACATGATAGAATCAATAAGATAGAACCATTAATCAATCTGACATAGTAATCCCAATATCCATCGGATGCCCGCAAACACAACATGCATGATTACAAATAGATGATCTTGATCATGAACGGAGATCACAAGATCTAAACATGGTAGCACACAGGAGGAGAAACAACCATCTAGCTACTACATGGACCCGTAGTCCAAGGTGGAACTACTCACGCTTTATACCGGAGGCTGTCATGATGATGAAGAAGGCCTCCGGGACAATCTCCCTCCTGTAGGGTGCCGGGAAGAGCTTCAGATCCCCCCGATCTAGGGACAATGGTGGCGGCGGCTATAGACTGTTTTGTGGAAGAGTGATCGGGTCCTTAGGGTTTTGGTATTGGGGGTTTCTTATAGGCGAAGAGGCGAGGCAGGGGCACCCAGGGTGGCCGCACCCCCGAGGCGCGGGCCAGGCCTGGCCGCACGGCCAGGGGTGTGCCCCCCTGGTGGCTCTCCTCCGTCTCGTACTCTGGCTCCGTGTTCCCCACGGTAAAATATTGACTTTGGCTTTTGTCCCGTCCAATTCCGAGAATATTGATTTTCTGCCTTTTCTAGAACCAAAAACAGAAGAAAACAGGCAACTGGCACTTTGGCATCTTGTTAATAGTTTAGTCCCAGAAAACATATAAAAATACCTCAAAGTGTAGACAAATTAAAGCAAAGTAGATACTAAACAAGCATGGAACATAAAAAATTATAGATATGTTTATGACGTATCAAGCATCCCCAAGCTTAAGTCCTGCTCGTCCTCGAGTAGGTAAGTGATAAAAAGAATAATTTTTGAGGTGACACGCACCATCAAAATCAAGATCAAACCATTTGCAAGCATTGAAAACTGGGATGAAAGTACTCTAAACATGAGCATGAAAGAAGAAGTTCTAACAATAAGACAAAGTAACTATGCATGCAACATGAAAGGTTACAGACAAAGATTCATGAATAACAATGTATTGAAATACGTTTGTTTGTTTCACATATAGAAAACATGGCATAGTGGCATTCAGCTTGTCCCTCATGGAGTAGCAAATAAATGCATACACCTTCAAAGTTCATAATAGTAACTAGATACAAATAGTTCATGAGCAAGCAATATCAACAATATGAATCAATCAATAAGTTTTGGGATGATGCACATAGAACTAAGAATGGCAACTATGCTCTCTTAATTGGTGCCTAACGATAGAACATGGAGACTCAATATAATGGTGGAAGAAAGGCCCTTCATAAAAGTGAAGCAGGGATTTCAAGTCTCATAAAGAGCTTCCAAAAATTATGGTACTTGTTAGCTTTCAACTCTCATTGCCCCTATCATAAGTATCTTGAAGTGATTAAGGTTAAAGTGAACAAACTATGGAGTATATGCTTGACAAAGTATAAGTTGGCAATCTCATGTCCCTTGAATACGAGGGCCGCTCCTCATGCTACTCAAGTTTAGTTACCGGTAAGTTCTTGTCATAGTAAGTACATGTGTATCATACAGAACAACCAACGGGGTACCCCTTGCACATGATACATGAGCTATCCCATAATCAAAATGACAAGGCAAGCAGACAATGAGCATCTCAGCAAACTTCTTATTTACCATGGGAAAATGGTGTTTTTTCTCTCTTTCCTCTTTTCTCATTTTTTTCTTTTTCTCAATCTCTATTTCTTTTTTATAAGAAGATTGCTTCATAGATTGCTCACTATGGTGATGTTGCAGGTTTCCACCATGATTAGGCATGGCTTATGCTAGCGTCCCAGGCATTTTTCTAACACACATACATAACTCCATGGACTTACAAGCTCCCCTTTCATTTCACACCGACGGCATCCATAAACAAAAGAGCATGATATCAACTAGGTACAATGTACAAGTGCAATGTTGAAAGCCTTCCCCATGACAGCATGGTTCTGCTAATTCCAACGTATAAGTGCAAGAATATACAACATAGATGACACAATGGTTCAAGTTTATTAGGGGCAAGAAAAATAAAGTGTGCCATCAAGTTTGTGAGAGCTTTAATCACTAAGTTTTCACATAACAAAGTGATTTTTTAATTGGAAGGTAGATAAAACAAGAATATACTTGGAATGGTGTAACACACCATGCATAGGAATTTATAGTGGACTCTTTGGAATAACTTGGTTTCTTGGGAGTTGGATGCATGAGTAGAGCTTACTCATAAAAGTGGAGGCTAGCAAAAGACTAGGAGGGACCAACTAAGAGAGCAATAATGGCCATAATCATGCAGAGCGACATAACATTACTAATCAATGCATAACGTGGTACGACAAGTCAAAAATAAATGATCATAGAGGCTATGGTGACTGGTTCATAGTCATAACATGGTGTGAGCATGTGCCAAGTCAACCCAAACAAAGCATCAAAGGAGAATACCACAATACTATGATTTTGTATGCTAAAACAACACATGATTCTTTCAAGGCACATTAAGCAATCATAATTGTTTGGAACAAGTCATGCTACAGAAATAATCATTAAGCATAAGGTCAAAACAACATCTAGCATGACATGCTAAAGTCTAAGTCATAGTCAAAGCAAGCTCCTCTTGTACTACTAAGCAAGAACTTCCTACTCCTTTCCAACACCAATCAACTTATTTGAAACAACGGGGCGAGAACAGGGGTCCAAACTACTTTATTCAAGCAAACTAAGAAAACAAAAACCAAAAACGAAAACTAAGACGCTCCAAGAACAACACAACTGTGCATGAAACAATAAAAACGAAGTGTCTAGAAAGACATGAGATTTTTATTGATGAAGAAGGGGATGCATTGGGCATCCCCAATCTTTGACGCTTGTACCTCTTGAATATTTCTTGGGGTGACACGGGGTGGCATCCCCAAGCTTGAGCTTTTGTCCATTCTTCATCTCATTACATCATTCTTCCTCTACACCTACAATTTTCCTTCATACAAAACTTCACACAATCTTCATTAGCAACATTAGTGTATTCAAAAGATAATAGACTTTTGGGGTTTAGTTTCAAAACAGAAAAACTTTAAATAAATACAAAAGCTACTGTAACAATTCCCTTAAAAAGCTCAATTTCCCAAAAAGAATCCAAAAAGGAATCAATAAGAAGCAAATGCAAATAATGGCAGAAATCTGTCAAAACAGACCAGCAGGTAGAAACCGATTTTATAGAAGACCTTCTGTTGCTCAAATCACAAAGTGTTGAACTAATGAAAGTTAGCTAACAACCTGGAGGATGTATTCAGAAAATTACAGATTAGTCCGACTTACAGAGATTTTACACAAATTTTTACAGTGGAGCACAAAAATCTATTTCGGGACAGCAACTCCCCAAATCTTACTTCCCTCTCATTAGAGGTTATTATTGGCACAAAAAGCAAAGGAAAAGGATAAGGAGCGGTTATTACAGAAGTAATAACTTCCAAGACTCAAGAAAACTTTTGGGTTATCTTCCAAGAAGTACTTTTCTTTAATAACGCCTTTAAGTTAGGCACAAGAAGCAAGAATCAAGTATTTTCAAATGAATAAGCATCAACATCAAACCTTGATTTCAAAGGAGGAGCAAAAGGCAACTTCTCTCTCCTCATAGGGAAGTTTTCATTACCTTTCTTGAATGGAAATTAATATTTAATGGTGCCTTCTTTCATATCAATGATGGCACCGATAGTTCTAAGAAAAGGTCTTCCCAAAGTAATAGGACAAGAAGCATTGTAATCAATATCCAAAACATAGAAATTAACAGAGTCATAAGCATTGTTAACCATAATAGTAACATCATTAACACTCCCCATGAGTTTATTTTTAGCATTATAATTAAGTGGGACATCCAAATAGCAATCTTCCAAAGGTGTCAAATCAAGAATTTCATAAATCTTTCTAGGCATAATAGAGACACTAGAACCAAGGTCACATGAAGCTTTGAGATCAAAGTCATTCACTCGCAAATTAATGATAGGTTCCCAACTATCTTCTACTTTCCTAGGACTAGGGGCTTTGTGTTTCAACTTTTCTTCCTTAATTTTAATGAGAGCATCTGTAATGTGTTTGGTGAAAGCCACATTCATATCACTAGCATCAGGACTTCTAGCAAGCTTTTGTAGGAACATAATCACTT
Organism: Avena sativa; assembly: GCA_916181665.1. Taxonomy (NCBI): domain Eukaryota; kingdom Viridiplantae; phylum Streptophyta; class Magnoliopsida; order Poales; family Poaceae; genus Avena; species Avena sativa. Next base: position 441,604,307 of record OV702284.1, read on the forward strand.
CAGAGATATTGCAACCATCAAGATCAAAATCAAACTTAGCATCACTGGTAGTATATTCATTGGGTTAAGGCATTGTGGTAGGAGGAATAGGGACTTCTTGTGGTTTGGTGGCATCCATATTGGTGGTGGTAATAGTACAAACACTATTGTTTCTAGCAATTTCAGCTTCTCTTTCCCACTTAGCATGTAGTTGAGCTAACAGTCTAACATTTTCATCAATAGTAACTTGTATGGCATGAGTAGAAGCAAAGGTACTTTCCAAGGTTTCAGGTTTAGCAGCCATTTTATTAATCAAAGAGGACTGTGCTTCAGACAAGGAGGAAATATTTTTCTCAACATTCAAAAGCTTTTCCTCCACAGTTTTGTTGAAAGTGGTTTGTTTACTAATAAAGTTTTTGAGCATGACTTCAAGTTCAGAGGGAGCACTTCTAGTATTTTTGTAGGAGTTTCCAAAGGTACTGCCGTTATTAGGAGGATAAGGCCTATAATTGTTGTTACTACCAAAATTATCCCTATAGGCATTGTTGCTGAAATTGTTGTTTCTAATGAAGTTCACATCAACTTGCTCTTCTTGAGCAACTAAAGAGGCTAAGGGAACATTATTTGGATCAATATGAGCTTTTCCATTAACAAGCATAGCCATGATAACATCAATCTTATCACTCAAAGAAGAGGTTTCTTTAACATAATTTACCTTCTTACCATGTGGAGATCTCTCAGTGTGCCATTCAGAATAATTAACCATCATATTATCAAGGAGCTTTGTTGCAGCACCCAAGGTAATGGTCATAAAGGTACCTCCAGCATCTGAATCCAACAAGTTTCTTGAGGAGAAGTTTAAACCTGCATAAAAGGTCTGGATAATCATCCAAGCAGTCAGTCCATGAGTGGGACAATTCTTTACCAAAGATTTCATTCTTTCCCAAGCTTGAGCAACATGTTCATTATCAAGTTGTTTAAATTTCATTATTTCACTTCTCATAGATATAATCTTAGCAGGAGGATAGTATTTTCCAATAAAAGCATATTTGCACTTAATCCAGGAATCAATACTATTTCTAGACAAGGATAGCAACCATTCTTTAGATTTTACTCTTAAGGATAAAGGAAACAACTTGAGCTTAATAATATCTCCATATACATCCTTATATTTTTGCATCTCACAAAGTTCAACAAAGTTATTGAGGTGGGCAGCAACATCATCAGAACTAGCACTAGAAAATTGCTCTTTCATCACAAGATTCAACAAAGCAGGCTTAATTTCATAAAAGGTAGCATCAAGAGCAGGTGGAGCAATAGGTGTACTTGGGAAATCATTGTTGTTTGTGCCAGTGAAGTCACACAACTTGGTATTCTCAGCAGAGTTCATTTTTGCAAAGGTGGAGCAAACCAATAGCAGCAGCAACTAGAGAAGAAACTATTTTTTTTGGAGTTTTTTGATAAAAAGAGGCAAATAGAACCAAGCAAAAGAAACTAAGCAAAACAAAAACAAAGTAAAGAGAAAGGATGTGAAGGACTCCCCTTGTGAAGCCGTCCTTAGCCTCCCCGGCAACAGCGCCAGAAAACAGCTTGATGCGCTCAGATCACTGTAGAGCTTCGTTGGGAGACCCCAAGAGGAAGGTATGATGAGCACAACAACAAGTCTTCCCTCAGAAAGAAACCAAGGTTATCGAACCAGTAGGAGGAAGGAAACGACTCAAAGGTGTTTCTAGAAACTTGGAATCCTGCACAACACAAACTCAAGACTTTGCACCAACAAACAGTGAGGTTGTCAATCTCATCGGTTTGCTGAAAACAAAGGATTAACTGTATGGTGTGGAAGGTAATAATAGTTTGCAGAAAGTAAACAGTAATAGAGGATAAAATATCAATGGTAAAGATTGGACTAGGGTCAACATTTCACTAGAGGTGTTCTCCTTAAGATAAATACATAACATGCTAGGTAAACAAATTACAGTGGGGCAATTGACAGGACAGAGCAAGGCATAACAATGCAATACTAGACATTCATGATCCTATGAGATTTGATTGGGCAATACAACAAGATACATAGACCGCCATCCAACTGCATCTATGACTAGTAATCCACCTTTAGGTTATCATCCGAACCCCCTCTACTATTAAGTTGCAAGCAACGGATAACTGCTTTAAGCAAAGCGTGTAAGGTAAACAATCCACTTGTTCCATGAACAAGAGATCATTGTTTTCTCCCTAGTAGCAACAACACATCTACAACCTTAGAGATTTCTGTCACTTCCCCAGATTAAATAGAGGCATGAACCCACTATCGAGCATAAATACTCCCTCTTGGAGTCACTAGCATCTACTTGGCCAATATAGCTACTAGAAACGGAGAGCAAGATCAAAAACAACACAGACATGATATAATCAATAAGATAGAACCATTAATCAATCTGACATAGTAATCTCAATATCCTTCGAATCCCCGCAAACACAACATGCATGATTACAAATAGATGATCTTGATCATGAACGGAGCTCACAAGATCTAAACATGGTAGCACAAAGGAGGAGAAACAACCATCTAGCTACTACATGGACCCGTAGTCCAAGGTGGAACTACTCATGCTTCATACCGGAGCCTGGCATGATGATGAAGAAGGCCTCCGGGATGATCTCCCCTCCGGCAGGGTGCTAGGAAGAGCTTCGGATCCCCCCGATCTAGGGATGATGGTGGCGGCGGCTATAGACTGAACATTGATCGGGTCCTTAGGGTTTTGGTATTGGGGGATTCTTATAGGCGAAGAGGCGAGGCAGGGGGCACCCGGGGTGGCCGCACCCCAGGCGCGGGCCAGGCCTGGCCATGCGGCCAGGGGGTGTGGCCCCTTGGTGGCCCTCCTCCGTCTCGTACTCCAATTCCGTGTTCCCCACGGTAAAATATTGACTTTGGCTTTTGTCCCATCCAATTTTGAGAATATTGATTTTCTGACTTTTCTGGAACCAAAAACAGAAGAAAACATGCAACTGGCACTATGACATCTTGTTAATAGGTTAGTCCCAGAAAATATATAAAATACCTCAAAGTGTAGACAAAGAAAAGCAAAGTAGATACTAAACAAGCATGGAACATCAAAAATTATAGATACTTTTATGACGTATTACTTGCAAGCTAACTAATGTGATATCACCGAGAGGGCCCAGAGTATATCTATCTGTCATAGGGATGGACAAATTCCACCCTTGATCCATGAGCCTCAACATAACACCTTCGTAGTACTGAACCCACCTTTATAGTCACCCTGTTACGGTGTGACGTTTTATGTTATTAAGATACTCTTCCGGTTTTAGTGATTGATATGATCTCATGGTCTAAGGGCTATGATTACTTCATATGATGTTATAGCAATAAACACAATAACTTTGATCGTAATGCTATACTTCGCAAGAATGTTCATCACATCATTCCAACAATGTTGTGACCTCATTATTAACAACATCCAATGTCCATGATCAGGAAACCTTTGATCATCTTGTTAATCAACGAGCTAGTTTATAAGAGAGGCATAACTAGGAACTTTCTATTTGTTTATTAAACACACATGTATTAACGGTTCCGTATTAATACAATTATAGCATGCAAAATAAACATTTATCATAAACAAGGAATAAGATAATAACCACTTTATTATTGCCTCTCGGGCATATTCCCTTCAGTCTCCCACTTTCACTAGAGTCAATAATATAGTTTGAATAATCTTTGAGTATTGAACACCTATGGATTTCTGGTGTTCCATATACGCGCTTGCAAGTGGTTAACATAATCTATGGATCTGACGCTTTCAGGTCCGCGTGTATTTTCATGTCTTTGCGTCTTCACGCATCACTCATTCTCTAATGAAATGGCATTGTATAAATTTGGTCTTTTTGTGAGACCTTTAGTTCCTTGGGGTTAAATCATGTTGATACTATTGTCCTACAATATATCTTTAGTGTTAGCCCATTGTGAACCACACCTTAGTTTGATAACAAACTACTTGACACACATGCCCTCCTTTGCTGCTACTATAGCAAGCATATACTTAGCCTTTTGTTGTAGTATCTGTCACAATGTCTTAACTTTGGAATTCATCCAAATCCATCATGGAAACTTGATTCCATTACATTGTGCCACCCATAGTTTAAATTGAGATAAACTTAATTTGTATTTTGTGACAGAACTAGTGTCATTTTACAATGAACTATTTGTCTCTTATACAAATATAATATATTCTTAATTCTTCCAAAAGATTATAAGAATATCCTTACTATCTTCCAATGATCATTTTATGATTCATTCTGGTATATGCTCATAACTTTTAGAGCATAGGACATATCTGGATGTGTACATATCACGGTACAATTGATCAAAACATTCTTGTGATTACACTCTTGAATCTTGTTTCACTTATCCAGTGTCGATACACTTGAATCTTGATTCAATTCTTTTCCATGCGACAAGAACCTTTTCTCATCGTTTTCATATTGGACTCTCTCAATATCTCATATATGTATGTTTGGCACAACCATATTAGTGTCACAGTCTATCCATATAGATATTCATGCTAAATATTCGGGTTTTGCCTAAGTCTTTCATCGAAATGAAATTCTTAACCTTTGTGAATAAAAGATACATAATTTCCAATCAACAAGATATCCTCCACATAATGTATTAAAAATATGTCTCAGCGCTTCCACTTAATTTTTTGCAAATGCAAGCATCTTCATCGTCTCCTGATGAAATTAAACTTCTTTAACAGTTTTATCACGGTGAAGATTCTAACTCCGCGATTCTTACTTCAACCATTGAAGTTTGCATGCCCTTTTTAGCATCCTTTGAACTAACAAAACCTTTTGAACCGTGTCGTGTACACGTCCTAGGTAACCATTCTATTAGAAGAACTTTGTTTTGTTTGTTCAACTACCATATACCAAATTATATGTAGTGGTTGCTACATTAATCCGTCCAGACTAAATATCGCCATGAAAGATCAAATCTTGTCATAGTCAACACCTTGAACATTGTCGTAAAAAACTTTACCAACATGTCGACTATTTTATAGATGTGAAACATCCATGTCTGTTTATTTATAGATCCAAATACGACCGATAGGTTTTTACACCTTTCCAGAGGGTCTTCCAAGTTCAAAAAAACTTGATTTCTCGTGTATGGAACTATCACGGATTTTATGGCTTCGAGCCATTTGACAGAGTCAGGGCCCATCATTGCTTCTTTGCATGTAGTCGGTTCATCATTGTCAAACAACAATGGTTTACTCTCAAATCTTAGCATTTGTGTCACATCCCAAAATTTTCCAAATTTTGAAATGTGAAAAATAAATGAACAAAATAAACAATTGTTGAATTTTAGGGTGAAAAGAAACTTTTTTGCTTCTAAATGGAAACATCAAAACCTTACTTGAACAAAAAATAATAATTTTGAATGAGAAAGTTACAAACAAGTTTTCAAGAAATTTAAATGCATTTCATGCATCATCATCATTAAGCACTTGCATTTTAAACTTCTGGAAAATTGATGAACCTAAACACTAATAAGAGAAATCACCATCAAGTTCAATAGAGGACTATGGCGATGTTCCATATAAAAATTTAGCAACATAATTCCTAAATAATCAGTAATGGTAAACAACAATATTACAAAACCATGGGAATTGTTTTCACGTTATTTGGAGCCATGGATAAAAACTTATGATTTATATAAGATAAAAGAAAGTATTCCAAAGTCAATAAAGCTCATAGCTATAATCAATACTTAATTGCAAACAAATTATTTCTAAAGGATATATAAAAATAAATAATTATTAAAAAGAGCTATATAAATTGGAATCGCCCTTTTTGAAGCTATAAATCAAAACATATGATTTACCTAAGATAGATAAAGAAATAAGAAATACTGCAAAGTCAATTTAAGCCCATAGATAAAATCCATATTTACATGGACCAAAATTACACTTAAATAATATATAATTATACGTTATTATTAAGTAAAACTGCAGGAATTGATCTGGACCTTTTTGGAGCTCTAAATCAAAAGATAGAAAATAAACAAGAATTAAGAAAATATACAGTATAGACCTACATGCCATGTTCAATTTCTAAATGAATTATACTTTATAAAAAATATATTACAAATACTCTAATTAGAATAAAATATCAACTTATATTTTATATAAAATTGTCTAAAAATATTTGATAAAATTTTAAATCAAATTGAAGAGACAAATTAAAAGTTAGAAAAGAAAATAGAAAAAGAAAAAAACAAACGAATTAAAAAAAACGAAAACCTACTTACTGGGCCGACCCAACCTGGCCCATCAAGATAGATCGTCCCTTCTTCTTCGTGGTGCTTCAGGTACATAACACGAGTGTTGCTCCCATGGCCAATGTACTCTTCCCCTCTCTCTCTAGGTCATTCAAGACCACGAAATGGCTCGACTTAAACATGAAACTTATTACAAATTCAATGGGGTATCCGTTCAGGCCATTAGTTTCTCACTTTAGTGTCTTAATCTTTTAAATCAATACCGTGAACCGAATGTCATATGGTGGCATACACCCTCCGATCTCCCTCCCTAGTGCATATCAAGACGAACCGAGAGAACCAACGCGTACCTCTAGTCCTCCTCCTTCACTTTCGTTTCTAAACTTTCTCGAGAGGAGCTCTGTAGATCACATACCGACCATGCCAAGATCAGCCTAATCTAGGAGTTCATCGTCAGATCTTGTCGTCCACGGTGAGTCCCTCGTCGATTCCTTCTACCATAAGACTAGTCTTGATGTTGTCTACCTCCAGGATATGATTTTGCACCTTCTCGTTGCAGTTCGTCGCGCGGCCCGACGCTATCGTTGCTCCAGCGGTAGATTATTGTCACCGTTAGGGACAGACAACCTCTCAACCACATACAGTAGCACCGCTCGACGTCCTCTACGCCGTCCACATCTTTTTCTACTCCGGATACGTCCCTAGCGACGGGAACGGCAACGCCAAGCCCGTGCCCGCAAATCCGGCGAACTTCTCCGGCGAGCTTTTCCGGTGAGCCATCCTGAACCATTAGATCTTCATCTAAAGGTCATCATAGATCACTTAAACAAAGGGGTATCCTCCAATTAGAATCTGCCAAGTGTCATATCTATTCCTATTTTCGGATTTTTAGACATAAGAACATAGAAACTTGTAAAAATCATATCTTTAGTTCTGTATATCCAAATTTAGCAAATAATATGTCTATGGATTCACAAAAACGAGTAGAACACAGTGGAGCCATAATTCGGTATTTTTGAGTCTGTTAAAATCACGTTTTATACAGAACCATTTGTGGAGTATTTTGAGTATAAAAAATGTTGTGTAAATTATTTTTAAGTGAATCCTTTTGCAAATGGTTGTAAATTAAACCCTCTGTACAGTAAGACCAAAATATAATTTTATGCTAATATAAATAATACCATGGCAATTATTTAGTGAGAATGACATTTCCAAGTATTAGAAAATATTGCTAATTGCTACAATTGCACAAATGATTGCATTTGTAATATTGAAAATATAAAATGTTCAGAAATCACTTAGTAATGTTCAGAACATTGTTATAGCAATTTTTAAAATAAGAATTGTCATCTTTCATGTTTGCATACTTTGCATGATTTTTGTATTGTCATTAGTATTGATCTTGTGATTGTTTTGGTTGTTTTGCTTGTTAGATTGTGTTGATTGTCAAGTGTGTTATTGCGAAGAGTGTACCAACACCACCAACTACTAAGGCAAGTGACACTATCATCCATGTCCTACTATTTTCATTACACTTAGTGGGTTTTTGTAGTATGCATGATAGGACTACTATATTTCTATGCTATGCTATATCCTATTAGGATATCCTTATATCTTCCTTAGTGAAAACATTGTAGTTGTAGTATGCTTAGCCCTGTTATATATTTGGGGATGGGATATATGATATGATTATATGAAATGTTGGAAAAATATATGTTTTATATAATAAAACAAGTACTCAATGAACCACCTGGGTGGAAAGAGGATACTCCATTTTGGACAAGGTGGCAACAAAGGGAACCATGTGTATATGACTATCTTTTTGTATGTGCACTAGAAGAAAACCACCCAGGGACTTAGAGATAGAACATGTTTCTCGTACAGTGGCTTCCGTGTACAGCCACATGCTAAATGGGCTCTGGCTTAGTCAACTACATAGTGAAAGGCCCATGCATTGGCATCTTCAGGTTAACTAGAATTGTGTATGGGAAATTTATCCCTACATTGGTGCCTGGTAGACAAGCTAGCATTGTGTTTTGGGAGGACTTCTATGGAAAGACTTTGTCACATTCTCGATCTGCCGGTACTCCATTTTGGTGAGTACTTATCCAGCGGCCACTGGTGGCGTCAAGACGAGATTGTGTCATGTGGGTAAAGTGTACAACTTCTGCAGAAGATCAAAATTCTAAGTACTTAGCCGTGTCCCCGGTTACGGACAACTCTGAGCAACTAAGGCCTGAAGCTATGGAAAATCTCGACATTCCAATTTCTCAAAGTAAAACTTGATGGTGTCAACAAGGGATTAGAAGCACTTGGAGTTTTCCAAGGAGTTCAGAAAGATTTGTCAAAAGATCAAAACTATTTTGAAAAGATAGGATAAAACTATATTGCTTTCTGCAAATGAGCCTAAACCCTACTTAGCCAAATATGCATGTAAGTATATAATCCACTTATTTCTACATAGTAGTGAAACTTGCCAATACAATTCAAATGTATTGACCCTAGTGGCTGCAACTTATTATGTTGTAGGTTTGTTTGATGTTAGTGAAGTGTGTTGAATAGGATTACAAGTCTACAACCAACATGATTGCCTGTGGCACTTTGAAGATGAAGGACTCCATGCTATATAGATGTTCTGCTGCATTGTAATGTGATATCCAAATTAGCTATGTAAGATGTAATGAATTATTTTATTCCTGGTTATAAAGTTGTATTATGACCTTTGTTTCTTGATATTACATCTTAACTGTGGATGCTAGCTATTGATCCAGGGACTAGCATTGTAAACACAGGGATCTCTACCTTATTAAAGGTTGGGACCTCTACAGATGGTATCAGAGCACTGTGTTTCCTGTAGAATTGTAACCCTAGGATTGGACAAAACCCCTTAGAAAAATAGGAGTTGTATTTGTTCCAAAATTTATTTACAAACAATCTTGTAAACTCTTTCCTCAACTATTTTGATTTTGATTCTACATCTCTTCTATTTCAAACTTGATGGACAAAGCCTACCCCATGGCCAAAGACTTCACCATGTGCAAAGGACTTCATCAACTCTAATGACTTCAATGTCTTCAAGTGATTTCAACCTTATTCTCAACAAGGACTTCAACCTTGGATATCTCTAAGGACTACAAGTGAAAACCAAAAGACATTAGATTGCCTACCAAAAGACATTGGTATCAATTTAGAGTATGGATCATATTGACCTATGAGGTATGACTATACTAAGTTAATTATTTCAAGAAAACCTGTTGTTTCCTTCAACTCATGAGTTAAGCTCATAAGTTGTTAAGTGAATAGTTGCTTGTTGATTGTTTGATTGTTTGATTAAACTTGGTTCATTTGAGTTGTGTGTTAGAACTTCCTTAGGTCTATCTGTCATTACTTATCCCTATCAAACCAACAGATGCCTCCCCGTCGTGCCAACCCCAACCAAAACAACAACATCACTCCTGAGATGCAGCAGATGATGACAGCTCAGACTCAACTGATGCAGGAGATGACCACATTCATACAGAATCAGAACAACAACAACAACAACAACAATCAGAATAATCCTCCAGCACTTGACATGCTCACCAAGTTTCTGAAACTTAGGCCTGCAAGGTTCTCTGGAACAACTGGTCCAATGGAAGCCAATGACTGGTTACGTTCAGTGAACAAAGACTTAATGACTGTTGGCTGCACTGACGAGGAAAAAGTTAGGTTTGCAGCATTTCTACTTGAAGGACCAGCAACAACATGGTGGGACAACTTTCAGATCATCTCATCTGGAGTGATGAGCTTGAAGAAAAAGGAGTTTCACAATCTGAAACAGCGTCACCTCAGTGTGGCTGAGTATATTGAAGAATTCAACAATCTGGCACGCTATGCACTGGATGAAGTTGATACAGATGCTAAGAGAAAGGAGAAATTCCTTGAAGGACTTAATGATGAGTTGAACCTGCAGCTATCTGTTGCCTATGTCCCAACTTATCAATCACTATGTGACAAAGCCACTATATTGGAAAACAAGATGAATCAAGTTGAGAGTAGAAAGAGGAAGCATAAAATCAAGTATCACTCAGGATCATCACAAAAGAAGCGTTCATTCAAAAAGAGCAATGAAGATTCTGAATCACATCAGTATCACCACAACAACAATGGAAGTGATAATAATAGAAATGATACTGACAATGGAGATGACCTTGGTCAGAACCAACATGACAATTCCAGGAAGAAATATATTAGCCAATTGCAGTGCTATAATTGCAAGGAACTTGGACACTATGCATCAGACTGTCTTGAGAAGAAAAAGAAAAAGGATGCTAGAAGATCCAATGGAAATGACTCCAATGTGACCCAGAAAGAACATGTGAACCACATTGACATGGATGGGAACTTTGAAGAGATAGAAGAAGTGGATGTCAGGAATTAGTTAACTCAGTTGAGTCAAATAAGGATTCCTTGTTTGGATATCAAGTATTGAACTCATGGTCAAGTGAACCATCAATGTAACCCTATGATACTTTCTTTTAAGGGTGGTAGTATCGTAATTGTTTTGAAGCCAACTTGTAACCCCTAGCCTTCCCAAATCTTGGGACGAGATTTATTTTAAGGGTGGTAGCCTGTCACATCCCAAAATTTTCCAAATTTTGAAATGTGAAAAATAAATGAACAAAATAAACAATTGTTGAATTTTAGGGTGAAAAGAAACTTTTTTGCTTCTAAATGGAAACATCAAAACCTTACTTGAACAAAAAATAATAATTTTGAATGAGAAAGTTACAAACAAGTTTTCAAGAAATTTAAATGCATGTCATGCATCATCATCATTAAGCACTTGCATTTTAAACTTCTGGAAAATTGATGAACCTAAACACTAATAAGAGAAATCACCATCAAGTTCAATAGAGGACTATGGCGATGTTCCATATAAAAATTTAGCAACATAATTCCTAAATAATCAGTAATGGTAAACAACAATATTACAAAACCATGGGAATTGTTTTCACTCTATTTGGAGGCATGGATAAAAACTTATGATTTATATAAGATAAAAGAAAGTATTCCAAAGTCAATAAAGCTCATAGCTATAATCAATACTTAATTGCGAACAAATTAATTCTAAAGGATATATAAAAATAAATAATTATTAAAAAGAGCTATATAAATTGGAATCGCCCTTTTTGAAGCTATAAATCAAAACATATGATTTACCTAAGATAGATAAAGAAATAAGAAATACTGCAAAGTCAATTTAAGCCCATAGATAAAATCCATATTTATATGGACCAAAATTACACTTAAATAATATATAATGATACGTTATTATTAAGTAAAACTGTAGGAATTGATTTGAACCTTTTTAGAGCTCTAGATCAAAAGATAGAAAATAAACAAGAATTAAGAAAATATAAAGTATAGACCTACATGCCATGTTTAATTTCTAAATGAATTATACTTTATAAAAAATATATTACAAATACTCTAATTAGAATAAAATATCAACTTATATTTTATATGAAATTGTCTAAAAATATTTGATAAAATTTTAAATCAAATTGAAGAGACAAATTAAAAGTTAGAAAAGAAAATAGAAAAAGAAAAAAACAAACGAATTAAAAAAAAGCGGAAACCTACTTACCTGGGCCGACCCAACCTGGCCCATCAAGATAGATCGTCCCTTCTTCTTGGTGGTGCTTCAGGTACATAACATGAGTGTTGCTCCCATGGCCAATGTACTCTTCCCCTCTCTCTCTAGGTCATTCAAGACCACGAAACGGCTCAACTTAAACACGAAACTTATTACAAATTCAATGGGGTATCCGTTCAGGCCATTAGTTTCTCACTTTAGTGTCTTAATCTCTTAAATCAATACCGTGAACCGAATGTCATATGGCGGCATACACCCTCCGATCTCCCTCCCTAGTGCATATCAAGACGAACCGAGAGAACCAACGCGTACCTCTAGTCCTCCTCCTTCACTTTCGTTTCTAAACTTTCTCGAGACGAGCTCTGTAGATCACATACCGACCATGCCAAGATCAGCCTAATCTAGGAGTTCATCGTCAGATTTTGTCGTCCACGGTGAGTCCCTCGTCGATTCCTTCTACCATAAGACTAGTCTTGATGTTGTCTACCTCCAGGATATGATTTTGCACCTTCTCGTTGCAGTTCGTTGCGCCGCCCGACGCAATCGTTGCTCCAGCGGTAGATTATTGTCACCGTTAGGGACGGACAACCTCTCAACCACATACAGTAGCACCGCCTCGACGTCCTCTACGCCGTCCACATCTTTTTCTACTCCGGATACGTCCCTAGCGACGGGAACGGCAACGCCAAGCCCGTGCCCGCAAATCCGGCGAACTTCTCCGGCGAGCTTTTCCAGTGAGCCATCCTGAACCATTAGATCTTCATCTAAAGGTCATCATAGATCACTTAAACGAAGGGGTATCCTCCAATTAGAATCTGCCAAGTGTCATATCTATTCCTATTTTCGGATTTTTAGACATAAGAACATAGAAACTTGTAAAAGTCATATCTTTAGTTCTGTATATCCAAATTTAGCAAATAATATGTCTATGGATTCACAAAAACGAGTAGAACACAGTGGAGCCATAATTCGGTATTTTTGAGTCTGTTAAAATCACGTTTTATACAGAACCATTTATGGAGTATTTTGAGTATAAAAATTGTTGTGTAAATTATTTTTAAGTGAATCCTTTTGCAAATGGTTGTAAATTAAACCCTCTATACAGTAAGACCAAAATATAATTTTATTCTAATATAAATAAGACCATGGCAATTATTTAGTGAGAATGATATTTCCAAGTATTAGAAAATATTGCTAATTGCTACAATTGCACAAATGATTGCATTTGTAATATTGAAAATATAAAATGTTCAGAAATCACTTAGTAATGTTCAGAACATTGTTATAGCAATTTTTAAAATAAGAATTGTCATCTTTCATGTTTGCATACTTTGCATGATTTTTGTATTGTCATTAGTATTGATCTTGTGATTGTTTTGGTTGTTTTGCTTGTTAGATTGTGTTGATTGTCAAGTGTGTTATTGCGAAGAGTGTACCAACACCACCAACTACTAAGGCAAGTGACACTATCATCCATGTCCTACTATTTTCATTACACTTAGTGGGTTTTTGTAGTATGCATGATAGGACTACTATATTTCTATGCTATGCTATATCCTATTAGGATATCCTTATATCTTCCTTAGTGAAAACATTGTAGTTGTAGTATGCTTAGCCCTGTTATATATTTGGGGATGGGATATATGATATGATTATATGAAATGTTGGAAAAATATATGTTTTATATAATAAAACAAGTACTCAATGAACCACCTGGGTGGAAAGAGGATACTCCATTTTGGACAAGGTGGCAACAAAGGGAACCATGTTTATATGACTATCTTTTTGTATGTGCACTAGAAGAAAACCACCCAGGGACTTAGAGATAGAACATGTTTCTCGTACAGTGGCTTCCGTGTACAGCCACATGCTAAATGGGCTCTAGCTTAGTCAACTACATAGTGAAAGGCCCATGCATTGGCATCTTCAGGTTAACTAGAATTGTGTATGGGAAATTTATCCCTACATTGGTGCCTGGTAGACAAGCTAGCATTGTGTTTTGGGAGGACTTCTATGGAAAGACTTTGTCACATTCTCGATCTGCCGGTACTCCATTTTGGTGAGTACTTATCCAGCGGCCACTGGTGGCGTCAAGACGAGATTGTGTCATGTGGGTAAAGTGTACAACTTCTGCAGAAGATCAAAATTCTAAGTACTTAGCCGTGTCCCCGGTTACGGACAACTCTGAGCAACTAAGGCCTGAAGCTATGGAAAATCTCGACATTCCAATTTCTCAAAGTAAAACTTGATGGTGTCAACAAGGGATTAGAAGCACTTGGAGTTTTCCAAGGAGTTCAGAAAGATTTGTCAAAAGATCAAAACTATTTTGAAAAGATAGGATAAAACTATATTGCTTTCTGCAAATGAGCCTAAACCCTACTTAGCCAAATATGCATGTAAGTATATAATCCACTTATTTCTACATAGTAGTGAAACTTGCCAATACAATTCAAATGTATTGACCCTAGTGGCTGCAACTTATTATGTTGTAGGTTTGTTTGATGTTAGTGAAGTGTGTTAAATAGGATTACAAGTCTACAACCAACATGATTGCCTGTGGCACTTTGAAGATGAAGGACTCCATGCTATATAGATGTTCTGCTGCATTGTAATGTGATATCCAAATTAGCTATGTAAGATGTAATGAATTATTTTATTCCTGGTTATAAAGTTGTATTATGACCTTTGTTTCTTGATATTACATCTTAACTGTGGATGCTAGCTATTGATCCAGGGACTAGCATTGTAAACACAGGGATCTCTACCTTATTAAAGGTTGGGACCTCTACAGATGGTATCAGAGCACTGTGTTGCCTGTAGAATTGTAACCCTAGGATTGGACAAAACCCCTTAGAAAAATAGGAGTTGTATTTGTTCCAAAATTTATTTACAAACAATCTTGTAAACTCTTTCCTCAACTATTTTGATTTTGATTCTACATCTCTTCTATTTCAAACTTGATGGACAAAGCCTACCCCATGGCCAAAGACTTCACCATGTGCAAAGGACTTCATCAACTCTCATGACTTCAACGTCTTCAAGTGATTTCAACCTTATTCTCAACAAGGACTTCAACCTTGGATATCTCTAAGGACTACAAGTGAAAACCAAAAGACATTAGATTGCCTACCAAAAGACATTGGTATCAAGTTAGAGTATGGATCATATTGACCTATGAGGTATGACTATACTAAGTTAATTATTTCAAGAAAACCTGTTGTTTCCTTCAACTCATGAGTTAAGCTCATAAGTTGTTAAGTGAATAGTTGCTTGTTGATTGTTTGATTGTTTGATTAAACTTGGTTCATTTGAGTTGTGTGTTAGAACTTCCTTAGGTCTATCTGTCATTACTTATCCCTATCAAACCAACAGATGCCTCCCCGTCGTGCCAACCCCAACCAAAACAACAACATCACTCCTGAGATGCAGCAGATGATGACAGCTCAGACTCAACTGATGCAGGAGATGACCACATTCATACAGAATCAGAACAACAACAACAACAACAACAATCAGAATAATCCTCCAGCACTTGACATGCTCACCAAGTTTCTAAAACTTAGGCCTGCAAGGTTCTTTGGAACAACTGATCCAATGGAAGCCAATGACTGGTTACGTTCAGTGAACAAAGACTTAATGACTGTTGGCTACACTGACGAGGAAAAAGTTAGGTTTGCAGCATTTCTGCTTGAAGGACTAGCAGCAACATGGTGGGACAACTTTCAGATCATCTCATCTGGAGTGATGAGCTTGAAGAAAAAGGAGTTTCACAATCTGAAACAGCGTCACCTCAGTGTGGCTGAGTATATTGAAGAATTCAACAATCTGGCATGCTATGCACCGAATGAAGTTGATACAGATGCTAAGAGAAAGGAGAAATTCCTTGAAGGACTTAATGATGAGTTGAACCTGCAGCTATCTGTTGCCTATGTCCCAACTTATCAATCACTATGTGACAAAGCCACTATATTGGAAAACAAGATGAATCAAGTTGAGAATAGAAAGAGGAAGCATAAAATCAAGTATCACTCAGGATCATCACAAAAGAAGCGTTCATTCAAAAAGAGCAATGAAGATTCTGAATCACATCAGTATCACCACAACAACAATGGAAGTGATAATAATGGAAATGATACTGGCAATGGAGATGACCTTGGTCAGAACCAACATGACAATTCCAGGAAGAAAGATATTAGCCAATTGCAGTGCTATAATTGCAAGGAACTTGGACACTATGCATCAGACTGTCTTGAGAAGAAAAAGAAAAAGGATGCTAGAAGATCCAATGGAAATGACTCCAATGTGACCCAGAAAGGACATGTGAACCACATTGACATGGATGGGAACTTTGAAGAGATAGAAGAAGTGGATGTCAGGAATTAGTTAACTCAGTTGAGTCAAATAAGGATTCCTTGTTTGGATATCAAGTATTGAACTCATGGTCAAGTGAACCATCAATGTAACCCTATGATACTTTCTTTTAAGGGTGGTAGTATCGTAATTGTTTTGAAGCCAACTTGTAACCCCTAGCCTTCCCAAATCTCGGGACGAGATTTATTTTAAGGGTGGTAGCCTGTCACATCCCAAAATTTTCCAAATTTTGAAATGTGAAAAATAAATGAACAAAATAAACAATTGTTGAATTTTAGGGTGAAAAGAAACTTTTTTGCTTCTAAATGGAAACATCAAAACCTTACTTGAACAAAAAATAATAATTTTGAATGAGAAAGTTACAAACAAGTTTTCAAGAAATTTAAATGCATGTCATGCATCATCATCATTAAGCACTTGCATTTTAAACTTCTGGAAAATTGATGAACCTAGACACTAATAAGAGAAATCACCATCAAGTTCAATAGAGGACTATGGCGATGTTCCATATAAAAATTTAGCAACATAATTCCTAAATAATCAGTAATGGTAAACAACAATATTACAAAACCATGGGAATTGTTTTCACTCTATTTGGAGCCATGGATAAAAACTTATGATTTATATAAGATAAAAGAAAGTATTCCAAAGTCAATAAAGCTCATAGCTATAATCAATACTTAATTGCGAACAAATTAATTCTAAAGGATATATAAAAATAAATAATTATTAAAAAGAGCTATATAAATTGGAATCGCCCTTTTTGAAGCTATAAATCAAAACATATGATTTACCTAAGATAGATAAAGAAATAAGAAATACTTCAAAGTCAATTTAAGCCCATAGATAAAATCCATATTTACATGGACCAAAATTACACTTAAATAATATATAATGATACGTTATTATTAAGTAAAACTGTAGGAATTGATTTGAATCTTTTTGGAGCTCTAAATCAAAAGATATAAAATAAAGAAGAATTAAGAAAATATACAGTATAGACCTACATGCCATGTTTAATTTCTAAATGAATAATACTTTATAAAAAATATATTACAAATACTCTAATTAGAATAAAATATCAACTTATATTTTATATAAAATTGTCTAAAAATATTTGATAAAATTTTAAATCAAATTGAAGAGACAAATTAAAAGTTGGAAAAGAAAATAGAAAAAGAAAAAAACAAACGAATTAAAAAAAACGGAAACCTACTTACCTCGGCCGACCCAACCTGGCCCATCAAGATAGATCGTCCCTTCTTCTTGGTGGTGCTTCACGTACATAACACGAGTGTTGCTCCCATGGCCAATGTACTCTTCCCCTCTCTCTCTAGGTCATTCAAGACCACGAAACGGCTCGACTTAAACACGAAACTTATTACAAATTCAATGGGGTATCCGTTCATGCCATTAGTTTCTCACTTTAGTGTCTTAATCTCTTAAATCAATACCGTGAACCGAATGTCATATGGAGGCATACACCCTCCGATCTCCCTCCCTAGTGTATATCAAGACGAACCGAGAGAACCAACGCGTACCTCTAGTCCTCCTCCTTCACTTTCATTTCTAAACTTTCTCGAGAGGAGCTCTGTAGATCACATACCGACCATGCCAAGATCAGCCTAATCTAGGAGTTCATCGTCAGATCTTGTCGTCCACGGTGAGGCCCTCGTTGATTCCTTCTACCATAAGACTAGTCTTGATGTTGTCTACCTCCAGGATATGATTTTGCACCTTCTCGTTGCAGTTCGTCGCGCCGCCCGACGCTATCGTTGCTCCAGCGGTAGATTATTGTCACCGTTAGGGACGGACAACCTCTCAACCACATACAGTAGCACCGCCTCGACGTCCTCTACGCCGTCCACATCTTTTTCTCCTCCGGATACGTCCCTAGCGACGGGAACGACAACGCCAAGCCCGTGCCCGCAAATCCGGCGAACTTCTCCGGCGAGATTTTCCGGTGAGCCATCTTGAACCATTAGATCTTCATCTAAAGGTCATCATTGATCACTTAAACGAAGGGGTATCCTCCAATTAGAATCTGCCAAGTGTCATATCTATTCCTATTTTCGGATTTTTAGACATAAGAACATAGAAACTTGTAAAAATCATATCTTTAGTTCTGTATATCCAAATTTAGCAAATAATATGTCTATGGATTCACAAAAACGAGTAGAACACAGTGGAGCCATAATTCGGTATTTTTGAGTCTGTTAAAATCACTTTTATACAGAACCATTTGTGGAATATTTTGAGTATAAAAATTGTTGTGTAAATTATTTTTAAGTGAATCCTTTTGCAAATGGTTGTAAATTAAACCCTCTGTACAGTAAGACCAAAATATAATTTTATTCTAATATAAATAAGACCATGGCAATTATTTAGTGACAATGACATTTCCAAGTATTAGAAAATATTGCTAATTGCTACAATTGCACAAATGGTTGCATTTGTAATATTGAAAATATAAAATTTTCAGAAATCACTTAGTAATGTTCAGAACATTGTTATAGCAATTTTTAAAATAAGAATTGTCATCTTTCATGTTTGCATACTTTGCATGATTTTTGTGTTGTCATTAGTATTGATCTTGTGATTGTTTTGGTTGTTTTGCTTGTTAGATTGTGTTGATTGTCAAGTGTGTTATTGCGAAGAGTGTACCAACACCACCAACTACTAAGGCAAGTGACACTATCATCCATGTCCTACTATTTTTATTATACTTAGTGGGTTTTTGTAGTATGCATGATAGGACTACTATATTTCTATGCTATGCTATATCCTATTAGGATATCCTTATATCTTCCTTAGTGAAAACATTGTAGTTGTAGTATGCTTAGCCCTGCTATATATTTGGGGATGGGATATATGATATGATTATATGAAATGTTGGAAAAATATATGTTTTATATAATAAAACAAGTACTCAATGAACCACCTGGGTGGAAAGAGGATACTCCATTTTGGACAAGGTGGCAACAAAGGGAACCATGTTTATATGGCTATCTTTTTGTATGTGCACTAGAAGAAAACCACCCAGGTACTTAGAGATTGAACATGTTTCTCGTACAGTGGCTTCTGTGTACAGCCACATGCTAAATGGGCTCTGGCTTAGTCAACTACATAGTGGAAGGCCCATGCATTGGCATCTTCAGGTTAACTAGAATTGTGTATGGGAAATTTATCCCTACATTGGTGCCTGGTAGACAAGCTAGCATTGTGTATTAGGAGGACTTCTATAGAAAGACTTTGTCACATTCTCGATCTGCCGGTACTCCATTTTGGTGAGTACTTATCCAGCGGCCACTGGTGGCGTCAAGACGAGATTGTGTCATGTGGGTAAAGTGTACAACTTATGTAGAAGATCAAAATTCTAAGTACTTAGCCGTGTCCCCGGTTACGGACAACTCTGAGCAACTAAGGCCTGAAGCTATGGAAAATCTCGACATTCCAATTTCTCAAAGTAAAACTTGATGGTGTCAACAAGGGATTAGAAGCACTTGGAGTTTTCCAAGGAGTTCAGAAAGATTTGTCAAAAGATCAAAACTATTTTGAAAAGATAGGATAAAACTATATTGCTTTCTGCAAATGAGCCTAAACCCTACTTAGCCAAATATGCATGTAAGGATAGAATCCACTTATTTCTACATAGTAGTGAAACTTGCCAATACAATTCAAATGTATTGACCCTAGTGGCTGCAACTTATTATGTTGCAGGTTTGTTTGATGTTAGTGAAGTGTGTTGAATAGGACTACAAGTCTACAACCAACATGATTGCCTATGGCACTTTGAAGATGAAGGACTCCATGCTATATAGATGTTCTGCTGCATTGTAATGTGATAGCCAAATGAGCTATGTAAGATGTAATGAATTATTTTATTCCTGGTTATAAAGTTGTATTATGACCTTTGTTTCTTGATATTACATCTTAACTGTGGATGCTAGCTATTGATCCAGGGACTAGCATTGTAAACACAGGGATCTCTACCTTATTAAAGGTTGGGACCTCTACAATTTGATTGTTTATCTGACCTACTTGGTTCAATAGGAACTTAGACCTCCGTGACCGCAACTTTGAGGCACATAAGCCATGAGCATTGTGGCTGCCTCCGGAACGTTTTCCTGCGCTGCGCAACTCAGCACATATAGCTAAGGTTCGTTAACCTTATTAATGTTCTATTGTCCTCCCACTTAACTTTTGCAAAAAATTCCTTTTTCAAGAAACTTCACGTTTCAAGTGACAAACTCTTTTGTCCTCGGTGTTATGGAGGAATACCCAATGGTTATTCGAAATAACCTACAAAGACATGCTCATCCGAATTTGATTGTAAACATCCTACTTATGCTTAGCATACCAAAATTTAAGAAAGGACAACTTGGGTTTTACCACAAACCATAACTTACATGGTGTCATTTCAACGGATCAAGATGGAGATATTTTTAGTGTAAAAGCGGTAGTCTCTAAAGCTTTAATATTTTAAAACATAATGGCAGTTTTATAAATAACACCTTTGATCCAAACATGTCAAACAAGGTTTCATTAAAAAATTCAAACACTCCATATTCCTATGGTGTTTCGGAAGATGCAAATCTAGGTGTTTTGCTAAACTTGCAACTCAAATAAATCCCTTTATGATAAAATCATAAATTATCTATTTTCTTGTTACAATGATTTTCCACTTCATCTTGAAAGTCTTTGAACGTTTTCAAATATTTCATACTTCTTTCTCATTAAGTGAATATTCACTCAAATTTCCGGAAAAACATATGAAGTTGAAATCCATCGCTTACGACTACACATAATGGACTACATACATCGATATGTATAAATTCCAATAATTTAGTCGACCGTTCTTCTTTGGCCTTTGAACGAAGTTTTAATTATCCCGAGGAAATTCTCACAAGCGTTATTTGATCAAATTAAAGACTCCAAAAATCCATGAATATGAAGTTTCTTCAATTTTTCTTTCCAATATAATTTAAACGATGATGTCACTTCGTAAGTGATTTTTCAATCATTTGTCTTGCGACATTTTAGCATTAGGTTTTATGGATGTGATTTCTCCAGCTTGATTTGTAAATCATCCATCTTATATGGAATACGATAATTATTTGAACAATCTTTGTTCTCATAATTCCTGATTTAAGTAACAATTATTAAAACAAATCTTGAAGGCAAGCTTTGATACCAACGAGAAATACAAACAACCGTTTGTTTGTTTTCGATGAACATCATCACATATTCTCTTGCTAGTTAATTAGGCCATTGTAGTTCATGAATTGCATCGTTCTGTATGTTATTTCATACCAACAAATTCGGTATCTAATACCCAAGAACCACATTGTTTAACAAGCAAAGAATACAGCCATAACATGCATATCATCTATATACCTAAACTGGATATTTCCAGTCTTTTCTTTTTTGCCAAATATATTTTATAGATTCTCTTTCAGCATTTCCTTTTCCTTTTAAAAGAACCTCAACATCAATAGTGATGCCATATACATGACACATAGTCCAAAGCGTATATATTCAAATACTAATACCTTTAGACTTGCACTTTGAAGTGGATCACCATCATCAAATGATTGGTGTTCTGTCAAAATCCATTCTTTAGTAATATTTTAGTGTGGTAAACACTTTACCTACATCTTCTATTCATCCTTATCATGACAACTTTCATGATCAAGCTAATGTAGCTTATAAAGGCGAATCGTGAGTATAATGTTACTTTCCAAAACCTTTTTGGATGATTAGGAGGTCTAGCATCTCCAACCTTCACAAATTCTCATCCAATATAAGAACATATATTATACTCTATCATATTTCAACCAAAAACATTGTTTCAGATATCGTTATATCTGCCACACATGATGGTTTCTAAAACAATTCTTTCAGATCCTAGATAACCTTGATATTTAAAAACAATCAAGAATCATGGAGGCAAACATGATACTTTAGATACTAACACTGGAATTGTTACTCTCGATTTAATACTAATTATTAAATTTCATGGAGTAAACGGAGTTTGTTGAAAGTTTGCAATAGAACTTTAAACTTTAGATTGACACTCAACACAATACGATACCAGTTCGTAAAGTAAATATCCAGAATTCTATAGTTCTATTATCTCAATTACAACTAATCATAAGGTGGTGAACAAATGCCAATGAATACAAAAAATTATGAAAATTCACTTTGATTTAATTTATGATAAATTGAATTCTACTAATACAAAATAGAAATGAACTCCCACTCAAAAACGACATCCCTCGTGTCTTTTTGTTGACTACATGAACCAAATCCACTACACCAAGTCCGATCATCACTTGAGTCGGTGTAGCTTCAAAGGAGAGCATCTATATGGCCATCATATCAAACATATGACTCATGCTTAACCTTTCGGTCCGTGTTCCGAGGCCATGTCTGTACATGCTAGGCTCGCCAAGTAAGAACCTTAGTATTCGCGTGTGTAAAACTGTCTTACACCCGAGATATGATTGTGGATTCAAGTACACCCGATCAACACGTGATGTATTGGAGCGGCAAAACATAGTCGGTGCATACTTAAGGAAGAACACATTTTTATCTTGATATCTAAATGCGGGATCATCTTATAATGCTAATAAAACACCAAACAAGCAATATAAGATGCAAACAAACATCATATGCTACAGTGATATGATATGGTTCTTGCACTTGATCTCTATCTTGTGCATCGTGGAATGATCTTTATCATTCCTATATGTGCAGGACAAAGTCTATGGAACTTACACTTTGTCACATTATAATTTTCAATAGTATCAACCCATACTACAAATTATAACACTACCATATCATAGTACTTGCCCGGCAAAACCAAAAACTAGATGCCTCTAATTTATCTTTTGCATGTTTTACGTAGCTGAGGGATTTCGGAGATAGAACCGTTCTTACCTACGAACATGGAACCACAACATTGATAATCAAATTATTAACAATTCGTTGTAAATCAAATATTGACTATAGTAGGAGAGACATATACTCGCAAGCCACTTATGCAAAACTAGTTGCATGTCAAGCGTGGAACATGTCTCATGTGCGAGGATATGTAAAGTTTGTCCGGGCCGCTTCATCCCACTATGCCGCCAATATCCAAAGTACAAGGAAGAAGCAATAACATGACCATCAGCGCCAACATACTCATATTTGTACTACCTGTCCAAAGCATCTACGAATAGATCCGGCTCTGATACCATTGTAGGGTTTGCAACATAGAAAACAAAAAATTTCCTACGATGGGAACAACTAAGTACCAAGATCTATCTACTAGATACAAGCAACGGGTGGATATACATCCATAGAATACATACCCTCAAAGACCGAAAAGCGTTAAAGATGTTGTACTCATGGATGATGTATCCGAACGCTTGCCGATCTCAAGATCGTGATGAAGTCCATCTAGTCCAGCCGGTCCAGCACCATCAAGTCTAGCACCGCAAAGCAGTGGTGCATCCATGATCGCACACACGTTCGGATACCCCGACAACCTCTGCGCCCTCGCTTCAGCGAAGCAGCGGAAGCAACAAATCCTTCCAGAAAAATCCACCTGGAACATGTATCTCGCTGATCCGAGTCCATTGGGGAATTCTAAAGGGGGTGAGAGATCCTTCACGAGGAGGTGTGGTTGTGAGAGGAGGAGAGGGGGGCACCCAAGGGGCATGGTGCCCAGTCATGGTGGATGCCCCCACCTCTTCCACATTCATGTGGGTGGAGCTCCCACTCAAAATGAAAAGCCTCCACTCACATAAACATGCCTCCACTCAAAATCCACTCACATGCATTAAATTTCCATCAAATTTAATGCAAGCTATCATTTAAATAAAACTCTTTTATTTATTTATTCAGAATTTTTTTAATTACTTTAATTAACAAAAAATCACATAAACCCCTTGCTAGTATTCTATCACATCCCAAGATTTTCTAAATCTTGTAATGTGAAAAAAATGAATAAAATAAAACTTTGTTGATTTTCAGAGTGAGAAGAAACTTTTTGAATCCAATTGGGAATTTTCAAAACCTATTTGGATCAAATAAAATCATAAAGGGATTTAAAAGGATAAATAAACAATAAACTTAAAAATATTTAAAAGTACTATTTTTTTTGGATATTTAAATAAAAGATTTGGTTTTCAAAAGAAAAGGTAGATTTATAAAAAAGGATTATTTTATGGAGCCAAAATAAACCTTGGTCAAGCTTTTGAAATAAAACATTTTGTTTTGATAAAAATAGTAAAGGTTTATTTAAATAAAATAATAAGGATTTAATATCCAATTTTATTTAAGTAAAGGCTTCTCCCATTATAAATAAACACTAAAACTTATTAAATTATTTTAAATAAGTTTTCCAAGTATTTTATATTCTCAAATAAAACCTACTGAAGTGTTTTGGTTTTATTTTAAATTTCAAATAAAGATTGTAAATAAAACAAATCCTATATGATCTATTAACTAATGTCCATTTAATTTAATTAATAATGGACCCTAAAATAAAAATATTATTTTATTTTGGACTCTGGTTTATGTTGTTAAACAGAACCAAATTCAATTGCATTGTTTGGTGAAAGTTTGAATTGATTTGAATGTTTGTTTGGTTGTTTGAAATTCAAAACAGAAATTATAATTGGAAAATATAAAACAATCAGGAAGAAAAAAAATATAGAGATGGACCCAGCCCAGCTGGCCAAGCCCATTAAGCCCAAACCCCAGCCCAGCGCGTTTTTCACCAGAACCCGCACCCGCAGAATGACTGACCAGTGGCCCTTTCTCCCTGTCTCTCTCCCTCGCTGACACCTAGACCCCACGCAGCCAGCTCACTCCTTCTTCCTCGCGCAGACGATGCCCTGCCGTTTCCTGCCCTTTACGCCGGCGATCAATTCGCGTTAACCACGGCCATTACTCCCCCTGCGACCACGTCCTTTTAATCGCCTGCGCCTTCTCCTCCTTTCCCCTCAAACACCGCAGCACGAGAGCCCCTAGGTTGCCTCAATTCGAGCTCGCAACGCCACTGCTCCAACAAGCTTCCCCCTCGAATTCCGGCCGAACCTCGCCACCCCTTGCCTTCCTGAGCACACCGTCGAGATCCCCACTCCCAGGCGCACCTGTCTGTGCCCTCCGTTCAACCGCGGGCGCCCCAGAGTGTCGACTTCGACAAACTTCCGAGCGCCGCCGCGTCTGCCTCCTTCTCCAGCGACGTCCCCTGGTAAGCACAGACCACCCCGCGCCCTATCCTTCATGCACGCAACTTCGCCTTGATCTTGCGCATCTAACCGTATCCTCATTTTGCTTCGGGATGAACCACAGCGTCGCCTTCGACCACGACCAGAGCCGCCCGACGCCGTTCCCCACTCCGGCGAGCGATTACTTCCACGCCAGAGCGCCCCTCGACCAACCGACCACGCCTCGAGCATCACCACGTCCTTGCGATCACGGTGACCATCCCCACTTCGTTATTTGCCTCCTGTAGTGGCCGTAGCGCCACCGCCCGACTGTCGCTGCCGCCAGTCCCCGCGCAGCGCCGCCTGTTGTTGACCAAGTAGTGGTGTCCGTAGGATCTAGATCGGACGCACATGATAGAATCTAGGCGAAGCGGTAAGTAGAGTCTCAGCACCGTGCGATGTAATTTAATCCAACGGCCCGGATCGCTCGATCCGTGCGAACCTGTACCGGCCAGTCATATTACGCCGCGTGGCACCTTTTTGTTTAAAACAGAATTTGAAAACAGATTTAGATGCAAATTTGAAACCCTTGTAACTTTTGATCCACACGTCCAAAATTTGCAAACTTTATATCATTGGAATCAGTGGAACAAGCCCTAGCCAACCATGCAATTTGTTTAGTAAAAAGCCTCTGGTAAAATGTTTGTTTTTGCAGAAACATTTGTATGCTTGTTTAGGTGATAAAAATTATTCCAAAATGTTTTTAGGGTTAAAATCTTTGAAAATTGGTTTGTGGTGAACTTACTGACCCTAGGAACCAACCCATGGTTTTGAAAATGAATTTGGTGAAGTTTAGGATGGATTAATTGATTTATCCTATTTCTAGTCAAATGGAAATATTGGTTTTGTTATGGAAATGATTTTTGGAGTAAAAACTTTGGGAAAATGATTTAAAATCAAACCTACTGACCCTAAACACCAAGTTTTGGAGAAACAAAAACTTATTTGGTGAACAACATAAAGTTGTTGCTTTGATAAAAACATTTTCCACCACATAAAATAATGATTGGATTTAAAAAAAAGGGTTTATAGATAAAACCCTTTTGCAAATGACTTTGCCACTTTAGAAAGTGATCACCTTGAACCTTACAAAGTTTAGAGCCTAGTGGAAACCACCTTTGCAAAATAAAACTATCTTTTGCATGCTTGCATGCACAACCTAGTTACTCTTATTTTATGTGTGTGTTTGATTGTTTGAATATTGGTTGGAATGCTAGTTGATATTGTGTTTGCTTGATTGATTTGTAGTGAAGTTAGAAAAGTGTGAAACTAGCAAGATCAAGAAGTGAACCATCATTCCCTACCAAAAATGCAAGTTACACTATCCTCTAAAGTCCTACTATTTTCATTATACTTAGTGGATTTTGAAACATGCATGAAAAGAATTTCTATACTTATGCTATGCTAAATCCTAATAGGATACTCTATACATTCCTTAGTGAAAACAATGTAGTTGTTACATGCTTAGCCATGCTATGTTTTGAAAAGAGATACATGTTGAGATTTTATGAAGTTGAGAAAAGGACTGGTGTTTTATATAATAAAACAAGGACTCAATGAACCACCTGGGTGGACAAGGATACTTTGAGCTTTGGAGAAGGTGGCAACAGAAGGAACCATGTCTATGGCAATCTCTTTGTGTTGTGCTCCAAAAGAAAACCACCCAGGAAACTTAGAGATTGAACATGTTTCTCCAATTGTGGCTTTCGTGTACAACCACATGCTACTTATGGCTCTGGCTTAGTCAACTACATTGGGAAGACCCATGCATTGTCTTCAGGTTACTGAAAATGAGGGACCTGGAATCCTACATGGGTACTGAAGACAAGCTAGCAATGGTGTATGGGAGGACCTTCTGGAAAGACTTCGTCACATTCTCAATCTGCCAGTACTCCATCTTGGTGAGTACCAATCCAGCGGCCACTGGTGGAAACAAGATGAGAGTGTGACATGTGGGTAAAGTGTACAACTTCTGCAGAAGAAAATAAAATCTAAGTACTTAGCCGTGTCCCCGGTTATGGACAATACTGAGCAACTAAAGCTTGAAGCTATGGGAAATCTCGACATTCCAATTTCCAAAAGAAAAACTTTTAAGTGACAACAAAAGTCTTGATGCACTTGGGGTTACCAAGGAGCTCAAGAGATTTTGATCAAACTTGATGCACTTGGGGGTACCAAGGGGCTCAAGAGATTTTGATAAAACTTGATGCACTTGGGGTTACCAAGGAGCTCAAGAGATTTTGACAAAGACACTTGGTGGATTCCAAGGAGTTCAGAAAGATTTGACAAAAAATCAAAACCTTTTTGAAAAGATAGGATAAAATTTTGCTTCTGCAAATGAGCCTTAAACCCTACTTAGCCAAAAATGCATGTAATGATAGGATCCACTTATATTCAACATGGTAGTGAAACTTGCCAATACAATTCAAATGTAATGTATTGACCCTTGTGGCTGTAACTTGTATGTTGCAGGTTTGATTGATTTAGTGAAGTGTGTTGATTAGGATTACAAAGTCTACAACCAACATGTCTGCCTGTGGCACTTTGAAGATGAAGGACCCCATGCTTATAGTTATTCCGCTGCAATGTAATGTAATAGCCAAATGAGATATGTAAAATGTAATAAAATTATATTATTCCTGGTTATAAAGTTATATTATGACCTTTGTTTCTTGATATTATATCTTAACTGTGGATGCTAGCTATTGATCCAGGGACTAGCATTGTAAACATAGGGGACTCTACCTTATTTAAAGGTTGGGACCCTTTACATATTCAATTTCACATGCAGAACCAGTTTCAGCAATTTCAACCGAAACAATTCCGGTGTCTAGTGAAATAAATTCCTGCGCTTTCTTTTTCTTTCTCTGGCATATTATTTGTTGTGAATGGTGTCGAGATCCCTTAAGTGTGTCACCCTACGGTTCATGAATAATGTAGACATGATCGAGACCCTCTGTGATCAATAATCAGCAGCAGGACCTGGAGATCCGTACTGACTCCCACACATTCAACGATGACTTCTGTGATCATGTGAACCTTATACGCATGTATCTCAATCCCTTTTTCTCGCGATATATTACATGTCCGAGATTCAATCATCGGTATCTCCATACCTAGTTTGATCTCGTTACCGACATGCACTCCTTTCTTGTTCCCGTGATATAACATTCTAGTGATCAAATCACTTACTTGCAAGCTAAATAATGTGATATCACCGAGAGGGCCCAGAGTATATATATCCGTCATCGGGATGGACAAATTCAACTCTTGATCCATGAGCCTCAATATAACACCTTCGTTGTACTAAAACCACCTTTATAGTCACCCTGTTACGGTGTGACGTTTGATGTTATCAAGATACTCTTCCGGTTTTAGTGATTGACATGATCTCATGGTCTAAGGACTAGGATTACTTCGTATGATGTGATAGCAATAAACACAATGACTTTTATTGTAATGCTATACTTTGGATGAATGTTCATCACATCATTCCAACAATGTTGTGACCTCGTTATTAACAACATCCAATGTCCATGATCAGGAAACTTTTGATCATCTTGTTAATCAACGAGCTAGTTTATAAGAGAGGCATAACTAGGAAATTTCTATTTGTTTATTAAACACACATGAATTAACGTTTCCATATTAATACAATTATAGCATACAAAATAAATATTTATCATAAACAAGGAATACGATAATAACCACTTTATTATTGCCTCTCGGTCATATTCCCTTCACTTGGTGTCCACACATGTGGGGGCTGCCTCTGTAGTTTCTTTAGCCTTGGGCACACCAGCGGGGGTATCAGGAGTGGCATGTAGTGTCTGTGATATAACATCCAGGGGGAGTGATACGTTGTAAACGTATCTATAATTTTTGATGCTCCATGCTTGTTTTCTACCACTTATCTTATGTTTTGCCTACACTTTGTGGCATTTTTATGCATTTTCGAGAACTAACCTATTAACAAGATGCCACAGTGCCAGTTTCCTGTTTTCTGCTGTTTTTGGTTTCAGAAAAACTAGTAAAGAAATATTCTCGGAATTGGACGAAACAAAAGCCAAAGTTCCTATTTTTTTGACACGAGACGGAGTATAGAGGCCAGGGGGAGTCACACCCCAGGGCGGCCACACCTGGGCCAGGAACGACCAGGGGGGGCATGCCGCCCTAGGGTGTGTCCCCTTCGATCCTCTACCGACCTTGCCTCTTTGCCTATATATTCCCCTGAGACGAAAACCCTAAGTACCCGATCAGAATTCCATGAAAGAGTCCGTAGCCGCCGCCACCATCGTTCCTAGATCAGGAGGGATCTGAAACTCTTCTCGGCACCCTGCCGGAGAGGGGAGATCATCCCAGAGGCCTTCTTCATCACCATGCCAGCCTCTGGAGTGATGTGTGAGTAGTTCATCCTTGGACTACGGGTCCATGCAGTAGCTAGATGGTTGTTTCTCCTATTTTTTGCCACCATGTTTAAATCTTGTGAGCTCCTATCATGATCAATATCATCTTATTGTAATTCTACATGTTGTGTTTGCGGGGATCCGATGGATATTGAGTATTATGTCAGATTGATTATTGTTCTATCATGTCTATGTTTTTTGTGATCTTGCATGCTCTCTGTTTCTAGTAGTTACTTTGGCCAAGTATTTGCTTGTGACTCCAAGAGGGAGTATTTATGCTCGATAATAGGTTCATGCCTCTAGTAATCTAGGAGAATGACAAAAACTTCTAATATTGTAGATTTGTTGTTGCTACTAGGGAGAAAACAAGAATCCTTTGTCCAAGGGCAGTTTATTTTACACACTTTGCTTAATGCAATTATATGTTGCTTGCAACTTAATACCCGAGGGTTATTCGGATGATATCCCGGAGGTGGATTATTAGTCATAGATGCAGTTGGATTACGATCTATGTATCATGTTGTAATTCCCAAATAAATATCATAGTGATCATCATGTCATGTACATGCATTCTCTATTTGTCAATTGCCCCGCTATAATTTATTCACCCAGCGTGTTATTTATCTTATGGAGAAAACACCTCTAGTGAACTGTGGACCCCGGTCCATTCCTTCCCATTGATATTCCATCTACGGTTTACTTTCTGCAATTACTACAGGCAATTACTCTCTTCCACACTATACGTTTAATCCTTTGTTTTCAGCAAAACTAGTGAACTTGATGATGACCCACAAGTATAGGGGATCGCAACAGTCTTCAAGGAAAGTAAAGCCCAAATTTATCGATTCGACATAAGGGGAGCCAAAGAATATTTATAAGCCTTAAAAGATGAGTTGTCAATTCAGCTTCACCTAGAAATAGTCTTGCTCGCAATAGTTTATCAGTAGCAACAGTTTTGTAATAGCAGTAGAAAAATAACAGTAGTAGTAAAATAAGGACATCAGTAGCAATTGTAGTAAATAGTAGGATTTAAATGCGGTAGGCATAGGGATGGATGGACGGGCGTTGTATGGACAAGACAATTCATGTAATAATCAAGACAAAGGAATTTGCAGATAATAAAGATAAATCATCCAAGTACTGAGTAATCATAGGCATGTGTTCCGTATATAGTCATGCGTGCTCGCAATGAGAAACTTGCACAACATATTTTGTCCTGCGAGCCCGTTTGCAGCGAGGCCTCAAGGGAATCTACTGGCAATTAAGGTGCTCCTTTTAATAGAGCACTGGAGCAAAGCATTAACACTCCATGAACACACGTGATCCTCACATCACAGCCATCCCCTCCGGTTATCCTAATTTCTGTCACTTCGGGGCCTCGGGTTCCGGACAACGATATGTGTACACAACTTGCAGGTAAGATCATAAACAATAATATCGTCATGAATCAATAACATGTTCAGATCTGAGATCATGGCACTCGGTCCCTAGTGACAAGCATTAAGCATAACAAGTTGCAACAATGTTAAAAAGCACTAACAATAGATACTAGGCACCATGCCCTAAAAATCTTATGCAATTACATGAGAGATCTTATCCAATCCCTACCATCCCCAATTCCCCATAGACTACTGCGGGGAATTACTAACCGATGGATGGGGAATCATGGATGGTTGATGGAGAGGCGCCGGTGATGATGATGGCGATGATCTCCTCCAATTCCCCATCCCGAAAGGGTGCTAGAACAAAGTTTCTGGTTCCAAATCGCGCTTTCTGGTGGCGTCGGCGCAGCGGAACTCTTCTCTGGAAATTGTCAACCCCCTGGTGTTTTTAGGTCAGAGGGTATATGTAGGCGAAAGGAGAGGTTGATTCGAAGTCCGAGGCGACCACACCATGCCCAGGCACGGCCAGGGCTGACCCGCTCCTAGTGGTGTGGGCCCCTCAGGCCTTTTCTCCCCTTCGTCTTCTTGCTCCCACTACTAGGAAAACGGCTATAGGTAATCAGCACATCCGTGGCTCACATGGTTGAAGTTCCCCACGGCTAAAACATGCGTGGCTCACCTGTGGGCAGTGCCCTACTAGTAACTAGAACAACCGTGGCGCACATGACTATAGTGCGCCACAGATGTGTGTGGGCCAGGGCCCTGTTGGCCGCACGCCAAACATCTGTAGCGCACTACAGTCATGTGCGCCACGGTTGTTAGTGTCATCTGTGGCGCACATGGGGTGGGTGCGCTACGCCTAAGCGCACGCCCCCCTCTGCTGTGAGTCTTCTAGAAAAATAGGATTTTTGGCATATTTTCCGGGATTTTCCTGAAAGTTGATTTCCTGCACAAAAACGAGACACCAAAGAAATTCTGCTGAAAACATCGTTAGTCCGCATTAGTTGTATCCAAATCACACAAATTAGAGGAGAAACAATAGCAAGTGTTTGGGAAAGTATATACGTTTTGGATGTATCACTTGACAACCTCATTGATTGTTGGGGCTAAGTATTTTGGTTGTGTTGTGTGCAGGTTTGATACGTCGGAAACGTATCTATAATTTTTGATGTTCCATGCTTGTGTAGTATCTAGTTTGCTTTGCTTTGCCTACACTTTGAGGTGTTTTTATATCTTTTTTGGAACTAACCTATTAACAAGTTGCCACAGTGCCAGTTGCCTGTTTTCTTCTGCTTTTGGTTCCAGAAAGACATAAAATCAATATTCTCGGAATTGGACGGGACAAAAGCCAAAGTCAATATTTTACCATGGGCAACACGAAGTCCAGAGGAGAGACGAAGAGGCAAGCCAGGGCGGCCAGACCCCCTAGGTGCGGCCAGGGTGGGCCCATGCCTAGGCAGGGTGTGGCCCCCCTAGTTGCCTCCCAGCCTCGCCTCTTCGCCTATAAGAATCCCCCGATGCAGAAACCCTAGGAAACCCGATCAAAACTCCACGAAACCGTCTTTAGCTGCCACCACCATCGTCCCTAGATCGGGGGGATCTGAAGTTCTTCTCGGCATCCTACCGGAGGGGAGATCATCTCGGAGGCCTTCTTCTCCGGTATGATGCGTGAGTAGTTCCAACTTGTACTATGGGTCCATGTAGTAGCTATATGGTTGTATCTCCTCCTTGTGCTTTCATGTATAGATCTTGTGAGATCCGTTCATGATCAAGATCGAATCTATTTGTAATCATGCATGTTGTGTTTGCGGGGATCCTATGGATATTGAGAGTACTATGTCAGATTGATTCATGGTTTTGTCTTTATGATTCTATCATGTATGTGTTGTTTGTGATCTTACATGCTCTCCGTTGTTAGTAGCTATCTTGGCCAAGTAGTTGCTAGTGACTCCAAGAGGGGGTATTTATGCTCGATAGTGGGTTCATTCCTCTAGTTTCCAAGGGAAGTGACAGAAATCTCTTTGGTTATAGATGTGCTGTTGCTACTAGGGAGAAAACAACGGTCTCTTGTTCATAGAACAAGTGGATTGTTTACCTTACACACTTTGCTTAAAGTAGTTGTCTGTTGCTTGCAACTAAATACTGGACGGGGTTCGAATGATAACCCAAAGGTGGACTACTAGTCATAGATGTAGTTAGATGGCAGTCTATGTATCTTGTTGTATTACCCAATCGAATGTCATAGGATCTTTTGTCTGGTATTGCATTGTTATGCCTTGCTCAGTTCCTATCAATTGCCCTGCTGTAATTTGTTTACCCTTCATGCCATGTTGTTTATATAAGGAGAGCACCTCTAGTGAACTATGGACCCCGGTCCAATCTTTAACATTCATACATCTTCCACTGTTATTGTTTACTTGCTGCAAACTATCATCACCTTCCACACCATACGTTTAATCCTTTGTTAGAGCAAACCGGTGAGCTTGGCAACCTCACTGATTTGTTGGGGCAAAGTCTTGAGTTTGTGTTGTGCAGGTTCCCGCGTTGCTTGCAACACCTGTGTGACGTTTCTTTCTCCTACTGGTTTGATAACTTCGGTTTCTTATTAAGGGAAGGCTTGCTGCTGTACTTCTTGACACCTTTCTCTTGGGGTTCCCAACAATATCTTAGGCACCATCAGCAAGCTTTCTGACGCCGTTGACGGGGAGGCTAAGGATGTCTTCACAAGGGGAGTCCTCCACTTCCTTTCTATTTACTTTTTTTTTAGTTTGCTTAGTTTCTTTTGCTTGGTTTTTTTGCCTCTTGTTTTCAAAAACTCCAATTTTTTTAGTTTAGTTTGGTTTGCTTTCTTTATTCAACAACACACAAAAATTAGTTCCTACCCTGGTTGCTGGACTGTTATTTCCTTGCTTGGTCATGCTTTCTATCAGTGGATGGTTTCTTTGAAAGTAGTTCTTATTGGCAAGGTGGGTTCATGGAAGAACAAAAGTATTATTATAAGGAACACCATTTGTCACAAAAAGGGAAACACTTATGGGAACAAATTGATAAGTTGAATACTATTGCTAGAGAGGTGTGCTCTACTTATAATGTTACTTATTGCTTTGGTAAATCTTGTTGTTGTAGGAGGTATAAACACCTGCCTTTT
This sequence comes from Avena sativa, assembly GCA_916181665.1. Lineage (NCBI taxonomy): Eukaryota > Viridiplantae > Streptophyta > Magnoliopsida > Poales > Poaceae > Avena > Avena sativa. Next base: position 441,638,795 of record OV702284.1, read on the forward strand.
CAATGTGATTATAATAATAATGTTACCATATCCTATTATGTTAAATGAAAATAAGACTTTGATGATGTGGAACAAACTGAAGAATTTATTGCCTTCAAGGGTGCATTTGAACTTGCCAGTTTGCTTGAAAATACTGATGATGCACCTTATAAATGCGAGATTTATGAGATACTTAGATTATGCTTTGATAATTACAAGGAAGAAAATAGCTATATTCTTGAATACTTTAATAGATGCTTTCCACAGATGGAAGAGACCAATGCCTTGCAGGAGCCTATGGAAGAAGAAATTGTTGAAACTAGAAGCTCTTTAGATGAAAAAGAGGAGGAGAGTGATGAGAAAAAGGAGGAAGAATGGATTATCTACCCATGCCTACCTTATAATGAGAGTAATTGTTTATCTCTTACATTATTTTATTGTCCCCCATGCTTACCAAAGGAGGATGAATACTATGTTCCTATGGATCCTTTTGAAATATCTACTTTGGGTAAAACCTATGAAGGTTTTAGTCCCACTATTTTTGAGCATGATAGAAATTATGTGTTTGTAGATCATGACAAGCTTGCTTTATGTGATAGTTATATTGTTGATTTTATTCATGATGCTACTGAAAGTTATTATGAGAGAGGGAAACATGGTCTTATGTATCTCAACAACATTAAGTTTCCCCTCTTTATGTTGAAAATCTTGAAGTTCCACTTGTTTTGTTTTCCCATTCTTATTACTATGTGCTTCTTTGATTTATTTTCTTACAATATTCCTATGCATAGGAAGTGGGTTAGACTTAAATCTGTTTTGAATTTGCTTCTTGATGCTCTCTTTGACTTCAATTCATAATTCTTATGAGAGCATCTTCTCAAACTATCATGCCTAACTTAAAGGATTTAAAGAAAAGTACTTGTTGGAAGATAACCCAAGAGTTTCCTTGAGCCTTGGAAGTTATTATTTCAGTAATGACCTCTCCTTACCCTTTTTGTTTGTTTTTTGTGCCAAGAATGACCTCTAATGAGAGGGAAGTAAGATTTGGGGAGTTGTTGTCTCGAAACAGATTTCTTTCCTCCACCATAAACATTCGTGAGGAAACTCTGTAACTCGAATTGAGCTGATAATTTACGAATAAATCACACAGTATGTGAGCTAACTTTCGTTAGTTCATCACTTTTTTATTTGAGCAACAGAAGATTTTCGAAAAAATCAGTTTCTACCTGCTGGTCTGTTTTGACACATTTCTGCCATTATTTGCATTTGCTTCTTATTAATTCCTTTTTGAGTTCTCTTTTGGAGAATTGAGCTTTTTGAAGGAGTTTATACAGTATCTTGTGTTTTTAGTGAATTTGTTTGCTGTTCCAAAGCTTTGCCTAAATGTCTAATAACTTTTGAATATACTAATGTTGCTAATGAAGATTGTGTGAAGTTTTGTATGAAGGAAAAATTTCAGGTGTAGAAAGAGAATGATGTAATGAGATGAAGAATGGACAAAAGCTCAAGTTTGGGGATGCCACCATGGTGTCACCCCAATAAATATCCAAGAGGTACAAGCGTCAAAGCTTGGGGATTCCCAAGGCATCCCCTTCTTCATCAATAAAAAGCTCAGTCTGTCTAGACACTTCATTTTAATTGTTTCATGCATAGTTGTGTTGTTCTTGGAGCATCTTAGTTTTCGTTTTCTTTGCTTAGTTTGTTTAGTTTGCTTGACTAAATTAGTTTGGACCCCCGTTCTCGCTGTGTTGTTTCAAATAAGTCAATTGGTGTTGGAAAGGAGTAGGAAGTTCCTGCTTGAAAGTGCAAGATGAGCTTGCATTGACTGCGACTTAGGCTTTAGCATGACATGCTAGGTGTTGTTTTGACTTTATGCTTAGTGATTATTGCTGTAGCACGTCTTGTTCCAAACAATTGGGATTTCTTAGTGTGCCTTGAAGAAATTATGCGTTGTTTTAGCATGCAAAAGCATTGTATTATGGTATTCTCCTTTGATGCTTTGTTTGGGTTGACTTGGCACATGCTCACACCATGTTATGACTATGACAAGTCACCATAGACTCCATGATCATTTAGTCCTTGACTTGTAGTACCACTCTATGCGTTGATTAGTAACGTTTTGTCGCTCTACATGATTATGGCCACTATTGCTCTCTTAGTTGGTTGCTCCCAGTCTTTTTGCTAGCCTCCACTTATATGAGTAAGCTCTACTCATGCTTCCAACTCCCAAGAAGACAAGTTATTCCAAAGTGTCCACTATAAACTCCTATGCATGGTGTGTTACACCATTCCAAGTATATTCTTGTTTTCATCTATATTCCATTAAAAACAATTTTGTTATGTGAAACCTTAGTGATTAAATACCTCAAAAACTTGATGGCACACTTTATATTCTTTGCCCCTAATAAACTTGAACCATTGTGTCATCTATGTTGTATATGCTTGCACTTATACGTTGGAATTAGCAGAACCATGTTGTCTTGGGAAACATTTTCAACATTGCACTTGTACTTTGTACTTAGTTGATATCATGCTCTTTTGTCCATGGATGTCACCGGTGTGAAATAAAGAGGGAACTTGTAAGTCCATGGAGTATGTATTTTGTGTTAGAGAAACGCCTGGGCCGCTACCCTAAGCCATGCCTAATCATGGTGAAAACTTGCAGCATCACCATAGTGAGCTATCTATGAAGCATCCTCAATAAAAAGCTATGCACATAGTAAATAAAAAGATCACTGAGATGCTCATTGTCTTCTTGCCTTGTCATTTTGGTTATGGGATAGCTCCTGTACCATGTGCAAGGGGTACCCCGTTGGCGGTTCTCTATGATACGCATGTACTTACAATGACAAGAACTTACAGGTGACTGAAGTTGAGTAGCATGAGATGTGGCCCTCGCATTCAAGGGACTTGAGATTGACAACTTATACTTTGTCAAGCATATACTCCATAGTTTGTTCACTTTAACCTTAATCACTTCAAGATGCTTATGATAGGGGCAATGAGGGCTGAAAGCTAACAAGTACCATAATTTTTGGATGCTCTTTTTGAAACTTGAAATCCCTGCTTCCCTTTATGAAGGGCCTTTCTTCCACTGTTATTGAGTTTCCACCTTCTACCTTTAGGCACCATTAAGAGAGCCTAGTTGCCATTCTTAGTTCTATGTGCAGAGTCCAAAACTTATTGATTGATGCATATTGTGATATTACTTGTTCTTGTTCTACTTGGTTCTAGTCACCCTTGTGAACTTTGAAGGTGTCCTATGCATGTAGAGGTCCCAACCTTTAATAAGGTAGAGATCCCTCTGTTTACAATGCTAGTCCCTGGATCAATAGCTAGCATCCACAGTTAAGATGTAATATCAAGAAACAAAGGTCATAATACAACTTTATAACCAGGAATAAAATAATTCATTACATCTTACATAGCTCATTTGGCTATTACATTACATTGCAGCAGAATATCTATAAGCATGGGGTCCTTCATCTTCAAAGTGCCACATGCAAACATGTTGGTTGTAGACTTGTAATCCTAATCAATAAACTTCACTAACACCAAACAAACCTGCAACATAACAAGTTACAGCCACAAGGGTCAATACATTTGAATTGTATTGGCAAGTTCCACTACTATGTAGAAATAGGTGGATCCTATCATTACATGCACATTCGGCTAAGTAGGGTTTTAGGCTCATTTGCAGAAAGCAATATAGTTTTGTCCTATCTTTTCCAAAATAGTTTTGCTCTTTTGAAAAATCTTTTGTCAAATCTTTCTGAATTCCTTGGAATCCACCAAGTGCTTCAAGTCTCTTGTTGTCACTTTCAAGTTTTTCTTTTAGAAATTGGAATGTCGACATTTCCCATAGCTTCAGGCCTTAGTTGCTCAGTATTGTCCATAACCGGGGACACGGCTAAGTACTTAGAATTTTGATCTTCTGCAGAAGTTGTACACTTTACCCACATGACACATTCTCATCTTGATGCCACCAGTGGCCGCTAGATAAGTACTCACCAAGATGGAGTACTGGCAGATTGAGATTGTGATGAAGTCTTTCCATAGGGTCCTCCCAATACACAATGCTAGCTTGCCTTCAGGCACCAATGTAGGGTTCCTAGTTCCCTCATTCCAGTTAACCTGAAGGGGCCAATGCATGGGTCTTCCACTATGTAGTTGACTAAGCCAGTGCCCATTTAGCATGTGGCTGTACACGGAAGCCACTGTACGAGAAACATGTTCAATCTCTAAGTCCCTGGGTGGTTTTCTTCTAGTGCACAACAAAAAGAGATTGCCATATAAACATGGTTCCTCTTGTTTCCACCTTGTCAAAAACTTGAGTATCCTTGTCCACCCAGGTGGTTCATTGAGTACTTGTTTTATTATATAAAACATAAGTCTTTTCCCAACTTCATATAATCTCAACATGTATCTCATCTCAATATATATAGCAGGGCTAAGCATATTACAACTACATTGTTTTCACTAAGGAATATATAAGGGTATCCTATTAGGATTTAGCATAGCAAAATATAGTAGTCCTTATCATGCATGTTTCAAAAATCCACTAATTGTAATGAAAATAATAGGACTTGGATGATAGTGTCACTTGCCTTTTTCGTAGAGGATGTTTGTTCACTTCTTGATCTTGCTAATATCACACTCTTCAAACTTCACTACAATTCAATCAAGCAAACATAGATTCAACTAGCATTCCAACCAATATTCAAACAATTCACCACACATAAAATAATAGAAACTAAGTCATGCATGCAAGCATGCAAAAGATAGTTTTATTTGCAAAGGTGGTTTCTACTAGGCTCTATACATTGTAAGGTTCAAAGTGGTCATTTTCTAAAGTGGCAAAACCATTTGCAAAAGGGTTTTATCTATAAACCATTTTTAAATCCAATCATTATTTCATGTGGTGGAAAATGTTTTTAGCAAAGCAAAAATTTTATGTTGTTCACCAATAAGTTGTTAATTCACAAAACTTGGTTTTTAGGGTCAGTAGGTTTGAATCAACACATTTTCCAAAGGTTTTTCTCAAAAAATCATTTCCATATCAAAATCAATATTTTTATTTGACTAGAAATGAGCTAATTCAATCATTCAATCCTAAACTTCACAAAATACATTTTTAAATCTATGAGTTGGTTCCTGGGGTCATTAGGTTCACAACAAAACATTTTGCAAAGATTTCATCTCAAAAACATAACTAGAATAATTTTTATATTCATAACAAGCCTACACAAGTTTCTGCAAAAACAAACATTTTACCAGAAGCTTTTTACTAAACAAAGCACATGGTTGTCTAGGGCTTGTTTTTCTGAATCCATTGATATAAAGTTTGCAAAATTTGGACGTGTAGATTATAAGTTATGAATTTTACAAGTTTGCATCACAATCTGATTTCAAATTCTGTTTTAAATCAAAGGCTGGGCCACGTGGCTGCTTGCTATTGGCGGATATCGGTTCGGTTGGATCAACCACTCTGGTGCGTTAGATCTAAATGAAATCCAGCAGCTCTGATTCAAACTTACCCCTTCGACCTAATCTAATCATAGCCACAGGATTTGGATCCGACAGGCTCAGTGTGTTTGACCACGAACTGGCGGCGCTAGCGGCGGCTGGCGGCGGCGCGCGGTCAGACGGTGGCGTCGTGGCGGTTACAGGAAGCAAGGAGAGAAGTGGCGGTGCTCACCGTGCTCGCAGGGTTGCGGTGAAGCTCGAGGCGTGGTCGGTTCGTCGAGGGGCGCACAGGAACGGAGTGGATTGCTCGCCGGAGCTGTGCTCACTGTCGGGTCCGTCTGGTTCTTGTCGGAGGCGAGGCTATAGGCCATGCCAGAGCAAAAGAAAGACACGGTTAGGTGCGCGTGAAGATACTAAACACGTGGCTTACAAGCAGAGAGAAAGGGGCGTTCAGTTCTTCAATTTTTCTTTCCAATATAATTTAAACGATGATGTCACTTCGTAAGTGATTTTTCAATCATTTGTCTTGCGACATTTTAGCATTAGGTTTTATGGATGTGATTTCTCCAGCTTGATTTGTAAATCATCCATCTTATATGGAATACGATAATTATTTGAACAATCTTTGTTCTCATAATTCCTGATTTAAGTAACAATTATTAAAACAAATCTTGAAGGCAAGCTTTGATACCAACGAGAAATACAAACAACCGTTTGTTTGTTTTCGATGAACATCATCACATATTCTCTTGCTAGTTAATTAGGCCATTGTAGTTCATGAATTGCATCGTTCTGTATGTTATTTCATACCAACAAATTCGGTATCTAATACCCAAGAACCACATTGTTTAACAAGCAAAGAATACAGCCATAACATGCATATCATCTATATACCTAAACTGGATATTTCCAGTCTTTTCTTTTTTGCCAAATATATTTTATAGATTCTCTTTCAGCATTTCCTTTTCCTTTTAAAAGAACCTCAACATCAATAGTGATGCCATATACATGACACATAGTCCAAAGCGTATATATTCAAATACTAATACCTTTAGACTTGCACTTTGAAGTGGATCACCATCATCAAATGATTGGTGTTCTGTCAAAATCCATTCTTTAGTAATATTTTAGTGTGGTAAACACTTTACCTACATCTTCTATTCATCCTTATCATGACAACTTTCATGATCAAGCTAATGTAGCTTATAAAGGCGAATCGTGAGTATAATGTTACTTTCCAAAACCTTTTTGGATGATTAGGAGGTCTAGCATCTCCAACCTTCACAAATTCTCATCCAATATAAGAACATATATTATACTCTATCATATTTCAACCAAAAACATTGTTTCAGATATCGTTATATCTGCCACACATGATGGTTTCTAAAACAATTCTTTCAGCTCCTAGATAACCTTGATATTTAAAAACAATCAAGAATCATGGAGGCAAACATGATACTTTAGATACTAACACTGGAATTGTTACCCTCGATTTAATACTAATTATTAAATTTCATGGAGTAAACGGAGTTTGTTGAAAGTTTGCAATAGAACTTTAAACTTTAGATTGACACTCAACACAATACGATACCAGTTCGTAAAGTAAATATCCAGAATTCTATAGTTCTATTATCTCAATTACAACTAATCATAAGGTGGTGAACAAATGCCAATGAATACAAAAAATTATGAAAATTCACTTTGATTTAATTTATGATAAATTGAATTCTACTAATACAAAATAGAAATGAACTCCCACTCAAAAACGACATCCCTCGTGTCTTTTTGTTGACTACATGAACCAAATCCACTACACCAAGTCCGATCATCACTTGAGTCGGTGTAGCTTCAAACATATGACTCATGCTTAACCTTTCGGTCCGTGTTCCGAGGCCATGTCTGTACATGCTAGGCTCGCCAAGTAAGAACCTTAGTATTCGCGTGTGTAAAACTGTCTTACACCCGAGATATGATTGTGGATTCAAGTACACCCGATCAACACGTGATGTATTGGAGCGGCAAAACATAGTCGGTGCATACTTAAGGAAGAACACATTTTTATCTTGATATCTAAATGCGGGATCATCTTATAATGCTAATAAAACACCAAACAAGCAATATAAGATGCAAACAAACATCATATGCTACAGTGATATGATATGGTTCTTGCACTTGATCTCTATCTTGTGCATCGTGGAATGATCTTTATCATTCCTATATGTGCAGGACAAAGTCTATGGAACTTACACTTTGTCACATTATAATTTTCAATAGTATCAACCCATACTACAAATTATAACACTACCATATCATAGTACTTGCCCGGCAAAACCAAAAACTAGATGCCTCTAATTTATCTTTTGCATGTTTTACGTAGCTGAGGGATTTCGGAGATAGAACCGTTCTTACCTACGAACATGGAACGACAACATTGATAATCAAATTATTAACAATTCGTTGTAAATCAAATATTGACTATAGTAGGAGAGACAGATACCCGCAAGCCACTTATGCAAAACTAGTTGCATGTCAAGGGTGGAACATGTCTCATGTGCGAGGACATGTAAAGTTTGTCCGGGCCGCTTCATTCCACTATGCCGCCAATATCCAAAGTACAAGGAAGAAGCAATAACATGACCATCAGCGCCAACATACTCATATTTGTACTACCTGTCCAAAGCATCTACGAATAGATCCGGCTCTGATACCATTGTAGGGTTTGCAACATAGAAAACAAAAAATTTCCTACGATGGGAACAACTAAGTACCAAGATCTATCTACTAGATACAAGCAACGGGTGGATATACATCCATAGAATACATACCCTCAAAGACCGAAAAGCGTTAAAGATGTTGTACTCATGGATGATGTATCCGAACGCTTGCCGATCTCAAGATCGTGATGAAGTCCATCTAGTCCAGACGGTCCAGCACCATCAAGTCTAGCACCGCAAAGCAGTGGTGCATCCATGATCGCACACACGTTCGGATACCCCAACAACCTCCGCGCCCTCGCTTCAGCGAAGCAGCGGAAGCAACAAATCCTTCCAGAAAAATCCACCTGGAACATGTATCTCGCTGATCCGAGTCCATTGGGGAATTCTAAAGGGGGTGAGAGATCCTTCACGAGGAGGTGTGGTTGTGAGAGGAGGAGAGGGGGGCACCCAAGGGGCATGGTGCCCAGTCATGGTGGATGCCCCCACCTCTTCCACATTCATGTGGGTGGAGCTCCCACTCAAAATGAAAAGCCTCCACTCACATAAACATGCCTCCACTCAAAATCCACTCACATGCATTAAATTTCCATCAAATTTAATGCAAGCTATCATTTAAATAAAACTCTTTTATTTATTTATTCAGAATTTTTTTAATTACTTTAATTAACAAAAAATCACATAAACCCCTTGCTAGTACTCTGTCACATCCCAAGATTTTCTAAATCTTGTAATGTGAAAAAAATGAATAAAATAAAACTTTGTTGATTTTCAGAGTGAGAAGAAACTTTTTGAATCCAATTGGGAATTTTCAAAACCTATTTGGATCAAATAAAATCATAAAGGGATTTAAAAGGATAAATAAACAATAAACTTAAAAATATTTAAAAGTACTATTTTTTTTGGATATTTAAATAAAAGATTTGGTTTTCAAAAGAAAAGGTAGATTTATAAAAAAGGATTATTTTATGGAGCCAAAATAAACCTTGGTCAAGCTTTTGAAATAAAACATTTTGTTTTGATAAAAATAGTAAAGGTTTATTTAAATAAAATAATAAGGATTTAATATCCAATTTTATTTAAGTAAAGGCTTCTCCCATTATAAATAAACACTAAAACTTATTAAATTATTTTAAATAAGTTTTCCAAGTATTTTATATTCTCAAATAAAACCTACTAAAGTGTTTTGGTTTTATTTTAAATTTCAAATAAAGATTGTAAATAAAACAAATCCTATATGATCTATTAACTAATGTCCATTTAATTTAATTAATAATGGACCCTAAAATAAAAATATTATTTTATTTTGGACTCTGGTTTATGTTGTTAAACAGAACCAAATTCAATTGCATTGTTTGGTGAAAGTTTGAATTGATTTGAATGTTTGTTTGGTTGTTTGAAATTCAAAACAGAAATTATAATTGGAAAAGATAAAACAATCAGGAAGAAAAAAAATATAGAGATGGACTCAGCCCAGCTGGCCAAGCCCATTAAGCCCAAACCCCAGCCCAGCTGGCCAAGCCCAAACCCCAGCCCAGCTTCTTTCCACGCGCGAAGCGTTTTTCACCAGAACCCGCACCCGCAGAATGACTGACCAGTGGCCCTTTCTCCCTGTCTCTCTCCCTCACTGACACCTAGACCCCACGCAGCCAGCTCACTCCTTCTTCCTCGCGCAGACGATGCCCTGCCGTTTCCTGCCCTTTACGCCGGCGATCAATTCGCGTTAACCACGGCCATTACTCCCCCTGCGACCACGTCCTTTTAATCGCCTGCGCCTTCTCCTCCTTTCCCCTCAAACACCGCAGCACGAGAGCCCCTAGGTTGCCTCAATTCGAGCTCGCAACGCCACTGCTCCAACAAGCTTCCCCCTCGAATTCCGGCCAAACCTCGCCACCCCTTGCCTTCCTGAGCACACCGTCGAGATCCCCACTCCCAGGCGCACCTGTCTGTGCCCTCCTTTCAACCGCGGGCGCCCCAGAGTGTCGACTTCGACAAACTTCCGAGCGCCGCCGCGTCTGCCTCCTTCTCCGGCGACGTCCCCTGGTAAGCACAGACCACCCCGCGCCCTATCCTTCATGCACGCAACTTCGCCTTGATCTTGCGCATCTAACCGTATCCTCGTTTTGCTTCGGGATGAACCACAGCGTCGCCTTCGACCACGACCAGAGCCGCCCGACGCCGTTCCCCACTCCGGCGAGCGATTACTTCCACGCCAGAGCGCCCCTCGACCAACCGACCATGCCTCGAGCATCACCACGTCCTTGCGATCACGGTGACCATCCCCACTTCGTTATTTGCCTCCTGTAGTGGCCGTAGCGCCACCGCCCGACTGTCGCTACCGCCAGTCGCCGCGCAGCGCCGCCTGTTGTTGACCAAGTAGTGGTGTCCGTAGGATCTAGATCGGACGCACATGATAGAATCTAGGCGAAGCGGTAAGTAGAGTCTCAGCACCGTGCGATGTAATTTAATCCAACGGCCCGGATCGCTCGATCCGTGCGAACCTGTACCGGCCAGTCATATTACGTCGCGTGGCACCTTTTTGTTTAAAACAGAATTTGAAAACAGATTTAGATGCAAATTTGAAACCCTTGTAACTTTTGATCCACACGTCCAAAATTTGCAAACTTTATATCATTGGAATCAGTGGAACAAGCCCTAGCCAACCATGCAATTTGTTTAGTAAAAAGCCTCTGGTAAAATGTTTGTTTTTGCAGAAACATTTGTATGCTTGTTTAGGTGATAAAAATTATTCCAAAATGTTTTTAGGGTTAAAATCTTTGAAAATTGGTTTGTGGTGAACTTACTGACCCTAGGAACCAACCCATGGTTTTGAAAATGAATTTGGTGAAGTTTAGGATGGATTAATTGATTTATCCTATTTCTAGTCAAATGGAAATATTGCTTTTGTTATGGAAATGATTTTTGGAGTAAAAACTTTGGGAAAATGATTTAAAATCAAACCTACTGACCCTAAACACCAAGTTTTGGAGAAACAAAAACTTATTTGGTGAACAACATAAAGTTGTTGCTTTGATAAAAACATTTTCCACCACATAAAATAATGATTGGATTTAAAAAAAAGGGTTTATAGATAAAACCCTTTTGCAAATGACTTTGCCACTTTAGAAAGTGATCACCTTGAACCTTACAAAGTTTAGAGCCTAGTGGAAACCACCTTTGCAAAATAAAACTATCTTTTGCATGCTTGCATGCACAACCTAGTTACTCTTATTTTATGTGTGTGTTTGATTGTTTGAATATTGGTTGGAATGCTAGTTGATATTGTGTTTGCTTGATTGATTTGTAGTGAAGTTAGAAAAGTGTGAAACTAGCAAGATCAAGAAGTGAACCATCATTCCCTACCAAAAATGCAAGTTACACTATCCTCTAAAGTCCTACTATTTTCATTATACTTAGTGGATTTTGAAACATGCATGAAAAGAATTTCTATACTTATGCTATGCTAAATCCTAATAGGATACTCTATACATTCCTTAGTGAAAACAATGTAGTTGTTACATGCTTAGCCATGCTATGTTTTGAAAAGAGATACATGTTGAGATTTTATGAAGTTGAGAAAAGGACTGGTGTTTTATATAATAAAACAAGGACTCAATGAACCACCTGGGTGGACAAGGATACTTTGAGCTTTGGAGAAGGTGGCAACAGAAGGAACCATGTCTACGGCAATCTCTTTGTGTTGTGCTCCAAAAGAAAACCACCCAGGAAACTTAGAGATGGAACATGTTTCTCCAATTGTGGCTTTCGTGTACAACCACATGCTACTTATGGCTCTGGCTTAGTCAACTACATTGGGAAGACCCATGCATTATCTTCAGGTTACTGAAAATGAGGGACCTGGAATCCTACATGGGTACTGAAGACAAGCTAGCAATGGTGTATGGGAGGACCTTCTGGAAAGACTTTGTCACATTCTCAATCTTCCAGTACTCCATCTTGGTGAGTACCAATCCAGCGGCCACTGGTGGAAACAAGATGAGAGTGTGACATGTGGGTAAAGTGTACAACTTCTGCAGAAGAAAATAAAATCTAAGTACTTAGCCGTGTCCCCGGTTATGGACAATACTGAGCAACTAAAGCTTGAAGCTATGGGAAATCTCGACATTCCAATTTCCAAAAGAAAAACTTTTAAGTGACAACAAAAGTCTTGATGCACTTGGGGTTACCAAGGAGCTCAAGAGATTTTGATCAAACTTGATGCACTTGGGGGTACCAAGGGGCTCAAGAGATTTTGATAAAACTTGATGCACTTGGGGTTACCAAGGAGCTCAAGAGATTTTGACAAAGACACTTGGTGGATTCCAAGGAGTTCAGAAAGATTTGACAAAAGATCAAAACCTTTTTGAAAAGATAGGATAAAATTTTGCTTCTGCAAATGAGCCTTAAACCCTACTTAGCCAAAAATGCATGTAATGATAGGATCCACTTATATTCAACATAGTAGTGAAACTTGCCAATACAATTCAAATGTAATGTATTGACCCTTGTGGCTATAACTTGTATGTTGCAGGTTTGATTGATTTAGTGAAGTGTGTTGATTAGGATTACAAAGTCTACAACCAACATGTCTGCCTGTGGCACTTTGAAGATGAAGGACCCCATGCTTATAGTTATTCCGCTGCAATGTAATGTAATAGCCAAATGAGCTATGTAAAATGTAATAAAATTATATTATTCCTGGTTATAAAGTTATATTATGACCTTTGTTTCTTGATATTATATCTTAACTGTGGATGCTAGCTATTGATCCAGGGACTAGCATTGTAAACACAGGGGACTCTACCTTATTTAAAGGTTGGGACCCTTTACATATTCAATTTCACATGCAGAATCAGTTTCAGCAATTTCAACCGAAACAATTCCGGTGTCTAGTGAAATAAATTCCTGCGCTTTCTTTTTCTTTCTCTGGCATATTATTTGTTGTGAATGGTGTCGGGATCCCTTAAGTGTGTCACCCTACGGTTCATGAATAATGTAGACATGATCGAGACCCTCTGTGATCAATAATCAGCAGCAGGACCTGGAGATCCGTACTGACTCCCACACATTCAACGATGACTTCTGTGATCATGTGAACCTTATACGCATGTATCTCAATCCCTTTTTCTCGCGATATATTACATGTCCGAGATTCAATCATCGGTATCTCCATACCTAGTTTGATCTCGTTACCGACATGCACTCCTTTCTTGTTCCCGTGATATAACATTCTAGTGATCAAATCACTTACTTGCAAGCTAAATAGTGTGATATCACCGAGAGGGCCCAGAGTATATATATCCGTCATCAGGATGGACAAATTCAACTCTTGATCCACGAGCCTCAATATAACACCTTCGTTGTACTAAAACCACCTTTATAGTCACCCTGTTACGGTGTGACGTTTGATGTTATCAAGATACTCTTCCGGTTTTAGTGATTGACATGATCTCATGGTCTAAGGACTAGGATTACTTCGTATGATGTGATAGCAATAAACACAATGACTTTGATTGTAATGCTATACTTTGGATGAATGTTCATCACATCATTCCAACAATGTTGTGACCTCGTTATTAACAACATCCAATGTCCATGATCAGGAAACTTTTGATCATCTTGTTAATCAACGAGCTAGTTTATAAGAGAGGCATAACTAGGAAATTTCTATTTGTTTATTAAACACACATGTATTAACGTTTCCATATTAATACAATTATAGCATACAAAATAAATATTTGTCATAAACAAGGAATACGATAATAACCACTTTATTATTGCCTCTCGGTCATATTCCCTTCACTTGGTGTCCACACAGGTGGGGGCTGCCTCTGTAGTTTCTTTAGCCTTGGGCACACCAGCGGGGGTATCAGGAGTGGCATGTAGTGTCTGTGATATAACATCGAGGGGGAGTGATACGTTGTAAACGTATCTATAATTTTTGATGCTCCATGCTTGTTTTCTACCACTTATCTTATGTTTTGCCTACACTTTGTGGCATTTTTATGCATTTTCGAGAACTAACCTATTAACAAGATGCCACAGTGCCAGTTTCCTGTTTTCTGCTATTTTTGGTTTCAGAAAAACTAGTAAAGAAATATTCTCGGAATTGGACGAAACAAAAGCCAAAGTTCCTATTTTTTTGACACGAGACGGAGTATAGAGGCCAGGGGGAGTCACACCCCAGGGCGGCCACACCTAGGCCAGGAACGACCAGGGGGGGCATGCCGCCCTAGGGTGTGTCCCCTTCGATCCTCTACCGACCTTGCCTCTTTGCCTATATATTCCCCTGAGACGAAAACCCTAAGTACCCGATCAGAATTCCATGAAAGAGTCCGTAGCCGCCGCCACCATCGTTCCTAGATCAGGAGGGATCTGAAACTCTTCTCGGCACCCTGCCGGAGAGGGGAGATCATCCCAGAGGCCTTCTTCATCACCATGCCAGCCTCTGGAGTGATGTGTGAGTAGTTCATCCTTGGACTACGGGTCCATGCAGTAGCTAGATGGTTGTTTCTCCTATTTTTTGCCACCATGTTTAAATCTTGTGAGCTCCTATCATGATCAATATCATCTTATTGTAATTCTACATGTTGTGTTTGCGGGGATCCGATGGATATTGAGTATTATGTCAGATTGATTATTGTTCTATCATGTCTATGTTTTTTGTGATCTTGCATGCTCTCTGTTTCTAGTAGTTACTTTGGCCAAGTATTTGCTTGTGACTCCAAGAGGGAGTATTTATGCTCGATAATAGGTTCATGCCTCTAGTAATCTAGGAGAATGACAAAAACTTCTAATATTGTAGATTTGTTGTTGCTACTAGGGAGAAAACAAGAATCCTTTGTCCAAGGGCAGTTTATTTTACACACTTTGCTTAATGCAATTATATGTTGCTTGCAACTTAATACCCGAGGGTTATTCGGATGATATCCCGGAGGTGGATTATTAGTCATAGATGCAGTTGGATTACGATCTATGTATCATGTTGTAATTCCCAAATAAATATCATAGTGATCATCATGTCATGTACATGCATTCTCTATTTGTCAATTGCCCCGCTATAATTTATTCACCCAGCGTGTTATTTATCTTATGGAGAAAACACCTCTAGTGAACTGTGGACCCCGGTCCATTCCTTCCCATTGATATTCCATCTACGGTTTACTTTCTGCAATTACTACAGGCAATTACTCTCTTCCACACTATACGTTTAATCCTTTGTTTTCAGCAAAACTAGTGAACTTGATGATGACCCACAAGTATAGGGGATCGCAACAGTCTTCAAGGAAAGTAAAGCCCAAATTTATCGATTCGACATAAGGGGAGCCAAAGAATATTTATAAGCCTTAAAAGATGAGTTGTCAATTCAGCTTCACCTAGAAACAGTCTTGCTCGCAATAGTTTATCAGTAGCAACAGTTTTGTAATAGCAGTAGAAAAATAACAGTAGTAGTAAAATAAGGACATCGGTAGCAATTGTAGTAAATAGTAGGATTTAAATGCGGTAGGCATAGGGATGGATGGACGGGCGTTGTATGGACAAGACAATTCATGTAATAATCAAGACAAAGGAATTTGCAGATAATAAAGATAAATCATCCAAGTACTGAGTAATCATAGGCATGTGTTCCGTATATAGTCATGCGTGCTCGCAATGAGAAACTTGCACAACATATTTTGTCCTGCGAGCCCGTTTGCAGCGAGGCCTCAAGGGAATCTACTGGCAATTAAGGTGCTCCTTTTAATAGAGCACTGGAGCAAAGCATTAACACTCCATGAACACACGTGATCCTCACATCACAGCCATCCCCTCCGGTTATCCTAATTTCTGTCACTTCGGGGCCTCGGGTTCCGGACAACGATATGTGTACACAACTTGCAGGTAAGATCATAAACAATAATATCGTCATGAATCAATAACATGTTCAGATCTGAGATCATGGCACTCGGTCCCTAGTGACAAGCATTAAGCATAACAAGTTGCAACAATGTTAAAAAGCACTAACAATAGATACTAGGCACCATGCCCTAAAAATCTTATGCAATTACATGAGAGATCTTATCCAATCCCTACCATCCCCAATTCCCCATAGACTACTGCGGGGAATTACTAACCGATGGATGGGGAATCATGGATGGTTGATGGAGAGGCGCCGGTGATGATGATGGCGATGATCTCCTCCAATTCCCCGTCCCGAAAGGGTGCTAGAACAAAGTTTCTGGTTCCAAATCGCGCTTTCTGGTGGCGTCGGCGCAACGGAACTCTTCTCTGGAAATTGTCAACCCCCCGGTGTTTTTAGGTTAGAGGGTATATGTAGGCGAAAGGAGAGGTTGATTCGAAGTCCGAGGCGACCACACCATGCCCAGGCACGGCCAGGCCTGACCCGCTCCTAGTGGTGTGGGCCCCTCAGGCCTTTTCTCCCCTTCGTCTTTTTGCTCCCACTACTAGGAAAACGGCTATAGGTAATCAGCACATCCGTGGCTCACATGGTTGAAGTGCCCCACGGCTAAAACAGGCGTGGCTCACCTGTGGGCAGTGCCCTACTAGTAACTAGAACAACCGTGGCGCACATGACTATAGTGCGCCACAGATGTGTGTGGGCCAGGGCCCTGTTGGCCGCACGCCAAACATCTGTAGCGCACTACAGTCATGTGCGCCACGGTTGTTAGTGTCATCTGTGGCGCACATGGGGTGGGTGCGCTACGCCTAAGCGCACGCCCCCCTCTGCTGTGAGTCTT
Source organism: Avena sativa (assembly GCA_916181665.1). Lineage (NCBI taxonomy): Eukaryota > Viridiplantae > Streptophyta > Magnoliopsida > Poales > Poaceae > Avena > Avena sativa. Next base: position 441,655,692 of record OV702284.1, read on the forward strand.
CTAGAAAAATAGGATTTTTGGCATATTTTCCGGGATTTTCCTGAAAGTTGATTTCCTGCACAAAAACGAGACACCAAAGAAATTCTGCTGAAAACATCGTTAGTCCGCATTAGTTGTATCCAAATCACACAAATTAGAGGAGAAACAATAGCAAGTGTTTGGAAAAGTAGATACGTTTTGGATGTATCACTTGACAACCTCATTGATTGTTGGGGCTAAGTATTTTGGTTGTGTTGTGTGCAGGTTTGATACGTCGGAAACGTATCTATAGTTTTTGATGTTCCATGCTTGTGTAGTATCTAGTTTGCTTTGCTTTGCCTACACTTTGAGGTGTTTTTATATCTTTTTTGGAACTAACCTATTAACAAGTTGCCACAGTGCCAGTTACCTGTTTTCTTCTGCTTTTGGTTCCAGAAAGACATAAAATCAATATTCTCGGAATTGGACGGGACAAAAGCCAAAGTCAATATTTTACCATGGGCAACACGAAGTCCAGAGGAGAGACGAAGAGGCAAGCCAGGGCGGCCAGACCCCCTAGGTGCGGCCAGGGTGGGCCCATGCCTAGGCAGGGTGTGGCCCCCCTAGTTGCCTCCCAGCCTCGCCTCTTCGCCTATAAGAATCCCCCGATGCAGAAACCCTAGGCAACCCGATCAAAACTCCACGAAACCGTCTTTAGCTGCCACCACCATCGTCCCTAGATCGGGGGGATCTGAAGTTCTTCTCGGCACCCTACCGGAGGGGAGATCATCTCGGAGGCCTTCTTCTCTGGTATGATGCGTGAGTAGTTCCAAGTTGTACTATGGGTCCATGTAGTAGCTATATGGTTGTATCTCCTCCTTGTGCTTTCATGTATAGATCTTGTGAGATCCGTTCATGATCAAGATCGAATCTATTTGTAATCATGCATGTTGTGTTTGCGGGGATCCTATGGATATTGAGAGTACTATGTCAGATTGATTCATGGTTTTGTCTTTATGATTCTATCATGTATGTGTTGTTTGTGATCTTACATGCTCTCCGTTGTTAGTAGCTATCTTGGCCAAGTAGTTGCTAGTGACTCCAAGAGGGGGTATTTATGCTCGATAGTGGGTTCATTCCTCTAGTTTCCAAGGGAAGTGACAGAATCTCTTCGGTTATAGATGTGCTGTTGCTACTAGGGAGAAAACAACGGTCTCTTGTTCATAGAACGAGTGGATTGTTTACCTTACAAACTTTGCTTAAAGTAGTTGTCTGTTGCTTGCAACTAAATACTGGACGGGGTTCGAATGATAACCCAAAGGTGGACTACTAGTCATAGATGTAGTTGGATGGCAGTCTATGTATCTTGTTGTATTACCCAATCGAATGTCATAGGATCTTTTGTCTGGTATTGCATTGTTATGCCTTGCTCAGTTCCTATCAATTGCCCTGCTGTAATTTGTTTACCCTTCATGCCATGTTGTTTATATAAGGAGAGCACCTCTAGTGAACTATGGACCCCGGTCCAATCTTTAACATTCATACATCTTCCACTGTTATTGTTTACTTGCTGCAAACTATCATCACCTTCCACACCATACGTTTAATCTTTTGTTAGAGCACACCGGTGAGCTTGACAACCTCACTGATTTGTTGGGGCAAAGTCTTGAGTTTGTGTTGTGCAGGTTCCCGCGTTGCTTGCAACACCTGTGTGACGTTTCTTTCTCCTACTGGTTTGATAACTTCGGTTTCTTATTGAGGGAAGGCTTGCTGCTGTACTTCTTGACACCTTTCTCTTGGGGTTCCCAACAATATCTTAGGCACCATCAGCAAGCTTTCTGACACCGTTGACGGGGAGGCTAAGGATGTCTTCACAAGGGGAGTCCTCCACTTCCTTTCTCTTTACTTTGTTTTTAGTTTGCTTAGTTTCTTTTGCTTGGTTTTTTTGCCTCTTGTTTTCAAAAACTCCAATTTTTTTAGTTTAGTTTGGTTTGCTTTCTTTATTCAACAACACACAAAAATTAGTTCCTACCCTGGTTGCTGGACTGTTATTTCCTTGCTTGGTCATGCTTTCTATCAGTGGATGGTTTCTTTGAAAGTAGTTCTTATTGGCAAGGTGGGTTCATGGAAGAACAAAAGTATTATTATAAGGAACACCATTTGTCACAAAAAGGGAAACACTTATGGGAACAAATTGATAAGTTGAATACTATTGCTAGAGAGGTGTGCTCTACTTATAATGTTACTTATTGCTTTGGTAAATCTTGTTGTTGTAGGAGGTATAAACACCTGCCTTTTCAATGTGATTATAATAATAATGTTACCATATCCTATTATGTTAAATGAAAATAAGACTTTGATGATGTGGAACAAACTAAAGAATTTATTGCCTTCAAGGGTGCATTTGAACTTGCCAGTTTGCTTGAAAATACTGATGATGCACCTTATAAATGCGAGATTTATGAGATACTTAGATTATGCTTTGATAATTACAAGGAAGAAAATAGCTATATTCTTGAATACTTTAATATATGCTTTCCACAGATGGAAGAGACCAATGCCTTGCAGGAGCCTATGGAAGAAGAAATTGTTGAAACTAGAAGCTCTTTAGATGAAAAAGAGGAGGAGAGTGATGAGAAAAAGGAGGAAGAATGGATTATCTACCCATGCCTACCTTATAATGAGAGTAATTGTTATCTCTTACATTATTTGATTGTCCCCCATGCTTACCAAAGGAGGATGAATACTATGTTCCTATGGATCCTTTTGAAATATCTACTTTGGGTAAAACCTGTGAAGGTTTTAGTCCCACTATTTTTGAGCATGATAGAAATTATGTGTTTGTAGATCATGACAAGCTTGCTTTATGTGATAGTTATATTGTTGAGTTTATTCATGATGCTACTGAAAGTTATTATGAGAGAGGGAAACATGGTCTTATGTATCTCAACAACATTAAGTTTCCCCTCTTTATGTTGAAAATCTTGAAGTTCCACTTGTTTTGTTTTCCCATTCTTATTACTATGTGCTTCTTTGATTTATTTTCTTACAAGATTCCTATGCATAGGAAGTGGGTTAGACTTAAATGTGTTTTGAATTTGCTTCTTGATGCTCTCTTTGACTTCAATTCATAATTCTTATGAGAGCATCTTCTCAAACTATCATGCCTAACTTAAAGGATTTAAAGAAAAGTACTTGTTGGAAGATAACCCAAGAGTTTCCTTGAGCCTTGGAAGTTATTATTTCAGTAATGACCTCTCCTTACCCTTTTTGTTTGTTTTTTGTGCCAAGAATGACCTCTAATGAGAGGGAAGTAAGATTTGGGGAGTTGTTGTCTCGAAACAGATTTCTTTCCTCCACCATAAACATTCGTGAGGAAACTCTGTAACTCGAATTGAGCTGATAATTTACGAATAAATCACCCAGTATGTTAGCTAACTTTCGTTAGTTCATCACTTTTTTATTTGAGCAACAGAAGATTTTCGAAAAAATCAGTTTCTACCTGCTGGTCTGTTTTGACACATTTCTGCCATTATTTGCATTTGCTTCTTATTAATTCCTTTTTGAGTTCTCTTTTGGAGAATTGAGCTTTTTGAAGGAGTTTATACAGTATCTTGTGTTTTTAGTGAATTTGTTTGCTGTTCCAAAGCTTTGCCTAAATGTCTAATAACTTTTGAATATACTAATGTTGCTAATGAAGATTGTGTGAAGTTTTGTATGAAGGAAAAATTTCAGGTGTAGAAAGAGAATGATGTAATGAGATGAAGAATGGACAAAAGCTCAAGTTTGGGGATGCCACCATGGTGTCACCCCAATAAATATCCAAGAGGTACAAGCGTCAAAGCTTGGGGATTCCCAAGGCATCCCCTTCTTCATCAATAAAAATCTCAGTCTGTCTAGACACTTCATTTTAATTGTTTCATGCATAGTTGTGTTGTTCTTGGAGCATCTTAGTTTTCGTTTTCTTTGCTTAGTTTGTTTAGTTTGCTTGACTAAATTAGTTTGGACCCCCGTTCTCGCTGTGTTGTTTCAAATAAGTCAATTGGTGTTGGAAAGGAGTAGGAAGTTCCTGCTTGAAAGTGCAAGATGAGCTTGCATTGACTGCCACTTAGACTTTAGCATGACATGCTAGGTGTTGTTTTGACTTTATGCTTAGTGATTATTGCTGTAGCACGTCTTGTTCCAAACAATTGGGATTTCTTAGTGTGCCTTGAAGAAATTATGCGTTGTTTTAGCATGCAAAAGCATTGTATTGTGGTATTCTCCTTTGATGCTTTGTTTGGGTTGACTTGGCACATGCTCACACCATGTTATGACTATGACAAGTCACCATAGCCTCCATGATCATTTAGTCCTTGACTTGTAGTACCACTCTATGCGTTGATTAGTAACGTTTTGTCGCTCTGCATGATTATGGCCACTATTGCTCTCTTAGTTGGTTGCTCCCAGTCTTTTTGCTAGCCTCCACTTATATGAGTAAGCTCTACTCATGCTTCCAACTCCCAAGAAGACAAGTTATTCCAAAGTGTCCACTATAAACTCCTATGCATGGTGTGTTACACCATTCCAAGTATATTCTTGTTTTCATCTATATTCCATTAAAAAAAAATTTGTTATGTGAAACCTTAGTGATTAAATACCTCAAAAACTTGATGGCACACTTTATATTCTTTGCCCCTAATAAACGTGAACCATTGTGTCATCTATGTTGTATATGCTTGCACTTATACGTTGGAATTAGCAGAACCATGTTGTCTTGGGAAACATTTTCAACATTGCACTTGTACTTTGTACTTAGTTGATATCATGCTCTTTTGTCCATGGATGTCACCGGTGTGAAATAAAGAGGGAACTTGTAAGTCCATGGAGTATGTATTTTGTGTTAGAGAAACGCCTGGGCCGCTAGCCTAAGCCATGCGTAATCATGGTGGAAACTTGCAGCATCACCATAGTGAGCTATCTATGAAGCATCCTCAATAAAAAGCTATGCACATAGTAAATAAAAAGATCGCTGAGATGCTCATTGTATTCTTGCCTTGTCATTTTGGTTATGGGATAGCTCCTGTACCATGTGCAAGGGGTACCCGTTGGCGGTTCTCTATGATACGCATGTACTTACAATGACAAGAACTTACAGGTGACTGAAGTTGAGTAGCATGAGATGTGGCCCTCGCATTCAAGGGACTTGAGATTGACAACTTATACTTTGTTAAGCATATACTCCATAGTTTGTTCACTTTAACCTTAATCACTTCAAGATGCTTATGATAGGGGCAATGAGGGCTGAAAGCTAACAAGTACCATAATTTTTGGATGCTCTTTTTGAAACTTGAAATCCCTGCTTCCCTTTATGAAGGGCCTTTCTTCCACTATTATTGAGTTTCCACCTTCTACCTTTAGGCACCATTAAGAGAGCCTAGTTGCCATTCTTAGTTCTATGTGCAGAGTCCAAAACTTATTGATTGATGCATATTGTGATATTACTTGTTCTTGTGCTACTTGGTTCTAGTCACCCTTGTGAACTTTGAAGGTGTCCTATGCATGTAGAGGTCCCAACCTTTAATAAGGTAGAGATCCCTCTGTTTACAATGCTAGTCCCTGGATCAATAGCTAGCATCCACAGTTAAGATGTAATATCAAGAAACAAAGGTCATAATACAACTTTATAACCAGGAATAAAATAATTCATTACATCTTACATAGCTCATTTGGCTATTACATTACATTGCAGCAGAATATCTATAAGCATGGGGTCCTTCATCTTCAAAGTGCCACATGCAAACATGTTGGTTATAGACTTGTAATCCTAATCAATAAACTTCACTAACACCAAACAAACCTGCAACATAACAAGTTACAGCCACAAGGGTCAATACATTTGAATTGTATTGGCAAGTTCCACTACTATGTAGAAATAGGTGGATCCTATCATTACATGCACATTCGGCTAAGTAGGGTTTTAGGCTCATTTGCAGAAAGCAATATAGTTTTGACCTATCTTTTCCAAAATAGTTTTGCTCTTTTGAAAAATCTTTTGTCAAATCTTTCTGAATTCCTTGGAATCCACCAAGTGCTTCAAGTCTCTTGTTGTCACTTTCAAGTTTTTCTTTTAGAAATTGGAATGTCGAGATTTCCCATAGCTTCAGGCCTTAGTTGCTCAGTATTGTCCATAACCGGGGACACGGCTAAGTACTTAGAATTTTGATCTTCTGCAGAAGTTGTACACTTTACCCAGATGACACATTCTCATCTTGATGCCACCAGTGGCCGCTGGATAAGTACTCACCAAGATGGAGTACTGGCAGATTGAGATTGTGACGAAGTCTTTCCATAGGGTCCTCCCAATACACAATGCTAGCTTGCCTTCAGGCACCAATGTAGGGTTCCTAGTTCCCTCATTCCAGTTAACCTGAAGGGGCCAATGCATGGGTCTTCCACTATGTAGTTGACTAAGCCAGTGCCCATTTAGCATGTGGCTGTACACGGAAGCCACTGTACGAGAAACATGTTCAATCTCTAAGTCCCTGGGTGGTTTTCTTCTAGTTCACAACAAAAAGAGATTGCCATATAAACATGGTTCCTCTTGTTGCCACCTTGTCCAAAACTTGAGTATCCTTGTCCACCCAGGTGGTTCATTGAGTACTTGTTTTATTATATAAAACATAAGTCTTTTCCCAACTTCATATAATCTCAACATGTATCTCATCTCAATATATATAGCAGGGCTAAGCATATTACAACTACATTGTTTTCACTAAGGAATATATAAGGGTATCCTATTAGGATTTAGCATAGCAAAATATAGTAGTCCTTATCATGCATGTTTCAAAAATCCACTAATTGTAATGAAAATAATAGGACTTGGATGATAGTGTCACTTGCCTTTTTCGTAGAGGATGTTTGTTCACTTCTTGATCTTGCTAATATCACACTCTTCAAACTTCACTACAATTCAATCAAGCAAACATAGATTCAACTAGCATTCCAACCAATATTCAAACAATTCACCACACATAAAATAATAGAAACTAAGTCATGCATGCAAGCATGCAAAAGATAGTTTTATTTGCAAAGGTGGTTTCTACTAGGATCTATACATTGTAAGGTTCAAAGTGGTCATTTTCTAAAGTGGCAAAACCATTTGCAAAAGGGTTTTATCTATAAACCATTTTTAAATCCAATCATTATTTCAGGTGGTGGAAAATGTTTTTAGCAAAGCAAAATTTTTATGTTGTTCACCAAATAAGTTGTTAATTCACAAAACTTGGTGTTTAGGGTCAGTAGGTTTGAATCAACACATTTTCCAAAGGTTTTTCTCAAAAAATCATTTCCATATCAAAATCAATATTTTTATTTGACTAGAAATGAGCTAATTCAATCATTCAATCCTAAACTTCACAAAATACATTTTTAAATCTATGAGTTAGTTCCTGGGGTCAGTAGGTTCACAACAAAACATTTTGCAAAGATTTCATCTCAAAAACATAACTAGAACAATTTTTATATTCATAACAAGCCTACACAAGTTTCTGCAAAAACAAACATTTTACCAGAAGCTTTTTACTAAACAAAGCGCATGGTTGTCTAGGGCTTGTTTTTCTGAATCCATTGATATAAAGTTTGCAAAATTTGGACGTGTAGATTATAAGTTATGAATTTTACAAGTTTGCATCACAATCTGATTTCAAATTCTGTTTTAAATCAAAGGCTGGGCCACGTGGCTGCTTGCTATTGGCGGATATCGGTTCGGTTGGATCAACCACTCTGGTGCGTTAGATCTAAATGAAATCCAGCAGCTCTGATTCAAACTTACCCCTTCGACCTAATCTAATCATAGCCACAGGATTTGGATCCGACGGGCTCAGTGTGTTTGACCACGAACTGGCGGCGCTAGCGGCGGCTGGCGGCGGCGCGCGGTCAGACGGTGGCGTAGCGGCGGTTACAGGAAGCAAGGAGAGAAGTGGCGGTGCTCACCGTGCTCGCAGGGTTGCGGTGAAGCTCGAGGCGTGGTCGGTTCGTCGAGGGGCGCACAGGAACGGAGTGGATTGCTCGCCGGAGCTGTGCTCACTGTCGGGTCCGTCTGGTTCTTGTTGGAGGCGAGGCTATAGGCCATGCCAGAGAAAAAGAAAGACACGGTTAGGTGCGCGTGAAGATACTAAACACGTGGCTTACAAGCAGAGAGAAAGGGGCGTTCAGTTCTTACGGGGAGGGGTCGCCGGAGAGGTGGCAGACGCGGCAACGCGTTTGTGCTTGTCCTTGTCGATGCTCTGGGGCGAGCGCGGTTGAACGGAAAGCACAGGGAGAAGCGCCAGAGGTTGGGGATCACTCTCTCGTGAAGCAGAGCTTGCGGGGGGTGAGGGTGCTGGCCGGAATTCGCTGGAGAAGCTCGGCGGAGCAGTGGGGGCGCGGGCTCGAATTGGTGCAGCCTAGAGTCAGAGAGGAGGAGCTGTCTGGGGGAAATGAGAGAGGGGAGGGAGGCGTTTATGCACGCGTGGTCGCCGGGGGAGTTAAAGCAGGCAATAACGCGAATTGATCGCCGGCAGTAACGCGGCAGCAATGGCAGGGCGTGGTTTGGGGGTTGAATACGACGGTGAGGTGGCAGTGGGGCACGCCTGTCAGCGAGGAAGAGAGAGAGGGAGAGGGGCCACCTGTCTGCGACTTTGCGGGTGCGAGACTGAGTGTAGGAAAACGTTTCGCTAGGGAGAGTTGGTGGGCTGGACTGGGTCTTGCTGGGCCTGTTGGGTTGGGTCGTTTTGGTTTTTTTTGTACTTAATCTTTTTCCTTTTTCCATTTGGTTTTCTGTTTTGAAATTCAATCAAACAATTCAAACATTCAAATCAATCAAACTTCCACCACACTTTGTATTGAGTTTTAGTTCTGTTTAACAACACAAAACCAAAGTCCAAAATAAATAATACTTTTATTCTTTTTAGGATCCATTTAATAATTAAATAAAATAGTCCTTCGTTATTAATTCAAATAGGATTTGTTTTATTAAAATCTCTATTTTGAAAGCTAAATAATATCAAAACCAAAACAGTAGGTTTTATTTGAAAATATAAAATACTTGGAAAACTTGTTTAAAATAATTTAACAAGTTTTGATGTTTAATTAAAATGGTAAAACCTTTATTTTAATAAAATTGGATATTAATAAATCCTCATTATTTTATTTAAGTAGACCTTTATTCTTTTTATCAAATAGAAATATTTTATTTCAAAAGCTTGGCCAAGTTTTAATTTGGTTTTATAAAATAGTCCTTATTTATATTTCTACCTTTTCATTTGAAAACCAAATCTTTTTATTAAAAGATCCAAAAATAGTATTTCTACTTATTTAAAAATTTTCTTCATTAATTGTTTATCTTTTCAAATCCCTTTAGGATTTGTTTGATCAAAATAGGTTTGAAGGTTTCCAATTGGAATCAAAAAGTTTCTTCTCACCCTGAAAATCAACAAAGTTTTATTTTATTCATTTATTTTTCTCATAACAAGATTTGGAAAATCTTGGGATGTGACAGGCTACCACCCTTAAAATAAATCTCGTCCCAAGATTTGGGAAGGCTAGGGTTACAAGTAGGCTCAAAGCATCTAGGGTACTACCACCCTTAAAATTTTTCCAACTAGATTACATATTGGCTTGCTTGGGATCTTGGGGAAACTTCTCTGGGCAAACATCTGCATAGTGTCCTTTGTTTCCACACTTGAAACATGTGACAAGGCTGAGATCCTTCATAGGCTTGTTTATCTTGTGCTTCATATTTTCTGGGCAGTTGCTTGCATAATGTCCTTGGTTACCACAATTGTAACATGTGATAAGTTTGAGTTCATCACGTATCTTCTGTGGACAAGTTGCTACATAATGGCCTAGCTCTTTGTAGTTGTTGCACCATACTTGGCCAATCTCTTTATACTTATTCTTATCTGGACATTCACTGGCATAGTGTCCCATTTCTTTACAATGATTACATTGCACATGGCTTTTGTCCTTCTTTTTCTTGGGTTTCTCCAAAGCTAGGAGTGCTTCTAGTTCATGTTCTTCATATGTTATCTCATAGGTAGGAATGTCTACTGGTTTCTTGGACCTTCTATTGCTCCTTGGATAATTCATATGCCTCTTTTTTGGTCCTTTAAATTGGGTCATATTGCATGGAGGTATAAGTGGAGATTTTCCTTTGTCCTCATCCTTCTTGGTAGACTTAGCTCCCTCTTGATAGTCTGCAATCAGTTGTTGCACTCCACCTTGTTTCCTTTGTTCAACTATGGAATAGATGGGGCATTGGATAGGGACATGATTATTTCCTTCACATAGGTAACAAGTAGCTTGAGAGGTGGGACATTGGCCAACTGGATGTTTTTCTTCACAGTTGGGGCATTGATCTCCATGCTCCTTGGAAGTGTGATCCTTGTCTCCACAAATATTGCAAGCTTTGGTTCCTTCTAGAATAACATCTTTGTCATCTTTGTTGTCACAACCTCCTTTGGAAGAGTTGCTTTCCATGTTGATCATTTGATCTGTCACTTTATGCAACAATTGGGCTTGGGTTTCAAAGAAACTTTGCATGGTTGGATCTTCCCCACTGGTGTTGGCTATGAATTGAGCTGTCACTTGGTTCAACTGGTTTTGGGATGCTATGAGTTCTCTCATGTTGTCCTCTTGGTTGTTGTTGTTGTTGTTGTCATCAACCTTGATGTTGGAGTCTCTTGGAGTAGTCATCTGTTTGGGTTGAATTGAGATTAGAATAGGCAAAAAGATCTCTAAGTAAGGATTCTAATCACACTCATCACAATTCACACAAGCAATGTGCAAGCATCCTCAAACAAACATTTCACTCAAACAACAAAGTTCAAGCACATTTTTCGGCAACAAAATACTTTTGTTACACCACATAAGTTGGTGGGTTTGACTTAAACAAAATATGGTGGTCCATCTATATGGTTCACTTGTGATCTTTCCATCCTTCTTGGTTGATTCTTCTTGCATGAGATCATGGTTTCCTTGGGAAAACCCTTGGTCACAAAACTTCGAAGGTGATGATGGCTCCTTCTAAGTTGTGTTTCTTTAGTCTTCAAATCTTGGGCAAGATTTCTTGTCTCACTTGTAGTCCTTAGTGATATCCAAGGTTGAAGTCCTTGGTGAAAATGCTGAAGATGTTGAAGTCATTAGAGTTGAAGATGTTGAAGTCATTAGAGTTGATGAAGTCCTTAGCTCATGGTGAAGTCTTTGGCCATGGGGTAGGTTTGTCCATCAAGTTTGAAATAGAAGAGATGTGGAATCAAAACCAAAATGGTTTGAGGAAAGAGTTTACAAGATTCTTTGTAAATAAGTTTTGGAACAAATACAACTCCTATTTTTAAGGGTTTTTGTCCAATCCTAGGTTTACAAATCCTACAGGCAACACAATGCTCTGATACCATCTGTAGAGGTCCCAACCTTTAATAAGGTAGAGATGCCTGTGTTTACAATGCTAGTCCCTGGATCAATAGATAGCATCCACAGTTAAGATGTAATATCAAGAAACAAAGGTCATAATACAACTTTATAACCAGGAATAAAATAATTCATTACATCTTACATAGCTCATTTGGATATTACATTACATTGCAGCAGAATATCTATAAACATGGGGTCCTTCATCTTCAAAGTGCCACAGGCAAACATGTTGGTTGTAGACTTGTAATCCTAATCAATAAACTTCACTAACACCAAACAAACCTGCAACATAACAAGTTACAGCCACAAGGGTCAATACATTTGAATTGTATTGGCAAGTTCCACTACTATGTAGAAATAGGTGGATCCTATCATTACATGCACATTCGGCTAAGTAGGGTTTTAGGCTCATTTGCAGAAAGCAATATAGTTTTGTCCTATCTTTTCCAAAATAGTTTTGCTCTTTTGAAAAATCTTTTGTCAAATCTTTCTGAATTCCTTGGAATCCACCAAGTGCTTCAAGTCTCTTGTTGTCACTTTCAAGTTTTTCTTTTAGAAATTGGAATGTCGAGATTTCCCATAGCTTCAGGCCTTAGTTGCTCAGTATTGTCCATAACCGGGGACACGACTAAGTACTTAGAATTTTGATCTTCTGCAGAAGTTGTACACTTTACCCACATGACACATTCTCATCTTGATGCCACCAATGGCCGCTGGATAAGTACTCACCAAGATGGAGTACTGGCAGATTGAGATTGTGACGAAGTCTTTCCATAGGGTCCTCCCAATACACAATGCTAGCTTGCCTTCAGGCACCAATGTAGGGTTCCTAGTTCCCTCATTCCAGTTAACCTGAAGGGGCCAATGCATGGGTCTTCCACTATGTAGTTGACTAAGCCAGTGCCCATTTAGCATGTGGCTGTACACGGAAGCCACTGTACGAGAAACATGTTCAATCTGTAAGTCCCTGGGTGGTTTTCTTCTAGTGCACAACAAAAACAGATTGCCATATAAACATGGTTCCTCTTGTTGCCACCTTGTCCAAAACTTGAGTATCCTTGTCCACCCAGGTGGTTCATTGAGTACTTGTTTTATTATATAAAACATAAGTCTTTTCCCAACTTCATATAATCACAACATGTATCTCATCTCAATATATATAGCAAGGCTAAGCATATTACAACTACATCGTTTTCACTAAGGAATATATAAGGGTATCCTATTAGGATTTAGCATAGCAAAATATAGTAGTCCTTATCATGCATGTTTCAAAAATCCACTAAGTGTAATGAAAATAATGGGACTTGGATGATAGTGTCACTTGCCTTTTTGGTAGAGGATGTTGTTTCACTTCTTGATCTTGCTAATATCACACTCTTCAAACTTCACTACAATTCAATCAAGCAAACATAGATTCAACAAGCATTCCAACCAATATTCAAACAATTCACCACACATAAAATAATAGAAAGTAAGTCATGCATGCAAACATGCAAAAGATAGTTTTATTTTCAAAGGTGGTTTCTACTAGGCTCTATACATTGTAAGGTTCAAAGTGGTCATTTTCTAAAGTGGCAAAACCATTTGCAAAAGGGTTTTATCTATAAACCATTTTTAAATCCAATCGTTATTTCATGTGGTGGAAAATGTTTTTAGCAAAGCAAAAAATTTATGTTGTTCACCAAATAAGTTGTTAATTCACAAAACTTGGTGTTTAGGGTCAGTAGGTTTGAATCAACACATTTTCCAAAGGTTTTTCTCAAAAAATCATTTCCATATCAAAATCAATATTTTTATTTGACTAGAAATGAGCTAATTCAATTATTCAATCCTAAACTTCACAAAATATATTTTTAAATCTATGAGTTGGTTCCTAGGGTCAGTAGGTTCACAACAAAACATTTTGCAAAGATTTCATCTCAAAAACATAACTAGAACAATTTTTATATTCATAACAAGCCTACACAAGTTTCTGCAAAAACAAACATTTTACCAGAAGCTTTTTACTAAACAAAGCGCATGGTTGTCTAGGGCTTGTTTTTCTGAATCCATTGATATAAAGTTTGCAAAATTTGGACGTGTAGATTATAAGTTATGAATTTTACAAGTTTGCATAACAATCTAATTTCAAATTCTGTTTTAAATCAAAGGCTGGGCCACGTGGCTACTTGCTATTGGCTGATACCGGTTCGGTTGGATCAACCACTCTGGTGCGTTAGATCTAAATGAAATCCAGTGGCTCTGATTCAAACTTACCCCTTCGACCTAATCTAATCATAGCCACAGGATTTGGATCCGACGGGCTCAGTGTGTTTGACCACGAACTGGCAGCGCTAGCGGCGGCTGGCGGTGGCGCGCGGTCAGACGGTGGCGTCGCGGCGGTTACAGGAAGCAAGGAGAGAAGTGGCGGTGCTCACCGTGCTCGCAGGGTTGCGGTGAAGCTTGAGGCGTGGTCGGTTCGTCGAGGGGCGCACAGGAACGGAGTGGATTGCTCGTCGGAGCTGTGCTCACTGTCGGGTCCGTCTGGTTCTTGTTGGAGGCGAGGCTATAGGCCATGCCAGAGCAAAAGAAAGACACAGTTAGGTGCGTGTGAAGATACTGAACACGCGGCTTACAAGCAGAGAGAAAGGGGCGTTCAGTTCTTACGGGGAGGGGTCGCCGGAGAGGTGGCAGACGCGGCGGCGCGTTTGTGCTTGTCCTTGTCGACGCTCTGGGGCGAGCGCGGTTGAACGGAAAGCACAGGGAGAAGCGCCAGAGGCTGGGGATCACTCTCGCGTGAAGCAGAGCTTGCGGGGGGTGAGGGTGCTGGCCGGAATTCGCTGGAGAAGCTCGCCGGAGCAGTGGGGGCGCGGGCTCGAATTGGGGCAGCCTAGAGTCAGAGAGAGGAGCTGTTTGGGGGAAATGAGAGAGGGGAGGGAGGCATTTATGCACGCGTGGTCGCCGGGGGAGTTAAAGCAGGCAATAACGCGAATTGATCGCCGGCAGTAACGCGGCAGCAACGGCAGGGCGTGGTTTGGGGGTTGAAGACGACAGTGAGGTGCCAGTGGGGCATGCCTGTCAGGGAGGAAGATAGAGAGGGAGAGGGGCCACCTGTCTGCGACTTTGCGGGTGCGAGACTGAGTGTAGGAAAACGTTTCGCTGGGGAGAGTTGGTGGGCTGGACTGGGTCTTGCTGGGCCTGTTGGGTTGGGTCGTTTTGTTTCTTTTTTTTGTACTGAATCTTTTTCCTTTTTCCATTTGATTTTCTGTTTTGAAATTCAATCAAACAATTCAAACATTCAAATCAATCAAACTTCCACCACACTTTGTATTGAGTTTTAGTTCTGTTTAACAACACAAAACCAAAGTCCAAAATAAATAATACTTTTATTCTTTTTAGGATCCATTTAATAATTAAATAAAATAGTCCTTAGTTATTAATTCAAATAGGATTTGTTTTATTAAAATCTCCATTTTGAAAGCTAAATAATATCAAAACCAAAACAATAGGTTTTATTTGAAAATATAAAATACTTGGAAAACTTGTTTAAAATAATTTAACAAGTTTTGATGTTTAATTAAAATGGTAAAACCTTTATTTTAATAAAATTGGATATTAATAAATCCTCAGTATTTTATTTAAGTAGACCTTTATTCTTTTTATCAAATAGAAATATTTTATTTCAAAATCTTGGCCAAGTTTTAATTTGGCTTTATAAAATAGTCCTTATTTATATTTCTACCTTTTCATTTGAAAACCAAATCTTTTTATTAAAAGATCCAAAATATTATTTCTACTTATTTAAAAAATTTCTTCATTAATTGTTTATCTTTTCAAATCCCTTTAGGATTTGTTTGATCAAAATAGGTTTGAAGGTTTCCAATTGGAATCAAAAAGTTTCTTCTCACCCTGAAAATCAACAAAGTTTTATTTTATTTATTTATTTTTCTCATAACAAGATTTGGAAAATCTTGGGATGTGACAATGCAACTATTTGCTACTCTATGAGGGACAAGCTGATTGCCACTATGCATGTGAAACAAACAAATGTTTCTCAATGCATGTTATTAATGATCTTTGTTTGTAGCCTTTCATGTTGCATGCATAGTTACTTTGTCTTATTGTTAGAACTCCATCTTTCATGCACATGTTTAGAGTTCTTTGATCCCAGCTTTCAATGCTTGCAAATGGTTTGATCTTGGTTTTGATGGTGCATGTCACTTAAAAATATATTATTTTATCACTTACCTACTCGAACGAGTAGGAGTTAAGCTTGGGGATGCTTGATACGTCAGAAACGTATCTATATTTTTTGTTGTTCCATGCTTGTTTAGTATCTACTTTGCTTTGCTTTGTCTACACTTTGAGGTGTTTTTAGATCTTTTCTGGAACTAACCTATTAACAAGTTGCCACAGTGCCAGTTGCATGTTTTCTTCTGTTTTTGGTTCCAGAAAGGCAGAAAATCAATATTCTCATAATTGGACGGGACAAAAGCCAAAGTCAATATTTTACCATGGGCGACACGAAGTCCAGAGGAGAGACAAGCCAGGGCGGCCAGACCCCCCTAGGAACGGCCAGGGTGGGCCCACGCCAGGGCAGGGTGTGGCCCCCCTGGTTGCCTCCCAGCCTCGCCTCTTCGCCTATAAGAATCCCCCGATGCAGAAACCCTAGGCAACCCAATAAAAACTCCACGAAACCGTCTGTAGCCAGCGCCACCATCGTCCCTAGATCAGGGGGATCTGAAGTTCTTCCCGGCACCCTGTCGGAGGGGAGATCATCCCAGAGGCCTTCTTCTCCGATATGATGAGTGAGTAGTTCCACCTTGGACTATGGGTCCATGTAGTAGCTAGATGGTTGTATCTCCTCCTTGTGCTTTCATGTATAGATCTTGTGAGCTCCGTTCGATCAAGATCTAATCTATTTGTAATGATGCATGTTGTGTTTGTGGGGATCCGATGGATATTGAGATTATTATGTTGGTTTGATTAATGGTTTTGTCTTTATGATTTTATCATGTCTGTGTTGTTTTTGATCTTGCATGCTCTCCGTTGTTAGTAGCTATCTTGAACAAGTATTTTCTAGTGACTCCAAGAGGGGGTATTTATGCTCGATAGTGGGTTCATGCCTCTAGTTTCCAAGGGAAGTGACAGAAATCTCTTCGGTTGTAGATGTGCTGTTGCTACTAGGGAGAAAACAACGTCTCTTGTTCATAGAACAAGTGGATTGTTTACCTTACACACTTTGCTTAAAGTAGTTGTCTGTTGCTTGCAACTTAATACTGGAGGGGGTTCAGATGATAACCCAAAAGTGGACTACTAGTCATAGATGTAGTTGGATGGCGGTCTATGTATCTTGTTGAATTGCCCAATCGAATCCCATAGGATCTTTTTGTCTGGTATTGCATTGTTATGCCTTGCTCAGTTCCTGTCAATTGCCCTCCTGTAATTTGTTTACCCTTCATGCCATGTTGTTTATCTAAGGAGAGCACCTCTTTACGATTGATACATCTTCCACTGTTACTGTTTACTTGCTGCAAACCATCATCACCTTCCACACCATACGTTTAATCCTTTGTTACATCAAACCAGTGAGCTTGACAACCTCACTGATTCGTTGGGGCAAAGTCTTGAGTTTGTGTTGTGCAGGTTTTTGCGTTGCTTGCAACACCTGTGTGATGTTTCCTTCCTCCTACTGTTTCGATAACCTCGGTTTCTTACTGAGGGAAGGCTTGCTACTGTACTGCTTCACACCTTTATCTTGGGGTTCCCAACAAGGTCTCAGGCACCATCAATAAGATTTCTGGCGCCGTTGTCGGGGAGGCTAAGGACGTATTCACAAGGGGAGTCCTCCACTTCCTCTCTCTTTACTTTGTTTTTTGTTTTTGCTTAGTTTCTTTTCCTTGGTCCTCTTTGCCTCTTGTTTTCAAAAACTCCAAAAAATTAGTTTGGTTTGGTTTGCTTTATTTATTCAAAAATACAAAAAAATTAGTTCCTACCCTGGTTGCTGGACTGTTATTGCCTTGCTTGGTCATGCTTTCTATCAATGGATGGTTTCTCTGAAACTAGTTCTTATTGGCAAGGTGGGTTCACAGAAGAACAAAAGTATTATGTAACATCCCTAAAATCATGATTTCAAAGATTGCATATCATTCATACATGCATATAGAATTGAGATCATTTTCTAAACTCATTTCAGAAAAGCAGAGCACATAGTGCTATCATTTCATGTGAGCAAACTTAAATCAAATGGCCATCCCCATTTGAAAGTTGATTGTTTATGAACCTAGTTTGTTTGTCTTCTTTGTTGAAAGGTTTGAGTGTAGAATTTAAACCAAGGTTTACAAATTGGAAATGGTTCCAAAAACCATTTTTCAAACATTGCAAATTAGGTACCAAGTCCCTGATATTTTGTTTCTCCAAGAGTGACCAAGCCTTGCAAAACAACCACATGTTTTCATGCCTCGTATTTGAGACTATTTGCACCCTGCAAAAACCCCAAATTGAATTGAATTCAAATGAGACTTGATTTCATTTGAAAACCTTTCCTGAAAGTCAAAACAGAAAAAGAAAAGGACAAAAGAAAAGAAAAGGGCCAGGCGCCACTATTCTAGCCCAGCAACAGAACTGGCCCAACTAGCCCACCCGGCCTTCCTCTCTCTCTCTCGCACGCGCAAGCGCACCCAAGCAGTCGCTGACAACCAAACCCCATCTTCTCTCTACGCGTTTCGCTGACGAGTGGGCCCTCTCCACGTCACCCTCGTCTTCCCCAAAACACGCCCGCAGACCACGTCGCCGCTGCTGTCAATGCCAGTAATGGCGCGGGGTAATTAGCCTTGATGCCGCAGGCGTTTCCTGTCGCGCTTGAGCCTATAAAAACCACACCGTGGTCATTTCCCCCACCCTCCTCGCTCACTCCGCCACCAGGCTGCGCGCATTTGACCTCGAAGCCCCACATTACTGACGACTCCGGCGACTAATTCCGGTGATCCTCGACCGCCCCCCTCTCTCTGGTTCAAACAATCATGCCTAACTTGATCTCGCGCACCCCCTGATACCCTTCGTGTGCATTCTTGTGACCCAGGCCATCATCCCCGTTCGTGCCTGCAACCACCTGCGCCGCCGCTGGACTCCGGCGACCAATTGAGGTAAAACCTGAGCGCCCCTTGCCCCCTCTTTCATACAAGAGTGTTCGCCTGTGTCTTGTGCATCTCCTGATCCCTCTGGTTCGCGCTAGGGCGACACCAAACCCCGGCAACAACCTCGACTGCAAGCGACAGACGCCGCCCGCAACTCCGACGAGCCCTAGTGACCGTGCCCGTGTGCCCCTTCCCGAGCCAACGCCACCTTGAGCATCAGCAACCTCCTGCGGTTCTGGTAAGCCACTTCCCCCACACCCGCACGACCTAGAACGCCAGCGCTGCCGCTGTTAGACGCGCCGCCGCCAGTTGCCGCTGCTAGCGCCGCTCGTATTTGGTCAAAGCGATTAGGAGCGTTAGATGCAGATCCTGCGGCTGAGATTAGAACTTAAGCAAAGAGGGAAGCGCGCATCTGAGCCGCCAGATCTAACTTAGATCCTACGGCCTGCAGAGCTCGATCCGTCTGAACCGGTACGCGCCAGTAGGGTCAAGACACGTGGCTAGGGTTAGATTCAAACACAGATTTGAAATCAGATTTTGATCCAAAATTGAAATAGCTATATCTTTTGATTCCCACGTTAGGTTTTGCAAATTTTATATCATTGGAATCAGGAAGACAAGCTCTATCTGTTTATGCAATGTGTTTAGCAAAAAGTTTCTGTTAAAATGACTTTTTATGCAGAAACTTGTTTAGGACCATTTTGAGTATATAATTTGTTTAGTAAATTGTTTTAGTGCTAAATAAGTTTAGTTAGCAAGTTTTTGACTTGGTTATGCTTCTGTATCATGCACTTGGTTGGTGGGGTTTTAAAAATCATCACTTTGCATTCTTGCATGCATGCATATATATTTTTGTTTGTATATGAATTGTGTGTAATTTTGTGCTACAAATTTTTGTGTAGATTTTGCTAGTGACTGTGATTGTGAAGAGTGCTACTCTCCCCATTACCAAGGCAAGTGGTACTTCATGAATAATTCCATCCCTATATTTTGTACAAGCATTAGAAATATTTTGCTAAGTCTTGCATGTTACTTTTTGCCAAATGCTATGTTGGGAAATCCTAAGTAGTTGTAGAATTGCTAGGAAATTTCCTATGTTAAGTTACTATGCCATGCTTAGCCTAGCTAGTAGCAAACAAGGGTTGGTAAAGTATATACATGCTATGATGAAAATATTTCTAAGTCTTTGGACTTATGTTTTTCTTAATAAAACAACTAAGTCAATGAACCTCCTGGGTGGAATGGGACTTGAATGGTGGTTTTTGGTTGAGTGGTTACACAAGGCCCATGGACATGGTTTACCTTGTGTATATCACTTGTGGTATGCCACCCAGACACAAAGGGATTTTAGAGGACAAGTGTTGAGAAGCTTCTAGTGCAACCACTTGGCAATATGGGCTCTGCCTGGATCATATAAGTTGCTAGAACTTAGCCATTTGGACAGTTGGTGGTAGTGGGAATTATAGGTTGGAGCGCGTCCATTTGGTCTAAGGAAAGGCTTCTGAAAGGTCCTGTCTTGGGAAACCAAGTCTGGTGGGGAAAGTGCACAACCTCTGAAGATGGAAAATCTAAGTACTTAGCCAAGTCCATGGCAATGGACAACTTGAGCATCAAGACATGGAAGCTATCAATAATATCATCACTCCAACTTCTAAGTAAAACTTGTGGGTGAACAAGGGTGAAGGACCCCAATGTCTATTGGTGGTTTCTTGGGAAAGTTTTTGACAAAGAAAAACTTAGTGATTTCAACTAATAGGAAAAACCTATTTTTGAGCAAAGCAAGCCAAGCTACACTTAGCCAAAATGCATATAGTGATATAGTCCACTTAAAATTTACTAAGGTATCACTTGCCAATACTATTCCAAAGTATTGACCCACTGTGGCTGTAACTTGTGATGTTGCAGGTTACTCCGATGATGATTAGGTGTCATGAGTCTACACTCAACATGCTTGCCTGTGGCACATGAAGATGAAGACTTATGTTTTATTCCAAAACTCTTGTATTAGGCCTGTGGCGCTGAGTTGTAAAAGACTATGGTTTATCTCTGGAATGAATGTAATAAATGACCTTTGTATCTATGTACTTCATCTTAAACTGTGGATGCTAGCAATGATCTAGGGACTAGCATTGCAATCACAGGGATCCTTTTCCTTTACAAAGGAGGGATCTTACAGATGGTATCAGAGCACTGTGTTGCCTGTAGGATTATGACCCTAAGATTGGAAACCACTAAGGAAAAAATTTCAACTACTTCTACACTTGTCTATTCTTCTCGTAAACTTTTCTAATCCTCTCATTCTCATCTCTATTTGTAGATGAACTCCATCAACGAAGCCGTAAAGAAAGGACCACTCATGACCATGACCTTGGAGTGTGAAACTGAGTTTCCCAAAATTCTCAAGGACCTCATGGTGGCAATGGAAATACATGGTGCAGCTGTGTACAAAGGCTTTCCAGTGATGGATGAAGGAGTTGAGTACTGGTGGGTGCAACTTCACTTGTACAAAAGCAAGGAAGACAACCACAAAGAAAGAGGATTCTGCATGTACACCAACACTATGGTGCATACCACATTCTTTGAGTCAGCAAGAGAAGTAGCTTGGAGGACTATCAAAGAACTTAGTGCTAGAGTCAAGTGCATAATGCTCAACCTCCAAAAAGACTTAGAGAAAGAGAAGGAACATACCAAAGAGTTGGAAGCCACCAACCAAACCTTAAGAGGAGATATTATAGACTTAGTGATGGAATCATGTGAGCAAGATAGGATGATTGCTTCTAGGAACATTGTGTTAGCCAACAGATCCAGTGAGATAGGATTGTAAACGTACTTCGTTAGTTGGACCACCAACTATCACCTTATTTTCCAAAATGATACCTTAAATAAGTTTGGACCTTGGTTGATGTAATGGATTCATGTATGCATGACTTGTGTGATTTTGTGTTCCAAGGATATGTATGTGATGTTTGTCTTTGTTTTATCTCAAATAGTGTTGTTCTAACTTTTCTATCTTATAAATAGATGCCTATTACCATCAGCACTGTTGAGGAGTTCCAGGTTACCCGCTTTCGTCCTCGTATCGTTGAGCTTACCACTTTGCTCAATCTCCCTCTTCCCACCATCATGGTGCATCCACTCACCAAGTTCGAGAGGAAGGACCTCTGGGGCTTCAAGGTGAACCAGCCCGGACGCCAGACAGAGCCTACTACGGAGGCCATCGTCTTCAAGCTTATGCACGATGACAGGGAGAGAGGCATGGAGGTAGTCATGCAGGACCTGATAGGACGTCTGCTAGGCCGGCGCTCCCGACAGGTTAGAGGCACCCACTTCCACGTCTTCGGAAGACGTGATGAGGATGGAGAGTCCATCGACTTCGAGGACGACTCGAGGGACGCAGCAGAGCTGATACGTCTCTATCTCCAGGACTTAGAGTCTCTCATTAGGCACATGGACACGGACATGACCAATGTCATGCTCAGTAATGACGAGCTCCAGGTGCAGCTTCGCGAGAAGGACAAGCTCTTCGCGCAGCAGGACGAGATAGTCAAGGAAATGGAGGCGAAGTTCGAGACCCAGGACCGGAAGTTCAAGAGTAAGGAGAAACGTGTTCAGGATAGGAACAAGAAGATCCGGGACATGACTGAAGAACTGAAGTCCAAGGACTTTGAGCTAGAGCAGCAGCAGATGGTGATTGAGAGGCTTCGTTCCCAGAAGAGGGCTCTCAAGGCCAAGATTGAGTCCTTGACCACTACTATTGAGGAGAACAAGACCGCGATGGAGAACGCAGGTCTTACCTTTGTCGAGGAGGAGATTGATGCTGATGAGTAGACTTGACTACTCGTTTATCTTTTATTATCGTACTTGTTTTTGTGAACTTGTTATTGGACCATCCGGCATGTGGATGGCTTGCCACTTGTGTGTTTTACTTTGAGAACTTGTTACCTTGTTGTTGAACTTTTATCTTCTGTTGCATGCTTGTGTTTGCTTATGTGATGTAATGTGCATGAAAACATCTATGGGTATCTCATTCTTATCTCTATTTGAACAAACCACAGATGCCTCCCCGTCGTGCAAACCCCAACCCCAACAACAACAACAACATCACACCAGAAATGCAACAAATGATAACTGCTCAAACACAGCTCATGCAGATGATGACAACATTCATTCAGAACCAAAACAACAACAACAACAACAACCCCAATAACAACAACAATAACAACAACAACCCTCCGGGCTTTGATATGCTCACCAGATTTCTGCGATTGAGGCCAACTAAGTTCTCGGGGACAACTGATCCCATGGTGGCCAATGATTGGCTACATTCTGTAAACAAGGACTTAGTGACCATGGGCTGCACGGACGCTGAAAAGGTCAGATTTGCAGCACATCTGCTGGAAGGGCCAGCCGCCACTTGGTGGGACAACTTCCAAATCACCACTCCTATAAATGAGGTGACTTGGGCTATCTTTGAGGAAGGCTTTCGCACTGCTCATATCTCGTCAGGAATAATGAGCCAGAAAAAGGAGTTCCACAATCTGAAGCAGCGCCACCGCAGCGTGGCTGAATACATTGAAGAGTTCAACAATCTGGCGCGTTATGCACCGGATGAGGTTGACACAGATGCCAAGAGAAAGGAAAAATTTCTAGAAGGCTTGAATGATGAGCTGAATCTGCAGCTGGCTGTGGCATATGTTCCCACTTATCAGTCGCTCTGTGACAAGGCTGCTATATTGGAGAACAAAATGAAGCAAGTCGAGAGTAGAAAGAGAAAGCACTCCGACAAGCACAGCTCGGGATCGTCTCACAAATGATCTCACTATGATGACAGTGGAAGCTCAGGATCCCACAAACATGGGAAATTCAACAAGCACCACAACCACAATCGTCATGACAACAAGCATCATTGCAGTCATGACAATGACAAGTACAAGAACCATAAAGGTGGACATAAGAGCCACCACAGTGGTAATGGTAGTGGGAGTGGAAGTCAGCCTGCTAAGAGAGACATCAGTCAGGTTGAGTGCTTCAAATGCAAGAAGATGGGACACTATGCTAATGAGTGCCCCGAAAAGAAAGTTGAAGGACCTGTCAAGCCCAATCCCTTCCAGAAAGGACAGGTGAACCACATTAATGTGGAGGAGGTCTATGAAGAGCCTGATGCTGTTGCTGGTAAGTTCAGACTCAATTCTATTCCAGCATTTGTTCTTTTTGATACTGGAGCATCGCATTCATTCATATCAAAAGCATTTGTTGATAGAAATGGGTTTCCATCTGAAAATATTGGTTGTCCAATAAAAGTTAGCTCTCCAGGTGGAGAAATGATAGTAAGTCTTGGATGCCGGGATCTAGTAATAGAATTTGGAAAACATAAGTTTCCAGTGAGCCTGATAATCCTAGATTCCCAAGGACTGGATGTAATATTGGGAATGGATTGGATGGCTAAGTATGAAGGAGTACTAGACTGTGCTAATCGTACTGTTGCACTCACAACCCCTGAAAGAAAAAGGATTAAATTCAAGTCAAACTTTGAATCCAAAGGAAGTAAGCTAAATTCTCTTAAGGGGGTTAGCATGGACAGTGTGCTAATTGTGTGTGAGTATCCGGATGTATTTCCGGAAGAATTACCAGGAATGCCACCAGATAGAGATGTGGAATTTCTGATAGATTTGGTACCAGGCTCTGGACCGATAGCAAAGAGACCATATAAAATGTCAGTTGATGAAATGAAGGAGCTCAAGAAGCAACTAGGAGAACAGTTGCAGAAAGGATTTATTCAACCAAGTTCTTCATCTTGGGGAGCCCCAGTTTTGTTTGTTGAGAAGAAGGATAGGAGCCAAAGGTTATGCATAGATTACCGTTCTCTCAACGAGGTAACTATCAAGAATAAATATCCTTTGCCAAGAATCAATGACTTGTTTGATCAGCTAGAAGGAGCCTGTGTGTTCTCAAAAATTGATCTCCGGTCAGGCTATTTTCAACTTAAGATAAGAGAACAAGACATACCTAAAACAACATTCACCACAAGGTACGGATTGTATGAGTATACCGTAATGCCTTTTGGCTTAACCAATGCTCCAGCATACTTCATGAATATGATGAACAAAGTGTTCATGGAATTTCTCGACAAGTTCGTTGTCGTTTTCATCGATGACATCTTAGTCTACTCCAAGAGCAAAGAAGAGCATGAAGGGCACTTGCGTTTGATACTTGAGAAGTTGAGAGAGCATAAACTTTATGCCAAATTCAACAAGTGTGAGTTCTGGTTAGAAGAAGTGGGTTTTCTTGGTCATGTTATGACAAAGGATGGTGTAGCAGTTGATCCTGCTAAGGTTTCAGCTGTGACGGAATGGGAATCTCCCAAGAACGTGAAAGAAGTTCGCAGTTTCCTTGGCTTAGCAGGTTACTACAGAAGGTTCATTGAAAATTTCTCAAAGGTTGCTAAGCCAATGACTGAATTATTAAAGAAAGACAAGAAGTTTGCTTGGTCTGAAGGTTGTGAAGTCAGCTTTCAGGAGTTAAAGAAGAGACTTGTGACAGCACCAGTTCTATGTCTGCCAGATTTGGAAAAGGATTTCCAAGTATATTGTGACGCGTCTCATCAAGGTTTGGGTGCCGTACTTATGCAAGACGGTAAAGTTGTAGCTTATGCCTCGAGACAACTCAAAACTCATGAGGTAAACTATCCTACTCATGATTTGGAGTTAGCCTCTGTCGTCCATGCACTCAAAACATGGAGGCATTACCTTTTGGGAAAGTGTTGTGAAGTTTTCACGGACCACAAAAGTTTGAAGTATATCTTCACCCAAAAGGAAATCAATATGAGACAAAGAAGATGGTTAGAGCTTATCAAAGATTATGACTTAAGTTTGCAATACCACCCCGGTAAAGCAAATATGGTAGCAGATGCTCTAAGTCGTAAGGTATTTGTGAATGGCCTTACCAAAGGAGAATTGCCAGATGATTTGTGTACCCAATTCAGAAAACTCAGATTGGAGATTGTGCCTGAAGGACATCTCATGTCTTTGGATGTTCAACCCACTTTGTTGGACAAGATCCGAGAAGCTCAGAAGACTGATAAGGAAATTGAAGAGATTAAGGAAAAGATTGGCCAAGGGAAGGCTAAAAATTTCCATGAAGATGAACAGGGTACTTTATGGCATGGGAAACGTATCTGTGTTCCACAAAATCCGGAGTTACGGAAACTGATTTTGCAGGAAGCACACAACTCTCCGTATTCTATCCACCCAGGTAACACCAAAATGTACATGGACATGAAAGAAAGGTTTTGGTGGAACAATATCAAGAGGGACATCGCCGAACGTATTGCTTTGTGTGATGTGTGTAGTAGAGTAAAAGAGGAGCATCAGAAACCAGCAGGTTTGCTTCAACCACTACCTATTCCTGATTGGAAGTGGGACAAGATTGATATGGATTTCATTACCGGATTACCAAGGACCAGGTCAGGATATGATTCCATATGGGTAGTAGTGGATCGCTTAACTAAAGTGGCTCATTTCATACCCGTGAAGACAACTTATACAAGTGCCAAGTTAGCCAAAATCTACATGAGTAGAATCGTATGTCTACATGGTGTGCCCAAGAGTATTGTATCTGATAGGGGAACTCAATTCACTTCCCATTTTTGGAGACAGTTACATGAGTCATTGGGGACAAGGTTGGAATTCAGCACTGCTTTTCATCCCCAAACCGATGGACAAACAGAAAGGACTAATCAAATTCTGGAAGACATGTTGAGGGCATGTGCCCTAGACTATGGAGCAAGTTGGGATGAAAGTCTGCCTTACGCAGAATTTTCTTATAACAATAGCTATCAAGCCAGCATTGAGATGGCACCGTTTGAGTTTCTCTACAGAAGAAAGTGTACCACCCCATTGTTATGGAATGGTGTGGGAGATAGAAGTTTATTTGGGCCAGATCTTATCAAAGAAGCCGAAGAGAAGGTCAAATTGGTTAAGGACAGGTTGAAGATAGAACAGTCCCGACAGAAAAGCTACACAGATCATAAGCGTAGAGAAGTTACCTACGAAGTTGGTGATAGAGCCTATCTTAGAGTATCACCACTTCGTGGAGTGAAAAGATTCGGAGTCAAAGGAAAGTTGGCACCAAGATATGTTGGGCCATTCAAGATTTTGAGTCGCAAAGGAGAAGTTGCCTATGAAATAGAACTACCAGAATCTCTATCAGCAGTCCATAATGTGTTTCATGTGAGTCAGCTTAAGAAATGTCACCCAGAAATGGAAGAAACTACTTTGAAGGATACTATACCTTTGGAGGAGGTTCAACTAGAAAGTGACCTCACATATGAGGAGAAACCTATCAAGATTCTTGAGACTCCAGAAAGAGTCACAAGGACAAAGACTATCAAGTTCTGCAAAGTACAGTGGAATCATCATACCGAAGAGGAAGCTACATGGGAAAGAGAAGATGATCTTCGGAAAGACCACCCTCACCTATTTGCTAGCCAATCCGAATCTCGAGGGCGAGATTCACCTTAAGGGGGTTAGATTTGTAACATCCCTAAAATCATGATTTCAAAGATTACATATCATTCATACATGCATATAGAATTGAGATCATTTTCTAAACTCATTTCATAAAAGCAGAGCACATAGTGCTATCATTTCATGTGAGCAAACTTAAATCAAATGGCCATCCCCATTTGAAAGTTGATTGTTTATGAACCTAGTTTGTTTGTCTTCTTTGTTGAAAGGTTTGAGTGTAGAATTTAAACCAAGGTTTACAAATTGGAAATGGTTCCAAAAACCATTTTTCAAACATTGCAAATTGGGTACCAAGTCCCTGATATTTTGTTTCTCCAAGAGTGACCAAGCCTTGCAAAACAACCACATGTTTTCATGACTAGTATTTGAGACTATTTGCACCCTGCAAAAACCCCAAATTGATTTGAATTCAAATGAGACTTGATTTCTTTTGAAAACCTTTCCTGAAAATCAAAACAGAAAAATAAAAGGACAAAAGAAAAGAAAAGGGCCAGGCGCCACTATTCTAGCCCAGCAACAGAACTGGCCCAACTAGCCCACCCGGCCTTCCTCTCTCTCTCTCGCACGCGCAAGCGCACCCAAGCAGTCGCTGACAACCAGACCCCATCTTCTCTCTGCGCGTTTCGCTGACGAGCGGGCCCTCTCCACGTCACCCTCGTCTTCCCCAAAACGCGCCCGCAGACCACGTCGCCGCTGCTGTCAATGCCGGTAATGGCGCGGCGTAATTAGCCTTGATGCCGCAGGCGTTTCCTGTCGCGCTTGAGCCTATAAAAACCACACCGTGGTCATTTCCCCCACCCTCCTCGCTCACTCCGCCACCAGGCTGCGCGCATTTGACCTCGAAGCCCCACATTACTGATGACTCCGGCGACTAATTCCGGTGATCCTCGACCGCCCCCCTCTCTCTGGTTCAAACAATCATGCCTAACTTGATCTCGCGCACCCCCTGATACCCTTCGTGTGCATTCTTGTGACCCAGGCCGTCATCCCCGTTCGTGCCTGCAACCACCTGCGCCGCCGCTGGACTCCGGCGACCAATTGAGGTAAAACCTGAGCGCCCCTTGCCCCCTCTTTCATACGAGAGTGTTCGCCTGTGTCTTGTGCATCTTCTGATCCCTCTGGTTCGCACTAGGGCGACGCCAAACCCCGGCAACAACCTCGACTGCAAGCGACATACGCCGCCCGCAACTCCGACGAGCCCTAGTGAACGTGCCCGTGTGCCCCTTCCCGAGCCAACGCCACCTTGAGCATCAGCAACCTCCTGCGGTTCTGGTAAGCCACTTCCCCCACACCCGCATGACCTAGAACGCCAGCGCCGCTGCTGTTAGACGCGCCGCCGCCAGTCGCCGCTGCTAGCGCCGCTCGTATTTGGTCAAAGCGATTAGGAGCGTTAGATGCAGATCCTGCGGCTGAGATTAGAACTTAAGCGAAGAGGTAAGCGCGCATCTGAGCCGCCAGATCTAACTTAGATCCTACGGCCCGCAGAGCTCGATCCGTCTGAACCGGTACGCGCCAGTAGGGTCAAGACACGTGGCTAGGGTTAGATTCGAAAACAGATTTGAAATCAGATTTTGATCCAAAATTGAAATAGCTATATCTTTTGATTCCCACGTTAGGTTTTGCAAATTTTATATCATTGGAATCAGGAAGACAAGCTCTATCTGTTTATGCAATGTGTTTAGCAAAAAGTTTCTGTTAAAATGACTTTTTATGCAGAAACTTGTTTAGGACCATTTTGAGTATATAATTTGTTTAGTAAATTGTTTTAGTGCTAAATAAGTTTAGTTAGCAAGTTTTTGACTTGGTTATGTTTCTGTATCATGCACTTGGTTGGTGGGGTTTTAAAAATCATCACTTTGCATTCTTGCATGCATGCATATATATTTTTGTTTGTATATGAATTGTGTGTAATTTTGTGCTACAAATTTTTGTGTAGATTTTGCTAGTGACTGTGATTGTGAAGAGTGCTACTCTCCCCATTACCAAGGCAAGTGGTACTTCATGAATAATTCCATCCCTATATTTTGTACAAGCATTAGAAATATTTTGCTAAGTCTTGCATGTTACTTTTTGCCAAATGCTATGTTGGGAAATCCTAAGTAGTTGTAGAATTGCTAGGAAATTTCCTATGTTAAGTTACTATGCCATGCTTAGCCTAGCTAGTAGCAAACAAGGGTTGGTAAAGTATATACATGCTATGATGAAAATATTTCTAAGTCTTTGGACTTATGTTTTTCTTAATAAAACAACTAAGTCAATGAACCTCCTGGGTGGAATGGGACTTGAATGGTGGTTTTTGGTTGAGTGGTTACACAAGGCCCATGGACATGGTTTACCTTGTGTATCTCACTTGTGGTATGCCACCCAGGCACAAAGGGATTTTAGAGGCCAAGTGTTGAGAAGCTTCTAGTGCAACCACTTGGCAATATGGGCTCTGCCTGGATCATATAAGTTGCTAGAACTTAGCCATTTGGACAGTTGGTGGTAGTGGGAATGATAGGTTGGAGCGCGTCCATTTGGTCTAAGGAAAGGCTTCTGAAAGGTCCTGTCTTGGGAAACCAAGTCTGGTGGGGAAAGTGCACAACCTCTGAAGATGGAAAATCTAAGTACTTAGCCAAGTCCATGGCAATGGACAACTTGAGCATCAAGACATGGAAGCTATCAAGAATCTCATCACTCCAACTTCTAAGTAAAACTTGTGGGTGAACAAGGGTGAAGGACCCCAATGTCTATTGGTGGTTTCTTGGGAAAGTTTTTGACAAAGAAAAACTTAGTGATTTCAACTAATAGGAAAAACCTATATTTCAGCAAAGCAAGCCAAGCTACACTTAGCCAAAATGCATATAGTGATATAGTCCACTTAAAATTTACTAACGTATCACTTGCCAATACTATTCCAAAGTATTGACCCACTGTGGCTGTAACTTGTGATGTTGCAGGTTACTCCGATGATGATTAGGTGTCATGAGTCTACACTCAACATGCTTGCCTATGGCACATGAAGATGAAGACTTATGTTTTATTCCAAAACTCTTGTATTAGGCCTGTGGCCCTGAGTTGTAAAAGACTATGCTTTATCTCTGGAATGAATGTAATAAATGACCTTTGTATCTGTGTACTTCATCTTAAACTGTGGATGCTAGCAATGATCCAGGGACTAGCATTGCAATCACAGGGATCCTTTTCCTTTACAAAGGAGGGATCTTACATATTATTATAAGGAACACTGTTTGTCACAAAAAGGGAAACACGTATGGGAACAAATTGATAAGTTGAATACTATTGCTAGAGAGGTGTGCTCTACTTATAGTGTTACTTATTGCTTTGATAAATCTTGTTGCTGTAGGAGGTATAAACACCTGCCTTTTCAATGTGAGTATAATGATAATGTTACCATATCCACTTATGTTAAAGGAAAATAAGACTAATGATGTGGAACAAATTAAAGAATTTATTGCCTTCAAGGGTGCATTTGAACTTGTCAGTTTGCTTGAAAATACTGATGATGCACCTTATGAATGCGAGGTTTATGAGATACTTAGATTCTGCTTAGATAATTACAAGGAAGAAAATAGCTATATTATTGAATATTTTCATAGATGCTTTCCACAGATGGAAGAGACTAATGCCTTGCAGGAGCCTATGGAAGAAGAAATTGTTGAAACTAGAAGCTCTTTAGATGAAAAAAATGAGGAGAGTGATGAGCAAAAGGAGGAAGAATGGATTATCTACCCATGCCTACCTTCTAATGAGAGTAACTCTTTATCTCTTACATTATTTGATTGTCCCCATGCTTACCAAAGGAGGATGAATATTATGTTCCTGTGGATCCTTTTAAAATATCTACTTTGGGTAAAACCTGTTAAGGTTTTAGTCCCACTATTTTTTTGAGCTTGATAGAAATTATGTGTTTGTAGATCATGAAAAGCCTGCTTTATGTGAGAGTTATTTTTTTGAGTTTATTATGATGCTACTGAAAGTTATTATGAGAGAGGGAAACATGGTCTTATGTATCTCAACAATATTAAGTTTCCCCTCTTTATGTTGAAAATCTCGTAGTTGCACTTGTTTTGTTTTCCCATTCTTGTTACTATGTGCTTCTTTGATTTATTTTATTACAAGATTCCTATGCATAGGAAGTGGATTAGACTTAAATGTATTTTGAATTTGCTTCTTGATGCACTCTTGACTTCCATTCATAATTCCTATGAGAGCATCTTCTCAAACTATCATGCCTAACTTAAAGGCGTTAAAGAAAAGTACTTCTTGGGAGATAACCCAAGAGTTTCCTTGAGTCTTGGAAGTTATTACTTCAGTAATGACCTTTACTTATTCTTTTTGTTTGTTTTTTGTGCCAAGAATGACCTCTAATGAGAGGGAAGTAAGATTTGGGGAGTTGCTGTCCTGAAACAGATTTCTGCCCTCCACCATAAACATTCGTGAGGAGTCTCTGTAACTCGAATTGAGCTGATAATTTACGAATAAATCCCGCAATATGTTAGCTAACTTTCGTTAGATCAAAACGTTTTTATTTGAGCAACAGAAGATTTTCGAAAAAATCAGTTTCTACCTGCTGGTCTGTTTTGACACATTTCTGCCATTATTTGCATTTGCTTCTTATTAATTCCTTTTTGAGCTCTCTTTTGGGGAATTGAGATTTTTGAAGGAGTTGCTATAGTAGCTTGTGGTTTTAGTGAAAAGTTTTGCTGTTCCAAAGATTTTCCTAAAGGTCTAATATCTTTTGAATATACTAATGTTGCTAATGAAGATTGTGTGAAGGTTTGTATGAAGGAAAATTTTCAGGTGTAGAGAGAGAATGATGTAATGAGATGAAGAATGGACAAAAGCTCAAGCTTGGGGATTCCACCATGGTGTCACCCCAATAAATATCCAAGAGGTACAAGCGTCAAAGCTTGGGGATGCCCAAGGCATCCCCTTCTCCATCAATAAAAAGCTCAGGTATGTCTAGACACTTCGTTTTTATTGTTTCATGCATAGTTGTGTTGTTCTTGGAGCGTATTAGATTTTGTTTGCTTTGCTTAGTTTGTTTAGTTTTCTTGAATAACGTTGTTTGGACCCCCGTTCTCGCTGTGTTGTTGCAAATAAGTCAATTGGTGTTGGAAAGGAGTAGGAAGTTCCTGCTTGAAAGTGCAAGAGGAGCTTGCATTGACTGTGAATTAGACTTTAGCATGACATTCTAGGTGTTGTTTTGACTTTATGCTTAGTGATTATTGTTGTAGCATGTCTTGTTCCAAACAACTGGGATTGCTTAGTGTGCCTTGAAGAAATTATGCGTTGTTTTAGCATGCAAAAGCATTGTATTGTGGTATTCTCCTTTGATGCTTTGTTTGGGTTGACTGAGCACATGCTCACTCTATGTTATGACTATGACAAGTCACCATAGCCTCTATTATCATTTAGTCCTTGACTTGTAGTACCACTCTATGCTTTGATCAGTAATGTTTTGTCGCTCTGCATGATTATGGCCACTATTGCTCTCTTAGTTGGTGGCTCCCAGTCTTTTTGCTAGAGTCCACTCGTATGAGTAAGCTCTACTCATGATTCCAACTCTCAAGAAGCAAAGTTATTCCAAAGTGTCTACTATAAACTCCTATGCATGGTGTGTTACACCATTCCAAGTATAATCTTGTTTTCATCTATCTTCCAATTAAAAATTATTTTGGTATGTGAAAACCTAGTGATTAAAGCCCTCACAAACTTGATGGCACACTTTATATTCTTTGCCCTTAATAAAATTGAACCATTGTGTCGTCTATGTTGTATATGCTTGCACTTATACGTTGGCATTAGCAGAACCATGCTGTCTTGGGGAACGTTTTCAACATTGTACTTGTACTTTGTACTTAGTTGATATCATGCTCTTTTGTCCATGGATGTCACCGGTGTGAAATAAAGAGGGAACCTGTAAGTCCATGGAGTATGTATTTTGTGTTAGAGAAACGCCTGGGCCGCTACCCTAAGCCATGCCTAATCATGGTGAAAACTTGCAGCATCACCATAGTGAGCTATCTATGAAGCATCCTTAATAAAAAGCTATGCACATAGTAAATAAAAAGATCGCTGAGATGCTCATTATCTACTTGCCTTGTCATTTTGGTTATGGGATAGCTCCTGTACCATGTGCAAGGGTTACCTTGTTGGCGGTTCTCTATGATATGCATGTACTTACAATGAAAAGAACTTACAGGTGACTGAAGTTGAGTATCATGAGGTGTGGCCCTCGTATTCAAGGGACTTGAGATTGCCAACTTATACTTTGTCAAGCATATACTCCATAGTTTGTCCAGTTTAACCTTAATCACTTTAAGATGCTTATGATAGGGGCAATGAGGGCTGAAAGCTAACAAGTACCATAATTTCTGGATGCTCTTTTTGAAACTTGAAATCCCTGCTTCCCTTTATGAAGGGCCTTTCTTCCACTATTATTTAGTCTCCACCTTCTACCTTTAGGCACCATTAAGAGAGCATAGTGGCCATTCTTAGTTCTATGTGTAGAGTCCCAAAACTTATTGATTGCTGTATATTGTGATATTACTTGTTCTTGTGCTACTTGTTTCTAGTCACCCTTGTGAACTTTGAAGGTGTCCTATGCATCTATTTGCTACTCTATGAGGGACAAGATGATTGCCACTATGCCATGTTTTCTGTATGTGAAACAAACAAAGGTTTTCAATGCATGTTATTCATGATCTTTGTTTGTAGCCTTTCATGTTGCATGCATAGTTACTTTGTCTTATTGTTAGAACTCCATCTTTCATGCACATGTTTAGAGTTCTTTGATACCATCTTTCAATGCTTGTAAATGGTTTGATCTTGGTTTTGATGGTGCATCTCACCTCAAAAATTATTCTTTTATCACTTACCTACTCGAGGACGAGCAGGAGTTACGCTTGGGGATGCTTGATACGTCGGAAGCGTATCTATAATTTTTGATGTTCCATGCTTGTTTAGTATCTACTTTGCTTTGCTTTGTCTACAATTTGAGGTGTTTTTATATCTTTTCTGGAACTAACCTATTAACAAGTTTCCATAGTGCTAGTTGCTTGTTTTCTTCTGTTTTTGGTTCCAGAAAGGCAGAAAATCAATATTCTCAGAATTGGACGGGACAAAAGCCAAAGTCAATATTTTACCGTGGGCGACACGAAGTCCAGAGGAGAGATGGAAAGGCAATCCAGGGTGGCCAGACCCCCCTAGGCGTGGCCAGGGTGGGCCCATGCCTAGGCAGGGTGTGTCCCCCCTGTTTGCCCCCAGCCTCACCTCTTCACCTATAAGAATCCCCTGATGCAGAAACCCTAGGCAACCCGATCAACACTCCATGCAACCATCTGTAGACGCCGCCACCATCATCCCTAGATCGGGGGGGGGGATCTGAAGTTCTTCCCGGCACCCTGCCGGAGGGGAGATCATCCCGGAGGCCTTCTTCTTCGGCATGATGCGTGAGTAGTTCCACCTTGGACTATGGGTCCATGTAGTAGCTAGATGGTTGTATGTCCTCCTTATGCTTTCATGTATAGATCTTGTGAGATCCATTCATGATCAAGATCTAATCTATTTGTAATCATGCATGTTGTGTTTGCGGGGATCCGATGGATATTGAGATTACTATGTCAGATTTATTAATGGTTTTGTCTTGATGATTCTATCATGTCTGTGTTGTTTGTGATCTTGCATGCTCTCCGTTGTTAGTATATATCTTAGCCAAGTAGTTGCTAGTGACTCCAAGAGGGGGTATTTATGCTCGATAGTGGGTTGATGCCTCTAGTTTCCAAGGGAAGTGGCAGAAATCTCTTTGGTTGTAGATGTGTTGTCGCTACTAGGGAGAAAACAACGGTCTCTTGTTCATAGAACAAGTGGATTGTTTACCTTACACACTTTGCTTAAAGAAGTTATCTGTTGCTTGCAACTTAATATTAGAGGGGGTTCGGATAATAACCCAAAGGTGGACTACTAGTCATAGATGAAGTTGGATGGTGGTATATGTATCTTGTTGTATTGCCCAATCGAATCTCATAGGATCTTTTTGTCTGGTATTGCATTGTTATGCCTTGCTCAGTTCCTGTCAATTGCCCTGCTGTAATTTGTTTACCCTTCATGCCATGTTGTTTATCTAAGGAGAGCACCTCTAGTGAACTATGGACCCTGGTCCAATCTTTACCATTGATACATCTTCCACTGTTATTGTTTACTTGCTGCAAACCATCATCACCTTCCACATCATACGTTTAATCCTTTGTTACAACAAACCGGTGAGCTTGACAACATCACTAATTCGTTGGGGCAAAGTCTTGAGTTTGTGTTGTGCAGGTTTCCGCGTTGCTTGCAACACCCGTGTGACGTTTTTCCTTCCTCCTACTGGTTCGATAACCTCGGTTTCTTACTGAGGGAAGGCTTGCTGCTGTACTGCTTCACACCTCTCTCTTAGGGTTCCCAACAAGCTCTCAGGCACCATCAAGGTTCCATGTTGCTAGCAACTTCAGAAGTTGTTTCTTTCTCCTACTGGTTCGATAACCTTGGTTCCATAACTAAGGGAAAACTTGCTGCTGTGCTCATCATACTTTCATCTTGGGGTTTCCCAATAGGCTCTACATCAACTGAGCCATCACAAGCTTTTCCGGCGCCGTTGCTGGGGAGAAAGAATATTTATGCAAGGGGAGTCTCTCACTACCAATCTCTTTACTTTGTTTTTGTTTTTCTTTATTTCTTTAACTTTGTTTGGTTTGGTTCTTTTTATCAAAAACACAAAAAAATTAGTTCCTACTTCAAGTTGTTTTCATGTCTAGTTCTGCTCCAATCACTATATATGTCACCTGAGGAAATGATCTTCACTTTTAAACAAGGGAGTGAGGAGAGTTTGAAAGAAGCTTGGTCTAGAATTTCTGATTCTTATGAAAAAACTAAACCTAAAATTACTCTAGGCTTGCTTCTTAGCAGTTTCTACTTTGGTCTTGTTCTTTGTTATAGATATGCTTTGGATGCTGTAGTAGGAGGAGATTTCCTTCATTGTGATGGGGATGAAGCTTTTAATGCTATAAAAAAATTGATTGCAACATGTAACTTGCCTAGTAAATTTGATTCACCCTTTATAAGCATTTATGCTAGATTAAACATTCTTGAGACAAATACAACTTGTTTAAAAGGATGCTATGATATGCTTCAAGAGCATTATAATTATGTTTCAATAAATTCTGAACCATCAAAATGGTTCCCTACAGTAAAAGTTGCTATAAATGGTGAAACTTTTCATACTCGTTGTGATATTATGTCTGAGTTTTGTCTGAAGCCTAAATATATTTATGAATTTCTCAATCTTTGGGGACTTTCTAAGGGTGGAGAAGAAATAACTCTTACCAATAATGCCACTATATTACCCATTGGAATAGCTGAAGGAGTGTTTACAAAAATCCTAGGGAAAATGGTATCTACTGATTATCTTGTTATTGAATGTGTAGGAAAAGGAAAATTACACTTGAAAGATCCCTGCTCAAAACTCCTTGGAGAAATAATAGATGTGGGAAAAGGCACCATGAATTTCACTTCCCCACCAAGCAATCATGTGTTCCCTAAAGGTAATAGTAAAGGTAAGAAAGGTAGAAGTAAGGAATTTAATGTCGATGCTTCTTCATTCAAAAATACTTGATTCTTGCTTTCTATGCCTAGCGAAAGGTGTTAATGAAAAGCACTCTTGGGAGATACACTACTGGAAAAACCCTCTTCGGTTCGACGTGAACAATGCCAGCAGTCCTAGCCTGTCACAGCCCCCCGGGCCGTGAGGCCTCTAACGGCTAGAAACGGCCGTAGTCACTAGTCCCGGGACGGACCACATATCTAGTCCCGGTCCGTAATACGGCCCGGGACTAATGACCTAGAGCAGGCCAGTTGGTCTTTTAGTGGACTATTAGTCCCGGGTCGTATCACGGCCCAGGACTAGTTGTCCACCACTATATATTCTGCTTCCTATCCTGCTGCCGTAAAGCATATGGTGGCCATTTTTATCAAAGAAGCAAGCGAGTTCATGTCATTTTTTTCTCAAGATTTGTCAAGATTTAGTTTGCAACCCCTAAATCCAAAGCTTTAAAAGGTTAGAACTTCATTCTTTCATTTCTTATTGCTACTTTAGCTCAATAATGCTCTAGAAGTATATAGAGATATGGATCACTGCATGCATGCTCTAGAAGTAGAAGGATTTTGATATATATGTGTAACAAATTTTGATTAGGCACATAGTTACTGAAAATTGAAATGTGTAATTTTAGAGTTTCAGAGCTTAGAATGGAATGAGGTTTTCAATGATAGAACAATAATAAAAAACTCCACATTTATCATGTTGATTGTTTTCTCCAATTCACAAATTAGTGCATGTAAAATTTTCAAAATTCAAAATTAATGCTCTAGAAGCTCTCAATATAACTTGTAATAATTTTATCATGTCGTGTAATGGTTTTTGATATACTTTTACTATAATGCAGATGGTCCGGGAATGGATGTATGGTACTGACCGAAACTCTGGCGAGTTCATTAATGGCGTGCATGAATTCATCCGTGTTGCTGATGCAAACAAGCGCAATGGTTTTGTATTCTGTCCATGTAGTGGATGTAGGAATCAGAAGGATTACTCTGACTCAAAAACCCTTCACAGCCACCTGTTGAAGTCCGGCTTCATGCCCAGTTATAATTGTTGGACCAAGCACGGAGAGAGAGGGGTTATAATGGAAGACAATGAAGAAGAGGAGGAGGATGAAAACTATCATGGTTTCCCTGAGTACGGAGATACTTCCATGGGGGATGCTGAAGGGGAGGATGATGAAGAGACACATGATGAACCCGCTGATGATCTTGGACGGACCATTGCCGATGCACGAAGAGATTGTGAAACTGAAAATGATAGGGAGAAGTTCAATCATATGTTAGAGGATCACAAAAAGTTGTTGTACCCAAATTGCAAAAATGGTCTGAAAAAGCTGGGCAGCACACTGGAATTGCTGCGATGGAATGCTGAGTGTGCTATAACTGACTCCTCATTTGAATAGTTGCTGAAAATGATGAAGAATGTGCTTCCAAAAGATAACGTATTGCCCGCCAGTACGTACGAAGCAAAGAAGGTTGTCTGCCCTCTAGGTTTAGAGGTTCAGAAGATACATGCATGCCCTAATGACTGCATTCTCTACCGCAGTGAGGAGTACGAGAATTTGGATGCATGCCCGGTATGCACTTCACTTCGGTATAAGATTAGACGAGATGACCCTGGTGACGTTGAGTGCGAGCCCCCCGGAAGAGGGTTCCTACCAAGGTGATGTGGTATGATCCTATAATACCACGGTTGAAACGCTTATTCAGAAACAAAGAGCATGCCAAGTTGTTGCGATGGCATAAAGAGGAATGTAAGTCAGACGGGATGTTGAGACACCCCGATGATGGGTCGCAATGGATAAAAATCGATAGAAAGTACCCGGACTTT
This sequence comes from Avena sativa, assembly GCA_916181665.1. Taxonomy (NCBI): domain Eukaryota; kingdom Viridiplantae; phylum Streptophyta; class Magnoliopsida; order Poales; family Poaceae; genus Avena; species Avena sativa. The sequence continues at coordinate 441,694,199 of OV702284.1, forward strand.
GCAGATGACGCAAGGAGTTTAAGGTTTGGTCTAAGTACAGATGGCATGAATCCCTTTGGGGAGCAGAGCTCCAGTCACGGCACCTGGCCCGTGACTCTATGCATCTATAACCTTCCTCCTTGGTTGTGCATGAAGCGGAAGTTCCAGTGTTGATCCAAGGTCCGAAGCAACCCGGCAACAACATTGATGTGTACCTAAGGCCATTAGTGGAAGAACTTTTACAGTTGTGGCACGAATCCGGCATACGCGTGTGGGATGAGCACAAGCAGGAAGAATTTAACCTCCGAGCATTGCTTTTCATAACAATCAATGATTGGCCTGCTCTTAGTAACCTTTGAGGATAGTCCAACATGGGATAAAATGCATGCACAAACTATTTAGATGAGACTGAAAGTATACATTTGGAACATTGTAAGAAGAATGTGTACAATGAGCATCGTCGATTTCTTTTGGCCAAGCATCCCTTAAGAAAGAAAGGAAATCATTTCAATGGTCTGGCATGTCACCAGACAAAGCCTAAGGAGCATACTGGTGCTGATATATTTGATATGGTCAAAGATTTGGATCAAATAGTAACCTTTGGAAAGGGTCCTGGCGGAAAATCCAAGGACGCTGAAGGACACGCACCCATGTGGAAGAAGAAATCTATATTTTGGGAGCTACCATATTGGAAATTCTTAGAGGTCCGCTCTGCAATCGATGTGATGCATGTGACGAAGAATCTTTGCGTGAACCTGCTAGGCTTCTTGGGCGTGTATGGGAAGACAAAAGATACCCCAGAAGCACGAAAGGACCATCAACGTATGAAAGACCCAGATGGCCTGCATCCAGAATGGTTTCAAGGTAATGCCAGCTACGCTCTTACCAAACAAGAGACGAAAATATTTTTTGAAGCCTAAGCAGTATTAAGGTCCCATCTGGCTTCTTGTCGAATATAAAGGGAATAATAAATATGGCAGAAAAAAGTTCCAAAACCTAAAGTTCATGACTGCCACGTGATTATGACGCAAATGCTTCCGATTGCATTGAGGGGGCTTCTACCAGATAATGTTCGAGTACCCATTGTGAAGCTATGTGCATTTCTCAATGAAATCTCTCAGAAGATAATCAATCCTGAAGATCTACCACGGTTACAGAATGATGTGGTCCAATGTCTTGTCAGTTTTGAGTTGGTGTTCCCACCATCCTTCTTCAATATTATGGCGCACCTGCTAGTTCACCTAGTCAAAGAGATTTCCATTCTCGGTCCTGTATTTCTACACAATATGTTTCCCTTTAAGAGGTTCATGGGAATCTTAAAGAAATATGTTCGTAACCGTGCTAGGACAGAAGGAAGCATCTCCAAGGGCTATGGAACAGAGGAGGTCATTGAATTTTGTGTTGACTTCGTTCCTGACCTTAGGCCGATTGGTCTTCCTCAATCATGGTATGAGGGGAGATTGAGTGGAAAGGGTACTCTAGGAAGGAAATCAGTAATATGTAGGGACGGACATTCTTACATCGAAGCACATTACACCGTTCTACAGAATTCTATCTTGTCAGCCCCATATATCGAGGAACACAAGAAAATCTTACGCCCAACAACCCTGGAAAGCATGACTCTTGGATTAGAAATGAACACATGAAGAGTTTCGGCGGTTGGTTGCAACATCTCATAAATAACAACACTCTTGGAGATCAGCTATACTTGTTTTCTAGGTCACCATCTTCAACTATATCGACTTTCCAAGGGTACAAGATAAATGGGTATACATTTTACATGATCTCCCAAGATAAAAAGAGCACCAACCAAAACAGTGGTGTCCGCTTTGATGCAACAGACAACAATGGGTCAAATACCACATATTATGGTTACATAGAGGAGATATGGGAACTTGACTATGGACCTACTTTTAGGGTCCCCTTGTTTTGGTGCAAATGGGTCAAGCTGATAGGAGGATGGGTTGAGGTAGACAACAAATACGGAATGACATCGTTGGATCTCAACAATCTTGGTTTCTTAGACGAACCATTCGTCCTAACCAATGATGTGGCTCAGGTTTTCTATGTGAAGAACATTTCTACCAAACCTAGAAAATAATAATAAAAAGAATACATCAGACGATGAGCCAAAGCACCACATAGTTCTTTTAGGAAAAACAAGCATCGTGGGAGTGGAGGACAAGACAGACATGTCAGAAGATTGTGATAAGTTTCATGAAATTCCGCCCTTCACGGTGAAGGATGACCCAAGCATCATGTTAATGAATGAAGATTCTCCATGGATACGGCGGGATCAGAAAGGAACGCACGCGAAGAAATGATGTGTAATAATTGTAACATTTTATGAGTGAAGATGCTCCATGTGTCCATTTTTATAGTGTTGTCTGCAAACCATCTTGAGTGTGTTAGTCCCGTTTTGTGGCTGGACCGAGACTAAAGGGGGGGGCCTTTAGTCCCGATTCGTACTTACCATTAAGATCTGATCTCTAAACGCATGAGGTCACATATTAGGGAGTGCCTCTATGACCAGTTTCTTGGAGATGCCGGAGGACTGGGCTCCGGTGGCATCTCCCTGAAACTGGCCGTAGTGGTGTCCCTGCTCTCGAAAACCATCTTGCAGCTTGTAACTTCTCTAACTAGATCAATACGCCTGGGAGCTAACTAATTTCACATATTAGGGAGTGCCTCTATGACCAGTTTCTTGGAGATGCCGGAGGACTGGGCTCCAGCGGCATCTCCCTGAAACTGACCTAGTGGTGTTCCTGCTCTCGAAAACCATCTTGGAGATGCCTCAAACTGGCTGGAGGACTGGACTCACAAGGATGCCTATTTATAGTACAAGCAACTCGGCATAGTGTCGACACTCACCCCCTATTATTAGTGCTACTCATGTTTTGTCCCGGTTGATGTCTCCAACCGGGACTAAAGGTTCATCTTTAGTCCCAGTTGGTGACACCATCCGGGACAAGGTACAAGACGCACGACATAATGTAGACACTCACCCCTATTATTAGTGCTGCCTGGCCCAATCTGCCGCAATCCCTTCAGTCGCGATTGGTTTCTCCAACCGGGACTAAAGATGAACCCTCTCTTTATAGGCATTTCCCTCTATTTATAGGCTGCTCGATCCAGCCTACCCGCCCTTTCCTCTATGTATAGGCTGCTCTATTTATAGGCCTTTTCCTCTAAATACAACAACATTTTCATATTTAGGTAACACTCAAGACATTTATTAATATTAAAAACCGGTACAAACCGGGACTAGCTAACACTCAGGACTAAATCTGCCCCTTTAGTCATAATCATGCCTAGTCCTATAGTACGCAACTTTAGGGTCTTCTTCGTCATCGTCATCATCTTCGTCATCGTCACCTGCCACTCCCGGGATCCTCAGCCCAGCCATGGCATATACCAGGGGCCACTCCAGCCTCGGATTCACAGCGGGCAGGGGAGGGGTCTCCTGGAAGACGATGCCACTACCGCCAGGCGGGGGAGGGGCCTTCTTGTGGCTCTGTGGCGGGTGGACTTGTGGGCACCGCAGGCAAGGATGGTCTCCCCCGGCGATGTAGCGCATCACTCCGATGATAGTACGGTTCGCGCACCACAGACGGCTGCCGGCTTCGTTGTGTTCACCGGGGGCGGGCCATCACCCTCGTACCTGGCGAGCTCCCTTTCCCGCCTATTAGCGAAGAAGGCATTCTAGGTGTCGTAGTTGTCGGGATCCCACTAGGGATCCATCCTCTGCTCCGGCGTGAGCTCGTGGTAGAAATGGTTTGTGATGGCCACCTAGCGTGCGGAACCTTGAGGAACAGGAGGGACAGGAACCCCTCCAGCTCTCAGAATCTAGCCGACAGGCGGCCAGTAGCCCGGCGGACAAGGGTAGCTGGAGGCACACCGCGAAGCTTTGGGAAATGGTGGGAAATATCTTTAGTCCCGGTTAGTGACTACAATCGGGACTAAAAGCTCTCGTAAAAAGGAAAGGGCGGGAAAACTTGGCGGGAAGCGGTGGGAAATGGCGGGAAATATCTTTAGTCCCGGTTAGTGACTACAACCGGGACTAAATGAATATTATATTAATACTCTTTATATTTTTCTGAAAATAATAGAAATATTATTGGTTTTATTTGGATTTTTACAATAAAAGATATGATTTTCCAAAGTTTTATATTTGATTTCAATAAAAAAAGAAAAGTTACAAATGACATAATTTATAAATGATGCAAACAGATGTATGGATATTATATTAAGACTATTTATATTTTCCTGATAATAATAGACATATTATTTGTTTTATTTAGATTTTTACAATAAAAGATATGATTTTCCAAAGTTTTATATTTGATTTTAATTAAAAAAAGAAAATTGACAAATGAAATAATTTATAAATGATGCAAACAGATGTATGGATATTATATTAAGTTTCTTTATATTTTCCTGATAATAATAGACATATTATTTGTTTTATTTGGATTTTTACAATAAAAGATATGATTTTCCAAAGTTTTATATTTGATTTGAAATAAAAAAAGAAAATTTACAAATGCAATAATTTATAAATGATACAAACAGATGTATGGATATTATATTAAGATTCTTTATATTTTTCTGAAAATAATAGACATATTATTTGTTTTATTTAGATTTTTACAATAAAAGATATGATTTTCCAAAGTTTTATATTTAATTTGAATTAAAAAAGAAAAGTTACAAATGACATAATTTATAAATGATGCAAACAGATGTATGGATATTATATTAAGATTCTTTATATTTTCCTAATAATAATAGACATATTATTTGTTTTATTTGGATTTTTACAATAAAAGATATGATTTTCCAAAGTTTTATAGTTGATTTGAATTAAAAAAGAAAATTTACAAATGAAATAATTTATAAATAATGCAAACAGATGTATGGATATTATATTAAGATTCTTTATATTTTTCTAAAAATAACAGACATATTATTTGTTTTATTTGGATTTTTACAATAGGAGATATGATTTTCCAAAGTTTTGATTTGAATTAAAAAAGAAAAGTTACAAATGACATAATTTATAAATGATGCAAACAGATGTATGGATATTATATTAAGATTCTTTATATTTTCCTGATAATAATAGACATATTATTTGTTTTATTTGGATATTTATAATAGGGGATATGATTTTCCAAAGTTTATATTTGATTTGAATTAAATAAAAGAATATTTACAAATGACATAATTTATAAATGATGCAAACAGATGTATGGACATTATATTAAGATTCTTTATATTGTTCTAATAATAATAGACATTTTATTTGTTTTATTTGGATTTTTATAATACGAGATATGATTTTCTAAAGTTTATATTTGATTTGAATTAAATAAAAGAAAATTTACAAAAACTACACTAGTCGCGGGTCGTGGCCGGACCCGGGACTAGAGGGTGCCTGCGCGCGCGAAAACGAAGCGGCCGAAAAAATCCTCTAGTCCCGGGTCGTGGCTTAACCCGCGACTAAAGGGTGGGTCTTTAGTCGCGGGTTAAGCCACGACCCGGGACTAGAGACCCTCTAGTCGCGGGCGGTGGCTTAGCCCGGGACTAAAGGTGCGTCCGTATATATATTCCGCACGCCAGGGGAGGTGCTGCCCAGCACTTACCATTTCTCGACGAAGCAGACGAAGAAGAAGCAGACAGGAGACGCATCGAAGACGTGGGAAGGTGCTGCCCGGCTGCCGATTCCACCGCACCGCCGCCCTCGTCTCCGGCTGTGCGTGCTCCGCCGCTCCGCCGTGCCAACGCGCTCCGCCTTTCGTACGTGCTGCCGCGCGCGCGCCTTGCCATGCCGCGCGTCGCCCTGCCGTTTCGCCACCTCGCTGTGCCGCCGTCACGTGCTGCCGCGGACGTTGGTGAGCTCGGGGCCGGGTGGTTTTTTTACCACAAGATATTAGCTAGGGTTATTAGAATTATTGTTTTAGTTAGGATTAGGATTATTGTTTTAGTTATTAGGATTAGGATTATTGTTTTAGTTATTATTGTTTTAATTAAAATATTAGAATTAGGATTAGGATTATTTGTTTTAGTTATTAGGATTATATTGTTTTAGTTATTTTTTTGTTTTACCACAAATAATATTAGGGTTATTGTTTTTTGTTTTAGTTATTAAGATTATTGTTTTACCACAAATAATATTAGGATTATTATAATTAGGATTATTGTTTTATCACAACTACTATTAGGGTTTTTTTTGTTTTAGTTATTAGGATTATTTTTTTACCACAAATAATATTAGGTTTTTTTTGTTTTAGTTATTAGGATTATTGTTGTACAAAAAATAATATTAGGGTTATTAATTAGGGTTATTGTTTTTTGTTTTAGTTATTAAGATTATTGTTTTGTCGCAAATAATATTAGGGTTATTAATTAGGGTTATTGTTTTTTAGTATTAGTTATTAGGATTATTGTTTTACCGCAAATAATATTAGGGTTATTAGTTTGTGTTATTAGGGTTATTGTTTTTTGTTTTAGTTATTAGGGTTATTTTTTTTCTAACGTGTTTAACTCTCTTTCTGTTATAGATAATTAAGTCATGGATCCATCCGAAGATCCTGGTCGCATTGGTGAAGGTGTTCTTCAGGGCATGATAAGAGGTGAAATTCCTCTTAATATTACTACCGGTGAAGTCATTTTGCTCGAGGAAGAGATATCCTCATATCTGAATCCATTCGGTGATGGACTAGAGTAAAACCTAATGTACCAAGGGGAAGACCGGATGGACGAAGGGCAAACAAATAACAACAGTAATGATGGCCCCTCGACATGATCCGGCGAGGTACATATATATATAAAGCCTCGTGTTACCTCTATTCATTAACTGATCTAGATATATATTCTTGTTTTAGCCCACCGGATCGAAGCAATCGACAGCTCGAACGAAAGGAGGGCCGAACAAAAAGTTCGATGGTAATCAGAGGTTCACCATCAAAGAAATAGATGATGATGGTTAACCGATTGCTATAGAGAAGCACACGGAGGATGTTTATAAATCAATGCGGGGTGCTTGTTAGGGACAACCTGCCGATCACCATCCAAGAATGGAATCAGTCAAAGAAACCCAGTGAAGAATCCTACAGCTATGTCACCGATGATGCCAAAGATGACCTTTGGCAGAAGCTCATAGCGCATTTCATACTACCTCCAGAGTATGAAGAATTTGAGGTAGATGGTATTACCCCAAGGCCGTGTGGGCTTGAAAATAGAGCGAAAGTCAAGGAATGGGCTCTGAGCAAGATGGCTGAACTTTACCGGAACCACAAGAAAAGTTTATACGCGAAATATGTCGCGAAAAAGAAAACTCTAGAATTCAAAGGAGTAAACGAGAAGTTGAGAGAATAGTGGCCTGATTTTCTACAGTACAAGCAATCTGATAAAGCAAAGGCAAAGTCAGAAAATAACGCGTTAAATGCTTCCCAAAAGAAATACCATCATAAAATGGGGACAGGTGGATACAAGAGTGCCATCCCTAAGTGGGAAACTATGGAGAAGAAAATGAGGGCTAGAGGCGTCACTCCTGGTACAGATGGATGGCCCGAGAGGTCAAAGAATTGGTGGTACGGGCACTGGGGATCGTTGGACCCAGAAACAAGGAAGACATTATTTCATGAAAAAATTCTAAAACCCTCCCAAGACCTTGTTCAAGCAATGAACGATGCTCAATTGGGATTGCTCCGTCCCGAGAGAGAGAACGACGAGATGACACGCGCCCTAGGGAATCCTGAAAAGGGAGGACGAACACGAGGCAAAGGCGCCGGTGTCTCATGGAAGAAAGGGTTTCCTCAGTATGATGTCAGTTACAGAAGCCGTCAGAGAAAGAAGAACCGGGAGGCAGACCAGATCTCCAGGGTAGAGCAGGACCTAGCTGATCTGAAGAACCTCATGCAAGAAATTAGACAAAGGCCTCCATCGTTAACTCACCCGCAGGCTAATGATCCTGCATTGGATCTTAGCCAGCGGAGAAGCAGCGTGGCTTCCACGGAGGTCCGGGCTGATGATCAAGCACTGCTGGATGATGCATCGGCTCCTCACTACCCCGTGGATGATGTCAGAGAGATAGCACAATGTGATCTACATCAGCCAATGAACAACATGTCCTTCAAGGTGGGGATCGGCACTGCTTTACCTTGTCTACCTGGAGCACTCCACCATTCACTTCCGATTCCAGCAGGCTATGCTCGTGTCACGGTGGATGACATAGTGGAGGATTTTGCGGACCTAGAGATTGAAATCTCTACGCCTGAAGGCCTTACGAAACTAGGAGATGTCAAGCGCAACATCATTCTATGGAAAAAGAAGTACATCAAGTTTCCAGGCTCGACGCCAAGGCCACCGACTCCGAGGTATCCAAGTCCACCCCGCATCGAATATCGTCAACCTCCAAGTCCACCCTGACCCGATTATCGTCAACCTCCAAGTCCACCCCGCCCCGCTGACGATCGCCGCAGCAGGAGTACATCAACTCGATCTCCGCCTCTGCACAATACTCGATTTCCGCCTCCGCCTCCATGCAATACTACTACCTCGTCAAAGAAACGGAAGTTCGACGCTCCCCCGCTCCCCACATCGAAGAAAGGTCAAACGACGAAGATAGTCGACATCCCGCCGGCTCTTCCAAAGAGACCTTATGACAAGACCGATGAGAAACTAACGCGGATGTGGCTGCCCAAGTTAAGGCGCATTTTGCACCCAAAAAGGCTGAGCCAAAGCCGATATATGATGAAAAAACCAAAAAGTGGGCTAAGTATTTTCTTGAGCAACCATCCCATATATCGATGAATCTGGAATCAGACTATGACTGGGAAATTATTAAGCAGGCACAGAAGAAAAAAATCACAAGTGCAAAAAGCGGGAAGCAAGTTGCCCTGCTCGGAGCACAAAAGAATCAATCGGTCGCCCCGCTCAAAGTCATTTCAGACCTCGACAATTCCTTCAGAGATGAAATGGATATGGACATGCAAATAATGGACCCCAGAACCCGTAATAATGCTGCACTAATGGGAATCACTGTAACGCAGGCCAAAGCACTTGCTACCGAAGCAAAAATGTCTCTTGGTCAATATTTAGGCTATGAAGATACGCCAGTGGGTTAGATAGTACATAAGTATGTCCAAGGGGAGCCTCTAGTCAGTAATGAGGAGCTCGCGCGTCTATCCACACATATGCGAAATCTTCACGAATGGTACATGTCGCAAGAAGAAAAAAAGCATCAGAAAGATTGGTTTCCGGTGGACGTTAGAAAGGAGCATCACTTCAAACCATACTCGATACAGGTTCAAATGACCAAACTGTTTCAGTTATACAACCAGCGCACCCTCGAAAAATCTATCATTGGTTGCTACTATCTGTAAGTGATTTATTTCTATAATTAAGTTTGTAGCTCAGCTCGTTCATTGCATTTAATATATTATCCTAACTATATATCCTTTTGTATGATGATATTATATTCTGCAGAATGAAGATGCTTGAATGCAAAAGAGCTAGAAGATACGACGTTGGGTTCATTGACCCATATATCGTTAATGAATATACGTTAAATAATCACCCCAAGGACGTGGAGGAAGACCTATGCAGGTTCTTAACAGAGAATAATTTTGTTCAGGAAATACTATTTCCTTACAACTTCAAGTGAGTGTTTATATCTTGTACACATTTTATTTTTGCTTACTGGATGAGCTATGCATGTATGCTTATGTAAACGTCTGCATATTCCACTGGATCTTGCTAAACATTCAAGTTGACAAGTCCCTAGTTGAAGTCCACGACTCATTAAGTTGGGACCAAGAGTAGTGGAGAGCCATGAAAGCAATGCTCCATAAGTAATTTCAATCATTATCGCATTATATCGGCCTCTTTTATTCATTTCCTGATATCAAGTAACTAATAACTCCTTTGTTCATTTTCTTTGCCGAGCAGGTGTTGGACACGGTTCAGACAGAAAATACCAGGTCCATTCAAAGAGGAGCTAACTTATAAAATGGTGAAGAGTTTACAGCAGCCACCGGGAACTCATTTATGTGGATACTACATCTGCGAGTACATCCGCGAGTTGACCAGTGAGCGGAAAGTTGACTCACATTATATTTATGGTTTGCGGGAGAAACTAGAGCCAGACCAGCGCATAAGAGCAATTCAAGAGGAGCTGGCGGGATTTATGATGAAGGAAGTTCTTGATGTACATGGAGAGCATTATGCGGATGACGTGGAACTCGATTTGCTTTAGTGATCTCCATGTAGCTGATATGATATATATATTCATCAATGACCATGTAATTTCAAAACATTTCTTCCTTTTGATATATATATTATCAATGTATGCTTGCAAGAGATCGGTTAATTGTATAGATGCATCAACGTCTACTATGTATGTACTAGCGTAGAATATGTGTACTTAAATATATGTTTGAAATTATAGTGAAACACAAAACGAAAAAGGAATGAAATGGCAAAAAAAGGAAATACACAATCTCTACCGCAGCAGAGAAACACACAATTCTCTGCCGCAACAGGAAACCTTATAGTCCCGGGTGGTGTGACGGCCCGGGACTAGAGGGTTTTCGCCCCCCGCGGCGCTGAAATAGCCACGTGGCTGTTATCAGTCGCGGGCCGTAGCGAGAGGGGACTAGAGGTGGGGCTCTAGTCCCGTTTTCGCAGTCCCGGGCCCAAAACCGGGACTAGAGCCAGTTGCGGCCCGGGACTGGAGGCCCTTTTTCCACCAGTGATAACCCAATTTTTATTTCAGCAAGTTTTTATTTTGTTGAGTCTTGGAAGTTATTGCCTCAGTAATAACCTTTCCTTATCCTTTTTTTAGTTTTTGTGCCAAGAATAGCCTCTAATGAGAGGTAAGTAAGATTTGGGGAAGTTGCTGTCCCGAAATAGATTTCTGTGCTTCACTGTAAAAAATCGCAGAAAATCCCAGAACATCGGATTGAGATGAAGTTTTTTGTGCGTGTGCCTGTAGAGGTCCCAACCTTTAATAAGGTAGAGATCCATGGGTTTACAATGCTAGTCCCTGGATCAATAGCTAGCATCCACAGTTAAGATGTAATATCAAGAAACAAAGGTCATAATACAACTTTATAACCAGGAATAAAATAATTCAGTACATCTCACATAGCTAATTTGGCTATTTCATTACAATGCAGCAGAAATAACTATAGCATGGAGTCCTTCATCTTCAAAGTTCCACATGCAATCATGTTGGTTTTAGACTTGTAATCCTAATCAACACACTTCACTAACATCAAACAAACCTGCAACATAATAAGTTACAGCCACAAGGGTCAATACATTTGAATTGTATTGGCAAGTGATACTATGGTAGAATAGTGGTAACTATCATATATATGCATTTGGATAAGTGGAGCTTAGGCTTGCTTTGCTCAAAATAGATTTTCCTTATCATTTGAAAAACTAAGTTTTTGTTTGTCAAAATCACCCAAGGCATCTACCAATCATTGATTGAAGATCCTTTAACCCTTTTTAAACCACAAGTTTTTAACTTAGAAATTGGGATGAGGAGATTCTTGATAGCATCCATGTCTTGATGCTCAAATTGTCCATTGCCGGGGACACGACTAAGTACTTAGATTTTACTCTCTCGAGAGGTGGTGCACTTTCCCCACAAGACTCGACATGCATCGAGACAAGATCTTTCAGAAGCCTTCCCTTAGAACAAAATGGACGCGCTCCAAACCTATCATCCCCGACCACCAACTGTCCATTTGGCTAAGTTATTGCAACCTATATGATCCAGGCAGAGCCCATAATGCCAAGTGGCTTCACTTGAAGCTTCTCCACATTTGACATCTCAAATCTCTTTGTTCCTGGGTGTCTTTCCACAAGTGTGATACACAAGGTTCACTAGTCCCCTGGCCTTGTGTAACCACTCAACAAAAATCCATCCAAGCAATACCATTCCACCCAGGTGATTCATTCACATAGTTGTTTTATTAAACAAAACACAAGTCATAGACTTAGAAATATTTCATAGCATGAGTATAATCCACCCTTGTTTTATACTAGCTAGGCTAAGCATAACAGTAGCAAGAGTCTTAACTTAGGGAAAATTCTACTAAGGAATCATCTACTAGGAATTCCCAAGGCATAGCATACTTAGTAAAATTCCATGCAAGTCCTACTCAAAACATTACTAATGCATATTGAAAATAATGGGACAAAAGTATGAAGCACCACTTGCCTTTGTAGTAGAGAATATAAGTTCACTCCTTGATCTTGCAATAGTCACACTCTTCAAATTTCACTACAATACAATCAAGGCACAGATTCAATCTACCATTCAAGCAATTCAGCACATAGAATAATAAAAACAAAGAAATGCATGCAAGCATGTCAAAGATTGTTTTATTTGGAAAAGTGGTTTCTAATAGGTTATAAACATTTTAAAACACCTATTGGACATTTATAAAAGTGGCAAAACCATTTGATATTAAGTTAGTGAAAATGGCCACTTTAAATCCCTTTTGTTTTGCTAGAATTGATTTAAATCAAAGTAATAATTTCTAGTGTTTGACAAATATATTTTTAAACACAAATGTTAGTGTTTTTAAGGTCAAGTGGTTAATATTAAAACCATTTGCAAAAGGTTTTACCTATAAATTATTTTTATACCAAAGAAATATTTTATTTTGTTGGAGATGCCTTTAAGCAAAGTAATAATTTTATAGGGTTCACCAAATATATCTTTAAATTCCAAAACTTGGTGTTTAGGGTCATAGAGTTTAATTCCAACCATTTTCAAAAGCTTTTACTCAAAAAGCATTTTTTAAAACATAAACACCATTTTTATTTAACTAGAAATGCTTTTATTCAAAGATTTATTCCTTAGCATCACAAAATATACTTTTAACTCTACAAGTTGGTTTCTACGGTCAGTAGGTTCAAAACAAACCATTCACAAAAGATTTTTTATCCTAAATTCATTTTTAGAATAATTTTTATAGTCAAATTATGCCTACACATGTTTCTGCAAAATCAACCAATTTTACAGAAGCAAATCATTAAACAAAGGGCATGGTTGCATAGAATTCTTTTTCCCGATTCCAATGATATAAAGTTTTCAAAATTTGGACGTGTATATTTAGAGTTATGAATTTTACAAAATCTAACATCTAATAGATCAAATCTGTTTTTAAATCAACACCTGAGCCACGTGGTGTGTTCCTATTGGTCCATACAGATTCGTCTGGATCGAGCGGTGTGGTGCGTTGGATTAAAAGCAGATCGTGCGGCACAAATCTAGTCATACTGGTTCGTTAAGTCATCTATCCTAGCCACGCGATCGTGATCTGACGGCTGATGTGCGAGTGACCAAGGATGGGTGGCGCGGTGACGGTGGCTGGCGGCGGCACTCTGGCGGTGAGGTTGCCCGTGATACAGGAGGCGAGAGAGAGAGGGGACGGGCGCACTGAGTTCGCATGATCTCGCTGATTCTCAGGGTGTTCTTGGTTGGCGAAGGGGCACACGGTCGCGTTGGCAATTGCTCGCCGGAGATGCTACTGACGACGGGCGTGCTCGGGCATCGACGTTGGCGAAGCTACATGGAACGAAAAGGCAATCCAGAGGCAGTGTTAGGCACGCAAGGGAGAGGTGAACACACGAGCGTCATTGAGAGGGAGAGGCGCGGTCTGTACCTACGGGGAGAGGTCACCGAAGTTGATCTTGCTGTCGGTGGCGCTCAGTTGGAGTTGGAGACAAGTTTCAAGTGCGCGCGCGAGTAGGATAAGGTTACTGGCAGGTGCGCATGGTGCTGGCGAGTAAGTTGGTGGAAGCTAGGGGCAGGAGGTGGCAAGGGCTGGCCGGAATTTGTCGGGGAAGCTCGTCGTAGCAGTGGCGGAGTGAGCAGGAACTCGCGGAGCCTAGGGGCGATCTGGCAGCGATGTCTGAGGGGAAAGAGAGGAAAGAGGGGGCGGTTTAGAGGGCACAGTCATGGGGCTGATTACTAGCGGTATTATGGCGAATTAAGCCCGTGGATTTACAGCCAGAAACGGCGAGGAGGAGGGATGAACTGGCCGCGGTGGGAAAGATGGTGACGGGGCGGTGGGGTCGTTTTGTCAGCGAGAGAGAGATGGTTCAGGTGGGGTCCAAACGTCAGCGACTGAGTAGGTTCTTTGCTGAGTGCGAAACGTTTTTCTGCGGGGAGAGAAGAAGTGGGCTCGCTGGGCCAGTTGGGCTTTGCTGGGCTCGGCTGATTCTTTTTATTTTTTTCTTCCTCTGTTTTCTTTTTCTTTTTCCATTTCTATTTTGTTTTGATTCAAATGATTTAAACTCAATTTGAATTCAGGTTTTGATCAAAACTTTTCTAAACTTTCAGTATAGTTTAATATTGTTTAACAAAGTATCTTAAAGTCCAAATTTAGAATATTTCTTTGTATTTTCTTGGGCTTTATTATTTATTTAAATAGACAATTGCTTTTATTCGAACAAGATTTTAATTAGATTTTCAAACTCTTATTTGAATTCTAATTTTTACCAAACCTTTTTTAGTAGGTTTTATATATTCATTAGTGCAAATAATTAACTTGAATTATTATTTAAAAAATATTTTAATAGGATTTATTAATCATTCAAATTGGGCAATTGTCTTTATTCAAATAAAATCTAATATGTTTTTAATTCCATATAAACTTTATTCAAGTAATTCTTTTAAGTTAATTAGATAATTTTTTAATCCACTTTGGTAAATTCCCATTTATTATTTTCTTATGATTTAATTAATCCTTTCTATTAGGGATTTTGTCTTTATTAAATATAATTAGAATATGGTTTTAATCCCATATACTTTTATTTGTTCATTCTTTATCCCTTTATTTCATTTGGATTTGGATTAACTTTATCTCATTTGCTTATGGATTTGGCCAAGTTTTAATTTGGCTTTTAAATATTCCTTATTTATTTATTTATTTATTTCTTTCTTTATCTTATAAAATCCATATCTTTTTATTTATAGATCCAAAATTGGTGATTCCAATTTGTACAATTTTATTTAATATTTGTTTATCTTTTTAAATCCTTTTAGGATTATTTTGCTCACATTTTGGTATGGATTTTTGATAGGATATTTATTAGCTTTAGAAATTATTTCCTTTCATCTTATTAAATTCATAAGTTTTTATCTATGGCCCCAAATTAAGTGAAACCAATTTCTATGGTCTTATAATATTTTTATTTATCATTCTTGATAATTTATAAATATTTGTTGACAAAGTTTTATATGGATCAAATCCTTAGTCTTAGACAGATCTTGGAAATGATTTATTCCATTAGGGTTTAGGGTTTTGGTTTAGCTTTTCCAAGTGTTTAAATTTCAAGACGCATTATTGATGAATGCATTTCACTTGTTTTCAAATTTTGTTGGATTCCTTTTTATTCAAATTTTTTATTCAGGTAGGGTTTTGATGTTTCCATTTTAAAACAAAAAGTTTCTTTTCACCCTAAATTTCAACAATTATTTCTTTTGTTTATTTATTTTTCACGTTTCAAAATTTGGAAAATTTTGGGATGTGACAGTTCCCCAAGTTATTATCTAACTTTCGTTAGTTTTGCACTTTTTGATTTGAGCAACAGAAGATTTTCGAAAAAATCGGTCTTTACATGCAGGTCTGCTTTGACAGATTTCTGCCATTATTTGCATTTGCCTCTTAATCGATTTCTTTTTGAGTTCTTTTGATCACTTAAGCTTCTAAAGGGAGTTGCTACAGTAGCTTATGTTTTATTAGATGATTTACATGAGTTCAAACTGAACCTAAAGGTTTATTGTCTTGCATACAGTAATGTTGCTAATGAAGATTATGTGAAGTTTTGTATGAAGGAAGTTTTCAAGTGTAGGGAGAGAAGATGTGATGAGATGAAATATGGACAAAAAGCTCACACTTGGGTATTCCACCCATGTCACCCCAAGAAATATTCAATAAGTACAAGCGTCAAAGCTTGGGGATGCCCAAATCATCCCCTTCTTCATCAATAAAAATCTCAGGTCTTCTTTCAAGACACTATATTTTAATTGCTTCATGCACTATGTGTTGTTCTTGGATCGTCTTTGTTTTTGTTTTTAGTTTTCATTTGCTTTGTTTGATGCAATAAGTTGGTTGGACCCTAGCACACTTCTTTTGGAGAAGTCACACCCCGTTCTTCATTGCCTAGAACACTCTAGTTTTCACTCTTATTGTTCTGTGAGTGTTCTCTTTTGCTAGCACTGAGTTTAGATTTAGTTTTCTTCTTCATTTTTCTTAGAACTTTTTAGTTCTTCTTTGTAGTTAGGTGAGACAAGTTTCTCTATTATTTATTAATTATTATCTTTGTGAGTTGTTTCAAATAAGTCGATTGGTGTTGGAAAAGAGTAGAAAGTTTCATGCTTATGGTGGTACAAAAAGAAGCTTGTTTTGACTCTGGCTTAAGCTTTATCATATCATGTTAGATGTTGATTTGTCCATATGCTTAGTGATTATTGTTGTAGCATGACTTGTTTCAAACAATTGAGATTGCTTAATGTGCCATGAAAGAATCATGCGTTGTTTTAGCATACAAAATCATAATATGGTGGTATTCTCCTTCAATTATTTGGGTTGACTTGGCACATGCTTACACCGTGTTATGACTATGAACCAGTCATACTAGCCTCTATGATCATTTAGGTTTTGACTTGTGATATCACTTTATGATTTGATTAATAATGTTTTGTCGCTCTGCATGATTATGGCCATTATTGCTCTCGTAGTTGGTCTCTCCCAGTCTTTTGATAGCCTCCACCTATACCCAGTATGAGCTCTACTCGTGCATCCAACTACCAAGAAAGCAAGTTATTCCAAAGAGTCCACTATAAACTCCTACGCATGGTGTGTTACACCATTCCAAGTATATTCATGTTTTTATCTATCTTCCAAATTAAAATTTTCTTATGTGAAAATTAGTGATTAAAGCTCTCATGAACTTGAAGGCACATTTTATTTCTTGCACTTAATAAACCTGAACCATTATGACTATCTTATGGTGCTTATATGCTTGCAAATTGTAAGTTTAGAGTTAGAAAAACCATGCTATCATGGGGCACACTTTCGACATTGCACTTATTTATTCAGTTGATATCATGTTCTTTTGTTTATGGATGCCAGCGGTGTGAAATAAGATGGGAGCTTGTAAGTTCATCGAGTTTGCATATGTGTTAGAGAAATCCCTGGGAGGCTAGCCTAAGCCATGCCTAATCATGGTGGAAACTTGCAGCAAAACCATAGTGGCATTCTATGAAGCATCCTCAATAAAAAACTATGAAAATAGTAAATAAAAAGATCGCTGAGATGCTCACTATCTGTTGCCTTGTCATTTTGATATGGGATAGCTCCTGTGTCATGGGGCATGGGGTACCCCGTCGACGGTTCTCTATGATACACATATGCTTACAATGACAAGAACTTGCTTGGGACCAAAGTTGAGTAGCATGGGGTCTCGGTACTCATACTCAAGGGGCATGAGACTTTCAACTTGTGATCTGTCAAGCATATAACTCACATTTTCCTCACTTTAACCTTAATCACTTCAAGATGCTTATTATAGGGGCAATGAGAGCTTAAAGCTAGTAACTACCATAATTTTTGGAAGCTTTATAAAAATTGAAATCCCTACTTCCCTCTGCGAAGGGCCTTTCTTTTTTTACTTTATGTTGAGTCTTCATCTTCTATCTTTATGCACCAGTTAAGAGAGCATAGTTGTCATTCTGAGTTCAATGTGCATTGTCCCAAAACTTGTTGATTGATTCATAATTATGGTATTGCTTGTTCTTAAATTATTTGTATCTAGTCACCCTTATGAACTTTGAAGGTGTCCTATGCATTTATGTTTTGCTATTCCATGAAGGACAAGCTGAATACCACTCTTGCTATGTTTTTATATGTGAAACAAACAAATGTATTTCAAAGCATTATCCATGATCTTCTGTTTGTGTTGCCTTTCATGTTCCAACATAGTGATGATGCTCACGGTGTTGTCGTGGGCGCTTCGTTGGAAGACCCCAAGAGCAAGGTATGATGAGCACAACAACAAGTTTCCCTTAGTAAGAAACCGAGGTTATCGAACCAATAGGAGGAAGGAAATGACTCAAAGGTGTTGCTAGCAACGTGGAGACCCGCACAACACAAACTCAAGACTTTGCCCCAATGAACAGTGAGCTTGTCAATATCATCGGTTTGCTATAACAAAGGATTAACTGTATGGTGTGGAGGGAAATAGTAGCTTGGCAGAAAGTAAACAGTAACAGTGGAAGATGTATCAATGGTAAAGATTGGACCGGGGTCCATAGTTCACTAGAGGTGTTATCCTTAGATAAAGAAACATGGCATGCATGGTAAACAAATTACAGTAGGGCAATTGACATGACTAACCAAGGCATAACAATGCAATACTAGACATCAAGATCCTATGAGATTCGATTGGGCAATACAACAAGATACATAGACCGCCATCCAACTGCATCTATGACTAGAAGTCCACCTTTGGGTTATCATACGAACCCCTCCAGTATTAAGTTGCAAGCAACAAAAAACTACTTTAAGCAAAGTGTGTAAGGTAAATAATCCACTTGTTCCATGAACAAGAGACCGTTGTTTTCTCCCTAGTAGCAATGACACATCTACAACCTTAGATATTTTTGTCACTTCCCTTAGATTAAATAGAGGCATGAACCCACTATCGAGCATAAATACCCCTCTTGGAGTCACTAGCAATTACTTGGCCAAGATAGTCACTAACAACGGAGAGCATGCAAGATCACAAACAACACAGACATGATAGAATCAATAAGACAAAACCATTAATTAATCTGACATAGTAATCTCAATATCCATCGGATCCCCACAAACACAACATGCATGATTACAAATAGATGAGATCTTGATCATGAATGGAGCTCACAAGATCTAGACATGAAAGCACAAAGGAGGAGATACAACCGTCTAGGTACTACATGGACCCGTAGTCCAATGTGGAACTACTCACGCTTCATACTGGAGGCTAGCATGATGAAGAACAAGGCCTCCGGGATGATCTCCCCTCCGGTAGGGTGCCAGGAAGAGCTTCAGATCCGCCCCGATCTAGGGACGATGGTGGCGGCGGCTACAGACGGTTTCGTGGAATATTGATCGGGTACTTAGGGTTTAGGCATCAGGGGCTTCTTATAGGCGAAGAGGAAAGGCAGGAGGGCGGCCAGGGGGCCCACACCCTGCCTAGGCGCGGGCCTAGGGTGGGCCCGCTCCTGGGGGGTGCAGCTGCCCTGTGGCTCCCCTCCGTCTCTCCTCTGGACTTCGTGGTCTCCTCGGTGAAATATTGAATTTGGCTTTTGTCCCGTCCAATTCCGAGAATATTTCCTTACTAGATTTTCTGGAACCAAAAACAGAAGAAAATAGGCAACTGGCACTGCGGCATATTGTTAATAGGTTAGTACCAGAAAACATATAAAAACACCTCAAAGTGTAGACAAAGCAAAGCAAAGTGGATACTAACAAGCATGGAACATCAATAATTATAGATACGTTTCCGACGTATCAAGCATCCCCAATCTTAACTCCTGCTCATCCTCGAGTAGGTAAGTGATAAAAAGAATAATTTTTGAGGTGACATGCACCATCTAAACCAAGATCAAACCATTTGCAAGCATTGAAACCTGGGATCAAAGAACTCTAAACATGTGCATGAAAGATGGAGTTCTAACAATAAGACAAAGTAACTATGCATGCAACATGAAAAGCTACAAACAAAAATCATGAATAACATGCATTGAAAAACGTTTGTTTGTTTCACATACAGAAAACATAGCATAGTGGCAATCAGCTTGTCCCTCATAGAGTAGCAAATAGATGCATAGGACACCTTCAAAGTCCATAAGAGTGACTAGATACAAATAACACAAGAACAAGTAATATCAACAATATGCATCAATCAATAAGTTTTGGGACAATGCACATAGAACTAAGAATGAAAACTATGCTCTCTTAACTGGTGCCTAAAGGTAGAAGGTGGAGACTCAATATAATGGTGGAAGAAAGGCCCTTCATAAAGGGAAGCAGGGATTTCAAGTTTCAAAAAGAGCTTCCAAAAATTATGGTACTTGTTAGCTTTCAGCCCTCAGTGCCCCTATCATAAGCATCTTGAAGTGATAAAGGTTAAAGTGAACAAACTATGGAGTATATGCTTGACAAATTATAAGTTGGCAATATCATGTCCCTTGAATATAAGGGCCGCTCCTCTTGCTACTCAAGTTTAGTTACTTGCAAGTTCTTGTCATAGTAAGTATATGCGTATCATAGAGAACCGCCAACGGGGTACGCCTTGCACATGGTACAGGAGCTTTCCCATAACCAAAATGACAAGGCAAGCAGACAATGAGCATCTCAGCATTCTTCTTATTTACCATGGGAATATGGTGCTTTTTCTCTCTTTCCTCTTTTATCAATCTCTTTTTCTCAATCTATTTTTTATAAGAATAATGCTTCATAGATGTCATTATGGTGATGCTGCAAGTTTCCACCATGATTAGGCATGGCTTAGGCTAGCGGCCCAGGCATTTCTATAACACAAAATACATAACTCCATGGACTTACAAGCTCCCCTTTCATTTCACACCGACGACATCCATAGAAAAAAGAGCATAATATCAATTGTGTACAAAGTACAAGTGCAATGTTGAAAGCGTTCCCCATGACAACACAGTTCTGCTAATTCCAACGTATAAGTGCAAGCATATACAACTTAGATGACACAATGGTTCAAGTCTATTAGGGGCAAGAAATATAAAGTGTTCCATCAGGTTTGTGAGAGCTTTAATCTCAAATTTTTCACATAACAAAATAGTTTTTAATTGTAAGATAGCTGAAAACAAGAATATACTTGGAATGGTGTAACACACCACGCATAGGAATTTATAGTGGACACTTTGGAATAACTTGGTTTCTTGGGAGTTGGAATCATGAGTAGAGCTTACTCATACAAGTGGAGGCTAGCAAAAGACTGGGAGCGACCAACTAAGAGTGTGATAATGGCCATAATCACGCAGAGCGACAAAACATTACTAATCAAAGCATAAAGTGGTACTACAAGTCAAGGACTAAATGATCATAGAGGATATGGTGACTTGTTCATAGTCATAACATGGTGTGAGCATGTGCCAAGTCCACCCAAACAAAGCATCAAAGGAGAATACCACAATACTATGCTTTTGCATGCTAAAACAACGCATGATTTCTTCAAGGCACACTAAGAAATCCCAATTGTTTGGAACAAGTCATGCTACAACAATAATCACTAAACATAAGGTCAAAACAACACCTAGCATGACATGATAAAGTCTAAATCACCGTCAAAGCAAGCTCCTCTTGCACTATTCAAGCAAGAACTTTCTACTCCTTTCCGACACCAATCGACCTATTTAAAACAACACAGTGAGAGCGGGGTTCCAAACTAATTTATTCAAGCAAACTAAACAAACTAAGCAAAGAAAACTAAAACTAAGACGCTCCAAGAACAACACAACAGTGCATGAAACAATAAAAACGAAGTGTCTAGAAAGACCTGAGCTTTTATTGATGAAGAAGGAGATGCCTTGGGCATCCCCAAGCTTTAACGCTTGTACCTCTTGGATATTTCTTGGGGTGACACCAGGGTGGAATCCCCAAGCTTGAGCTTTTGTCCATTCTTCATCTCATTACATCCTTCTATCTCTACACCTAAATTGTTTCCTTCATACAAAACTTCACACAATCTTCATTAGCAACATTAGTGTATTCAAAAGATAATAGACCCTTGGGTTTAACTTTGGAATAGAAAAACTTTTCATTAAAAACACAAGCTACTGTAGCAACTCCTCCAAAAATCTCAATTTCCCAAAAATAACCCTAAAAGGAATCAATAAGAAGCAAATGCAAATAATGGCAGAAATCTATCAAAACAGACCAGCAGGTAGATACCGATTTTTTCGAAGACCTTATGTTGCTCAAATAAAAATGTGTTGAACTAACTAAAGTTAGCTAACATACTAGGGGATTTATTAGTATATTTTTAGCTCACTCCGACTTAAAGAGACTCCTCACGAATTTTTATGGTGGAGCACAAAAATCTGTTTTGGGACACCAACTCCCCAAATCTTACTTCCCTCTCATTAGAGGTCATTCTTGGCACTAAAAGCAAAGAAAAAGGATAAGGAGAGGTAATTACTGAAGTAATAACTTCCAAGACTCAAGAAAACTCTTGGTTTATCTCCCAACAAGTACTTTTCTTTAACGCCTTTAAGTTAGGCACAAGAAGCAAGAAATCAAATATTTTCAAATGAAGAAGCATTAACATCAATACTTGCAAAATCTTCAACTATAAAAGGTATCTCATCCAAATGAGTTCTGGAGGACCCCTTCTCATCTCTCTTTGGTTCACTACTTTCATCAAAAGGATTTTCAGGAAAAATCCAATCAAAATTCTTTTCAAAGACTTCATGCATCCCAACAAGCTTAAAGGGTATGGGTATCTTAATTTACTCTCTAGGTTTGATTTTATCTGAAGTACCCACAACATCTACACATGATCCTAGCATATTAAAACGCTCAAAGACTTTTTTGGCCTCCTTAGCAACATCATGGAACTCTTTTAATAAAGTTTCAAGGATAAATTCTCTGTTTTCAACATTCTTTTCTTCTTTTAGTTTAAGGAACAAAATTTGCATCATGGGGTTAAGGATAACAAACCTATCCTCCAACATATGAACTAAAGAAGCTGCAACAATTTCATAATTAGGAGCAAGTTCTGCTATAGACCTATCCTCAATATCCTCATGCTTGCTAACATGATTAAAGAACTCTTCAATATTTTCTTTCCCAATTATGGAGCCACTACCTATCGAAAGGTCCTTCAGGTTGAACTTGGGGAACAACATGGTGATCAAGGCGACAACTAGAGTGGGAACTAATTTTTTTGTATTTTGATAAGAGAAAGCAAACCAAACTAAACTTTTTTTTTGGAGTTTTTGATAAAAAGAGGCAAACAAAACCAAGGAAAAGAAACTAAGCAAACCAAAAACAAAGTAAAGAGAAAGGTTGAGAAGGACTCCCCTTGTGAAGACGTCCTTAGCCTCCCCGGCAACGGCGCCAGAAATAGCTTGATGACGCTCACGGTGTTGTCGTGGGCGCTTTGTTGGAAGACCCCAAGAGCAAGGTATGATGTGCACATAAGCAAGTTTCCCTCAGTAAGAAACTGAGGTTATCAAACCATTAGGAGGAAGGAAACGACTCAAAGGTGTTGCTAGCAACGTGGAGACCTGCACAACACAAACTCAAGACTTTTCCCCAATGAACAGTGAGGTTGTCAATCTCACCGGTTTGCTGTAACAAAGGATTAACTGTATGGTGTGGAAGGAAATAGTAGCTTGGCATAAAGTAAACAACAATAGTGGAAGATGTATCAATGGTAAAGATTGGAACGGGGTCCATAGTTCACTAGAGGTGTTCTCCTTAGATAAACAAACATGGCATGCAGGGTAAACAAATTACAGTAGGGCAATTGACAGGACTGAGCAAGGCATAACAATGCAATACTAGACATCAAGATCCTATGAGATTCGATTGGGTAATACAACAAGATACATAGACCGCCATCCAACTACATCTATGACTAGAAGTCCACCTTTGGGTTATCATCCGAACCCCCTCCAGTATTAAGTTGCAAGCAACAAACAACTGCTTTAAGCAAAGTGTGTAAGGTAAACAATCCACTTGTTCCATGAACAAGAGACCGTTGTTTTCTCCCTAGTAAGAACAGCACATCTACAACCTTAGAGATTTTTGTCACTTCCCTTAGATTAAATAGAGGCATGAACCCACTATCAAGCATAAATATCCCCTCTTGGAGTCACTAGCAACTACTTGGAAAAGATAGCCACTAACAACAGAGAGCATGCAAGATCACAAACAACACAGACATGATAGAATCAATAAGACAAAACCATTAATCAATCTGACATAGTAATCTCAATATCCATTGGATCCCCGCAAACACAACATGCATGATTACAAATAGATGAAATCTTGATCATGAACGGATCTCACAAGATCTTGACATGAAATCACAAAGGAGGAGATACAACCATCTAGATACTACATGGACCCGTAGTCCAAGGTGGAACTACTGACTCTTCATACCGGAGGCTGGCATGATGAAGAAGAAGGCCTCCGGGATGATCTCCCCTCCGGCAGGGTGCCGGGAAGAGCTTCAGATCCCCTAGATCTAGGGACGATGGTGGCGGCGGCTACAGACGGTTTCGTGGAATATAGATGGGGTACTTAGGTTTAGGCATCAGGGGCTTCTTATAGGCGAAGAGGTGAGGAAGGAGGGAAGCCAAGGGGCCCACACCCTGCCCAGGCGCGGCCTAGGGTGGGCTGTGCCTGGGGGGTGCAGCCGCCCTGTGGCTCCCCTCCATCTCTCCTTTGTACTCCGTGTTCTCCTTGGTGAAATATTGAATTTGGCTTTTGTCCCGTCCAATTCCGATAAAATTTCCTTACTAGATTTTCTGGAACCAAAAAATAGAAGAAAATAGGCAACTGGCCCTGTGGCATCTTGTTAATAGGTTAGTACCATAGAACATATAAAAACACCTCAAATTGTAGACAAAGCAAAGCAAAGTGGATACTAAACAAGCATGGAACATCAAAAATTATAGATACGTTTCCAACATATCACATAGTTGCTATGTCTTATTGTTAGAAATATATCTTTCATGCTTAGGTTAGAGTACTTTGATCCCAGCTATCAATGCTTTGCAATACCTTGATCAAGATTGTGATGGTGCATGTCACCTGAAAAATTATTCTTTTTATAACTTACCTACTCGAGGAAGAGCATGATTTAAGCTTGGGGATGCTGATACGTTGTAAAAAGTATCTATAATTTTTGATGCTCCATGCTTGTTTTGTACCACTTATCTTATGTTTTGTCTACACTTTGTGGCATTTTTATGCATTTTCTAGAACTAACCTATTAACAAGATGCCATAGTGCCAGTTTCCTGTTTTCTGCTATTTTTGGTTTCAGAAAAACTAGTAAATAAATATTCTCGGAATTGGACGAAACAAAAGCCAAAGTTCCTATTTTCCCGACACAAGACGGAGTCTGGAGGCTAGGAGGAGGCGCACCCCAGGGAGGCCACACCTGGGCCCTGGCCGCGCCGCCCTAGGGTGTGGCCCCCTCGAGCCTCCACCGACCTTGCCTCGTCGCCTATATATCCCCCCGAGACGAAAACCCTAAGTACTCGATCAGAATTCCACGAAAGAGTTCGTAGCCGCCACCACCATCTTCCCTAGATCGGGAGGGATCTGAAGCTCTTCCCAGCACCCTACCGGAGAGGGGAGATCATCTCGGAGGCCTTCTTCATCACTATGCCAGCCTCCGGAGTGATGTGTGAGTAATTCATCCTTGGATCGCGGGTCCATGCAGTAGCTAGATGGTTGTTTCTCCTATTTTGTGCCACCATGTTTAGATCTTGTGAGCTCCTATCATGATCAAGATCATCTTATTGTAATGCTACATGTTGTGTTTGGGGGGATCCGATGGATATTGAGTATTATGTCAGATTGATTATTGTTCTATCATGTCTATGTTATTTGTGATCTTGCATGCTCTCCATTGCTAGTAGTTACTTTGGCCAATTATTTGCTTGTGACTCCAAGAGGGAGTATATATGCTCGATAGTAGGTTCATGCCTCTAGTAATCTGGGATAGTGAAAGAAACTTCTAAGATTGTAGATGTGCTGTTTCTACTAGGGAGAAAACAACAATCCTTTGTCCAAGGGCAATTGTATTGTTTACTTTACACACTTTGCTTAATGCAATTATCTGTTTCTTGCAACTTAATACCCAAGGGTTGTTCGTATAATATCCCGGAGGTGTATTATTAGTCATAGATGTAGTTGGATTACGGTCTATGTAAACATGTTGTAATGCCCAAATAAATCTCATAGTGATCATCATGTCATGTACATGCATTGTTATGCATTCTCTATTTGTCAATTGCCCTGCTATAATTTGTTCACCCAGCATGTTATTTATCTTATGGAGAAAACACCTCTAGTGAACTGTGGACCCTGGTCCATTCCTTTCCATTGATATTCCATCTACTGTTTACTTTCTGCAATTACTACAAGCAATTACTATCTTCCACACTATACGTTTAATCCTTTGTTTCAGCAAAACCAGGGAGCTTGAAAACCTCATTGATAAGTTGGGGCAAAGTATTTTGGTTGTGTTGTGTGCAGGTTCCACGTTGCTAGCAACACCTTCGGAAGTTGTTTCTTTCTCCTACTGGTTCGATAACCTTGGTTCCATAACTGAGGAAAAACTTGCTGCTGTGCTCATCATACCTTGCTCTTGGGGTTTCCCAACAGGCTCTACATCAACTGAGCCATCAGGGAGCGGCATATTCCGACGGGGTGACATATTTGGAGGGAGGGTGGGGGCGTATTCTGGGGGCCAGGCAGCGGCGTGATAGGGGCAACTTCTTTTCTAGTGGTGGCGCTTCTTTTGAGTAGTGCGCCGTATTTGTTGGAGATGGCACATCAACACCGATTGAGCTCTTGGCAGGCACACTCTCGATTTTTAAATAATCATCATCAGCTTGAAAAACCGGTGCTTCATTTATGTTGGGAGTCAGTGTTGTCGGTGAGAGGTGTGTCGAGGCTAGGATAGCTGGATTTTCAAGAAGGATATCTTTCTTTTGCCACTAGATGAAGGTGCCCTTTGCCTCAATCAGAGTTGTGATTTCTTCATTGGGAGGGACTGGCAAAGCTATTTCATTGCACCCCTGTTGGACATCATCAATGTTGACCCTAGCAAAACTGCCGCGAAGAGGACAGTTGTGTACCATCCGCCCTTTGGTTGGTGGATGCACTAGCTCCTAGGCAGCCGACTCGAGTCGATCTGAACCGACTTTACTCGCTAGTAGCTAGTAGATGGTGGCTGCCTACAAAAAATGATTAGGTCAACTAGCATGCCATATGACAATGCATAATTAATTTGATGTAATACATGCTTTGCATTATCAATGAGTTTAATTATATCTATGTGATCACAAGGATTGCTGATCGCGTCAGCGTCTGTACTAGCGTCCGTACCATAACCGATGACTAGTTGGGAAGAAGAAAAATTTCTCGGGACTGGAGGATGTTGCAGGACAAGGGACGGTGGAACGGGATGACCCGTCAACTCCAATTCCATTCTTATATCTACAAGTATTTCATCTTTCATTTTTTCTCGCATCTCTTTTTCATAAAGCTCCTTCTTAGCTTTTTGATAGCACGCTTGTCCTCCAAATTCCAATCACGTCCTATTTTCCAAGGGGCAATGGAACTTACCCCTTGTGCGACCATGGTGCTCAGGGCCGAATACCGCTACGAGATCTCCCTTAAAGACGCCTTCTTCCTTCTCAGCAACCTTCTGCGTCTATAAAACAAATTAATGAAGCCTTTAGACCAAAGGGTGAATTTGTTGATGAAAAAATCATCAATTCTAGCTAGCATGTGAAGCCTCACCAAATTTTTATATACTTCGATGTCCTCAGTCCTAACTAAAGTTGGCGCACCGCCCATTTTTTGTCACATTTAGCCCTTGCTCTAGTCCAGTCTCTTGCCCTCTCATCTGTAATACCTTCAAATGGTTTCGGCAGTCCGGCTGCCTCTTCCCCTAAATCCTGTTCTTCCCATTTATAGGCCATGCCCGCATACCCAGCAGTCCCTATTCTCTGGTGGTTCTTGAATAACAGGTCTCTCTCTCTCTCTCTCGCTCTCTCTCTCTCTCTCGCTTGTATACTCTTTATTCCAAACTTCGTAGATTTTTTCTGTGTCACAAACTCATCCCAAACCTCTTGGGTGTACAGATCAAGGGGGCTATTGTCTGTATCCATGAACTTTGTCACGAGCCTGGACTTCCATTGCTTCCAGTCCTTGCATGCGAGCAATAAATCTGCTCGCTCAATATGCCACAAGTGACTCGCTCGGGTGGTGAAATACTGCAAAATATTTGTCTTGACTGAATCACGAGCGCTCTTTGTTAATTTCCACTAATCCGTAATGGTGATGGGCATTCGTTCTCGTGCCACAACCCCACAAAGCCTCGAGAACATCTTTTTTCCATTATCTGGCTTTAATAGAGCACCATTTTTCAGATTGATGTGTGTCACGCTGTACTTACACTCCGGTCTACTTGATTTCACAGGGTTGTCACCTTTTTGGTTTTCCCCTTCTTGTTCATGTATATATCAACAACAGTGGGTCAGAGTCACTCTTGTTTATGTAGAAAATCAATATAGATATGAGATAACAAACAAAATAATAGTATACTAACTAAAAATGCACTTCACTGTGTAAGAATTATATTAGGCACTCTTAGTACTTTGGACTAAACCATTTTCTGCTACAAAAATGTAACATTACAATGTACTTTTTCACGAAAACGCAAAATCTTTGCGTTTAGATTCATTGATAGAAAAAGGAGTTTGATTTACAAGCCCAAGAACAGGCAACACCCATATTTACACCCAAAATATACTTACAATTACGAATGTGTACATACTTACAATATATCCTATTTTTAAATAAAAAGGTCTTGAGGATAACTAATTTTTTTTATTAAGGCAATATCGCAAACTTCATATTCACCACCGTCTGTTCCATCGCTAGACAAGTTAAGATATTGTGATTCATCATCTCCGCTGTCTTCTGCTCCATTGTAATAACCTCCAACCTAACTAATACAGAAGAAAGATAAAACAATTTTTCATTAAAATAAAAGAATATTACAATTGGGATGCTCTAAGTATAGCATTCCCCAAAACCCCATATACATATGAGAGGGTTGCTTTAGTGCTCTACTAACACGGTCATTATAATTGTTTCAATGATGCATGATTTTGATGCTATCATGTAGATCTCATTTTTCTGAACTTTTTGGTATATTATTCATATTTTTCTGATAAACATAGAATATTCTATGAGTTATACAAGTTTATATGTATTTCTGAAATTAAAATTGAAATTATTACAAAGAATAACATAAAAGTAATCTTATTTACATCATACAATATTACAATGTCTTTACACTTTTGAATTCAAGAAATTACAAGTATAATTAAATACAAGTCTCAAATCACAATAATAAGTAATAGGCTAATCAATAATAAGTAAATTACTAATTACAAGAAATTTTGATGCTAAAGTATAGATCTCATTTTTCCGAACATTTTGATATATTATACATATTTTTATGACTTAATATTAATTATTTATGAATTTTACAAGATTATATCATTTTCTGAAAATATTAAACCAATAAAAGAAATTATTGCGTCACACTAATCCTAATTATTGAAAAAATGTCCACCCCTAATTAACTAAACACTAATCTAATTACCTCAACACTAATTCTAATTACCTAAACACTAATCCTAATTAACTAATCACTAATTACAAGATTAAAACATTTTATGAAATTATTAACAAATAACTAAACCATTTGATCTCAAAAACAAAACTAAACCATTTCTCACCCGAGCCACAACTAGCCGCTGAGTCTGACTGCTTGGTTCAGGGCCATGTACGTAGCCACTATGCCGCCACACAAGCAGCCGGCGGTCACAGCGAGCGGCAGAGCGATGACTACTGGGGGCAGATTATTGGAGGAGCGAAGGCTACTAGCGGTGGCGAGGGGAGAGGCATATCAAAGTGCAGCGACGACGGTAGCTCCCGTTGCAGACGACGACGGCGACTCCTCCTCCCGGTTGCGGACAACGACGACATCGACACCCTTCTCCTCGATCAGCTTTGGTTGCTGTAACGGTGGTGGTTCCTCTCTCGATCGCACAATTTGGCGCACCGCTATATATATACCCCACCCCTCTAATCCTAGTTCTAGCTACCAACCGGGACTAAAGGACCTTTAGTCCTGGATGGTAGATGGAACCGAGACTAGAGATCCCCCTTTAGTGACGGTTTATACCATCAACCGGCACTAAAGGTTATTTTTGGACACCCGCTGAATTCGTGCACGAGGACGACCTTTAGTCATGGTTGGTGTTATAAACCGGGACTAAAGGATATTTTGTAATATGTTTTTCAGAAAAATATTACACAACTTAAATGAAATAATTAAGAAAATTATAAAAATCAATATCTATCATACTATAATTAAGAAAATTATGTATTATGTATCAATTTTTTTAGAAAAAGAAGATCTATAATTTAAATCTATTATCATACACTGTTATGTAACTTAAATGAAATAATTTATTATTTAACAAATATTCTATTAAGTATAAACCTTGGAAATTTATTTAAAAATCAGATAAATACATATAATATACCAAAATGATCACAACAATATAATATACCCATTAAAAATATATTATTTCATATACTATTTCCTAATCTGCCATCTTTTCGATATTTGGAAAGTGTTTGAATATGAATTTGAATAACTTCTGCATATTTTCGAATGTGACGAAACTTTCAACATGAAGAGTGTTTCAATTGGAATAACTAATCCAAAACCATTTTCGTTTTTCTAAAATAATTATCCTAACTATTCAAACTATTAACTATTTTGCCATTTTCAACTAAAAATGCATTAACTCATATCTTTTGCATATTTTTGAATCTGACAAAACTTTCAATATGAAAAGTGTATGAATTTCAATAACTAATCCAAAACCATGACAACACACATGCAGTGAGGCAGAAGAGTGACAACAAACCGACTTGACAACGCGTCGAGCGTGAGGGACGAGTGACACTATCCATTAATTCCTCCCTGAACTAGAGCAACCGAACAGGTGCTACTTATCTCCCTCGGCCATCACCACGTCCACGAGTGCCATACTGTTGGAGATATTCCCAAGAGGCAATAATAAAAGTAGTTATTATTATATCTTTGTGTTTATTATGAATGTTTACATCCCATGCTATAATAGTAATAATCAGAAACTTTAATACTTGTGTGATTTGTAAACATAAAAGAGTCCCTACTAAAGCCTCTTATTAAACTAGCTTGTTGATTGATTGATGATCATAGTTTCCTGATCATGAATATTAGATGTTATTGATAACAAGGTCATGTAGAGGTCCCAACCTTTAATAAGGTAGAGATCCCTGTGTTTACAATGCTAGTCCCTGGATCAATAGCTAGCATCCACAGTTAAGATGTAATATCAAGAAAAAAAGGTCATAATACAATTTTATAACCAGGAATAAAATAATTCATTACATCTTACATAGCTCATTGGGCTATCTCATTACAATGCAGCAGAAATAACTATAGCATGGAGTCCTTCATCTTCAAAGTGCCACAGGCAATCATGTTGGTTGTAGACTTGTAATCCTAATCAACACATCTCACTAACTTCAAACAAACCTGCAACATAATAAGTTACAGCCACAAGGGTCAATACATTTGAATTGTATTGGCAAGTGATACTATGGTAGTATAGTGGTATCTATCATCTATATGCATTTGGCTAAGTGGATCTTAGGCTTGCTTTGCTCAAAATAGATTTTCCTTGTCTTTTGAAAACACTAAGTTTTTGTTTGTCAAAAAACACCCAAGGCATCTCCCAATAGAAATTGGTGATCCTTCAACCCTTGTTCAACCACAAAATTTTAACTTAGAAATTGGGATGAGGAGATTCTTGATAGCTTCCATGTCTTGATGCTCAAATTGTCCTTTGCCAGGGACATGGCTAAGTACTTAGATTTTTCACTCTGCAAAGGTGGTGCACTTTCCCCACAAGACTTGGTTTCACGAAGACAAGATCTTTCAGAAGCCTTCCCTTAGACTAGAATGGACGCGTTCCAACCTATCATCCCCTACCACCAACTGTCCATTTGGCTAAGTTATTGCAACCTATATGATCTAGGAAGAGCCCATAATGCCAAGTGGCTGCACTTGAAGCTTCTCAACATTTGACATCTCAAATCTCTTTGTTCCTGGGTGGCCATCCACAAGTGAGATACACAAGGTAAACCATAGAAATGGGCCTTGTATAACCACTCAAAACAAACCATTCCTTCCATTCCACCCAGGTGATTCATTCACTTAGTTGTTTTATTAAACAAAACACAAGTCCTTGACTTAGAAATATTCCATAGCATGAATATAATCCACCCTTGTTTTCTAATAGCTAAGCTAAGCATGATAGTAGTAGGAATCTTAACGTAGGTAAATTCTACTAAGGTTTCTTCTGCTAGGTTTTCCCATGGCATAGTTTATACTTCGCAAAAATTCCATGCAAGTCCTACTTATAAATATCACTAATGCATAGTGAAAATAATGGGACAAAAGTATGAAGCGTCACTTTCCTTTTTGGTAGAGAATATAAGTTCACTCCTTGACCTTGCAATGATCACACTCTTCAAATTCCACTACAATTCAATCAAGCAAGGAACAATTTCAATCTACCATTCAAGCAAGCATCACATAAAATAATAGAAACAAAGCAATGCATGCAAGCATGCTAAAGATTTTTTTATTTGGAAAACACTTATTGGTCATTTTATATAAGTGGCAAAACCATTTGCAAAAGATTTTACCTATAAATCATTTTTAAACCAAAACAATATTTTATGTGGTCGAAAATGCCTTTAGCAAAGCAACAATCTTTATAGGGTTCACACAATACATTTTTAATTCTAAAACTTGGTGTTTGGGGTCAGAGAGTTTAAATGAAAACATTTCCCAAAGGTTTTTCTCCAAAAAGTATTTTCAACATGTGAACAACATTTTTATTTGACTAGAAATGTTCTAAATCAAAGATTTATTCTTTTGCCTCACAAAATATGTTTTTGCAACCACAAGTTGGTTTATATGGTCAGTAGGTTCAAAACAATCCATTTGCCAAAGATTTTACCATAATAATAATTTTAGAATGAATTTTATATTCAAAATATGCCTACACAAGTTTCTGTAAAAACAACCATTTTAACAGAAGCAATTTACTAAACAAAGGGCATGTTTTGAAATTACTTGTCTTGCTGATTCCATTGATATAAAATTTGCAAAATTTGGACGTGTGGTTTGAAAGTTATGAATTTTGCAAGTTTGAATAACTAATAGAACATTTTCTGGTTTTTATAACAGCTCTAGGCCACATGGTGAGTTTTGATTCGCTGGTACCGGTTCGGGCGGATCAAGCGATGTGAGCCGTTGGATCTAATTAACAACGCACGACACAGATGCTCTCATACCTCTTCGGTTAGTCATTCTATCTCATCCATACGATCTAGATCCAACGGTCCTCAACGCATCGACCAAGAATCAGCGGCGCTGGCGGCGGCGAGTGGCGGCGCGCGGTCAGACGGAGGTGTTCCTAGCAATTCAGGAAGCAAGGAAGGGAAAGGAAGGTGTTACCAGAGTTTCCGTGGCGACTTGATGCACGAGGTGGTCTTCACCGTCGAATGTGCGCTCAGGGTGGACGGCAATCGCTCGCCGGAGTTGTCGCAGCATCGGGCACGTTCTGTTTGTCGTCAGAGGCGAGGATGGAGGGCACACTAAGACAAAGGGAAGACACCGTTAGGTTCACAAGGGCATGGCGATCATGAGAGTTTCCACGAGGGGGAGAGGGGCAGTCGGGTTTACCGGGGAGAGGTCGCCGGAGTTGGAGTAGGAGGCGGTGGCGTGTTGGTGTCGTCGGAGGCGACGTCCTGGGGCACGCGCAAGCAAGCAACTGCCACTGGGAGGTACGCCTGGTGCTGGCGAGCACGCTCGTGTAATTGAGGGGGCGAGGGGAGGTGCGGCTTGGCCGGAATCTTCACCGGAGCTTGCTGGAGGCAGTGAGAGCGTGAGCAAAAATTCTGGGCAGCCTGGGGCTCTCGAAGTGTGGCGACTGGGGGTAACAGAAGAGGGGAGGGAGGCGTCTAGCAGGGCGTGGTTGCGGCGAGGTTAAGGCGAGGCATTGATGGGGAATTTAACGCCGACATCAACGTCTGAGAAACGGCCAGAGGGGGCGTGGTCTTCGCGCGGTGAGGGAGACGATGACCTGGCAGTGACGCATTGTTGTCAGCGTGAGAGAGAGAGGAGGTGTGGCCTGCTAGTCAGCGACGATGCGGGTCGTTTCTCTGCTGCGAAGCGTTTTCTACGGGGATATAGGGAGTGGGCCGATGCTGGGCTGGACTGGGTCTGCTGGGCTGGTTTGGCCTTGTTCATTTTTTTGTTCTGCTTTCTTTTTTTCTTTTTCCATTTCTAATATTCTGTTTTGATTTTGTTTAATTACTTCAAACAACAATTTGATTTCAAACTTCAACCAAACTTTGTGTGTATTCAAATACTGATTAATAATATATTCTGAAGTCAAATTTAGAATAATTCTTCTATTCTTTTTAGGGTCTTTTATTAATTTTATAAATAGATATTTGTCTTTAATTCAAATAGGTTTTAATGTGTTTTAAAACTTTATGTGAAAACCATAGTTTTACCAAACCTATTCAGTAGGTTTATTTATTTAATAGGGTGTCAAATAATTCACTTTGAATTATTTGGAATATTTTTAATATGATTTTTTAATCATTTAAATTGGGTATTTGTTTTTATTCTAATGAAATTAAATATGGGTTTTAATTCCATAAATTTTATTTGATTTCTTTGATTCCATTTAAGTTAATTAAATGATTTTTAATCACTTGGGTAAATTCCAAATACTATTTTCCATGATTTATTTAATCACTCTTATTAGGGATTGTTTTTATTCATATAGAAATAGAATTTGGTGAATGCCATTTTATTTTATTTGGAAAATTCTTTATCCTTTTATTTTATTTGGATTTGGATTATATTCATTACATTTGCTTATGGATCAGGCCAAGATTTAATTTGGTCTTTAAATATTCCTCATTTAATATTTGTTTCTTTATCTTATAAAATACATATCTTTTTATTTATAGATCCAAACTTGGTGATTCCAATTGTATAATCTTATTTAATATTTTTTTATCCTTTTAAATCCCTTTAGGACTATTTGCTCACCATTTGGTATGGATTTCTAGATAGGTGTTTCATTAGCTTTGGAAATTCAATTTCCTTATCTTATTAATTTCATAAGATTTTATCTATGGCTCCAAATTAAGTGAAACCATCTCCTATGGTTTTATAATATTTCTATTTGTCATTCTTGATTATTTATAAATGTTTGTTGACAAATTTTTATATAGATCAAATCCATAGGCTTAGAGATAACTTGGAAATGTTTTTCTTCCATTAGGGTTTTAGGGTTTGGGTTTATTTTCCAAGTGTTTTAAATTGCAAGATACATTCATTGATGAATGCATTTCACTTGATTTGGATTTAGTTGGATTCAAACTTTGTTCAAATTTTGTTCATATGGGATTTTAAGTTTCCATTTAGAAAAAAAAGTTTCTTTTCACCCTAAATTTCAACAATTATTTATTTTGTTTATTTATTTTTCACATTACAAAATTTGGGAAATTTAGGGATGTGACAGGCTACCACCCTTAAAATAAATCTCGTCCCGAGATTTGGGAAAGATAGGGGTTACAAGTTGTCTCAAAGCAAGTAGGGTACTACAACCCTTAAAATTTTTCCAACTAGATTACTTCTTGGCTTGCTTGGAATCTTGTTGAAACTTCTCTAGGCAAACATCTGCATAATGTTGTTTGTTTCCACACTTGAAACATGTGACAAGGCTGAGATCCTTCATAGGCTTTATCTTGTGTTTCATCTTTTCTGGACAATTGGTTGCATAATGTCCTTGGTTACCACAATTGTAACATGTGACAAGATTGAGTTCTTCACGTATCCTCTGTGGACAAGTTGATACATAATGGCCTAGTTCTTTGCAGTTGTTGCACCACACTTGGCTAATCTCCTTATATTTTTGCTTCTTCTCAAGACATTCATTGGCATAGTGTCCCATCTCTTTGCAATGGCAACATTGCACTTGGCTTTTATCCTTCTTCTTGTTCGGCTTCTCCAAAGCTAAGAGTGCTTCTAGTTCATGTTCTTCATATCTCACCTCAAAGGTGGGAAAGTTTCCTGGTCTCCTTGATCTTTTCCTTGGATAATACATATGTCTCCTCTTTGGTCCATCAAATTGAGTCATATTGCATGGAGGTGCAAGCTGAGATTTTCCTTTATCATCATCCTTCTTGGTAGAAGTTGTTCCCTCATGGGGGTTTACAATCTGTTGATGCACTCCACCTTGTTTCCTTTGTTGAACTATGGAATAGATGGGGCATTGGATAGGGACATGATTATTTCCTTCACATAGGAAGCAAGTAGCTTGAGATGTGGGGCATTGATTAGTTGGATGTTTCTCTTCACAATTTGGGCATTGATCTTCATGCTCTTTGGAAGTGTGATCCATGTCTCCACAAACATTGCAAGCTTGGGTTCCTTCTAGAATATCATCCTTGACATCCTGGTTGTCATAAACTCCTTGGGAAGGGTTGTCTCCCATGTTGATCATTTGATTTGTCACCTTTTGCATCAATTGAGTTTGGGTTTCCAAAAACCTTTGCATGGTTGGGTCTAACTCATTGTTGTTGGCTAAAAACTCAGTTGTCACTTGGTTCAACTGGGTTTGGGTTACTATGAGTTCTCTCATGTTGATCTCTTGGTTGTTGTTGTCACCATTCTTGATGTTGGAGTTTCTTGGGGTAGTCATCTGTTTGGTTTGGATTGGGATTAGAATAGGCAAAAGATTTTCTAAGGAAATAATTCTAATCACACACATCACAATTCACACAAGCAATGTGCAAGCATTCACAAACAAATATTCCACTCAAACAACAAGTTCAAGCACATCTTTAGGCAACAAAATATTTTGTTACACCACATAAGTTGGTGGGTTTGATCTAAACTTAATATGGTGGTCCAACTATATGGTTCACTTGAGATCATTCCATCCTTCTTGGTTGCTTCTTCATGAACAAGATCCTTGTATCCTTGGAGAATTCCTTGCATCTTGGTCACAAACTTCAAAGGTGATGATGGTTCCTCCTAAGTTGTGTTTCCTTAGTCTTCAAGTCTTGAGCAATATTTCTTGTCTCATTTGTAGTCCTTAGTGATATCCAAAGTTGAAGTCCTTGGTGAAAATAAAGTTGAAGTCTTTGATGATGTTGAAGTTGAAGTCATTTGAGTTGGTGAAGTCCTTTGCTCATGTTGTAGTCTTTGCTCATGGTGGAGGCTTTACCCATCAACTTGAAATAGACAAGATGTAGAATCAAAACCAAAAATGGTTGAGGAAAGAGTTTACAAGATTGTTTGCAAATAAGTTTTGGAACAAATACAACTCCTATTTTTCTAAGGGGTTTTGTCCAATCCTAGGTTTAGAAATCCTACAGGCAACAAAGTGCTCTGATACCATCTGTAGAGGTCCCAACCTTTAATAAGGTAGAGATCCCTATGTTTACAATGCTAGTCCCTGGATCAATAGCTAGCATCCACAGTTAAGATGTAATTTCAAGAAACAAAGGTCATAATACAATTTTATAACCAGGAATAAAATAATTCATTACATCTTACATAGCTCATTGGGCTATCTCATTACAATGCAGCAGAAATAACTATAGCATGGAGTCCTTCATCTTCAAAGTGCCACAGGTAATCATGTTGGTTGTAGACTTGTAATCCTAATCAACACATCTCACTAACATCAAACAAACCTGCACCATAATAAGTTACAGCCACAAGGGTCAATACATTTGAATTGTATTGGCAAGTGATACTGTGGTAGTATAGTGGTATCTATCATCTATATGCATTTGGCTAAGTGGAGCTTAGGCTTGCTTTGCTCAAATAGATTTTCCTTGTCTTTTGAAAAACACTAAGTTTTTGTTTCTCAAAAATCACCCAAGGCATCTCCCAATAGAAATTGGTGATCCTTCAACCCTTGTTCAACCACAAAATTTTAACTTAGAAATTGGGATGAGGAGATTCTTGATAGCTTCCATGTCATGATGCTCAAATTGTCCTTTGCCAGGGACATGGCTAAGTACTTAGATTTTTCACTCTGCAAAGGTGGTGCACTTTCCCCACAAGACTTGGTTTCACCAAGACAAGATCTTTCAGAAGCCTTCCCTTAGACTAGAATGGACGTGTTCCAACCTATCATCCCCTACCACCAACTGTCCATTTGGCTAAGTTATTGCAACCTATATGATCCAGGCAGAGCCCATAATACCAAGAGGCTGCACTTGAAGCTTCTCAACATTTGACATCTCAAATCTCTTTGTTCCTGGGTGGCCATCCACAAGTGAGATACACAAGGTAAACCATAGAAATGGGCCTTGTGTAACCACTCAACATAAACCATTCCTTCCATTCCACCCAGGTGATTCATTCACTTAGTTGTTTATTAAACAAAACACAAGTCCTTGACTTAGAAATATTCCATAGCATGAATATAATCCACCCTTGTTTTCTAATAGCTAAGCTAAGCATGATAGTAGTAGGAATCTTAACGTAGGTAAATTCTACTAAGGTTTCTTCTACTAGGTTTTCCCATGGCATAGTTTATACTTCGCAAAAATTCCATGCAAGTCCTACTTATAAATATCACTAATGCATAGTGAAAATAATGGGACAAAAGTATGAAGCATCACTTTCCTTTTTGGTAGAGAATATAAGTTCACTCCTTGACCTTGCAATGATCACACTCTTCAAATTCCACTACAATTCAATCAAGCAAGGCACAATTTCAATCTACCATTCAAGCAAGCATCACATAAAATAATAGAAATAAAGCAATGCATGCAAGCATGCTAAAGATTTTTTTATTTGGA
Organism: Avena sativa; assembly: GCA_916181665.1. Taxonomy (NCBI): domain Eukaryota; kingdom Viridiplantae; phylum Streptophyta; class Magnoliopsida; order Poales; family Poaceae; genus Avena; species Avena sativa. The sequence continues at coordinate 441,733,032 of OV702284.1, forward strand.
AAACACTTATTGGTCATTTTATATAAGTGGCAAAACCATTTGCAAAAGATTTTACCTATAAATCATTTTTAAACCAAAACAATATTTTATGTGGTCAAAAATGCCTTTAGCAAAGCAACAATCTTTATAGGGTTCACACAATACATTTTTAATTCTAAAACTTGGTGTTTGGGGTCAGAGAGTTTAAATCAAAACATTTCCCAAAGGTTTTTCTCCAAAAAGTATTTTCAACATGTGAACAATATTTTTATTTGACTAGAAATGTTCTAAATCAAAGATTTATTCTTTTGCCTCACAAAATATGTTTTTGAAACCACAAGTTGGTTTATATGGTCAGTAGGTTCAAAACAATCTATTTGCCAAAGATTTTACCATAAAAATAAATTTAGAATGAATTTTATATTCAAAATATGCCTACACAAGTTTCTGTAAAAACAACCATTTTAACGGAAGCAATTTACTAAACAAAGGGCATGTTTTGAAAGTTATGAATTTTGGACGTGTGGTTTGAAAGTTATGAATTTTGCAAGTTTGAATAACTAATAGAACATTTTCTGGTTTTTATAACAGCTCTAGGCCACATGGTGAGTTTTGATTCGCTGGTACCGGTTCGGGCGGATCAAGCGATGCGAGCCGTTGGATCTAATTAACAACGCACGACACAGATGCTCTCATACCTCTTCGGTTAGTCATTCTATCTCATCCATACGATCTAGATCCAACGGTCCTCAACGCATCGACCAAGAATCAGCAGCGCTAGCGACGATGAGTGGCGACGCGCGGTCAGACGGAGGTGTTCCCAGTGATTCAGGAAGCAAGGAAGGGAAAGGAAGGTGTTACCAGAGTCGGCGTGGCGAGTTGATGCTCGAGGTGGTCTTCACTGTCGAAGGGGCGCTCGGGGTGGACGGCAATCGCTCGCCGGAGTTGTCGCAGCGTCGGGCATGTTCTGTTTATCGTCGGAGGCGAGGATGGAGGGCACACTAAGACAAAGGGAAGACACTGTTAGGTTCGCAAGGGCATGGAGATCATGAGAGTGTCCACGAGGGGGAGAGGGGCGGTCGGGTTTACCGGGGAGATGTCACCGGAGTTGGAGCAGGAGGCGGTGGCGTGTTGGTGTCGTCGGAGGCGATGTCCTGGGGTGCGGGCGAGCGAGCTACTGCCACTGGGAGGTACGCCCGGTGCTGACGAGCACGCTCGTGTGGTTGAGGGGGCGAGGGGAGGTGCGGCTTGGCCGGAATCTTCACCGGAGCTTGCAGGAGGCAGTGAGAGCTTGAGCAAAAATTCGGGGCAGCCTGGGGCTCTCGAAGTGTGGCGACTGGGGGTAACAGAAGAGGGGAGGGAGGCGTCTAGCAGGGCATGGTCGCGGCGAGGTTAAGGCGAGGCATTGATGGGGAATTTAACGCCGACATCAACGTCTGAGAAATGGCCAGAGGGGGCATGGACTTCACGCAGTGAGGGAGACGATGACCTGGCGGTGGAGCGTTGTTGTCAGCGTGAGAGAGAGAGAGAGGAGGTGGGGCCTGCTAGTCAGCGATGATGCGGGTCGTTTCTCTGGTGCGAAGCGTTTTCTACGGGGAGATAGGGAGTGGGCCGATGTTGGGCTGGACTAGGTCTGCTAGGCTGGTTTGGCCTTGTTCATTTTTTTTGTTCTGCTTTTTTTTTCTTTTTCCATTTCTAATATTCTGTTTTGATTTTGTTTAATTACTTCAAACAACAATTTGATTTCAAACTTCAACCAAACTTTTTGTGTATTCAAATACTGATTAATAATACATTCTAAAGTCAAATTTAGAATAATTCTTCTATTCTTTTTAGGGTCTTTTATTTATTTTATAAATAGACATTTGTGTTTAATTCAAATAGGTTTTAATGTGTTTTAGAACTTTATTTGAAAACCATATTTTTACCAAACCTATTCAGTAGGTTTATTTATTTAATAGGGTGTCAAATAATGCACTTTGAATTATTTGGAATATTTTTAATATGATTTATTAATCATTTAAATTGGGTATTTGTTTTTATTCTAATGAAATTAATATGGGTTTTAATTCCATAAATTTTATTTGATTTCTTTGATTCCATTTAAGTTATTTAAATGATTTTTATTCACTTGGGTAAATTCTAAATACTATTTTTCCATGATTTATTTAATCACTCTTATTAGGGATTGTTTTTATTCATATAGAAATAGAATTTCGCGAATGTCATTTTATTTTATTTGGAAAATTCTTTATCCTTTATTTTATTTGGATTTGGATTATATTCATTCCATTTGCTTATGGATTAGGCCAAGATTTAATTTGGTCTTTAAATATTCCTCATTTAATATTTGTTTCTTTATCTTATAAAATCCGTATCTTTTTATTTATAGATCCAAACTTGGTGATTCCAATTGTATAATCTTGTTTAATATTTGTTTATCCTTTTAAATCCCTTTAGGACTATTTGCTCACCATTTGGTGTGGATTTCTAGATAGTTGTTTCATTAGCTTTGGAAATTCAATTTCCTTATCTTATTAATTTCATAAGATTTTATCTATGGCTCCAAATTAAGTGAAACCATCTCCTATGGTTTTATAATATTTCTATTTGTCATTCTTGATTATTTATAAATGTTTGTTGACAAATTTTTATATGGATCAAATCCATAGGCTTAGAGATAACTTGGAAATGTTTTTCTTCCATTAGGGTTTTAGGGTTTGGGTTTATTTTCCAAGTGTTTTAAATTTCAAGATACATTCATTGATGAATGCATTTCACTTGATTTGGATTTAGTTGGATTCAAACTTTATTCAAAGTTTGTTCATATGGGATTTTAAGTTTCCATTTAGAAACAAAAGTTTCTTTTCACCCTAAATTTGAACAATTATTTATTTTGTTTATTTATTTTTCACATTACAAAATTTGGAAAATTTTGGGATGTGACAGGTCATATCATTTGGAGAATGATGTGATGGACATACTCGTATAGTAAAGCGTAGCATAAGATCAAGTCATTTCAATAGTTTGTTTGCTATAAGCTTTCAGATACATAGTAACCTAAATCCTTCGACCATGAGATCATGTTAATCACCATCACCTGATTGATGCTTTGATAACACCAAACACCACTTCGTAACTGGGTCATTATAAAGGTGTAATTAAGTATTTGGAAAGTATGTGTGGAGGCACATGGATAAAGAGTGGGATTTGTCCATCCATATGACAGATAGATATACTCTGGGCCCTCTCGGTGGAATGTCATCCAATTGGCTTGCAACCATGTGACTGGCTCACAAGGGATCACATATCACAGGAACGAGTACTTATCGGTAATGAGGTTGAACTAGGTATGCAGAGATACCGACGATCAAACCTCGGATAAGTAAAGTATCGCGGGAGAAAGGGAAATTGGTATAGTATGTAAATGGTTCATTTGATCACAATGTCATCATATAAATATGTGGGAGCCATATGAATTTCCATATTCCTCTATTGGTTATTGATCGGAGAAGAGTCTCGGTCATGTCTGCATAATTCACGAATCGTAGGGAGACACACTTTAGGATTTGATGTTGTTTAGTAGATATGGAATGTGAGTTAGAGACCGAATGTTGTTCGGAGTGTCGGATTGGATCTGGGATATCACGAGGAGATCCAGAATGGTATGGAGAATAAGATTCATATAAGGAAAGTCCATTTCCGGGGTTCAGAAATGTTTTCGGTGTTTTCACCGGAAGCTTCTAGAAGGGTCTGGAAGGTCCACCACTCCGGAGAGGGAAGGGTACATGAATGTGTCATACCAATGTGGTATGGTTGCATCATGTCCTAGATCACTTGGCTGGGCAATGGGAAGAGAGAAATCAAACTCCAGTTTGAAAAGTCAAATCCCAACATTGAAAGTCAAACCAAGTGGACGGAGGGGAGGAAACCTAGAGGAGGAAGGTCCCTCTCCCTCCCCAAGCCGTCGTCCACCAAAGGAGAGTTGGGGGAGGACTCGGCCTCCCCCTTGCCGCCTCTCCCCTCCATATAAGGAGGGATGGGGGCGCCTCTCCACCCCACCCCAAAACCCTAGGCCACCGCCTTGCTCCCAAGCGCCGGCACCCTAGCTCTCCTCTAACTGCCGCCTAGCCCTAGGTCTAGTCGTCGGCCACCTCCTCCCCGTGTTGTCTAAACTCTAGTCACCGAGGGCCTCTCTAAATACACCATACCCGCTTCGGCTTAGGCGAAGCCCTGCGGGATCTACTCCTCCACCTCAACCACCACACCATCGTGTTGTTGTAATCACGAGGAGAGATCTATAACCTCCGCTACCTGCTGGAACAAGAGAGAGGAAGGTATTCATCGAGTATCGTACGTGTGACCGACTGTGGGACTGCTGCCGGAACACGGTGCCGAAAGGATCATCTACACAATCTTGAGATCGTAAAGTGATCGACTACATCGACCACCAGAATCTGATCTCGTTAAATGCTTTGGATCTATGAGGGTTTGTTCTCTACAAACTCGTTGCACCGATCTCATAGATTAGATCTTGGCTTGTGTGTGTTCATGCGATAGAATATTTTTGTTTTCCATGTTATGAACCCCTATAGTGGTATCAGAGCCGTGTCTATGCGTAGATCTGTTGCACGAGTAGAACACAATGGTTGTTGTGTGTGTTGATGCTTTTGTTGTTGATTTCTTTTTGTGTACTTTGCATCTTGCGGGATGGTCAGATGAAGCGGCCCGGGCTAACGTTACATGACATCGTTCATGAGACTTGCTCCACACTCGACGTGCAACCTGTATTGCACAAGTGGCTTTGAGGGTGTCTATCTCTCCCACCATAGTGAAGATTCAATTTACAACAAGCGATTAATAATATTAGTATCAACGTTGTGGTTCATGTTCGTAAGTTAGAGCGGTTCTTATGCAAAAGCCCCAGCCACGTAAAACATGCAAAGAAAGATTAGAGGCGTCTAACTTGTTTTTGCAGGGCTTGTGTTGTGATGTGATATGGCCATGATTATGATTATATATGATGTATGCAATGATCCTTATTGTAAGTTGGCAACCGGCAGGAGCCTTATGGTTGTCTTTAAATTTCGTTTAATACCCGCATGTCTATTATTCAAAGTAGTTGTAATTGTTGATGCTGGTGGACGACAACCATGGAGCAGTGCCATTGACCTTGCCTCTACACCGGTGATGATGGAGATCATGTTCGTGCTTGGAGATAGAGATCAAAGGCACAATAAGAAATGCCATATCATATCACATATTATGAATTGCATGTGATGTTAATCCTTTTTATGCATCTTGTCTTGCTTAGGTTCCGATGGTAGCATTATAAGATGATCTCTCTCACTAAATATCAAGTAATAAAGTGTTCGTCCTTAGTAGGCACCGTTGCTAAGACTCATCGTTTTGAAGCATCACGTGATGATCGGGTGTGATAGATTCTACGTGTGCATACAACGGGTGCAAGCCATATTTGCACATGCGGATACTAAGATTAACCTTGACGAGCCTAGAATGTACAGACATGGTCTCGGAACACGGAATACCTAGAGGTAAAGCATGAGTCATATAGATTATATGATGAACATGTTGATTATTCGCCTTTGAAACTACATCATCTCTCGTGATGATCGGACTTGATGTAGTGGATTTGGTTCGTGTGATCACTAAAACAATGCGAGGGATGTTGTTTTGAGTGGGAGTTCAACAGTAATATGATTAAAAGTTGAACACTATTTATCATAAATTAAATCAAAGTGAATTTGCATAGTTGTTGTAGTCATTGGCATCCGTTTACCACCTTGTGCTTAGTTATAATTTAGATAATAGAACTATAGAATTCTAGATAGTTAGTTTACAAACTCGTATCATATTGTTTTGAAGTGTTAATCTAAAGTTTAAAAGTCCTATAAAAAACTTTCAGCAAGTTTCGTTTACTCCGTGAAGTTTAATAATTGGTATTAAATCAAGAGTAACAACTCCAATGTTAGTATCTAAGCATCATTTTTTTCTCTATGATTCTTGATATTCAAAAGATTGTTTTAATATCGAGGCTATCTAGGAGCTGAAAGAATTTTTTAGAAACCATCATGTGTGGAAGATATTGCGATATCTGAAACAAAGTTTTGGTTGCAACATGATGGAGTATAATATGGCAAAATTTATGTTCTCATATTGGATGAGAATTTGCAAAAAGGTTGGAGACACTAGTCGTCCTAATCCTCCAAAAGGTTTTGGAGAGCAACATTATACTTGTGATTCACCGTTGTAAGCTAAAGTAGCTTAATCATGAATATTGATAAGAATGAATATAATATGTAGGTAAAATGTTTGCTGCACTAAAATATTACTAAAGAATGGAATTTGAAAGAACACCAAATATTTGATAATGGTGATCTACTTCAAAGTGCAAGTCCAAAAACATTGGTATTTAACTATACATGATTTGGACTACGTGTCATGTGTACGACTCCGCTATTGATGTTGACAGATTCTTTTAAAAGGAAAATGAAATACTGAAAGAGAAATCTAAGAAATATTTGGCAGAAAATAAAAGACTAGAATTGTACATCTTAGTTATATAGATGATATACATGTTACTGATGTATTCTTTGCTTGCTAAAACAGTGTGGTTCTTAAGTATTGGATACTGAATTTGTTGGTGTGAATTATCATATGAAACAACACAATTCATAAACTGCAATGGCCTAATTAACTAGCAAGAGAAAATGTGATGATGTTCATCGAAAACAAATAACATGTTGTTTTGTTTCTCGTTGACATCAAAGCTTGCTTTCAAGATTTGTTTTAATTAGGTATTATGATAACAAAAGGTTGTTCAAATAATTTCCGTATTCCATAATAGATGGATGATATACAAGTCTAGTTGGAGAAATCAGATCCATAAAACTAATGCTAAAGATGTCGAAAGACAAATGATTGAAAGATCACTTAGGAAGTGACATCCCCATTTAAATTATATTGGAAATAAAACATGAAGAAACTCCATGATTGATGGAATTTTGGAGTCTTTTGATTTTTTATCAAATGATGCTTGTGTAACTTTCCTAGAGATAATTAAAACTACGTTCATAGGTCAAAAGGGAACGAATGACTAGAAACTTGTACATATTATTGTATGAATCCCATTATATGTAGTCGAGAGTGATGGATTTAAACTTCATATGCTTTCTCCAAAATTTTGAGGGAATATATGTATATTTACTTAATGAGGATAAAGTGTGAAACATTTGAAACATGTTCGAAGACTTTCAAGATGAAGTGTAAAATCATTGTAACAGGAAAATAAAGAATTTATGATAGGATCATAAAGGAAGATATTTGAGTTACATGTTTAGCAAAACATCTAAGATTTGAGGAATCGTTCCATAGTTTTGCGTTTCCCGAAAACACCATAGTAGTATGGAGTGTTCATGACATGTAATAAAACCTTGTTTGACATGGTAAGATCAAAGGTGTAATTTATAAAACTGCCATTATATTTTAAAGATTCAAGCTTCAGAGACTGCCGCTTTTACACTGAAAAGAGCTCCATCGTGATCCGCTGAAATGACATCATATAAATTTATGGTTTGGGGTAAAACCAAAGTTGTCCTTTCTTAAACATTGGTATGTTATGCATAATTAAACGTTTACAACCAAAGTCGGATGAGAATGTATTTGTAGGTTATTTTTAATAACCATTAAAGTATTCCTCTGTAACACCTAAGACAAAAGTATTTGTCGCTTAGAACGTCAAGTTTACGAAGAAGGATTTTTTTATGAAAAGTTAAGTGGGAGGACAATAGAACTTTGATAATGTTAAAATAACCTTAGCTATATGTGCTGAGTTGCACAACACCCGAAAGCATCCCAGAGGCAGCAACAATGCTCATGGCTCACGTGCCTCAAAGGTTGTGGTCACGGAGGGCTAAGTTCCTATTGAACCAAGTAGGTCGGGTAAACAATCAAATACTAAGATTTGAAAGTAAATCATTGTTGTTTGACAATGATGAACTGACTACATGCAAAGAAGTGATGATGGGACCTGACTTCGTCAAATGGCTTGAATCCATAAAATCCGTGATAGTTCCATACACGAGAAATTAAGCAATGAACTTGGAAGATCCTCCGGAAAGGTGTAAAACCTATCGGTCGTATATTGATTTATAAATAGACATGGATGTGTCACATCTATGAAATAGTCGACATGTCGGGAAAAGAGTTTACGACAATGTTCAAAGAGTTGACCATGACAAGATCTGATCTTTCATAGCGATATTTAGTCTGGACGGATTAATGTAGCAACCACTACATATAATTTTGTTATATGGTAGTTGAACAAATAAAACAAAGTTCTTCTAATATAATTGTTACCTAGGACGTGTACATAGCACGATCCAAAGGGTTTTGTTAATTCAAAGGATGATAAATGAGCATGCATATTTCAATGGTTGAAGTAAGCATCGCGGAGTTGAAAGAAACTGTTAAAAGGTTTAATTTCATCGGAGACGATGAAGATGCTTGCATTTGCAATAAATTAAGTGGGAGCGCTAAGACATATTTCTAATACATTATGCGAAAGACATATTGTTGATTGGAGATGATGAATCTTTTATTGACACAAGTTAAGAATTTCATCTCCATGAAAAACTTAGGCAAAACCCGAATATTTGGCATCAATATCTATATGGATAGATTAAGATGCTAATATGGTTGTGACAAATGTACATAGATGAGATATTGAATGAGTTCAATATGGAAATGACAAGAAAGGTTCTTGCCACACAAAAAGGATTAAATCAAAATTCAAGTGTATCGACATTTGGTAAGTGAAACAAAGATTCAAGTATTTTTGTTACTTGATGAATGAAATCACAAAGAGTATTTTTTAACCATACTGTGATATGTACACATCCAGATATGTCCTATACTCTAAATATTATGAGCATATACCAGAATGATTCATAAAGATGATCATTGGACAATAGTAATGATATTATTATGATATTTTGGAAGAACTAAGAATATGTTATTTTTGCAGAGGTGACAAATAGATGGATAGTTCATTGTAAAGTATTACATTGATACTACTTTTGTCACAAAGTACAAAGTAATTTTATCTCAATTTAAACTATGGGTGGCACAATGTAGTGGAAAGGAGACTCCAAAACTGATTTGGATGAGTTCCAAAGTTAAGACATTCTGAAAGATACTACAACAAAAGGCTAAGTATATGACTATTATTGTGTAACATCCCAAAAATCATGAATTACAAATTAAAGCCATCATATCATTCATGCATTCATAGCATTTTGGTTTGCACAAAATTTTCCAAACAAAATTTCAAATGAGAAACCATGTTATGATTATTATTTTATGCAAGTAAGGCAATGGTTTTATTTTATTTTTCAAAGTATAAAGGTGCATTAGTTTGATCAGTAGTGTTTTGTACACAAATGGATGCAAGGCTTGTAATCCAAAAATCTAGAGTTGATTTGAATTCAAAACCATTTGAATCGGACTTGAATTTGTTTCATAAAAATAAAAATAGAAAAAGAGTAAGGAAAAAGAAAAGGGCCGGCGCTACCCTTTAGGCCCAACACCAGAAGCGTCCCACGAACCCACCCGGGGATCCCCCCTTTACCCCTCTCTCTCACCCGCGCTCGCTGTACCCCTCTCACTGACAGACGCGGCCCACTGCCACCTCAGCTCGTCTTCCCCAAATCACGCCCGCAGACCGCGTCGCTGCTGCCGTTGCTGCCGATAATGGTGCAGCGTAATTGGCCTTGAATTCACAGGAGTTTCTTGTCGAGTTGCTGCCTACTTAAGCCCCTACGCCCCACGGCCATTCCCCCCACTCGGCACACTCTCTCTGCCACCAGGCTGCCGGTAATTCGCACTGCACCTCCACTACCCGGCACGCTCCGTCGAGCCATTCCGGTGAGTCTAGCACGCCCCTTTGCCTCTCATTCACACGAGCATGCTTGTCAATCCCTTGCGCATCTGCTCACACCTTTTGTTTGCTCTGAAACACCACAGGCCGTCGTCTCCGTCGAGCCCCGCGAACGACAGAAGCGCCGCCCAACTCCGGTGAAGAATCACGGTAAAACCAGACCGCCCCTTGACCCCTAGTTCTTACGACTGTGTTCGCCTTGCCTCTATGCATATCCTAATGCCTTTCATTCATATTATTGCACCGTAGAACATCGCCTTCATCTCTGGCAGTGAACACCCGACGCAACAGCGAACTCCGACGAGGTTTTTCGGCCGTGCCAGTGCGCCCCTGTCCAAGCAAAGACCACATTGAGCTTCACCATCGTCACGCAATCTCGGTAAGCATCTGCACGTTCCCCCTAACCCCCTAGCCTCGCCGGAACGCCACCGCCAGTAGCGCCGCCACCACTGTAGCCTCGTGCGGCCGCCAGATCTTTGTCGGAGCGTTGTGAGCCGTCAGATCCAGATCTAGTTGCCACGATAGAACAATTAAGTGAAACGTTTTATTTAGATCTGAGCCGTGCGAGGTCCACAGAGCACGATCCGTGCGAACCGGTATCAGCCAATGGAAACATTCCACGTGGCCTGACCTGTCTGCTTAAAAATCCAGAAAATGAATTTGAATGATTAAACTTGTAAAATCTATAACTTTTGTTCTATTTATCCAAAAAATACAAATAACATATCATTGGATTCAGAAAAATAAATCCTACACTACTGTGGGCTTATTTTTGTATTTTGTTTCTGTAAAAATGGAATTTTGTGTAGAAACAAATATAGGCTTATTTTGACTATATAAATTATTTTGAAGATGTTTATAAGGCCAAATTAAGTTTATCTAGACTATATTTAGTTGGTTTTGTGTTCGGTACTGCTTGAATTGTCTTGTTTAGTTTAGAAAAAATTATCACATGGCATTTGCATGCATTCATAATATTTTTTCTTGAATATTGGAATGTGAATTTGGTGCTATTATTTGATGTGTAGATTTTGGTTCTAGTGGTGGTTGTGATTGTGAAGATTGTTGCTACTCCCCCAACTACCAAGGAAAGTGGTGCTACATGTATTTTTCCTATTATTTTGACTATGCACTAGTAATATTTTGTATAGGACTTGCATGAAATTTTTGCTAAGTATCTATATGCTATGCTATGCTATGGGAAATCCTAGTAGTTGTAGTCTTGATAGAATTATTCTCTAAGTTAAAGATACTTGTTGATATCATGCTTAGCCTAGATATTAGTAAACAAGGGTGGATTATATACACATGCTATGGAAATTTTACTAAGTCTTTTGACTTATGTTTTTTGCTTAATAAAACTACTAAGTGAATGAATCACCTGGGTGGAATGGTATGAATGGGATATGTTGAGTGGTTACACAAGCCCCAGTGACTGTCAACCTTGTGTATCACACTTGTCGAAAGCCACCGAGGAACAAAGGGATTTGAGATACTTAGTGTTTAGAATCTTCTAGTGTAGCCACATGGCATATGGGCTCTGCCTTGATCATATATGTTGCAATAATTTAGCCAGATGGACAGAAGGTGGTAGGGGTGATAGGATGGAACGCGTCCATTTGGTCCAAGGGAAGGCTTCTGAAATATCTCATCTCGATGCATGTCGAGTCTTGTGGGGAAAGTGCACCACCTATCGAGAAGGAAAAATCTAAGTACTTAGCTGTGTCCCCAGCAATAGACAATTTAAGCATGAAGACATTGAAGCTATCAAGGATCTCCTCATCCCAATTTCTAAGTTAAAAACTTGTGGTTGAATAAGGGCAAAGGACCAATGGTTACACAAGGCCCAGTGACTAGACTACCTTGTGTATCACACTTGTGTTCCTTGGGGAGTTTTGACAAACAAAAACTTAGTGTTTTCAACTGATAGGAAAAACCTATTTTGAGCAAAGCAAGCCTAGGATACACTTAGCCCAATTCATATAGAAGTTAGAAACTACTACTCTACTATGGTATCACTTGTCAATTCTATTCTAATGTATTGACCCACTGTGGCTGTAACTTATGATGTTGCAGGTTACTCTGGTGAGGATTAGGGTTGTGAGTCTACACTCAAACATGCTTGCCTGTGGCACATTAAGATGAAGACTTTAATTTATTTTCTTATGTTATGAACTCTTGTACTAGCCATTGGCTATGGAGTTGTAAAAGACTATGTTTATCTCTGGAATGACGATGTAATAAAGACCTTTGTATCTGTGTACTTCATCTTAAACTGTGGATGCTAGCATTTGATCCAGGGACTAGCATTGCAATCAAAGGGATCCTTTACCTTATAAAGGTGGGATCTTACAGATTGTATCAGAGCACTCTGTTGCCTATAGGATTATGACCCTAGGTTGGATTAGACTAAGAAAACCACTAAGGAAAAAATGCAACTCTTTGCAAAATCCACACTTGTCTTTTTCTTCTCGTAAACCTTTTCTAATCTTCTTTTTAATCTCTATTTGTAGATGGCCGCCATCAACGAAGACGTCAAGAAGGGACCACTCATGACCATGACTTTAGAATGTGATACGGAGATTCCCAAAGCACTTAAAAACCTTATGGTTAGCGTGGGAATACATGGTTAGGCCGTATACAAAGGGTTTACAGTAATGGATGAAGAAGAAGAATATTGGTGGGTGCAACTTCACTTGTACAAAAACAAGGGAGACAACCACAAAGAGACGGGATTATACATGGGCACCAACTCAGAAATGTATACCCCATTATTTGACTCTACAAGAAATGCAGCTTGGAATGCTATCAAGGAGCTTGGTGAAAGACTCAAGTGTAGAATGCTCAACACTAAGAATGAACTTGAAGAGGAGAAGAAGTACACCCAAGACTTAGAAACCGCCATAAAACGTCTAAGGGAGAATATCATAGACTTAGCATATGAGTGAGAATTGTAACGTACTCCGCTAGTTGGACCACCATACTTGTCGTTTTCTCGCAAAAATTTGTCTAAGTTATGTTTGAACCTTAGTGTTTGTGGTAGACATTGAATGCCATGACTTGTATGTTTTATGGATGATGTATGCCTTTTTCTTTCATTTTGTTGTCTTGTTTTCTCTTACTTGTGTTGATCTAATATTTTTCTATCTTATACATTATATGACTAGCCTTGAGATCAGCACTGCCGAGGAGTTCAAGGGAACTCATTTCGGTTCTCGTCTTGTGGAGCTCACTAGTGTGCTCAACCTCCCACTTCCTAGTATCAAGGCATTCCAGCTCACTAAGTTTGAGAGGAAGGACCTTTGGGGCTTCAGAGTCACACAGCCAGGATGCCAGATGGAGACACCCACGGAGGAGATCACCTTCAAGCTAATGCACGATGACAAGGAGAAGGGGTTAGATGTAGTCATGCAGGAGTTACTTATACGCCTTGTTGGATGACACTCCACCGAGCTTCAAGGCCTCTACTTTCACCCTTTCGGGAGACATGACGAGAAGGGTGAGGCTGTAGAGTACGAGGACGCTACTAGAGAGATGATTGAGCCAGTTCGTCTATACCTTCAGGACCTAGAGGATCTTATTAGACGCCTCGACTCAGATAGGACCAACATCATGCTTACAATGACGAGCTCCAGGTTCAGTTGAGGGAGAAGGACAAGCTCTTCATGGAGCAAGACGAGATCGTCAAGGAAATGGAGGCCAATTCGAGAGCCAGGACAAGAAGTTCAAGAGTCAGGAGAAAAAAGTCCAAGACAGAAACAAGAAGATCAGGGAGATGAAGGTTGAGTTAGAGGCCAAGGACTTCGAGCTCGAGCACCAGCAGGGTGTGATTGAGAGGCTTCGCTCACAGAAGAGATCTCTTTGTGCGAAGATCGAGGCCTTGACCACTAGTGTAGAGGAGTACAAGACCGCCATGGAGAATGCAGGTCTTGCTCTTATTGACGTGGAGGTCGACATGGAGGAGTAGTGTAGACTAATCGACTATCTTTTATCTATCGTACTTTGATCATTGAGTCGCAATGGCCATCCAACATGTGGATGGCTTGCTATGGTGTTTTTGCATTTTCAAAACCTGTTGTTTATGTCGTTCAAACTCTATGTTATTTTGAGCTTGGTTATTGTGATTGTTTCTGTGTGATGTATTGTGCATGTTAAGCATCTATGGGTATCTCATTCTTATCCTTATTGAAACTACAAATGCCTCCTCGACGCGCCAATCCCAACCAAAACAACAACAATAACGTCACTCCCGAGATGCAGCAGTTGATGACAGGTCAAGCTCAACTGATGCAGATGATGAGCAGTTCATGCAAAATCAGAATCAGAACAACAACGACAACAACAACAACAACAATCAGAACAATCCTCCAGCATTTGACATGCTCACCAGATTTCTGAGACTGAGGCATACAAAGTTCTCGGGAACCACTGATCCAATGGTAGCCAATGAATGGTTACATTCGGTGAACAAGGACTTAGTCACTGTTGGCTTCACCGACGAGGAAAAATTCAGGTTTGCAGCACATCTACTCGAAGGACCAGCAGCAACCTGGTGGGACAACTTTCAGATAACCACTCCCCTTGAGGATGTGACTTGGTCTATTTTTGAGGATGGTTTCCGTACAGCTCACATCTCATCCGGAGTGATGAACTTGAAGAAGAAAGAGTTCGACAATCTGAAGCAGCATCACCGCAGTGTGGCTGAATACATTGAGGAGTTCAACAATCTAGCGCTATGCACCGGATGAGGTTGATACTGATGCCAAGAGAAAAGAAAAGTTCCTCGAAGGATTGAATGATGAATTGAACATGCAGCTATCTGTTGCCTATGTCCCAACATATCAATCACTTTGTGACAAGGCCACCATCTTGGAGAACAAGATGAAACAGGTTGAGGACAGGAAGAGGAAGCATATCTTTGATAAACATAGTTCGGGTTCGTCTCACAAGCGTTCCCACTATGATGATAGTGGAAGTTCTGGATTCCACAAGCATGGGAAGTATAACAGCCACCACAACCACAACCGTCACCATGACAACAAACATCATCGCAGTCATGATAATGACAAGTATAAGAACCACAAGAGTGGACACAAGAGCCACCACAGTGGAAGTGGTAGTGGAAGTCAGCCTTTCAAGAAAGATCTCAGTCAGGTTGGGTGTTACAAGTGTAAGAATATGGGGCACTATGCAAATGAGTGCCCAGAAAAGAAAGTTGAAGGAACCACCAAGCCTAACCCTTTCTAGAAGGGACAAGTGAACCACATCAGTGTGGAAGATATCTATGAGGAGTTTGATGCTGTGGCTGGTAAGTTCAAGCTCAATTATTTTCCAGCACTTGTTCTTTTTGATACTGGTGCATCGCATTCATTCATATCAATATCATTTGTTGATAAAAATGGACTTCCAACCGAAACTATTGGGTGTCCTATAAAAGTAAGCTCTCCCGATGGAGAGATGATAGTGAACCTTGGATGTCATGATCTAGTAACAGATCTTGGAAAATATAAGTTTCCGATTAGTTTGATAATCCTAGATTCCCAAGGATTGGATGTAATTTTGGGAATGGATTGGATGACTAAGTATGAAGGAGTACTATATTTTGCCAATTGTACTATCACACTCACTACCCCGGATAAGAAACAGATTAGGTTCAGGTCTAATTTTGAATCTAAAGGGAGTAAGTTAAATTCTCTTAAGGGGGTTAGCATAGACAGTGTGCTAATTGTGAGAGAATATCCGGATGTGTTCCCGGAGGAATTGCCTAGAATGCCACCAGATAGAGATGTAGAGTTTCTGATTGAGTTGCTACCAGGATCTGGACCAATAGCAAAGAGACCCTACAAGATGTCAGTTGATGAGTTGAAAGAACTCAAGAAACAACTTGGAGAACAGTTGCAGAAAGGATTTATTCAACCAAGTTCTTCATCTTGGGGTGCACCAGTTCTGTTTGTTGAGAAGAAAGATAGAAGTCAAAGGTTGTGCATAGATTACCGTTCACTCAATGAGGTGACTATCAAGAACAAATATCCTTTGCCTAGAATCAATGACCTGTTTAATCAGCTAGAAGGAGCCCGTGTGTTCTCAAAGATTGATCTCCAATCAGGCTATTTTCAGCTAAAGATTAGAGAGCAAGACATACCTAAGACCGCTTTCACCACTAGGTATGGTTTGTATGAGTACACCGTGATGCCATTTGGATTGACAAATGCACCAGCCTATTTCATGAATGTGATGAAAAAAGTGTTCATGGAGTTTCTTGACAAGTTTGTTGTCGTATTCATCGACGACATTTTGATCTACTCCGAGAGTAAAGAAGATCATGAGGAGCATTTGCGTTTGATACTGGAGAAGCTCAGGGAGCACAAGCTGTATGCCAAATTCAGCAAGAGTGAATTCCGGTTGAATGAAGTGGGATTTCTCGGTCATATTGTGTCGTGAGATGGTGTAGCTATCAATCCCGCAAAAGTGTCAGCTATAACTGAGTGGGAATCTCCTAAGTCAGTGAACGAAGTTCGTAGTTTCCTTGGCTTGGCAGGATACTATAGAAGATTCATTGAGAATCTCTCAAAGGTAGCTAAGCCAATGATGGAGTTACCTAAGAAAGACAAGAAGTTTGACTGGACTGAAAGATGTGAACTCAATTTCCAAGAATTGAAGAAGAGACTAGTGATAGCACCAGTCTTATGTCTGCCAGATTTGGAAAAATATTTCCAAGTATATTGTGATGCATCTCACCAAGGATTGGGTGGAGTTTTGATGCAAGAAGGGAAAGTTGTGGCTTATGCCTCAAGACAAATCAAAACTCATGAAGTGAATTACCCTACTCATGATTTAGAGTTAGCCTCTGTTGTCCATGCACTCAAAACATGGAGGCATTATCTTTTGGGAAAACGTTGTGAAGAGTTCACAGATCACAAAAGTTTGAAGTATATCTTCACTCAGAAAGAAATCAACATGAGACAAAGAAGATGGCTAGAACTCATAAAGTACTATGACTTGAGTTTGCAATACCATCCCGGTAAACAAAATGTTGTAGCAGATGCTTTAAGCCGTAAGGTTTATGTGAATGGCCTTACTAAGGGAGAATTGCCAGATGATCTGTGTGCCCAATTCAAAGATCTCAGATTGGAGATAGTACCGGAAGGACATCTCATGTCATTGGAGGTTCAACCCACATTGATGGACAGGATCAAGGAAGCCCAAAAGATGGACAAGGAAATTGAGGAGATCAAAGGATTAATGAATAAGGGGAAAGCTAAAGGATTCCATGAAGACGAACAGGGTACTTTATGGTATGGAAAACGTATCTGTATTTCGCAAGATCCGTAACTTCGGAAACTGATTCTTCAAGAAGCACACAACTCGCCATATTCCATTCATCCGGGTAACACCAAAATGTACATGGATGTGAAGGAAAGATTCTGGTGGAATAATCTCAAGAGGTACATCGCAGAACATATTGCATTGTGTGACGTGTGTAGTCGAGTGAAAGCAAAACATCAGAAACCGGCATGATTACTGCAACCACTACCTATTCCTGATTGGAAGTGGGACACGATTGGTATGGATTTCATCACCGGACTGGCAAGGACTAGATCAGGATATGATTCTATCTGGGTTGTTGTAGATCGCCTAACTAAGGTGGCTCATTTCATAACCGTAGAGACCACATATACAAGTGCTAAGTTAGCCAAAATTTATATTAACATGATTATATGTCTGCATGGAGTACCCAAGAGTATTGTGTCTGAAGGAGGAACTCAATTCACTTCGCATTTTTGGCGACAACTACATGAGTCATTGGGAACAAGGTTGGAGTTCAGCACAACTTTTCACCCCCAAACTAATGGATAGACAGAAAGAATCAATCAGATTCTAGAGGATATGTTGAGGGCATGTGCCCTAGACTATGGTGCTAGTTGGGATGAAAGTCTGCCTTACGCAGAATTCTCTTACAATAACAGCTATCAAGCCAGTATTGAGATGGCACCTTTTGAATTTCTCTATGGAAGAAAGTGTACTACACAATTGCTATGGAGTGGTGTTGGAGAAATAAATTTGTTCGGACCAGAACTGATTAAGGAAGCTGAAGATAAAGTCAGATTAGTAAGGGACAGATTGAAAATAGCACAGTCCCGACAAAAAAGCTACGCGGATTCAAAGCGTAGAGAGGTCACCTATGAAGTAGGTGATAGATCCTATCTTAGAGTCTCACCATTCAGTGGAGTGAAGAGATTTGGGATCAAAGGAAAGTTGGCTCCAAGGTATATTGGACCATTCAAGATTTTGAGCCGTAAAGGAGAAGTGGCTTATGGGATTGAATTTCCTGAATCACTGTCTGCCGTTCACAATGTGTTTCACGTAAGTCAGTTGAAGAAATGTCATCCGGAGATGGAGGAAACTTCTTTGAAGGATACTAAACCTTTGGAAGAGGTTCAGTTGGAGAGTGATCTTACCTATGAGGAGAAGCCTATCAAGATTCTTGAGACTGCAGAAAGAGTTACTCGAACAAAGACTATCAAATTCTGCAAAGTTCAGTGGAACCATCATTCCGAAGAAGAAACAACTTGGGAAAGAGAAGATGGCCTTCGGAAAGATCACCCTCACCTATTTGCTAGCCAATCCGAATCTCGAGGGCGAGATTCATCTTAAGGGGGTTAGATTTGTAACATCCCAAAAATCATGAATTACAAAGCCATCATATCATTCATTCATTCATAGCATTATGGTTTGCACAAAATTTTCCAAACAAAATTTCAAATGAGAAACCATGTTATCCTATTATTTTATGCAAGTAAGGCAATGGTTTTATTTTATTTTAGAAAGTACAAAGGTGCATTTGTTTGATCAGTAGTGTTTTGTACACAAATGGATGCAATGCTTGCACTACAATAATCTAGAGTTGATTTGAATTCAAAACCATTTGAATTGGATTTGAATTTGTTTCCTGAAAATCAAAATAGAAAAAGAAAAAGAGTAAGGAAAAAGAAAAGGGTCGGCGCTACCCTTTCGGCCCAACACCAGAAGCTGCCCACGAACCCACCCGGGGCACTCCCCCTTTCCCCCTCTCTCTCACCCGCGCTCGTCGTACCCCTCTCACTGACATACGCGGCCCACTGCCACCTCAGCTCGTCTTCCCCAAATCACGCCCGTAGACCGCATCGCCGCTACCGTTGTTGCCGATAATGGCGCGGCGTAATTGGCCTTGAATTTGCAGGCGTTTCTTGTCGAGCCACTGCTTACTTAAGCGCCTACGCCCCACGGCCATTTCCCCCCACTCAGCACACTCTCTCTGCCACCAGGCTGCGGGTAATTCGCACTGCACCTCCGCTGCCCGACGCGCTCCGGCGAGCCATTTCGGTGAGTCTAGCACGCCCCTTTGCCTCTCATTCACACTAGCATGCTTGCCAGGCCCTTGCGCATCTGCTCACACCTTTTGTTTGCTCTAAAACACCCCAGGTCGTCGTCTCCGTTGAGCCCCGCGAACGACAGAAGCGCCGCCCAACTCCGGTGAAGAATCATGGTAAAACCAGACCGCCCCTTGACCACTAGTTCTTACGACTGTGTTTTCCTTGCCTCTGTGCATCTCCTAATGCCTTTCGTTCATCTTATTGCACCGTAGAACGTCGCCTTCATCTCCGGTAGTGAACACCCGACGCGAGAGCAAACTCCGACGAGGTTTTCTGGCCATGCTAGTGCACCCCTGTCCAACAAAGACCACGTTGAGCTTCACCATCGTCACGCAAGCTCGGTAAGCATCTGCACGTCCCCCTCACCCCCTAGCCTCGCCGGAACGCCACCACCAGTAGCGCCGCCGCCAGATCTTGGTCGGAGCGTTGTGAGCCGTCAGATCCAGATCCAGTGGCCACGATAGAACACTTAAGTGAAACGTTTTCTTTAGATCTGAGCCGTGTGATTCACTTTTAATCCTGCGGTCCACATAGCACGATCCGTGCGAACCGGTATCAGCCAATGGAAACATTCCACGTGGCCTAACCTTTCTGTTTAAAAATCCAGAAAATGAATTTGAATGATCAAACTTGTAAAATCTATAACTTTTGTTCTGTTTATCCAAAAAATACATTTAAGATATCATTGGATTCGGAAAAATAAATCATACACTACTGTTGGCTTATTTTTTTATTTTGTTACTGTGAAAATGGAATTATGCGCAGAAACAAATATAGGCTTATTTTGACTATATAAATTATTTTGAAAATGTTTATAAGGCCAAATTAAGTTTATTTAGACTATATTTAGTTGGTTTTGTGTTAAGTACTATTTGACTTGTCTTGTTTAGTTTAGAAAAATCATCACATGGCATTTGCATGCATTCATAATATTTTTGCTTGAATATTCGAATATGAATTTGGTGCTATTATTTGATGTGTAGATTTTGGTGCTAGTGGTGATTGTGATTGTGAAGATTGTTGCTACCCCCAACTACCAAGGCAAGTGGTGCTACATGTATTTGTTCTATTATTTTGACTATGCACTAGTAATATTTTGTATAGGACTTGCATGAAATTTTTGCTAAGTATCTATATGCTATGCTATGGGAAATCCTAGTAGTTGTAGTCTTGATAGAATTATTCTCTAAGTTAAAGATACTTGTTGATATCATTCTTAGCCTAGATATTAGTAAACAAGGGTGGATTATATACACATGCTATGGAAATTTTACTAAGTCTTTCGACTTATGTTTTTGCTTAATAAAACTACTAAGTGAATGAATCACCTAGGTGGAATGGTATGAATGGGATATGTTGAGTGGTTACACAAGGCCCAGTGACTGGCAACCTTGTGTATCACACTTGTGGAAAGCCACCCAGGAACAAAGGGATTTGAGATACTTAGTGTTTAGAAGCTTCTAGTGCAGCCACATGGCATATGGGCTCTGCCTTGATCATATAGGTTGCAATAATTTAGCCAGATGGACAGAAGGTGGTAGGGGGTGATAGGATGGAACGCGTCCATTTGGTCTAAGGGAAGGCTTCTGAAAGATCTCGTCTTGATGCATGTCGAGTCTTGTGGGGAAAGTGCACCTCCTCTCGAGAAGGAAAAATCTAAGTACTTAGCCGTGTCCCCGACAATGGACAATTTGAGTATTAAGACATTGAAGCTATCAAGGATCTCCTCATCCCAATTTCTAAGTTAAAAACTTGTGGTTGAACAAGGTCAAAGGACCAATGGTTACACAAGGCCTAGTGACTAGACTACCTTGTGTATCACACTTGTGTTCCTTGGGGAGTTTTGACAAACAAAAACTTAGTGTTTTCAACTGATAGGAAAAACCTATTTTGAGCAAAGCAAGCCTAAGCTACACTTAGCCAAATTCATATAGAAGTTAGAAACTACTACTCTACAATGGTATCACTTGCCAATACTATTCCAATGTATTGACCCACTGTCGCTGTAACTTATGATATTGCAGGTTACTCTGATGAGGATTAGGGTTGTGAGTCTACACTCAACATGCTTGCCTGTGGCACATGAAGATGAATACTTTACTTTATTTACTTATGTTATGAACTCTTGTACTAGCCATTATCTATGGAGTTGTAAAAGACTAGGTTTATCTCTGGAATAACGATGTAATAAAGACCTTTGTATCTGTGTACTTCATCTTAAACTGTGGATGCTAGCATTTGATCCAGGGACTATCATTGCAATCACTGGGATCCTTTACCTTATAAATCTAGGATCTTATATATTGTAGCAGCAAAAGAGGGCATTTGAGTCAAGTAGTTTTTTATTAAACTAGGTGTGGTTCTCAGCGGGCAAGTACTATGAAGATAAATTATGCAACAATTATCGACATAGTTTAATCCCAAAGGAACTAAAGGTCTCACCAAATGATCAAATTTATACAATGCCATCTCATTAGAGAATGAGTGATGCTTAGAGACGCAAAGACATGCAATTACACACGGACCTAAAAGTGTCGGATCCGAAGATCAGTTAACCACTAGCAATCGTGTATATACAACACCGGAAAGCCATAGGTATTGCATGCACAAAGGTTTGAAACTAGATTTTGTGTCTAGTGCAAGTGGGAGACTATTAGAGATATGCCCAAGAGGCAATAAAAAAAGTAGTTATTATTATATCTTTGTGTTTATGATGAATGTTTACATCCCATGCTATAATAGTATTAATCAGAAACATTAATACTTTTGTGATTTGTAAACATAAAAGAGTCCTAGTAAAGCCTCTTGTTAAACTAGCTTGTTGATTGATTGATCATCATGGTTTCCTGATCATGAACATTGGATGTTATTGATAACAATGTCATATCATTAGGAGAATGATGTGATGGACATACTCCTATAGTAAAGCGTAGCATAAGATCAAGTCATTTCAATAGTTTGTTTGCTATAAGCTTTTAGATACATAGTAACCTAAATCCTTCGACCATGAGATCATGTTAATCACCATCACCGGATGGATGCTTTGATGACATCAAACACCACTTCATAACTGGGTGGTTATAAATGTGGAATTGAATATTCAGAAAGTATGTGTTGAGGCACATGGATCAAGAGTGGGACTTTTCCATCCATATGACAAATAGATATACTCTGGGCCCTCTTGGTGGAATGTCATCCAATTGGCTTGCAAGCATGTGACTAGCTCACAAGGGATCACGTATCACAAGAACGAGTAAATAGTACTTATCGGTAATGAGGTTGAACTAGGTATGCAGAGATAGCGACGATCAAACCTCGGATAAGTAAAGTATCGCGAGACAAAGCGAAATTGGTATCGTATGTAAATGGTTCATTCGATCACAATGTCATCGCAGAAATATGTGGGAGCCATATGAATTTACAGATTCCTCTATTGTTATTCATTGGAGAAGAGTCTCGGTCATGTCTGCATAATTCACGAACCGTAGGGAGACACACTTAAGGATTCAATGTTGTTTAGTAGATATGGAATGTGAGTTGGAGACCTAATGTAGTTCGGAGTCTCGGATTGGATCTGGGATATCATGAGGAGATCCGGAATGGTCCGGAGAATAAGATTCATATAAGGAAAGTCCAATTCCGGGGTTCAGAAATGTTTTTGGCGTTTTCACCGGAAGCTTCTAGAAGGGTCTAGAAGGTCCACCACTTCGGAGAGGGAAGGGTATATGAATGTGTCATACCAATGTGGTATGGTTGCATCATGTCCTAGATCACTTGGCTGGGCAATGGGAAGAGAGAAATCAAACTCTAGTTGAAAAGTCAAATCCTAATATTGAAAGTCAAACCAAGTGGAGGGAGAGGAGGAAGGTTTCCCTCTCCCTCCCCAAACCGACGGCCACCAAAGGAGAGTTGGGGGAGGACTCGGCCTCCTCTCCCCTTTCTGCCTCTCCCCTCCATATAAGGAGGGGTGGGGGGGGGCCTCTCCACTCCACCCCAAAACCCTAGGTCGCCGCCTTGCTCCCAAGTGTCGGCGTCCTAGCTCTCCTCTAAACCGCCGCCTAGCCCTTGCTCTAGCCGTCGGCCACCTCCTCTCCTCGGCGTCTAAACTCTAGTCACCGAGGGCCTCTCTAAATCCACCATAGCCGCTCCGGCTTAGGCGAAGCCCTGCGGGATCTACTCCTCCACCTCCACCACCACACCATCGTGCTGTTGGAATCGCGAGGAGAGATCTACAACCTCCGCTGTCTGCTGGAACAAGGGAGAGGAAGGTCATCATCGAGTACCGTACGTGTGATTGACTGCGGGAGCGCTGTCGGAACGCGACGCCGAAAGGATCGTCTACACGATCTTGAGATCGGAAAGTAACCGACAACATCAACCACGAGAATCTGATCTTGTTAAACGCTTTGGATCTACGAGGGTTAGTTCCCTATAATCTCGTTGCACCGATCTCATAGATTAAATCTTGGCTTGTGTGTGTTCATGTGATAGAATTTTTTTATTTTCCATGCTACGAACCCCTACACATACATGTGTTACTTTATTACAGTAATGGTTGCTGATATAGGTATGCCCAACGAGCACTCGACTACAGGCTACCTGCTGCAGCCCGATGGAAGGCCCGCTTGATGACCTGCCAAGGTCCATGAGCCCATGATGGTTCGGCTGGTACGAAGCCTATATAGACATGGACTCCAAACACGTAAGACAAGGAAAGATCAAGACTAGAATTTAAATCCAACTTGTAACCAACTCGTATCGGTACCTGAGACCTATCCTTCGCCATATATAAAGGCTAGGTGGGTCCAACGAGGAGGGCACGCTACACCACAATAGACAACAGATCTAGACTTCAACCGTAGCATAAGCACCCACCAGATCTCATCTGTGCATCTACCGCCATCGGCGACATTGTAACATTCGGTTTCGACATTAATGAAGAGCAGATAAGCAGGAGTAAGGTTTTCTCTTCAGTGGCCTAAACCTGGGTAAGCATCGTGTCCTGCGTTGCTTGTCTGTTAGCCGAACGAGATCTTCAGCACACCCCTCTTGATTTAGACCCAACTCCATAACAATGAACATTGATAAGTCAAAACCTCGTTAATTGGTGTCGTCTGTGAGAACTGGACATGCTGATGTTACGATCTTGATGACTCCATCATCAACTATCTACGATTCGATGGTTCCACCATCGGCGACTTATGATTCGTCAGCTACTGGAGGAGGCAGCCTGCTGCGCGGTCGCGCATGACCACGGGTCAAAGTGGATCAATCTAGCCGAGCGGTATGCGACTCAACGTACTTATCTTGTTCAGTATCTTGTGGCCGCTGATTCAAAGCGTTGAAGAAAGATTTAAAAATGAAGCTGCATGGATCCTATCAATGGATCAACCCCGCAACAAGCCTGGATTATTTTGGATAAGCTATATGCATAGACTGCATCGTCGGTTTAGTAAAAAACAATCTTTTCACTCAAGCTTTTCTATTTTTCTTAATTATTATATTCTAGTCCCTCCGTTCCTTTGTATATAGTGCCTATAGTTTTTTTAAAAAAAATCTAAAATATAAGATATATTGTGTTACACAACTTATTTAGATAATTTTTTTTAGGAAGTTTACAAAAATTATATAGCGTTTAACGTCTCTTGCAAACCCCTCTAGTTTATTACATCAATTAGCCACGAGAAATCCCATCCAAAACTATTTTAATTTTATTCTCACATGCGTTTTTTAATTTTTATGCCAGAAACTATAGACAGTATAGAATGGAACGGAGTGAGTATATCCTATCTACTAATCCATCGTATGTGCAAATAGGAGCCTAATAATGATACAATGTGCAATCCACGGAACGGGGATTCTTGACTTCTGGACGTACCACTAGTGGAAAAAGGGTTATCCGTTCGCGACCCCTCAGAGCATTTGTCCCGGTTGCGCCACCAACCGGGACTAATGCTGGCACGCGTCCCGGTTGGAGCGGGCACGGGGCCAGGGGGCATGCGTCCCGGTTGGTAAGGGGGAATACGTCCCGGTTGAAGCCACCAACCGGGACTAAAGGTTTGGCCACAGCCACGTGGCGTGGCACACACCTTTAGTCCCGGTTGGTGGCTCCAACCGGGACTAAAGACCCTCTGCCCTCTATAAATGCAACGCCCCAGCCCCCTCTGCCTCCACTCTGTTTTTTCGAATGGTGGAAGGTGTGAGGGGGTGTGCTAGTTTTTTCTCATGCATGCATTGAAGGTGTTTGTTGAAATGTTTGAGTGAATAATCCTGTTGAATTTCTCATAGAACAAAAATATAGAAGGTGTCCGAGACGCACTTGAGCTTTCTCCTCTTTATTTCCCTCGATCGAGGTTAGCAATCTTATCTTTTCTAGGTCATTGATACAATTCATGTGTCGGTGTGAATTGGTTATTTCACTATTTATGATGTCCTGTTTTTTGATAAACTTACTTATATGATGCAGATGAACGGTCGGGAATGGATATACGGTGACCGGCGCGTAGCCGGGTATATCAAAGGCGTGGATAAATTTATCGATGTGGCTACGGCAAACAAAGAGAATGGTTTTATACGTTGTCCATGTGTTCAATGTCGGAACAACAAGGAGTACTCTTCCTCGAAAATCATTCGCGGCCACCTGATTATGAAAGGTTTCATGCCCAACTATAATTGCTGGACCAAGCACGGGGAAAGAGGGGTTATGATGGAAGATGGTGAAGAAGAAGATGATGATAACAACTATCATCATATGTTTCCTGAATACAGTGATACTGCAATGGAAGACAATGGAGAGGAAAGAGGTGAAGAACGGGCATCAGATGAGCCGGCTGATGAACTTGGTAGGGTCATTTCTGATGCAAAGCGAGACTGTGAAACAGAAAATGAGAAGTTGAAGTTAGAGGGCATGTTAGAAGATCACAAGAAATTGTTGTACCCAAATTGTGAAGATGGCAGCACAAAGCTCGGTACCACACTGGAATTGTTGCGATGGAAGGCAGAGTGTGGTCTAACTGACTCCTCATTTGAAAAGGTGCTGAAAATAATGAAGCCGAAGTTTCCAAAACATAACGAACTTCCCGAGAGTACCTACGAAGCAAAGAAGACTCTCTGTCCTCTGGGATTAGATGTGCAAAAGATACATGCATGCATTAATGACTGCATCCTCTACCGCGGTAAGGAGTATGAGAATTTAGATAAATGCCCGGTATGCAATGCGTTGCGGTATAAGATCAGACGAGATGACCCTGGTGATGTTGAGGGAGAGCCCCTCCGAAAGAGGGTTCCTGCTAAGGTTATGTGGTATGCTCCTATAATACCAAGGTTGAAACGCATGTTCAGAAACAAAGAGCATGCCAGGTTGTTGCGATGGCACAAAGAAGACCGTAAGAAAGACGGGAAGTTGAGACACCCTGCTGATGGGTCACAGTGGAGAAAAATCGAGAGAGACTTCCCAGACTTTGCAGGTGACGCAAGGAACTTATGGTTTGGTCTAAGTACGGATGGCATGAATCCTTTTGGGGAGCAGAGTTGCAGTCACAGCACCTGGCCCGTGACTCTATGTATCTACAACCTGCCTCCTTGGTTGTGCATGAAGGGTAAGTTCATTATGATGCCAGTGCTCATCCAAGGCCCGAAGCAACCGGGCAACGACATTGATGTGTACCTTAGGCCATTAGTTGAAGAACTCTTACAGTTGTGGGGCAAACCAGGTGTACGTGCGTGGGATGAGAACAAACAGGAGCCATTTGATCTACGAGGGTTGTTATCGTAACTATCAATGATTGGCCTGCTCTTAGTAACCTTTCAGGACAGACAAACAAGGGATATAAGGCATGCACCCACTGTTTAGATAAGACCGAAGGTACATATTTGCATAAATGCAAGAAGGTTGTGTACCTGGCGAATCGACGATTTCTTCCGACCAATTATCTCGTAAGAAAGAAAGGCAAGCATTTCAAAGGTGAGGCAGATCACCGGAAGAAGCCTGAACTCCCTGCTGGTGATGATGTATTTGGTATGGTTAAGGACATAGAAGTAATCTTTGGAAAGGGTCCCGGCGGTCAATCAGTTCCGAACGACGTCGCTACAGGACACGCACCCATGTGGAAGAAGAAATCTATATTTTGGGAGCTGCCATATTGGAAAGTCCTGCGTGTCCGCTCTTCAATTGACGTGATGCACCTGATGAAGAATCTCTGCGTGAACCTGCTAGGATTCCTAGGCGTGTATGGGAAGACAAAAGATACACCTGAAGCACGGGAGGACAAACAAATTATGAAAGACCCAAAGAACATGCATACACATAACAAGACGGATAAAGGGCGTCACTTAAGTCGTGCCAGCTATGCTCTTACCAAAGCAGAGAAGGAAATATTTTTTGAAGTCCTTTACAGTATCAAGGTGTCGTCGGGCTTCTCATCTAATATAAAGGGGATAATAAATATGGCAGAGAAAAAGTTCCAAAACCCGAAGTCTCATGACTGTCACGTGATTATGACGCAGTTGCTTCCGATTGCATTGAGGGGGCTTCTACCGGAAAATGTTCGAGTACCCATTGTGAAGTTGTGTTCATTCCTTAATGCAATATATCATAAGGTAATCAATCCAGATATTCTGCCAAGGTTACAAAAGGATGTGGTACAATGTCTTGTTAGTTTTGAATTGGTGTTCCCACCATCCTTCTTCAATATTATGACGCATCTCCTGGTTCATCTAGTGGAAGAGATTGCCATTCTCGGTCCGGTATTTCTGCACAATATGTTCCCCTTTGAGAGGTTCATGGGAGTCTTAAAGAAATATGTTCATAACCGTGCTAGACCAGAAGGAAGCATCTCCAAGGGATATGGAACAGAGGAGGTCATTGAGTTTTGTGTTGACTTTATTCCTGACCTTAAGCCGATTGGTGTTTCTGACTCGCGGCATGAGGGAAGACTAAGTGGAAAAGGCATGCTGGGAAAAAAAGCAATGATATGTAGGGATGGGGATTCTTTCACTAAAGCACACTACACAGTTCTACATAATTCCACCTTGGCAGCTCCGTATATCGAGGAACACAAGAATATTGTACGCTCCAAAAACCCGGGGAAGCCTGAATCATGGATTACAGATGAACACATGAAGTCTTTCGGTGGTTGGATGCGGACACATCTCTTGAATGACACCACTGTTGGAGATCAGCTATACTTGTTGGCCGCGTCACCATCTTCTACTGTATTGAATTTCCAAGGGTACGAAATAAATGGGAATACATTCTACACGATCGCCCAAGATAAAAAGAGCACCAACCAAAATAGTGGTGTCCGCTTTGATGCAATAGACGAGAATGGACAAAAGGACACATATTATGGTTACATAGAGGAGATATGGGAACTAGACTATGGAGTCTCTTTTAAGGTCCCTTTGTTTCGCTGCAAATGGGTCAACCTGAATGGGGAAGGGGTAAAGATAGACCAGTTGTACGGAATGACAACAGTGGATCTCAACAATCTTGGTTATAGAGATGAACCATTCGTCCTAGCCAATGATGTGTCTCAGGTTTTCTATGTGAAGGACATGTCCTCCAGACCGAAAAAAGAAAAAAATATGCAAACGAATACATCATATGATGAGCCAAAGCGTCACATAGTTCTTTCATGGAAAAGAAACATCGTGGGAATCGAGGACAAGACAGACATGTCAGAAGATTATAATAAGTTTGATGAAATTCCGCCCTTCACAGTGAAAACTGACCCAAGCATTCCGTTAAGTAAAGAAGATGCTCCATGGTTACGTCTGAAGCGGTCATAAGGAATGACATATGACAAGAAGTTCATGCTCATATTATGTAACTCTAGTTCATGTCTTTCGCGGTTTGTGACTTGACCGAAGGATATCTTTCGCGGTTTGTGGCCTTTAGTCCCGGTTTTGTAGTCTCAGTTTTTAATATTAATAAATGTCTTGAGTGTTAGTCCCGTTTTGTGGCTGGACCGGGAGTGCCTCTATGACCAGTTTCTTGGAGATGCCGGAGGACTGGGATACGGCGGCATCTCCCTGAAACTGGTCGTAATGGTGTCCCTGCTCTCGAAAACCATCTTGCAGCTTGTAACTTCTCTAACTAGATCAATACGCCTCGGAGCTAACTAATTTCACATATTAGGGAGTGCCTCTATGACCAGTTTCTCGGAGATGCCGGAGGACTGGGCTCCGTCGGCATCTCCCTGAAACTGGCCGCAGTGGTGTCCCTGCTCTCGAAAACCATCTTGCAGCTTGTAACTTCACTAACTAGATCAATACGCCTCGGAGCTAACTAATTTCACATATTAGGGAGTGCCTCTATGACCAGTTTCTCGGAGATGCCGGAGGACTGGGCTCCGTCGTCATCTCCCTAAAACTGGCCGTAGTGGTGTCCCTGCTCTCTAAAACCATCTTGGAGATTCCTCAAACTGGCTGGAGGACTGGACTCACAAGGATGCCTATTTATAGTACAAGCAGCTCGGCATAATGTCGACACTCACGACATAATGTCGACACTCACGACATAATGTCGACACTCACCCCTATTATTAGTGCTGACTCATCTTTAGTCCCGGTTGGTGTCTCCAACCGGGACTAAAGGTTCATCTTTAGTCCCGGTTGGTGACACCATCCGGGACAAGGTACAAGCCGCACGACATAATGTCAACACTCACCCCTATTATTAGTGTTGCCTGGCCCACTCTGCCGCAATCCCTTCAGTCGCCGTTGGTTTCTCCAACCGGGACTAAAGATGAACCCTCTCTTTATATAGGCATTTCCCTCTGTTTATTAGGTAACACTCAAGACATTTATTAATATTAAAAACCGGGACAAACCGGGACTAGCTAACACTCAGGACTAAAGCCGCCCCCTTTAGTCATAATCATGCCTAGTCCTATAGTACGCAGCTTCAGGGTCTTCATCGTCGTCGTCATCATCATCGTCATCGTCACCTGCCACTCCGGGGATCCTCAGCCCATCCATGGCATATACCAGGGGCCATTCCAGCCTCGGATTCACGGCGGGCGGGAGAGGGGTCTCCTGGAAGACGATGCTGCTACCGCCGGGACAGTGTGGGGCCTGTGGCGGGTGGACTCGTGGGCACTGTAGGCGAGGATGGTCTCCCCTGGCGATGTAGCGCATCACTCCGATGATAGTACGGTTCGCCCACCACAGACGACGGCCGGCTTCGTTGTGGTTCACCGGTGGCGGGCCATCACCCTCGTACCTGGCGAGCTCCCTTTCCCGCCTATTAGCGAAGAAGGCATTCCAGGTGTCGTAGTTGTCGGGATCCCACTTGGGATCCATCCGCTGCTCCGGCGTGAGCTCGTGGTAGAAGTGGTTTGTGATGGCCGCCTGGCGTGCGGAACCTTGAGGGACAGGAGGGACAGGAACCCCTCCAGCGCTCAGCATCCAGCCGGCGGGCAGCCGGTAGCCCGGCAGACAAGGGTAGTTGGAGGCGCACAGCGCCTCGGTCTCCTCGAGGGTCAGAATGGCCCAGTAGGCGTTGTCCATTGTTCTAAGAGAGGAAGGTGTGGATGTGTGGATAGCCATGACACGATCACCCTAAATATAGAGGGAAAGGGCGGGAAAACTTGGCGTGAAGCTTTGGGAAATGGCGGGAAATATCTTTAGTCCCGGTTAGTGACTACATCTGGGACTAAAAGCTCTAGTAGAAAGGAAAGGGCGGGAAAACTTGGCGGGAAGAGGTGGGAAATGGAGGAAACTATTTTTAGTCCCGGTTTGTGACTACATCCGGGACTAAATGTAAATCCTTCGCGTGTTCGAGATTTCATGATCTATCGCCCGTGATTTTTTGAGGGAAATGGCAGGAAGTGGGTCCGGTTTGTACTACAGGTACATGATCTATCGCCCGTGATTTTTTGAAAAAATCATTTTTAGACTCGCAATATGTGGTTTCTTCAGAGATCCAATGCAAGTTCTAACTATGCTCGTCCCCTATCTTCATGCACACCGGTTCGACCATAGTTAGAAATTCAGATAATTCAAAACAGGCA
Organism: Avena sativa; assembly: GCA_916181665.1. NCBI lineage: Eukaryota > Viridiplantae > Streptophyta > Magnoliopsida > Poales > Poaceae > Avena > Avena sativa. The sequence continues at coordinate 441,764,396 of OV702284.1, forward strand.
TAATAAATTCAAAAAAAATCCGAACAATGAAAATCCTTCGCGTGGTGTCATATTTTTTTACATAGTTGAAAGGAAAAATACCAGACTTGGTATATTGATCATGTTTCGAAAAAACCTTCACAAAATGACCTATCATGTTCGAGGTTTCATGGCTTTCGGTCCAAATGACCGATGTTATGTGCTGAATCACGGCATAGTTTGTGATGTTGTGCCCATATTATGCATGTGTGTGGACATTGGTATGGAGAACAATGTTGCAGGAGGAAGTTTTCCTTTTTGTCGCACGGAAAAGCCCTTTTCCATTTTCCGAGCGTAAAAAACGGGTCGTTTTGTGAAGTAACCACCAAAATGCCGTTTCAGAATGCTACCGTCCCATTTTCCTAAAATACTAGACCACCTAACATGGACTATCTCCCAACCGGTACATCTCAAACCTTTTCGTCCATCCCGGGTAAAAAGGACAAATGTATGCCGAATCGGTAGGAAGTGGGTCCGGTTTGTACTACAGGTACATGATCTATCGCCCGTGATTTTTTGAAAAAAATCATTTTTAGACTGGCAATATGTGGTTTCTTCAGAGATCCAATGCAAGTTCTAACGATGCTCGTCCCCTATCTTCATGCCGGACTCTCCAAAGCGTCATGGCCTACGACACGGCCGCCGACTCTAGCCCCCGCCTGCGCTACCCTCAAGTCCAGCCCACTCGTACTCAACCTTCAAGGTTTAACTACGGCGACCCCGACGATGATAGCGACGACGGTCGCGGCGAGTACGACGACTACAGTGGCGAGTATTACAGGTGTAGGCAGGAGCATGACTGAATTATTCCAACATTGCAAAACAAGTTCGGCCGATTAAGGCTTAATCTGGCCATGTATCTTAATTTTCAGTTCTTCTATGTAACTTTGTGTTAGTTGCGTTATGTACTTTAATTCTAGTTCTATCCTAATAATATTTTCTTTCCGCCCATTATTTTCCATCCTTTTTTTCCGCCCATCAAATCCAAACATTTTTTATGTTTAAAGTTTTTCTAAATTCCAAATTGATATTAAAAAATATAAGTTAATTCATTTTAAATTGTAAATGGTTCATATTTTAAATGGTTACATTAATTATTTTTTAAAATAGAAAATGGTTTTGAATTATTTATTCAAATCCAAACACTTTTTATGTTTAAGTTTTTCTAAATTCCAAATTAATTTTCGAAAATATAAGTTAATTCATTTTAAAAGGTTACATTAATTAATTTTTAAAAATAGAAAATGGTTTTGGATTATTTATTCAAATCCATACACTTCTTATGTTTAAAGTTTTTCTAAATTCCAAATTGATATTAAAACAATATAAGTTAATTCATTTTTAATTGTAAATGGTTCATATTTTAAATGGTTACATTAATTATTTTTTAAAACAGAAAATGGTTTTGAATTATTTATTCAAATCCAAACACTTTTTATGTTTAAAGTTTTTCTAAATTCCAAATTAATTATCATTTAAAAAACAATACAAATTTAAACCCCAAAATAAAAAATAAGGCGGGAACAAAGAGAAAATACCTGAAATTTTTTGAAAACAAGGGAATATGTCCCGGTTGGAACCACCAACCGGGACTAAAGACCCCCTGCGCGCCAACCCTTGGTCTGCTGAAAATATTGGAGTATACGTCCCGGTTGGAGCCACCAACCGGGACGTATAACCCTTTAGTCCCGGTTGGAGCCACCAACCGGGACTAAAGGTCCTTCCATTATAACTGCGTGCGCCTCTTCTGCTTCTTCTTCCCTTCTCCATTTCACTTCTCTGCTTCACCGACGCGCGCACAACCGCCCCCGACGCCGGCAAGCTGCCCGAGCTCGCCGCCCCCGACGCCGGCAGGCTGCCCGAGCCCGCGCGTTCCATCCGCCAGCACCGCCGCCTCCGTCCGTGCGCGCACCAGTCGTCGCCCACGACTCCGTCTTCCTCGACCCCGACGGTGCTCGCCGGCGTCGATTCGCTCAACCTCGACCTCCCGCGCTCTCTCCGACCAACCTCACGCGCTCAGGGTGAGCAAGCGAACCTTCTGGATGCCTCCTTCCTTCCCCTCTCGCTGTAGTTCATGCCTGCGCCGTTAGATCCCGTTCGCCGCCGTCGGCCGTCGTTGTACCACCTGCTCCGGCAATCAACAGAGGGCGGCGCCACCAATTTTGAGTCCGTCTGGATGCGCTGATTCCAGCACGCCAAGTCCCGCAGCCCCGCTTGCTCTCCTCCGCTGCCTACCATCGCCGTCTGACGTGTCTCCGGCGAGCCCAACGTGGCGTCTAGGTGGCATCTGCGTGGTCCTGGTCGCACCAGTCAGCCTCTAGGGCTAGCTCCTTCTCTGGTGACAGATGACCCTGTTTCCCCTTTGCTTGCGTGGCTGCTGAGGTGGCTCCGGGCTCCTCCTGTCAGCCACTATGGCTAGTTGTTACTATGGTGCAAAAAGTTTAAACATTTGATTTAATAATTTCATAATTTGAATAAAACTTGTAAATTCAATAACTTTTAATCTGTAATTCAGAAAAATACAAATAATATACCAAAATGTTTAGAAAAATGAGAACTATCTATCTATGCTATAATCATGCATTGTTCAATAACTTAAATGACAAGTTTAATTAGAACACCCTAGTAACCCTAACAGGTGATTCCGGAGTTCCTTGAGTTAGGGTTTACGCCCCTCAGAACCCCAATTAACTTGTCGAGCATGCTTTAGGGTTACATTCCAATGCACATTAACTTGACGTATCATCATCATTGCTTGAGCATTGCATCGATGCCATGTGTTGATTGTTTCCCTTTCTTTTCGGTGATTTGGTTCTTCTCGGTAGAATACGATATCGAGATCGAGATCGAAGACCGAGATCAAGACCATAGAAGATCGACGAACAATACTTGACCAACTATAATCAAGTCAAGTACAAGGCTTCCGAAGATCTATTTATCTTCTATCAACAGGCAAAGGTAAGCATAGCCCCACCATGATATAATCCTATGATTTCGAAAGCATTTCAATTCTTGCCATGATGCAGATGATTCTACTGTGGTCTTTATCGATAGATAGAGTATCCTATCTATTGCATACTCCCTTGAGATTATATTACCTGATCCATTGCTCCTAGCATAACTAGGTTTGGCTTGTGTACACTGCTAGAGCTTGTATCTGTGTCTGCTTAGCCATGCATAGCTGTCAGTTCTGGTCCATCCAGATGATGTATCAGATGCAGAGAATCTAGTATGACAGGAGAACGTGATGAGATGAGATCAGATGTCACATTGTCAAGCAACTTAAAAGCCCTATCTTAGATAAGGAATCATTAATACCACTTAGGTGCATGTGGGTTCGACGATGTGCCTTCGCCAGGGCATTCCGAACCATCTTAAATCGATTCCAATATGGTATTTTGTTAGTATCTAGTGTTACCTATCTGCTGGATAGTTTCCCTTTTGTAGCCTTATACTCATGTTCCCCTCTCATATGCATCCGAGGTTTCTCCGAACTAGGTTTTACACCCCTCGGAACTCCGGAATATTGATTTTAATTGATTTTAGCTAGAGTTACCTATCTACTACACGGTTTCCTTTTTGTAGCTAGGTTTAGGGTTTAGGGTTTCTCTTCATTTTTATTATTGTGTATGTATATATTAGGGTTTCTCTGAATTAGGGTTTATATCTCTCAACACCGTACTTAACTTTCTCCTTTAGCCGCTTTGACTTATTCGTTTTTCCACCTATGCAGAAAATATGGACCCACACGTCAGAGACGAAGAAAAGGAAGAGTTGATCCAAGGTGTGATCCGTGGGGAAGATAATTTAGACGTATCAACATTTCTGAACAACTCCGGTGAGGGTGATCCTCTTTTGACCGGAATAGACAACTTGTTTGAGGTTGAAGGTGTTGCCTTCCACGAGGGAGAAGGCGATGCCTTGTGTAATCGAGAAGACGACCGCTCCGGCGAGGTGCATGTAATATAAATCAATTCATTAATTAATCATCTGCTATCTATATAGAAATAGTAACAATGATCTTTGTTCTTTTAGCCCTCCGGATCGAAGGAATCTACTGAAAAGAGCGGACGATGCCCAACCAAAAAGTTGCAAGACCATGAGAGGTTCAGGATCGAAGATGTCGCTGAAGACGGCAAACCAACGGCTCCCGAAGTTGTCGCAACCAAATTTGTGGCAGAATGCGGAGTAATCGTTAGGGACTTAATCCTGGTCACCATTAGAAATTGGAATAGGCCTGCTAATGCGGATGAAGAGGGAACATGTTTATTTGTCCCTAACCATGCCAAAGATTTACTGTGGAAGAGGCTCATGGTTAATTTCAAACTACCGAAGATAGAGCTGGATCCAAATACGGAGGATCCAGTTGAGGACGCCTTACAACATGGGAGAGCCATGGAGGCTAAGGTCAGGGAGTGGGCTTTGAAGAAGATGGCCCAGTGTTTCACCAACTGGAAGAAAAGATTGCACCTTGACTATGTCGTGAAAAAGAAGACTCCCGATTTCAAGAATATTCAGTTTGAGAAGATAAAACCATTCTGGGCTGAGTTTGTGGAATACAAGAAATCAGAAAAAGCTAAGAAAATGTCTGAAACGAATAAGCTGAATGCTGCTAACAAGAAGTATCACCATACTATGGGGCAAGGTGGCTACAGGGTTGGCATTCCTAAGTGGGAGAAACTTGAGAATGAACTGCGTGATAAAAAGATCACCCAGAGACAAACGATTGGGTAGAACATGCAAGGAATTGGTTTTACGGGCATGGGGGCACGTTGGACTCGGAAGGGAGATGTATATATAACATACGACATAAAGAAGACCCCTTGCCAATCGAGAGGATCAGAAAAGCAGTACAGGCTGTTAAAGATGGGGACTTCATTCCCGATAGAGAGAATGATGAGCTCACACTCGCCCTTGGAAATAAGGAACATGATGGACGAACACGAGGCACAAGAGGCTCCCAACCATGGAGGACTGGGTTTCCCGAAGAGAGGAAGAAATATCCTGATAGAAGCCGTCAGAGGAGAAAGGACATGGCGGAAGTTGAAGCAGATAGTCAGAAAGAGCGAATGCGTTTAATTGAAGAACGATTAAAGCAACAACAAGATGAAATTAACGCACTTAAAGAGCAAAGTACTACCGACCCATCTCAGCAGCACACTGCATTCGATGCTACCGGCCTATCGAATAATCGAAAAAGCAGTGTAGCTTCCACCGAGGTCCCGGGTGATGACAATGGCGATGACGATGATGCACCGACGATGGCTCCTGTTGGCTACCCAGTGGATGATATCACAGAGATGACACACTGCGAGCTACATGTCAAAGTTGTGAACATATCAATGAAGGTGGCGGTCGGCTATGCCTTACCAATTGGACCCACCCCAACTTACCACTATCGTCCGGTTCCAGAGGGCTACGCTGTTGTCGACGTGGATGAAATCATGCCCACCTTTGAGGTTTTGGATCTTCACTACCCTGCAGGTGAAGGGGATGTGACTGTGCTGGGAGACGCAAAAAACGTCACCATTCTATGGCCGAAGGAATGTATCGTGCTTCGAAATCACACGCCAAGGCCATCTTCGCCGCCGCCTCACCCGTCTCCAGCGAGGTCGTCGCCGCCGCGGCAGCCGTCTTCGTCGCCTCACCCGGCTCCGTCGTCTCACCAATCTCCGGTGCAGCCATCGCCGGCGCCTCAGGATAAAAAGCGTAAGCGTACCGCTAGTGTGCGTCGTAAGCGATCGCCGAAACGTAAACAAGAGCCTCTTCCAAAAGTACCAAAGGTTCCTCCCAAGGGAGCTTATGACTGTACTGAAGAGGAGACTGCGGCGATCATTGATGCGGAAACAACAGCGTTTTTCGCTAAGCTGAGGCGGCCGAAAGAGCCAGAGTTCCCCAGCACCAAAGAAGAAAAAGCCAAAGTGTTGAAATGCTAAAGACTCTTCATCAACCCGAGCCAAAGCTGTCATCAGACTATGAGCGTTCTATTCTCAAGTCACATGCGGCACAAAAAGCCTCGAAGAGCAGTACTGATGCAAGCGAGAAATCTGTTGCCCAGCTCGGAGAACAAGCAAAACAGACTTGCGCCCCTCTCAAGGTGATTTCTCAAACCAATGTGGGATCGAGCAAATATGGGGCCGAAGAGCAGTATGATCCAGAGGTAGTTGCACAATACGGAGAAGCTGCCGCTGCTCAAGATATGAGTATTGCCCAGTACTTATCCCAGTTAGAGTTCTTCCCCGTGAGTGAAGTAGCATACAAATACCAGTACGGCAAACCTCTCGTCAAACCTGAGGAGGTAAACAATCTTCCAACAAAAATGCGAAGATTGCATAACTGGTACATGCATGCCACAAGCGTCGGGGCTAACTGGATAGTGCTGAGGGTTACAAAAAAGCATCATGGGAAAGAAAAGGATGACATGATATCCATTGAATTTGATGAACTATTTCAATTATTCAATCAAGACGCCTTGGACAAATCGATCATCAGTGCCTATTGTCTGTAAGTACTAATTCTGTAATTAATTTAGTCTCCAGCTATATTATTTTGTTTATTGCATGTATACAATCATACTGTAATATGCAGAATGAAGATTCTCGAATGCAGCAGAGGACAAATCTATGACATTGGCTTCATTGACCCATATTGGGTTCATGAAGCTAATCTCAAAATAAGCCCCTAGGATACGGAGGATAATATAGTACACACGTTAAGGTTTCAAGAAACCAAAAGGGAAATACTATTTCCTTACAACACTATATCGATAATTCTCTAGCGATAATTCTAATCATTACGATAATTCCTTACACACGTCTTATATACACTTTCTATTTCGCTTACTCGATGTTAAGTATATAATTGATTAGTTTTGCATTTGCAGCTTCCACTATATTCTGTTAATCATTCAACTTGACAAAGGACGTGTACTAGTCATGGACTCGAAACATAAACCCCTTGAGACGTGGAAGGACATGCAGATACTTCTCTAGCGATAATTCTAATCATTACGACACTATATCGGCAGCGTTCGTGAATTTTATGATATCAAGTACTTAATAACTTATTTTATTCGTTTTCTACGCCGGGAAGCGCTTGGAAACTGTTCACCAACAAGGCTAGGGGTGTTTGGAAAGAGAAGCTTACATTTCAACCACTAGATGTAAGTACCACTAGCTATATCCGCGCATCTCTTTGATTCTAGTTTTGATACAGTTATTATCATGCTTGATTATTATTTTGATTGAACTCTGTTCTCGTAAAGTGCCTGACGCAGGGACCAGGTAACAATCTATGTGGATACTATGTTTGCGAGTTCATCCGGCAGACGTGCGATGAGAAGGGCAGAAATTTAGAGCAACTCCACGTACGTAAACAATTTCTATAGTCTTTAATTACAATCAAATTGTGTTTAGTTTCATTCATATAGGCTGACTCCTTTTTTTAAATCAGATCGAACGTCTACGGGACGGTCTTCTGCCAAAGGACCGCGCACGAGCAATTCAGGAGGAATTGGCGGGATTCTTGGGTGCAGAAGTCCTAGACCCAAAAGGGGAATACTACTCGGCTGTGTATAGACAATAGGGATTATAAAAATAGCAACTTTGAAGGAATTGGCCGGTAGCATCGAATAGCAACTTTTGTATGTAGTGCATGAACTCGATCCGTGTATTGAATGTAATATTGTCATGATATTCATGATGTAATATAAGGTTCCTTAAGTCCAAATCACTAAATAAACAAAAAAACAACCTAAATGAATTCTCTGCCGCGGCACAAAACGTGGCGAAAATGCTGCCGCGGCAACAAAATGTGCCAAAATGAATTCTCTGCCGCGGCAGAGAAATGGGTCAAATCTCTGCCGCGGCAGAAGGTTATTAGTCCTGGTTCCTGTTACGAACCGGGACTAATGCTCCACCCCCCCCCTCGCCCTCTGCCGCTGCCACGTGTGCACCCTTTAGTCCCGGTTGGTGGGGCAACCGGGACTAAAGGTTAGAGCTTTAGTCCTGATTGCCCCGTCCTGGTTGGGCAACCGGGACTAAAGCCCCGTACCAACCGGGACCTATAGGGCTGTTTCCACCAGTGTACGGTCCACTCGCTGTATCCTCTCACAGCAACGACAATGAGTGATACCACTTTGACCACGTTCGCTACGTTGACTCCGGTTCACCTCGTCGACTCTGTCCGCGGTACGTCCACTACATCGGCTCTAACCTTGGCGACTTGCTTGTCGTGTCAGCTCCCGTAACCACGATCCGCTGCGGTCTTCGGCTCCGGCGTTTTTGGGGCTCCTTTGAATCCGGCGACCCGCTGCGGTCTTTGACTCCGGCGACTCGGAGGGTCCTTTGGCTTTGGTGACTCGAGGGCTTTTTAGACTCCGGTGACTGCTGTGGTCTTTGGCTTCGTCGACTCGGCGGCTCCCTCGGCTTCGGCACCCTACTGTTGCATCCACTTCACCCGTCACACAACCTGCTGCCGTGTCGACCATGTCCACAACCACATCGACTTCGTCCACGACGACTCCTAATAAAGCTAAGTTTCCCTCTACTTAGAATTTATTCTTCTTTAACTCGCATTTGATACACTCGAGGGGTGCACTCTCTTCGAGTAATCTAATGTGTCGTAGACTCCACGCACTCGAGAATCTCATACGCGACAGCCCGAGTAGCTGATTCTGCCTGATCGCAGAATCCTTGAACTCCGAGCACTTCAGCAAGGTACTGAGACTAAGAATAATCAGTCTAACAAAAATGCCTAGCATACAGTACATAAGTGTCGACTCAATCGGCACCAGAATCTTACCATTCAAGCCGATAGGCAAATATTTTTTACAAGATACAAGTACTTCACAATTTTTAATGTTTTCTGTAGCTTACAAGGACGCTGGACTACACCAATCTATTCTATCGGGTGCTCCAACAAGAGTCGACAAAACAACCGGCTACGCCATAAACTTAAGACCCAAGTTGAGCCCCTCCTCGGATGGTTGCATCCCTTGATGCTACCGAGAAACGACGCTGGCCACGCACTCGATAGACACGATGCTGGTCGCACACCCGACACAAGCGATATGCCAACTTCGTCTGCATCGTTGCATGAATCTGCTACGTCAACTTCGTCTACAGTGTCGACTCTTGGCTCTTTGCGCGTGAGACGCTGACTCGATGCACTTCCAGGTCAGTGGTTTCTCCTTGCATGATTGTCGTCTTTGTCTACAAAATACAAGACTTGAGTGTCTGCCCGACTCTGTGACTCGGCTAAACACTCGGGGGCTACTCCAAACTGGAGCCTTGGTCGTGCACATACAAGATCTTCGAGTGGCAGGGTACAATTCCTCATTCGAATCTATGACTTGAACGAGGACCCGGGGGCTACTCCCATAGGGAATGCTAGCCACGCATTCAAAAAGCAATATCATCCGAAGAACTTCTGGATCGTTGTGTCTATGCAACCGACGACTATAAGTCTCTACTCGAGTCTACAACTCGAACAATCACTCGGGGGGGGGGGGGGGGGGGTACTCCATAGGGAGTTTTGCTCGCGCACCCTATAGAAAACAAAAGATTCAGAACATAGTCCATTATGTCGACTATGTCCACAATGTCGACACGCTTACAACAACCGAACTCATTGGAGACATCGCCCGCTTACATTCCAATGTCAAGTTCAGATACAACGTCTCCTTGGCCACCCGAAACACCTCTGCAGTGATAAACCTTCGGATGTTGCGTCTACAACATAAAGATAAGATGGCATGGCAACCTCGTCGGCTGCCCTCTACCAGATAAATACCATGCCTGCAGGAGTGACGAAATCTCAATGGGTGCGTCGGGTACATATGCATTAAAACTGGAGTTCGGCTCAGTAATGCCTCTGCGGCATGATTTGAAATACGCCAGCAATTTTCGAATTCAAGTTCGGGGACTCGAGTTTGAGTAGGTGACGTTGATTTTTCCCGAGATAGATTAACTGGTCCCGATCCATCGAGCGCACCAGGCACATTTACCAACATCAGTATGAACTACTATGAATCCGGCCAACCTGATGAACTTTCGGGTGAAGTGCTTCGCACTCGACATAACTATCGACTTTGACTGCCAAATGCAAGACTCAAGACTTCTATGTCTCCACTCGAATCTATGATTCGCATGGACACTCGGAGCCTACTGACATAGGTATGCCCAAAGATCACTCAACTACAGGTTACGTGGTGCGGCCCGACGGAAGGCCCACTCAATGACCTGCCAAGGTCCATGAGCCCATGATGGTTCGGCTGGTACAAAGCCCATGTGGACATGGACTCCAAACGCACAAGACAAGGAAAGATCAAGACTAGAGTTTTAATCCAACTTATAACCAACTCGTACCGGTACCTGAGACCTAGCCTCCCCCATATATAAAGGCTAGGAGGGTCCAACGAGGAGGGCACGCTACGCGAAAATAGACAACAGATCTAGACTTTAACCCTAGCATACACACCCGCCAGATCTCGACATTGTAACCTTCGGTTCCTACATCAATCAAGAGCAGACAAGCAGGAGTAGGGTTTTCCTCTGGGGGCCTGAACCTGGGTAAACATCGTGTCTCGTGTTGCTTGTCTGTTAGCCGAACGAGATCTCCAGCACACCCCTCTCCAGCACACACCTCGTTAGTTGCTACTGGTAAGAATCAAGTTTTATGAGAATTAAGTTCTCCGGATGTCATAAATGCAGATGCTACCTCTTCCTTATGAAACAACAACTGCCTATTGAGAGTCGGTGCGTATCTAGATAAGTAGATCAATTAAATGCACAAATTGCCTTGGGAACTATTCAGAATGCTCCAAATATAAATGTTTAATATATACATTATATAGAGTTACATAAAAGATTAATACATTATTACACATCACCAACATCTCCATCTAGTGTTGGGGTTTTCTTCTATGCTGTAGCCATGGAGCATCTTCATTATTTAACAGGATGCTTGGGTCAGTGTCCACTCTGAAGGGCGGAATTTTATCAAACTTATTATAATATTCTGACATGTCTGTATTGTCCTCCACTCCGATGATGATTCTTTTTCCTGAAAGAACTATGTGGCACTTTGGCTCATCGTTTGATGTATTCATTTGCTTATATTTTCTTTTTCTCGGTTTGGTAGACATATCATTCACATAGAAAACCTGAGCCACATCATTGGCTAGGACGAATGGTTCGTCTCTGTACCCAAGATTGTTGAAATCCACTATTCTCATTCCATACTGCTGGTCTACCTTTACCCCGCCTCATGTTAGCTTGGCCCATTTGCACCAATACAAAGGGACCCTAAAATAAGTTCCATAGTCAAGTTCCCATATCTCCTCTATGTAATCATAATATGTGTCCTTTTTGCCATTGTCGTGTGTTGCATCAAAGAGGACACCACTATTTTGTTGGTGCTCTTTTTATCTTGGGCGATCATGTAAAATGTATTCCCATTTATCTCGTACCCTTAAAAAGTCAATATAGTCAAAGATAGTGACTTGGCCAACTAGTACAACAGATCTCCAAAAGCGGTGTTATTCATGAGATGTGTCTACAACCAAATGCCGAAAGTCGCCATGTCTTGATCTTTAATCCAGGATTTAGACTTCCCTGGGTTTTTGGGGCATACAATATTCTTGTGTTCCTCGATATACAGAGCCAACAAGGTGGAATTTTGTAGAACCGTGTAGTGTGCTTGAGTGAAAGAATTCCCATCCATACTTATCATTGCTTTCTCTCCTAGCGTGGATTTTCCACATAGCCTTCCCTCATGCGGCGATTCAGGAACACCAATCGGCTTAAGGTCAGGAATAAATTCAACACAAAACTCAATAATCTCCTCTGTTCCATAGCCCTTGGGTAACATATTTTTTAAGACTCCCATGAATCTATCAAAGGGTAACATATTGTGTAGAAACACAGGGCCGAGAATGTTAATCTCTTTGACTAGGTGAATGATACGTCCAATTTGCATCACCATTCTATATCATAATTTGCCTCTATTCATTGATATATGTCTTATTATGAGGTGTTACTTATGTCTTTTCCTCTGTTTTTGCATGTTGGATGATTCTTGGAGGATGAACTGTCGGAGTCAGGATTCTAATGGAAGAAGAGGTGTTTTGATGCAATTTCATGAAGATCAGAAAAATTCCAGAAAAATATTGGAAAATTAAATTTTCCCAGAAGACGAAGGAAGCCAGAAGGGGAGGCGTAGCTAGGCTACAGGGGCCCACACCCCCTAGGCACGGGTCCCCCTAGGCCGTGCCTAGGGCAGGTGTGGCCCACCTGGCCAGCCTCCGACTCCGCCCTCTCGCCAATAACTTCCTCTCGGAACCCTAATACCGGGGGGAGACCACAGAAAGATTTCCGCCGCCTCTGCAGGGCGGAAAACACCGAGAGAGAAAGAGCTCTCTGGCAGACAGATTTCTGCCGGGGAAATTCCTTCTCGGAGAGGAGAGATCGTCGCCATCAACACCATCGTCAAGCTAGACTTTATCGGGATCATCATCATCATCCACACCATCATATCCACCAGCACCATCATCACCACTCCATCCCGCTGTAACAATCGTGTTGAATACTTGCATAGTTCTTAGGGGAAACTTTCCTGGTGTTGATTACTATTGTATTTGATTCTTGTGAGCGGAACCATTGGATTATTGTTTATGTTTAGATTTTTATCCATCACCATATCATCTTTGATGTTAATCCATATGATGTCTCGTGAGTAGTTCGTTTAGTTCTTGAGGACATGGGAGAAGTCATATTGTTAGTAGTGGATTTGTGTTGAGTTATTATTCAATGGTTTAGTATTTAAGTTGTGGTGCTATTCTTCTAGTGGTGTCATGTGAACATCGACTACATGGTACTTCACCATTTATGGGCCTAGGGGAATGCATTGTGTATTTGGCTACTAATTGTGGGGTTGCCGGAGTGACAGAAACCTGAACCCCCCGTTAGGATACCTTTGCACATGAGAGTGTAGGATCTCAGAGTTTAAGGTTGTGGTTAGGTTTATATCTTAATTACTTTCATGTAGTTTCGAATGCTTGCAGGGGGTTTAATAACAAGTATGTATTAGTCCAAGTGAGGTCGGTACATTAGCACAGGTTCACCCACACAACACTTACAACACCAAAGAAGGGTACTCAGCTATTTGAAGCGAAAGCACTTGACAGAATTCCCATGTCTCCTCGAGAACGTTTGGTCCTTATAAGTATTTCCACCGGCTTGTCCTTTGCTAAGAAAGGATTAGGACACTTGCTGCGTTTGTTCGTTGTCTTTATTTCCTGAACTTTGTTTTGTTGCTTTATCAGAAAACCCCTAAAAATCCGTTTGCTGAGTATTTACAGAGATTTCCTGCTCCATACCACTAGTCAACACCTTCTTCTCCTTGTTGGGATCAACACTCCTATTTATCGAAAGTACTACGATACACCCCCTATACTTGTGGGTCATCAAGACTATTTTCTGGCGCCATTGCTAGGGAGTGAAGCGCTATTGAAGAGTGGAACTGGTAAAGGAAATTTCTACTGTGAGTATTGATTTGTATTTCTGTTTGTTGCTTTGTTTCCAATATGGATAACCCACTTGGTTTTCTGTTTGGGAAAACTACTACCACCATTAGGGTAGTAGATGAACCACCACCTGTTGAGATAGATCCTTTCAAGATACCTACAAGTATTGTTGATCGTATTATGGATAATTATTATTTAGGGGATGGAACTGTCCATCCTGGTGACCATTTGTTTTTTATCCATGAATTATACGGGTTGTTTAAGTGTGGAAGTATCACAACTGAACAGGTGAAGAAGAAGTTACACTCTATATCCTTGAAAGAGAGAGCTGAAGAATGGTATAAGTTGCTGAAGAATGGGCAATCCATGGAATGGGAGGAAATTGCATCTCTCTTTTATTCTAAATTTTATCCTGCTAGTGAAATTCATATGGATAGAAATCTGATATATAACTTTTGGCCTCGTGATGGAGAGAGTACAACTCAAGCTTGGGGCAGATTGAAGTTACTAATGCTTAAATGTCCTATTCATGAACTCTCTAACAATATTATTATCAATAATTTTTATGCTAGGCTTTCTCTTCATGATAAAGATTTACTAGATGCTTCTTGTGCTGGATCATTCACACGTATGAAGGAAGAAGCTAAATGGGATCTTCTTGACCGTATTCAAGAGAACACTAAAGCTTGGGAGAATGACATGGGAAGAAAGTCAAGTATAAACTATGATTATGAATGCATTAAATCTTTTATGGGAACTGACGACTTCCGTGATATTAGTAATGAGTATGGTCTTGACTCTGAAGTTCTTGCGAATTGTTTTAAGGCCTTTGCCTCCTACATAGAAATTCCCAAGAAGAAGTGGAATAAGTACCATGATCCTTATAAAGATGTTGTTAGTCATGTTCCTGTTAGAAGCACCAAAGTTTGTACTACTAATCATATTGTTCCTGAACCTTACGTTGAGAAAATACCTTTCCCAGCTAAGGTAAAGGAGTATTCTATGATGATTAGTGTGAATAACAAAGGTACTAAGAAAACTGTGGAACCTGATGAGCAAATGAGTTTTGAACCTGTGGTAGCTATTGTGAAAGACCCTGTCACTAGAAATATAGAGGATGAGCACATTGTCTTTTGTGAAGACGCTTCTAATATTATCTCTCATCCTAGTAAGGCTAGAAAAGCTAGTGTCCCTATGCTTTCTGTTAAAATTGGTGATCATTGCTATTATGGTTTATGTGATATTGGTGCTAGTTCTAGTGCTATTCCTTATGAGCTTTAAAGGGAAATTATGCATGAAATTGGTCCTTTTGAGCTTGAGGACATTGAGGTGGTTATTCACCTTGATAATAAGGAAACCATTTGCCCCATTGGCATTGTAAGAGATGTGGAGGTTCTCTGCGGTAAGATTAAGTATCCTGCTGATTTTCTAGTGCTTAATTCACAGCTAGCAAAACTTGTCCTATCATTTTTGGTAGACCTTTCTTGAACACTTGTGGAGCTATTATAGATTGTAAAAAGGAAAAAAGTTTTAACAAGTTTGATGGAGATTCTTATGTGTTTAACTTTTCCAAATTTGCTAATGCTCCTTGTGAAAATAGCTTGCCTAATGAAGATTTCAGGATGGAACAACTTGCTTCTATTGATCCAGTTTATGACCTTGGACCTCTTTTTGATGACTGTAAGTATGCTCATTCTGATGATAAAGTTGTTACCAGTGACAGTTATATTGTCAACTTTATTCAAAGTGCTACTGAAAGTTATTATGAGAGAGGGAAACATGGTTTTGTGCACCTCAATAATATTAAGTTTCCCTGTTTTATGTTGAAAGCTTTGAAGTTGCATCCGTTTTGTATTCCTATGCTAGTGGCTTTTTGTTTCAACAATTCGTTTTCTCATGATACCCCCATGCATAGAAAGTGGGTTAGACTCAAATGTGTTGGTTATTTGCTTCTTGATGCTCTCTTTCACTTCAAATATTTATCTCCTATGTGAGCATCTTTGAAATTTTCAAGCCTAACTTGAAGGCATTAGAGAAAAGTACTTCTTGGGAGATAACCTAATAGTTTTGTAAAGTCTTGGAAGTTATTACCACAGTAATAACCGCTTCTTATCCTTTTTGTATTGGTTTTTGTGTCAAATTCAACTACTTTTGTGAAGTGGAGGAGTTGTGAAAAGTGGCTGTCGTGGGACAGATTTTTGTGCTGCATTGTAAAAATTCGTAAAGGAGCTTAGTACTTTGGTTGGAGCTGTATTTTTCTGTGGTTGTTCTCCAAGTTTTTACCCAACTTTCATTAGTTTTGCACTTTTTAATTTGAGCTACAGAAGGTTTTCGAAAAAATCAATCTTTACCTGCTGGTCTGTTTTGACAGATTTTTGCCATCATTTGCATTTGCCTCTTATATTGATTCCCTTCCAGATTCTTTTGGGTTTTTGGAAAGGAATTGCTACAGTAGATTTTGCTTCGATGGATTTAAGTTGAAGTGTGAACCTAAAGGTTTATTGTTTTTGCTTACAATGTTGTCATTGAAGTTTGTGTATTGCCTTGTGAAGAAAGGAATTTCCAGGAGAAGGAGAAAAGGAATCTGCAGAGTTCGTCTTTGAATAGGTAAAAAGTGGTGAAAACAGAAGGTTCGTGAAAACCCTATCTTTTTATATTTTTGATATTTTTAATACATTCTAAAGGTTACAAGATGGAACAGAGGAGGAATCAAAGGCCGGGGTGGCCGCACCGACCCCAGGCGCGGGCCGTAGCTAGCCGCGCCTGGAGGGTGTGTGAGCCCCCCGAGCTCAGTCTCCGCCTCGTTTTCGTACCAGTACCGTCCTTATGCTTTGAAACTTCGTAATATATAACCCCCCCCGGATCCCTCGAGGTTCGTGCATCGTGTTCTCATTGTGTTTTTGTTTCGATCTGTTTCTATCAGGAAATCTTCTCAAGTTTAGAGCACCATGGTCTCCGCCAACGATAAAGGCAAGAAGCCCAAGGAAGATGATCCTCAAAACTCCAAGGAGGAGATCTTGGTTGGGGATGAAGAAGACATGGAGGAGGACGAGCATCCGGATACTCGCACTACCGTCGCAAGCATTAGAGTGGTGGCAAACCCTACCAAGTTTATGAGGACAACACATATGTCTACAGGAGGGAAACCTCCATGTCTTATCTTTGTTCCACGGACATCTCCTCCACGGAAGGAACACTCTAAGGAGGAAGAGTAGGGAAAGAATAACAAGGACTGGGATTCTCGGTCCAATATGATCATGAACCGCATCGAGCAAAATTCGGAGTTGACTCGTACTCTGACCTTTGAGATTGAGGATTTGAGGAAACTGATTGAAGAGCTTATCAAGAGAACACCACCACCACCAAAGGAGTAATTCGTCATTAGGTTTGGCATCCCCTTGGCTTGTTCCAAGCTTGGGGGAGTGACGCGGTATCACATCATTATCTTTTATCTTTTACCTTTTTAGTGGATTCATATCTTTGGTAGAGAAGTTATCTGATAGGTTGGTTTGCATGTGGAAGTATCTCTCCTTTAGTTGATTATCTACGTATCCCATGGTGTGAGTGCCTTTATGGAATATTAATGAGAAGTCTCATCTTTTACTTTTTGCACTTCTTATTTTAGTTTGCAATCTCTATTATATGATTGATCTTGTTGATCAGTATTAGCATCACTTTGGGAGCATCAAGTAAATCTAAATTGGTTTTGGCAAACCGAGCTCTGGTCAGTAGCAGCACTTTTTAAGGTTTGAAAGGAAAAGAGAAAAGCTTACAGGTATTTTGTATCATTTATTTTCTTTCTTGATTGGCTCATAAGCTCAGTATTCTTTATTTAAGATCCTTTGTATCTTCAAGGAAGATTGCATGTTTGGCTTTATCACTTGTATGATTGCATGTTTGGCTTTATCACTTGTATGTTTGCTTGTTTCCTACAACTATTTTTTTTGCCAACCAGCCTTGCTAGCCAGAAACTTGTTTTGAGAAGGCATACTTCTCATGTTTCCAATCCCTTTGAACCAAAACCTGTGCCATTTGTGTCCACCATATCTACCTTTTAGCATCATTGCTATTCCAAGAAAATTCTCAAGCTTCATCTATCTTTCGAATTAAAAAGTATGTTGTTATGTGAAAACTAGTTAGTAAAGCTCACACGAACTTGATGGCGCACCTTATTTTCTTGCCCCTAATAGACTTGAACCATTGTATTATCGAAGTTGTATATGCTTGCATCTATACGTTGGAATTAGCAGAACCGTGTTGTCACAGGGAACGCTTTCAACATTGCACCTGTATAATGTACACAGTTGATATCATGCTCTTTTGTTTGCGAATGTCGCCGGTGTGAAATAAAAAGGGAACTTGTAAGTCCATGGAGTGATGTATGTGTGTTAGAGAAACGCCTAGGCCGCTAGCCTAAGCCATGCCTAATCATGGTGGAAACTTGCAGCATCACCATAGTGAGCAATCTGTGAAGCATCCTCAATAAAAATCTATGCAAATAGTAAATAAAAAGATTGCTGAGATGCTCACTGTCTGCTCGCCTTGTAATTTTGATTATGGGATAGATCCTATATCATGTGCAAGGGGTACCCCGTTGGCGGTTCTTTATGATACACATATACTTACAATGACAAGAACTTATCGGTGACTAAAGTTGAGTAGCATGAGGAGCGGCCCTCGTACTCAAGGGACATGAGATTGCGAACTTATATTTAGTCAAGCATATACTCCATCCTTGTTCAGTTTAACCTTAATCATCTCAAGATGCCTATGATAGGGGCAATGAGTGCTCAAATCTAGTAAGTACCATACTCTTTTGGAAGCTCTTTATGACTTGAAATCCCTGCTTCCTCTATGAAGGGACCTTTCTCCTATTTCTAAGTTGAGTCAGTAAACCTACTTCCTCTCTATCTCTAGCAAGCATTTGAGTTGTTGTGTTTCAAGCATTCATATGATGATTTATTCAATCATGTTCTTTATCTTCCTTGTTTGCACAAAACTTTTATCTATTGAGTATTACTTTGAAAGCCTTCATTGTGAAAAATCTTTTTGAGCAAAGAGTGCTCCTGTTTTGAAGACTTCTAGAAAAGGCTTTTTGTGAAACTATTGCCAGCTGTTCTCTGACCAAAAATAAAGTATGCCAATCCCAATTATGATTTATCTTTATGCATCTCTATTGTGACTCCTGTACTTGTTGCAAGCTAAGTTATATAACAGTGAGTTGCTTTCTTCTATGAGTTGTGTAATGGTAAGTGTGATGCTTCTTGTCCGTATTCTTTTATCGACACTTCACTCCATAAACCTGTGGACATGTTTACTGAGCTTAGTTTTCGCTTGGGGACAAGGGAAGGTCTAAGCTTGGGGGGAGTTGATATGTCCAATTTGCATCACCATTCTATATCATAATTTGCCTCTATTCATTGATATATGTCTTATTATGAGGTTTAATTATGTCTTTTCCTCTGTTTTTGCATGTTGGATGATTCTTGGAGGATGAACTGCTGGAGTCAGGATCCTGATGGAAGAAGAGGTGTTTTGATGCAATTTCGCGAAGATCAGAAAAATACCAGAAAAATATTGGAAAATTATATTTTCCCAGAAGACGAAGGAAGCCAGAAGGGGAGGCGTAGCTGGGCCACTGGGGCCCCACACCCCCTAGGCGCGGGTCCCCCCTAGGCCGCGCCTAGGGCAGGTGTGGCCCACCTAGTCGGCCTCCGACTCCGCCCTCTCGCCTATAACTTCCTCTCGGAACCCTAATACCGCGGGGGGAGACCATAGAAAGATTTATGCCACCTCTGCGGGGCGGAAAACATCGAGAGATAAAGAGCTCTTCGATAGATAGATTTCTGCCGGGAAATTCCTTCCCAGAGAGGGGAGATCGTCGTCATCAACACCATCGTCAAGCTTGACTTCATCGGGATCATCATCATCATCCACACCATCATCTCCACCAGCACCATCATCACCACTCCATCCCGCTGTAACAATCGTGTTGAATACTTGCATAGTTCTTAGGGGAAACTTTCCCGGTGTTGACTACTATTGTAGTTGATGCTTGTGAGTGGAACCATTAGATTATTGTTTACGTTTAGATTGTTATCCATCACCATATCATCTTTGATCTTGATCCATATGATGTCTCGTGAGTAGTTTATTTAGTTCTTGTGAGTAGTGGATTTGTGTTGAGTTATTATTCAATGGTTTAGTATTTAAGTTGTGGTGGTATTCTTCTAGTGGTGTCATGTGAACGTCGACTACATGGTACTTCACCATTTATGGTCCTAGGAGAATGTATTTTTTTATTTGGCTACTAATTGTGGGGTTGCCGGAGTGACAGAAACCTGAACCCCCGTTAAGACACCTTTGCACAAGGGAGTGTAGGATCTCAGAGTTTAAGGATGTGGTTAGGTTTATATCTTAATTACTTTCATGTAGTTGCGGATGCTTGCAGGGGGTTTAATCACAAGTATGTATTAGTCCAAGTAAGGTCGGTAAATTAGCACAGGTTCACCCACACAACACTTACAACACCAAAGAAGGGTACTCAGCTATTTGAAGCGAAAGTACTTGACAGAATTACCATGTGTCCTCCAGAACGTTTGGTCCTTATAAGTATTTCCACCGGCTTGACCTTTGCTAAGAAAGGATTGGGCCACTTGCTGCGTTTGTTTGTTGTATTTATTTCTTGCACTTTGTTTTGTTGCTTTATCAGAAAACCCCTAAAAATCCGTTTGCTGAGTATTTACAGAGATTTCCTGCTCCATACCACTAGTCAACACCTTCTGCTCCTTGTTGGGATAGACACTCATATTTATCGAAAGTACTACGATATCCCCCCTCTACTTGTGGGTCATCAGTGAACTAGGAGGTGGGTCATAATATTGAAGAAGAGTGGTGGGAACAACAACTCGAAGCTGACAAGACATTGGACCACATCATTCTGTAACCTTCATAGACTTTATGGATCGATTACCTTCTGAGAAATTGCATTCAGGAATGCACATACAACGGTAGTCGAACATTTTCCAGTAGAAGCCCCCTCAATGCAACCATAAGAAATTGCGTCATATGCACGTGGCAGTCGTGAGAATTTAGGTTTTAGAATTTTTTCTTTATCATATTTAGTATTCCCTTTATATTCGAAGAGAAGCCAGATGGGACCTTGATACTGCTCAAGAATTCAAAAATATTTCCTTCTCTTCTTTGGTAAGAGCGTAGTTGGAAGGACCTTGAAACTTCTCTGGATGCATGCCTTCTCGGTCTTTCATAAGGTGTTGGTCCTGCCGTGCTTCTGATGTATCTTTATTCTTCCCATACACACCTAAGAAGTCTAGCAGGATTACACAAAGATTCTTCTTTAGGTGCATCACGTCAAGTGCAGAGCGGGCCTCTAGGACTTTCCAATAGGGTAGCTCCCAAAATATAGATTTCTTTTTCCACGTGGGTGTGTGTCTGCTAGCGTCATTCAGAATAGATTCTCTGCCAATACCATTTCCAAAGATTACTTTTAAATATTTCACCATATCAAATGCATCATCACTAGTACGGAGGATAGGCTTACTCTAGTGATCTACCTTACCATTGAAATGCTTGCCTTTCTTTCTTATGAGATGCCTGAGTGGAAGAAATCTACGATTCCCTAGGTACACATTCTTCTTACATTTATCCATATATATACTTTCAGTCCCACCTAAATAATGCGTGCATGCATTGTATGCCTTGTTGGTCTGTCCTGAAATGTTACAAAGAGCAGGTCAATCATTGATGGTTACGAACAACAACGCTCGTAAGTCAAATCATCCCACACATGTACACCTTGTCTATGCCACAACTATAAAAAAAATCAACTAATGGCCTTAGGTACACATCAATGTTGTTACCGGGTTGCTTCGGGCCTTGGATGAGCATTGTTATTATAATGAATTTCCGCTTTATGCACAACAAAGGAGGAAGGTTATAGATACATAGAGTCATATGCTAGGTGCTATGAATGCAGCTCTGCTCCCCAAAAAGATTCGTACCATCTATACTAAGACCAAACCATAAGTTCCTCGCATCACCTGCAAAATCCGAAAACTCTCTCTCATTTTTTCTCCACTATGACCCATCAGCGGGGTGTCACGACATTGAGTCTTTCTTGCGGTCTTCCATGTGCCATCACAATAACTTGACATGCTCTTTGTTTCTGAACAAACGTTTCAGTCATGGTATTATAGGAGCATACCACATCACCTTGGCAGGAATCCTCTTTCTGGGGCGCTCTCCCTTAACATCACCAGGGTCATCTCGTCTAATCTTATACCGCAATGCAGTGCATACCGGGCATGCATCCAAATTCTCGTACCCCTCACCGTGATAGAGGATGCAGTCATTAGGGCATGCATGTATCTTCTGCACGTCTAATCTTAGAGGGAAGACAACCTTCTTTGCTTTGTACGTACTGGCGATTCGTTATCCTTTGGAACCATTTCTTCATTATTTTCACCAACTTTGCAAATCCCTTGTCAGTCACACCGTTCTTTGCCTTCCATTGCATCAATTCTAATGTGCTATCCAACTTTTTTTGGCCATCTTCGCAATTTGGGTACAACATTTTTTTGTGATCCTCTAATATCTGCTCGAACTTCAACCTCTGCTTTTCACTTTTGCAATCTCTCTTTGCATCAGCAATGGCCCAGCCAAGAGTATCAACGGGCTCATATGATGCATGTTCTTCATCTTCTTTATTCTTTAGTATCTTGTATTGCAGTATCACCGTATTTAGGATAGTTGTCAGCATCCTCTTCTTGTTTGTTGTCTTCTGTAATAACCCCTCTTTCTCCGTGCTAGGTCCAACAATTATAGTCGTACATGAAACCAGACCGAAAAAGGTGGGTGTGAAGGATTTTTGAGGAAGAGTAATCCTTCTCATTCTGACAGACACCACATGGACAACACATAAAACCATTACGCTTGTTTGCCTCAGCCACATCGAGAAACGAACGCACACTTTTAATTAATCTCTGTGCGTCGGTCGGTGTACATCCATGACCGGCTCATCTGCATTATATAAGTATATAAAAGGCAATCACGATGCTAAAATTAGTACCAGTTTGAAATTATATGCACACAACGATACTTCGGCTCCAGAAGCGACGACATACTACATTATAAAACTATGCACTGGTCTAAAAACTTTCTACTTCATCTTTAATTATGATTGGAGACACCAACCGGGACATGAGGGGATGCGACAGGCTGGGGCTGGCATGAGCTCGTTTAATCTCGGATGGTGTCTCCAACCGAGACTAAAGATGAACCTTTAGTCATAGTTGGAGACACCAACCGGGAGTAAACATTTATATTTATTTAATCGTGGGTGGCGATGTACACTATGTCATGGGTGACTGTCGACACTATGTCATGAGTAGCAACACTATGCCAGTGAGTGGTGACACTATTTCGATAGGGTGGTGGCACTATGACAGGGGTAAGTGTCGACATTATGTTGTGAGTGTCGACACTATGTTGTGGCGCTTAATTTATAAATAGGTAATATGCATCCTTGTGAAGTTATAAACTGCAAGATGGTGTGCGAGAGGGACACCACTATGGCGAAGCTTCTCGAAGATGTCTTAGGATCCCGTACTCAGACATCTTCGAGGAGCTTTCCATAGAGGCACTCCCTAATATGTGAAATTTGTTAGCTCCCTGGCGTATTGATATAGCTAGAGAAATTATAAACTACAAGATGGTGCGAGTGGGACACCACTACAGCGAAGCTTATTGGAGATGTCTTAGGATCCTATCCTCAGGCATCTTCGAGGAGCTCGCCATAGAGGCACTCTCATATATTGATCTCGAGCAGCTTCTCGAAGATGTACTGAGCTAGTGTGTCTTCTTATGAAGCTTTTGTGAATTAACCCTATTTTTTAAAAAAATTGTGAGTTTGCTGAAGGCAGGTAGAAGAGGAAGGGCATTTTGTTGCTGGATGGCATGATGATGCATCTATGAGTGTGTGCACTAACATATGTAGTAGTTCTAGTAGGATGAACCCATGTATCTTTGTGTTGTAGTAGTAGTTGTAGTAGGATGAACCAATGTTTCTCTATGTTGTAGTAGTTATAGTAGCTAGCTAGGATGAACTCATGGATCTCTGTGCTTCTATGAATAAAATGCATTTCGAGACTATGTGCCAAAATAAGATATAGATAGAATCCTCATATTGAAAATGATATTAAGCTTGGAGTTCATCACATTAATACAAGATATAGATAGAATCCAAATGAATACAAGTTCATCACATGTTATTTGCAAAAATTACTCTCAAACTAAACCCACAAATCCCTCTACCTATAGAGCATGAAATGAGCTAAAGTAGCAATGAAAGATGAAATGATTAAGTTGCTAAACTTTTAGAAACCCTGGGATAGATGGGCGCTGCCAAATAATTTGAAAAAATGGGAACGAACTCGAGCTCAGGGCGGAAACAGAGAGGAGTAGCAACTTGAAATGGAGTATGGCTCGGCCAGGGAGGAAGATGATATAGGAGTGACATTAGTCCCGGTTGGTGTCTCAACCCGGAACTATAGGTCCATATTTAGTCCCGGTTTGAGACACCAACCAGGACTAAAGGTGCTGGCTCGGGCCCCAGCCTGTCGAAAACCCTTTAGTCCCGGTTCATGTCTCAAACCGGGACTAAAGGTCCCTTTCGAATCGGGATTAGTGGGTGTCGTACCCTGCGGCCGTTTCTAACCATTGGAACTAGAGCATTAGTCCCGGCTTGTAACAAAACCGGGACTAATGCTCCGAACCAAAGGCTTGTTTTCTACTGGTGTACCCCTTTGACCGGCCTCCAATGATGTTTGACCAATGTAATTTTATCACTTATTATTTATAGTTTAGGTCATAGGAACATGGAGACCAAGGGTTAAACCCTAATTTCACAAGTTTTCCCTCCGATTCGCTTGTAGTGTGGGAGTATCGACCTGAAGAATCTTTTCTAGCAGTGTGTTATCATGGATCCATGGGTTCTGCCTATCTCAACATCCCTCCACAGTTTCATACATATGGTAGTGCCACATGCAATATTTGAAGGGAATCTGGCGCACCAATATATTATGCTCGGTTTTCTAGCGAAACCCTAAAATGTTGGGGTCCCGCGGATCTACCACTTTGACCTGCCACAACGATTGTTGACCAATGGATGTTTATCCCTTATTCTTGGTAGTTTAGGTCATACAACATGGGAGACCAAGGGATCCCGGCGCACCAATATATGTATGTATACTCGTAAGAGAAATTATGTTATATATGCATCAACGCGTATGTAGTAGCATAGATAATGTATACGAAAACATGTTTAAAATGAAAACACAAAAAAAAATTAAACACAAAACACAAAATTAAAAGGAAAAAACAAACCCTAAACCATCTCCTGCCGCGGCAGCCGATTGCCCCAAAACGCTGCCACGGCAGAATACTTTTAGTCTCGGTTGGTGTTATAAACCGGACTAAAGGCCCCACAGCTAGCGCACTCCGCGGAGCCAACCGGGACTGAGGGGGGGCGGGGGGGTGCCTATTCCTGATTTGATAGTCCCGGTTGGACAACCGGGGCTAGAGGCCGTTCCGAACCAGGACTAGAGCCTGTTTTCTACCTGTGGGAGAACCCCAGCCGCTGCCATTTCTTTGTTCGTGGGCAAGTGGGGAAGACGAACCGTTTGGTCAGGCTGGGCTGGCTTGTGTGGCTGAACCGTCTCTGTAGGGTAGCGCCCTTGAGAGAGGCGCTACCTAAAACCGCAAGTCGGGCCAGGCCTGGCATCGCTTCGCCGCGCTGGCAGGAGGGTAGCGCCTATCAGAAATGCGCTACCATCCTGGGGGTAGCGCCCTAGAGACAGGTGCTACTCAAAACGGTTAGTTATGTGAAATTCTTTCTCAAAAGGTCTATTAAATAAATTTCTCTCACCTGAGGTTATTTTGTCTTTTTTTGTCATATCACCACCCTCGGCATGATCTCCATCTCGGCTCTGAAGTCTTGGTTGGAAGAGCGCACGAACTATACCGTTCTTCTCATTTAAGGTAAAATTTATAGTACCTTACTTCTCAGCAGGATGGCTCAGAAAAAGAGAAAGAGGAAAGCATCCAGAGCCTTTGCCGAATATGTAGTTTTGCTAATTAATTTATGTTTCGTTTCAGCATGTATACTCTGCTTGGCAGATAGTATAGCGACTATCCAATTAATTAAGGGCAAGGCGATGCCAGGTAGCGCTTTATTCCTTCAAAAAGAAAAGCATTTGGGAAGCTTATGGACTGGGCAAGGAACCTGATCCCTCGGCAGTCATTCATATATTTGTCCCCAGGGAAGACAGAACCAAATTGCTCATCAACCAAAGCATCCAAAAATTAGGAGTCCTCCTGTTCGCTCGTGTCATGTCTACTGCCATTAAGGTGAGTTTCTCTTACATTTATAAGATCTACATTGAAGATCTACATTGACTGCAAATTAAGCGCTCTGCATAATAGCAAATTCAATTTCCTTAATTTATCTCATATCAAAATTTGCAGAAACATAGAAAATAGAGTATTTTGTGCATCCACAAATATAGAATTGTAGAATATAAGAGAAATAACTTTCTTTCTGAATTTCAGTCTTGGGAAAATATATTATCATTGTGAAAATATATTATGATCGGAGCCCTTATCGATACGGAATATTTAGGTGAAACATTGTGTAGGAGAATTACTATCTTAGCGCATCAGCCGAGCACAAATGACACTTGATTAATTATTTATATTTTTGCTAAGGAATACGTACCAGGTTCAAGCCTATTGAATTATTTATATTAGCGCATCAGTATGAATTTCATATACCCATTCGTGACTTCGGTCGAGTACGGTCATCTAATTCAAAGATGCTCCAGTGTGAACTACATAAGAATTGAAAGCTCGGCCAGTGTTTACTCTGATTGGATTATATCTTCATAGTTGTACAAAAAAAAGGACTATATATCTAAAATGATTATTGCAATAAAAGGTCGTATGCATCGATTGATGCAGAGGCCGAGGTGTCTTCCCCTTTTCAAAAAAAAATCTAAAACGCATATAACCATTAATATATTACATATATATATGACCTAGATAGCCCTCTGCGCTCGACGTCCATACCCTGTATTGCACAAGATACTCTCTATATGTGCGTTGCGACATAGCTTCTGACTAAATACATACCCCCTCTCCTTAGATAGAGCTTATATGTGTGTGTCATACTCGTTTATAACTTCATAAATTCTCCGGTATGAAACTCTCGAAACAGGCTTTCGCCCCCAGTATGTACTCTCTCTCCAGTATGATACTAAAAAGAGTACTACCTAAATTATTTTCTTGTAGACTATGGTTTGCAGATATACTCTTACACAAAGGGAAAAAAATATCGGAAAAAACAAAGGGCTCCATCTTAATGACTAATGCATGTGATAAATAAGTATAACTCCTCTATTTAAGGGATATAATTGATATTTCTGCCTTAGGTTCTGTAGGAGTAATTCCTATAACTTTAGTGTTATAGCCTGATAGGACATGTTAGTTATATTAGGTGCATGCAGTTGAGAAAAAATCTAGCCGTATGTGCAATTTAAGAAAAGGAGAGTACATAGACATGTGGAACAATGAGTGCCTTCTAAGCTATTAACATAATTACCTATATAGGAAAAATTGTGTTTCTCCAAAGAAAAAAGTTGTTACTGTATATGAACAGTGCAGATATAGGAAGATGTATAATTAATTATAGAGACTAGGAAGAATCTACACGTACAATAGTTTAGAAGAACCACATTTTTTGTACTCTTACTTGTGAAAGATTCAAAAATCATAGATGTAGATAATCTGGGATACATGTAGATTTCATTAGTACATTATTGCTGTTTTACTCGTTTTATTTCATTATTTATCCAGTGTAGTTTATAATATTGGCTTCTCCCTTGTGTCTCTATACTTTTGTCTATTATTAAAGTTTTCCAATCTACTTTAATAACCAGTTCGAATGTGATCCTCTTTCAGTGGTTATCCATGGTTGGAGTGGTTCGCCTATGGAATGATTGGGAGGTCCAAATCCTAGTAGTGGTGAGCTTCCTTCTGCAAGTGTTCCTTCTCATGTTCGCAGGGAGGCGTCGGCGGAACATCTCGGTGGTACCAAGGACCCTCCTCTGGCTAGCATACATGCTGGCCGACTCCACAGCTTTGTACATCCTCGGCCACTTGTCTATTAGCAGTAGCAAGTTATCTGAGCACCAGCAGCTAATGGCGTTTTGGGCGCCGTGCTTGTTGGTGCACCTCGGTGGCCAGGACACAATCACTGCCTACTCCATTGAAGACAGCCGGCTCTGGTTACGCCACATGCTCTCGATGGAAGTGCACATAATGGGAGTAGTTTATGTTCTCTTCCAGTTTAGTACAGCCAGCAGCAGCAGGTCGACCTTGGTCACAGCTGCTGCGATGCTGATGTTTGTGGCCGGGGTTGTCAAGTATGCGGAGAGAGTACGGGCGCTCCAGTCATCCAGACTGGACGATAACAGCTGGTTCCTCGACCGCACTGAGAAGTGTCGGGTGTTGGAGGCTCGACGAGCACAAGTTTCGTATTTGCAGTGGGTCGAAGAGAATAGGTTGGGTTCTGAAGAGGTTCTGCAGGGAGCTCACGACCTGTTCCCAATTTTCTTTGGTCAGTTTGTGGGTTATAAGTTCTGGCCGTCCCCGTTGCAGAGTAAAGCCATAAAGATATTTTGTGAGAAGGGCCGCATGCACGAGCTGATTGAGATGCAACTCTCCTTGATGTATGACATCCTCTACACCAAGGCAGCAGTGATCCACACAAGGTGCGGATGCCTCTTCCGTGCCGTTTCGATGGTTGCCACCATCACCGCTTTCTTCCTGTTCCTGTCCACCAGTAATAGCGGAAATAATTTCGAAAGAGTGGATGTCATTGTCACATATATCCTACTGGCTGGGGCTATTCTCCTAGAGATAACAACAGCGTTGCAGGCAATGTGTTCAACATGGACATGTGCATTGTTGCGTGCTAGAAGATGGGATCGGCCTCACAGCATAGCCCTATCTCTTCGGCGGTGGGTCAATGCAGCAGAAACAAGTAGAAGATGGTCAGGTTCCATTGGACAGCATAAGTTCCTGGACTTGTCCGATCGCGTTGTTGGGCCGCAGCTGGGAAGTCGAGCGGCGGGCAGCAGCTGGTGGCCATTCAGGCGGGGGTGTATTGCAGAGTTGTTTGGGTGCAAGTCCTCTGCTGTGATATCAGAGGGTACTAAAGAATTGGTGCTGACAGAGGTATTCAGAATTGTGGCGGCATGTGAAGGCCGAGAGGAAGTCATGAGGACTTGCAATAATGGTCATCAGGGCGCGCTGAAGCCATTCTTCGACGATTTCACCTCGATCACCACCGGCATTGATTTCGATGAGAAAGTCCTTATCTGGCACTCTGCCACCGAAATATTCCTTTCGTCGTCATCTTGTGTGCAATCAGGGCAGCACCATGAAGTTGTCGAGTCAATCAGAGCAGTGTCCAGGTACATGATTTGGCTCCTCGTCGAACGTCCCTACATGCTGCCTAACCCGGTTCGCCCCGCACTGTATGCCAAAACTGAAGCAAAATATTTGGAGTTTGGTTCGTATGGCGTGAAGGTTCTCATGGAGCTGGGCATGGAGGTACTGAAATCTAAAGCTCCACCTTCCTTAGTCCGTGGAGCAGAGCTTGCGCAAAAGCTTCGAGACAAGGAGGACTCCATGGTAGGGGCAGAGGTTCTGCAAGTGGTATTTGGGGTGTGGGTGGAGATGCTGTGCTATGCGGCACACCGCTGCAGCAGGCATTCCCACGCCAAGCAGCTCAATAGTGGCATTGAGTTCATTTCCATTGTCTGGCTTCTACAAAGTACCACATTCAATTGCTTCAACTGTGACGAACCCTGGTTTAATGAGGTCGTACACAAGTTCTTCTTCAAGCCTGCACGACATCAAGAGGATATTTCTTATGCGCCCTGAGCGAGTTTGATCCATCGTGCAAACCCCACACCGAGATAAGCGGATGCTTAAAACTATTTTTCTTTTCCTGCCGGTGTTTGATTGTGTGGTCTTGTTTTTCCATGTCTTCTCTAAATAATGCCTAAAATTATAGGCGGAGGTAGTGTCGGTCTCAACGGGATGAGTTCTTCATGTCTCTAGTACATGTGTGCTTCATGTAACAAATTGTAATATTTTTCCCTCTCTAAGACCATTCATAGTTTTTTTATATGGACCATTCATAATAATTAGTAAAAGATTGTTAATTGGTGTTAGGAATCGGTCCGACACGATACATGTAAATTGTAACTCTGTATTGTAACCCGCCGAGTCTATATACTAGAAGAGAGGTGGATGAAACGACCCCACGAAACCCTAAACGTATTTTCTAACTTGGTATCAGAGACTAGGTCTTCTGCCGCGCCGCCCACTAGCGATCTCACAATGATCGATCCAATCATCTAGCTAGCTCTTCATCCTTCCGCGTACTCCGAAATGACGAGTTGGCGTTGCAACTCTCAATGGCGGTCAGCGCCCTCCCCTCCTCTTCCTCGTCGGCCACGGCTCCTCATCGACCGTGTCTGTCAGTCTCGTCCGCCGAACCTCTCTGGCGCACATCTTCATGGTTACCTCGACGCCTCCATGCAAGCTCCAGATAAGACTTTCACCGAAGAAGGACCGTATGACGTTCGGAATGGCACGAGAACATGCGTGTGGAAGTAGGATACATGCACAAGTGTGGTGTATTGCTCCTAGATGGAAAACCTATCTCCCGGATGTGACCGTCTACGGTGCATGCGATAACACTTGCTGAAGTGTGCCGGACCTGTAGGAGGAAACTCCCGCGACGAGTAGAATAGAGGGAAACCGGTGGAACCATGGTCCCAACCTTGGTTTTCCATGTAGGTATGCCCTAAACAACACTATACCAACGGTCAAGTACATTGTTCAACCCTCGTATGGAGAAAGCTAGGGGCTAGACCAGCGGGGCCCTCAGATTAGGGTTTCGCTGGAGAAGGACCGTCTGACATCCAGAATGGCACGAGAACATGCGTGCGGGACGACGAGGAGAAAACCCTCATTAATCTTAATGGCATTGAGTAAGTGGCTATACTAAACTTGAACACACTAATTTAATTTTTGGTCATAACAATTTGGCATGTACTAATGTTTGATCACTGTGCAGCAATTGGCTATATCCTAAGGGGCGACGTATGCCTAACAACTTGGTTGGAGCTTTGATTAGGAATTTTTGGTCGGGCATGTACACTGTGGTCCCTGGTGGCAAGAGGAAACGAGCCCTCCGTTGGGCGGACTATGAGGCCGCCGATTGCCCGACATTCGGGAAAGCTTCTGACGCTCTGATTACCAAATTTTGGGTAAGGGTGCTCTCGAGTTTCATTCATAGTTGATGACCCCATCGTGCTAACTCATGACTCTCACAATTTTTTTATGCATGACTGATGGTCCATTACAGGGTGCTTCCGGAGTATGAGGCCAAGGAGGAGACCACTTTGCTGGGGGCTTGATAGAAGTTGATACAGGAGCAGTGGTACAATAAAAAACATACGGCAATGAATCACTTCAAGGCTAAGAATGGGGAGAGGGACAAGAAGGAAGACAATATCAAGAACCCGCGTTAAAGAAATTTTCAATGATATTCTATGTTGCTGTTAAGTTGCTATTGCATTATCTGTTTTTCAAATGAGTATTTATTTTGCAGTTTATGCCGTAGTGGGCCGTTGGGAAAGAAGACGCATGAGAGGCGTTGGCTAGGAGATGGCTCGAGGAAGACATCGAGGTCAAGGTAAACCGTGGTAGAGAGGGAACACATAGTGCGAGAAACCGCAACCATCATCACTTCAAGGAAAAGATAGTATATAGAGAAAATTCCTTATTTGACACTACTTCTCAACATGATTCCTTATTTGACACTAAAAACTTTTCACTTCCTTATTTGGCCACTTCTGAATTTTCGTTGCCTTATGTGACACTTTAGTGTATTTTGAGTGCTAACAGGTTAACTAGGGGTTAACTAGGGACGTACAAAGACATTTTGCCCCTGGTACATAATATGGCAAAATTATAAGAAATATTGTTGTACGGTAATGCAACCAACAATTCAACACATTTGATGAACCTGCGCCATAATTTGATGCCATGTGCCAACTTATTACACTCACGAGGACAATATGAAAGAATAACTGAAAAAAATTCAAACGGATAAATACTCTATTGTGTTGGTAGATTATTTCCTTCGTCGTCAGATCAAAATACCTGCTCTGCAACGCATTGATGAGAATCTACGCATCAGCTTCAATATGTATATGTCCCATTTCCCCTCGCAGCAGCAACGATAATAGCCTCTGAACATGCGAGCGCTTCAGCTTGATATGATCCTCTGAACATGAGGTGGTTGCTCCCGTATACATACTATATACACATACGGTTATAGGAGCTAGCAAGTACTATTTGTTTTATGAGTACGTACGCATGCGCTGCTCCGCACCTAGAAAAAAAAGCAATACGCGGCCCCGCATGTGCTCGCGTGATCATGCTGCACGGTCGAACACTAGGAAAGAATTTGGTCACGCGATATATAGAAACGAGTCAAACGATTGAACCAGGGGCATTTGGGTTCAACTGGAAAAAAAATAACCAAAAGTGTCGTATAAGGCAAAGAAATTTCACGAGTGGTCACGTAGGGAAATGAAATAGCTTCGGTGTCAAATAAGGAAACATATTGGAATGTAGTGTCAAATAAGAAATTTTCTCTAGTATATATACATGGAACAACCTGAATTTATTTTGCCTCATGTTCTTATTTGATACGCATAATATTTCTATGGAGATGCAGAAGGCTCATTTGGGGCAGCATGTTTCCGACATTCGAACGTGGCAGACGATGCATCAGAAGAGGGTCGATCTAAACGAGCCTCAACTCTCGCTACCCGAGTACTTCGGCGATACCGAGGACGACTTGAGCAAATACTGCTCAACAGTACAGGGTTTTCATCCGGAAGTGGACGCGCCCATTAACGAGGAGACCGACGAGATTTCATTGATCGTGGTGGGGCACGACAGGCAGCATGGCCGTATCCGCATTCTTAATGCGATGACCAGGCCTACCACAAACCTCACGCGTATCAAGGCTACCCTCACCGCTGACGGCCCCTCTATCCTGGCTCCTTGACGGCCGTGTCAATCCGTTGATGTAAGTTTTTCTTATTTTTATCCTATTTCTGACATTCGTTCCTGAATGAATAAGTTGATGATATTCATTATTTTTGAAATTGTAGCCTCAGTTGGACGCGGCCTATGATGCACATCACGCGGAATATAAGGTGACCGTTCAGGAGTGGCAGCAGAGAAATGATGCATACGGAGTGTACCAAGAAACCATGAATGCGGTAAGTCCCACTTCCCCTAGATAGCTAGTTTGATCCTTTATTTTGGCAATGCCTGACAGCTAAACCATCTTGCAGTCGTTCGAGAGGTTGATATCGTCAGAAACGTATCTATAAATTTTTATGTTCCATGCTTGTTTAGTATCTACTTTGCTTTGCTTTGTCTCTACTTTGAGGTGTTTTTAATATCTTTTCTGGAACTAACCTATTAACAAGTTGCCACAGTGCCAGTTGCCTGTTTTCTTCTGTTTTTGGTTCCATAAAGGCAGAAAATCAATATTCTCGGAATTGGGCGGGATAAAAGCCAAAGTCAATATTTAACCGTGGGCGACACGAATCTAGAAGACGAGACGGAGGGGCGCCACGGGGTGGCCACTCCCCCTACGCGCGCGGCCAAGCCTGGCCCGCGCTTGGGTAGGGTGTGGGCCCCCTGGGAACCCCCTGCCTCGCCTCCTCGCCTATAAGAAGCCCCTGATGCAGAAACCCTAGGCACCCGATCAAAACTCCACGAAACCGTTTGTAGCCGCCGCCACCATCGTCCCTAGATCGGGGGATCTGAAGTTCTTTCCGGCACCTTGCCGGAGGGGAGATCATCCCGGAGGCCTTCTTCTCTGGTATGATGCGTGAGTAGTTCCATCTTGGACTACGGGTCCATGTAGTAGCTAGCTGGTTGTATCTCCTCCTTGTGCTTTCATGTATATATCTTGTGAGCTCTGTTCATGATCAAGATCTAATCTATTTGTAATCATGCATGTTGTGTTTACGGGGATCCGATGGATATTGAGATTACTATGTCAGATTGATTAATGGTTTTGTCTTTATAATTCTATCATGTCTGTATTGTTTGTGATCTTGCATGCTCTCTGTTGTTAGTAACTATCTTGTCCAAGTAGTTGTTAGTGACTCCAAGAGGGGGTATTTCTGCTCGATAGTGGGTTCATGCCTCTAGTTTCCAAGGGAAGTGACAGAAATCTCTTCGGATATAGATGTGCTATTGCCACTAGGGAGAAAACAACGGTCTCTTATTCATGGAACAAGTGGATTGTTTACTTTACATACTTTGCTTAAAGCAGTTGTCTATTGCTTGCAACTTAATACTGGAGGGGGTTCAGATGATAACCCAAAGGTGGACTACTAGTCATAGATGCAGTTGGATGGCGTTCTATGTATATTGTTGTATTGCCCAATCGAATCTCATAGGATCTTTTTGTCTGGTATTGCATTTTTATGCCTTGCTCAGTTCCTGTCAATTGCCCTGCTATATTTTGTTTGTCGTGTTGTTTATCTAAGGAGAGCACCTCTAGTGAACTATGGACCCTGGTCCAATCTTTACCATTGATACATCTTCCACTGTTAACGTTTACTTGCTGCAAACCATCATCACCTTCCACACCATACGTTTAATCCTTTGTTACAGCGAACCGGTGAGCTTGACAACCTCACTGATACGTTGGGGCAAAGTCTTGAGATTGTGTTGTGCAGGTTTCCACGTTGCTTGCAACACCTGTGTGATGTTTCTTCCTCCTACTGGTTCAATAACCTCGGTTTCTTACTGAGGGAAGGCTTGCTGCTGTGCTACTTCACACCTTGCTCTTTGGGTTCCCAACAGGCTCATGCATAGCCATCAGAGGTTTATGGCCACTAGAGAGTGGGATTCGATACCGTTACCAGAAGCATTACCTAGGCCAAGGTTGTTTCTAGTGGTGACCCCGGTAAGATATTTTGCCCTCTGTGCAGAGACCCTGGTAAGATATTTTGCCTAACCACTAGTTACCTACTACTCTCTAGGCCAACGTGTCTCGCAGGTTGCTAACGCTTGCTCAAACATGTAGGGAGCGTGATGTTTCGGGAACCAACACTTTGGTCGTGCTTCTCCCACGCCTGGATCATCATGCGAGATGACATCGTTGCATATCGGTGACCATTCTCCTCACTAGTAGAAAACACCCCATTGGTCCCGGTTGGTAAGGGGCATTAGTCCCAGTTACCCAACCGGGACGGGGCAATCGGGACTAAAGCCCCAACCTTTAGTCCCGGTTGCCCCACCAACCGGGACAAATGGGGGTACACATGGCGGTGTCAGAGGGCGAGGGGGGTGGAGCAACCGTCCCGGTTCGTAACACGAACCGGGACAAATAACCTTCTGCCGCGGCAGAGATTTGGCACATTTCTCTGCCGCGGCAGAGAATTCATTTTGGCAACTTTTGTTGCCGCGACAGCATTTTCGCCACTTTTTGTGCCGCGGCAGAGAATTCATTTAGGTTATTTTATTTTTTATTTAGTGTTTTGCACTCATCAATGAAGGAACCATTATATTACACAAGATCATCATGACAATATTACATTCGATACACGGATCGAGTTCATGCACTACATACAAAAGTTGCTCTTTTTACAATCCCTATTGTCTATACACAGCCAAATAGTATTCCCCTTTTGGGTTTAGGACTTCTGCATCCAAGAATCCCGCTAATTCCTCCTGAATTGCTCGTACGCGATCCTTTGGCAGAAGACAGTCCCGTAGACGTTCGATCTGATTTAAAAAAGGTGTCAGCCTATATAAATGAAACTAAACACAATTTGATTGTAATTAAAAACTATAGAAATTGTTTACGTACGTGGAGTTGCTCTAAATTTCTGCCCTTCTCATCGCACGTCTACCGGATGAACTCGCAAACATAGTATCCACATAGATTTTTACCTGGTCCCTGTGTCAGGCACTTTACGAGAACATAGTTCAATCAAAATAATAATCAAGCATGATAATAACTGTATCAAAACTAGAATCAAAGAGATGCGCGGATATAGCTAGTGGTGCTTACATCTAGTACTTCAAATGTAAGCTCCGCTTTCCAAACACCCTAGCCTTGTTGGTGAACCGTTTCCAAGCGCTGCCCGGCGAAGAAAACAAATAAAATAAGTTATTAATTACTTGATATCATAAAATTCATGAACGTTGCCGATATAGTGTCGTAATTATTAGAACTACCGCTGGAGAAGCATCTGCATGTCCTTCCACTGCTCAAGGGGTTTATGTTTCGAGTCCATGACTAGTACACGCCCTTTGTCAAGTTGAATGATTAACAGAATATAGTGGAAGTTGCGAATGCATAACTAATCAATTATATACTTAACATCGAGTAAGCGAAATAGAAAGTGTATAGAAGACAATAACACTCACTTGAAGTTGTAAGGAAAAAGTATTTCCCTTCTGGTTTCTTGAAACCTTAACGCGTGTACTATATTATCCTCCGTATCCTGGGGGCTTGTTTTGAGATTAGCTTCATGAACCCAATATGGGTCAATGAAGCCAATGTCATAGATTTGTCCTCTGCTGCATTCGAGAATCTTCATTCTGCATATTACAGTATGATTATATACATGCAATAAACAAGGTGAGATAGCTGTACAGAATTAGTAATTACAGACAATAGGCACTGATGATCGATTTGTCCAAGGCGTCTTGATTGAATAATTGAAATAGTTCATCAAATTCAATGGATATCATGTCATCCTTTTCTTTCCCATGATGCTTTTTTGTAACCCTCAGCACTATCCAGTTAGCCTCGGCCTTTGTGGCATGCATGTACCAGTTATGCAATCTTCGCATTTTTGTTGGAAGATTATTTACCTCCTCAGGTTTGACGAGAGGTTTGCCGTACTGGTATTTGTATGCTACTTCACTCACGGGGAAGTACTCTAACTGGGATAAGTACTGGGCAATACTCATACCTTGAGCAGCGGCAGCTTCTCCGTATTGTGCAACTACCTCTGGATCATACTGCTCTTCGGCCCCATATTTACTCGACCCCACATTGGTTGGGGAAATCACCTTGAGAGGGGCGCAAGACTGTTTTGCTTGTTCTCCGAGCTGGGCAACAGATTTCTCGCTTGCAACAGTACTGCTCTTAGAGGCTTTTTGTGCCGCATTTGACTTGAGAATAGAACGCTCATAGTCTGATGACAGCTTTGGCTTGGGTTGATGAAGAGTCTTTAGCATTTTCAACACTTTGGCTTTTTCTTCTTTGGTGCTGGGGAACTCTGGCTCTTTCGGCCGCCTCAGCTTAGCGAAAAACGGTGTCGTTTCCGCATCAACGATCGCCGCAGTCTCCTCTTCAATACAGTCATAAGCTCTCTTGGGAGGAACCTTTGGTACTTTTGGAAGAGGCTCTTGTTTACGTTTCGGCGATCGCTTACCACGACGCAGAGTAGTGGTACGCTTATGCTTTTTATCCTGAGGCGCCGGCGATGGCTCCCGCAGCGATGGCTGCGCCGGAGATTGGTGAGGCGACGGAGCCGGGTGAGGCGACGAAGACGGCTGCCGCGACGGCGACGACCTCGCTGGAGACGGGTGAGGCGGCGGAGAAGATGGCCTTGGCGTGTGATTTCGAAGCAGGATACATTCCTTTGGCCATAGAATGGTGACGTTTGTTGCGTCTCCCAGTACAGTCACATCCCCTTCACCTGCAGGGTAGTGAAGATCCAAAACTTCAAAGGTGGGCATGATTTCATCCACCCCGACAACAGCGTAACCCTCTGGAACCGGACGACAGTGGTAAGTTGGTGTGGGTCCAATTGGTAAGGCATAGCCGACCTCCACCTTCATTGATATGTTCACAACTTTGACATGTAGCTCGTAGTGTGTCATCTCTGTGATATCATCCACTGGGTAGCCAACAGGAGCCATCGTCGGTGCACCATCGTCATCGCCATTGTCATCACCCGGGACCTCGGTGGAAGCCACGCTGCTTTTTCGATTATTAGATAGGCTGGTAGCATCGAATGCAGTGTGCTGCTGAGATGGGCCGGTAGTACTTTGCTCTTTAAGTGCGTTAATTTCATCTTGTTGTTGCTTTATTCGTTCTTCAATTATACGCATTCGCTCTTTCTGAATATCTGCTTCAACTTCCGCCTTGTCCTTTCTCCTCTGACGGCTTCTATCAGGATATTTCTTCCTCTCTTCGGGAAACCCAGTCCTCCATGGTTTGGAGCCGCTTGTGCCTCGTGTTCGTCCATCATGTTCCTTATTTCCAAGGGCGAGCGTGAGCTCATCATTCTCTCTATCGGGAATGAAGTCCCCATCTTTAACAGCCTTTACTGCTTTTCTCATCTTCTCGATTGGCAAGGGGTCTTCTTTATGTCGTATGTTATATATACACATCCCTTCCGAGTCCAACGTGCCCTATGCCCGTAAAACCAATTCCTTGCATGTTCTACCCAATCGTCTGTCTCTGGGGTGATCTTTTTAGCACGCGGTTCATTCTCAAGTTTCTCCCACTTTGGAATGCCAACCCTGTAGCCACCTTGCCCCATAGTATGGTGATACTTCTTGTTAGCAGCATTCAGCTTATTCGTTGCAGACATTTTCTTAGTTTTTACTGATGTCTTGTAATTTACAAACTCAGCCCAGAATAGTT
Source organism: Avena sativa (assembly GCA_916181665.1). Taxonomy (NCBI): domain Eukaryota; kingdom Viridiplantae; phylum Streptophyta; class Magnoliopsida; order Poales; family Poaceae; genus Avena; species Avena sativa. The sequence continues at coordinate 441,802,804 of OV702284.1, forward strand.
TTATCTTCTCAAACTGAATCTTCTTGAAATCCGGAGTCTTCTCTTTCACGACATAGTCAAGGTGCAATCTTTTCTTCCAGTTGGTGAAACACTGGGCCATCTTCTTCATAGCCCATGTAGGGGTTCGTAGCATGGAAAACAAAAATTTTCTATCGCATACAAACAAACAAGCCAAGATCTATCTACTAGATTGCAGCAACGAGTCGATGGAATAACTCACCCTCGAAGATTCCAAAGTGTTTAACGAGAGCAGATTCTCGTGGGTGATGTAGTCGTACTCTTTCCGATCTCAAGATCGCGTAGACGATCCTTCCGGCGCCACGTTCCGGCAGCGCTCCCGTAGCCGGTCACACGTTCGGTACTCGACGAAGACCTTCCTCTCCCTTGTTCCAGCAGGCAGCGGAGGTTGTAGTACTCTCCTCGCGATTCCGGCAGCACAACGGCGTGGTACCGGAGGTAGAGGGGAAATCCCGCAGGGCTTCGCCTTAAGCCGGTGCGAGTATGGTGGAGCTTATGAGAGAGGCTATTAGTGGTCTAGTAATTAGACACACCAATTAGAAGGCTCTAAACCAATTAGAAGGCTCTAAACCGCTGGCTAAAGCAATTAGAAGCTCTAAACCAAAACGGCTCTAAACCGGAGATTAGAGGTGGAAACTTGTGTGTCCTAGGAGGGGAGCCCTGCCCCTCCTTATATAGGTGGGAGGGCTGGCCGGCCAAGGGGAGGGAGTGGAGTCCCTCCCCAACTCGGCTTGGGGTGGGGCGCCGGCTTGGGGAGGAGGGAATCCCTCCCCAACTCGGTTTCCTCTTCTCCTCCTCTTTCCACTTTCCAAAACTTGCCGTTTGACTTTTCAATTTAGGATTTAAATAAACCCTTTATTTTGGACAGCAAAGACACCTAGTACATGATGCAATCATTCCAACTTACAATGACACATTCATGTACCCTTCCCCCCTCCGGAGTGCCGGACATTCCGGGACCTTCTAGAATGTTCCCGATGAAAACACCGGAACCATTCCCCAACTCCGAAACGGGACTTTCCTTATATGAATCTTATTCTCCGGACCATTCCGGATCACCTCGTGATATCCCGGATCCCATCCGAGACTCCGAACAACATTCGGTCTCTTTCTCATCATTCCATAACTACTCAAACAACGTCGAATCCTTAAGTGTGTCTCCCTACGGTTCGTGAATTATGCGGACATGATCGAGACACTTCTCCGAACAATAACCAATAGAGGAATCTGGAAATTCATATGGCTCCCACATATTTCTACGATTACATTGCGATCGAATGAACCACTTACATACGATACCAATTTCCCTTTGTCTCACGATATGTTACTTATCCGAGGTTATGATCGTCGGTATCTCTGCATACCTAGTTCAACCTCGTTACTGATAAGTACTCTTTTCTCGTTCCCGTGATATGTGATCCCTTGTGACCCAGTCACATGCTTGCAAGCTAATTGGATGACATTTCACCGAGAGGGCCCAGAGAATATCTATCCGTCATATGGATGGACAAATCCCACTCTTGATCCATGTGTTTCAACCAATACTTTCCGAACACTCAATACCACCTTTATAGCCACCCTGTTACGGCGTGGTGTTTGATGACATCAAAGCATCCATCCGGTAAAGGTGATATGCATGATCTCATGGTCGAAGGAATTAGGTTACTATGTATCAGAAAGCATATAGCAATTGAACTATTGAAATGACTTGATCTTTATGCTACGCTTATCTATAGGAGTATGTCCACCATATCATTCTCCTAACGATATGATCTTGTTGTTAATAACATCTCAATGTTCATGATAGGGAAACCACAATCATCTATTAACCAACAAGCTAGTGAAGTATAGAGGCTATACTAGGGACTTCAATTTAAGTTTACAATTCACACAAGTATTAATGTTTCCTTGTTAATACTATTATAGCATGAATATAAACATTTATCATAAACACAAAGATATAATAATAACTATATTTATTATTGCCTCTAGGGCATATCTCCAACAGTCTCCCACTTGCACTAGAGTCATCTAATCTAGATTACATGTTAATATACCGAACACCCATGGCAGTTTGGTGTTGGTCATGTTTTGCCCTCGGGAGAGGTTTAGTCAACGGATCCGCCACATTCAGATCTGTGTGTACTTTGCAAATCTTTATATCCCATCCTGGATATGTTCTCGAATAGCGTGAAAACGCAGCTTGATATGCTTCAGCTTCTTGTGTGACCTTGGTTCTTGCGCATTGGCTATGGCGCCCATGTTATCACAGTAGATAGACATTGGGTCCAGCGCACTAGGAACCACACCCAGCTCTGTAATGAACTCTTTCATCCATATCGCTTCTTGTGAAGCCTCCGAAGTAGCCATGTATTCCGATTCAGTTGAAGATCTCGCCACAACGCTTTGCTTTGCACTCCTCCAGCTAACTGCTGCACCATTCAAAATAAATACGTATCCGGATTGTGATTTAGAATCATCCGGATCAGTGTTCCAACTAGCATCGGTGTAACCATTAACAACGAGCTGTTCATCACCTCCATAAGAAAGAACCATATCCTTAGTTCTTCTCAAGTACTTAAGGATGTTTTTGACCGCTGTCCAATGATCCACTCCTGGGTCACTTTGATATCTGCTAGTTAAACTAACATCATATGCAATGTCGGGTCTAGTACATAGCATGGCATACATTAGAGATCCTATGGCTGAGGCATAAGGAGTCTTACTCATCCTTTCTCTATCTTCTGCCGATGTCGGACTTTGAGTTTTACTCAAGGTCGTATTGGGCAACATGGGCAAGAACCCTTTCTTGCTTTCTTCCATTCCAAACCTCTTTAGAACTTTGTCCAAATATGTACTTTGTGACAATGATATTTGGCGTTTCGATCTATCTCTATAAATCTTTATGCCTAATATGTAAGCTGCTTCGCCAAGATCCTTCATTGAAAAACTATTATTCAAATATTCTTTGACACTATTAAGAAGGTCTACATCATTCCCAATTAACAATATGTCATCCACATATAGTATTAAGAACGCTACAGAGCTCCCACTCACCTTTTTGTAAATACAAGCTTCTCCATAAGTTTGTATAAAACCAAAACTTTTGATTACCTTATCAAAACGTTGATTCCAACTTCGGAATGCTTGCTTCAATCCATAGATGGACCGTTGAAGTTTGCATACCTTGTTAGCATCTTTAGGATCGACAAAACCTTTGGGCTGCATCATATACAATTCTTCATCAATGTCTCCATTGAGGAATGTTGTTTTGACATCCATCTGCCATATTTCATAATCGTAATATGCAGCGATTGCTAACATAATCCTCACAGACTTTAGCTTCGCTACTGGTGAGAAAGTCTCATCGTAGTCAACTCCTTGAATTTGTCGAAACCCTTTTGCGACAAGTCAAGCTTTATAGACAGTAACATTACCATCAGCATCTGTTTTCTTCTTGAAAATCCATTTGTTCTCGACAGCCTTCCGGCCATCCGGTAAGTCCACCAAAGTCCATACTTGGTTTTCGTACATGGATCCAATCTCGGATTTCATGGCTTCTTGCCATTTATTGGAATCTGGGCTCATCATCGCTTCCTCATATGTCTCGGGGTCATCGGTGTTGTCCACCACCATGACATTCATAACGGAATCATACCAATCTGGAGTGGTACGAGTTCTCGTTGACCTCCGAGGCTCTGTAGTAACTTCAACCGAAGTTTCATGATCATCATCATTAGCTTCCTCTCTTATTGGTGCAGGCACCACAGGAACTTCTTCCGGTGCTGCGCTACTCGCAATTTCGAGAGAAGGTTCGACAACCTCGTCGAGTTCTACTTTCCTTCCAGTCACTTCTTTCGAGAGAAATTCCTTCTCTAGAAAGGATCCATTCTTGGCAACGAAGATTTTGCCTTCGGATCTATGATAGAAGGTATACCCAATAGTTTCCTTCGGGTATCCTATGAAGACGCATTTTTCCGCTTTGGGTTCAAGCTTGTCCGGCTGTAACTTCTTTACATAGGCTTCGCATCCCCAAACTTTAAGGAACGACAATTTAGGTTTCTTCCCAAACCATAATTCATACGGTGTCGTTTCAACGGATTTAGACGGTGCCCTATTTAAAGTGAATGCGGCTGTTTCTAATGCATAACCCCAAAATGATAGCGGTAAATCTGTAAGTGACATCATAGAACGAACCATATCTAAGAGAGTTCGATTACGACGTTCGGACACACCATTACGCTGTGGTGTTCCCGGCGGTGTCAACTGCGAAAGTATTCCGCATTTCTTCAAATGCTCGCCAAACTCGTAACTTAGATATTCACCTCCACGATCAGAACGTAGAAATTTAATCTTCTTGTTACGTTGATTCTCTACCTCACTTTGAAATTCCTTAAACTTCTCGAAAGTTTCGGACTTATGTTTCATGAAATAGATATACCCATATCTACTCAAGTCATCCGTGAAGGTAAGAACATAACGATAACCACTGCGCGATGCTACACTCATTGGACCACACACATCGGTATGTATGATTTCCAATAAGTCCGTAGCTCGCTCCATCATACCAGAAAACGGAGTCTTAGTCATTTTACCCATCAGACATGCTTCGCATCTTTCAAGTGATTCAAAATCAAGTGATTCAAGAAGTCCATCGGAATGGAGTTTCTTCATACGCTTCACTCCAATGTGACCAAGACGACAGTGCCACATATAGGTCGAGTTATCGCTTGATTTCAATCGTTTAGCTTCAATGTTATTAATATGTGTATTTCTACTATCGAGATTCAATAAGAATAGACCATCTATCAAAGGTGCATGTGCATAAAACATATTACTCATATAAATCGAACAACCATTATTCTCGGATTTAAACAAGTAACCGTCTCGCAATAAACAAGATCCCGATATAATGTTCATGCTCAACGCAGGCACCAAATAACAATTATTTAAGTATAAAACTAATCCCGATGGTAGATGAAGAGGTAGCGTGCCGACCGCGATCACATCAACCTTTGATCCGTTTCCTACGCGCATCGTCACCTCGTTCTTCGCTAGCTTCCGTTTATTCTGCAGCTCCTGTTTCGAGTTACAAATATGAGCAACCGAACCAGTATCAAATACCCAGGCACTACTACGAATACTAGTGAGATACACATCAATAACATGTATATCATATATACCTTTCTTCTTGATGTTGCCGTTCTTCAAATCCGCCATGTACTTTGGGCAATTCCGCTTCCAGTGACCTTCTCCCTTTCAGTAAAAGCACTCAGTATCAGGCTTGGGTCCAGCCTTGGTCCTCTTCGTCGGCATGGTAACTTTCTTACCACCCTTCTTGAAGTGTCCCCTCTGCTTAGACTTGCCTTTCTTGAATTTGGTGGTCTTATTGACCATCAACACTTGGTGCTCTTTCTTGATCTCCACTTCTGCAGATTTTAACATAGCAAATAGTTCTGGCAACTCTTTGTTCATGTTCTGCATGTTGTAGTTCATCACAAAGTTCTTGTAACTTGGTGGTAGTGATTGGAGGATGCGGTAAACCCCCAAAGTATTAGGAATCACTATACCCAAGCTTTGAAGTTTGTTTGCGTGCCCAGACATCTTAAGCACGTGCTCACTGACGGAGCTGCCCTCTTCCATCTTGCAGTTAAAGAACTTTTCAGAAGCTTCATAACTTTCAATTGCCGCATGAGTCTCAAAAATTAATTTGAGATCCTCGACAATATCATATGGGTCTGACTCTTCAAACCTTTTCTGAAGCTCCGATTCTAAACCATACAAGATAGCACACTGAACTATGGAGTACTGATTCTTCCGAGCGAGGTAAACATTCTTTACTTCATCGGGAGCATCAGCTGCAGGTGGGTCACCCAGCGGTGCATCCAGCACATAGGTCAAATTACCAGCTGTGAGGACAATCCTCAAATTGCGGAACCAATCCGCGAAGTTGCTTCCATTGTTTTTCAACTTTTCTTTCTCTAGGAACGCATTAAAATTGATGGTAGGGGCTGCCATTGATCTACAACATATTTGCAATAGTTTAGACTAAGTTTATGACAAATTGAGTTCAAATTAATTAATGAAATTAAACTAGGTGAACTCCCACTCAAAACAACATCCCTCACATTGTTTTAGTGATCACACGAACCAAATCCACTACATCAACACCGATCATCACGAGAGTTGATATAGTTTCAATGGCGAACAATCATCATGTTCATCATATCTACTATATGATTCATGCTTTACCTTTCGGCGATCCGTGTTTCTGAGGCCATGTCTGTACATGCTAGGCTCGTCAAGATCAAACCTTAGCTACCGCATAAGCAAATCTGGCTTGCTTACGTTGTATTCACCCGCGGAATCAAAGACACCCGATCATCACGTGGTGCTTCGAAGCAGCAAGCTTTGGCAACGGTGCATACTAAGGGTGAACACTTTAGAACTTGATATTTATGTGCATGAGGGATCATCTTATAATGCTACCGTCGTCTACTAAGCAATACAAGATGCATAAAGGATTAACATCACATGCAATTCATAATATGTGATATGATATGGCCTTTCTTCTTTGTGCTTCCGATCTCCATCTTCAAGCACGAACATGATCTCCATCATCACCGGCATAGCATCAAGGTCAATGACGCTTCTTCATGGTTGTCGTCCACCAGCTTCAACTATTACAACTATTTTGAACAGACACGCAGGTCTTAACAGAAATTAAAGACAACCATATGGCTCCTGCCGGTTGCCAACTTACAATAAGGAACATTGCATACATCAAATATAATCACAATCATGGCCATATCACATCACTGCACACCCCTGCAAAACAAAGTTAGACGCTTCTACTTTCTTTGCATATTTTACGTGGTTTGGGGCTTTCCATAAGTGTCGTTCTAACCTACGAACAAGAACCACAACATTGATACTAGCATTGTTGATTACCCGTTGTAAATTGGATCTTTACTATGCTAGGAGAAACAGGCACCCGCAAAGCCACTTATGCAATACGAGTTGCATGTCAAGCGTGGAGCAAGTCTCATGAACGATGTCATGTAAGGTTAGCCCGGGCCGCTTCATCCCAACATACCGCAAGATGCAAAGTACACAAAAAGCAATCTACAATAAAAGCATCAACGCCCACAATGACCATTGTGTTCTACTCGTGCAACAGATCTACATATAGACACGGCTCTGATACCACTGTAGGGGTTCGTAGCATGGAAAACAAAAATTTTCTATCGCATACAAACAAACAAGCCAAGATCTATCTACTAGATTGCAGCAACGAGTCGATGGAATAACTCACCCTCGAAGATTCCAAAGTGTTTAACGAGAGCAGATTCTCGTGGGTGATGTAGTCGTACTATTTCCGATCTCAAGATCGCGTAGACGATCCTTCCGGCACCACGTTCCGGCAGCGCTCCCGTAGTCGGTCACACGTTCGGTACTCGACGAAGACCTTCCTCTCCCTTGTTCCAGCAGGCAGCGGAGGTTGTAGTACTCTCCTCGCGATTCCGGCAGCACAACGGCGTGGTACCGGAGGTAGAGGGGAAATCCCGCAGGGCTTCGCCTTAAGCCGGTGCGAGTATGGTGGAGCTTATGAGAGAGGCTATTAGTGGTCTAGTAATTAGACACACCAATTAGAAGGCTCTAAACCAATTAGAAGGCTCTAAACCGCTGGCTAAAGCAATTAGAAGCTCTAAACCAAAACGGCTCTAAACCGGAGATTAGAGGTGGAAACTTGTGTGTCCTAGGAGGGGAGCCCTGCCCCTCCTTATATAGGTGGGAGGGCTGGCCGGCCAAGGGGAGGGAGTGGAGTCCCTCCCCAACTCGGCTTGGGGTGGGGCGCCGGCTTGGGGAGGAGGGAATCCCTCCCCAACTCGGTTTCCTCTTCTCCTCCTCTTTCCACTTTCCAAAACTTGCCGTTTGACTTTTCAATTTAGGATTTAAATAAACCCTTTATTTTGGACAGCAAAGACACCTAGTACATGATGCAATCATTCCAACTTACAATGACACATTCATGTACCCTTCCCCCCTCCGGAGTGCCGGACATTCCGGGACCTTCTAGAATGTTCCCGATGAAAACACCGGAACCATTCCCCAACTCCGAAACGGGACTTTCCTTATATGAATCTTATTCTCCGGACCATTCCGGATCACCTCGTGATATCCCGGATCCCATCCGAGACTCCGAACAACATTCGGTCTCTTTCTCATCATTCCATAACTACTCAAACAACGTCGAATCCTTAAGTGTGTCTCCCTACGGTTCGTGAATTATGCGGACATGATCGAGACACTTCTCCGAACAATAACCAATAGAGGAATCTGGAAATTCATATGGCTCCCACATATTTCTACGATTACATTGCGATCGAATGAACCACTTACATACGATACCAATTTCCCTTTGTCTCACGATATGTTACTTATCCGAGGTTATGATCGTTGGTATCTCTGCATACCTAGTTCAACCTCGTTACTGATAAGTACTCTTTTCTCGTTCCCGTGATATGTGATCCCTTGTGACCTAGTCACATGCTTGCAAGCTAATTGGATGACATTTCACCGAGAGGGCCCAGAGAATATCTATCCGTCATATGGATGGACAAATCCCACTCTTGATCCATGTGTTTCAACCAATACTTTCCGAACACTCAATACCACCTTTATAGCCACCCTGTTACGGCGTGGTGTTTGATGACATCAAAGCATCCATCCGGTAAAGGTGATATGCATGATCTCATGGTCGAAGGAATTAGGTTACTATGTATCAGAAAGCATATAGCAATTGAACTATTGAAATGACTTGATCTTTATGCTACGCTTATCTATAGGAGTATGTCCACCATATCATTCTCCTAACGATATGATCTTGTTGTTAATAACATCTCAATGTTCATGATAGGGAAACCACAATCATCTATTAACCAACAAGCTAGTGAAGTATAGAGGCTATACTAGGGACTTCAATTTAAGTTTACAATTCACACAAGTATTAATGTTTCCTTGTTAATACTATTATAGCATGAATATAAACATTTATCATAAACACAAAGATATAATAATAACTATATTTATTATTGCCTCTAGGGCATATCTCCAACAGCCCACTCCCTGACCTTAGCCTCCATGGCTCTCCCATGTTCTAAGGCGTCCTCAACTGGATCCTCCGCATTTGGATCCAGCTCTATCTTCGGTAGTTTGAAATTAACCATGAGCCTCTTCCACAGTAAATCTTTGTCCTTGTTAGGGACAAACAAACATGTTCCCTCTTCTTCCGCATTAGCATGCCTATTCCAATTTTGAATGGTGATCGGGATTAAGTCCCTAACTGTTACTCCGCATTGTGCCACAAATTTGATTGCGACAACTTTGGGAGCCGTCGGTTTGCCGTCTTCAGCGATATCTTCGATCCTTAACCTCTCATGGTCTTCCAAATTTTTGGTTGGGCCTCGTCCGCTCTTTTCAGTAGATTTGTTCGATCCGGAGGGCTAAAATAAGAAAGATCGTCGTTACTATTTCTATATAGATAGCAGATGATTAATTAATGAATTAATTATATTACATGCACCTCGCCAGAGCGGTCGTCTTCTCGATTACACAAGGCATCGCCTTCTCCCTCGCAGAAAGCATCACCTTCAACCTCAAACAAGTCGTCTCTTCCGGCAAAAAGAGGATCACCCTCACCGGAGTTGTTCAGAAACATCGATACATCTAAATTTTCTTCCCCGCGGATCACACCTTGGATCAACTCTTCCTTTTATTCGTCTCTGTCGTGTGGGTCCATATTTTCTGCATAGGTGGAAAAACGGATAATTTAAAACGGATAAACCCTAATTCAGAGAAACCCTAATATATACATACACAATAATAAAAATATATACATACACACTATATATACATACACAATATATACATACACACTAAAAGGGAAGGGGCAGCTGGAGCGTGGCGATGGACGGAGACGGAGGCGCTGTGGCGGTCGGGGAGGAGGGATAGGCGGAATGCTCAAACAAGGATGTTGATATGACAAGTTTAATTGCATTGAAATGAAACCCTAAAACTTGCTCGTCAATTTAAACGGGGTTCCGAGGGTTGAAAACCCTAACTCGAGAAACGCTGGTAACACATGAGAGGGGTTGATTTAGTTCTCTAATTAAACTTGTTATTAAAATTGATTAGCAATGCATGATTATAGCTTAAAAAGGTAGAACTCATTTTTCTGAACATTTTGGTATATTATTTGTATTTTTTTGACTTATAAATAATAAGATATGAATTTTACAATATTTAATCATTTTCTGGAATTATAAAACAATTTATTACATGAGGCTGACATCATAAAGAACCCTGGGCTTTTGTTACCATGACTGAACCTACCCATAGAGACTGACTGGTGGGGCCGAAGCCACATCAGCAGCCCCACATGCAAAGTGGGCGGGTCAGGGCGTTTCTCACCGGGGCTGGATCTAGCCAGAGGGGCTGACGAGCGGGCCCCAGGCCACGCTGGGTCCACCCCGTGGACACATGGTGGCCACGTCACTCGCGACGACGCGACTGGAGCGGCAGGCGGTGGTCGCCGGCGATGTTTCCGATGATTCTAGGGAGCGCCGTTGGGTCTGTTCAAACTGTGCGAGCTAGAGAAACCTATCTAACCTAGCGCCGCTAGCTAATGGTCGCCGGAGCAAGCACGATGGCGAGCATCTGCGGCGGAGCTCTCGGGTGAACGGCGAGCAGCGGCTACGCGCGACGCCAGGAAGAAAATACTGGGGCAGGGAGGTTCAGCGGCTCACCCTGAAGCGATTGGGGACGACGGTAAGGAAAGGCGAGGCTCAGAGCGCCAGCGAGGAGCGCGGCGGAGCTCGTCGGGGTCGAGGAAGAAACAGCGCGTGGAGGCGCGACGGCGGGGCAGCGAGCGGAGTCCGACGGCAGGGCAGCGCGTGGAGGCCGATAGCGGGGCGGCGGTTGGTCAGCCTGACGGCGTCCGAGCGCTTGTCCTCGCGGCGGCGACGATCTGTTGCGGGTGAGTGAAGAGGAACGGGGAAGAAGGAGAAGGAGAAGGGGCGAACAGTTATAACCAAAGGACCTTTTGTCCTGGTTGGTGGTTCCAACTGGGACTTAAGGGTCATACGTCCCGATTGGAGCCACCAACCGGGACATATAGACCACTTTTTTTTCATCAGCCCAAGGGACGCGCGTAGGGCTCTTTAGTCCCGGTTGGTGGCTCCAACCGGGACATATGAACCTGTTTTCAAATTTTTTCAGGAATTTTCTCTCTGTTCCCGTCTTATTTTTTATTTGGGGTTTAAATTTATAATGTTTTTTAAATGATAATTACTTTGGAATTTAGAAAAATTTAAACATAAAAAGTGTTTGCATTTGAATAACTAATTCAAAACCATTTTCTGTTTAAAAAAAAATAATGTAACCATTTAAACTATGAACCATTTAAAATTAAAAATGAATTAACTTATATTTTTTAATATTAATTTGGAATTTAGAAAAACTTTAAACATAAAAAGTGTTTGCATTTGAATAAATAATTCAAAACCATTTTCTGTTTTTAAAAATAATTAATGTAACCATTTAAAATTAAAAATGAATTAACTTATATTTTTTGAATATTAATTTGGAATTTAGAAAAACTTTAAACATAAAAAGTGTTTGGATTTGAATAAATAATTCAAAACCATTTTCTGTTTTAAAAAATAATTAATGTAACCATTTACAATAAAAAATGAATTAACTTATATTTTTTAATATTAATTTGGAATTTAGAAAAACTTCAAACATAAAAAGTGTTTGGATTTGAATAAATAATTCAAAACCATTTTATGTTTTTAATTTGTATTTGAATTAACTTATATTTTCTATATATTAATGGGCGGAAAAAAAGGACGGGAAATAATGGGCGAAAAGAAAATTTTATTAGGATAGAACTGGAATTAAAGTACATAACGCAACTAACACAAACTTACATAGAAGAACTGAAAATTAAGATACATGGCCAGATTAAGCCACAATCGACCGAACTTGTTTTGCAATGTTGGAGTGATTTAGTCATGCTCCTACCTACACCTGTAATACTCGCCACTGTAGTCGTCGTACTCGCCGCGGCCGTCGTCGTTGTCGTCGTCAGGGTCGCCGTAGTTGAACCTTGAAGGCTGAGTACGAGTGGGCTGGACTTGAGGGTAGCGCAGGCGAGGGCTAGAGTCGGCGGCCGTGTCGTAGGCCATGACGCTCTGGAGAGTCCGACCGCGCAACCACAACTGACGCCCGACCTCGTTGAAGTTCGGAGGAGGTGGGCCATCCTCCTCGTGCTTGGCGAGCGCCCTCTCACGCCGATCCACGAAGAAGGCTTCCCAAGTCGGGAAATAGTCGGGATGCCATCTGGGATTCCTCCGCTGCTCCGGCGTGAGCTCGAAGTAGTAGTGGTTCGTGATGGCCATCCGACGCGCCACACCTAGAGGGACAGGAGGAACCGGCACGCCTCCGGCGCTCAGCATCCAGCCGACGGGGACACAGTAGCCCAGCGGGCAGGGGTAGTTCGAGGCGCAAAGCGCCTCCACCTCCCTGGGAGTTAGTGCTACGGTGGAAGTCATGGGAAAGAGTGATGAGGTTGCAAATATGAGTCTGGAGATGTGCAATGACAATGGAGGCCAACCCTACATATATATATAGTGAGAAATGGCTGGAAGATAACTGGAGGGAAGAACTGGCAGGAAGAACTGGCGGGAGAAATGTCGGGAAAAAATGGCGGGAAGAAAAATGGCGGGCAGAAATGGCGGGAAGAAAAATGGCTCATTTAGAACTTGCATTGGATCTCTGAAGAAACCACATATTGCGAGTCTAAAAATGATTTTTTCAAAAAATCACGGGCGATAGATCATGTACCTGTAGTACAAACCGGACCCACTTCCTACCGATTCGGCAGACATTTGTCCTTTTTACCCGGGATGTACGAAAAGGTTTGAGATGTCCCGGTTGGGAGATAGTTCATGTAAGGTGGTCTAGTATTTTAGGAAAATGGGACGGTAGCATTCTGAAACGGCATTTTGGTGGTTACTTCACAAAACGACCCGTTTTTTGCGCTCGGAAAATGGAAAAGGGCTTTTCCGTGCGACAAAAAGGAAAACTTCCTCCTGCAACATTGTTCTCTATAACAATGTCCACACGCATGCATAATATGGGAACAACATCACAAATTATGCCGTGATTCAGCACATAACATCGGTCATTTGGACCGAAAGCCATGAAACCTCGAACATGATAGGTCATTTTGTGAAGGTTTTTTCGAAACATGATCAATATACCAAGTATGGTATTTTTCCTTTCAACTATGTCACATAATATGACACCACACGAAGGATTTTCATTGTTCGGATTTTTTTTGAATTTATTATGCCTGTTTTGAATTATCTGAATTTCTAACGATGGTCGAACCGGTGTGCATGAAGATAGGGGACGAGCATCGTTAGAACTTGCATTAGATCTCTGAAGAAACCACATATTGCGATTCTAAAAATGATTTTTTCAAAAAATCACGGGCGATAGATCATGTACCTGTAGTACAAACCGGACCCACTTCCTACCGATTCGGCAGACATTTGTCCTTTTTACCCGGGATGGACGAAAAGGTTTGAGATGTCCGGGTTGGGAGATAGTCCATGTAATGTGGTCTAGTATTTTAGGAAAATGGGACGGTAGCATTCTGAAACGGCATTTTGGTGGTTACTTCACAAAACGACCCGTTTTTTGCGCTCGGAAAATGGAAAAGGGCTTTTCCGTGCGACAAAAAGGAAAACTTCCTCCTGCAACATTGTTCTCCATATCGGGACTAACACTCAAGACATTTATTAATATTAAAAACTGAGACTACAAAACCGAGACTAAAGGCCCCCCTATATATAGTCCCGGTCAAGCCACAAACCGCGAAAGATATCTTTCGGTGAAGCCACAAACCGCGAAATACATAAACTAGAGTTACATAATATGAGCATGAACTTCTTGGCATATGTCCTTCGTTATGATCGCTTCAGACGTAACCATGGAGCATCTTCTTTACTTAACAGAATGCTTGGGTCAGTTTTCACTGTGAAGGGCGGAATTTCATCAAACTTATTATAATCTTCTGACATGTCTGTCTTGTCCTCGATTCCCATGATGTTTCTTTTCCCAGAAAGAACTATGTGACGCTTTGGCTCATCATATGATGTATTCGGTTGCATATTTTTTCTTTTTTTCGGTATGGAGGACATGTCCTTCACATAGAAAACCTGAGACACATCATTGGCTAGGACGAATGGTTCATCTCTATAACCAAGATTGTTGAGATCCACTGTTGTCATTCCGTACAACTGGTCTATCTTTACCACTTCCCCATTCAGGTTGACCCATTTGCAGCGAAACAAATGGACCTTAAAAGAGACTCCATAGTCTAGTTCCCATATCTCCTCTATGTAACCATAATATGTGTCCTTTTGTCCATTCTCGTCTATTGCATCAAAGCGGACACCACTATTTTGGTTGGTGCTCTTTTTATCTTGGGCGATCGTGTAGAATGTATTCCCATTTATTTCGTACCCTTGGAAATTCAATACAGTAGAAGATGGTGACGCGGCCAACAAGTATAGCTGATCTCCAACAGTGGTGTCATTCAAGAGATGTGTCGGCATCCAACCACCGAAAGACTTTATGTGTTCATCTGTAATCAGTGATTCAGACTTCCCCGGGTTTTTGGAGCGTAGAATATTCTTGTGTTCCTCGATATACGGAGCTGCCAAGGTGGAATTATGTAGAACTGTGTAGTGTGATTTAGTGAAAGAATCCCCGTCCCTACATATCATTGCTTTCTTTCCCAGCGTGCCTTTTCCAATTAGTCTTCCCTCATGCCGCGAGTCAGAAACAACAATCGTCTTAAGGTCAGGAATAAAGTCAACACAAAACTCAATGACCTCCTCTGTTCCATATCCCTTGGAGATGCTTCCTTCTGGTCTAGCACGGTTATGAACATATTTCTTTAAGACTCCCATGAACCTCTCAAAGGGGAACATATTGTGCAGAAATACCGGACCGAGAATGGCAATCTCTTCCACTAGGTGAACCAGGAGATGCGTCATAATATTGAAGAAGGATGGTGGGAACACCAATTCAAAACTAACAAGACATTGTACCACATCCTTCTGTAACCTTGGCAGAGTATCTGGATTGATTACCTTTTGAGATATTGCATTTAGGAATGCACACATCTTCACAATGGGTACTCGAACATTTTCCGGTAGAAGCCCCCTCAATGCAATCGGAAGCAACTGCGTCATAATCACGTGACAGTCATGAGACTTCAGGTTTTGGAACTTTTTCTCTGCCATATTTATTATCCCCTTTATATTAGATGAGAAGCCCGACGGCACCTTGATATTGTAAAGGACTTCAAAAAAGATTTCCTTCTCTTCTTTGGTAAGAGCATAGCTGGCACGACTTAAGTGATGCCCTTTATCCGTCTTGTTCTATGTATGCATGTTCTTTGGGTCTTTCATAATTTGTTGGTCCTCCCGTGCTTCCGGTGTATCTTTTGTCTTCCCATACACGCCTAGGAATCCTAGCAGGTTCACGCAAAGATTCTTCGTCACGTGCATCACGTCGATTGAAGAGCGGACACGTAGGACTTTCCAATATGGCAGCTCCCAAAATATTGATTTCTTCTTCCACATGGGTGCGTGTCCTGTAGCGACGTCGTTCGGAACTGATTGACCGCCGGGACCCTTTCCAAAGATTACTTCTATGTCCTTGACCATACCAAATACATCATCACCAGCAGGGAGTTCAGGCTTCTTCCGGTGATCTGCCTCACCTTTGAAATGCTTGCCTTTCTTTCTTACGGGATGATTGGTCGAAAGAAATCATCGATTCCCCAGGTACACAACCTTCTTGCATTTATGCAAATATGTACCTTCAGTCTTATCTAAACAGTGTGTGCATGCCTTATATCCCTTGTTTGTCTGTCCTGAAAGGTTACTAAGAGCAGGCCAATCATTGATGGTTACGAATAACAACCCTCGTAGATCAAATGGCTCCTGTTTGTTCTCATCCCACGCACGTACACCTGGTTTGCCCCACAACTGTAAGAGTTCTTCAACTAATGGCCTAAGGTACACATCAATGTCGTTGCCCGGTTGCTTCGGGCCTTGGATGAGCACTGGTATCATAATGAACTTACGCTTCATGCACAACCAAGGAGGCAGGTTGTAGATACATAGAGTCACGGGCCAGGTCCTGTGACTGCAGCTCTGCTCCCCAAAAGGATTCATGCCATCCGTACTTAGACCAAACCATAAGTTCCTTGCGTCACCTGCAAAGTCTGGGAAGTCTCTCTCGATTTTTCTCCACTATGACCCATCAGCAGGGTGTCTCAACTTCCCGTCTTTCTTACGGTCTTCTTTGTGCCATCGCAACAACCTGGCATGCTCTTTGTTTCTGAACATGCGTTTCAACCTTGGTATTATAGGAGCATACCACATAACCTTAGCAGGAACCCTCTTCCAGAGGGGCTCTCCCTCAACATCACCAGGGTCATCTCATCTGATTTTATACCGCAATGCATTGCATACTGGGCATTTATCTAAATTCTCATACTCCTTACCGCGGTAGAGGATGCAGTCATTAATGCATGCATGTATCTTTTGCACATCTAATCCTAGAGGACAAAGAGTCTTCTTTGCTTCGTAGGTACTCTCGGGAAGTGCGTTATGTTTTGGAAACTTCAGCTTCATTATTTTCAGCATCTTTTCAAATGAGGAGTCAGTTAGACCACACTCTGCCTTCCATCGCAACAATTCCAGTGTGGTACCGAGATTTGTGCTGCCATCTTCAAAATTTGGGTACAACAATTTCTTGTGATCTTCTAACATGCCCTCTAACTTCAACTTCTCATTTTCTGTTTCACAGTCTCGCTTTGCATCAGAAATGACCCTACCAAGTTCATCAGCCGGCTCATCTGATGCCCGTTCTTCACCTCCTTCCTCTCTATTTGTCTTCCATTGCAGTATCACTGTATTCAGGAAACATATGATGATAGTTGTTATCATCATCTTCTTCTTCACCATTTCCATCATAACCCCTCTTTCCCCGTGCTTGGTCCAGCAATTATAGTTGGGCATGAAACCTTTCATAATCAGGTGGCCGCGAATGATTTTCGAGGAAGAGTACTCCTTGTTGTTCCGACATTGAACACATGGACAACGTATAAAACCATTCTCTTTGTTTGCCGTAGCCACATCGATAAATTTATCCACGCCTTTCATATACCCGGCTACGTGCCGGTCACCGTACATCCATTCCCGACCGTTCATCTGCATCATATAAGTAAGTTTATCATAAAAAGGACATCATAAATAGTGAAATGACCAATTCACATCGACACATGCATTGTATCAATGACAGAGAAAAGATAAGATTGCTAACCTCGATCGAGGAAAATAAAGAGGAGAAAGCTCAAGTGCGTCTCGGACACCTTCTATATTTTTGTTTTATGAGAAATTGAACGGGATCATTCACTCAAACATTTCATCAAACACCTTGAATGCATGCATAGGGGAAAAAAACTAGCACACCCCTCACACCTTCTACCAAGAAAAAACAGAGTGAAGGCAGAGGGCTGGGGCGTTGCATTTATAGAGGGCGAGAGCATACGTCCCGGTTTGTAACACAAACCGGGACTAAAGATTGGGCGTCAGCCACGCTAACACAAACCGGGACTAAAGGTGTGTGCCACGCCACGTGGCTGACGCCCAACCTTTAGTCCCGGTTTGTGTTACAAACCGGGACATATGCCCCCTTACCAACCGGGATGCATGCCTCCGGGCCCGTGCCCGCTCGAACCGGGCCGCGTGCCAGCATTAGTCCTGATTCGTGGCGCAACCGGGACTAATGCTCTGAGGGGGCGTGAATGGATGGCCTGTTTTCTACTAGTGCCTAGTGCTTCTCCTCGTGTCGCGCCTAGCCCTCCTTCCGTTGGTGATCGTCAGGTACCTAGAAATAGGACGTCTGACTTCATGCGAGGAGATTTCTGGTTATCGAGCTCTTCACGTTATTAGAGATAGTGTAGGATTCTAGGGCTACATGTCGGGAACTCTATATGTATGATGACGATGTACTATATACTACCTCCGTTTAAGGAATAAGGCGCACACACATTACTAAGCAAAGTTTGACCTAATAAATAGAGCAATTAAAATTTGATTATATTGTGTAAAATTAGTATCATTAGATTCGTATTGAAATACACTTTCAAATGATGCTAATTTTGTTCCAACATTCTTCATATATTTAGAGTAAATTTTGGTTAAAGAAAAAAATACGCAAAACGAGAGCGTCTTATTCCTTGAGACGTAGGTAGTATGTATTGTATATACACTTGATGTCAGACACTTTTGGATGATATATATGTATTGTGTATGTATTATATATGTATTGTGTATGCATGCTGGGAAGAACATATATATTATGATTTTTTTATGCAGCGAAAGCTGGAAACAAATGTAAAAAAAAGTCCTGGTGGTTGCTATGCCGACGGCTATGATAACCATTTGGTCCGGCATAGCTGTATGTGCCGATAGTCTGCCGTTAGCGTACGTGGAATGCTGGGTCAACGGCACAAGCCGACAGCTCGCCCCCGCTTGCAGCCCAGGTGCCGCCACATGCAAAGCTAGGCCGACGTCCTAGGTGCCGCCACGGTGCAAAGCTAGGCCGCCCACCCAGGTGCCGCCATGTCACCAGCTAGGCCAACTGTCTGGCCATCAGCGTAATCAGTTTCGTTGCTAACAGCCATTACAGGTTCAAGGTGGCCCACTGGGCCTTTATCAATGACTACCTACTTGGGCCACAGGATGGCCAGGGCTGTGGGTTTATTTCGGAGACGGAGACACGGGTCAGAGCAGGGCTCGTCGACGGAGGCAGCTGTGGAGGCTGATCAGCTTTTACAGGTACTCAAGGTCTCTTCGATGCTGGTGCTGCGCAGGAGTGCAAGGCATGCGGTTAGTGCCGATTAATCCCTCTTCATCCAAGTCTTTTATTCCTTTTTCATCAAAGTGCATTAATTCTAAGCTTAATTCTGTTGGAATTAGTTTAGGTAAGAATGTATATGATGTTTCTATTTCTGCTAAGGTCTTGAAGCGGATGGAATTTGACCGGTTAACGGTTGTTCCAAAAGCCTCGGCCTCTTTTATTTCCACCTACTCTGATGATGAGGATACAAACATCTCAACAGATGGTCAGATCCTATCTCATCTAGTAGGTGAAGTTCTTCAAGTTGGTTTGGACGAATATAGATTAAGCTCAATTTATGAGCTAACTGCTTCTGGTCGCAAATCAACTTCCGGAAAAAAATGTAACAAATCTCGCAAACGGGATCTTGCGCCTAAATCAATTATTGTTTCCCAATAAATGGCATGTTTTTGAATAGTAGAGGTCTTCGAGACTTGGCTAAACATTTACACATTGCACTATGTTTTAGGGAACACAATTTGGATTTTCTGGCTATCTCCGAAACGGGTAGAAGAGAATTCTCACAAACAATACTAGATCGCCTCTCAGGCGGTATAGATTTTGTGTGGCATTCCCATCCACCAAGGGGACGGTCTCGGGGCATTTTACTCGGCATGCAGGCAGACACCATGGATATATTAGCTATTGCGGAAGGGGAGTTTCATATTAAACTACACATCCGTAACAAAGCTGATAATTTCGTGTGGAGTCTGGTTGCTGTGTATGGTGTGGCTCAAGAGGCTTTCAAGGCCGATTTCCTTCGAGAATTGGTGAACTTAGCAAAAGATAATCTATACCCTATACTTATAGGAGGATTTTAACTTGCTTCGGTTCCCATTTGAGAAGAGCAAAGGCCGCTTTGACGATCATTGTCCCTTCCTTTTTAACGCTGTCATCGACAATCTTGACTTGAAGGAAGTAAACATGATTGGTAGAAAATTTACTTGGGCTAATTCTTTATCGGAACCAACATACGAAAAACTAGATCGTGTACTAATGGACTCAGATTGGGAAGACAACTTCCCTCTAGTTTCGGTACGAGCTCTAGAACGTATTGAGGCTCTGTCTGATCACGCTCCCATTTTTCTAACCACTGGTTTGCCATTACCACGTTGTGGCCGTCCTTTCAAATTTGAGCTTGGATGGCTTCTTCGCGATGGTTTCCATGATATGGTGAAAGCAATTTGGGAAAGGCCGGTGGCTGGTGATTCCCCAATCCAGAGATGGAACAATAAGGTGCGTTTGACACGGAAACATCTCGGGGGTTGGGCGCGTCACACCGCTGGTATTCTCAAAAAAAGAAAAACTTAGACTTTCAGCTATTATTGATGACCTCGAAGCTCTAGCAGAATCCCGGTTGCTTACTCCACAGGAAATTGAGCTAAAAAGCCAATCAAATGCGAAGATTGCCCGATTACTGCGAGAGGAGGAACTCAAGTGGTGTCAGCGTTCTAAATCACAATTTATTTTTGCATGGGGATTCGAATACTAGATACTTCCTTAGTGTAGACAATGGCAGACACAAGAAGAAACGTATTCATTCCTTAAAGCATAATGACGAGTTGATTGAAGGACATGAGCAGCTAAAGTCTTACATTACGAATTACTATAAAGGTTTGTTTGGGGATCCGGAGGAGGGCTCTTTCTCAATGGATGAATCCCAAATTAATGATATTCCCCAAGTTTCTGTGGAGGAAAACAACTATCTGACTGCTCCCTATTCTGAGGAGGAAGTCAAATTAGCTGTTTTCCAAATGGAGCATAATAAGGCACCTGGTCCGGATGGTTTCCCCGCTGAGTTCTACCAAACCTTTTGGGATGTAATAAAACCAGATCTTCTGAATACGTTTAGTGCTTTACATGAGGGTCAACTAGATCTGTATCGGTTGAACTTTGGTGAAATCATCTTACTGCCTAAAGTTAATGAAACAGAACGGATCCAACAATATAGACCGATCTGTCTTCTTAATGTTAGATTCAAGATTTTTACCAAGGTTGCTACTATCAGGTTGAACTCTGTGGCTGATCATGTTGTTAGGCCTTCACAAACCGCCTTCATGCAAGGTAGACACATCTTGGATGGTGTGGCTACCTTGCATGAAACGGTTCATGAGCTAAATAGAAAGAAATTTAATGGGGTTATTCTCAAAATTGATTTTGAGAAAGCTTATGACAAAGTTAATTGGTCTTTTCTATAACAAGCTCTTAGAATGAAAGGTTTTTCAGCGGAATGGTGCTCCTTGATTGAAAGATTTGTAGTCGGAGGTAGTGCTGCCATCAAAGTCAATGACAATGTTGGCAACTACTTTCAGACTAAGAAAGGGCTAAGACAAGGAGATACATTATCGCCCATGATTTTTAATATAGTAGCTGATATGTTATCTATCTTGATTGAGCGTGCTAAGTCTGATGGCCAAATTGAAGGTGTGATTCCTCATCTTGTAGACGGAGGGTTATCTATACTTCAATATGCGGACGATACAATTCTTTTTATGGAACATGATCTTGAAAAAGCCAAGAATCTGAAACTCATACTTTCGGCTTTTGAGCAGCTTTCTGGATTAAAAATAAATTTTCATAAAAGCGAATTGTTTTGTTTCGGCAAGGCCCAAGAGGAGGTTGGTCTTTATAATGAACTCTTCGGCTGTTGCAAGGCACTTTTACGATCAGATATTTGGGCATTCCGGTTCACTACCGAAGGCTTACAAATGATGAGTGGAAAACTGTCGAGGAAAGACTACAGATACGTTTGAGTAGTTGGAAAGGCAAACTTCTTTCTATAGGGGGAAGATTGGTGCTAATCAACTCAGTTCTAAGTAATATGGTTTTGTTTATGCTTTCCTTTTTTCAAATACCAAAAGGGGTCTTAAAAAGGTTGGATTACTTCCGATCAAGATTCTTTTGGCAGGGAGATAATGAGAAAAAGAAGTATAGACTGGCTAAATGGAGTATTTTGTGTAGACCCAAAGAACAGGGTGGGCTCGGTATTCATGATCTACAGGTTAAGAATACAACCCTCCTTAGTAAATGGCTCTACAAGTTATTAAATGAGGAAGGGATTTGGCAAACTATTATTAAAATAAAGTATATTAGTTCAAAGGAATTGTCCCAAATGGTTTGGAAACCTGGTGACTCTCACTTTTGGGCTGGTCTGATGGCATCAAACAACATTTTTTATGCTTCGGAACTTTCTCTATTAATAATGGGATGCAGATAAGGTTCTAGGAGGATAAATGGCTATATAATGCTTCCCTTCGAGAACAATATCCTTCGTTATATTCTATTGTTTGTTATAAGGAGGAAACGGTTGCCATAGTGTTTGAATCATTCCCGCCAAATATAACGTTCAGAAGGGATCTAATTGGTTCTAGACTTGACTCTTGGATCATGTTGCTACATCGTCTAGCACATGTACAACTATCGGACGAGCCAGACGAATTCCGATGGAATCTAACTAAGAATGAGTCCTTTTCTATTAGCTATTTGTATAATGCTTTAATCTAGCCGACTATTCCAGCGGTAGATAATAGGATGATCTGGAAGATGAAGATACCTTGGTGTCTCGTTTTTGTGCAGAAAATCAACTATCAGGAAAAGTTCGGGAAAATATGCCAAAAATCCTATTTCACTAGAAGATCCATGGAGCCAGAAGACAATACGGAGAAGGGGCCAGGGGAGCCCACACCCATGCCAGGCGCGGGCCCACCTCTGGCCGCGCCTAGGGGTGCAGCCACCCTAGGCACCCCCTCGGCCTCCCTCTACGCCTATAAGTTGCCTCTCGACCTAAAAACTGAGGGGGGGGTTGATAGTTTTCCAGAAAGAGTTTCGCTATGCCGCCGCCACCAGAAACCAAGATTCGGATCCAGAAACTTCGTTCTGGCACCCTGCCGGGACGGGGAATTTGGAGAGGATCACCGCCATCGTCATCACGAAACGCCTCTACATCAACCACCAATGTTTCCCTCATCCATGAGTGAGTAATCCCCACTATAGGCTTGGGGATGGTAGGGATTGGATGAGTTCTATCATTTAATCGAATAAGATTGTTAGGGCATAGTGCCTAGTATCTCTATTAGTGCTATTTGACTTTGTTGCAACTTGTTGTCCTTAATGCTTGTCAATAGGGCCCGAGTGTCATGATCTCAGATCTAAACTTATTATTGAATCATTATGATAGTATTGTTTGTGATCTTATCTGCAAGTTGTGTACACATATCATTGTCCGGATCCAAAGGCCCCAAAGTGACAATAATTGGGATAACCGGAGGGAATGGCTGTGGTGTGAGGATCACATGTGTTCACGGAGTGTTAATGCTTTGCTCTGGTGCTCTATTAAAAGGAGCACCTTAATTTCCAGTAGTTCCCTAGAGGACCTGCTGCCAGGGGCTGGCTGGACAGAAGATGTTGTGCAAGTTCTCATTGCGAGCACATATGACTATATTTGGAGCACATGCCTAGGATTGTTTAGTACTTGGATGCTTGTTATTATTTATTTGCAATTCCCTAGATCTTGAAGTTATATGTTTAGACTCGTCCATGCAACGCCCGTCCTTCCATCCCTATGCCTACCACACTCGAATCCCACTGTTTACTGCTACTGTTACTATTTCTCTTGTTCCACTGTTGTTGTTGCTACTACAAACTGTTGCTACTGATAAACTTCTGTGAGCAAGAACTATTTTCAGGTGCAGCTGAACTAACAACTCAGTTGTAAAGGCTTGAAAGTATTCTTTGGCTCCCCTCGTGTCGAATCAATAAATTGGGTAATACTACCCGCGAAGACTGTTGCGATCCCCTACACTTGTGGGTCATCAGCCGACGGCTTTTTGCCCTCAGCGTAGCATGCCGTTCCTGTAGTGGACTTCTGTTCGCAGCAGAGAAAAAACCCCAAATATCGTCTTCTCCAAATCGAAGAAAAGCAACAAAATTGGCAGAGGCCTCCATGCGGAAGAATTGGCCATCGTGTGGCCGTTCGACTCGCATCTCCGTGCTACCTCGTCCCGACCGCCACCTTCGCTCCTCCATGTTGTTGTTGTTGTTGCGCGTGGCAGGGGTCTTCGCTGCCGTCCATCTCGGCGTCTCCGGTGCCGGATGGGTCTCGGCACTCATCTAGAGCATTGGTCTAGGCAGAGCACCGCCATCGGTGAGCTTAGTTGGCTGGCTTCTCACATCTGGTCCTGAGTATTTTGTAGGTGTACTAGAACTTGCCAGGATTTAGGTAGGTGGCGCACTGGGGTGGGTATCCCGGGGTTGTGCTATGTGCTGGGTGGCTGGGCGCCATGATGCGGTTGGTCGCCAGGGCGCGTCCGTCCATGTGCTGCAATAGCTCAACGTTGCCCGTTGATACTTCGTAAACGTATCTATA
Organism: Avena sativa; assembly: GCA_916181665.1. NCBI lineage: Eukaryota > Viridiplantae > Streptophyta > Magnoliopsida > Poales > Poaceae > Avena > Avena sativa. The sequence goes on from OV702284.1 coordinate 441,827,243, forward strand.
ATTTTGAATGTTCCATGCTTGTTTAGTATCAACTTTGTTATGCTTTGTCTACACTTTAAGGTATTTTTATACATTTTCTGGGACTAACCTATTAACAAGATGCCACAGTACTAGTTGCCTGTTTTCTACTGTTTTTAGTTTCAGAAAAGCTAGTAAGGAAATATTCTCGGAATTGGACGGGACAAAAGCCAAAGTTAATATTTCACCGAGGAGAACACGGAGTCCACAAGAGAGATGGAGGGGAGCCACAGGGTGGCCGCACCCCCAGGAGCGGGCCCACCCTAGGCCGCGCCTGGGCAGGGTGTGGGCCCCCTGGCTGCCCTCCTAGCTCGCCTCTTTGCCTATATAAGCCCCCCCCCCCCCGATGCCAAAACCCTAAACACCCAATCAGATCTACACGAAACAGTCCATAGCCGCCGCCACCATTGTCCCTATATCGGGGGGATCTGAAGCTCTTCTCGGCACCCTGTCAGAGGGGAGAGTTCATCTCGGAGGCCTTCTTCATCACCATGCCAGCCTCCGGTATGATGCGTGAGTAGTTCACTCTTGGACTACGGGTCCATACAATAGCTAGATGGTTGTTTCTCCTCCTTTGTTCTATCATGTTCATGATCAATATCATCTATTTGTAATCATACATGTTGTGTTTGCGGGGATCCGATGGATATTGAGATACTATGTCAGATTGATTATTGATTCTATCATGTCTGTGCTGTTTGTGATCTTGCATGCTTTCCGTTTCTAGTAGCTATCTTGGCCAAGTAGATGCTAGTGACTACAAGAGGGAGTATTTATGCTCGATAGTGGGTTCATGCTTCTATTGAATCTGGGGAAGTGACAGAAATCTCTAAGGTTATAGATGTGCTATTTCTGCAAGGGAGAAAACAACAATCTTTTGTTCATGGAACAATTGTATTGTTTACTTTACACGCATTGCTTAATGCAGTTATCCGTTGCTTGCAACTTAATACTGGAGGGGGTCGGATGATAACCTGAAGGTGGATTACTAGTCATAGATGCAGTTGGATGGCGGTCTATGTATATTGTTATAATGCCCAATCAAATATCATAGGAAACATGAATGTCTAGTATTGCATTGTTATGCCTTGCTCAGTCCTGTAAATTGCCCCGCTGTAATTTGTTTACCCAGCATGTTATGTTATTTATCTTAAGGAGAACACCAACTATGGACCTCGGTCCAATCTTTACCATTGATACATCATCTACTGTTACTGCTTACTTTCTGCAAGCAATCATTACCTTCCACACTATACGTTTAATCCTTTATTTTAGCAAACCAGTGAGATTGACAACCTCACTATAAGTAGGGGCAAAGTCTTGAGTTTGTGTTGTGCAGGATTCCAAGTTGCTAGCAACACCTTGGGGTTGTTTCCTTGCTCCTACTAGTTCGATAACCTTGGTTTCATAATTGAGGAAAAATTTGCCGCTGTGCTCATCATACCTTCCTCTTGGGGTCTCCCAACGAAGCTCTACTATTGACCCGCGTCAAGATATTTTCTAGCGTTGTTGCCGGGGAGTTAAGGACAGCTTCACAAGGGGAGTCTTTGATAACCATTGTCTTTACTTTGTTTTTATTTTGCTTAGTTTCTTTTGGTTAGTTTTGCTTGCTTCCTTTAATCAAAAATTACAAAAAAATTAGTTTCATTTGGTTTGCTTTTTCTTATATAAAAATATAGTTCCTACTATAGTTGTTGGTCTGTTATTGCCTTGCTTTGTCATGCTTTCTATCAATGGTTAGTTTCTTTGAAACTAGTTCTTAGTGGCAAGGTGGGTTCACGGAAGAACAAAAATATTATTATAAGCAACACTGCTTGTCACAAAAAGGGAAACACATATGGGAACAGATTGATAAATTGAATACCATTGCTAGAAACATGTGCTCTACTTATAATGTTACTTATTGTTGTGATAAACCTTGTTGCTATAGGAGGTATAAACACCTCCCTTTTCAATGTGAGTATAATGATAATATTACTATATCTTATTATGTTAAAGGAAATTGTGATTTTTATGATGTGGAACAAATTGAAAAATTTATTTCTTGGAAGGGTGCATTTGAACTTGCTAGTTTTCTTGAAAATACTGATGATTCACCTTATAAATATGAGGTTTATGATATACTTAAATTTTGCTTTGATAATTACAAGGAAGAAAATGGCCATATTCCTAAATATATTAATATATACTTTCCACCAACGGAAGAGACTAATGTCTTGCAGGAGCTTATGGAAGAAGAAATTACTGAACCCGAAAGCTCATTAGAAGAAAAAGAGGAGGACAGTGATGATCAAGAGGAGGAAGAATGGATTAGCTACACATGCCTACCTTCTAATGAGAGTAACTCTTTATCCCTTACATTATTTGATTGTCCCCTTGCTTACCAAAGGAGGATGAATGTTATGTTCCTGTGGATTCTTTTGAAATGTCTACTATGGGTAAAACCTGGGATAATAATTATGCTCCTGTTATCTATGATGATCCTTTAATTGTACCTAACTTCGAAAAGCATGGTACTAAAGAGTTTTTCTTAGAAATTTTTTATGATAAAGATCTAGATGATGGTCCTATATTGGTTGATAATATTAATTGTACTACTATTGAAAATGAGATTGGAAGGGTCTTGAATTTATCTTGGAACCCCATACCTTTTGAGAATGGTTAGTCATCTTGTTATAAAAATTTTAAAAGTGGGTTTGAATGTTTAAATCCCACTATTTTTGAGCTTGATAAAAATTATGTGTTGGTAGATCATGAAAAGCATACTTTATGTGATAGTTTATTCATGAGGCTACTGAAAATTATTATGAGAGAGGAAAATATGGTTGTAGAAGTTTTAATGGTACTGAAACACCTCTCTATGTGCTGAAAGTTTTGAAGTTACACTTGTTTTATCTTCCTATGCTTGTCACTTTGTTCTTTGTGAATTTATCTGTGTACAAGATTCCTATGCATAGGAAGTGGGTTATACTTAAACTTATTTTGAATTTGCTTCTTTATGCTCTCTTTTACTTCAATGCATATTTCTTATGTGAGCATCTTCTCAAACTATGAAGCCTAGCTTAAAGCTATTAAACGAAAAGTACTTCTTGGGAGATAACCCAATAGTTTTATTGAGTCTTTGAAGTTATTATTTATATAATAACCTCCCCTTATCCTTTTTGTTTGATTTTTGTGCCAAGAATAACCTCTAATCAGAGAGAAGTAAGATTTGGGGAAGTTGTTGTCCCGAAACAGATTTGTGTTCTTCACTGTATAAATTCGTGAACAATCTCTGTATATCGGATTGAGTTGTAATTTTATGATTAAATGCCCCAGGTTATTATCTAACTTTTGTTAGTTTAACACTTTTTTATTTGAGCAACAGAAGGTATTCGAAAAAATCTGTTTTTCCCTGCTGGTCTGTTCTGACAGATTTCTGCCATTATTTGCATTTGCCTCTTATCAATTTCTTTTTGAGTTCTTTTTGGTAAATTGGGATTTTTGAAGGAATTTCTACAGTAGCTTGTGTTTTTGCTGAAATTTTTGCTGTTATGAAACTAAACTCAAATGTTTATTATCTTGAATGCACTAATGTTGCTAATGAAGATTGTGTGAAATTTTGTATGAAGGAAGTTTTCAAGTGTAGGGGAAGAATGATATGATGAAGAATGGACAAAAGCTCAAGCTTGGGGATGCCACCCATTTTCAACCCAAGAAATATTCAAGAGGTACAAGCATCAAAGCTTGGGGATGTCCAAGGCATCCCCTTCTTCATCAATAAAAACCTCAGGTCTCTTTCTAGACACTTCGTTTTTATTGTTTCATGCACAGTTGTGTTGTTCTTGGAGTGTCTTAGTATTCGTTTTTGGTTTTCATTTACTTAGTTTTATTGAATAAAGTAGTTGGACCCCCGCTTTCATTGTGTTTTTTCAAATAAGTTGATTGGTGTTGGAAAGGATTAGAAAGTTTCATGCTTATAGTGGTACAAGAGAGAGATTGCTTTGACTGTGACTTAGACTTTATCATGTCATGCTAGATGTTGTTTTGACTTTATGCTTAGTGGTTATTTCTGTAGCATGGCTTGACCCAAACAATTGGGATTTCTTAATGTGCCTTGAAAGAATCATGTGTTGTTTTAGCATACAAAAGCATAATATTGTGGTATTCTCCTTTGATGCTTTGTTTGGGTTGACTTGGCACATACTCACACCATGTTATGACTATGAACCAGTCACCTTAGCCTCTATGATCATTTAGTTTTTGACTTGTGATACCACTTTATGCTTTGATCAGTAATGTTTTGTTGCTCTAGATGATTATGGCCATTATTGCTCTATTAGTTGGTCGCTCCCAGTCTTTTGCTAGCCTCCACCTGTATTGAGTAAGCTCTACTCATGCATCCAACTCCCAGGAAACCAAGTTATTCCAAAGTGTCCACTATAAATTCCTATGCATGGTGTGTTACACCGTTCCAAGTATATTATTGTTTTATCTATCTTCCAAATTAAACTTGTTATGTGAAAAGTAGTGATTAAAGCTCTCACAAACTTGATGCCACACTTTATTTTTCATGCCCCTAATAAACTTGAACCATTGTGTCATCTATGTTGTATATGCTTGCACTTATAAGTTGGGAAATAGCAGAACCATGCTGTCACGGGGAACGCTTTCAACACATGTAAATATCTACCCAGTTGATATCATGCTCTTTTGTTTATGGATGTCGGCGGTGTGAAATAAAATGGGAGCTTGTAAGTCCATGGAGATATGTATATGTGTTAGAGAAACGCCTAGGCCGCTAGCCTAAGCCATGCCTGATCATGGTGGAAACTTGCAGCATCACCATAGTAAGCAATATATGAAGTATTCTTACTATAAAAGAGAGAGGGATAGAAAAAAGAGAAAAAGAAAAAAAAAGAGGAAAGAAGAGAAAAAAGTACCATTTTCCCATGGTAAATAAGAAGATTGCTGAGATGCTCATTGTCTGTTGCCTTGTCATTTTGATATGGGATAGCTCCTGTGTCATGGGGCAAGGGGTACCCCGTTGGCGGTTCTCTATGATACACATATACTTACTATGACAAGAACTTACCGGTAACTAAAGTTGAGTAGCATGAGGAACGGCCCTATACTAGAGCGACATGAGATTGCCAACTTATACTTTGTCAAGCATAAACTCCATATTTTGTTCACTTTAACCTTAATCACTTCAAGATGCTTATGATAGGGGCAATGAGAGATGAAAGCAACAAGTACCATAATTTTTGGAAGCTCACTATGAAACTTGAAATCCCTGCATCCCTTTGAAGGGCCTTTCTTACACTTTTATATTATGTCTCCACCTTCTATCCTTAGGCACCAATTAAGAGAGCATAGTTGCCATTCTTAGTTATATGTGCATTGTCCCAAAACTTATTGATTGATTCATAATGTTGATATTGCTTATTCTTGAACTATTTGTATCTAGTCACCCTCATGAACTTTGACGGTGTTATATGCATTTATGTTTTGCTACTCCATGAGGGACAAGCTGAATGCCACTATGCTATGTTTTCTATATGTGAAACAAACAAACGTCTCTCAATGCATTGTTATTCATGATCTTTATTTTGTATCCTTTCATGTTGCAGCATAGTTACTATGTCATATTGTTAGAACTTCATCTTTCATGCTCATGTTTAGATTACTTTGATCCTTGCTTTCAATGCTTGCAAATGGTTTGATCATGATTGTGATGGTGCATGTCACCTCAAAAATTATTCTTTTTATCACTTACCTACTCGAGGACGAGCATGAGTTAAGCTTGGGGATGCTTGATACGTCGTAAACGTATCTATAATTTTTGATGTTCCATGCTTGTTTAGTATCCACTTTGCTTTTTCTATACTTTGAGGTATTTTTATACATTTTCTGGGACTAGCCTATTAACAACATGCCGCAGTGCTAGTTGCCTGATTTCAGCTGTTTTTGGTTTCAGAAAAGCTAGTAAGGAAATATTCTCAGCATTGGACGGGACAAAATCCAAAGTTAATATTTCACCGAGGAGAACACAAAGACCGAAGGGCGACCGGAGGGGAGCCACAGGGTGGCTGCACCCCCTATGAGCGGGCCCACCCTAAGCCGCGCCTAGGCAGGGTGTGGCCCCCCTGGCCGCCCTCCTGCCTCGCCTCTTCGCCTATATAAAACCCTGATGCGAAAACCCTAAGGACCTGATCATATATCCACGAAACAGTTCATAGCCGCCGCCACCATCGTCCCTAGATCGGGAGGATCTGAAGCTCTTCCCGGCACCCTGCCGGAGGGGAGAGATCATCCCGAAGGCCTTCTTCATCTGTTGGGGATATGCTATATGGGTATCCTCATAGCATGTCCTCTATCCGGATAACCCGGGTGGCCCACAGTTGGTAGCTTGGCCCATGGCCTGCTAGGTGGCCCAGTTAGATGGATCCAGAAGGGAGGCCCATGCCGGATAAAGTAAGGCTACGGAGGAGTCACCGACGTACCCGGAGCCTTGGAGTCCAAGACACGCTAGACTAGTTGTAGGCAGTGTAGGACTATGTAACCTGTCCGGCTAGGACTTTTCCCTGTAACCCTAGGACCTGGCGACTATATAAGTCGGGCCTATGGGAGCCTTTAGGGCAGACAATCTCAGGCAACCTAGTGTCGACTATGATGCACCTCGCATAGCGAACCAATCCCTGTAACTCGGCGTATTGCCCTTATAGTGATTTATAGCAGGAGTAGGATTCCGCCACCGTTGTGGGATCTGAACCTGGGTAAGATGTGTTACCTCGTACCCGTCAACCGTCCGCCTTCCCCCACGTCTCTAAATACGCACTGTGAGGACCCCTCCATTGCGTACTCGTCAGCAATACCACGACAGTTGGCACCCACCGTGGGGCAAGAGGCGCTTCAGGCTCCTTAGCGGGCGAGGACCAAGATCTTCGCGGGAATCGGCAAAACTGTAGCCATCGATCATGTTCTCTTCTCCGACAATGTTCCGATCGTCCCTCCCGACGAGTTCTGGATCCCGGCAAAGACGAACCCTACGCGGTGCTCGATTGTCCCCATCAGAGATATCCATATCTTCATCAGCGAAACTGACTCGGGCACTAGTTCCCTGGGAGTCGGAGGAGCATCAAGACCCGCACGGACCGCCTACGGGCAGGATTCGTTCGCGGAAGGATCGATGTCGGATCTCTCTTCAGAGTTTTCCGGCAAAGATCGGAAAAATTCAACGCCCACCCAAACCGCGCCTGTGCGGGATATAACGGTGGAAGATCGCTGCAAGTCCGCTGGCTTCGTCCGCGTGTCTGGACAGCAGAGATCCAAGTTCGTCGGCGTGGTTACTATCTTCGATCTGGCGCATTGCGTTCAAAGAGAGGGCGAAAACCCCCACGATTACCTCGCCAGGTGGCTCCGTATACGGGCCGATCTGGCGCATTACCCCAATGATGATGCCATGTATCACTTTGTGGAAGGACTAGACCAAGGTACGCTTCTCCGGCATTCTCTAAGGCGGCAGTAGGCTTCAGGACATCTCACCTTCGAAATCATGGTGAACACCGTCAACAACTACGTGTAGGCCAAAGAGGCAGCTTAGACAGCTCTTGTGCTCATTGACGGAGCCCCTCCGATTCAGCTACCGCCACCATCGCCTCCCGCTGTCATCGCCGCAGCTGCGCCACCACCTCCAGTCATCGCCGCAACTGCGCCACTACCATGCCATCCTCCGTTATGACGCATGAGTAGTTCCACCTTGGATTATGGGTTCATACAGTAGCTAGATGCTTGGTTATCCTCCCTTGTGCTATCAGGTTTAGATCTTGTGAGCTCCGTTCATGATCAAGATCATCTATTTGTAATCATGCATGTTGTGTTTGTGGGGATCCGATGGATATTGAGATTACTATTTCAGATTGATTATTGATTCTATCATGTCTTTGTGATTATTTATTCTATCATGTTTGTGTTGTTTAAGATCTTGCATGCTCTTCATTTCTAGTAGCTATCTTGTCCAAGTAAATGCTAGTGTCTCCAAGAGGGAGTATTTATGCTCGATAGTGGGTTCATGCCTCTATTGAATCTGGGGAAGTGACAGAAATCTCTAAGGTTGTAGATGTATTGTTGACACTAGAGAGAAAACAACAGTCTCTTGTTCATGGAACAATTGTATTGTTTACTTTACACACATTTCTTAATGAAGTTATCCTTTGCTTTCAATTTAATATTGGAGGGGGTTCGGATGATAACCTGAAGGTGGATTACTAGTCATAGATGCAGTTGGATGGCGGTCTACGTATATTGTTGTAATGCCCAATCAAATCTCGTAGGATCATGAATGTCTAGTATTGCATTGTTGTGCCTTTCTCAGTCTTGTCAATTGCACCGCTGTAATTTGTTTACCCAGCATGTTATGCTATTTATCATAAGGAGAAGACCTCTAGTGAACTGTGGAACCCGGTACAATCTTTACCATTGTTACATCATCTACTGTTACTATTTACTTTCTGCAAGCAACCATTACCTTCCACACCATATGTTTAATCCTTTGTATTCAGCAAACTTGTGAGATTGACAGCCTCATTGTAAGTTGGGGGCAAAGTCTTCAGTTTGTGTTGTGCAGGATTCCAAGTTGTTAGCAACACCTTGGAGTTGTTTCCTTGATCCTACTGGTTCGATAACCTTGGTTTCATAACTGAGGGAAAACTTAATGCCATGCTCATCATACCTTCCTCTTGGGGTCTCTGAACGAAGCTCTACTATTGAGCCACGTCAAGGATTTTTCTGGCGCCGTTCCCAGGGAGTTAAGGACAGCTTCACAAGGGGTGTCCTTCACAACCATTCTCTTTACTTTGTTTTTGTTTTGCTTAGTTTCTTTTGTTTTGTTTTGCTAGCTTCTTTTTTATCAAAAATTACAATAAAATTAGTTTAGTTTGGTTTGCCTTTTCTTTTCAAAAACACAAAAAATTTAGTTCTTCCTATAGTTGTCACCTTGCTCTAGCTCACCATGTTGATCCCTAAGTTCACCCTGAAAGACCTTTCAATAGGTAGTGGCTCTATAATTGGGAAAGAAAATATTGAAGAATTCTTCAATCATATTAGCAAACATGAGGATATTGAGGATAGAGCCTTATCAGAACTTGCTCCTAATTATGAAATTGCTGCAGCTTCTTTAGTTAACATGTTGGAGGCTAGGTTTGTTAACCTTAACCCCATGGTGCAAATAATGTTTCTTAAACTTAAAAAAGTGGAGGATACTAAAAAGAGAGATTTTATTCTAGAAAATTTGCTAAAGGACTTTAATGATGTTGCTAAAGAAGCCAAAAAGTTCTTTGATCATTTTCATATGCTAGGTTCATGTGTAGATGTCATGGGTACATTAGAAAGGGTTGATAAAACCAAACCCAATGGAGAGGAAATTAAAATACCCATACCTTTTAAACTTGTAGGGATGCATGAGGCCTTAGAAAAGAATTTTGATTGGATTGTTCCTGAAAATCCATTTGATGAAAGTAGTGAACCCAAGAGAGTCGAGAAAGGATCCTCTAGAACACATTTGGATGAGATACCTTTCCTTATCCTTGAGTCTTGGAAGATAATACTTATGTAATAACCTCTCCTTATCCTTTTTATTTTATTTTTGTGCCAACAATAACCTCTAATGAGAGGGAAGTAAGATATGGGAAAGTTGTTGTCCCGAAACATATTTTTTGTGCTTCACTATAAAAATTCATGCAAAATCTCTGTATGTCGGATTGATCTGTAATTTTCTGAATAAATCCCCCAGGTTGTTAGCTAACTTTATTAGTTCAACACTTTTTTATTTGAGCAACAGAAGGTCTTCGAAAAAATCGGTTTTTATCTACTGGTCTGTTTTGACAGATTTCTGCCATTATTTGCATTTGTCGCCCATCGATTTCTTTTTGAGTTCTCTTTGGTAAATTGAGATTTTTAAAGGGAATTGCTATAGTAGCTTGTGTTTTTAAAGAAATTTTGATGTTTTGAAACTAAACCCAAAGATCTATTACTTTTGAATGCACTAATGTTGCTAATGAAGATTGTGTGAAGTTTTGTATGAAGGAATTTTTTAGGTGTAGGGAAAGAATGATGTAATGAGATGAAGAATGGACAAAAGCTCAAGCTTGGGGATGCCACCCCATGTAACCCCAAGAAATATTCAAGAGGTACAAATGTCAAAGCTTGGGTATGCCCAAGGCATCCCCTTCTTCATCAATAAAAACCTTAGGTCTCTTTCTAAACACTTCCTTTTTATTGTTTCATGCACAGTTGTGTTGTTCTTGGAACATCTTAGTTTTTATTTTTGGTTTTTGTTTTCTTAGTTTGCTTGAATAAAGTAGTTGGACCCCCTGTTTCGCTGTGTTGTTTAAAATAATTTGATTGGTGTCGGAAAGGAGTAGAAAGTTTCATGCTTATAGTGGTACAAGAGAGAGCTTTCTTTGACTATGACTTCGACTTTATCATGTCATGCTAGATGTTGTTTTGACTTTATGCTTAGTGGTTATTGTTGTAGCATGGCTTGTTCCAAACAATTGGGATTGCTTAATGTGCCTTGAAAGAATCATGCGTTGTTTTAGCATACAAAAGCATAGTATTGTGGTATTCTCCTTTGATGCTTCGTTTGGGTCGACTTGGCACATGCTCACACCATGTTATGACTATGAACCAGTCACCGTAGCCTCTATGATCATTTAGTTTTTGACTTGTGATACCACTTTATGCTTTGATTAGTAATGTTTTGTCGCCCTGCATGATTATGGCCATTGTTGCTCTCTTAGTTGGTTGCTCCCATTCTTTTGCTAGCCTCCACTTGTATTGAGTAAGCTCTACTCATGCATCCAACTCCCAAGAAACCAAGTTATTCCAAAGTGTCCACTATAAATTTCTATGCATGGTGTGTTACACCATTCCAAGTATATTCTTTTTTTATCTATCTTCCAAATTAAACTTGTTATGTGAAAATTAGTGATTAAAGCTCTCACAAACTTGATGGCACACTTTATTTTTCTTGCCCCTAATAAACTTTAACCATTGTGTCATCTATGTTGTATATGCTTGCACTCATAAGTTGGGAATTAGCAGAACTGTGATGTCACGGGGAACACTTTCAACACCTGTAAATATCTACTCATTTGATATCATGCTCTTTTGTTTATGGATGTCGGCGGTGTGAAATAAAAGGGGATCTTGTAAGTCCATGGAGTTATGTATATGTGTTAGAGAAATGCCTAGGCCGCTAGCCTAAGCCATGCCTAATCATGGTGTAAACTTGCAGCATCACCATAGTGAGAAATCTATGAAGCATTCTTCTTATAAAAAAAGAGAGAGAGATAGAAAAAAAGAGAAAAAGAAAAAAAGAGGAAATAAGATAAAAAAATCACCATTTTCCCAACATAACTAAGAAGACTGCTGAGATGCTCATTTTCTGTTGCCTTATCATTTTGATATGGGATAGCTCCTGTGTCATGGGGCAAGGGTATCCCGTTGGCGGTTCTCTATGATACACATATACTTACTATGACAAGAACTTATCGGTAACTAAAGTTGAATAGCATGAGGAACGGCCCTCGTACTCAAGGAACATGAGATTGCCAACTTATACTTTGTCAAGCATATACTCCATATTTTGTTCACTTTAACCTTAATCACTTCAAGATGTTATGATAGGGGCAATTAGAGCTGAAAGGAACAAGTACCATAATTTTTGTAAGCTCCCTATGAAACTTGAAATCCCTGCTTCCCTTTGAAGGGCCTTTCTTCCACTTTTATATTGAGTCTCCACCTTCTATCCTTAGGCACCAATTTAGAGAGCATAGTTTCCATTCTTATTTCTATGTGCATTGTCCCAAAACTTATTGATTGATTTATATTATTTATATTGCTTGTTCTTGAACTATTTGTATCTAGTCACTCTTATGAACTTTGAAGGCGTCCTATGCATTTATGTTTTGCTAATCCATGAGGGACAAGTTGAATGCCGCTATACTATGTTTTCTATATGTGAAACAAACAAACATCTCTCAATGTATTGTTATTCATGATCTTATCCTTTCATGTTGCACCATAGTTACTATGTCCTATTGTTAGAACTTCATATTTCATGCTCATGTTTAGAGTACTTTGATCCTAGCTTTCAATGCTTGCAAATGGTTTGATCATGATTGTGATGGTGCATGTCACCTCAAAAATTATTCTTTTTATCACTTACCTACTCGAGGACAAGCAGGAGTTAAGCTTGAGGATGCTTGATACGTCGTAAATGTATCTATAAATTTTGATGTTCCATGTTTGTTTAGTATCCACTTTGCTTTACTTTGTCTACACTTTGAGGTATTTTTATACATTTTCTGGGACTAACCTATTAACAAGATGCCGTAGTACCAGTTGCCTGTTTTCTGTTGTTTTTGGTTTCAGAAAAGCTAGTAAGAAAATATTTTCGGAATTGGACGGGAGAAAAGTGAAAGTCAATATTTTACTATGGAGAACACAGAGACCGAAGGGCGACCGGAGGGGAGCCACAGGGTGGCCACGCCTGGGAAGGGTGTGGGCCCCTTGGCCGCCCTCCTGCCTCACCTCTTCACCTATATAAACCCTCGATGCCAACACCCTAAGGACCCGATCAGATCTCCACGAAACAGCCCATAGCCGCCGCCACCATCGTCCCTAGATCCGGGGGGATCTAAAGCTCTTCCTGGCACCCTGCTGAAGGGGAGAGATCATCCCGGAGGCCTTCTTCATCACCATGCTAGCCTCCAGTATGATGTGTGAGTAGTTCCACCTTGGACCATGGGTCCATACAGTAGCTAGATGGTTGTTTCTCCACCCTTGTGCTATCATGTTTAGATCTTGTGAGCTCCATTCATGATCAAGATCATCTATTTGTAATCATGCATATTGTGTTTGTGGGGATCCGATGGATATTGAGATTACTATGTCAGGTTGATTATTTATTCTATCATGTCTTTGTGATTATTGATTCTATCATGTCTGTGTTGTTTGAGATCTTGCATGCTCTCCGTTTCTAGTAGCTATCTTGCCCAAGTAGATGCTAGTGACTCCAAGAGGGAGTATTTATGCTCGATAGTGGGTTCATGCCTCTATTGAATCTGGGGAAGTGACAAAAATCTCTAAGGTTGTAGATGTGATGTTGCCACTAGGGAGAAAACAACAATCTCTTGTTCATGGAACAATTGTATTGTTTACTTTACACACATTGCTTAATGAAGTTATCCGTTGCTTGCAACTTAATACTAGAGGGCGTTCGGATGATAACCCGAAGGTGGATTACTAGTCATAGATGTAGTTGGATGGAGGTCTATGTATATTGTTGTAATGCCTCATCAAATCTCATAGGATCATGAATATCTAGTATTGCATTGTTGTGCCTTGCTTAGTCCTGTCAATTGCCCCACTGTAATTTGTTTACCCAGCATGTTATGTTATTTATCATAAGGAGAACACCTCTAGTGAACTGTGGACCCCGGTCCAATCTTTACCATTGTTACATCATCTACTATTACTGTTTACTTTCTTCAAGCAACCATTACCTTCCACACCATACATTTAATCCTTTGTATTTAGCAAACTAGTGAGATTTACAACCTCCTATAAGTTTGGGAAAAGTCTTGACTTTGTGTTGTGCAGGATTCCAAGTTGTTAGCAACACCTTGAAGTTGTTTCCTTGCTCCTACTAGTTCGATAACCTTGGTTGCATAACTGAGGGAAAACTTACTGCCGTGCTCATCATACCTTCCTCTTGGGGTCTTGATGCGTGCACCCTGCAATGTTGACGTGGAACTCTTTGTTGGAAACCCCAAGAGCAAGGTGTGATGAGCATAGCAGCAAGTTTCCCTCAGTAGAGACCGAGGTTATCGAACCAGAAGGAGGAAGGAAACGTCTCAAAGGTGTTGCAAGCAACATGGAAACCTAGACAACACAAACTCAAGACTTTGTTCCAACGAACAGTGAGGTTGTCAAGCTCACCGGTTTGCTGTAACAAAGGATTAACTTATGGTGTGGAAGGTAATGATGAATTGCAGCAAGTAACAGTAAAAGTGGAAGATGTATCAATGGTAAAGATTGGACCGGGGTCCATAGTTCACTAGAGGTGCTCTCCTTAGATAAACAAATATGGCATGAAGGGTAAACAAATTACAGCAGGGTAATTGATAGGACTGAGCAAGGCATAACAATGCAATACTAGACACAAATATCCTATGAGATTCGATTGGGCAATACAAAAATATACATAGACCGCCATCCAACTGCATCTATGATTAAAAGTCCACCTTCAGGTTATCATCTGAACCCCCTCTAGTATTAAGTTGCAAGCAACAGACAACTGCTTTAAGCAAAGTGTGTAAGGTAAACAATCGACTTGTTCCATGAACAAGAGACCGTCGTTTTCTCCCTAGTGGCAACAGCACATCTACAACCGTAGATATTTCTGTCACTTCCCTTGATTAAGTAGAGGCATGAACCCCCTACCGAGCATAAATACCCCCTCTTGGAGTCACTAGCAACTACTTGGCCAAGATAGCTACTAACAACAGAGATCATGCAAGATCACAATCAACACAGACATGATAAAATCAATAAGACAAAACCATTAATCAATCTGACATAGTAATCTCAATATCCATCGGATCCCCACAAACACAATATGCATGATTACAAATAGATGAGATCTTAATCATGAACGGAGCTCACAAGATCTATACATGTAAGCACAAAGGAGGAGATACAACCATCTAGCTACTACATGGACCCATAGTCCAAGGTGGAACTACTCACGCTTCATACCGAAGGCTGGCATGATGAAGAAGATGGCCTCCGGGATGATCTCCGCTCCGGCAGGATGCCGGGAAGAACTTCAGAACCCCTCCCCCCGATCTAGGGACGATGGTGGCGGCGGCTACACAAGGTTTCGTGGAATATTGATCGGGTGCTTAGGGTTTAGGAATCGGGGGGGACTTTATAGGCGAAGAGGCGAGGCAGGGGCCACCAGGGAGGCTGCACTCCCCCAGGCGTGGGGTGGGCCCACCCGCGCGGCCAGGGAGTGTGGGCCCCTGGTGAGCCTCCTCGGTCTCGTATTGCGGCTTCGTGTTGCCCACGGTAAAATATTGACTTTGCCTTTTGTCCCGTCCAATTCAGAGAATATTGATTTTCTGCCTTTTTGGAACCAAAAACATAAGAAAACATGCAAATGGCACTGTGGCAACTTGTTAATAGGTTAGTACCAGAAAACATATTAAAAAACACCTCAAAGTGTAGACAAAGCAAAACAAAGTAGATACTAAACAAGCATGGAGCATCAAAAATTATAGATATGTTTCCTAAGTATCAAGCATCCCCAAGCTTCACTCCTTCTCATCCTCGAGTAGGTAAGTGATAAAAATAATAACTTTTGAGGTGACATGCACCATGAAAACCAAGATCAAACCATTTGCAAGAATTGAAAGCTGGGATCAAAGAACTCTAAACATGTGCATGACAGATGGAGTTCTAATAATAAGACAAAGTAACTATGCTTGTCCCTCATGGAGTAGCAAATAGATGCATATAGAAAAACGTTTGTTTGTTTTTCATACATTGATTGTTTGAAAATAGATGCAAATAGATGCATATAGACAAATATCATGAATAACATGCATTGAAAAACGTTTGTTTGTTTCACATACAGAAAACATGGCATAGTGGCATTCAGCTTGTCCCTCATGGAGTAGCAAATAGATGCATATGACACCTTCAAAGTTCATAAGAGTGACTAGATACAAATAACACAAGATCAAGTAATACAACAATATTCATCAATCAATAAGTTTTGGGACAATGCACATAGAACTAATAATGGCAACTATGCTCTCTTAATGGTGCCTAAAGGTAGAAGGTGGAGACTCAATATAATAGTTGAAGAAATGCCCTTCATAAAGGGAAGTAGGGATTTCAAGTTTCAAAAAGAGCTTCCAAAAATTATGGCACTTGTTAGCTTTCAGCCCTCATTACCCCTATCATAAGCATCTTGAAGTGATTAAGGTTAAAGTGAACAAACTATGGAGTATATGCTTGTTAAAGTATAAGTTGGCAATATCATGTCCCTTGAATATGAGGGCCACACCTCATGCTACTCAACTTCAGTCACCTGTAAGTTCTTGTCATAGTAAGTACATGTGTATCATAGAGAACCGCCAAACGGGTACCCCTTGCACATGGTACAAGAGCTATCCCATAACCAAAATGACAAGACAAGCAGACAATGAGCATCTGAGCGATCTTTTTATTTACTATTTGCATAGATTTTTATAGATGATGCTTCATAGATTGCTCATTATGGTGATGCTGCAAGTTTCCACCATGATTAGGCATGGCTTAGGCTAGCAGCCCAGGCGTTTATCTAACACAAAATACATAACTCCATGGACTTGCAATCTCCCTCTTTATTTCACACCGGTGACATCCATAGACAAAAGAGCATGATATCAACTGTGTACAAAGTACAAGTGCAATGTTGAAAACGTTCCCCATGGCAGCATGGTTCTGCTAATTCCAATGTATAAGTGCAAGCATATACAACATAGATGACACAATGGTTCAAGTTTATTAGGGGAAAGGAATATAAAGTGTGCTATCAAGTTCGTGAGAGCTTTAATCACTAAGTTTTCACATAACAAAATACTTTTTAATTATAAGATAGCTGAAAACAAGATGGAATGGTGTAACACACCATGAATAGGAATTTATAGTGGACACTTTGGAATAACTTGGTTTCTTGGGAGTTGGAAGCATGAGTAGAACTTACTCATACAAGTGTGTGCTAGCAAAAGACTGGGAGCAACCAACTAAGAGAGCAATAATGGCCATAATCATGCAGAGCGACAAAACACTACTAATCAAAGCATAGAGTGGTACTACAAGTCAAGGACTAAATGATCATAGAGGCTATGGTGACTGGTTCATAGTCATAACATGGTGTGAGCATGTGCCAAGTCAACCCAAACAAAGCATCAAAGCAGAATACCAAAATACTATGCTTTTGTATGCTAAAACAACGCATGATTCCTTCAAGGCACACTAAGCACTCTCAATGACTTGGAGCAAGTCATTCTATAGAAATAATCACTAAGCATAAGGTCAATTCAACACCTAGCATGACATGATAAAGTCTAAGTCACAGTCAAAGCAATATCCTCTTGCATTTTTCAAGCAAGTACTTTCTACTCCTTTCCAACACCAATCGACTTATTTGAAACAACAAAGCGAGAACGGGGGTCCAAACTACTTTATTCAATAAAACTAAGCAAACTAAACAAAGAAAACAAAAACTAATACGCTCTAGTAACAACACAACAGTGCATGAAACAACAAAAACGAAGTGTCTAGAAAGACCTGAGCTTTTTATTGATGAAGAAGGGGATGCCTTGGGCATCCCCAAGCTTTGACGCTTGTAACTCTTGGATATTTCTTAGGGTGACAATGGGGTGGCATCCCCAAGATTGAGCTTTTGTCCATTCTTGATCTCATTACATCATTCTCTCTCTACACGTGAAATTTTTCCTTCATACAAAACTTCACACAATCTTCATTAGCAACATTAGTGTATTCAAAAGATAATAGACCCTTGGGTTTAGCTTTAGAACAGAAAAACTTTTCACTAAAAACACAATCTACAGAAGCAAATTCCTTTACAAAGCTCAATTCCCCCAAAGAGAACTCAAAAAGAAATCGATAAGAAGCAAATGCAAATAATGGCAGAAATCTGTCAAAACATACCAGCAGGTAGATACCGATTTTTTAGAACATCTTATGTTGCTCAAATAAAAAAGTGTTGAACTAATTAAAGTTATCTAACATACTGGGGGATTTATTCATAAATTTTGAGCTCAATCCGAGTTATAGAGACTCCTCACGAATTTTTATGGTGGAGGACATAAATCTGTTTTGGGATAGCAACTCCCCAAATCTTACTTCCCTCTCATTAGAGGTCATTCTTGGCACAAAAAGCAAACAAAAAAGGATAAGGAGAGGTCATTAATGAAGTAATAACTTCCAATACTCAAGAAAACTCTTGGGTTATCTCCCAACAAGTACTTTTCTTAACGCCTTTAAGTTAGGCACAAGAAGCAAGAAAATCAAGTATTTTCAAATCAAGAAGCATTAACATCAAACCAACTAATGTTGCTAATGGCCATAATCAAGTATTTTCTAATGAAGACTGGGAGCAACCAACTAAGAGAGCAATAATGGCCATAATCATGCAGAGCAACAAAGCATTACTAATCAAAGCATAGAGTGCTACTACAAGTCAAGTACTAAATGATCCTAGAGGCTATGGTGACTTGTTCATAGTCATAACATGGTGTGAGCATGTGCCAAATCAACCCAAACAAAGCATTATAGGAGAATACCACAATACTATGCTTTTGCATGCTAAAACAACGCATAATTTCTTCAAGGCACACTAAGCAATTCCCATATTGTTTGGAACAAGACATGCTATAGCAATAATCACTAAGAATAAGGTCAAAATAACACCTAGCATGTCATGCTAAAGTCTAAGTCACAGTCAATGCAAGCTCCTCTTGCACTTTAAGCAAGAACTTACTACTCCTTTCCAACACCAAGCAACTTATTTGCAAAACAGCACAGCAAGAACGGGGGTCCAAACTAGTTTATTCAAGCAAACTAAACAACCTAAGAAAAGCAAACGAAAACTAAGACGCTTCAAGAACAACACAACTGTGCATGAAGCAATAAAAACGAAGTGTCTAGACAAACCTGAGCTTTTTATTGATGAAGAAGGGGATGCCTTGGGCATCCCCAAGCTTTGACGCTTGTACCTCTTGGATAATTCTTGGGGTGACAGCATGGTGGAATCCCCAAGCTTGAGCTTTTGACAATTCCTCATCTCATTCATCATTCTCTCTCTATACCTAAAATTTTTCCTTCATACAAAACTTCACACAATCTTCATTAGCAACATTGATTTATTCAAAAGATATTAGACCTCTGGCAAAGCTTTGGAACATCAAGGCTTTTCACTAAAAACAACAATATATTGTAGTAACTCCTTTAAAAATCTCAATTTCCCAAAAAGAACTCAAAAAGGAATCAGTAAGAAGCAAATGCAAATAATGGCAGAAATCTGTCAAAACAGACCAGCAGGTAGAAACCGATATTTTAGAACATCTTCTGTTGCTCAAATCAAAAAGTGTTGAACTAATGAAAGTCAGATAACATACTGGGGGATTTATTCGTAAATTTTGAGCTCAATCCGAGTTACATAGACTCCTCACGAATGTTTATCGTGGAGGACATAAATCTGTTTCGGGACAGCAACTCCCCAAATCTTACTTCCCTCTCATTAGAGGTCATTCTTGGTACAAAAAGCAAAGAAAAAGGATAAGGAGAGGACATTACTGAAGTAATAACTTCCAAGACTCAAGGAAACTCTTGGGTTATCTCCCAACAAGTACTTTTCTTTAACGCCTTTAAGTTAGGCACAAGAAGCAAGAAGAATCAAGTATTTTCAAATGAAGAAGCATTAACATCAATACTTGCAAAGTCTTCAACTATGAAAGGTATCTCATCCAAATGGGTTTTGGAGGATTTTCACATCCCAAGATTTTCCAAATCTTGTAATGTGAAAAATAAATAAACAAAATAAATTTTTTGTTGAGACTCAGGGTGAAAAGAAACTTTGTTCCAAAAGGAAACTTAAAATCCCATCTTGAACAAACTTTAATTAAAGTTTGAATTTAACAAAATCCAAATCAAGTGAATTGCATTCCTCAATGAATGTATCTGGAAATTTAAACACTTGGAAAATAAATCCAAATCCTAAAACCCTAATGGAATAAAAATCATTTCCAAGTTATCTCCAAGTCTATGGATTTGATCCATATAAAGATTTGTCAACAAACATTTACAAATGATCAATAAAGACAAATAGAAATATTTTAAAATCATATAAATTGGTTTCACTTAATTTGGAGCCATAAATAAAATCTTATGAATTTAATAAGATAAGGAAAAGTAATTTCCAAAGCTACTAAAGAATCTATCTGCAAATCCATACCAAATGGTGAGCAAATAATACTAAAGGTATTTAAAAGGATAAACAAATATTAAACAAGGTTTTATAAATTGGAATCACCAAGTTTGGATCTCTAAATAAAAAGATATTGATTTTATAAGATGAAGAAAGAAATATTAATTAAGGAATATTTAAAGACCAAATCAAATCTTGGCCAAATCCTTAAGCAAATGAAATGAATATAATCCAAATCCAAATAAAATAAAATAAAAGGTTAAAGAATTTCCAAAATAAAATAAAATGGCAATAACCATTCTATCCCTATTTTTTAAAGACAAATCCCTAATAAGAATAATTATTTAATGCATGAGAAAATAGTATTTTGGAAATTACCCAAATGAAATAAAAGTTGTTTCATTCAATTAAATAAGATTAAATAAATCTTCCAAATAAAATTAGGGAAATAAAACTATATTTAAATCCATTGGAATTAAAATAAACCCAACTCAAATGATTTATGAATCATATTAAATATTCTCCAAATAATTCAAGATGAATTATTTTGACACCCTATTAATAAAAAAAACCTACTGAAAAGATTTGGAAGGATTTAGAAAATTTAAATGGTGTTTGAAATATTTCTCATTTGAATTAAAACTAGAGCCTATTTTGAATAATTAAAAAACCTTAAAAAGAATAAATAAGTTATTCTAAAATGAGTTCACAATGTTTCATTAATCAATATTTAAACCTACACAAAATTTGACAAAGGTTTGAATTCAAATGAGTGATTGAATTACTTATTTGAAATCAAAACAGAATATTAAGAAAGGAAAAAGAAAAACAAAACAGAACAAAAAAATATGTAAAGAACCCAGCCCATCTAGCCTGGCCCAACTAAGCCCAGCCAGCCCACTGCTCCTCTCCCGCAGAAAACGCTTCAGACCAAATATCTTACCCGCACAGTGTATGACGCGTGGACCCCATCCCCTCTCTTCCTCTCTCACTGGCAGACGAACCCCACAGCCACGTCACCGTCTTCCTCCCCGCGGTGACCACGCCCCTTTCCTCCTCGCCGTTTCTGCTGTTAAACGCCGATGTCAATACTCTTTAATGCCGCGTTAATCCCTCGCCGTGACCACGCAGTGATAAGCGCCAGGCTCCCCTCTCCATTTTCCCCCAGCCGCCTCACCCTAGCACGCCCCCAGGCCACAGAATTTCGCCCTACACTGCCACTGCTCCGACAACTTTCCCGGCCGATTCTGGCGAAGCCAGACCGCCCCTTGCCTCCTCGACCAAGCTCACATACTCCCCACCTCAAGGCGCACCTCCCAGTGTCGCCCGTTCATCCGCGTGTTGTAAGTCGTCGACAACGACATCACTGAGCAAGCGCCGCCGTCTGCTACCTCTCCGGCGAACTACTGATGCCAACCCCGAGCGCCCCACGTGTTCTGGTGAGTACTCCTGCAACTCTCGAGACCGTGCGCACCTCCCTGACATGCTGCCTTGCCTTCTTACACCCTAGGAGCTCGTCCCCGACAACGTCAACACGTGCCCGAGCCGGTGAGCAACTTCGGCGAGGAATTGTCATCGCCCCCGTGCGCCCCTTCACCAACCAAGGGCAGGTTGAGCATCCCCGTGCCACGGCGATCACAGTGAGCCACCTCTCCTCCTTCCTTGCTCCCTCTAGCGCCAGCTCCGCCGCTAGCCGAGCGTCGCCGCCGTGCGCTGCCGCTAAGCACCGCCAGTTAGTGGCAAGTCGTTGATAGCCGTTAGATGCAGATCCAAAGGACAGGATAGAAACTAGACGAAGAGGTAAGTAGCAACCTAGGCTGCAAGATCTGTTTAGATCCAACGCCTCACAGAGCCGATCCGTGCGAACCGGTACCAGCTGGTAATATCACGCCACGTGGCCTCTGTTTGAATTAAAACCAGAAACTTATCTAATTGATGTTCCAATTTGAATAATTCATAACTTTTGATCTACACGTCCAAATTTTGCAAACTTTATATCAATGGATTCAGAAAAACAAGTCCTAGCCAACCATGCACTTTGTTTAGTAAAAAGTTTCTGTTAAATGGTGTGTTTTTTGCAGAAACTTATGTATGCTTGTTTAGAATATAAAAATTGTTCTAAAATGATTTTGAGGATAAAATCTGTGGAAAATGGTTTGTTTTGAACCTACTGACCATAGGAAACAAATGGTGGTTTCAAAAATGTATTTGGTGAATCAAAAAATAAACTTTGGATTTAAACCATTTCTAGTCAAATAAAAATATGGTTTTGATTATTAAAAATGGTTTTGGAAGAAAACCTTTGAGAAATGTTTTGGAAATAAACCCTCTCACCCTAAACACAAAGTTTTGTGGTTTGAAAACATATTTTGTAAAACCTATAGAATTTTGCCTTATTAAAAGCATTTCTACACCACATAAAATAATGACTTAGTCTAAAAATGGTTTATGAAGTGAAATCTTTTGCAAATGATTTTGTCACTTTCTAAAATGATCATTAGGTGTTTTCAAATGTTTATGAACCATTAGAAACCACTTCTCAAAAAAAAACAATCTTTAGCATGCTTGCATGCATTGTTTTGTTATTATTATTTTATGTGTTGAATTGCTTGAATGGTAGTTTGAAATGTTGTTTGCTTGATTGAATTATAGTGACTTGAAGTGTGTGAACATTGCAAAGATCAAGGAGTGAACTGATACCCTCTTCCAAAAAGGCAAGTGATGCTTCATACTTTTGTCCCATTATTTCCACTATGCATTACTGATATTTCTAAGTAGGACTTGCATGGAATTTTGCTAAGTATAAACTATGCTATGGGAAAACCTAGTAGAAGAAACCTTAGTAGAAATTTCCTAAGTTAAGATCCCTATTACTATCATGCTTAGCTTAGCTAGTAGGAAACAAGGGTGGAATGTATATTCATACTATAGAAAAATTTCTAAGTCTGAGGACTTGTGTTATGTTTAATAAAACAACTAAGTGAATGAATCACCTGGGTGGAATGGAAGGAATGGTTTATGTTGAGTGGTTACACAAGGCCAGGGGACTGGTGAACCTTGTGTATCTCACTTGTGGATGGCCACCCAGGAACAAAGAGATTTGAGATGTCAAATGTTGAGAAGCTTCAAGTGCAACCACATGGCATTATGGGCTCTGCCTGGATATATAGGTTGCAATAACTTAGCCAAATGGACAGTTGGTGGTAAGGGAATTATAGGTTGGAACGCGTCCATTCTGGTCTAAGGGAAGGCTTCTGAAAGATCTTGTCTTGGGAAACCAAGTCTTGTGGGGAAAGTGCACCACCTCTGCAGAGTGTAAAATCTAGATACTTAGCCATGTCCCTGGCAAAGGACAATTTGAGCATCAAGACATGGAAGCTATCAATAATCTCATCATCCCAGTTTCTAAATTAAAAACTTGTGGTTGAACAAGGGTTTAAGGTTCACCAATTTCTATTGGTGGTTCCTTGGGTGATATTTTTGTCAAGCAAAAAATTAGTGTTTTTCAAATGATAAGGAAAAATCTATTTTGAGCAAAGCAAGGCTAAGCTCCACTTAGCCAAATGCATATAGATGATAGACTCCACTATACTACCATAGTATCACTTGCCAATACAATTCAAATGTATTGACCCTTGTGGCTGTAACTTGTTATGTTGCAGGTTTGTTTGATATTAGTGAAGTTTAATGATTAGGATTACAAGTCTACAACCAACATGTCTGCCTGTGGCACTTTGAAGATGAAGGACCCCATGCTTATAGATATTCTCCTGCAATGTAATGTAATAGCCAAATGAGCTATATAAGATGTAATAAATTATGTTACTCCTCGTTATAAAGTTGTATTATGACCTTTGTTTCTTGATATAACATCTTAACTGTGGATGCTAGCTATTGATCCAGGGACTAGCATTGTAAACACAGGGATCTCTACCTTATTAAAGGTTGGGAACCTTACAAGGATCCCTTCTCATCTCTCTTTGGTCTACTACTTTCATCAAAAAGATTTTTAGGAGCAATCCAATCAAAATTCTTTTCAAAAGCCTCGTGCATTCCAACAAGCTTAAATGCAAGATCAAAAACAACACAGACATGATAGAATCATAAAGACAAAACCATTATTCAAACCAACAAAATAATCTCAATATCCATCGGATCCACACAAACAAAACATGCATGATTACAAATAGATTAGATCTTGATCATGGACGGGGCTCACAAGATCTATACATGAAATCACAAAGGAGGAGATACAAACATCTAGCTACTACATGGACCCATACTCCAAGGTGGAACTACTCACCCATCATACCGGAGAAGAAGGCCTCCAGGATGATCTCCCCTCCGGCAGGGTGCCAGGAAGAACTTTCGATCCACCCCCGATCTAGGAACGATGGTGGCGGCGTCTAAAGACGGTTTCATGGAGATTTGATCGGGTGCTTAGGATTTAGGCATCAGGGGCTTATTATAGGCGAAGGGGGAGGCCGAGGAGGTGGGCAGGGGGGCCACACCCTGCCTAGGCGCGAGCCCACACCTGGCCTCGCCTAGGGGCGGGTGTGGCGCCCTGGCTCGCCTCTCCGTCTCCCCTCTGGACTTCTTGTTCCCCACAGAAAGTTATTGACTTTGGCGTTTGTCCCGTCCAATTCTGAGAATATTTCTTTACTAGCTTTTCTGAAACCAAAAATAGCAGAAAACAGGCAACTGGCACTGTGGCAACTTGGTAATAGCTTAGTACCATAAAAGATATAAAAAGCACCTCAAAGTGTGGAAAAGCAAAGCAAAGTAGATACTAAACAAGCATGGAACATCAAAAATTATAGATACGTTTCCGACGTATCATACTATAAATAGGCATCTTTGTGAGTCCTCAGGCATCTCCAAGATGGTTTGTGAGAGCAGGGACACCAGTATGACCAGTTCGAGGGAGATGCCTGAGGGGCCTAGTCCTCCGGCATCTCCAACAAATTGGTCATAGAGGCACTCCCTAATATGTGAAACTAGTTAGCTCTCATGCATATTGATCTAGTTAGAGAAGTTACAAGCTGCAAGATGGTATGCGAGAGCAGGGACACCACTACGGACAGTTTGAGGGAGATGCCGCCGGAGCCTAGTCCTCTGGCATCTCCAACAAACTGGTCATAGAGGCACTCCCTAATATGTGACCACGCGTGTTTAGAGATCAGATCTTCATGGTAAGTACGAATCGGGACAACATCTTCATAGTTTGGGAAAGTCATAGTACGAATCGGGACTAAAGGCCCCCCTTTAGTCCTAGTCCCCACAAAATGAGACTAACACTCAAGACATTTATTAATATTAAAAACTGAGACTACGGAATCGGGACAAAATCTCCATTTAGTCCCGGTCCAGCCACAAACTGGGACTAACATTCAAGACATTTATTAATATTAAAAACTGGGACTACGGAATCGGGACTAAAGGCCCCCTTTAGTCCCGGTCCAGCCACAAACCGGGACTAACACTCAAGACATTTATTAATATTAAAAACCGATACTACGGAATCAGGACTAAAGGCCCCCCTTTAGTCCCGGTCCAACCACAAACCAGGACTAACACTCAATACATTTATTAATATTAAAAAACTGAGACTACGGAACTGGGACTAAAGACCCCCCTTTAGTCATGCTCATATCTATCCCTATAGTACATAACTTTAGGGTCGTCTTCGTCGCTGTCGTCATCTTCGTCTTTGTCGTCATCATTGTCGTCGTGGTTGTTGCTAGGCGCACGGGGCTGGATCCTTAGCCCATCCATGGCATATTATGGGGGCACCTGCCACTCCGGCCTCGGATTATCGATGCATGGGGGAGGGGGCTCCCGGATGACGACGCTGCTACACCCGCGGCCTTCACCACCGCCACCCTTCTTATGGATCTATGGCGACTACGGGTACCGCAGGCGAGGATGGTCTCCCCCAGCGATGTAGCGCATCACGCCGATGATAGTCCGGTTCACCCACCACAGGCGGCGGCCGACTTCGTTGTGGTTCACCGAGGGAGGGCCGTCACCGTCATACCTGGCGAGCTCTCTTTCCCGCCGGTTAGCAAAAAAGAGATTCCAGGTGTCATAGTTGTCGAGATCCCTCTGGGGATCCATCCGCTGCTTCGGCGTGAGCTCGTGGTATAAGTTGTTCATGATGGCCGCCTGGCGTGCGAAACCTTGAGGGACTGGAGGGGAAGGAAACCCTCCAGCACTCAGCATCCAGCCGGCGGGGGGAGGTAGCCCGGCGGGCAAGGGTAGCTAGAGGCACACAGCACCTCGGTCTCCTCGAGGATTAGAATTTCCCAATATGCACTATCCATTGTTGTGAGAGACGAAGGTGTGGATGTGTGGATAGACATGGTGCGTCCAGCCTAGATATAGAGGGAAGGGGCGGGAAAATTTGGTGGGAAGAGGTGGGAAATGGCGAGAAATATCTTTAGTCCCGGTTAGTGCTTACAACTAGGACTAAAATCTCCGGTCAGAGGGAAACAGCCAGCGGGAAAACTTGGCGGGAAGCTGTGGGAAATGGCAGGAAATATATAGTTTGTGAAGCAACAATCGAATTAAAGTTTCACATTTATCAAAAATACAAGGAAACATATAGTTGCAAGGAAAAATATTAAACTTGGAAAATTGCAAACATCATAAAATATCCTTCACAAAATGAGCTATCATGTATCATGGAATTTAGGTTCACAATATGCGGCCGACCAGCTAGACATGAACTAGAGGTACACAATATGAGGCCATGAACTTCTTGGCGTATGTCCCTTCCTTATGATTTCTTCGGACGTAACCATGGAGCATCTTCTTTACTTAACGGAATGCTTGGGTCAGTTTTCACTATGAAGGGAGGAATTTCATCAAACTTATTATAATCCATTGACATGTCTTTCTTGTCCTCGGTTCCCACGATGTTTTATTTTCCCTGAAAGAACTATGTGACGCTTTGGCTCATCAAATGATGTATTCGTTTTCTTATTTTTTTATTTTTTTGGTCTGGAGGACATGTCCTTCACATAGAAAACCTTAGACACGTCATTGGCTAGGACGAATGGTTCATCTCTGTAACCAAGATTGTTGAGATCCACTATTGTCATTCCGTACAACTGGTCTATCTCTTTACCCCTTCCCCGTGAAGGTTGACCCATTTGCAGTGAAACAAAGGGACCTTAAAAGAGACTCCATAGTCAAGTTCCCATATCTCCTCTATGTAACCATAGTATGTGTCATTTTTCCCATTCTCGTCCGTTGCATCAAAATGGACACCCCTGTTTTGGTTGGTGCTCTTTTTATCTTGGGCGATCGTGTAGAATGTATTCCCATTTATTTTGTACCCTTAGAAATTCAATATAGTAGAAGATGGTGACGCGGCCAACAAGTATAGCTGATCTCCAATAGTGGTGTCATTCAAGATATGTGTCTGCATCCAACCGCTGAAAGACTTCATGTGTTCATCTGTAATGCATGAGTCAGGCTTCCCCGGGTTTTTGGAGCATACAATATTCTTGTTTTCCTCGATATACAGAGCTTCCAAGGTGGAATTATGTAGAACGGTGTAGTGTGCTTTAGTGAAATATTCCCCGTCCCTACATATCATTGCTTTCTTTCCCAGAGTGCCTTTTCCACTCAGTCTTCCCTCATGCCGCGAGTTAGGAACACCAATCGGCTTAAGGTTAGGAATAAAGTTAACACAAAATTCAGTGACCTCCTATGTTCCATAGCCCTTGGAGATGCTTCCTTCTGGCCTAGCACGGTTATGAACATATTTCTTTAAAACACTAATGAACCTCTCAAAGGGGAACATATTGTGTAGAAATACAGGACCGAGAATGGCAATCTCTTCCACTAGGTGAACCAGGAGATGCGTCATAATATTGAAGAAGGATGGTGGGAACACCAACTCAAAACTAACAAGACATTATACCACATCCTTCTGTAACCTTGGAAGAATATGTGGATTGATTACCTTCTGAGATATTGCATTGAGGAATGCACACAACTTCACAATGGGTACTCGAACATTTTCCGGTAGAAGCCCCATCAATGCAACCAGAAGCAACTGCGTCATAATCACGTGATAGTCATGAGACTTCAGGTTTTGGAATTTTTTCTCTACCATATTTATTATCCCCTTTATATTAGATGAGAAGCCAGACGACACCTTGATACTATAAAGGACTTCAAAAAATATTTCCTTCTCTGCTTTGGTAAGAGCATAGCTGGCACGACTTAAGTGACGCCCTTTATCTGTCTTGTTCTATGTATGCATGTTCTTTGGGTCTTTCATAACTTGCTGGTCCTCCCGTCCTTCTGGTGTATCTTTTGTCTTCCCATAAACACCCAGGAATCCTAGTAGGTTCATGCAAATATTGTTCGTCACGTGCATCATGTCGATTGAAGAGCGGACACGTAGGACTTTCCAATATGGCAGCTCCAAAAATATAGATTTCTTCTTCCACATGGGTGTGTGTCCGGTAGCGACGTCATTCATAACAGATTGACCGTCAGGACCCTTTCCAAAGATTAATTCTATAACATTGACCATACCAAATACATCATCACCAGCAGGGAGTTCGGGCTTCTTTCGATGATATGCCTCACCTTTGAAATGCTTGTCTTTCTTTATTATGGGATGATTGGTCGGAAGAAATCATCAATTCCCCAGGTACACAACCTTCTTGCATTTATGCAAATATGTACCTTCAGTCTTATCTAAACAATGTGTGCATGTCTTATATCCCTTGTTTGTTTGTCCTGAAAGGTTACTAAGAGCAGGCCAATCATTGATGGTTATGAAAAGCAACCCTCGTAGGTAAAATGGCTCCTGTTTGTTCTCATCCCACACATGTACACCTGGTTTGCCCCACAGCTGTAAGAGTTCTTCAACTAATGGCCTTAGGTACACATCAATGTCGTTTGCTGGTTGCTTCGGGCCTTGGATGAGCATTGGCATCATAATAAACTTATGCTTCATGCACAACCAAGGAGGACGGTTGTAGATACATAGAGTCACAGGCCAGGTGCTGTGACTGTAGCTCTGCTCCCCAAAAGGATTTGTGCCATCCGTAATTAGACCAAACCATAAGTTCCTTGCGTCACATGCAAAGTCCGGGAAGTCTCTCTCGATTTTTCTCCACTGTGACCCATCAGCGGGGTATCTCAACTTCCCGTCTTTCTTACGGTCTTCTTTGTGCCATCACAACAACCTGGCATGCTCTTTGTTTCTGAACATGCCTTTCAACCTTGGTATTATAGGAGCATACCACATAACCTTAACAGGAACCCTCTTCCGGAGGGGCTCTCCCTCAACATCACCAGGGTCATCTCGTCTGATCTTATAACGCAATGCATTGCATACTAGAAATTTATCTAAATTATCATACTCCTTACCGCGGTAGAGGATGCAGTCATTAGTGCATGTATCTTCTGCACATCTAATCCTAGAGGGAAGATAGTATTCTTTGCTTCGTACGTACTCTCGGGAAATTCGTTATGCTTTGGAAGCTTTGGCTTCATTAATTTCAGCATCTTTTCAAATGCGGAGTCAGTTATACCACACTCTGCCTTCCATCGCAGCAATTCCAGTGTGGTACCCAGCTTTGTGCTGCCATCTTCGCAATTTAGGTACAACAATTTTTTTGATCATCTAACATGCCCTCCAACTTCAACTTCTCCTTTTATGTGTCACAGTTTCTCTTTGCATCAGAAATGACCCTACCAAGATCATCAGCAGGCTCATCTGATGCCCATTCTTCACCTCCTTCCTCTTTATTGTCTTCCATTGCAGTATCACCGTATTCAGGAAACATATGATGATAGTTGTTATCATCGTCCGCTTCTTCTTTATTGTCTTCCATCATAAACCCTCTTTCCCCGTTCTTGGTCTAGCAATTATAGCTGGGCATGAAACCTTTCATAACCAGGTGGTCGCGAATGATTTTCAAGGAAGATTACTCTTTGTTGTTCCGATATTGAACACATGGACAACGCATAAAACCATTCTCTTTGTTTGTTGTAGCCACATCGATAAATTTATCCACGCCCTTAATATACCCATGTTCACGTCGGTCACCATACATCCATTCTCGATTGTTCATCTGCATCATATAATTAAGTTTATCAAAAACCATTACAGAACATCATAAATAGTGAATGACCAATTCACATTGACACATGCATTGTATCAATGACAGATGAAAAGATAAGGTTGCTAACCACGATCGAGGAGGAAAGAAAGAGGAGAAAACTCAAGTGTGGCTCGGGCACCTCCTATATTTTTGTTTTGTAAGAAATTAAACGGGATCGTTCACTCAAACATTTCATCAAACACCTTTCATGCAAAGGAAAAAATAAACTAGCACAACTCTCACACCTTCCACCAAGAAAAATAGAGGGGAGGAAGAGGGCTAGGGCGTCGTATTTATAGGCACGGATCATATGTCTCGGTTTGTAACACAAACCAGGACTAAAGGTGTGTGCCAGGCCATGTGTCTGGCGCTAAACCTTTAGTCCCGATTTGTGTTACAAACCGGTATGCATGACCCCTCACGAAACGGGATGAATACGGGCATTAGTCCCGGTTCATGGCGGAACCGGGATGAATGCGGGCATTAGTCCCAGTTCGTGGCGGAACCGGGACTAATGCTCTGGGCGCGGGCGAACGAAAGACAGTTTTTCTACTAGTGTGATTTGATCTCAGGAAGCAACCTTGATGGAACTACTTTAGGTATACGAGTTCCTCTTTTGAACACACCTTGGCAAATGGCTTCATGCTCCACTATTCTTGGATCATCTGGTGGCATGTAACCTAACTTCTCAAGTGCCTTTGCATCCTTCATCTCCTCCTTCTCTGCATTGCTTTTCCTCCTTGAGTAATACTTTGTCTCCATAGCTCGGAATGAAATGTCTATGCAGTTTCTGTTGGCTTTTATTGACATACAAGATAACCTATGGACAAGAGCATGCACACACATGTAGAACAGTGCACGGTTCAAAGATGCTCACTAGCAAATGCAACCAAAAATGGAAATCCTGCCTTTA
Source organism: Avena sativa (assembly GCA_916181665.1). NCBI lineage: Eukaryota > Viridiplantae > Streptophyta > Magnoliopsida > Poales > Poaceae > Avena > Avena sativa. The sequence goes on from OV702284.1 coordinate 441,858,357, forward strand.
TTCCATTTTGAGGCATCATCTATCAGTCATATATCACTTCACTATCACTTCATTGTGCATGTGCTTAATTTGGAATATATGTACTGCTGCTTCTACATGTTAGGAATATTTTCCATGTTAGGAATATAGGGATTGCTGCCTTGTTTATGTATGCATTCGTTGTATAACATATATGCCTTGTCTACAGAGATGGCGAAGTGGTACGTGGTATACGTAGGGGTTGAATATTGATCTCGATCATGGTCTCAGTGTTGCCCACCGTTGTCGCCGTTGTCCTCTATTCGATCATAGTCTAGGGTGGTAGCTCTATTTGTAATGTCATGATATTTGTAATGTGATCCAATGTGATTATTTTGATTGTTGTGTATTGATGTATACTTGTCTAGTGGTGTGATTATTTTGATTGTTGTATATTGCACTTTGGATCATTATTTTGATTGGTATGCATGTTGTATTGTTGTATAATTAACTGATGTATAAATAAAAAAAGCACTCGAATAATCAGTGGCGCACCTCGTTAGCGGCGCATTCCAAAACGGTGTGCCACTGATATTATCTGTGACGCATGGAGAGGAGGTGCGCTGCTGATGCCAGGCCTATCCATGGCGCACCTGGCATGCGCCACAGATACATATTATCAGTGGCATAATATTCATGGCACATGGACGATGCACCATTGACCTCTTTTCATGTGCGCCAAGGATAGACCTTTTCCTACTAGTGAGATCCTTGATGAAAGGGGAGAACATTATGTGGAGGACGATGAACTCAATATGAAGATCTACATGTAATTTATATGATATATCATCAATGACCATGTAAATTCAAAATATTTCCTTCCTTTTGATATGATCAAATATTGTATATATATGTATGCTCGCAAGGGATCGAACATTAATTATATATATGCATCAATGTGTAATGTGTATGTAGTAGCGTAGAATAAGTGTACGGAAACATGTTTGAAATTATAATGAAACACAAATTGAAAAAGGAATGAAATGGAAAAAACAAAATGAAAACAGAGTCGTGTCGCGGCAGAAACACGCGAATCTCTGCCGCGGCAGGAACTTGTTTAGTCCCGGGTGGTGTTACGGCCCGAGACTAGAGGTCATACGTCCCCCCTCTGCAGAAAGTGGCCACGTGGTGGCCTCTAGTCCCGGGTCGTAACAAACCGGGACTATAGGTAGGGGCTTTAGTCCCGATTTCGTAGTTCTGGGTGCGAAACTGGGACTAATAGCCCTTACGACCTGGGACTATTGGCCCTTTTTATACTAGTGGATTTGTAGCGTCGCATGATCATCTCTGCTTCAGTTTCGTCCTTGGGCAGGATCTTGTTCTCGAGGTAGGCGACGTAGGGCTCTGTCCACTTGCTTGATGTGGTCGACATGGAGACTAAGGTGGAGCCGGTTCTGTTCGGACTCTAATGTCGATCTCTTTCGGGGGAAATACTGCGGGCATCTTGATTATGTCGAGGAATACACCAGGTGGTGGTGCTTGGCGAGCTGACCCCATGCGTGAGAGTGCTTCAGCCTCTTCGTTCTTCCGCCAATCGATCCACTCGACGGAGTAGTCTGTGAAGTAGCCTCCGAGCTAGTCCACCGCTTGGCGGTATGATACCATGTTGGGGGCGATGGCTTCGCAGGTTCCGGCGACTTGGATAGCGACAAGGTCAGAGTCGTTGTAGCACTTGAGGCGATTAACGGTCACATATTTGACAGCTCGCATGCCGTGTAGCAGGGCCTCGTATCTGTCCATGTTGTTGGTGCAGGGGTGAAGTCGAGCTGGAGTATGTAGCGAAGCTTGTCGTCTTTGGGGGAGGTGAGTCTGATCCCAGCCCCTGCGACGTCTGTGTTATTAGACCCGTCGAAGTACATGGTCCAATATTGGTTGTGGGGTAGCGACTCGGGTTGCCACGCCTCCTCCTTGTCGACGAGGAGGTCAATGAGGGCATGTGACTTGATAGCCCTATGGGGATCATACTTTATGTTGTGAGCGCCAATTTCGACGGCCCACTTGGCGAATCGTTCGGCCTCGTCGCGATTGCAAATGATGTGTCCTATAGCGGGGCTTAGGAGACGACCATGATAGGGTGCTCCTGGAAGTAGTGGGGGAGCCGCCGCTACGCTCGAAATACTACGAAGACCAGTTTTTGGTACTGGGGGTAGTTGCTTTGAGTCGTTGAGAACCTCGCTGAGGTAGTACACCGATCTCTAGGTAGGGCGTTCCATGCCTTCCTCGGATCGCTCGATGACCATTACAATGCTGACTAATCGATTGGAGGTCGCAATGTACATGAGCATGGGCTCCCTGTCGACGGGTGTGGCGGCCATCGGTGCAGCGAGTAGAACCTATTTCAGTGCGGAGAGTACGTTGTCAGACTCGCTGTCCCAATCGAATGTGGGGTTCTTGCGCATTAGGCGATAGAGAGGCATTGCCTTCTCACCGAGGGGAGGGATGAAGCGACTGAGAGCCGCCTCTCGACCTGCCAATATCTAGACGTTGCGCAGGCACTCGGGTTTGCCGAGTCATGCGATGGTGTTGATCTTGCAGGGGTTTGCTTTGATGCCTCGTTTGGAGACTATGTACCCTAGCAGCTAACCGATGGGCTCGCCGAATGTGCATTTCTCTGGGTTGAGCTTGATCTTGTACTTCCGCAGAATTGTGAAAGTTTTAGCAAGGTCGGCGAGGAGGTCGTCCTGACGAGTCAAGTTCACCACCATGTTGTCGATATAGACGTGAATGTTGCGGCCAATTTGGCTCTCCAGGCACTCCTCCATGCACCATTGGTAGGTCGCCTCGGTGTTCTTGAGGATGAAGGTGATTGTAGTATAGCATAAGGCTTAGGAAAGAGTGATGAAGGCCGTCTAATCCTCGTCCTCGGCGTCCATCTTGATATGGTTATACCCAGAGTAGGCGTCGAGGAAACAGAGCTACCCAGACCACGCAGTCGAGTTGATGATTTACTCGATGCGAGCATCACGAATTCCTCCTTGGGATATGCGCTGTTGAGGTTAGTAGTCAATACATATCCTCTAGGTGTTCTTCTTCTTGATTACCAGGACTAGGTTTGCCAGCCACTTGGAGTACTTGATGGGTCGAATTAACCTAGTGGCGAGTAGCCACTGCACCTCTTCGGTGATCGCATAGGGGTTTCTTGATAGGTCACACCGTTGGGACACCAGGCATGTCATAGTTTTCCATGCAAATATGTCGTGATTATCATGAAGGAACTCAATAAGCGCGCCTTCCTATGCGGGATAGAGATTGGTCTCCGCTCCCCACGGTGACTTGCTAGCTCGAGTCGCTGGGGACGAGCTTGAGCTAGCGAGTGTGCGTGGAGTCTTCAAAGGCAGCCGGTGTCGAGCTCTTCGTGATTGGATTCTTCGGTATGGACGGATCATCTTTGTTGACGCCACTCACATATTTGTCGATTTTGTCGGCTGTGGCGCCCCGCAAAAACCACTACTAGAAAATCGCGTTGTTTTTGTGCATTGCATCATCATGACCGCATGCTCATGTCATCATGCCACATTGCATTTGAGCATCGTCATCATCATGCATTTGTTTGACTGAAACTATTACCGAAAAACATATTTGGTCTTCTAAATACCTCGCCTTTATTTCAAAATCCAAAACCCGGGTCTCCGAATTGTTTTGTTTCGTCTACCAATGGTTTTCAAAAGCCCCGATTTAAATATTAAAATATTTATTTTATTTTTTTTAGGGACAGCCGTACCGGGCCGATCCGACCCAGTCGGCCACCCCTAGTGCAAAACCAGACTAACCAGACCTTTTCCTACCTAACTCTATCCTACCCAGCCCCCTCCACATCACCCCGGCCAACCAAGGCTTGCCACATCCCCCTGGCCTAAATTCCACCCTATCAGCCGCTGCCACCTCACCCCACCTACACCTAACCCCTAGCCGACCAGTCCCACCTGGGCACACGCCCCAACCCCACCTGCGGCCCCGACCCACTCCCCCTGGGACCCGGTCCCACCGACCCCGCCTCCCTCGATCCCCTCTCCCCCGCGTCGCCCCTGGCCCGCGCCCCCACGCGACGCCACCGCCTGGCCCACCTCCGCGCTCGCCCCGTCCCTCGTTCCACTCCCCACGACCCCGCGCCCTAGTCCCCCACCAACCTCGCTTCCCCGCCGCCGCTTCCCTCTCCTCTGCCGGCGCGCCTCCGGTCGCCTCGCCCCCCGCGCCTCGCCATCCTCCCTCGCATCCTTCCATGTAGCGCCGCCGCCGCCCTCCCAATCCCCCGCCGTCCGCGTCGCCTCTGCCTCCTCTGCGAGCACGTCGCCGGCCGCGTCGACCGCGACCTCCTCGAGCGCCTCCACCCCGTCCTGTCGAGCCCGTCGTCCGCCTCTGTGGGTGCTCCTCCGCCGCCGGCCCCTGCTCCCGCCGTCGCCCCAGGCGCGTCGTCCACCGCCCCGCTTCCTCTCTGCCGCGACCCGGCGCTCCGCCACGAGCCCGTCGTGGCCAACCTCACCCCGACCCCCCCACCAGGCGCCCTTCCTCGTCGCGTCCACGTCCTGCTGCGCCCCGCCACAGCTCGAGCCGCCTCCCCAAGCCTAAGAGACGGCCACCGGGGCCATGGCGCGCCCCTCCCCGTCCTTCAGAGCTTGCCAACCGAGCGACTGGCCGCCTCGGCTCCCGCCTCGCGTCCTCGCCTTTGGATACATCCACCGTTGACACAGGTTGCCATCCTGGCATTTTTTTTCCATGCACCTGTAGCTGAGCGTCCAAGTGCAGCGCAACCACTTTTACCCGAGTAAAAACAAAGGCTGCCTACCTGATGAACCGACGATGATGGTATGGCTATCCTAGATCTACATCGGACAAGTACGATGACCACCGGCGCAAGTTCGACATCGAGCAAGGTCGGAACCACAAGATCTGCCTCACGGAACCGCAGACGCCGAGGCCCCGAGTGCGCCAACAAGGATCTAAAGCCTGGACGCCAAGACCTTCGATCCCGAAGTCTGAAGATCTTCTCCTCGGAACGCCATGACCGGCTACTCGGACCCGAATACCGCTGAGACCGAATCCGGCACGCCAAGTTCTTCGACCCGAGACCCCGGTGCGACCAGTACTCCTTCCCGGACGCCAAGTTCGCCGAGACCGGGACACCAAGATCTCCGCCGTGAAACGACAAGACCGACGACACGACCCGACGACCGCGGATGCGACAAGATCGTCTCTCGGACGCCAAGTTCTTCGACCCTGGAGACCGATCCATCGGGACGTCAAGACCTCCTTCCGAATCCAAGTTCTCCGTCGCGACACGACAAGTTCACCATCATGTATCCGAACCTCGCATCCCCGTCAAACCCTGAGTCTGACCCCGAACCCCCGGAACCAAGATCTTCCGAACCCAGATGTGTGAACCTTTTTCTGAGCCCTATTTTATAAATGCTATATATCACACTTGTTGCATATTAATTGTTCATCTCGCATGCATAACATGTGGGTTGGGGGCATTATGCCGATTCACCTCATAATTAAATATGGAGTGTTTATGCGGGATATACTTGTATTATACCGCCTCCGTTTAAATTGGTGTAGCGAATCGATACCATGTTTCACCCTGTTAATACAACATTTAAATTGTGGGGTATCTAAACAACTTGAACCGTTTAATTAAATGTCGGGACCTCGGTTCCGCTTAATATGGCCTAATTGCATCGCACCTTTGCCATGTCATACATCATACATGCATCATGCCCGGTCTTCTGCCGTAATCTTAAATAGTGCATCCGGTGTTTCTTCTAGTGTTTTGCTTCTTCGCGGATTAGGCCGATGAGTTGATGCGAGTGTCGACCCGATCTTCGGATGAACCTTCGGCAATGTTTTCAGGCGATCATTCTCCCCCTTTCTACCTATCTTACTTTTATAGTATTTATTCTCTCCTGTTGATCTATTGCTATCTGTGTTGCGATGCTCTAGTTTTCGTGCCCGTGACATCCCTTGCAGCCTTATATTGCCTTGGACACATCCTATTACCTGTTGTTTGGTAGATAGTTGGACTTGCGCGTCGTAGTCGCTTGCTCCAGTGCTGTTGCGTGTCGTCAAGTACCACAGTTGTTGGAGTTCTGCCGCGTGTTCAATGTTGGAGATGATCATGGCTTTAATTACTGTTTAATAACTAAAATTGAAGTAGGTAAATGCAGAGGCACCGGTGGGTGATAGACAATATTTGGTTTCCGACCGCTCACTGGTGTCCCGTAGGACCCCGAGTTCTTGACACCTGTTCCGAGATCGAGCGCGCTAACCACAGGTGGGGTGTATGGGCACCCCCATCGATTAGTACCTGATTTCAAAGTATTGTACCGGGGGCCACAACTAGTTTGGGGTTTTATTTACTATCCTGTACTTATGCCATGTTTTACTGCTTATTTAAATTGTGCGAGGTACTGCACACTGTACTGTTTAGGACAGTGACACGTTTTCGCTGTATCGACAAGCCCAGTCACACTTTCGGGTTCCCAGTCGTTTACAGCCGGCTACACAAACCCTGAGTCCGTCTCGGAGACCGGCCGACTTCGTTGCGGGTAGCTTAGTGGGGTGGCCCCCATGTACTTGCTTTGGGTCTGGGAAACGTCATGACTTAGGCCCCGCCGACATACCGATGGGTGTATGTTAACTGATCTGGCAAAAAGGGTCGAAGTGCGTGTGGATACTTTGGTGCACCCCTGCAGGGTTAAATCTTTTCGAAAAGCCGTGTCCGCGGTTATGGACGACTTGGAGCACAGTTCTCGATCATAGACAACTATAACTAAAGTTTACTGTTATAAATTGACTTGTTTCCGGTATGACTAGAAATCAGCTCCACTACAACGGAATGGCTAAATCAAAGTACCAACAACTGCTGGGTTTTGGGATATCTCATGCTAATCATATCTGACTAGTAAGTGTCGCAACTACAATGGAATGGTTAACTAAAACTGCCCACTGCTTAATATATCAGGATGACTATCTAAATTTGACTAGTAACTGCCGCAACTATAACTGAATAACTAAAACTGCCAACTGTGTGGGTTCCGCGGTTGACTTCCTCGTTTGGTCTCGAGGGGGAAACACCAGGATGGGTATGCTTGGTGGTAGTATCAGGTTGGTTCCGAATAGGTCTTTCTTATCCCTCTCTGATAGCCGACAGTTATATCGAGTCTCTATAGGTTGTTTAGTGCATGCTGCGTTGCCGCTTCAGTCCACCGTACCTATGTAGGCGAGGACCACCGAATTCTAGTCTCGCCGTGTACTGGCCTCAGTACTGACGCTCCTCTTTTTCCTTTGCCCTTTGTCGGCACCCCTTTTGTTTAGCAGGTTTGATATCGACGTCGTTAGCAGGGTTACCCTTCCGGCTTGGCCTGGGCAGGGTTATGGACGCCATTGGTTATTCTTCAGGGCTCTTAGCCCCATTTGCATCTTGTCCGTAGTAGGACGCTCTATCGTTTTCAAGGTGATTTGGATCTTTGTATTGTATATCTGTATTCTTGACTCTTTGAGTCGTTGTTGTATATATCTGTTCCGTGGGTCCCATCGAGGACTGTTGTGTAATGTTATTACTTCGTTTTCCACCCGCACGAAAGTGCCTGGTGGGCACCTTTGAATCGTTTCTATGCGGGTTGGCGGGATTCGCTAAAACTTGCATAGGGCCGATTCTGAGGGTGTTACATCGGTGTGGTTCGTTTCTTCGATGATGACAGCATCGGGGAGCTAGGCGCCTTTGTCCTTGCACTCTACGGCCATGTCGGGGTCGCCGAGCATGGTGATGATTCCGCATGGTCCGAGGATCTTCATCATATTTTAAGTGTAGTGGGGAGCCGCCATGCATTTGGTGAACGCACGTCGCCCGAGTATGCAATGGTACGAGCTGTGAAAGTTGATGAGGTCGAAGGTGATCTGCTCCATGCGGAAGTTAGCAGGGGTACCGAAGGTGACTGGAAGCATCACCTTTCTGATCTAGTATGCCTTCCAACCGAGAACAATCTCGTGGAAGGTGCAGAGGGTCGATTCGACCATCGACTGCGGGAGCTGCAGTCGCTTGAAATTATCCAGGTACATGATGTTGATGGAGCTCCCTTCATACATTAGAGTCTTTGGCAGCCAATAGTTAGCCACTTTGGGTCTAACAACCAGGGCAACTCGCCCTGGGTACTCGATCCTGGGCGCGTGATCTTTGCGACTCTAGGTGATCCTTTTCTCGAACCACTTTAGACAGCGCATGATGTCCACTTGATGCACCACGTTGACAACGATAGCGCGAGCGAGCACTTCTTGCGCTTGGTCCCGATGTCGGTGAATGTGTGGAACGAGCCGGCCCCATTGCCGAATGCGTCAGCGTTGATGTTGTCCCTTCTCTGGCGTGTCGTGCCTTCTCAATCTCTTTGAGATAGTGACAGTCAGTAGTCGTGTGGGTGGCGGTCTTGCCCTCCCTGCTGTGGTAGACACATGGCTAGTTCAGGAGGCTACAGGGTCAAATTTCAGCCTTGCCGTAGTGCTTCCGCGGTAGCCGCTAGAGTTACGGCGGAAGTTCTTGGGGTCACACGGGCTATAGCCAGCGTTTGCGAAGAAGTCGGGTATGCCGTCATTGCAGAGCTTTCCTATTCGATGAGTGTTGCTGTAAGGAGCTCGCGGTGCCTGCCATTGTCATGGATGTTGGTGCGGCGCTTCCTCGACTCGTCGTCGAAGTCCTTGTTCAGGTCCTCCTCAACGTAGCGCTTGGCGATCTCAAGGAGGTCAGGGATGTTTTTGAGCGTTCAGTAGACATTCTTGATCTTGGTGACCAGCGGTTCATATCGACACACATTTTTGAAGAAGTGAATCATAGTGTTTGGGTAGATCCCGACTGCGTTCATCCACAGATCCTTCCAGCACTGGACCCAGTGACGAGTTGACTCACAGGGTCCCTAGATGCATCGCTCCAGGTCCTCGATCGTGGTGGCGCGCATGTAGGATCTTCAAAGTGCTTGATGAAGGTTTCGTGCATCTCCTCCCATGAGTCGATGATGTTCTCGGGGAGGGTGTTGATCCACTGGCGGGTCACTCCCTCCATCATCAGCGAGAGGTAGCGAGCGGCGAGTAAGTCAGTGTGGCTGGCGATGCCCATCACCATGAGGTATGTATCAATCCACACTGTCGGGACGAGTGTGGGATTGTACTTCTCGATCTCCTTAGGCCCTATTAAGTTGGAGGGGTAGTGTTTGCCTCGGATCATTGGTCCAAAGCATTGTGGGCTAACTCGACTGAGGGAGCTGCGTGCCTTGGGTTGTCGCTCCCCGTGGTTGGCGAGGGTGTGTCGCAGATCGGTCGCAAAGAAAACTTGGTTTTTAATATGTGTTTCAGGTTCTGAACATCAACAGGTTTTAACAGCAGAAACACAATATTCGGGAGAAAACAAGCAAATCGCTATTTGCAAGCAAACGCGGATGGCATACTAAAGTTTTAACGGTGAACTATACGGCAGGAACATTTTCTCTGGCCATATAGTTCCAGTTGTATAGTTGCCACCGCCTTTGTCTTGTCAAAAGGGACAATTTTTGTGAAGAGGCCAAGGATGAAAACACAACACAGTAGCCGCCATTCCATCCAGAAGGAAGAAAGAAGAGATCCGGAGAAGAAGAAGGAGACGTTCCTCATCTCGCTCCACGACTTCGACCTCCTAGCCACTACACCCCCATAGCCATTACTTGTACTTGAGAGAGAGAGAGAGATCTTCACCTTGCAATATTAGGGTTTGAGAATGTTTCTTACTATCTTGAATTGTGTTGGATTGATTTTCTATTCTTATTGTGGAAATCCACGGTAATATCGAGAAGAACTCCCTTTATTTAATTATATCGATGATGCTTTCTTCTCTCATGTGTAAGTTCTTTTGGGCATGGGAGATGTAAGGGATTGGTGAGATGTGATGTGCCTATATATTTTCCATTATTTTGTGATTGATTCTAATTGCTATATTATGTGTGATTGAATATCTGTGGGATGCCTAATGCTTGTTGTCCAATTAAGGGCCCAGACAACATGATGCTTTGTTCTACATAGATAAGATCTTGTTCGCTAGCAGACCGACGACCCCCGAGTGACACAAGGATATCAATGGGAAACTAGTTTGACTCGAGGATAATGAGGAACCACTGTGCTTATTGCATTAGTTTGATCCAATGAGCTTAATTGCTATGTAGCCTGAAGGATCTTAATCATCTAGTAACTGACCATGGTTTTGGTAATAGACTAGTAGGATTATTAAAGTTGGGATGAAATCTACCAAGAGGAGTTCCGAATAATAATGGGTTGCTCGCCTACCCATATACTTATAAGATTATAATTGTTACATTCATCACTCATCCACGTGGCACATTCACTATCACCATGAACTTTATATCCTCACGCCTACTTTGTCATCTGCAGAAAACAACAAACAACCGAATCATTCTTTACTTTTATGCTTTTTATTTCTGAAGTTTACATTTTAGTTTTATTTAAATACATTCATTTAATCCAAGTTATATTCTTATTTCAATACTTGTAGTCAACTCACTCAAATTCCTATGACAACACTTACCTTTGGGCTCCCTTTGGGATCGACATCTTAACTTCGAAACTAGCTACAAATGATTTGTGCACTTGCAGCCATCAAGCTATTTTTTGGCGATGTTGTCGGGGAGCTAAGCGCTAAGTGTTTGTCTTTTGGAAATTTCGGGTGTTACAACTATCTGCCAGATTATCTTGATCACGTGCATGTTCAAAGGCGCGAAGAACTTATTGAAAAACTTTTGAGATTAAATAAGTTTGAAGTTGAAAACCTGAGTGATTTCATGGAAATCATGTCCATTCACATGACAACTCCAAAGAAACCTGAGAAAACTCTCAGAGAATACAGTACTCCAGATTCTGTTTATCTTAAACAACCAATAGAATTCCCTAATCCTGGAGTTAGAGAATATCGATTTGATGGTGAGATTATTAAAATTTTGCAGGAAAAATCTTTCAGTGGAAGGGAAGATGAAGACCCAGGAAGACATCTTACAGAGATTGATGATGTGATAACATCAATTGGACCAAAAGGTCTGCTTAGAGACTTCTCCCGTCTTAAATTATTTCGTTGGTATCTTATAGATAAGGCCCTAGACTGGTTATATTCTCTTCCTCGTCATTACATTAAATGGTGGGAAAACTGCATTGTTAAAGTCATAAACAGATTTAATCCTTTTACAAAGGTAACTGAAATTAGAAAGAATATAGATAAGTTCAGTCAGAATGTGGGAGAGAACTACCCACAAGCGTGGGATAGATTTTTGGTATCATCAATAGTATTCCTAATCATGGTTACTCTGAATCCACTGTTTGCCACTTATTTTACCACGGTCTTAATACTCAATGTAGAGAGTTGCTAGACTTATCAGCAGGAGGATCGATAAATACTTTAACCACTAAAGCCTATTTGGAATTGATGTCCACTATATCTAAAAATGATTCTCTTTATAATCCTGATTTTGGTCTAAGTTGGAAAAAGGGATACTTCATATAACCCCTGATCTTATGCCTAAAGTACGCAAAACAATGAAAAAAAGGTATACCTTCTGAACAAGTTAGGGAAAACAATATTAATCCGCTGTAGACTTTTACTAAAGAAGATGAAACTAGAATGTTTTTTCAAGAATTAAAACATCGATAGACCAAATCTTATAATAACTTGGATAGGCAATTTCAAAGACATAAAAATATTTTGGCTGAACTTATGGAAAATTATGATGAGATTGGCCAAGAAATTAAATTATTTCACAAGTACCTTAGTATGATTGAAACCCAATGTGAACAAATAGCTTCTAGTTATCAAATTTTTCTTCAAGATGATATAGATATTCCTGTTTCTACTAATGTTGTTACAATAAGAGGTGCAGTTGTTAAAGGACCATTAGGACCACCAGAATATGAAGCTCAAAAAGAGCGAAGGGAAAAGGCCTTGCTCTAAGCAAGCCAAGAAGATGATACATTGGTGGATCATCAAGATGAAACTGCTCAAGAAACACAAGATCAAACCTTGGAGGAGCAGAACGACGCACAGGAAGACCACTATGACTCTGATGCAGAGACTGTTGATCCAAGAGAATAAAATGAGATAAGAAATTTAGATGAAGTTGTTACAGTAGAAAAGAAGAAGAGTGATAAGCAGCAACAAAAGAAAGTAACTAAAGAGCCTGATCCCCCACAAAAGATAAAATACAAGAGTAAGAAACTTCCATATCCAGATCGCAAAAAGAAAGCACCTGATCAGGTAATATATGACTCTTTCAAGAAATCACGTGGTGATCTTCCAGATGCAATAAAAGTTCCTACATATTCTACATTTCTCCGTGATATTCTTTATAGAAAGAAATAACGGAAACCAATGCCATGGTGACTAGTTATCCTGCTAATGGGAAGCTATTGTCTAAATCAGGAGATCTCAGAATACCAACTATTTCATGCTCAATTGGCAAAACTGAAATTCACAATGCCTTGTGTGATTTAGGTGCAGGAGTTAGTGTAATAACATATTCCCTCTATAAAAGGTTAGGACTAGGGGAGTATCCCCCTACTACTATCACTTTACAGATGGCTGACAAATCCACTAAACAACCCATTAGTATGATTGAGGATGTTCTACTTAGAATAGATGAGCATGTCATTCCCACAGACTTTATTATTCTTGAAATGCCAAAGGATGAAAAATTATCTATAATACTTGGAAGACCTTTACTTAGCACAGCAGGAGCATCAATTGATCGTGCTGAGGGAAAATTAATCTTCAATGTTTATGATGCTGAAATCATCCGGTATTTTCCAAAAAAAAGCTAGAAGCGGGAGAAAGGTATGTTCCACCGACAAAACGAGTTCATGTGATAAGTTCCTTTGATAAAGGGCAACCCAAGGTAAGAATTCGAGAACAGAGAAGAGGTTGAAATATTCAAACTCTCTTAATAAAATGCTTATTGGGAGTAAACCCATCATATTAATAAAATAAACTAAAAGAATAAAATGTTCATCGCATTCCTGCAACTTTTTCACAGACATTCTTGAGAAAGCGCGCACGTAAAAATGTAGCTGTGAAAAGTAGTAGAAATATCGATTGAACAAGTGTAGAATTAGTGTAAAAATAAAAAATTTATCAACAAAAACTAGCTAAATCACATTGTCCTGATTAAAAAGTGTGTCTCTGAAAATTTGGGCGAAAAAGCATGTTCCAGAAGTTTTAACGACAAATTATACGGCGGGAATAAATTTCCGGCCGTATAGTTATCGACACTGATTTACAAATTTAATCTTGGGGTACAGAAGGTTTGACGACCAACTATACATCGAAACCATTTTGGTCCGGCTGTATAGTTTCGCCAGTGTAGTTATGATCCTGCGTGGAGAAACCCTAAATCTCAACGCCACCACAACTATACGGCGGGAGCTACTTATCCCGCTCGTATAGCTCTCGCCGTATAGTTTGGCGCGACCACTTAATCGGCCCGGGGCCGGCTAGGGTTCCTCCTCTCCTCATTATTTCTCTCATATTCTCTCTAGAAACCTCTCAAAATCAACCTAGAACTCTTGATTCTTCATGGATTTTGTTTGTTTGAGTTAGAGAATCAACATATCGGTATGTTTATCTCCCTATCCATGCTTTATTTTCAGAATTCCATGGTTGAAATCCTCACATTGATTTAGTGGATGAATTCAAGCTTGTTTGATTTTCCTTTTTGATTTCTCACGTTAGGATTGAATTCCTCGACGTAGAATCGTTCATATATCATGTAGAAATCATATGCCTAAGGTTTTATATTGAAATTTTTCAGTGCATCAAGATGAACAAGCTGGGTAGCATTTTCCGCAAGAGAAAGCGCCAACGTGGCGAGGGCTCGAGGGTCTGGACTGAGTTCAACAACAAGTATGACATGGTTTCAGCAAGGAAGGTGATGCCCACGCGTTTGGCCGATGATGGCTTTCTCAAAACAGCAGGGTTGAGGGCAGACTTCGAGCTCATGTGTGCAAATACAGGGCTATCACTCCTCGTCTACGCGAGCCACTACACCTACGTTGATCTCACCTTCGAGTTCCTCGCCTCCTTCTACGATGAATACAAGGAGAAAGGTAATGCATGCAGGGTGAGCTTCACTATAAAACAGCAGCAATATCAAATAATTTTCCAAGAATTTTGCGATGCTTTTGGATTCCCTCACACTGGGGAGTCAACTATTACAAATTTGAATAGCATCTCAAGTGGAGAAACTTGGGAGGTTATTTTTGTTAACGATGGCAGGGACTTCTACCGAAAGAAGATGTCCACCATCCAGAACCCAACAATTCACTACTTTGCCTTGTTCATCGCCAATTCCCTATTGGGAAGAGGAGATACCGGTTCCATGGCCAATGAAGACATGGCCATGATCACCAAGGAACTCTTCCCCGATACACCGCAAAGCCCCAACCCTGGGGCTCTACTTCTCCAGCACCTTCACCACCAGAGCACCAAAAAGAAAGGTAACATTCGCATTGGTGGATTGGCAACCCACCTTGTCCAAGGATTGAACATTCCCATACCTGTTATGCAACTAATACGTCAGAAATGTATCTGTAATTTTTTATGTTCCATGCTTGTTAGTATCTACTTTTCTTTGCTTTGTCTACACTTTGAGGTTCTTTTTACATGTTTTCTAGTACTAACCTATTAACAAGTTGCCATAGTGCCAGTTGCCTGTTTTCTGCTGTTTTTGGTTCCAGAAAAGCTAGTAAGGAAATATTCTCGGAATCGGACGGGACAAACGTCAAAGTCAATAACTTTCCGTGGGGAACAAGAAGTCCAGAGGGGAGACGGAGAGGCGTGTCAGGGCGGCCACACCCCTCCTAGGAACGGCCAAGGGTGGGCCCACACCTAGGCAGGGTGTGGCCCCCCTGGCCACCTCCTAGGCCTCCCCCTTCGCCAATAAGAAGCCCCCAATGCCTAAACCCTAAGCACCCGATCAAATCTCCACGAAACCGTCTGTATCCGCTGCCACCATCGTCCCTAGATCGGGGGAGATCTGAAGTTCTTCCCGGCACCCTGCCGGAGGGGAGATCATCCCGGAGGCCTTCTTCTCCGGTATGATGCATGAGTAGTTCCACCTTGGACTATGGGTCCATGTAGTAGCTAGATGGTTGTGTCTCCTCCTTTGTGCTTTCATGTATAGATCTTGTGAGATCCGTTCATGATCAAGATCTAATCTATTTATAATCATGCATGTTGTGTTTGCGGGGATCCGATGGATATTGAGATTATTATGTTGGTTTTATTAATGGTTTTGTCTTTATGATTCTATCATGTTTGTGTTGTTTGTGATCTTGCATGCTCTCCGTTGTTAGTAGCTATCTTGGCCAAGTAGTTGTTAGTGACTCCAAGAGGGAGTATTTATGCTCGATAGTGGGTTCATGCCTCTAGTTTCCAAGGGAAGTGACAGAAATCTCTTTGGTTGTAGATGTGTTGTTGCTACTAGGGAGAAAACAACGGTTTCTTGTTCATGGAACATGTGGACTGTTTACCTTACACACTTTGCTTAAAGCAGTTGTCTATTGCTTGCAACTTAATACTGGAGGGGGTTCGGATGATAACATGATGGTGGACTTCTAGTCATAGATGAAGCTGGATGGCGGTCTATGTATCTTGTTGTATTACCGAATCGAATCTCATAGTATCTTTCTTACTAGTATTTCGTTGTTATGCCTTGCTCAGTTCCTGTCAATTGCCCTACTGTAATTTGTTTACCCTTCATACCATGTTGTTTATCTAAGGAGAGCACCTCTAGTGAACTATGGAATCCGGTCCAATCTTTACCATTGATACATCTTCCACTGTTATATGTTTACTTGCTGCAAACCATTACCTTCCACACCATACGTTTAATCCTTTGTTACAGCAAACCGGTGAGCTTGACAACCTCACTGATTTGTTGGGGCAAAGTCTTGAGTCTGTGTTGTGCAGGTCTCCGCGTTGCTTACAACACCTGTGTGATGTTTCCTTCCTCCTACTAGTTCGATAACCTTGGTTTCTTAACTGAGGGAAAATGTGCTGCTGTGTTGCTTCACACCTTGCTCTTGTGGTTTCTCGATAAGCGCTCCCACTTGGACTAGCGTTGCATCAATCTTTTTTCTGGCGCCGTCGCCGGGGAGGCTAAGGACGTCTTCACAAGGGGCGTCCTCCACTTCCTTTCTCTTTACTTTGTTTTTAGTTTGCTTTGTTTCTTTGGCTTGGTTTTGTTTGCCTCTTTCCAAAAAAAACCCAAAAAATTAGTTTAGTTTGGTTTGCTTTCTTTATTCAAAAACAAAAAAATAGTTCCTACTTTAGTTGCTGGTCTGTTGTTGCCTTGCTTGGTCATGCTTTCTATCAATGGATGGTTTCTTTGAAACTAGTTCTTATTGGCAAGGTGGGTTCACAGAAGAAGAAAAGTATTATTATAAGGAACATCGTTTGTCACAAAAAGGGAAACACTTATGGGAACAAATTGATAAGTTGAATACTATTGCTAGAGAGGTGTGCTCTACTTATAATGTTACCTATTGCTTTGATAAGTCTTATTGCTGTAGGAGGTATAAACACCTGCCTTTTCAACGTGAGTATAATGCTAATATTACCATATCTTCTCATGTTAAAGGAAATTATGACTTTTATGATGTGGAGCAAATTGAAGAATTTATTGCTTTCAAGGGTGCATTTGAACTTGTCAGTTTGCTTGAAAATGCTGATGATGCACCTTATGAATTTGAGATCTATGAGATACTTAAATTTTGCTTTGATAATTACAAGGAAGAAGATGGCTATATTCTTGAATATTTTAATAGATGTTTTCCACAAATGGAAGAGATTAATGCCTTGCAGGAGCCTATGGAAGAAGAAATTGCTGAACCTAAAAGCTCATTAGATGAAAAAGAGGAGGAGAGTGATGAATAAAAGGAGGAAGAATGGATTATCTACTCATGCCTACCTTCTAATGAGAGTAACTCTTTATCCATAACATTATTTGATTGTCCCCCATGCTTACCAAAGTAGGATGAATGTTATGTTCCTGTTGATCCTTTTGAAATATCTACTTTGGGTAAAACTTGTGAAGGTTTTAATCCCACTATTTTTGAGCTTGATGGAAAATATGTGTTTGTAGCTCATGAAAAGCCTGCTTTATGTGATAGTTATATTGTTGAGTTTGTTCATGAGGCTACTGAAAATTATTATGAGAGAGGGAAACATGGTCTTATGTATCTCAACAATATTAAGTTTCCCCTCTTTATGTTGAAAGTCTTGAAGTTGCACTTGTTTTGCTTTCCTATGCTTGTTGCTTTGTGCTTTCATGACTTGTTTCTTTACAAGATTCCTATGCATAGTAAGTGGGTTAGACTTAAATGTGTTTTGAATTTGCTTCCTTCATGCTCTCTTTTACTTCAATTCATATTTCTTATGTGAGCATCTTCTCAAACTATCATGCCTAACTTAAAGGCGTTAAAGAAAAGTACTTGTTGGGAGATAACCCAAGAGTTTTCTTGAGTATTGGAAGTTATTGCTTCAGTAATGACCTCTCCTTATCCTTTTTGTATGCTTCTTGTGCAAAGAATGACCTTAAATGAGAGGGAAGTAAGATTTGGGGAGTTGCTGTCTCGAAACAGATTTATGTCCTCCACCATAAAAATTCGTGAGGAGTCTCTGTAACTCGGATTGAGCTTATAATTTACGAATAAATCCCCCTAGTATGTTAGCTAACTTTCGTTAGTTCAACACTTTTTGATTTGAGCAACAGAAGATTTTCTAACAAATAGGTTTCTGCCTGCTGGTCTGTTTTGACAGATTTCTGCCATTATTTGAATTTGCTTCTTATTGATTCCTTTTTTAGTTCTCTTTTGGGGAATTGAGATTTTTGAAGGAGTTACTACATTAGCTTGTGTTTTTAGTGAAAAGTATTGTTGTTCCAAAGCTTTGCCAGAGGTCTAATATCTTTTGAATAAACTAATGTTGCTAATGAAGATTGTGTGAAGTTTTGTATGAAGGAAAAATTTCAGGTGTAGAGAAAGAATGATGCAATGAGATGAAGAATGGACAAAAGCTCAAGATTGCGGATGCCACCATGGTGTCACCCCAAGCAATATCCAAGAGGTACAAGCGTCAAAGCTTGGGGATGCCATCCCCAAGGCATCCCCTTCTTCATCAATAAAAAGCTCAGGTCTGTCTAGACACTTCGTTTTTATTGTTTCATGCATAGTTGTGTCATTCTTGGAGCGTCTTAGTTTTCGTTTGCTTCTTAGTTTTATTAGTTTTCTTGAGTAGTGTGGACCCCCGCTTTCGCTGTGTTATTCCAAATAATTTTGCTTGGTGTTGGAAATGAGTAGTAAGTTCTTGCTTGTAAGTGCAAGAGGAGCTTGCATTGACTATGACTTAGACTTTATCATGCCATGCTAGGTGTTGTTTTGACCTTATGCTTAGTAGTTATTGTTGTAGCATGGCTTGCTTCAAGTCATTGGGATTGCTTAGTGTGCTTTGAAGAAATTATGCGTTGTTTTAGAATGCAAAAGCATAGTATTGTGGCATTCTCCTCTGATGCTTTGCTTGGGTTGACTTGGCACATGCTCACACCATGTTATGACTATGAACAAGTCACCATTAGCCTCTATGATCATTTAGTCCTTGACTTGTAGTACCACTCTATGCTTTGATTAGTAATGTTTTGTCGCTCTGCATGATTATGGCCACTATTGCTCTCTTATTTGGTTGCTCCCAGTCTTTTGCTAGCCTCCAATTGTATGAGTAAGCTCTACTCATGCTTACAACTCCAAAGAAACCAAGTTATTCCAAAGTGTACACTATAAATTCCCATGAATGGTGTGTTACACCATTCCAAGTATATTCTTGTTTTCAGCTATCTTCCAATTAAAAACTATTTTGTTATGTGAAAACTTAGTGATTAAATCCCTCACAAACTTGATGGCACACTTTATATTCTTTGCCCCTAATAAACTTGAACCGTTGTGTCTCTATGTTGTATATGCTTGCACTTATACGTTGGAATTAGCAGAACCATGTTGTCATGGGGAACGTTTTCAACATTGCACTTGTACTCTATACTCAGTTGATATCATGCTCTTTTGTATATGGATGTCACCGGTGTGAAATAAAGAGGGAACTTGTAAGTCCATGGAGTTTGTATTCTGTGTTAGAGAAACACCTGGGCCGCTAGCCTAAGCCATGCCTAATCATGGTGGAAACTTGCAGCATCACCATAGTGAGCTATCTATGAAGCATCCTCGATAAAAAGCTATGCATATAGTAAATAAAAAGATCGCTAAGATGCTCATTGTTGGCTTGCCTTGTCATTTTGGTTCTGGGAAAGCTCCTGTACCATGCAAATACTTACAATGACAAGAACTTACTTGTGACTGAAGTTGAGTAGCATGAGGTGTGGCCCTCATATTCAAAGGGACTTGAGATTGCCAACTTATACTTTGTCAAGCATATACTCCATAGTTTGTTCACTTTAACCTTAATCACTTCAAGATGCTTATGATAGGGGCAATGAGGGCTAAAATCTAAAAAGTACCATAATTTTTGGAAGATCTTTTTGAAACTTGAAATCCCTGCTTCCTTTACAAATAGGCCTTTCTTTCACCACCATTGAGTCTCCACCTTCTACCTTTAGGCACCATTAAAAGAGCATAGTTGCCATTCTTAGTTTTATGTGCAGTGTCCCAAAGCTTATTGATTGATGCATATTGTGATATTACTTGTTCTTGTGCTATTTGTTTCTAGTCACCCTTATGAACTTTGAAGGTGTCCTATGCATCTATTTGCTACTATATGAGGGACAAGCTGCTTACCACTATGCTATGTTTTTTGTATGTGAAACAAACAAATGTTTTTCAATGCATGTTATTCATGATCTTTGTTTGTATCTTGTCATGTTGCAACAATAGTTGCTTTGTCCTACTGTTAGAACTCCATCTTTCATGTTCATGTTTAGAGTTCTTTGATCCCAGCTTTCAATGCTTGCAAATGGTTAGATCTTCATTGTGAAGGTGAATGTCACCTCAAAAATTATTCTTTTTATCACTTACCTACTCGAGGACGAGCAGGAGTTAAGCTTGGGGATGCTTGATACGTCGGAAACGTATCTATAATGTTGATGTTCCATGCTTGTTAGTACCTACTTTGCTTTGCTTTGTCTACACTTTGAGGTGTTTTTTACATGTTTTCTGGTACTAACCTATTAACAGGTTGCCACTGTGCCAGTTGCCTGTTTTCTTTTGTTTTTGGTTCCAGAAAAGCTAGTAAGGAAATATTCTCGGAATTGGACGGGACAAACGTCGAAGTCAATAACTTTCCGTGGGGAACAAGAAGTCCAGAGGGGAGACGGAGAGGCATGCCAGGGCGGCCACACCCCCCTAGGCGCGGCCAGGGGTGGGCCCACTCCTAGGCAGGGTGTGGGCCCCCTGGCCACCTCCTCGGCCTCACCCTTCGCCTATAATAAGACTCCGATGCCTAAATCCTAAGCACCCGATCAAATCTCCACGAAACCGTCTGTACCTGCCGCCACCATCGTCCCTAGATCGGGGGGATCTGAAGTTATTCCCGGCACCCTACCAAAGGGGAGATCATCCCGGAGGCCTTCTTCTCCCGTATGATGCGTGAGTAGTTCCACCTTGGACTATGGGTCCATGTAGTAGCTAGATGGTTGTATCTCCTCCTTTGTGCTTTCATGTATAGATCTTGTGAGCTCCGTTCATGATCAAAATCTAATCTGTTTGTAATCATGCATGTTGTGTTTGCGGGGATCCGATGGATATTGAGATTATTATGTTGGTTTGATTAATGGTTTTCTCTTTATGATTCTATCATGTCTGTGTTATTTGTGATATTGCATGCTCTCCGTTGTTAGTGGCTATCTTGGCTAAGTAGTTGCTAGTGACTCCAAGAGGGAGTATTTATGCTTGATAGTGGGTTCATGCCACTAGTTTCCAAGGGAAGTGGCAGAAATCTCTTCGGTTCTAGATGTGCTATTGCTACTAGGGAGAAAACAACGGTCTCTTGTTCATGGAACATGTGGACTGTTTACCTTACACACTTTTCTTAAAGCAGTTGTCTATTGATTGCAACTTAATACTGGAGGGGGTTCGGATGATAACCTGAAGGTGGACTTATAGTCATAGATGCAGTTGGATGGCGGTCTATGTATCTTGTTGTATTGCCCAATCGAATATCATAGGATCTTTCTGACTAGTATTGCATTGTTATGCCTTGCTCAGTTCCTGTCAATTGCCCTGCTGTAATTTGTTTACCCTTCATGCCATGTTGTTTATCTAAGGAGAGCACCTATAGTGAACTATGTGTTGGAATTATGCCCTAGAGACAATAATAAAGATGTTATTATTATAATTCTTGTTCATGATAAAGTTTATATTCCATGCTAGAATTGTATTAAGCGGAAACTTTAATACTTGTGTGGTTTGTGAACAACACTGTGTCCCTAGTACGCCTCTATGGACTAGCTCATTGATTAATGATGGTTAAGGTTTCCTAACCATATACATGAGTTGTCGATTAATAATGAGATCACATCATTGGGAGAATGATGTGATGGACAGACCCAAATTAAGCAAAGCAATTAGATCGTGTCATCATGTTCATCTTTGCGAAGATTTTCTTATGTCAAATATTGTATTCCTGAGACCATGAGATAATGCAACTCCCTAGTATCGGAAGAAAGCTTTGAGGTCATCAAACGTCATCCTATCAGAGGGTGATCATAAAGGTGTCTCTCAGGTGATCGGAAAGTGCCTGTTAGGTTGTATGTATCGAGATGGGATTTGTCCCTCCCAAGTCGGAGAGATATACTTCAGGCCCACTCGGTAATCGATATCAACACCGCTTGCAAGCATGTGGTTAAGGAGTTAATCACAAAGTGATATCGGATTACGGAACGAGTAAAGTACTTGCTGTGAACGAGATTGAACTAGGTATGCCGGTACCGACGATCGAATCTCGGGCAAGTAAAATATCGCGAGACGAAGGGAATATATATATGGGATTGATTGAATCCTGGCATCATGGTTCATCCGATATGATCATCGATGAATGTGTGGGAGTCAATATGGGTTTCCAGACCCCGCTGTTGATTATTGATAGAAGATCATGTCTGCATATTCTCGAACCCGAAGGGTCACACACTTAACGTGTCTCGACGCTAGGATAGATTGGATAATTGGTTTATGAGTTTTTGTTCGGAGTCTTGGATGAGATCCAGGACGTCATGAGAGGTTCCGGAATGGTCCGGAGAATAATATTCATATAAGGCAAAGCAGATTTTGGAGTTCGTAATTGTTTTGGATTGTTCGGTATTGTACCGGAAGCTTCTAGAACCTTCCGGAGTGGGGCCAACGTGGCCCCACTTGTCGGGAGGGGACGTGGGCCTACGAGGGAGTTCCCTGGCCACATTGGGCCAGGGGCACAAGGCCCCATAGGCCCAGCCGGCCAAGCCCTAAGGGAAACCCTAGGGGAGCTTCTAGAAGGGGGGAACTTGGCCCCCACTCCTCCCTCCTTGGTCGCCGGCCCTAGGGATTTGGGGAGGGGCAAGGGACAGCCGCCCACCCCTCTATATAAAGAGGGCTGGGGGCGCACCCCCACACACCTCCTCCTCAAGCCCTAGCCGCCCTGCTGCCCTCCTCTCTCTCTCCCTCCCGACTGCGCGTAGGCGAAGCCCTGCCGCAGAAACTCTCCACCGCTTGCACCACGCCGTCATGTTGTAGATCCAACCTATCTCTCCACCCCACTTGCTGGAACGAGGAAGGAGGAGACGTCAAGGTGCCGCACGTGTGCATCTCTCGGAGGCATCGCCACTTGCGGTGTTAGATCGGATAGGATCGCGAGGAGGAGAAGCGAGTATGACTACATCAACCATGTTCCGTTGAACGTTCCGCTGTGCGAATCTTCAAGGGTATGAAGATCTCATCTATACCCCTCGATGTTTGCATCTCCTAGATTAGATCTTGGCTTTTTCCCATTCGCATCCGTAGAAAATTTTGATTTACTATGCTGCGAAACACTTCAGTGGTATCAGAGCTAGATCTATGCGTAGATGGGTTTCACGAGTAGAACGCAACATGCTTGTTGTGGGCGTTGATGTTTTCTGTTGCAAGCCTCTTGTTTGTATACTTCTTATGACACGGGATAGTGAGATTGAAGCGGTCCAGGCCAACTTTACGCGACCTCGTTCGCGAGACCGGCTCCGCACTTGACGTGTGGCTTGTTCCACACATGCGACTGGTGGATGCCAGTTTCTCTCACTATAGTTTTCATGGGATTTACAGCGGAGTTTGGCAACCATAATATCACCGTTGTGGATTTCCGTAGGTAAGAATCGTTCTTAGCTTGTTACTCCCATAAGCCACGTAAAACATGCAACAACAAAGTAGAGGCGTCTAACTTGTTTTTGCAGGGAGTGTTTTCTGTGATATGGTATGGCCCAAGATGTGATGTGTATGTTGTATGCAATGATCATGTTTTGTAATGTTTCACGACTTGCATGTCGATGAGTACACAACCGGCAAGAGCCATATGGTTGTCTTTATAATTGTGTATGACCTGTGTGTCAACTTCTTATACGCCATGTAATAGCTTTACTTTATCGCTAAGTAGTTAGCAATAGTTGTAGTTGCTATTCGTGGTGGAGGCAATCATGGTGGAGTGATGGAGATCATGCTGGCATGCACAAGATGGAGATCATTGCGCGAAGATTGGCTATACCATGTCACATAAAGTTATATGCATGTTATGTTTATCCTTTTATGTATCTTATTATGCTTAGATCACGACGGTAGCATTATAAGATGATTCCTCACTTAAAGATCAAGATAAAACTGTGTTCTCCCCATGTATGCACTGTTGCGAAAGTTCATCATGTTCAAGCATCACGTGATGATCGGGTGCTATAAACTCTACGTTCACATACAACGGGTGCAAGCCAGTTTTTGCACACGCGGAAATACTTGGGTTTGACTTGACGACCCTAGCATGTACAGACATGGCCTCGGAACACATGAACCGAAAGGTTAAGCATGAGTCATATGAATGATATGATCGACACTTTGTTGTCCACCATTGAAACCACATCTCTTCTCGTGAAGATCGGATTAGGTGTGGTGAATTTGGATCATGTTCACTAAACAACTTGAGGGATGTTGAATTTAGTGGGAGTTCATCTAGTAATTTGATTAAGTTGAACTAGTTATCATGAACATAGTCTAAATTGTACTTGCAAATTTTGTAGATCAATGGCTAAGTCCAACTTCAACTTCAACGTTTTTGCTGAGAAAGAAAAGCTTAAAAACAATGGGTCTAACTTCACCAACTGGTTCCGCAATCTGAGAATCATTCTCGCTGGCGGACAAAAGGACTATGTCCTTGAGAAAGCGCTAGGTGACGCCCTGCTGTAGATGCGCCGGCTGATGAGAAAGTTGTTTATCAGTCGCGCAAAGATGATTATGGTGTGATTAAGAGCACCATGTGGTTTGCTATGGAATCGGACCTTCAAAATCGTTTTGAGGATTTCCCCGGGCCCTTTGAGATTCTTGAGGAACTGAAAACTATGTTTCAGACTCAGGCCCGTTCTGAGAGATATGAGATCTCTGAGAAATTCTTTAACTGCAAGATGGAGGAAGGGAGTTCCGTTAGTGAGCACGCCATTAAGATGTCGGGCTACACTCAACACCTTGAGCAACTGGACTACAAGATTCCAGAGGAGCTCAAGATTGACAGGGTTCTGCAATCACTCCCTCCTAGCTACAAAGGTTTTGTCGTGGGAATGGTCACGGCAGATGCTGCAATCGGCAGCGAGTAGTAGAACGAGGGGCAAGGGCGGCCAGCCATCTGCGGTGCGAGATGAGGGCGGAGACTCAGGGTTTTACCCAGGTTCGGCCCCCCGGAGGGTAAAGACCTACTCCTGCTAGATTGTATTATGGAGGTGGTACAATGGGCGAGCTCGACGGCTAGACGGCGAGTCGCTTGGGTGTATGATGGAACGTGTGTCTACACGCCCTGCAGGGAGGTTTATATAGGCTCACCTTCCCTAGGGTTTACATATCTCAACCGAATCAGTTAAAGCTTCGGTGCTCGTTTAACCTAATCCGACTGGGCCTATCTACTCGCCTGGGCCTTCAGCTTCCAGTCGCTTGGATCCTCGCTGGGCTTCAATCCAGTCGCCGTCTTGCGGGCCCACTCGCCAGTTCTTGGGCCAGTCGGAAACGTCCTGCTGGGTATACCCCGGTAGGCGCATCCCCATCAGTAGTCCCCGAGGCCGTCGTCGATTGGGCGTAGATGGTCGCTGGCAGTCGGAGTATGCGGCCGCTGAGCGGGCATCCAGTCGAATCGTCGGCGGGCTCCTGCATAAAGAGAAGGTAGTCATTCTGATCGTAGCTTTGGCGAGTCGAGTCGGCGAAACACTGTGATAGTGAACGAGTCGGCGAGCCGAGTGGCTGAAGTTGGACCGTTAACCGTGGTCAAACTAGCCGTTGGGGTAATCCAACGGTAACTTTTGGCGTAATCACCGTGTAGTAACGGCTCCCTTATTTGGCGGGTAACATCCGCTATATAAGAGGAATGGCAGGCGATCAGGGAATCACCTTCTCACCATTTCCTCCGACTGCACGTACTTTCGCCTCCCTCCGCATCGCGACCCAGCCAACCGGAAATCCTCCGAGCCCCCACAAATCTTTCCGCCATGGCCCTCTCTGAAGGGAATATGCCCTGAGAGGCAATAATAAAGTGTTTATTATGTGTATTCCAAGTATATGATAGATGTTTATTTTGCATGCTATAATTGTATTAATACGGAAACGTTAATACATGTGTGTTTAATAAACAAACAGAAAGTTTCTAGTTATGCCTCTCTCATAAACTAGCTCGTTGATTAACAAGATGATCAAGGTTTCCTGATCATGGACATTGGATGTTGTTAATAATGGGATCACAACATTAGTGTAATGGTGTGATGAACATTCATCCTAAGTATAGCATTACGATCAAAGTCATTGAGTTTATATTGCTATAACAACTTACGAAGTGATCCTAATCCTTAGACCATGAGATCATGTCAATCACTAACACCGGAAGAGTTTCTTGATAACATCAAACGTCACACCGTAACAGGGTGATTATAAAGATGGATTCAGAACTAATAAAGTGTTATGTTGAGGCTCATGGATCGAGAGTGGAATTTGTTCATCCCGATGACAGATAGATATACTCTGGGGCCTCTCGGTGATATCACATTGATTAGCTTGCAAGCAAGTGATTTGATCACTAGAATGTTATATCACAGGAACGAGAAAAGAGTGCATGTCGGTAACGAGATCAAACTAGGTATGGAGATACCGATGATCGAATCTCGGACATGTAATATATCGTGAAACAAAGGGATTAAGATACTAGCGTAAAAGGTTCCGACGATCACAAGAAAGTCATCGTTGAATGTGTGGGAGTCAGTATGGGTCTCCAGATCCCGCTTCTGATTATTGATCCGAGAGGGGTCTCGATCATGTCCGCATTATTCACGAACCGTAGGGTGACACACTTAAGAGACACCGACATCCAATTGGAGCAAATGTTTCATGCCGAAAGAATGAACAAGCGCAGGAATTTATTTCACTAGATACCGAAACAGGTTTTCGGGTGAAATTGCATAAAGTGGTTATGCATGTGAAATGGAATTCTAGCAAGGGGTTATTTGTGAATGTTTGTCATTAAAGTAATTGACAAAATTCTGAATAAAATAAAAGAGTTTTATTTAATGAGAGTTTGCATTAAATTTGGTGGAAATTTAATGGGAATTTGAGTGGACTTTTGAGTGGAGGAAATTTAAAGGGCATTTTGTGAGTGGAGTGTCCACCCACATGAATGAAGGAGGGGAGGGGGCAGCCCCCATGGCCGGCGGCCACCCCCTTGGGTGCCCCCCCCCCTCCTCCTATAAAAGGAGCCCCCCTCCTCACTTGTCTCTCACACCTCCTCGTGAATGATCTCTCTCCCCCTCTAGAATTTATCCCCCATGGTCTCGGACTAGCGAGATACATGTTCCCGGTGGCTATTCGGCAAGAAAGAGTTGTGCTTCCGCTGCATCGCTGGAGCGAGGAGGCGGAGGTTGCTCGGTGCCTCGAACGTGTGTGCGAGCATGGATGCGCTTCTGATTTGCGGCGCTAGGACTTCCTCTCGATCTTGAGATCGGCAAGAGATCGTCTACATCAACCACGAGTTGAACTCGTTAAGCTTTGTCGGTCTTCAAGGGTATGTTCTCTACGGATATACATCCGCCCGTTGTTTGTATCTAGTAGATAGATCTTGGTACATAGTTCCCATCGTAGGAAATTTTTTGTTTTCTATGCTGCGAACCCTACATTCTCCACCGAACCTTGGGGCGGATCGAAGTGCACTAGGGCGCAACTGGCTTCCTTTGAGGAGGCCGGGATCCTGCAAGCTAGCTGCTGGCGCATCCCCGCGGCCGGAGAGGTGACTCCGAACCCGCGAGAGAGGGAGTTCATCTGCTTCACCAGCCATCTCGAACGGGGGCTAGGGTTCCCCACGTCCCTGTTCTTCCGGCGCTTCTGCGCCTACTACGGGATCCAGCCATCGGATCTGGGTCCCCACAGCATCGAGCAGCTCGCCATCTTCGTGGCGTTCTGCGAATGCTATTTGGGCTGACGGCCCTACTTCCCTCTGTGGCAAGATCTGTTTCATGGACGGATCAGCCGCGAGGAAGCGGGCGGCCCAATGCTAGCCGCAGGAGGCCTAACCTTCCAGCTGAAGTCGAAGGCTTCATTCTTCAACCTGATGCTGCCCGCCAAGGCAGCGAGCGACTGGAAGAAATCGTGGTTCTACGTAGCCGAGGCGACCCCGGAGGGCGAGACGGCGATTCTGCGGTACTCCGCCAACCGGTCCGAGCCACGCCGCCTTCAAATAGGCAAGCTCCCCAGCGACCAGCGGATGGTCGTTGACGAGATGCTTCAGACCATCCGCGGTCTGAAGAAGAAGGACCTCCAGACGATAAACCTGTACAACTGCTGGCTCGGGCGGCGACTCATCCCGCTGGCCCGGCGCGAGCACTATATGTACCAGTACACCGGCCGGGACGACTCGACGAAGGCCTGCCTCGCCGAATGGAAGCTCGAGGACTACCTCCCAGCACTGAAGAAAATCACTCAGGCGGTGTACCTGGACGCACAGGCTGGGGTCGCCCCCTACACCGCAAAGCGTCCAGCCCCAATGGTAATCGCTTCACCTCACTCGCAGTCGCAGTTTTTGCAGTCGCGGTAATTCTGATTTCGTCTTGTATTCACTGCAGCTATTCCAAGTGGTGGAACGATGGCTCCCACCTTCGAACGACGAGAACTCGAGCTCGTCCGTCCAAGACGTGGGCGAGTCGCCTCCCGCCAAGGGCGATGCCGGGAGTGATGTAGGCGATAGCGACGATGAGTTCGAAGAAGAAGTCGCCCCGCTGCTCCGCAAGACCCGTGGGCAGCATCAACGCGAGCTTGAGGCAAGCAAAAGCCTCGAGCGCCACGACGACGACGACGAGCTTCCAGAAACCACCTCGCGCTGCCAGGCTACTCCATCGAAAAAGAAGAAGAAGGAAAAGGAGGCGAAGGCCCCTCCGAGGAAGAAGAAGACGAAGCCGACGAGGCCGGCCTTGCCACTGCATTCAGTGAGCAGTTCTGACGCCCCCAGCCCGGCCAAGGATGATACGCCGCCGACAACGGCCGCGCTGGACACGGCCACCATCGAGGTGCCCCTGGCGTCGATGCCTCCGCCATTCGCCCCAGTCTTGGGGCTAGGGGACGCTCCGGCCGTAGCGGCCTCGCCTCGCAGGGAGGCTCCTGTCGAACATGTTACAGAGGCTCCGGTTGCAGCCTCAACAACGAAGAAGCCGTCCGTGTCATGGGCACGCGACGTACTGGACATGGGGCTCAGCCGCCGACTGGGCCCTGAACTGGAGAAGCCAGCCGGCCTCCATACGGGGCTGCGCTTTATTCCAGTCGCCAAGTGAGTACACTCGCCTTCCTTCGTCTTCCATAAACGCTTTGAATTATCTTGCTTACATGATTGATCCGCAGGACCGGAGTGAAGAGGATGGGTCACCCGACCGTGGCTAAGGTGCCACCCGTCGTCAGCGAAGAGGATCCTTCCCGCAAGAGGAAGGCGGACGTAGTCGCCGCTCCTGCGGATGGCGGCAAGAAGGCCAAGGGCGATGACGTTGTCACGATTTCTGACGACACGGCGGTCGCGCCGGTTGGATCCGTAACGGAGGCGGCCGCGTCCACAAAGTAGGGCGCTCCCCTGCCTGGAACGACCGAGTCGACCTCCTTTGGGGCGGGTGCTTCCATCGCCACCTTCCCGCGCTTCATGACCAAGGCGGCCGCGGCGAGTGGAACTTCGCCCTCAAGCCACGCTCCTGGGAACGCCGATGCTAAAGTCGACCAGCGTCGTGGGCATACACCGGCTCTCCTCGTGTCCGTGGACGCGATACAACTCCATGGCATGCTCGGCGCAGCCATCCAGGTATGTCCAGTCCCCGAGGATCAGGTCGGTGCTGTGTAGCAGCCTGATTCTTTTAGTGTCTTATTTGTATTTTTCGCATCCAGACCCCGAGCACGTGCTCGCTGAATTTCAGCGGGTAGGTACTTTAAGATTTTTTGATTGCCAGTCCCCGAGTGCTCACTCGCTGAATTTCAGCGGGTGGGCACTTAGGAATTTCTTGATTGCCAGTCCCCGAGTGCGCACTCGCTGAATTTCAGCGGGTGTGCACTTAGGAATTTCTTGATTGCCAGTCCCCGAGTGCGCACTCGCTGAATTTCAGCGGGTGTGCACTTAGGAATTTTGCGTTGGTTAACTTTTGGGTGATGTGCAGGGTCTGCAACTTGAATCGGCTGACCGATTGGCAGCGAAACACCGCGCGGAAAAGGAACTTGCCATCGTCCAAGAGGCGAACAAAGGGCTTCAGGCGGTTGCTGCGAAGGCGGAATAAGCTCGCCAGGGACTTGTCACCGCGAGTGAACTGGCGGCAGCACAATCGGCTTTGAGTTCGGCTGAACAGCGGATCGCCACCCTCGAGCGCGAGCTGCGGGAGGCGAAGGAAGAAGCGCACTCGGATGACGGGCGAGCCAAGGCCGCCATTGCAGCCGCCGAAGAGGATCGCAAAGTGTCGGACGCCCTTGTTGCTGGGCTTCAGGACGACCATACTTCGCTTCAGTGCTTCATCACGGATCTCGCACGCCCATTGATTGGTAAGTGGGTCTGCTTCTGCCAGTAGTTGTGCCTTTTGTGGTGTCCGTCGTATTCATTATTGTCTTTTACTCGCAGGTCGCATCATCGATAGCGCGGAAGAGGCAAGCTCGTTCGACGCGCGGCAGTGTGTAGCCACGCTTGTCGACTCGGCGATGTTGTCGGCGACGTGCATTCGTGCCTATCTTCAAGAGATATCGCCCACGGAAGTGATTCCTAGCGACCTTGTTGAGGTGTGGAAGTATTTGGAGAAGGCGCCCGCGGTCGTTGAGTTCATGACACG
Source organism: Avena sativa (assembly GCA_916181665.1). Lineage (NCBI taxonomy): Eukaryota > Viridiplantae > Streptophyta > Magnoliopsida > Poales > Poaceae > Avena > Avena sativa. Next base: position 441,888,950 of record OV702284.1, read on the forward strand.
GTCGGCATTTCGGCGCGGAGCGGCAACGGCACTTAGTCTTGGACTTGCCCACTTCCCCGAGGACTTCGATATCGATGATGTGACGAGTGGCTACCCATCATCGACTGGCGCGGTGGAGCTTTCCGAGGTCCTCAAGTTGCAGGGTCGCGCCGCCACGTACTCGGAGCGTGTCTGGGCGATGGGCGACCTCCTTCCATACCAGGAGACGGTCGTCGTGCCTAGCGACCCCGAGCCGCCGCATCGTGATTTCAAGGTCGAGCAACCCTTCCGCGCGGCGATGGCGGGTGAGCTGATGACGTATCCGTCGAACCCATACACGTTGTTCATCCGCAATTGCCGGGATGTTGGCGAGTCGTCGTCTAAGCCTGCAGAATAGGATAGTTTGCCCTTGCGGCGTTAGCAGCAGGTCTGCCATATGGGCATATTTTGTAATATGAGACAATGCAACATGCTAACGAATGAGACATCGTGTCTATTTTGGTATTTGTCATGTGTTTGTGATTGATGTTTGAACGAGTCCCCGAGCGCGTCCGCCCTTTTGTGGGGTTTACCTCGTATGTAATATGTTTGTTGTTTTTGTTTGTTTTGTTATTGTGGTCGACTCGCCCGGACTCGAAGAGCCAGTCGCTAGGCGACTCCCTTGAACGCTCTGTACTTCACTGTTTTCCCTTGCACGAACGAGGTCGGATGGCCGAGTCCCCGAGCGTGGTACTTGGTTGTTCTAGGCGCGACTCGAGGGTGGGTGAGGATTTGGCGCGTTGCTTTGAGCGCATCACTCCTGCCTGGCCCGTGGGGTCAGTCGCATGGCGAGTCCTGGGCATGCTCTCATACTTGGCGTTTTCCCAAGCCGCTCGCGATGAACTAGTCGTCAGTCCCCGAGCGTGGTACGTGGCCGTTCGAGTCGCTATGTCGAGGATGCGGAGGATCATGGTCGCTGTGGGAAGCGAAGGCAGTTGTCTTGGCTCGTAGAGCCAGTCGGGCTAGGCGACTCCAGTGGTGCTCCGGTTAGGCTTTTTTCGTGGACGATGCAAAACCTGAGGTGACTCAGTGCTTTTGCATCACACTACTTGGTCGTGCCGATCGCTTTACCAAAGGTTGACTTCTGCGGTTAGCTTGACGCTATTATTACGAGTGCGAGTGGCATAACACACGGAGAGTAAACGCAATTTGCGGTAACCAATTCTTTATTTCATAGCGACTGGAGAGTACATATGTGGCGTTCTAGGAATAGAACTTCCGTAGGAGGTTTACATTCCATGGTCGCTTGACGTCGAGTTTGCCGTCCCCGCGGACGTCGATGAGGTAATAGGCGTCGTTGCCGAGTACACGCCCGATGGCGAATGGTCCCTCCCATGGAGGGGATAGCTTGTGCATGCCCTTCTTGTCCTGGATGAGGCGCAGCACCAGGTCGCCTTCTTGGAAGGTGCGAGTTTTCACCCGCCGGCTGTGGTAGCGGCGGAGCCCTTGCTGGTAGATGGCGGTGCGCGAGCGAGCTAGGTCGTGTGCCTCGTCGACTTGATCGACTCCATCCTGTCGTGCGAGTTCGTTCGCAGCCTCCGTGTAGTGGACGACCCTCGGCGAATCGTGCTCAAGGTCGGTGGGCATGACTGCCTCGGTGCCGTACACCATGAAGAAGGGGGTGAATCATGTCGACCTGTTGACCGAGGTGCGGATTCCCCAGATGACGGAGGGTAACTCCTCGACCCACCACCCGGCGGTGCGCTCGAGTGGTACTTGGAGTCGCGGCTTCAGGCCGTGGAGGATGCTTTGATTGGCCCGTTCCGCCTGGCCGTTCGACTCCGGGTGGGCGACTGATGCGAGATCGAGCTAGATGTGGTGTTCCTCGCAAAATTCAGCCATGGCTCCTTTGGCGAAGTTAGTGCCGTTGTCCGTAATGATGCTGTTGGGGAACCCGTAGCGATATATGAGCTCGCGTAGGAATTTTGTGGCGGTCTTCCCGTCGCATTTCTGGACTGGCTTGGCCTCCACCCACTTTGTGAATTTGTCGACCGCAACCAGGAGGTGGGTGTAGCCGGAGGGAGCCTTCTTGAAGGGTCCCACCATGTCCATGCCCCATACGGCGAATGGCCATGTGATGGGGATTGTCTTCAGCGCCGAGCTCGGCACGTGCGTCTGATTGGCGTATTTTTGGCACCCGGCGCACCACTGGACGATGTCGACAGCGTCGGCGTGTGCGGTGGGCTAGTAGAAGCCGTGTTGCATAGCCTTGGCAACCAGGGAGCGGGCACCGGCGTGGTGGCCATAGTCGCCGGAGTGTACGTCGTCGAGGATCTTGCGTCCTTCGGCCGGTTGGACGCAGCGTTGGAACACGCCGGTGACGCTTCGCTTGTGGAGCTCGCCGTCGAGGATGGTGAATGATTTGCATCAGCGTGCGATCATCCGAGCGTCCGTATCGTCTGCCGGCAAGGTGCCAGCCTCCAGGTAGGCGATGTAGGGCTTGGTCCAGTCGTCCGGCTCGGTGACGAGTGCGACCAAGGCTGCCTCTGGCTGCAGCGGGACTCCGATGTCGATATCCCTCGGGGGAGAGACTGATGGCTTGGTGATCGTGTCGAGGAAGACACCGGCGGGTGGTGCGAGTCGATCCGACCCGATGCGAGAGAGTGCGTCGGCCTCCTCGTTCTTCCGCCTGTCGATCCACTCGACGGAGTAGCCTGCGAAGTGTCCGCCCAGCTTGTCCACTGCTTGGCGGTAAGCCGCCATGGTGGGGGAGACGGCGTCACAGGTACCAGCGACTTGCCCGGCGACGAGGTCGGAGTCTCCGTAGCAGCGTAGGCGGTTGACATTCATCTCTCTGGCAGCTCGCATGCCGTGGAGTAAGGCCTCGTACTCGGCCATGTTGTTGGTGCAGGGTGTGAAGTCGAGGCAGAGGACGTAGCGGAGCTTGTCGCCCTTCGGTGAAGTTAGCTCGATCCCTGCGCCTGCGCCGTCCGCGTTCTTGGAGCCGTCGAAGTGCAGGCTCCAGTAATGGAGGTATGGCAGCTTCTCTGGCTGTTGGGCTTCTTCCCAGTCGGCGATGAAATCCGCTAGGGCCTGCGACTTGATTGCTTTTCGTGGTTCGTATTTGATATTGTGGACACCGATCTCGACGGCCCACTTCGCGACTCGCCCGGTCGCCTCACGGTTGCGGATGATGTCCTGCAACAGTGCTGAGGAGACGACTGTGATCGGGTTCTCCTGGAAATAGTGCGGCAGGCGTCGTTGTGCCCTGAAGACCGCGTACACCAGTTTCTGGTACTGCGGGTACCGCTGGCGTGACTCTGTGAGGACCTCGCTGATGTAGTACACCGATCATTGTACTGGGCGCTCCTTTCCTTCCTCCGGTCGCTCGACGACCATGACAGCGCTGACTACACGCTCGGAAGCCGCGACGTAAACCAGCATGGGTTCTTTGTCGGCCGGGGCGGCGAGTAGCGGTGCGGCGAGTAGCACCTTCTTGAGGTCGCGGAGCGCGTCGTCCGCCTCCTTGTCCCACTGGAATGTGGGGTTCTTGCGCATCAGGCGGTATAGGGGCATCGCCTTTTCGCCCAGGCGGGGGATGAAGCGACTGAGAGCCGCTACTCGCCCGGCCAGCTTCTGTACGTCGCGGAGGCACTCAGGTTTGCCGAGTCAGGCGATCGTGTCGATCTTGGTTGGGTTCGCCTCTATCCGGCGCTTGGAGACGACATACCCCAGTAGTTGCCCTGCTGGTACACCGAAGGTGCATTTGCCTGGGTTAAGCTTTATCTTGTATCTTCGCAAGTTGGCGAATGTTTCCGCCAGGTCGGCAAGGAGTTCATCCTGGCGAGCGGATTTTACGACCATGTCGTCGATGTAGACGTGGATGTTGCGGCCAATTTGGCTCGCTAGGCACTCCTGCATGCACCGCTGGTAGGTCGCCCCGGCGTTCTTGAGGCCGAAGGTCATGGCGGTGTAGCAGAAGGCTCCGAATGGCGTGATGAACGCCGTCTTCTCCTCGTCCTCGACAGCCATCTTGATCTGGTTGTATCCAGAGTAGGCGTCGAGGGAACATAATGACTCCGAGCCCGCGGTGGAGTCGATTATTTGGTCGATCCGCGGGAGGACGAACTGCTCCTTTGGGCAGGCGCTGTTCAAGTTTGTGTAGTCGATACACATCCTTCAGGTGCCGTTCTTCTTCTCAACCAGGACTGGGTTTGCCAGCCACTTGGAGTACTTGATTGGCCGGATGAAGCCTGCAGCGAGTAGACGCTGTACTTCCTCGGCAATGGCTCGGTGGCGCTCTTCATTGAAGGGCTGCAGCGACTGCTGACGGGTCGCACTTTGGGGTCGGCGTTTAGTTTGTGCTCAGCGAGCTCCCTAGGGACACCAGGCATGTTGGAGGGCTTCCATGCAAAGATATCCCTATTCTCACGGAGGAACTCGATGAGCGCGCCTTCCTAGGCTGGGCTCATCCCTGTTCCGATCGTCACCGTCTGGCTAGAGTCGCCGGGGACCAGCTCGACGGTGCGCGTGTGCGTCGTTGCCTCGAAGATTGAGGTGTTTGCGCCCTCCGAGTTGGGCTTCTTGAGTATGGTGGGGTCGTCATTGTTCACCCAGCTCGCATACTTGGCGAGCTCGTCAGCGTGGTTGGCCTCTGCCGCGATGACAGCATCGGCGAGCTCGGCTCCTTTGGCCTCGCACTCGGCGGCCATGTCGGGGTCGCCGTTGATGGTGATGACGCCACACGGCCCAGGGAGCTTCATCGCGTTGTACGCGTAGTGTGGCGCTGCCATGAACTTGGCGAACGCCTGGCGACCCAGAACGCAGTGGTAGGGGCTATCGAAGGGCACCAGCTCGAAGACGATCCGCTCGGTGCGGAAGTTTGCTGGGGTGCCCAAGGTGACTGGTAGCATGACCTTGCCGATCGGGTATGCCTTCCGACCGGGGACGATGCCGTGGAACGTGGTGTGGGTTGTCTCGATCATCGACCGCGGGAGCCGCAGCCGCCTAAAGGTGTCCAGGTACAGGATGTTGATGGAGCTGCCGCCGTCCATCAATGTCTTGGGGAGCCAGTAGTCGCCCACCTTTGGCTTGACCACCAAGGTGACTCGCCCTGGATACTCGATGCGCGGCGAGTGGTCATGGCGGCTCCAGGTGATGGGTTGCTCCGACCAGTTGAGGAACTGGGGAATGTCCACCTGGGCCACCGCGTTGACGGCGACGGCGCGGGTCATGACCTTCTTCTCGCGCTTCGTGTTGAAGTCGGTGAAGGTATGGAGCGACCCGGCCACGTTGCCAAACTTGCCGCCGTTTGGCGGGTTGTTATCGGGGTCCTCCCTTGCTCGCCGTGCCTTCTCGATCTCCCTGAGGGTGTGGCAGTCGGCGGTTGTGTGCGTTGCGGGCTTCCCTTCCCTGCTATGAAACGCGCAAGGTTGGTTAAGAAGGGCCGCAGGGTCGAACCTTGGCTTGGCCTTCTAGTTGCCGCCGTCGCGGCGTTGTCCTCCGTCGCGGCGGAAGCTCTTGGGCTCGCGTTGGCGACGAAGTCGACTCGCCCGTCACTGCGGCGCTTGCCGGTGAGGCGAGTGTTGCTGTAGCGTAGGTCGGACCGTCATCCGCTGTCGTTGCCGCTCGTGCGGCGTTGACCCCCCGACTCATCGTCGGTTTCCTGGTTTGGATCTTCCTCCACGTACCGTTTGGCGATCTCGAGGAGGTCCGGTATGTTGTCGAGAGTGCGAGAGTGTCGCTTGAGCTTGGCGACCAGCGGCTCGTAGTGGCACGAGGTCTTGAAGCAATGGATCGTGGTGTCTGGGTGGATGCCGACCGCGTTGTACCAAAGTTCCTGCCACCGTTGGACCCAGTTGCGGGTCGACTCGCGGGGTCCCTGGACGCATCGCTCCAGGTCCTCGATGGTGGTGGCGCGGGTGTAGGAGCACTCGAAATGCCTGACGAAGGCGTTGCGCATCTCCTCCCAGGAGTCAATGCTATCCTGGGGGAGGGTGTTGATCCACTTCCTGCACGTCCCCTCCATCATCAGGGGGAGGTAGCGGGCGGCTAGCAGGTCAGTGTGGCCTGCGATCCCCATTGCCATGAGGTACGTATCGAGCCAGACGGCGGGGTCGTACGAGGGGTCGTACTTTTCTATCTCCTTTGGCGCCTTGAAGTTTGGCGGGTACTTCTCGCCTCGGATCATTGGTCCAAAGCACTTGGGGCCGAGGCGGCTGAGCAACCCCATTGGCTCGCTGTCGCGGCGATTGGTCAGGGTGTGTCGTAGGTCGTCGGGCTGGCGTGCGTGCCAGCTTTGGTTGTTGATGATGTGGGTGCGGGCGTCGATGGGTTGACCGTTGGCGGCGACGAAGTTGGTCGCTGGCCTAGGGTCGTTGGTGGAGAGTGCCGCGTTCGCGGGTCGATGTTGGAGCTGCAATGGCTCTGGTGGCGGGCAGTTGAGGGTGTTTGCCGCCAGTGGGCGGCCGCTGGAGGCCGCTCTGCTTCCCGAGGAACGCGAGTACACTCGACCCTGCGAGTCGGCGCCTGCGTTTTGCTGCTCGACGGCATTTGCGAGCAGGGCCCTGACGTACTGGATCTGTAGGGCGCCGTCGCCGGTGGCCGTGATGTTGTCGGCTGCTGCTCGGCCTGCCACGAGGTTGTCCATCGGGGTGGAGAACAGTGGGAGGCCGTTTGCATCTCGCTCCCGTGAGGAGACTACTATCCGCGGCTGGTCCCTGGGTGGTGTGCGGTTGGGTGGAGGTAGGGCGCCCATCGTCGTCGACCCTGGAGGGGGGCGGGCGCTTCCTCCTGGTGGCGCGTTCTCGCAGATCGCGCGCTCGGCCGCGCGGGCCGGGTCGTTTTCGTCGTCGAAGTTCAGGGCGCTCCCCTGAACGGTAGGGTTTAGGCGCGTCTTGATTCGTTGCGCGTGGTAGCGTGACAGCTCCTGCGCCGTCACCTGCTCGAGGCGAAATTTTTCGCGCTCAGCCTGCTCCTTGCGGACGGCCTCCGCCAGCTTCAGGCGGAGTTCCTCGACCTCCGTTGTCGTGGTGTTGGGAGGGATCGGAGTGGAGAACGGGTCCTCCGGCGGATCGGTGCCAGTCGCCATATAGGTTGCGGCATGGCGACCGGTCCCGTCGCGGAGATCGGTGGAGTTTTCCGATCCGGAGTCGAAGTCGAAGATCCCAAGGATGGAAGGATCCTCGAAGTCTCCCGCGTTGGAGACCTGGGTGATGGAGCCCGCGGGTGAAGCCGCGGTGATGGAACCGGCGAGTGATGCCGGGTTCGCCGAGTCGGCGTCGTCGTTGAGGGCCGTGTCTTCCGCGGCCGTGGAGTTTTCGGCCACGTCGCTATGGGCCGAGTTATACTCGGAGGCGAGGCGATGGATGGTGCGGACCTGGCTCTCAGAGAGCCGATCGCGTGGCGGCGACTCGCGGATGCGAGCCGAGTCCTCCGAGAAGATGATGTCGGTGAGGCCGACGAAGAGGCTGATCATGCCCACTGGCAGGATCATGCTGTGTGTGACGGGTCGCGCCGCCGGGACGTAGCTGCTTGGCAAGATCTGGAGCATCTCGCCAATCGCTCTCATGCGGCCGGTGGCGACCGACTCGTTGATGGGCAGATTGGATCTCGCCGCAGAACACCGGCCAGACTGGCCAGGCCCCACGGTGGGCGCCACTGTCGTGGGAATGGTCACGGCAGATGCTGCAATCGGCAGCGAGTAGTAGAACAAGGGGCATGGGCGGCCAGCCATCTGCGGTGCGAGATGAGGGCGGAGACTCAGGGTTTTACCCAGGTTCGGCCCCCCGGAGGGTAAAGACCTACTCCTGCTAGATTGTATTATGGAGGTGGTACAATGGGCGAGCTCGACGGCTAGGCGGCGAGTCGCTTGGGTGTATGATGGAACGTGTGTCTACACGCCCTGTAGGGAGGTTTATATAGGCTCACCTCCCCTAGGGTTTACATATCTCAACCGAATCAGTTAAAGCTTCGGTGCTCGTTTAACCTAATCCGACTGGGCCTATCTACTCGCCTGGGCCTTCAGCTTCCAGTCGCTTGGATCCTCGCTGGGCTTCAATCCAGTCGCCGTCTTGCAGGCCCACTCGCTAGTTCTTGGGCCAGTCGGAAACGTCCTGCTGGGTATACCCCGGTAGGCGCATCCCCATCAGGTTTTGTAGTTACTCATAATCAGATTGGTTCCACTGATATGATCACCGAGCTCTTCGCTAAGCTGAAAGTTGCGGAGGTGGACATCAAGAAGGATAATCATGTGTTGATGGTCAACAAGCCCCCCAGCTTTAAGAAAGGTAAGGGTGCAAAGAATCCCTTCAAGAAAGGCAGCGGCAAGCGCATTGCCCCTGCTGAGAAGAAGCTCAAGTCTGGACCTAAGCCGGACACTGAGTGCTTCTATTGCAAGGACAAGGGTCACTGGAAGCGCAATTGTCCGAAGTACTTAGCGGACAAGAAGGCTGGCACCATCAAAGGTATATTTGATATACATGTTATTGATGTTTTCCTTACTAGCCCTCGTTGTAGTGCCTCGGTATTTGATACTGGTTCAATTGCTAAAATTTGTAACTCGAAACAGGAGCTAAGTAGAAGACGGCGGCTGGCGAGGGATGAGGTGACGATGCGCGTTGGCAACGGATCAAGAGTTGATGTGATGGCCGTCGGCACGCTCTCCTTAGTTTTACCTTCGGGATTAGTTTTAAACCTCAATAAATGTTATTATGTGCCTGCGTTGAGCATGAACATCATATCTGGATCGTGTTTATTGCAAGACGGTAATTCATTTAAATCTGAGAATAATGGTTGTTCTATTTATATGAGTAACATCTTTTATGGTCATGCACCTGCTGTGAATGGTTTATTTCTTCTGAATCTCGAAAGGGATGAAACACACATCCATAACATTGAGGCTAAGAGATGCAAGGTAGATAGTGATAATACTACTTATTTGTGGCACTGCCGTCTAGGTCATATTGGTGTAAAACGCATGAAGAAACTCCATTCTGATGGACTTTTGGAGTCTCTTGATTTTGAATCATTTGACACGTGCGAACCGTGCCTCATGGGCAAGATGATCAAAACCCCGTTCTCCGGAATGATGGAGCGATCAACGGACTTGTTGGAAATCATACATACCGATGTATGTGGACCGATGAGTGTTTCGACGCGCGGTGGATATCGCTATTTTCTCACTTTTACTGATGACTTAAGTAGATATGGGTATATCTATTTGATGAAACATAAATCTGAAACATTCGAAAAGTTCAAGGAATTTCAGAATGAAGTGGAAAACCATCATAACAGAAAGATTAAGTTTCTACGATCCGATCGTGGAGGCGAATATTTGAGTTATGATTTTCTCACGCATCTTAAAGCAAGCGGAATCGTTTCACAACTCACGCCACACGGAACACCACAGCGCAATGGTGTGTCTGAACGCCAGAATCGAACTTTATTGGATATGGTGCGATCGATGATGTCTCTTACAGATTTGTCGTTATTATTTTGGGGTTATGCATTAGAAACCGCTGCATTCACTTTAAATAGGTCACCATCTAAATCCATTGAGACGACACCGTATGAACTGTGGTTTGGTGCTAAACCTAAGTTGTCGTTTCTTAAAGTTTGGGGATGCGAAGCTTACGTCAAGAAGTTGATGCCGGACAAGCTCGAACCCAAAGCGGAGAAATGCGTCTTCATAGGATACCCTAAGGAAACTATTGGGTATACCTTCTATCACAGATCCGAAGGCAAAGTGTTTGTCGCAAAGAACGGATCCTTTCTTGAGAAGGAGTTTCTCTTGAAAGAAGTGAGTGGGAGGAAAGTAGAGCTAGACGAGGTTGTTGAACCTTCTCTTGAATTGGAGAGTAGCGCAGCACCTGAAATTGTTCCAGTGCCGCCTGCACCAACAATAGAGGAAGCTAATGACAAGGATCATGAAGCTTCGGACGATGCTGCTACTGAACGTCGCAGGTCGACAAGGTCGCGTGCCCCTCCTGAGTGGTACGGCAACCCTGTCTTAACTGTCTTGTTAGTAGAAGACAGTGAACCTACGAACTATGAGGAAGCGATGATGAGCCCAGACTCTGAGAAATGGCTAGAAGCCATGAAATCCGAATTGGGATCCATGAGCGAAAACCAAGTATGGACTTTGGTGGACCCTCCTAGCGACCGAAAGGCCGTTGAGTGCAAATGGATCTTCAAGAAGAAAACGGATGCAGATGGTAATGTTACCGTCTATAAAGCACGGCTTGTCGCAAAAGGTTTTCGACAAGTTCAAGGTGTTGACTACGATGAGACTTTCTCTCCCATAGCGATGTTTAAGTCCATTCGGATTTTATTAGCAATTGCTGCGTTTCATGATTATGAAATATGGCAGATGGATGTCAAGACTGCATTCCTCAATGGCAACATTGATGAAGAGTTGTATATGATGCAACCCGAAGGTTTTGTCGATCCTAAGGATGCTGATAAAGTACGCAAACTTCAACGTTCCATTTATGGACTGAAACAAGCATCTCGGAGTTGGAACCTTCGTTTTGATCAGGTGATCAAGACCTTTCGATTTGTTCCAAATTGCTACGAATCTTGTATCTACAAGAAAGTGAGTGGGATCTTAGTGACATTTCTAGTACTATATGTGGATGACATATTGATTATTGGAAATGACATTGACATGCTTAACGATGTGAAGAGTTATTTTAACAAATGTTTTTCAATGAAAGACCTAGGGGAAGCTCCTTATATTAGGCATCAAAATCTATAGAGATAGACAAAGACGCCTAATAGCTTTAAGTCAGAGTACATACCTAGACAAAGTTCTGGAAAGGTTCAGAATGGATAAGGCAAAGAAAGGTTCAGTGCCTATGTTGTCAGGTAAGACATTGAGCAGGGCTCAGTGTACAGCTACGGTAAATGATAGAGAAGCTATGAGCAAAGTGCCTTATGCCTCGGCCATAGGTTCTATCATGTATGCCATGCTATGTACTAGACTGGATGTGTCCAATGCTCTTAGTTTGACGAGAAGATACCAAAGTGATCCAGGAGTGGAACACTGGACAGCCGTGAAGAACATCCTAAAGTATTTAAATAGGACTAAAGAAATGTTCTTAGTCTATGGAGGTGATGAACAACTCGTCGTAAAGGGTTACGTCGACGCTAGTTTCGACACCGACAATGATGATTCTAAATCTCAGACAGGATACGTTTATATTTTGAATGGAGGAGCTGCGAGCTAGAGAAGCTGCAAGCAAAGCGTGATCGCGGGATCTACAGTAGAAGCGGAATACATGGCTGCTGCAGAAGCGTCAAGTGAAGGAGTTTGGATCAGGAACTTCATCACTGAGCTTGGTGTGGTTCCAAGTTCCTTGGACACACTGGAGATATTGTGTGACAACACTGGCGCCATAGCACTGGCTAAGGAACCAAGATATCATCCGAAGACCAAGCACATCAACTGCAAGTTTCATATAATCCAAGATTATATAACAGATGTAGATCTGAAGATTAGCAAAGTACATACAGATCTGAATGTCGCAGATCCATTGACTAAACCTCTTCCACGTGCAAAACATGATCAGCACCTTAGTGCCATGGGTGTTAGATTGTTTCCAGATGTAAACTAGATTATTGACTCTAGTGCAAGTGGGAGACTGTTGGAATTATTCCCTAGAGGCAATAATAAAGATGTTATTATTATAATTCTTGTTCATGATAAAGTTTATATTCCATGCTAGAATTGTATTAAGCGGAAACTTTAATACTTGTGTGGTTTGTGAACAACACCGTGTCCCTAGTACGCCTCTATCGACTAGCTCATTGATTAATGATGGTTAAGGTTTCCTAACCATAGACATGAGTTGTCGATTAATAATGAGATCACATCACTGGGAGAATGATGTGATGGACAGACCCAAATTAAGCAGAGCAATTAGATCGTGTCATCGTGTTCATCTTTGCGAAGCTTTTCTTATGTCAAATATTGTATTCCTAAGACCATGAGATAATGCAACTCCCTGGTATCGGAAGAAAGCTTTGAGGTCATCAAACGTCATCCTATGAGAGGGTGATCATAAAGGTGTCTCTCAGGTGACGGAAAGTGCCTGTTGGGTTGTATGTATCGAGATGGGATTTGTCCCTCCCAAGTCAGAGAGATATACTTCGGGCCCACTTGGTAATCGATATCAACACCGCTTGCAAGCACGTGGTTAAGGAGTTAATCACAAAGTGATATCGGATTAAGGAATGAGTAAAGTACTTGTTGTGAACGAGATTGAACTAGGTATGCCGGTACCGACGATCGAATCTCGGGCAAGTAAAATATCGCGAGACGAAGGGAATATATATATGGGATTGATTGAATCCTAGCATCGTGGTTCATCCGATATGATCATTGATGAATGTGTGGGAGTCAATATGGGTTTCCAGACCCCGCTGTTGATTATTGATAGAAGATCATGTCTGCATATTCTCGAACCCGAAGGGTCACACACTTAACGTGTCTCGACGCTAGGATAGATTGGATAATTGTTTTATGAGTTTTTGTTTGGACTCTCGGATGAGATCCAGGACGTCACGAGAGGTTCCGGAATTGTCCGGAGAATAAGATTCATATAAGCAAAGCAGATTTTGGAGTTCGGAATTGTTTCGGATTGTTCGGTATTGTACCGGAAGCTTCTAGAACCTTCCGGAGTGGGACCAACGTGGCCCCACTTGTCGGGAGGGGGCGTGGGCGTACGAGGGAGTGCCCTGGCCACATTGGGCCAGGGGCACAAGGCCCCATAGGCCCAGCCGTCCAAGCCCTAGGGGAAACCCTAGGGGAGCTTCTAGAAGGGGGGAACTTGCCCCCCACTCCTCCCTCCTTGGTCGCCGGCCCTAGGGCTTGGGGGAGGGGCAAGGGCCAGACGCCCACCCTTCTATATAAAGAGGGCTGGGGGCGCACCCCCACACACCTCCTCCTCAATCCCTAGCCGCCCTGCTGCCCTCCTCTCTCTCTCCCTCCCGACTGCGCGTAGGCGAAGCCCTGCCGCAGAAACTCTTCACCGCTTGCACCACACCGTCATGTTGTAGATCCAACCTATCTCTCCACCCCACTTGCTGGACCAAGGAAGGAGGAGACGTCGAGGTGCCGCATGTGTGCATCTCTCGGAGGCATCGCCACTTGCGGTGTTAGATCGGATCGGATCGCGAGGAGGAGAAGCGAGTACGACTACATCAACCACGTTCCGTTGAACGTTCCGCTGTGCGAATCTTCAAGGGTATGAAGATCTCATCTATCCCCCTCATTGTTTGCATCTCCTAGATTAGATCTTGGCTTTTTCCCGTTCGCATCCGTAGAAAATTTTGATTTACTATGCTGCGAAACCCTTCACTATGGACCCCGGTCCAATCTTTACCATTGATACATCTTCCACTGTTACCTGTTTACTTGCTGCAAACCATTACCTTCCACACCATATGTTTAATCCATTGTTACAGCAAATCGGTGAGCTTGACAACCTCACTGATTCGTTGGGGCAAAGTCTTGAGTTTGTGTTGTGCAGGTCTCCGCGTTGCTTGCAACACCTGTGTGACGTTTCCTTCCTCCTACTGGTTCGATAACCTCGGTTTCTTAACTGAGGGAAAACTTGATGCTGTGCTGCTTCACACCTTGCTCTTGGGGTTTCCCGACGAAGCGCTCCCACTTGGACTAGCGCTGCATCAGCAACCTATGGACGGCCTCATACTTATGGACGTCAAATATATAACTGCTTGTGGCTTCCTCAGTGTTTACCGAGCTAACAGGAGGCTCCAAGCATATCAGTTTGGTTATCTTGATGCTGCATAGGATGAGCAGGTGTCATTGCCTTGTCCACAAGCTTTCTCAATTCCAGGGAAGAACAACTGGATCATCACCAAGGATCAAGTGGAGGAGATCATGGCTGCACTCCATCCTAACCAAGAAAATATGAAGAAGGAGAGCAGTAGGATGGGCAGGAGCAGTAGCAGGAGTACAACCCTGCTTGGGAAGGACAGCCGCAGCAGCATGAGGGATCTTGGGACCCATGGCCCAACGAGCAGTAGGGGTTCAACTATGTCCCCTATAAAGATTTCCTACACCTCAACCAGCATGTTGGGGAGATCAACAACAATCTTCATGGAATGATTGAGGATGTGAGTGCCCTAACTCACAACTTCAGTCACTTCATGATCCACTTCCCTGACTACTATCAGTAGTACCCTCAGCATCCACCGAATGACGGCAACAACTAAGCCTGGCAATAGCCTAAGCTTGGGAGAGGTTTGAAAACCTCAAATCTTGCATTCATATTTTTTATTTTTATTTTGATTTATTATCTTCTTCAAAAATTGCATGTTTACTTTCAATTTTGCATTCCTAAATCAAAAACACACAAAACAATAGTTGTAACTTTTATTTGCAAATTTGTTTCTTTGTTTCTCTCAGAGATTTCTCAATTTCAGGTGACTTGGCAATAGATAAATATAGCGGGGTTCAACTCAAGTACAAGAATGAAGCAAGCAAGAGGAGGTATCACATTCCTTTCATCACCTTCTCTTCAATTTTAAACTGATCCTACAATTATTCGCTCGCTTGCACTTGAGTCACTTCCCACTTAGCTTGTTATCCAAAAAAAATTATTCCCTTGCTGGTGTCTCCTTTTTAGCTTTTAAATAATGAGCAATGAACTTGGTTAAATATTTCCAACATTTTTACAACAAGAAAAAACATCCAAAAGATGACTTGAGTCCAAGTTTAACCCAAAGGATTTGATTTTAGAATCACTCAACCCCATTGATCCTAATGTAAATAGACTTCATAGCACTCTTGAATGAAATTGTTTGATAAAATGGATACTTTGAAGTAGTAGAGATTATGCCACAACTTTTTCTAATAATTAAAGTAAGATATTGCTTTACGCGTGTCATTACAACACTGTCGTTCTCATTGAGGAACTATTAACAACGTTGGCCAACGAACGATCTAAACGTGGGAAACCACTTTATTTTGGCTATTGAGTTATATAAGCGTCTGTAGTTGCAATGCTATGATGAGTAAAATCTTTAGTTCCCTCATGATTTCGCATTCCAAGTGAAGTTGTAGTACTCCTCTAGCCCACTATTGCTTAACGGTTATTTATTGGCATGGTCACGAGTGCACAACATAGCCCCAATTAACATGTTAAAAACAGTGGGATGGTTTCTCTATGGAAGAGTTGAAATTTTTGAAAAGCAAGGAAAGGAAAAAGGTTCTTTGAGAGTCTTGAAATTTTGACGTGCGAGTAGATGAGTTCTTAATTTAAATATTTTTGGTGCCAACTTGAGTACTCCTAATTGATTAAAGAAACAAGAGAAAAAAGTTTTTATCTCTCATCAAAGAGAGAGACCAAAAAACTTATTTCACTTTCCTAGCTAAACTTTTGACACTTACTCGGGAATATAATTTATTTGCTATCAAGATATATGTGGTTAGGAAGTGGACTCAGTGCATTCTTATGGATACTTGTATGATCATGTTTAAGATTGCAGGGATTGTGATGAAAATAATTTGACACCAATTTGATCTTGTAAGTTCTTTAATTTCAGTTCCAAATCTCCGCTATTCTTCCTTATTTTCTTCTCACTCGAGGGCGAGCAACATCTAAGCTTGGGGGAGTTGATAGCTGTGAGATTCAACACATTTTTTATTGTTTTTATCGATGGTTTTTGTCTGGATTAAATAGTTTTCTAGCTTTACCTAACTCTAAAACTTCGGTAGCGAAGAAAACTTGGTTTTTAATATGTGTTTTGGGTTCTGAATATTATCATAAGGTTTTAACAGCAGAAACACAATATTCAGGCGAAAACAAGCAAGTCTCTACTTGGAAGCAAACGAGGAAGGCATATTGAAGCTTTAATGACAAACTATACGATGGGAACATTTTCTCCGGCCATATAGTTCCCGATGTATAGTCGCCACGACCTTCGTCTTATCAAAAGGGACAACTTTCATGAAGAGGCCGAGGACGAAAACAGAACACAACAGCCGCCATTCCATCCAGAAGGGAGAAAGAAGAGATCCGAAGAATAAGAAGTAGGCGTTCTTCATATCGCTCCACGATCTTCGACCTCCTAGCCACTACACCCCCATAGCCATTACTTGTACTTGAGAGAGAGATCTTTACCTTGCAAGATTAGGGTTTGGGATTGTTTCTTCCTATCTTGAATTGTGTTGGATTGATTTTCTATTCTTATTGTGGATCTCCATGGTAATATCGAGAAGAAATCCCTTTATTTAATTATATCGATGATGCTTTCTTCTCCCACGTGTGATTAAGTTCCTTTAGGCATGGGAGACGTAAGGTATTGGTGAGATGTGATGTTCCTATATATTTTTCATTAGTTTGTGATTGATTATAATTGCTATATTATGTGTGCTTGACTATATTTGGGGTGCCTAATGCTTGTTGTCCAATTAAGGGTCCAGACAACATGATTCTTTGTTCTACATAGATAAAATCTTGTTTGCTAGCAGACCGGCGACCCCCGAGTGACACGGAGATATCATGGGAAACCAGTTTGACTCGAGGATAACGAGGAACCACTGTGATTATTGCATTAGTACGATCCAAGGAGCTAAATTGCTAAGCAGCCTGAAGGATCTTAATCATCTAGTGACTGACCATGCTTTTGGTAATAAACTAGTAGGATTATTGAAGTTGGGATGAAATCTACCAAGAGAAGTTCCAACTAATTATGGGTTGCTCTCCTACACATATACTTATAAGATTATAATTGTTACATTCATCACTCATCCACCTGGCACATTCACTATCACCATGAACTGTATCTCCCGCGCCTACTTTGTCATCTGCAGAAAACAGCAAACAACTGAATCGTTCTTTACTTTTATGTTTTTTATTTCTGAAGTTTACAATTTAGTTTTATTTAAATACATTCGTTCAATCCAAGTTTTATTCTTATTTCAACACTTGCAGTTAATTCACTCGAAGACATGTGACAACTTTGAGTGCGACAGAGACTTCGCCCATAAAACACTTACCTTTGGGCTCCCTGTGGGATCAACATCTTAACTTCTATACTAGCTACAAACGATATGTGCACTTGTAGCCATCACAGGGTTATACACGGGACGTGGGTCTCTGGTGGAGTTCCCGGGGTTGGCGACCCGTGGCTAGATCTGTCGTGGCTCGGGTGGTGCGCAGTTATCGATGTTGGCAATTGTCCGCTCGCCGGGGCGATCGGAGGAAGATTTTGTTGTTGGTGGAGCGGGAGTAGACTCATACTTGCAATGGTTTCCTAACCACAACATTAAACTCTGAGATCCTACACTCTCTTATGCAATGGTTTCCTAACGGGGGTATAGGTTTTTGTCACTCCGGCAACCCCACAATTAGTAGCCAAATACACAATGCATTCCCCTAGGCCCATAAAGGTGAAGTATCATATAGTCGACGTTCGCATGACACCACTAGAAGAATAACACCATAACTTAAATATCAAACCATTAAATATTACTCAACATAATTCCACTACTAACAACATGACTTCTCCCATGTCCTGAAGAACTAAACGAACTACTCACGAGACATCATATGGATCAAGATCAGATATGAAATAATGACAAGTAAAAATTTGAACATGAACAATAATCCAATGGTTCCACTCAATAGCATCAACTACAACAAGTAATCAACATCGGGAAAGTTTCCTTTATGAACTACACAAGATTCAACCCAATTGTTACAGCGGTATGGCGTGGTGGTGATGGTGCTGGTGATGATGATGATCCCGGTGAAGCCTAGCTTGATGATGGTGTCGATGGAGATGATCTCCCCTCACTGGGAAGGAATTTCCCTAACATATTTCTGCCTGCCGGAGAGCTCTTTCTCTCTCTGTAGTTTCCGCCCCGTAGAGGCGACGGAATATTTCTGTGATCGCTCCCCGAGTCTTAGGTTTTCGGGGGGTAGATATACGCAAGAGGGCGACGATAGAGGTGGACCAGGGCAGCCACACTACTTGGTGGCGGGTCCAGGGGCACCCGCGCCTAGGGGTGGTGTGGGCCCCCTGTGGCCCATTCCACTCCATCTTCTGGCTTTCTTCGTCTTCTGGAAAAATAGGAATTTCCCTATATTTTCTAGGATTTTTTGATCTTCGGAAATATTGCATCTGGACAGCGCTTTTTCCATCAGAATCCTGACTCCGACAGTTAATTCTCCAAGAATCATCAAACATGCAAAATAGATCAAATAACATAAGTATCATATCTAAATATGAAATATACCAATGAATAACAGTAAATTATAATATAAAATAGTGATGCAAAATAGACGTATCACTCGACTGCCTTGTCTAGTAGAGCTTCGACGTACTTGATGTGGAGCGCACCTTCACCCGTAGAGTTTATGTTGGCGACCGTGGCCGCACCCGCGATAACATTGTCTAGCGGGATCGAATAGAGTGGGAGTACGTTGGTTTCGAAATCGCGCGGCGCAATGAGTATTCACGGATGCTACGACGGAGGTGAGCGGCAGGGTGGTGGTGGTGCTCCATGCGCAGTCGACCTAGGTGGTGGGCGGTTGGCTCCTGGTTGCGTGTTGTGGCGGATCTCACGATCGGCCGCACGTGCTGGGTTGTGCTTGTCATTGAACTTCATGGTGCGGACCTGAGTTGTTAGGCTCAGTCGCCATGTGACCCAGCATTGGTGGTACAACGACAGTTCTTGCGTTGTTTGTTGCTCGAGGTGAAATTTTTCGGGCTCGGTCTTCTCCCGTTCCCTGGCTTCCAGCAGATCCAGGTGGTGCTTCTCGATCTCTGCCATCGTCGCGGTCGATGGGAGGGGCATGGAGAAAGGATTCACAAGCGGGTCATCGCCGTTCACCATATATATGGCGTCCTCGCAACGGCATCTAGCATGTAATTCATCTAGGGACTCTGATCCTGAGTCAGAGTTGAAGAGTGGGAGGATCGATTGATCTTCGAAGTCGCCGGTGTTGGAGACTCGTGTGACCGAGCCGATGTTCGACACAGGGGTGGTGTTGCCAGCGGCTGGCACGTACGGGCATCACGGATTCGATGTTGTCGTAGAGGGTGGTGTCATTTCTGTCTGAGCCACCTCCGGTCGGGTCGCACTCAGAGGCGAGGAGAGTGATAGATCGGATCTGCTCCTCCGAGAGTAGATCACGCGGGGCGATCCATTGTCGATGATGAATCCAGCGGGATCTCCCGGGTCAGTGGCATCAGTGAAGCCGACTAAGAGGTTGATGGAGCTGATCGGCAGCACGACGGCGTGGGTGACCAGATGCGACGCAGACACGTAGCTACTCGGGAGGATCTCAAGGAATCTGCTAGTAGCGATCATGCGGCCGGTTGCGAAGGGCCGGCGAATGGGAGTATAGGGTATTGCACCACGGTGAGCTCCACTGTCGTGGGAATGACCACAGCAGTCGCTACCAGGGGTAGCAATTGAGTCGGTTTGGGGAAAGAGCAAGTCGCCATCTGGGGATCGAGATTGAGAGCAGACACAGGGATTTACCCAGGTTTTTCCCCCTCCCCGTAGGGTAAATTCCTACTTCCTACTTGTTTGTATTGATTGCGAGTGGATTACAAGGTGGGCGAGCTCGAAGAGTAGGCACCGAGTCGCAAATAAGGATGGCAATGGGCAGGGTATGGGCAGGGTAGAGTAATACCACACCCATACAGGTGTAGTCAATGGGTAGAAAACTTTACCCATACCCGTACCTGTGGGTATAAATATTTACCAATGCCCATACCCGACAAGTACCCATACCCGTTGGGTACCCGACGGGTAGATCCAATAGTAAACAAGTTATTCATAATTTTACATTAATCAATATCATATTTGACAAGAAAATAAGTATCTCTACTCAATAATAGGTAGAAAAGTACATGACAATTATCAATGTTTAGAAATCGCAATCTCCTACTTGTCCCTAGGCTACTCGGCCACATAGGTTGAAACTCTATATGTAAGTTTTACAAGTTAGTCTAAATGGGTAGGGTATGGGTATACCCATGGGTACAACCCTATACCTATGCCCCTACCGGTGACTTAACGGGCAGGGTATGGGTATTATCCATGGGTATAAAAGTATGCCCATACCCTACCCATACGGGTATGGTACCCGTACCTGTGGGTAAAATTGCCATCCTTAGTCGCAAAGATGGGGTAGCTAATAGTTCGTGAGTACAATGACTATCCTATGAAGGTTTACATAGGGTTACCTCGCTAGGGTTTACAGGATTACAACCGAACCAGTAAGGATTTCTGAGGTTTGACATAATTTGATTGGGCCTAACTAAACTTCTGGGCCTTCTGCTTTCAGTCGCCTAGGCTTCATTGAAGTCTCCTTCCAGTCGTCGTTCCTCTAGGCCCACTCGAGGAAGTCTTGGGCCAATCGAATCCAACCACTAGGCGTACCCCGATTGGTAAACATTTAGCCATCTTTAGGGTAGAGATTCACACAATCCTTGAAAGTCATGTCGTCGACACCGCCATGATGCAAAACAGCACCACCACTCCACGCTTATCCAAAACTCTGATGCGTGGACTGAAGTTGGCTCGGTTTTCATCGGTAATCACGCCTCCCCTTCCTTGCTGCATGTAGCAACCAACAGAACTGATCGGGACGGTGGCCCCTCATCTCTGCAGATTAAGCTGAGCCATTGGCTACCTGGGAAATTAGATCCTTGTGGGTCCGACTCTGGCCAAGATCCAACTCCTCCGCCCACATTGCGAGGAAGCAACCACGCACCATCACCATTGCCAATCCCGATACTGCACGCCTTCACATCGACAATGCTGCTAAACGTATCCAAGGCTCCGCCACGTCCACCGAAGTTCTACCCACACCATCTTCAGAGGCGGGGGAGAGGAGGGGGCGTTGCCACCATTAGGGCATGTACAATGCTAGAGAAGTCAATGCCTTCTCTTAGCGTTGCACGTTATTTAGAGAAGACACAATATATAACTTGTACAATACATTATCTCTTATTGTTATCTCTTGCAATTAATGAGAATTAACTATTTTTAGTAATAAATTGGTTAGCTAAGGGAAGACATATGGTACAATAGAGAAAATAGTCTTATCTTATTTTTAAGAGATCATCCCTTACCTAAGGGAAGACAACCTTCTTTTTCTTGTTTCTCTTCCTCCAACAAAGGGAAAATCCAACATGGCAAGCATAAAGGAAGAATGATGTCACCGCATTGTACATGCCCTTATGGATCTGACTATAGCGGTTGCAAGGAGGAACCTGAGAGGGGAATCCTAGTGGTGAGGGTTACGTCTTTCTCCCGAGTCGCCCGCAGGGGGCAACACGAGGGATAGGAGGGACCTTTGTGGACTATTTGAGATAATCACTACTAGAAAAACCATCTTCGGTTCGACGTGAACAAGGCCAGTAGTCCCGGCCTGTCACAGCCCATGACTAGTGGGAGCACTAGTCTCGGGCCGTGAGGCCTCTAACGGCTAGAAACGGCCGTAGTCACTAGTCCCGGGCCGGACCAGATCTTTAGTCCCGGTCCGTAATACGGACCGGGACTAATGACCTGGAGCAGGCCAGCTGGTCTTTTCGTGGACTATTAGTCCCGGGTCGTATCACGGCCCGGGACTAGTTGTCCACCACTATATATTCTGCTTCCTGTCCTGCTGCCCTAAAGTATATGGTGGCCATTTTTCTCAAAGAAGTAAGAGAGTTCATGCCATTTTTTTCTCAAGATTTGTCAAGATTTAGTTTGCAACACCTAAATCCAAATCTTTAAAAGGTTAGAATTTCATTCTTTCATATCTTATTGCTACTTTAGCTCTATAATGCTCTAGAAGTATAGAGATATGGATCAATGCATGTATGCTCTAGAAGTAGCTAGAAGGATTTTGATATATATGTGTAACAAATTTTGATTAGGCACATAGTTACTGAAAATTGAAATGTGTAATTTTAGAGTTTCAGAGCTTAGAATGGAATGAGGTTTTCACTGATAGAACAATAATAAAAAACTCCACATTTATCATGTTGATTGTTTTCTCCAATTCACAAATTGGTGCATGTAAATTTTTCAAAATTCAAAATTAATGCTCTAGAAGCTCTCAATATAACTTTTAATAATTTTATCATTTTGTGTAATGTTTTTTGATATACTTTTACTATAATGCGGATGGTCCGGAAATGGATGTACGGTACTGACCGACGCTCTGGCGAGTTCATTAATGGCGTGCATGAATTCATCTGTGTTGCTGATGCAAACAAGCGCAATGGTTTTGTATTATGTCCATGTAATGGATGTAGGAATCAGAAGGATTACTCTGACTCAAAAACCCTTCACAGCCACCTTTTGAAGTCCGGCTTCACGCCCAGTTATAATTGTTGGACCAAGCACGAAGAGAGAGGGGTTATAATGGAAGACAATGAAGAAGAGGAGGAGGATGATAACTATCATGGTTTCCCTGAGTACGGAGATACTTCCATGGGGGATGCTGAAGGGGAGGATGAAGAAGAGACACATGATGAACCCGTTAATGATCTTGGTCGGACCATTGCCGATGCACGAAGAGATTGTGAAACTAAAAAGGATAGAGAGAAGTTCAATCACGTGTTAGAGGATCACAAAAAGTTGTTGTACCCAAATTGCAAAAATGGTCTGAAAAAGCTGGGCAGCACACTGGAATTGCTGCGATGGAAGGCTGAGTGTGCTATACCTGACTCCTCATTTGAAAAGTTGCTGAAAATGATGAAGAATATGCTTCCAAAAGATAACGTATTGCCCACCAGTACGTACGAAGCAAAGAAGGTTGTCTGCCCTCTAGGTTTAGAGGTTCAGAAGATACATGCATGCCCTAATGACTGCATCCTCTACCGCGGTGAGGAGTATGAGAATTTGGATGCATGCCCGGTATGCACTTCACTTCGGTATAAGATTAGACGAGATGACCCTGGTGACGTTGAGGGCGAGCCCCCCCCCCCCCGGGAAGAGGGTTCCTGCCAAGGTGATGTGGTATGCTCCTATAATACCACGGTTGAAACGCTTATTCAGAAACAAAGATCATGCCAAGTTGTTACGATGGCATAAAGAGGAACGTAAGTCAGACCGGATGTTGAGACACCCTGCTGATGGGTTGCAATGGAGAAAATTCGATAGAAAGTACCCGGACTTTGCAAATGACGCAAGGAGTTTAAGGTTTGGTCTAAGTACAGATGGCATGAATCCCTTTGGGGAGCAGAGCTCCAGTCACAGCACCTGGCCCGTGACTCTATGCATCTATAACCTTCCTCCTTGGTTGTGCATGAAGCGGAAGTTCATTATGATGCCAGTGTTGATCCAAGGTCCGAAGCAACTCGGCAACGACATTGATGTGTACCTAAGGCCATTAGTGGAAGAACTTTTACAGTTGTGGCACGAACCCGGGATACGCGTGTGGGATGAGCACAAGCAGGAAGAATTTAACCTCCGAGCATTGCTTTTCATAACAATCAATGATTGGCCTGCTCTTAGTAACCTTTTAGGACAGTCAAACAAGGGATACAATGCATGCACACACTATTTAGATGAGACTGAAAGTATAGATTTGGAACATTGTAAGAAGAATGTATACAATGAGCATCGTCGATTTCTTTTGGCCAAGCATCCCTTAAGAAAGAAAGGCAAGCATTTCAACGGTCTGGCATGTCACCAGACGAAGCCTAAGGAGCGTACTGGTGTTGATATATTTGATATGGTCAAAAATTTGGTTCAAATGGTAACCTTTGGAAAGGGTCCTGGCGGAAAATCTGTTCCAAAGGACGCTGAAGGACACGCACCCATGTGGAAGAAGAAATCTATATTTTGGGAGCTACCATATTGGAAATTCTTAGAGGTCCGCTCTGCAATCGATGTGATGCATGTGACGAAGAATCTTTGTGTGAACTTGCTAGGCTTCTTGGGCGTGTATGGGAAGACAAAAGACACACCGGAAGCACGAAAGGACCATCAAAATATGAAAGACCCAGATGGTCTGCATCCAGAATGGTTTCAAGGTCATGCCAGCTACGCTCTTACCAAACAAGAGAAGGAAATATTTTTTGAATGCCTAAGCAGTATTAAGGTCCCGTCTGGCTTCTCGTCCAATAAGTTCCAAAACCTAAAGTCTCATGACTGCCACGTGATTATGACGCAAATGCTTCCGATTGCATTGAGGGGGCTTCTACCAGATAATGTTCGAGTACCCATTGTGAAGCTATGTGCATTTCTCAATGCAATCTCTCAGAAGATAATCAATCCTGAAGATCTACCACGGTTACAGAATGATGTGGTCCAATGTCTTGTCAGTTTTGAGTTAGTGTTCCCACCATCATTCTTCAATATTATGACGCACCTGCCGGTTCACCTAGTCGAAGAGATTTCCATTCTCGGTCCTGTATTTCTACACAATATGTTTCCCTTTGAGAGGTTCATGGGAATCTTAAAGAAATATGTTCGTAACCGTGCTAGGCCAGAAGGAAGCATCTCCAAGGGCTATGGAACAGAGGAGGTCATTGAATTTTGTGTTGACTTCGTTCCTGACCTTAGGACGATTGGTCTTCCTCAATCGCGGTATGAGGGGAGACTGAGTGGAAAGGGTACTCTAGGAAGGAAATCAATAATATGTATGGACGGACATTCTTACACCGAAGCACATTACACCGTTCTACAGAATTCTATCTTGGCAGCCCCATATATCGAGGAACACAAGAAAATCTTACGCTCCAACAACCCTGGAAAGCATGACTCTTGGATCAGAGATGAACACATGAAGAGTTTTGGCGGTTGGTTGCAACATCTCATCAAAAACAACACTCTTGGAGATCATCTATACTTGTTTTCTAGGTCACCATCTTCGACTATATTAACTTTCCAAGGGTACGAGATAAATCGGTATACATTTTACACGATAGCCCAAGATAAAAAGAGCACCAACCAAAACAGTGGTGTCCGCTTTGATGCAACAGACAACAATGGGTCAAAGACCACATATTATGGTTACATAGAGGAGATATGGGAACTTGACTATGGACCTACTTTTAAGGTCCCCTTGTTTCCGTGCAAATGGGTCAAGCTGACAGGAGGAGGGATTGAGGTAAACAAGAAATACGGAATGACATCGTTGGATCTTCAACAATCTTGGGTACTTAGACGAACCATTCGTCCTAGCCAATGATGTGGCTCAGGTTTTCTATGTGAAGTACATGTCTACCAAACCTAGAAAAAGGAAAAATAAGAAAAAGAATACATCAGACGATGAGCCAAAGCACCACATAGTTCTTTCAGGAAAAAGAAACATCGTGGGAGTGGAGAACAAGACAGACATGTCAGAAGATTGCGATAAGTTTCATGAAATTCCGCCCTTCGCGGTGACGATGACCCAAGCATCATGTTAATGAATGAAGATGCTCCATGGATACGGCGGGATCAGAAAGGAACACACACGAAGAAATGATGTGTAATAATTGTAACATTTTATGAGTGAAGATGCTCCATGTGTCCATTTTTATAGTGTTGTCTGCAAACAATCTTGAGTGTGTTAGTCCCGTTTTGTGGCTGGACCGGGACTAAAGGGGGGCCTTTAGTCCCGATTCATACTTACCATTAAGATCTGATCTCCAAACACGTGAGGTCACATATTAGGGAGTGCCTCTATGACCAGTTTCTTGGAGACGCCGGAGGATTGGGCTCCGGCGGCATGTCCCTAAAACTGGCCGTAGTGGTATCCCTGCTCTCGAAAACTATCTTGCAGCTTGTAACTTCTCTAACTAGATCAATACGCCTGGGAGCTAACTAATTTCACATATTAGGGAGTGCCTCTATGACCAGTTTCTTGGAGATGTCGGAGGACTGGGCTCCGGTGGCACCTCCCTGAAACTGGCCGTAGTGGTGTCCCTGAAACTGACTGGAGGACTTGACTCACAAGGATGCCTATTTATAGTATAAGCAGCTCGGCATAATGTCGACACTCACGATGTCGACACTCACCCCTATTATTAGTGTTGACTCATGTTTTGTCCCGATTGGTGTCTCCAACCGGGACTAAAGGTTCATGTTTAGTCCCGGTTGGTGACACCATCCGGGATAAGGTACAAGCCGCACGACATAATGTCGACACTCATCCCTATTATTAGTGCTGCCTGGCCCAGTCTGCCGCAATCCCTTCAGTTGCGGTTGGTTTCTCCAACCGGGACTAAAGATGAACCCTCTCTTTATAGGCATTTCCCTCTATTTATAGGTTGCTCGATCCAGCCTGCCCGCCCTTTCCTCTATTTATAGGCCTTTTCCTCTAAATACAACATCTTCATATTTAGGTAACACTCAAGACATTTATTAATATTAAAAACCGGAACAAACCGGGACTAACTAACACTCAGGACTAAAGCCGCCCCCTTTAGTCATAATCATGCCTAGTCCTATAGTATGCAGCTTCAGGGTCTTCTTCGTCGTCGTCGTCGTCACCTGCCACTCCGGGGATCCTCAGCCCAGCCATGGCATATACCAGGGGCCATTCCGGCCTCGGATTCACGGCGGGCGGGGGAGGGGTCTCCTGGAAGACGATGGCGCTACCGCCGGGCGGGGGTGGGGCCTTCTTGTGGCTCTGTGGCGGGTGGACTTGTGGGCACCGCAGGCGAGGATGGTCTCCCCCGGCGATGTAGCGCATCACTCAGACGATAGTACGGTTCGCCCACCATAGACAGCGGACGGCTTCGTTGTGGTTCACCGAGGGCGGGCCATCACCCTCGTACCTGGTCAGCTCCCTTTCTCGCCTATTAGTGAAGAAGGCATTCCAGGTGTCTTAGTTGTTGGGATCCCACTGGGGATCCATCCGCTGCTCCGGCGTGAGCTCGTGGTAGAAGTGGTTCGTGATGGCCGCCTGGCGTGCGGAACCTTGAGGGACAGGAGGGACAGGAACCCCTCCAGCGCTCAGCATCCAGCCGGCGGGCGACCGGTAGCCCGGCGGACAAGGGTAGTTGGAGGCGCACAGCGCCTCGGACTCCTCGAGGGTCAGAATGGCCCAGTAGGCGTTGTCCATTGTTCTAAGAGAGGAAGGTGTGGATGTGTGGATAGCCATGGCGCGATCGCCCTAGATATAGAGGTAAAGGGCGAGAAAACTTGGCGTGAAGCTTTGGGAAATGACGGGAAATATCTTTAGTCCCGGTTAGTGACTACAACCCGGACTAAAAGCTCTCGTAAAAAGGAAAGGATGGGAAAACTTGGCCGGAAGCGGTGGGAAATGGCGGGAAATATCTTTAGTCCCGGTTTGTGACTACAACTGGGACTAAATGGATATTATATTAAGATTATTTATATTTTTCTGATAATAATAGACATATTATTTGTTTTATTTGGATTTTTACAATAAAACATATGATTTTCCAAAGTTTTATATTTGATTTGAATTAAAAAAGAAATTTACAAATGAAATCATTTATAAATGATGCAAACATATATATGGATATTATATTAATATTCTTTATATTTTTCTAATAATAATAGACATATTATTTGTTTTATTTGGATTTTTACAATAAAAGATATGATTTTCCAAAGTTTATTATTTGATTTGAATTAAAAAAAGAAATTTACAAATGAAATAATTTATAAATGATGCAAACAGATATATGGATATTATATTAAGATTCTTTATATTTTTCTGATAATAATAGACATATTATTTGTTTTATTTGGAATTTTACAATAAAAGATATGATTTTCCAAAGTTTTATATTTGATTTGAATTAAAAAAGAAATTTACAAATGAAATAATTTATAAATGATGCAAACAGATATATGGATATTATATTAAGATTCTTTATATTTTTCTGATAATAATAGACATATTATTTGTTTTATTTGGAATTTTACAATAAAAGATATGATTTTCCAAAGTTTTATATTTGATTTGAATTCAAAAGAAATTTACAAATGAAATAATTTATAAATGATGCAAACAAATATATGGATATTATATTAAGACTCTTTATATTTTTCTAATAATAATAGACATATTATTTATTTTATTTGGGTTTTTACAATAAAAGATATGATTTTCCAATATTTTATATTTGATTTGAATTAAAAAAGAAAATTTACAAAAAATAAACTAGTCGCGTGTCGTGGCTAGACCCGGGACTAGAGGGTGCGTGCGCGCAAAAAAACCAAGCGGCCGAAAAAACACATTAGTCCCGGGTCGTGGCTTAACCCGCGACTAAAGGGGGGTCTTTAGTCGCGGGTTAAGCCACGGCCCGGGACTAATGACCCTCTAGTCCCGAGCGGTGGCTTAGCCCGGGACTAAAGGGGGGTATAAGTAAACTACGCCCGCCCCTGGCCTTCCCCACCCAGCACTTGGTGAAATCGACAAGGTGGAGACGAACAGACGACGGCGAGCTCGATCGACGTAGGGGAGGTGCTGCTCGATCTCTGGCTGCCCCGCTGTGCCGCCGCCCCGCACCGTGCTGCCGCGCGCCGCCCCTCTGTGCCGCCGTGCGCCGTGCCGCCGCCCCGCAACTCCGCCGCCTCGTTGTGCCGCCGCCCCGCAACGTCGTCGCTTCGCCGTGCGTCGATCTTAGCATTTTTTATATAATTGTTTATGTAATTGTTTTAGTTGTTTTTAGGAATATATATATATATATAATTGTTTTTAGTTGTTTTTAGGAATATATAATTGTTTATATAATTGTTTTTAGTTTCTTTTTTTAGGAATATATAATTGTTTACATAATTGTTTTTAGTTGTTTTTAGGAATACATAATTGTTTTTAGTTTCTTTTTTAGGAATATACAATTGTTTTTAGTTTTTATGAATATATAATTATTTATATAATTTTTTAGGAATCTATAATTGTTTATATAAATGTTTTTAGTTGTTTTTTAGGAATATATAATTGTTTATATAATTTTTTAGGAATATATAATTGTTTATTAGGTTTATTAGGAATATTAATTGTTTTTAGTTGTTTTTAGGAATATATAATTGTTTTTAGTTGTTTTTTTGGATTATTAATTAGTGTTATTAGGGTTATTAATTAGTGTTATTAATTATATAATTATTAGGGTTATTAATTTGTGTTATTAGGGTTATTGTTTTTTTGTTTTAGTTATTAGGGTTATTGTTTTTTCTAACATGTTTAACTCTCTTTTTGTTATAGTTAATTAATTCATGGATCCATCCGAAGATCCTGGTAGCATTGGTGAAGGTTTTCTTTAGGGCATGATAGGAGGTGAAATTCCTCTTAATATTAATACCGGTGAAGATATTTTGCTTGAGGAAGAGATATCCTCATATCTGAATCCATCCGGTGATGGACTAGAGGAAAACCTAATGTACCAAGGGGAAGACCGGTTGGACGAAGGGCAAACAAATAACAACAATAATGATGGCCCCTCGACAGGATCCGGCGAGGTACATATATATATAAAGCCTCGTGTTACCTCTATTCATTAACTAATCTAGATATATATAAATCACTCTCTCTTCTTCTTTAGCCCACCAGATCGAAGCAATTGACGGCTCGAACGAAACGAGGGCCGAACAAAAAGTTGGATGGTAATCAGAGGTTCACCATCGAAGAAACAGATGATGATGGTGAACCAATTGCTCCAGAGAAGCACCGGAGGATGTTTATAAATCAATGTGGGGTGCTTGTTAGGGACAACCTGGCGATCACCATCCAAGAATGGAATCAGTCAAATAAACCCGGTGAAGAATCCAACAACTATGTCACTGATGATGCCAAAGATGACCTTTGGTAGAAGCTCATAGCGCATTTCATACTACCTCCAGAGTATGAAGAATTTGAGGTAGATGGTATTACCCCAAGGCCGGGTGGGCTTGAAAATAGAGTGAAAGTCAAGGAGTGGGCTCTGAGCAAGATGGCTGAACTGTACCGGAACCACAAGAAAAGTTTATACGCGAAATATGTCGCGAAAAAGAAAACTCCAGACTTCAAAGGAGTAAACGAGAAGTTGAGAGAACAGTGGCCTAATTTTGTACAGTACAAGCAATCTGATAAAGCAAAGGCAAAGTCGGCAAAGAACTCGTTAAATGCTGCCCAAAAGAAATACCATCATAAAATGGGGACAGGTGGCTACAAGAGTGTCGTCCCTAAGTGGGAAACTATGGAGAAGAAAATAAGGGCTAGAGGCGTTATTCCTGGTACAGATGGATGGCCCGAGAGGTCAAAGCACTGGTGGTACGAGCACGGGGGATTGTTGGACCTAGAAACAGGCAAGACATTATTTCATGAAAAAATTCTAAAACCCTCCCAAGACCTTATTCAAGCAATGAACGATGCTCAATTGGGATTGTTCCGTCCCGAGAGAGAGAGAACGACGAGATGACACGTTCCCTCGGGAATCCTGAAAAGGAAGGAAGAACACGAGGCAAAGGCGCCGGTGTCTCCTGGAAGAAAGGGTTCCTCAGTACGATGCCAGTTACAGAAGCCATCAGAGAAAGAAGGACTGGGAGGAAGACCGGATCTCCAGGGTAGAGCAGGACCTAGCTGATCTGAAGAACCTCATGCATGAAATTAGCCAAAGGCCGCCGTCGTCAACTCACCCGCGGGCTGGTGATCCTGCATTGGATCTTAGCCAGCGGAGAAGCAGCGTGGCTTCCACGGAGGTCCAGGCTGATGATCAAGCACTGCTGGGTGATGGACCAGCTCCTCACTACCCCGTGGATGATGTCAGAGAGATGGCACAATGTGAGCTACATCAGCCAATGAACAACCTGTCCTTCAAGGTGGCGATCGGCACTGCTTTACCTTGTCTACCTGGAGCACTCCACCATTCACTTCCGATTCCACCAGGCTATGCTCGTGTCACGGTGGATGACATAGTGGAGGATTTTGCGGACCTAGAGATTGAAATCGCTACGCCTGAAGGCCTTACGAAACTAGGAGATGTCAAGTGCAACATCATTCTATGGAATAAGAAGTGCATCAAGTTTCCAGGCTCGGTGCCAAGGCCACCGACTCCAAGGAATCCAAGTCCACCCCGCATCGAATATCGTCAACCTACAAGTCCACCCCAACCCGATTATCGCCAGCCTCCAAGTCCACCCCGCCCTGCTGACGATCGCCGCAGCAGGAGTACATCAACTCGATCTCTGCCTCCGCGCAATACTCGATCTCCTCCTCCGCCTCCGTGCAATACTACTACCTCGTCGAAGAAACGGAAAATCGACGCTCCCCCACGCCCCACATCGAAGAAAGGTCAAACGGCGAAGATAGTCGACATCCCGCGGGCTCTTCCAAAGAGACCTTATGACAAGACCGATGAGGAAACTAACGCGGATGTGGCTGCCCAAGTTAAGGCGCATTTTGCACCCAAAAAGCCTGAGCCAAAGCCGGTATATGATGAAAAAACCCAAAAGTGGGCTAAGTTTTTTCTTGAGCAACCATCCCCGATATCGATGAATCTGGAATCAGACTATGACCGGGAGATTATTAAGCAAGAACAGGAAAAAAAAATCACAAGTGCAAAAAGCGGGAAGCAAGTTTCCCAGCTCGGAGCATAGAAGAATCAATCGGTCGCCCCGCTCAAAGTCATTTCAGACCTCGACAAGGCCTTCGGAGCTGAAATAAATATGGACATGCAAATAATGGACCCCAGAGCCCGTAATAATGCTGCACTAATGGGAATCACTGTATCGCAGTCCAAAGCACTTGCTACCGAAGCAAATATGTATCTTGGTCAATATTTAGGCTATGAAGATACGCCAGTGGGTCAGATAGTACGGCAGTATGTCCAAGGGGAGCCTCTAGTAAGTAATGAGGAGCTCGCGCGTCTATCCACACATATGCGAAATCTACACGAATGGTACATGTTGCAAGCAGAAAAAAACATCAGAAAGATTGGTTTCTGGTGGATGTTAGAAAGGAGCATCACTTTAAACCATACTCGATACAGGTTCATTGACCGAACTGTTTCAGTTATACAACCAGCGCGCCCTCGACAAATCTATCATTGGTTGCTACTGTCTGTAAGTGATTTATTTCTATAATTAAGTTTGTAGCGCACCTCGTTCATTGCATTTAATATATTATCCTAACTATATATCCTTTTGTATGATGGTATTATATTCTGCAGAATGAAGATGCTTGAATGCAAAAGAGCTAGAAGATACGACGTTGGGTTCATTGACCCATATATCGTTAATGAATATACGTTAAAGAATCACCCCAAGGACGTGGAGGAAGACCTGTGCAGGTTCTTAACCGAGAATAATTTTGTTAAGGAAATACTATTTCCTTACAACTTCAAGTGAGTGTTTATATCTTGTACACATTTTATTTTTGCTTACTGGATGAGCTATGCATGTATGCTTATGTAAACGTTCGCAGATTCCACTGGATCTTGCTAAACATTCAAGTTGACAACTTCCTAGTTGAAGTCCACGACTCATTAAGTTGGGACCAAGAGCAGCGACATGAAAGCAATGCTCCATAAGTAATTTCAATCATTATCGCATTATATCGTCCTCTTTTATTCATTTCCTGATATCAAGTAACTAATAATTCCTTTGTTCATTTTCTTTGCCGAGCAGGTGTTGGACACGGTTCAGACAGAAAATACCAGGTCCATTCAAAGAGGAGTTAACTTATAAAATGGTGAAGAGTTTACAGCAGCCACCGGGAACTCATTTACGTCTGCGAGTACATCCGCGAGTTGACCAGTGAGCGGAAAGTTGACTCACATTATATTTATGATTTGCGGGAGAAAATAGAGCCAGACCAGCGCATAAGAGCAATTCAAGAGGAGCTGGCGGGATTTATGATGAAGGAAGTCCTTGATATACATGGATAGCATTATGCGGATGACGTGGAACTCGATTTGTCTTAGTGATCTTCATGTAGCGGATATGATATATATATTCATCAATGACCATGTAATTTCAAAACATTTCTTCCTTTTGATATATATATATCATCAATATATGCTTGCAAGGGATCGATTAATTATATAGATGCATCAATGTGTACTGTGTATGTAGTAGCGTAGAATATGTGTACTTAAATATATGTTTAAAATTATAGTGAAACACAAAACAAAAAAGGAACAAAATGGCAAAAAAAAGAAAATACACAATCTCTGCCGCGGCAGAGAAAAACACAATTCTCTGCCGCGGCAGGAAACCTTATAGTCCTTACGGCTCGGGACTAGAGGGTTTTCGCCCCCGCGGCACTGAAACAGCCACGTGGTTGTTATCAGTCGCGGGCCGTAGCGAGCCGGGACTAGTGGGGGGGCTCTAGTCCCGTTTTCGCAGTCCCGGGTCCAAAACCGGGACTAGAGGTCTGTTTTTCACCAGTGAATGTTTTCCACCAGTGAATATACTTTGATTGGCAGATACGTATGCGTAGAGTAAGTGAGGCCAGTTAGTCACTTTTCTTTTGAAGACAAAGAAGGACTACTACGACTTTGTGTAGGGGCAGGGCAAGGAATCTGGTTCCTCAGATTGCTTTTATATACTACTCCCTGAGACCAAGTTTCTCATCAACAAAAACATCCAAATGGCTCGAAATGGCTTTTATAATAGGACTACTACGACTTTGTTTGATGGGTTCTTAGCAGCCTAATAGAATTAGGAGTTGGGAAGCGTCCGCCTGCATCTGCTATAGGAGAGTAAACTTCGCCCATATCTTCTGCAGTTAAGGTGAATTCTCTTGCATGTTTAAGATCTACATTGACCGCACATTATGTGCTCCACAGAAGCAGCGCAGGTGATGTTCCCTTTATCTTATGTTGAAATTTTGAAATATAGTACAGTACTAGTATTTAATTTTGTGCATTTATAGATTTATATATAACATGAGGGAAATGCCCGTATGTTTCTGAAAATTCATATTAGGAAAATTTATTGTCAAATGGAACGCAAGTGTTAGTCAAAAGCACATAAATGGAGATAGGAAACATGGTTTTCTGAGTAATGTGTATTTGATTCTAATGTTTGATTAATTTAGTGGAAATTTTACTCATTTGTCTTGATTCTAATGTGTTGGCCTTTACACCCTTTCTGTATTAGGGATCAAAAAATGTCAATACAGATTATAAGGCTTTTTTTATTTTGGTTCAGCAGTAATCTAGCATTTGGGGTCCCAATTACCATGGAATTATTGTAACTTACAAAATGTGATGAACATATTGAAAATAACTCCATATACTCTTTTACGACTGAGTCTACACGCACCTGTGTACTTTAAAAATATTTTTAGCCTATTATATTTATATCTTCATGTTTACCCACAAAAAAGGAGCGTATATAATCTTTTGGTATGTAGAACCTTTAAAATGGTGCACGGGCGATCTTAGTTATTGACTTTGTCCATATTGTCGATTGCCTAACATATACTCCCTACGAGGTGAGATACAACATAGTGAGTAACTACACCATGACATTATTGCTAAACATTCTTCCACTGATTATATGTAATTGTCATACTTGCTTATCACTTTATGTACTTCAATAGTGATTGTAAAAAACTCAACATGGAACTATACGTAAAAAACTATTGCAGTA
This sequence comes from Avena sativa, assembly GCA_916181665.1. Taxonomy (NCBI): domain Eukaryota; kingdom Viridiplantae; phylum Streptophyta; class Magnoliopsida; order Poales; family Poaceae; genus Avena; species Avena sativa. Next base: position 441,923,433 of record OV702284.1, read on the forward strand.
CGTGGTTTGTATACATCCACCTCTTGTGCATGAAAAAGGGGTATATGGAAAGAAAGGGGCTCCAAATAAATATATTCTATGCAATTCCCATTGTGAGATCATAAAAATTTATACTCTGTTTACATACAAAGTATGTGAGAAAAATGTATAGTACTTCTGTTTAAACGATATACTTGAATTTATTAAAACATTTGCGAAAAAACATACCATATGTCATTGTATAGAAAACAGGGAACATACATGTTGAAAGGTAAGTCCAATAGTTTTTTTTGCTACAATGCACATTTTTTAATGTTTGCATATTTAGCAATGATACATATATATTATAATGCCATGATTTCTTTGGATTTTTCTGAAAATCGAAATTTCAAACGTTCTAAATTAGGAATGTTTTGTTTGGAAAGAAAGGGAAAGTGTGGCTACAGATATCAAAAATTGAACGCATATACAAGCAAGTATCTGCACCAAACAGTAATTTAGTGGAACCAAACCTGTGCAATAGGTAGTTTTAGAGAAAACATAAAACCCCATATATAGTAGAAGATAATCATACATACATGTCGATTTTATTGTAATGATGTTCCGTCCTTGAGATTCTCTTGTTACTGAGTTGTTTGGATACGCAGTTTTTGGAGAATCAACTTCCCTAAACACGATTAAGACTCTAACTAAATAAAACTCCTTTCGTCTAATCTAGTGAATTTCTGGATAAGTAAAACTCATTTCGTGGTTTCTCCAACAGCGGAAATTCATGTTTTAGAGAAAGGGTCTATGATGTTTATTAATAAACTCATTTCGATGTGGTCTTCTGTTCTCACGGCTTAACCTCACTAGCTACGTCCATCTGTTATTGGTTGTGCCCGACAATTTCCTTCTTAAAGACATTGTTTTTGGAACTCGGACTCTCTCAAAAGTGAAAACCTAAGATATTTTACCAGGCGACGACTAATCTTGTGCATGGTTTTGTTCTTAGAGGTGTTGCTTTTGGAGAGCCATTTTTGTAGTCCAGGTGCTATCTTTGGTGCTAGTTAGAGTGTTGCTGTTGCGAGTGATTGATCACCGTGGCAGAGTTATTCTTCTCCTTTTTCTCTTTTTTTTTTTGGCTATGTGCATCCTTGATATTTTCGGGCTTCTTGCTGGTGTAAAGGCTGGATGTATTTGATATCTTCACGATATTAATATATTTTCTTGAAAGAAAAATAAAATCTCGTGTCCATGGTGGCTGTGAAACCTTGCCGGCGACGAGAGCTCGAGAAAGCCGAAACTCCACGCCGTCTTTCCTGTGGCACCAGGAGATGAAGAACCAAGGACGTCTCAAGTTGTGGGATCGATACAAAGCAGGGATTCTACATCAGCAGTTCAGTACTGGGCACGTACGTATTATAGAGAAGCACCAATGCACCATACCACCACCATTAGCAGTGTGAGAGATCAGCGGGACGGGGAAAGTAATGGAGGACGAGAGAAGGTGGACTTGTCCCAAACATTGCCAAGCAGAAACGAGTTTTGCTCGCATCTAAAACCCTTTTTTTTTCTTTTTCTAAAACTGCTTTTAAAACCCGTTTTCACTAAAGCTGGTTTATTTATATTTTTCTTATCCAGAAAACGACTACTAAGGAACTTTGCTTCTCGATCGCTTTTGTACTTATATTTCACTAATTTGTTCTTTATTTTATGACGACGTACTTGCTGATAATCCTCATGTGCATTTCAGTGCTGGTCCCTGATGGCTGAAGTGATGCCGTGGTGGAACAACTATGAGGTTCAAATCATGGTACTTGCCAGCTTGGTGTTGCAACTGTTCTTGCTCATGGCCGCAGGCATGCGTCGGCGGAATGCCCGAAATCATCTATGGTTCTCTATCTGGCTAGCATACCTGCTGGCCGACAGCGTAACAATGTACGCGCTAGGCTGCATGTCCTTCCGCAGCAGGTCCCATGAGCACCAACAACTTGTGGTGTTTTGGGCGCCATTCCTGCTGCTGCATCTGGGTGGCCAGGACACGATCACAGCCCTCGACATGGAAGACAACCAGCTCTGGCTACGCCACTTGCTCAATCTCGTGGTGCAGACGGTGGGAGTAGCTTATGTCATCTACAAGTATATTGCTGGCACTAGCAGCAAGACCTTGCTCAGACCTGCCGTGATGGTTCTTCTTGCTGGTTTTCTTAAGTATGGGGACAGAGTATGGGCTCTCAAGTCTTCCAGCTTAGACAACATTAATAAATTCCTCAATGATGTAGAGAGGCCTAGGGTGTGGGGTGCTCTACGATTTCAAGATGCACAGTGGATTATCCATTCAAGGAGGCGGGTCGATTCTGAAGAGGTTCTACAAGGAGCTCACGATCTGCTCCCCATTTGCATGGGTCAGTTGGTGGATTATAAGTTCTGGCCTTCCCCATTACAGAGTAAAGCCATAATGCTATTTCATGAGAATGGATGCATGTACGAGCTGATTGGGATGCAGCTATCACTGATGCATGAACTTCTATACACCAAAGCAGCAGTGGTCCACACATGGTCCGGATACTTCATCCGCGCCTTTTCATTAGCTGCCATCGTCTTTGCCTTCTTCCAATTTCAATTTCAATACAGCACTCGCAAAAACAGTGTAGACGCCATTTTGACATACATCTTACTGGCCGGGGCTCTCCTGCTAGAGATGGCAACGGTGTTGAGGGCAATAGTATCATCATGGACATGTGCGCTGTTGAGTGCTAGAAGATGGCACCGGCTTCACAGCATAGCTCTATCGGTTCAGCGGTGTATCAAGGCGGCACAATGGACGAGATGGTCAGGTTCCATTGGACAGCGCAAGTTACTCATCTTGGAGGAAGAATCTGGCGATGGTGGCCTGTTCAGGACTAGAAGCAGAAAGATGGCAAGCAGACTGATGATGGGTTTAATGGATTTCTGGGACAAGCAGCAAAAAAACACGCAATTTATTATCATCTCCAAGGATACTAAGGAGTTGGTACTGAAGGAGATACTCAGAATGGTGAAGGCTTGTGAAGGCAACGAGGAAGTCATGAGGACTTACAGTGGCCAGTGTGCGCTGAAGCCATATGAAGCATTCTTGGATGATAGCACCCCAAGCACTGACATTGATTTTGACAACAAAATCGTTATCTGGCATTGTGCCACCCAGATATTAATCTTATGTGTGCAAGAAATTAGGCATGACACCATGGTGGAGGCAGTCGGGGCACTGTCCAGCTACATGATGTTCCTCCTTGTGGAAAATCCCACCATCCTGCCTAGCCCTGTTCGCTCAAAATTATATGACAATGTTCCTCGAGTGCATATTCCGAGATACCATGTGTCGTCTGACATGAAGGAGTTCATTGAAGGAGTAAAAATGATGGCTGGTGACTCTGAACTTTCAACGACCTTGGTCCGTGGGGCAGAGCTTGCCGGGAGGCTGCTAGAGATGGAGGAGCAGCAGGAGGGGGAGATGATGCAGGTTGTACTTGGGGTGTGGGTGGAGATGATGTGCTACGCAGCGCACAACTGCAGCAGGGATTCCCACGCCAGGCTGCTCCACCGTGGAGGTGAGTTCATTACCATCGTCTGGCTTCTATCAACTGCCATCTTCAATCACTACTACCGTGACGAGCCCTGGTTTAAGGAGCGGATGATCAACTTCTTCCACGAGGGTGTTTGACATGCTGTGGTCCGCGTCCGACCACAAGTCTCCTTGTCCTTGGTGGCGATTGCCTCACTGCAGTATGTGCTTCACCTGCAGCAATCTGTGATATTATTTTTCGTTCTCTAAGACCATTTAATTACTACTTGTATTCGGCTCCACACTCTTCATTGTTTTTTCTTCTAATATAAGATGGGCAGCGGAATCCCCTTTGGTACCCCGGCCCGGGAAGTATGTACTCACATTTGATTTTAACATGTTACACGTACTAAAACTAAATACTCCATCCATCCTAAAATAAGTTACTACTTGAATTTCTCTAGATTCGTATGTATCTACATATATGAAAAACTTGAACTTTTCTTGCCCAGGCGTTCCATGGGCTTTGATGTATCTGGCCCTTTTTCTTTTTCACTATTTTTTTGCTTTATTTTTTATGAATTTGGTGGTTTTCTTTTGGTGCTATTTCTTATTGTTTCGGGCATGAATGGCAATTACTATTGACCTTTGCAAACCAAATTGTGTGCACCCGAGACTTGGTTACTAAAACACTTCGTGTTGTTAGAAATCATGTTGCACGTGTTTTTTATATTAACACATTTTCTCCTATAAATTGTACATCTAAATGGTATTTAATTTAGAACTTGGTCTGTTTGATTGCGTCATAATTTGTGCTAGCATATTGGTTGCAACTTAGGTTCCCCGATTGCACACGGGTTGCAACTAAGATTTCCCCAATTACAAATGGGTTCCAACGGAGATGTCCTCGGGTGCACATGGGTGGCAACTGATATTTTGCCAACTATACATGGTGTTGCAACATAGATTTTGCTAATTAAACGTGAGTTGCAATTGATATTTTTCCAGTTGAAAATGGTTGTAACTAAGACCTTTTGAGTTGTAGATGGGTTGCAAGTGAGATTTTTCTCTTTGTACATGGGTTAAAAATAATAATGTTTCCAGTTGCACATCAGTTCCAATGACTGAGGTTTCTTAATTGCACATGGGTTAGAACTTTAATTCTTCTAGTTGTGCATGGGTTGCAACTGAGGTTATCCCTACTTGCACACGGGTTGTAACTGAGACTTTTGCACTTAATTGAGCAACTAAGGCTAGGTTTACATTTGGGTGCAAACCGGTGCTCAATTAACTCACGGTAAGAACTTTTCATACTGTCAGAGTATTCACAGAGGGTAAAAACAAGTGGCAAAAAGCTAATACATGGCAAAGTCCACATATGCCGAGCATCAAAGGAGAGAACACCCAGCAAAGAAACGACAAAAAATTGAAAACACTAGCGCTTTGTTTGGATGCAAAGAATTAGATCTTGGAATTGAATTCGGTGTGAATTCCAAATCCAAACTGGAAAAGAAATGACTCCTAATTCAAATTCGGTTGTTTGGATGTGCTTGGTATTTTTTGTTGGAATCAGATGGTTGTCCTCAATTCCAAATCCTGTTTGGTTGTATAAACAACGGAATTTGAGAGTCAAAATACCCGTGATAATCTAGTGTACGTGGGACGTACTAGACACAATATGTTTCTTATACGATTGGTTTATTCATTGCCTTGGCCTCAATAGTGTCTGGTCAGTGTCGTCTGGTTCCGGATGACGCATCTGGGAATGGGCGAGCAGTACAAGATAGAGTCTCGTCATGCAAGAACTCAACTAATTGTCGAGAAGAATTGGAATTATACTATCACCAATTCACCAAATGGTGGTATACTATATTGCCTGCAAGATGGAATAGTTTCACTTGCACATTTGCAAGTCTCAACTGGGCTCTTTCTATATCCATCAACAGATTAGATTTAACCCTAATATCTAAATCATCAGTGATCGATAGAAGTCTTTCTTTTTCTTTCTTATATTTTCCATTCTGATTCTTTGCCCACCCATAAAGAAAACGCCTTAGATGACCAATTTTTGCTGCCATATTTCTAGACTTGACTATCGCTAGATCTAGACTTCTACTCTCTCTCTCTCTCTCTCTCTCTCTCTCTCTCTCTCTCTCTCTCTCTCTCTCTCTATATATATATATATATATATATATATATATATATATCCCTTTCCTGGCCCTAACTTCCCGCGGTTTCTCTATTGTTTATCTCTCTCATGTGTGTTTTATGACAAATAGACTGCTCTCTGTGCCCGGCTGGTAGGTATAATGCGTAATATGTAAAATCGATTACCAATACAGATGTATTAGACTATCGAGAAATGTGATCATGCCGATCAATGTCTTCACGCACACGTAATACTGTTCCATACTCGGTATCACGCAAGAAAACCGCATTGGAGAGTCCCTAGCAAAAGAAAACAAATCATATGTGTTCTCGCATACATGTCTAGTTGCATACAAATATAAACCATTGAAAGTAGGAATAATAGACAAATCGTATTTATTCAACACACGCTGGAACCCATAACGTCAGAGAGAACGTTTTATACCATATACTCCCTCCATCTCAAAATAGATGTTTCAGATTTGTCAAAATTTGGATGAATCTAGCTATTTAGTACATAGATTCATCCAAATTTTGATAAATTTAAGATATCTATTTTAAGACACAGGGAGTACTCGCTTTTACACCAGCACACAAATTATTTTAAATGGAACAACGTACAAACTGTTCCAAAATATGAAAGCATACAAACTATTTCAGACACACATAAGAACATTAACACGCTAGAAATCCTATACAAAAGCTGAGGAGAGGGAGAAAAGATCCACCACATCTTCCTAATCCTTCGCGACGTTTTTCCGGATGGACTGTTCCTAAGATTTATCGTCTCCATTGGACCGGCTTCCTCTCTCAGGCTTGTTGTCGGTGCTCATCAACGCCTCATCGACTCCCGTCGTGACCTTGCTGAAGCTCATGTTCCAACTTCCAAAAAATGCCATGTGCTCCCGTCTTGTGAGAATTTGATGCGATGCGAAAACACTGGCGAGCTAGAAGCCGCAGACGCGCTATAACCTCCTCATCCCATTCCTTAGGAGGCAGATTAGAGCGAGCTCTCTGACGGTGATGACTTACCTTCAAAGTCATAGACGACAGATCTCGAACCAACAAAGAGGCACAAACGTGAGTACAGACAGATGACAAAGATCTAGCGGTTCCTCTAATGTCCCAACGCCTAGATATGGCATGCAAGTATTCCATGAAAGACAATGTTCTTGTAGAGCGGAGCAAACCGAAGAGAGTGAAGGAGAGGAAAAGCAAGGTCCTTGTATGATACAGAGACACCCTCTAGGAAAGGGTGTATAAGTATTCAGAGAGTAGTGTACGAAGAACGCCACTTAAGGGGCATTTACAGTACACATTAGGAAGAATAGTGAGCCTCAAAGGCTACAACTGAATACAGCTTGTAGCCCAGCCAAACGGAAAATAGATGCACAACGAAGCCAACCATGAAGAATTATGAGCTATGAAACATCACGATGAAATGTAAAATATAAAAAAATCACATTTATTTATTATAGGAATCACAAACTAATAGCATCGCCGAACAATGAAGAACGAAAAACAGAAGAATTTTTATTTCTTCATGATTACATCCAACACATTCCTATACACGCATACAACATAGATTACACACAACACATCTAGCGTACTATGCTACACCAACACATCTAACCTAGATAACTACTCTAGACCTTAAGTCGCCTAGAAGCCTCCAACAACCATGTACATGCGCATCGCCTGCAAAAAAACCAAGGAGATGTATTAGTGATTAGTAGATCTGCTAGAAAAAAGAAAAAAGTCTAGCAAGAAAGAAATACGCCTAAAGAACTACGGGATACATTTGGGTCCTTTATACACAGAATTCCCTTGACGATAGCACAAATGTACACACACATCTCTTGAAAAAAAAGTTGGTAGATGTATTAGCGATCATAAACCTATCGCAAAACAAAGAGTAAAACGACATCAAGAAGGAAACACACATAAAGATCGAACTACAGGTTACCTTTGATACCGTTTACAACTTTGACGTGGAAGCATATCGCCGAGCAGCGTCCACGTAAAGACGCATCCTCTAGAAAAACAAAGCGGACAAATGAGCAATTAGTAAATCTGCCTAAAAATGAAGAAAGAAACATCAACAAGAAAGAAATGTGTTTCAAAAGAAACAGGAAAAATATAACGCATAAAGAGAGAGCTAATGGACAAGCATATCACCGGGTAGCGTTCGACGATGTCCTATCATTTCGATCACACCCTCCAAGAGGAGAAGACAAAAGGGAAGCACCGCGGAAGCGCTTGCTTAATGATAGCGGCGATCACGCTAAGCTGGAGTAAAATTCGATCCAGCGCTGGCTGAAGTACAGTCAGCGTTGGGTCGAATGAGACTCCTACCTAGCAACAGGCCGGTCGAGAACATCACGTAGAGATAAGCGAATAAGAAATGTACTGTATTGGCGAGTCAACTGCGAGGCAATACTTATAGAGAACCAGAGCCGTAAGTCAAGTCCTAAAGCTAGCGTACAAATGAAGGTTGTCATCTATGGAAGCGTATCTCCAGCATACACCAGACCCACCTATTGTTCTCGCTTCTAGTGCACGATCTCGTCGTGACAACCTGTGGACGTCTATAGCCTACGCTGACAGGCGAGAGATAATGCTCCTAGGTAGTAGGCTATGAACGGGTCACACAATACGATCTCATCGCGATAACCCGCATCTATCTACAGTCTAGGCTGACAGACGCCACGGGCTTATGTCACCCCACGTCGGTTCTGGACGGCCTCATGTCCGCGAGAAACCGTGGCTAGCATGAGCTTACGGCACAATGTCGTCTCTGGACGGCCCCACATCCACGAGAAACCTCAATCGGCATGGACATACGGCGCCACATCAGCTCCATACGAGCCCCATGCCATGATAACATGTGTCCGGCCATAATGTAAGCCGCCACGTTGGCTCTGGGAGGCCCTAGGTCCGCGAGAAAACGTAGCCGTCTAGGATCTACGCTGCCACGTCGGCTACGGATGGACCCCATAGCCGCGATAATCCACGGCCGGCATGGCCTCACGGTGCCATGTCGGCTCTTCGCTGGCGCACCTCAGCAAGTGTGGTCATGCATGCATATGCTGACGATGGGCCTATGGCGCTCGCGTGGTCCACCGTCTGACGACGCGGGGAACGGCGGCGCGCGGGACACATGTATGCAGTAGGAAATATTTTGTCTTGGCCCACAAAAGGTCAGTCTCCCGAATAGCAGGGCTCCGTAGAGGTAGTGTCGCGTGTCCTTTTCGGCGTCGATCCCACAACCAAAAAGAATCGGGACGATATGGATAGAAGTTTGAGCCAAAACATTTTAGTGTTATTATTTACTCTGATTATGTTATATGATGAAATGATCGTTTGCAATTAATTCTAAAACATGTTGAAAATGGTTGTGCCCCTTGCATCGACTGAGGAATATTCTCGGTGCTTACCAAAGGCAACGTCTACAAGTAGATGGATGAAGTTGATCATAATATTATCTGGATAATGTGTCAACAATTCAAAGTGCCCATCAAATAATTAAGTGGATAATGTATAAACCGACTATATATAACATGATTTTTTAGCTAAGCCAACATCTAATGTGGTCATTATCATTAAACTCCAATTAAAAAACCTCTCGGGCCTTCACGGCTATGTCACATTTACCCTCACAACCACTATTTAGATGGTTACTTGTCAAATGGCTTTTACACTTTCTCACAGCACACAACTCACGGCTGCTTTTTCACACCAACTTCTCACAACAACTTTCTGATAAGTCCTAGTCCAACTAAACACACCCTAGGTATGAACCAAGTACATTAGGAAGGAGTAGGAAGATTATATACCATAGATGTGGCACAATCGTTGAGGCGATGTGCCTCTATAATGATATTGTCCAGAACCAAATCCCGATCACCTCCGGGATTGGTTCCTTAATCGTTGCCGACTTCTCCCATTACTTTTCTCCTTATATATATATATATATATATATATATATATATATATATATATATATATATATATATATATATATATATATATATATATATATATTAACTGGTGCATCCCATTATATATAGGTATATATATATATAGGTACATCCTATTACCTACAACCCGTGATACGTATAAATTTATTTTAAATTAGACATACCTGAAGGTATATGTACCTAAGTTACACATACCTAAAATATACATACCTAAGTTACATATACCTAGGTATCACATACATAAGATGTACGTACCCTGCATACGTGAATATATATGTACTAGCTTACGTACGCTTTAGGTATGTGATACCTTAGGTATATGTAACTAGGATACATATAACTTAGGTATGTATATGTTAGATATGTGAAATTTGCGTACGTATACCATCAGGTATGTAAGAATTTGAGTGAAATACAGGTATGGTGTCCGGACACCATGGTGTCCCATATGGGCTTTACAACACTTAATGTGCACCATTTACACCATTAGATTAATTAAGGAAAGAGTGTTTGTAATTATTCTATAACATGTTGAAAAGGCTTGTGTGCCTTGCATTTACGGATGCACACTCTTGGTGCTTACGCAAACGCATGAAAAGGCTGCTACTGGGGCCGTAAGTTGATGGATGGAGTTGATCATACTATTATTTGGATAATGTGTTAGTCATTTAAAGTACCCATCAAATAATTATGTAGATAATATTCCAAGTGACTATAACATTATCACTTTTGCTTTGGTCTCCCCCCCCCCCCCCCCCCCTCCTTGTTTTCAAGCTTTGACAAACAAAAACTCGATACTAATTGTTTAGAGGACCGTACGAACCCACCCGAAGTCCGTATGGTCCTCTTAGACGTATACTCACCGTACACGTGTACTCGTGTGCGTGCGGAAGGCGGAAATTAAAAGTTATATAACATCAACAACAAAAATTTAAAATATGACATGCAAAGACGTAGATCGCGATAATGGGAGGTGGGATCAGCCGGCCAGAATGTGGATTATACCCAGTTCGACCGAGTACACATATACGAAGATATACATGGACTCGATATGGGTTTCGACGGGTCAAAAAAATAAAACAGCCCATATAGCTTAAGTTTAAGGGGAGACATCAACCTCTAATGAGATCATTATCGTTAAACACTAATTAAAAGAACTTCTCACGTTTTTATGAGCATGTCCGACATATACCCTCATAGCCACTATTTAGAAAGTTTTTTTTGAGATTCACTATTTAGAAAGTTACTTGTCAAATGGCTTTTACACTTTCTCATGGCACACATCTCACATCTATTTATTCACACCACCTTCTCACAACTTCTTTGAGAGAAGTTACAACCCAACCAAACAAACTTTAGGTTTCAACCAAGTACACCGGGAAGGAGTAGGAAGATCACATACCATAATTGTGGAACTATGATCGAGGTTGTCAAGAACCCAATCCTAGGTATCGATCTCCTCTTAGATTGGTTCCTAAGCCGATACCGACTTCTCCCATTGCATGTATCCTCCGAACATCACCATCGATAGATCTAGACTTCTACTATCTCTCTCAGTCCTCTCTTTTTTCTCCCTCGCTTCCTACACCCCCTCTCTATCTCTCGTGCATTTCTTCCTTCTCTTATCATTGACAGCGATTCCTTCTCGACCGACATACAGACATACAGACATCCTACGAGTTCTAGTGCTACTAGATTTACTAAATATATGATTCCCGCACCCATCAATTTCTCAGAAGTTTCAGATATGCTGTCTCTGTTACATAACTGAACTTCCAAGCATGATTCCTGCACAAGTTCAGAGTAACCGTTTCCCTGAAGTTCTAAACTCTGACACATAATTAACTGAACTTCTCTTCAGCATCGCACTGGAGGCGGGTGCTCCTGGAAGGCAGGCTGCCGCCAGCCGTGCACCAGGTCATCAAGGATGAGGAGTACCTCGTCGTTTCTGTGTTGGGGAATAGAATAGGGTGTATTCGATGGTTGATCATAGCTACGGTAGCATGCACCAGTCCACCTAAAAAGGGAAATCCCTATAGGCAATATCCCTCTCATTGCGAGAGAGATTGTGTGATTGTGTCCGGCTCGCATGCCGACCAACCTGGGCCACGGTCTGTTTGTTGGCTAGAGCGGTTTGGGGGATTTTTTGGTTTCTTTGGGTTTTTATTTATTTTTTTACTAGTTTTCTGTTTCTTTTTTTTCAAATCCAATTATTTTTCAAATTCGAGTATTTTTGAAATCTGAACATTTTTCAACTCAGAACAATTTTTCAAATTAGAACTTTTCAAAATCTAAACATTTTTTAATCGAAACAACTTATAAATTTGAAATTTTCAAATTTTGAATAAATCTCATATGTAAACAAATTTTAATTGAGGACAAATTTCAAATCTGGATATTTTTTGAAATTTACAAACACAAAAGAAAATGCAAAAGGAAAAAAGAAGAAAAAACAGAAAAAAAATCATCTTGTTGAGCCGAGTGGCCCATCAGTGTCCCGCTTTAGGCGGAGCCTCCCACGCTCCCACATCGGGGCAGAGCACATGGGATCCCCTTGAAAAGGCTATTGTCCATCAACTGCGACCAAGTGGGGTGCTCTCTGTCACTTATTCGATGGATAGTTTGATAATAGGTTGTTTATGTTGTTCGTTATTACTATCAACTTGCCAGAATCAGGGTCATGTACCCCATGCCGACGATTACAATTCAACACAGAGTAGACAAAGTGAAAATGCATACCAGGTCTAGTTAAGCAATTCAATCATTCAATGCTTCATTTTGTTCCACCGCGAGGCTATTCTTTTCAAGCCCTGTTACCCCATTTCGCATAACGGGAGAAATAGATTTTTTTTCCGAAATGGGGAGCGCAGACCCGGACTCTGCATCAATCGATGCACATAACCTTTTATTAATAAGTATCAGAAAAGAAAAGTTTACAAATCATGGATCAGAGAGTCGATACAAAAATCAGCCACGTAAAAATGAGCAAAGCACTTATTGGACTAAACATCTTGAATTCTACTAAGGTAAGGGCACCAATAATGTGTAGCCAAAAGTGCTTCCATATTTGCTTTTTAGCTTTTGAAACTAGTTCTCTACACTATAGAGGTGGTTCCAGATTGAGCAAAAGAGAAAACCGGAGCAAGAGAGTGCTCCAATGCCAAATGTAGTTCCAATTTGCCTAGCCAACCTGTGTGTGACATGCGATCCTCTGCTCTCATATTTTATACAAAACATAAGGCTATTCTTGTCAGCAATGAGACCGTATGATGCAGGAATTTAGGATAGCTACATCGTGACCTCTAGCCAAATTGCATAATGATGCCAAATTCAGCTTTTTGTCAGATTTAGCTATAGCAACATCGTGGCTGTCCTAAAAGGCCGCCACATAGCATGGTAAAAAATATCCTATGCCACCATAACCATCCACTTCCGCTGATCCTCCATGAGTAGAAAACGCCACAGCTAAATCCAGTGTATAGTCATATGGATAATCTGCAAAAATTAGTGGAATCACTTCTGTTATTGTTTCTACAATTTCAAATCGACCAACATAAAGCTGAAACACCAATGCGTATCCTGGCCTTTACTTTTTTGTCGGTTCCATTTAACCAATTTCTAAACATATTTGTAATATTGATTGGTGTGGAATATTATATGTAGAAAACACAATTCTCCAAATCAATCTAGCAAAAGGACAAGAGATATAAAAAAAATGGTTTGCGGTCTCCTTTGAGTCTCAGAAACAATATTGCGTCCTCTCCTTCCAATTTCTTTTGGCTACATTGTCTCTTGTGAGTAACACTTTTTATTCAGAAGCCACACGAAGACTTTTATTTTAAGTGGGAGTTTTAGTTTCCATAGGTATTTTCTCAGAAAATGCGTGTGTCCATTCATTAAGTCCAAGTACATTGATTTAACGGGAGCAATAGATGTCCACAACCTTATATATAAGTAAAATATAGCCAAAATAGAAAATGGGTTGGACGCACCAGGAGGAAACCCATGGTTCAACTCCAGCCCTGGGTTGGACTATGGGACGAAAACCTTCTAGCACCACCCTTTAGTTACAAGTTCCGCAACAAAACCACCGTACAAGTTCACGAGAAGGGTATAAAGACTAATATTTATGACATGTAAGGTATTTCTTTTTATTCAGAACATAATATGTTGACCTCAAATACTCTGGGTTTTTTATGTATGTTTCTAAGCATTCCTCTTGGCTTTCGTTGCTTGCTAGTTGCCTAGCCTGTGAGGAGGTCATTGCATGTCTCGATGTATTGCAGTTCTAATTAGGGTTTTCTTCTGCTGCCTCATATTGACGATCCCAGTATCTTTCATCTGTAATAAACAAATACTCTAACCATATTAGGTAGGATGGATATAGTTAGTAAAAACTTATTGGAAAACGGAAAGAGTTAGTTGCTTGTTTAAAAAACTCTAGGTAAGTAAAATGCAAGTGCTACTTAGTAGAAACATAGTAGATTTTGTACTCCCTCGGTCGGGAAAAGGATGTCACACATTTGTCTAGATTTACATTATGTATGTATTAAAACAAGATTAGATAGATGTGAATCCAGACAAATTTATGACATTCTTTTCCGATTAGAGGGAGTATCTCTTCTTAGTGGATGTGTGGGATCGAATTTTGGCATGAAGTTGACAACATGACAAATAAATGACATCTTAAAGTGAGGAAACTCCCAAGCTTATGAAAGATCATCATTCTTACTTCAAAGGACGTAGACGCCATGAAAATAAATTGGTATATAACATTTGGTGATAATATCACTACTCAACAGTTTGATTAAAAAAAGGAACTAAGAACGAGCAATAATTACCAGGCATGTCTTTGCACTTATCGAAAAAGTACTTATCCCTGACACTCAGTGTAGGCGAACAACCATCTTTAAGGTTTCCTTTCGTCCAAAAATATTGCTCCGCGGACTTCTTTGTACGAAATACGAGATGGCTAACAGGATCGGTAAAATACTATAGAACCAAACAATTGATGGTTATAAAACTGAAACTAATAAAGAATAAACGAGTAAGCACAATTTTATTCACATACTTAACAATAAAGAGAGGCCAATGTTATACCAGGTCTTTCTTTACTCCTTGGCTGCATTTTCTGTAAATTGTCTCTTTAATCCATCCAGCTGACAGACGTGATGTGTAGAAGTCCACTTGTGCAAGCATCTAAGTATACATAAGAACTAATGTTAGTTAAATCATTAAGAAGTGCAATGTTCATTAAATGTTAAAGTATTTAGTCTCAATTGGAGATACATTATCTTGAGAGTGCGTGTCACACTCTGTGTCCACGGTGCCTCTTGAGACCTTCCTCTCTTTTACTAGTTCTTCAAATAGCAATACATCTTCAAATGACAATCGTGTTGCTGGAAGCTTTGTCCCTTGTACTATTTCTTCAAAGACTGACACGTTTTCTTTAGATGAAAACCGCACCCCAGAAGATTTATGAACAAATAACTGCAAGTGCCTTCAAGGTTAGTTACTTAATTCTCTTTACCAATAATAATTCTAACCATGGTGAAAACCTCTATGATCAATCATCCATGCAATGTTAACAGGTACTAAAACTAGTATACTTTAGTTTAAACTAGGTCTTAGAGCAACTTATAAAAACATTGGAATTGTAAAAAAAAATTTAAGAGCCTGGATGCAAAAAAAAAAAGGTCTAGCAGACTTCTAAACAACCCAAACTGGAAAACAATATGAAGTGTAGTACAAAATATTGTCTCCAAATTTAAATGTAGAGAACGAGGGTGGGACTCTGAAGTGCATTATATCCACCGCTTTCCGTTGTGCTAAGGAAATCAGACCCCACCCGTTCCCTCCCACTGTGGTCGCTGCATATCATAGTCGCCGCCACATCCAACCTCCCTGAGGCTAGCAGTACTTACTCCAGGAAGCTCTCTAGAATATTTAGACTAGCCCCACGGACCAAGACACGTCTTTCTAGCATAGTTTGTTCTCACTCAAGCGCACACGGGATAACTTTGCGGGAGGTCTCCCATTCCCAAATTTCTCCACGCCAAGCACACTTATCCTCGGGGTTCTTGGAGATGAGCTTCTAAAAATAAAAAATGCAACTTTTCGATATAAGTACTCAAACAACCCCTTTGGCCTAGGCTAGGATGTTACAAGGACATACAAACCCATTCTCGGTTTTGCATCCTCCGGAGGTCTCCCTTGTCACTGCCCAAGGGGCCATGGTTATTGTCACCTCGTGGTCGATTTCGTAGCAGCGCCACCTCCTCCTCATATGAGTTCGACAAGTTTTTGGAGCCTTTCATTGCCACTGTACGTGCTCAATCCTAGGGTTCACGTGGATATCCCCTCGTCGTCTAGGGCCACTGCCTCCACGAGCAACTCATACACCGACTGTGACTCTCCTTATCACCGCAACCAGTGTCTAAAGGTAAATGCCTGCTGGGTATTAGACAATGCGTCCGAATATAATTTTTCCTTTTTTGTGTGATGAATTCAACATAGATGTTATGAGTGGGCATTGGGATGGCAATTTGATGGATTTTAAAAACTATTCAGCATTATCATCTCATGATTTATTGATTTGAAGATTTCTTCAATTATGAGAAGGAGATTATGGTCTCACTTGCTAAGTGGGAGGATGATAGTATGTACAACTTAAATTATATTTTGTTGATTATCTATGTATTTGGTTTGTTTTTCTATAAATTTTAGGTATCAAATGGAGGTTGTATGAGAAAGGACATGAGAAATGTAGAAAAAAAGTTTAAAGAGTCTGATTTTGAACACACCCTGGAGAGCCTATACACCATAAATCACTTTTGGTGTCTAAAAAATTACATAATCTTATAGAGGTTCTTTTCTGACTCGTGGTTGATCATGCTTAAGAATATCTCATTCTTTTAAGTCAGGTATTTCGAAGGTGACATGTGAGGTGGATGCATATGGTCCCTTACAACATTACTAGTATGATGGAAAATAAGTGACTAGGTTAAACTAGGCAAAGATAAAAGGCTCAGCTCAAAGTTTAATATATACGTCCAATACATGGGTCAAAAAGAAAATTTTCTTTAAATTTGAGAAGTGAACCACATATTCACATGCCCTGTTACATGGTCAAACATAAATTACTCATACCAATATTATACAATAAATATTAAGTGGATATTCCATTTTAACGTACCTTGAACATTTTCTTATTCTTCCCCTCCCATCCAGCCCTTATCTCCATTGCCCAGCCCTCCGGAATCCAGTTGTACTTGCCCTTCACATAAACCAAAATTTCCATTTAGATCTGTGATATCATCACCATCAACAACAATCATGTAAATTGGATATAACATAAATCGTCACTCACTTGTAGTGTACTCTTGTCCATGCATGTCTCCCTCCCCTTGATCACACGCTTCATGAACTCCACCCCCAACTTGAACACCAACATCAACATATGGCATGTGTAGTACTACCATGCATGCGGGAATGGAGGAGGTGTCAATATGTCGCACCTTGCACCTCGCACATATTATCAATCTAAGGATATGTTTGGTTGGGCTTTTGCTCTAGGTTTCTCTCCTTATAAGTTGTTAGCCCAACCAAAGAACAAGTAGGGGAAACACGGTTACACCAAAACCATCATCCGAGGGAAAGAAAACATAGAGCTGCTTTTCGTGGCCTTGTTATAGGCCATTCCCAGTGTACCCTAAAAGTTTGAGTTATTTACCCACCATCCACGACCCATATCAAAAGTCCTCAACTCTCGTGTCCCAAATCCGTTGTGCTCTCTAACCCTCTAGTTACACCCGCCCCCACACTCCCGCACCGCCACCAGGTAGATGACACCTTGTGGCATACCCCATCCACCGCCTCACTCGTATCCATGTGCTACCTCACTGTCATCATTACTCGTTGTTGTATCTCAAACGGAGCGAATGGCTTCCACTAGAGCTAGAGCAGAGAGAAGGTGTTGATGCCGCTAGAGAATAACTTATTCCCATATCCTCGCAGCCATCAGCCTCCTCTTCGATTTATCCCACCAAAATATGACTGCGTCCTATTCTCTGGTTCTTCCCCAACTCGAAGGTATATCATGAAAACCATGTTCATGTTTTTATTTGAATAATATACATGTGATACTTGGTGAAAAAATCATAATCTATGTATGGTCATATTCATGTATGTACTAGTGTAAGATAAATGATTAATGTGTTTAGGTTATGAAGTCAAATTAAAGCTCTTGGCTGGGACCAAGCAAATATTCAAAGAAGAAATTTTAGAAATAAATGAGACTTGTTGAAGGGGTATATGCAATGCATGGAGTTGCAAATACAACAACTATGCTAGGTTAGGATTATGTGAAGGGAATTGTTAAAGCTGATGAAGAGTGTTGAAAGATTCATCTTCAAGTATGTTGATGTTATAGTATCATTATTGTTTGTGCTATGACTAAATTTTATGCAATATTTCAGAAATATCTAAAGCATGCAAAGTACAACAAAAAAGGAGTTATTCAACTTAGACGAGTTGCCTACCATCTTTGACAAGGCACATGCAACCAAGGTTACGTCGTCCATTCCTGGAGACATGTCACACATCAGAGATGATTATGATGATGATGGTATAGTTTAGGTTCTAGAGTATAAGGGGGTGATGACTTATCCCCCTTGAAAGGTGGCAAGGAGGCTATAGATCACAAGAAACATGAGAATAAGGTCTCACCTAAGGATGTCAAGGCACCTAAGGAGGCCAAGGATAAGAAAAATGTGAAGCGCAAGGCGAGTACATTGATAAATTATCTTAGGAGGACAAGAAAATATTTATATGTGAGTGCAAGGTCACACTAGGGAATGTAAACTCGGAGATAGGAGCATCTCCTTCTTCACCTAGTGTTCCTGCCTTGAAAGATCTTCACACTTTGATGAAGGAGTCTGGGTTGAGGAGGGCATTTCACAATCATTGATCTTTTCATGCAACCCAACTATAGAGAGGTATTCATGCTAACTGAAAGAAAAAACGGAACACATGATTGGATGTAGAGCAAACATGATCAAATGAACAAGTAGTGGCATATGTATCATTTAATTTTATTATTAGTTTTGGCCATGACAAATGAACTAGTAGAAATATTTTGTGTGATCACATTATCTTGTAGTAATGAACAAATATTGTTGTGTTTTTTTGCCATATTTATCTACCTATTGTAAAAGCAAATATTTTAAAAATTGTATGGTTATCAGCCATATTTGAGAATGTATTTGCTGCCATATTGTGGAGTGTATTTGATGACATATTTTACAACGCTATTGCTATTTAACAATATTATTGTAACCATATTTTAACTTGCTGCTGATGTTTCGTAGATGAATAGAGTTGATCATAACATTAATTGGATATGTTTCAGTCATTCAAAGAACCCATCAGATAATGTGTCAATTGACTATACACTACTAGGAAAAAGTTGATCAGTGACGCACCATTTTTCGACTTCTGTGGTGCATATAGGATGCGCCACTGTTATCACGCCACTAAACTGTAATTATGTGGCGCATTTCATAATGCGCCACAAAAGTCTCGAAGTTCAGTGGGGCATATTGCCTATATGCACCACAGAAGTTTCTTTTTCAAATTTCAAAAAATGCAAGCTAGACCTAAAACTTCTATGGTGCATATTACCAATATGCGCCACAATTTTTTTTCAAATTTCAAAAAAAGCTGGCCAGATCTGGCCGAAGGTGGGGGTCGCCGGAGGAGGGCTAGCCCGGAGGTAGGTGGAGAAGGAGGCTCGCTAAAGGAGAAGGAGGTCACCGCCAGAGGAGGAGGGGATCGTCAGAGGAGAAGGAGGCCACCACTGGAGGAGGAGGTAGCCAAAGGTGGTGGTGGTCGTCGTCGGAGGTAGACGAAGGTGATCGTCATCGTCGGAGGAGCTCACCTTGATAGGGGAGAGGAGGAGGAGGAGCTCACCGGGGTGGAGGAGGAGGAGGAGGGAGGAGCTCACCGGGTGGAGGAGGAGGAGCTCACCGGGATGGAGGAGGAGGAGGAGTGAGGAGCTCACTGGGTGGAGGAGGAGAAGTAAGAGGGAGGAGAAGGGAAGGAAGAAGAAGAGAAGGAGAGAAGAAGTGGAGGGAGGGGAAGTGTGGAGAAGAGGAATATAAGAAAAGGAGAAAAGAGAGGGAGAAGGGGCAGCGGGATTCAAATTTCGAATCCCGCCCAACACTTCTGTTCCGTATATGGGAGAAATGCGCCACAGAAATTTCTCCCCCTTTTTATTTTTTGCAGGAAAAAACTTGTTTCTTCCATAACTTTTTACTCTTTTCAAATTTGGGAAATCTGTAAAATTCCAGCCGCTGAAATCGAGTAAGAAATTTTAAGGCGATCATTTTGATATATTAAACTTTTTTTCCATATCGTATGCAAAAATTATAGCCGTTTTACCCTGCCATGCTCTTTTGCAAAATACATCGAAATTCATGTTTTTCAATTTTCCCTACAACTATACCCCAACATATAACTACATCTCAAAGGATTTTTTTGAAGTTTTTATCATTTTTGTTTATTGTTTATAAAAGTTAAAAGGCGATCCACGGGGATCTGTTTTCCCACATTCTGTGGCGCATACATCTATATGCGCCACAGATGGTTGGTCAACAAGATTATGTGGTGGGACCTACCCTCACTCTCTTCGGCGCATATAGTCGTATGCGCCACATAAGTTACAACTTCTATGGCGTATATGGACATATGCGCCACATAAAGTGAGGGATCCCAACTCCGCTGGCGGGTCCCACAAACTTCTGTGGCGTATTATTTCCCCATATGCGCCACAGATTAGTGAAGTTTTCTGTGGCACATTGCCTGAAATTCGCCATTGAGATTAGTCTGTTGCGCACGGTCACACATATGCGCCATAAAAGATCCTTCTATCTGTAGTTGGTTTCCTAGTAGTGATAAAGTGACTAAATATAGCCAAATCAACTTAATGTGGTCATTATCTCTAAAAAGTAAGTAAAACCTCTCAGGTCTTTATGGGTATATCGTACATCTACCCTCACAACAACAATTCATACAGTTACTTCCTAAAATAGCTTCTATAGTTTTTTTTCATAAAATAACTTCTATAGTTACGGTCTGGTCCGGTATGGAATGAACTTATAATCTGATGATCGAGTCGATTCCATGATTATAAGTTCATAACCCTAGCGCCCATTCCCATTTTGGGCGGAACAGATCTACTAATTCTTTTATTCCAGTTAGTAAGAGGGATCTACTTTTCCACAATCACCTTGCCACAACTATTTTCAGATAAGTCACATCTCCACCAAACACACTCTATAGGTCTAAACCAAATATACGGTAGGAAGGAGTATAAAAACCACATACCATAGTTGTGGCGCCACTGTTGAGGCGACAAGCCTCTACAATTAGGTTGTCAGGAACCCAGTTTCGGGTATCGATCTTCTTAGGGATGGGTTCCTCTGTGGTACCGTTGAGGCGACAAGCCTCTGCTGATGTTTCCCATTGTGTGTCTCCGCCGACTATCACCATCGCTAGATCTAAACTTCTAAAATCACCCTCGCTTCTCCTCCTCTCTCTTGGTTGATCCCTCGCTTCGTCTTCCCCTCTATTGCGTGCAATCCCTCCTTCTCTCTCTCTCTATCTATCTATCTCTCTCTCATTAGATCTCCCGGCGTCTGTCTCTTCCCCCTCTCTCACTCACTCTCTCGATCTCGATCTAGATCTTTCCTTCTCCCTCATTCTCTCCCTGTCGATCTCTCTCTTTTCCAGTCCCCACTTCTCCCCCTCTTTCTCTCTTTGGATCTATGTTGGGTATGATATATGACAATTAATGTGCGGCATTTATACCAATAGATACAAAACGAGCGGTTGCAGTTAATTCAAAATGTTTTAAAAATATCTGTACGTCTTGCATCACTAGAGGCGTATTCTTCATTCTAGTGCAAACGGAATGGCCGCAAGTGGGCTCATCAAGGGGTGGCCATATTAACCGAGGATCGAATCATCGAACCGAAATAACCTAGAGCAAAGTGGGATAAATCGAAAGCGAAAATACCAGTCACAAAATCGGTCATCTGTTCACAAGAACAAAAATTAATTTTAAAAATTCAGTCGCGTGCATCGGTTACCTGGCGAAACCGAGCAAACCGAACAGGACTCCTAAAAGCCTATAGCCCAATAGCTCCAATATCTATATGGTAGGAAAATCGTTCTTTCTGAGAAGGGATTTGGTGCACATGGCCACAAGTGCTCCCTTCGCTTTCATATTTAAAATTTTCAAAACCTTACACTTCTATGCCTCCAAAACTTATGTCGTTAAATATATAGATGGATATACACATGAGGAGTGTACGAAACAAATCTCGTTAAAGAAAAACTTTATATTTTTGGAAATACAAAAAACAAATTTAGACAAAAAGATATATTACTTAGTGTTAGAAATTTGTTTCTTTATATTTCCCAAAATACAACATATTCTTTTATGGAACTTTTTGCGTAGAAATCTGTATATATCTATCTATATATTTAACGCATAATTTTTGGAGACATAGAAGTTTAAGGTTTTAAATTTTTTAAAATCTGAAAATAAAGGGAGCATTGGTACCTACTCCCTCCATTTCAAAATATAAGATGTTTTAGATTTATAAAACAAATGTATCTAGATTTTTTTTACTATGTAGGTTCACTCAGGTTTGAAGTAAATCTACACACTAAAAGAAGTCTAGATATATTTTTTTCATAAACCTAAACATCTTATATTTTAAAACGGATGGAGTATGTGTACGGTACCTTCTACTGTAAAAAGAAGAAATGTAGTAGTAGGTTTCTTCTCTAGAGGGCAGCCTAGTGCCTGTACACGTCGTCGATGGGTCCACTCACGATTCCCTATTGTCGGCCAAGTGTGTGGCCCCTCCTTTCTATCCTGGCGGGTGGCCACGAAGCTCATCTTGGCAACCTCACGGTAGACACCTCACACCAAGCCCCACCATCCAGTCGCACCCAACCGCACTTCTCCCTCTCTTTATCTCTTTGGATCTGTGTTGAGTGTGATTTATGACAATTAATGTGCAACATTTATACCATAGACACTACGGGAATTTTGTTCTTTGCCGTATAACAAGTAATACACGGCAAAGCCCCCAAAAAATACGGCAAAGTCTTTACCATGCACCGTACACGGCAAAGATCGCACGGCAAAGTTCAAGCCGGCAAAGGAGTCTTTGTCGTGCGTCTAACACGACAAAGACTTTGCCGTGTGTTAGGCAGCCCTACACGGTAGACAAAAATAACTTGACGCCGCCCCGAACTTGACGGCATCGGGAGAGTGGGTCCCAAAGACTTTGCCGTGTGCTTTTCTGGCAAGTCTTTGCCGTGTGCTTTTTTTGCCAAACCTTTGCCGTGCACTTTTATACAAATACACGGCAAAGAAATTATTTCGAAATAAAAAAAACGACGGCGTCAAAGTCCACAATCGATGCCGGATCAGGGAGCCGATGCGGCCATGGGACAGGTCAGGGGCGGCGGCGCGCACGACTGCTACATGGGGGCGGGCAAACAGCGGGCCAGAGCGACGGCGCAAACGGCTGCGGGTAGGGGCGCTGCCGAGGCAGGGCAATGGGCCGGAGGTGATGGGTCTCCGTGCGTTGGAGGGAGCGTCCGTCCGTAGCTGGGGCGAGCCGGCCGGTGGTGGGGCGGAGGCGGGGCGTGCGCGGCGCGGAAGCGGGGCAAGCGCGGACGGCTGAAGCAGATGCAGCGGCGGGGCTTGCCGTGGTCAGTATTTTGCAGAGCGGCGGCCGCGTCGCGTTGAACTCCTCCTGGTGTACATCTGCACGGCAACAAGGTGCACGGCGAGCGCGGGCGCGAGTGGACCTTCGCGACCTCGTCGTGGCGGCGCTGCGGGGCGGAGCCGGTCTCGTCGACATCGACGGATGCGAGATGGGACCTGCCGGGAACCCGGCGGTTGCGAGTCGAAGCCGGCGATGGCCAGGTCCTGGGCGCTGTGCGGATGCGGGCTAGGTTCACGAGCGTGGCTGGCCGTCGTGCGCGTTGGATTGGGGATTTATTTTGATATATGGGTCACGGGGAAAGTGAGACGTGGGGACTGGTGAAACATGGGGTTGGTGTGGGTCCAGGTTAGAGGAAGGTGAGACGTGGGGTGAACAGCCAGGTCACCGATCCGCGTATGCATGTCCACAAAGTCCATTCAACCATCTGTTTTGTTTAGATCGAACGGCCCATCTTCATGCCATGTCATCGATCTGTGGCATATTTTTCTATCTAATCAGAACGTATCAGTCTTTGTCTAGTGTAAATATACTTTGCAAAACCGGCTTTGCCGAGTGTGCTGACACGGCAAAGACGTATTTTTTCTATTTTCAATTTATTCTTTACTTTATTTTGGCAAGAATAAAGATCGGTGTTAAATTTATTTATTTCATGTGAAGGTTCAAAAAAATCTTATTAGAAACGACCTATCATGTTCGAGGTTTCATGTCTTTTAGTCCAAACGTTAAGTTTTATGGCTAGAATCGTGGCATAGTTTGTAGTAATATTCCCATATTATGCATGAATGTGCATCTTGGGATGGCCAATAATATTGCAGAAGAAAGTTTTACTTTTTATCACACAGAAAAGTTATTTTCTATTTTCTGAGTTCCAAAAACGAGGCTTTTTTGAAGCAACCACCAAAGGGGTAATTTAAAATTCTACCACTCTATATTTAAAAAATACTAGACCATCTTACATGGATAATGTTCCAACCGGGAGATCTCAAACTTTACTTCCACCCCTGGTGCAAAAAGACAAATTTCTGCGAAATCCGTAGGAAGTATGTCAGATATGAACTACATGTATATGATCTGATGCTCATGATGTTTTACAAAAATCATTTTTAGGTTCACAATATGCTATTTTATCAGAGATCCAATGCAAGTTTAGCAAGGCTCAGCCCCGAGCTAAGAATCTTCATTTCCGCCGTTCGAGAAAGTTTAACGACAGTTTGAAACGGGTATAAAATATTCAAAAATGATCCAAACAATGTGAAACCTTCGCGTGGTGTCATATTATGTGACATAGTTGGAAGACAAAATATTAGTATATTGATTATGTCTCAAAAAATCCGTCACAAAATGACCTATCTCATTCGAGGTTTCCTGGCTTTTGGATCAAATGACCGATGCTATGGCTAGAATCAAGGAATAGTTTGTGATAATGTTACCATATTGTGCATGCATGTGCATCATGGGATGGTGAATAATGTTGCAGGAGAAAGTTTTCCTTTACGTGACACTGAAAAACCATTTTACATTTTTCGAGCGTAAAAAATGAGGAGTTTTGTGAAGCAACCACCAAATGGCTAATTCAAAATGCTACCATCTTATTTTACAAAAAATACGAGACCATCTTACATAGACAATGTCCCAAGCGAGAGATCTCAAACCATTTTGTCCATCCCTGGTGAAAAACACAAATATCTGCCGAATCGGTAGGAAGTTAGCCCGGTTTGAACTACATGTACATGATCTAGTGCTCATGATTTTTTACAAAAATCATTTTTAGAGTCATAATATGATATTTTTTCACAGATCCAATGCAATTTTAGCGAGGCTCAGCCTCTAGGTAAGAATCTTCATTCTCGTCGTTCGAGAAAGTTTGGCGACCGTTTGAAACGGGCATAAAAAGTTTAAAAACGATCCAAACAATACGAAACCTTCCTGTGGTATCATATTATATGACATAGTTAGAAGGAAAAATATCAAACTTGGTACATTGATTATGTCTCAAAAAACCTTCACAAAATGACCTATCTCATTCGAGTTTTCCTGGCTTTCGGGTCAAATGCTCGATGCTATGGCTAAAATCAAGACATAGTTTGTGATAATGTGCATATATTGTGCATGCATATGCATCATGGGATGGCGAATTTTTTTGCAGAAGAAAGTTTTCCTTTTTGTGGCACAAAAAAAACTATTTTCCATTTTTCGAGCATAAAAATATGGCGTTTTGTGAAGCAACCACCAAATGGCTAATTCAAAATTCTACCATCCATTTTTCAAAAATAATATACCACCTTACATGGACAATGTTCCTAGTAGGAGATCTCAAACCTTTTCGTCCACCCATGTGAAAAAAACAAATGTTTGCCGAATCGGTAGGAAGTGAGTTCGATTTGAACTACAGGTACATGATCTAATGCTCATGATTTTTTCTAAAAATTATTTTTAAACTCACAATATGAAGTTTCTTCAGATATCCTATTCAAGTTTAGCTAGCCTCAGCCCCTAGGTAAGAAATTCAAAGACTATGGTTTCGCTGGGAAACGGCCGTCGGAGCGCCGAAATACCACGAAAACTTGCAAGTGGCCAAACCACGTAATTATATTGTGGTGGAAAAACCACATAATTAAAATATCCATAGATACAATATGGGTGATATTTAAGATAAAATATATGCTAAAAGAAAATGGTGGCAAAAAGAGGGAGAAAAAATAGAAAAAAAAACAGGTCTTTGCCGTGTGGTATTGTGCATGGTGCACGGCAGAGCCACCTTTGCCGTGCAAGGCACACGGCAAAGATTGTGCAAATAATATTTGGCAATTTTCATATATTTCCTCTTCTTCAATAATTCGGGCGGGTCAATTTTGGACATTATAAAAATAAATGGCAAGAATATTTCTCGCGGAAAAAATATTTTGCAATCCAAACCTTTGACGTGTCTAACAGTGAGGCACACGGCAAAGCCCTGCCGTCACCAGGGCCCGTCAACTACGTCGAAATGGTGAGCCCCACGAGATTGTATGCCTTGCGACTTCTTTGCCGTGGGCCGTTTTTGGCCTTTGCCGTGAGTGTTTTCTTCGCCGTGTGATTTTTTTAGGCTTTGCCGTGTCATTTCTCGTTGCCGTGTGACCTCAATCGTGATGCCGTGTGGCCTTTCTTTGCCGTGCGTCTTTCTGTGGCCACACACGGCAAAGAGATCTTTGCCGTGCACCAGCGCACAGCAAAGCCGTAATGCACGGCAACGCCAAATTTTCCCGTAGTGAGATACGGAAAGAGCGGTTGCAGCTTTTTTAGGGTAAACAATATATATTAAGCATGCAAGCCGTCTCATTAAACCTTACAGTCCCTTATATACCATGAAAAGGAAAAAAACAATGGTTACATCATCTAGAAGAGTTTGCATGAGGAAGCTAGGGGTTCATTGACCCAATTACATGGAACTTTCAAACTAAAACAATCCCTATCTATATTGTTAGCAACTTGATTTAACTCTCTCCCACAATGAATAAACTCAACCTTCCCAATAGTTCCAGCTTTTTTCATGATTTCTGCATAAATAGTTGTTGCATCATTCCATATACGAGATTCTCCCGAACAAAGTTGATTACTTCTAGAGAATCCAATTTTGCTTCTAAAGTTGAGATGCCAAGAGTAATAGACAGGTTGAGTCCATGCAGCACCGCATAAGCCTCGGCCATGGTCGCCGAGGCCACACTTGGTAGAACTTTGCTAGCAGCAGCCACAAAAGCACCCTGACTATCTAGGATTATAGCTCCAGTTGCACCAGCTCTCTCTTCCAGAGAAAATGCAGCATCTACGTTAAGTTTAAACATATCACTTACTGGTTTCAGCCAAACTTTGTTAACTCGCGCTGAGTTGTGTGTGTTTGCTCTAGCGACATTGGATGTAATATCATGGATAGAAGCAACGCATTTGCGTGTAGGTGGTAGCGATTCTCCATGAGTTTGTCGTCTACGCAACCACCAAATATACCAAACAGCAACAACAATCATATCACGTAACTGAATTGAATTGAAGCAAGGTACATTTACCTCAGGAAGTTTTAGCAGATATTCAAGAGCCTCTGACCCTGAACCGACCATCCCTCATAGCATCAGTAATCGTATGTTCAATTCCAATAGCACTCCAGATGTTCATAGCACCCGCGCATCTGAACAACATATGTAGAATATCTTCTGTATCCATCGAACAGAGAGGGCAAGAACCATCGGTGCCAATATGTCTACTTAGTAGAACAAATTTCACCGGGATAACCCCATGTAAGATTCTCCAGCATAAAATCTTCACCTTGCTTGGTATATTTAATTCCCACAGAATTTTCCAGGTGGGATTATTCAAGGGATACCTCTGATCAATGATCTACATGTCATTCCATTAAACTGGTGGCGCCACTCTATATGATATGCCAACCGCACTATGAAGGCGCTATAAAATCTTCAAAACCATATGAGTTTGGGTGTATTTGAAGAATTCTTGTAACATCAATTGAATGAAAGTTTGTCCTTAAGATATCCTAGCTCATCCCAATATCCCATGATGGGGTCAATCGGTTCGTTAACCCTAGTTAAGATACACCCTTCTCTTGGAGTAACAATCTTTCGGTCCGGACTAGTGGGTATCCATGGTTCCTTCCATATCTTGATCCGTTCTCCACTTCCAACTTGCCATATACACCCTCACTTGAAAGTTTGAATTTCCGCCACAATACTTAGCCAAGTGAAAGGATATCACCGCTCGGGTAATATTTAGCACTTAGAACTTTTGCACATAGGGAATTAGGCTCATCAATCAACTACCACAATTGTTTGGCGATCATGGCAAGGTTGAAGGAGTGTAGATCACGAAAACCGAGTCCACCTTCTTTCTTAGGAAAGCAAAGTTTCCACCATGCATACCAATGCATTTTCTTCCTTGTTCAAAACATTTTAAAAAGAATCGCGAGTATTACTTCACTAGAGGCGTATTCGTCGTTCTAGTGCAAGCGGAATGGATGCAAGTGGGGCTCATCTAGGGGTGGGCATATTAATTGAGGATCAAATCAACGAAACTGAAATAATCTGGACCAAAGCCAAAAAATAGACTGAAATCAAAAATACCAGTCAAAAAATTGGTCATTAGTTCACAGGAACCGAAATTAATTTGAAAATTTTGGTCTCATGCCTCGGTTAACCGACGAAACCGTGCTCACTGAACAAGAGTACATGATAGCCTAAAATCCTACAGCTCAATAGCTCCAATATCTATACAACAGGAAAACTCATTTTTTTTCTGAGAAGGGACATCAGTGCTCCCTTCATTTTTAGATTTTTAAAATTTTAAAACCTCACACTTCTATGTCTCAAAAAATTATGGCGTTTAAAATATAGATGGATATATACAGGAGAAGTGTACACAAAATAAACATATTTCTGATAAAAAGATATACCATTGTACTACTATTTACTCTTAGAAATTTGTCTTTTTATAACAGAACTTTGAACTTTGTATAACAAATTTGTCTTTATATATATATTTAACACATAATTTTTGGAGACATAGAAGTGTGGGTTTTGAAATTTTTAAAAATCTAAAAGTGAGGGGAGCATTGGTATCTATGTGCCAAAGACACTTTGTGGTTCTTTCTATTCTAAAAACAAGATACGTAGTAGTAGGTTTCTTCTCTAAAGGGCAGCCCAGACTCATCCTCCTCGATGGGTCCACTCGCGAGTCCCAATGAGTTAAATCCTTTGGGAGTCATCAAACTTGTCGAGAAAAATCAGGTTGGTCACTATACACAAGGAATATAAATTTACAGTCACTCAATGCGTGTTGAAGCGTCCTACACAGTCACCCCGTGTGATGTATCGTTGTATTTGATGACGTCACAATTGATAGGACCCACTGATCAGTACCTAGTTGTGTTTATTTGCAAAATAAACCCTAATGTCTGTTGTCCTATCCAAATCAAGAGACTCACTATTGAGGCTAATGGTTAGACTGACTGGTAGGACCCACAAGTTAGTCTCACCTTCCTATCTCTTCCTTTCTTCCACATCTCTGTCCCCACGCCGTGCATCAGCCGCTCGCCTTGCCTCCATCCTATGACTACGCAGCCGTTCCAAGCCCCCTCGCCACCGGTTTGGGCCGCGACAACGCCACCCAGGGCCCGTACTTTTCTTTCCTGCGAGCTCCGCTACTCTCGTGGTCCTCCTCGATCTAATCATGTGGTGTGTGTGTATTCTGCCGAATGTCGCCACGCTGCCCTGGAAGACCGAGTCACCGCACACAGAGAGCTTTGAGCTCCCTCTTCTGCATCCCCTTCTATTCTCTCGTCCTTCTCTTCAACTGAGAGCTCATCGAGCCTTGGTCGAATCCCTCGCGTCGGCGACGAGCTGTTGTGGCGGTGACGGAACACGGTGCGCGGGCACATATGAAGAGAAGGGGGAGCAGTCGGGGCTTAAAACGGACGAGCATGAGGGGTCAGTAGGGTCGAGGAGCTTGACAACGTCGACTTCGTCGTCACGACGGCCAACCGGAGCGGAATATGATGCCGGACTGTGACAATGCACCACTATGCTCCCCTTGTATCCTTGACCCCAGCCCCAGAACGGCGCAACCTACTGGTGTTGCCTCTATCCTCGGCCAGCTCCTCCGCGTTATGAGTGACGGTCGTGGCGTTTCCCGGCAAGACTAACATGGCCGTACATCCGAGGTCTAAACGACGCGACCATCCTCCCCTAGTGCCATGGACCGCCTGCCCAAGCACGGAGTGGACCATGTCCTTGTCTTGGTCGACGACGTGACTAGCTAGGCAGCGGAGCGTCGCCGGTGTCCACCTCTCGTGCGTGCACATCGAGCGAATCGTATTGGGGATTGAGCTAGAGGTGGTGGACGAGAGAATCATAACCACAGTTTTGCAAAAATGTCCCTAGCATTTGTTACCTATCTGTTAACCTACCAGACAGTGGATCCCACAAATGAACACGTCATCAAATATAGCCGCTATGTCGGCGATGACAATGTGTAACGTTCCAACACGTATTTAGTGACCAAACTGATTTTATTCGACAAGTTGGATGACTCCCATTGCCTGTCAAGTGCGTGGCCCCTCCTTTCTATCCTGGCGGGCGGCCGCGGAGCTCATCCCAGCCACCTCACGGAAGACACCTCGCACCAGGCCCCACAGCCCAGTCGCACGGATCCAACCCCACGCGAGCGCGACTGACGTGGCGCGCGGTCGTCGGCACGCCGCGTCATCGTCGTCGGCGTCGTCTCCTTCACTTCAATCCCGAGAAAAGGAAGCGCATCTAGATCCGCGCTGCTTTGAAGCTGACTTTCTCCAGCCTACGCTTCCTCCTTCCCCCCGCCATCCCATCCCGGTGGTGCTACTATATCACGCGGCCGCGAGCCGGAGTCCTCTCGGCACCAGCACGCAGGAGGATAGCGATGGCAGCGGCGGCGAGGAAGAACAACGGCGGCGTGCTCGCGCTCTTCGACGTCGACGGCACCCTCACCGCGCCCCGCAAGGAGGTGACGCCGGAGATGCTCGACTTCATGAAGCGCCTGCGCGAGGTGAGGTCCCGTTTCCACTGCTGATTCTCTCATCCACATCGCCGGAGATTTACTCACTGTACTGCTGCTTGTGGTCCTCTGTTTTCCTTTTCTTTCTCGGTGGGGAAGCAGAGCGTGACCGTGGGCGTGGTGGGGGGATCCGACCTGGTCAAGATCTCCGAGCAGCTCGGCAAGTCAGGTACTCACTCGTTCAACGTTCAGAGGACACCCACAGAGTCTGCTCAGATCCCGCTTCTTCCTTCGCACCACCACATTGATCGCGCAGCTGATTATTTGGTCTTCCTTCCGCAGTTATCACTGATTACGACTACGTCTTCTCTGAAAACGGCCTGGTCGCGCACAAGAACGGCGAGCTCATCGGGACGCAGGTAAAGCCTCCACGCACATTACGCACACACTGTTTTGTTTCAGCTTGAGCATGCCGAGCTCGCTGAAGATGTTAGGTAAACAAGATTTTTACACCTCAACTTTGCCTCACATTGTTTCCCACTCTGCAGAGTCTGAAAACGTATCTTGGAGATGACCAGCTTAAGGTGAGCCTATACCTTCTGACACTCTATTCTCGCTGACAAGTTCTTGTATTTTTCGATAAATAGGCCTTGATGATGATGATGATGATCTTTGTTCTTTGCAGGAATTTATTAAATTCACTCTCCACTACATTGCGGACTTGGATATTCCGATCAAAAGGTCAGCGCAAAATCCTGTCCGAAAATTCTCAGTACACAGGCGCTAGCTGTTTACTGACCAACTAAAATGTTTGCCCAGGGGTACATTCATAGAGTTCAGGAGCGGAATGATCAACGTGTCGCCTATCGGGAGGAACTGTAGTCAGCAAGAACGTGATGATTTTGAGAAGTATGATAAGGTACAGAACAACTTTTTAAAGCAAGTAGTATTTTATTACTAATCGGAAAGGTTTAAAAATTCAATTGGAAAAGCATCGACCTGACCCAGCTCATTTGGTTTAGGTGCATAACGTTCGGCCTACCATGGTGTCGGTTCTTCGTGAAAAGTTTGGCCACTTGAACCTCACATTTTCTATTGGAGGGCAGATTAGTTTTGATGTAAGTGTTGTAAACTCACAAGAGTATCTGCTGAAAATATTCAGTTTGGTATTTACTACTGCATCACTGCATTCAGGTATTCCCAAAAGGCTGGGACAAAACCTACTGCTTGAGATATCTCGAAGAATTTCAAGAAATCCATTTCTTTGGGGACAAAACCTACAAGGTAAGAGATGTCAGATGTATGCTTTAGTTGTTCAGTGCTTCCAAAATTATAAGTAGAACAATCTCCTTCTCTTTTTGTGAAGTACCCTTTGTGCACACAAGATGATGTTTCACAAACTTTTCAAGCCGCTGATACCATTTAGTGGCTCCAAACTTAACTGTAAACTATGCATTCTGTAGTAATTTATCTGACTTGTGCTTCTTTTTTCTTTCATTCTATTTAACAGGGTGGCAATGATCATGAGATATTTGAATCTGACAGAACAGTTGGTCATACAGGTATGCTGGTTGTATGTTTTAAACGTTATATTCTCATGCTTATGAAATCAAGAAGGTTTATTTGATGTGATTAAGTTGAGGGAATCCCTGAGTGAGCAATTTTACATAGTAAGAAAGAACATAGCCTGAGGGGTGATTTCTTGAATGCCTTGAGAATAAACAGGAGAGACAGAAAGAACATATCTGCACAACAGTATAGATTACTACTCATATATATACATGAAACTGCATATTAACTTCATATTTGGCATGGCGATAGTTGGTGTCCGCCCATGGTTAAGTATGAGAGCAGTATCATTAACCTGCAACTTCTCTGAATTGTTGATGATCAAGCTGCATTATGGCTTTCAGAAACTACCTTTTCATCATCATACTAGTTCATTGGTTTTGGTTGCATGGCATTCTACTCTTTAATCATCCGGATGATCTTTTAAGACACATTTCATACCTGGAACTATTCAAGTTTTGTTTCTGGACAACCACATGTGTCATTTTTTGAGTGGAGTATTGAATAAACAATAGGGCATCAATACTTGTTCAGAAGAAATATTGCATCCCGTTGTGATTTAGTTCCTAAACCCAACTTTGTTACTTGGTAGGTGGATTAAAGTTGCTGTTTGGTTGAGTTTCTTAGACTGAGTTTAACACATACTCCCTCCGTTCCAAAATATAAGATGTTTTAGTTTTTGTGAAACGAATATATCTAGACATCTTTTAGCATGTAGATTTGGAGTGAACTTACACACTAAAAGGCGTCCGTCTAGATACATCCGTTTCACAAAAGCTAAAACATCTTATATTATGGAACGGATGGAGTAGTTTTTATCGGGCGTTGATGCTGACTAATCATTCATATGTGCAGTTACCAGTCCTGACGACACAATGCAGCAGTGCAGATCTATCTTCCTGTCCAAGTGATCGCCAGACTACCATCCCATTTATTTTATATTTACTTCACATCCCTCGATTGCGTCCCATTTCAAAAATAACTGCCCCATAGATCTCCTTTTGAATACATTTTTTTGTAATCGTCCAGTCCCCTGTTGGAGTTATTCTATCACCATTGCTGCTGCTGTAAACATGACCTTACTGAGCTGCATTCACAAATAGCAGACTGTATGTACCACAGATATATGAGACGCTCCTAGCTTTACTGTACCTTGACTGTTGTCGGTGATGAATCTTTTTACATATCTTGTACCTTGACTGTTGGCGATGAGTCTTTTTACATATCTCTGCGCATGACACTGGCAGAGGCGTGATGGTGTAATTTTATGCCTGGATTGTTTGCTCACTGGCTGTCTGAGGTATACCGAGATATATTTGATTGCGAGATGAACTAAATGGAAAAGATTGTGCGTGCGTCTAGCTGTGAAACTTACAAGTATTGGAATGGTAAGGCTTAATGGACAAGGCAAACACCATCCAAACCAGGAAGAGAAAAAACAGAACTCAATAAGAATGTAGGGCTGTAGCAGCATTGGAAACATATAATCTCGTTCTGCTTTTAGTGAATGGTGACTTGAACAGAGCAGTGAGATCACATCATCAAGATTCAGCGGGCGCAGATGCATTGTGACATTGTGAGTGAGTAAACTGAACTGAAACAAGTACTAGCATCTTTTTTCGACCCAAAATACTGGAGGAGCATGCTGCTGTCCTTTTTGGTTATCTCCTACAGACAGGAAGAGCCTTCTATCTTACCTGCAAATTCAGTGTGCCCAGCCCAGACCAATAATGGCAAGTCTACTGACTTGTTTTATACCACTAAAACATTAGCAAACACATATTAAAAAAAATACACTTGATGCACTGAATAGCAAAATGGAGCTCTGCTCCAGCCAGTAGAAGACCACCTGAAGCAACAGTAGCAACCTCTGTTAGAATCTTTAGTCCTCTGCTGTTTGTTATTCATGATGGCAATGTTGAACACTCCACTTCCTCCTAAATAAGAACAGTCTTTACAGTTCTCCTATTCTACTGGATGTTTGATCTGGTACAAAGGATACTAATGCCTGGATATATTTGTTGGCTACATTAGTACATTCTGCAAAGTTCACGAGACATATTTCAAAAGCAATGAACTACAGGGAGAAAATGTACTCTACATGCTAGTAGAATGGCAATGCCGAATGAACAAGGCACACATCCACACCTGGAAGGACTATTCGAAACTCAATTTAATATTTAGAATTGCAGTACAAAGTCTAAGCAGAAACACTTTGCTTAATGAATGAAAACGTAATTTCTGTCCAGAGATCTGCGGCAAAGATCACTGAGATCACCAGCATAAAACCAAAAAAATTCAGCCTCGTGAATAGACCAGCATAAAACCAACAAAATGGAGCTCTACTCCAGGCAGTTCTGCCTTCAGAATAGACCACCTGGAGCAATACTACAACCTCTGTTAGAATCTTTACAGTCCTGTGCCGTCGTTCATGATGGCAATGCTGGACTCCACTACCTCCTAAATGAGATGAATCTTTACAGTTCTCCTACTATGCTGGATGTTTTATCCGATCCAAAGCTTAATCGTGCATTGGTGTTTGATTGCACTGTTAGCTATAAACTGCGAAGTCGACAAGACATATTTCAGGATATGAACTACAGGGAAAAGATTGCAAGTCCAGGTGCTAGTGGAACTCGGGAGGGCTGGACTGGCAATGCTGAATGAACAAGGCACACATCCACACCTGGATGACACAATTATTTGAAACTCAGTTGAAAAAAATAGAATTGCAATATAAACTGTAAACATAATCAATTCTCTTTCATGAATAATAACTTCAATCTAGAGATCTCTGGCCAAGAGCATACAGATCTCTGAGATCATCAACACAAAACCAATAAAGTTAAGCAGGCACACATGAATCTATCGTCTTACGGGTAAACTGAAATGACTTTCTCCTTTATTGTGACCCAGACCAGAACTGATAGTTAACTACAGGGGAAAAAAAGATTGCAAGTCTAGATGCCAGCGAAACTTGGAGGCTGGAATAGCAATGCTGAATGAACATATAATCATTTTTTTATGAATAATGACATGATTTCTGTACACAGATCACTGAGATTGTCAGCACAAAACTAGCAGGAACACATGAATTTATCATCTTATGAATAAACTGAACTGATACTCACCTTTTTCTTTGCTGAAGCAGAACAAAACTGATACTTAACTGAATAAACAGCTAGCTAACATATCAGAATGTGTCACACCAGCAAGCAAGGCAGAGACATCATCAAGATAGCATGGAACCTTAATAATCATCTTAAGTCTTAACTCAATTATTGGTGGTCATCAGTTGGCAGCGTAGACAACCATGCAAAGATGCCATATGCAGGTTAACATTACAGTTACACTGACACTGGTTTCCTTTGACCAGCCAGCTCAACTACCAAAGTCCACTAGCTAA
Source organism: Avena sativa (assembly GCA_916181665.1). NCBI lineage: Eukaryota > Viridiplantae > Streptophyta > Magnoliopsida > Poales > Poaceae > Avena > Avena sativa. The sequence goes on from OV702284.1 coordinate 441,959,358, forward strand.
GTACCTAGCTAAACCAAATGATGCTAGTCTTTTTTTCCCAAAAGAAATACCATCAAATCTCACGACGAGGGCTCTGTGCACAACAAGTGTCCTGAAGCAGATCATGGTGCTAGACAACGGAGTGCCTTTTCTTACCGCCTTCAGGCTGTGCCAGATGAACTTTGGAGCAAGGCTGGGACGGATTCATCACAGTGGCAGCATCTTTCGTGGGGATGGCATGGGGCTCATAGCCAGGCGGACCAGCCCAGCCTACTGATGGTGTCTGAGAACAGATGGTGTGGGGCTCGAAGCCAGGAGGACCAGCCCAACTTGCTGAAGACTGTGGCTGAGAACGGTTGGTGATATGGCTTGACACAGAAGAACAATCTTTCTCGGTAACTGAACTGATTGACATAGATTCAGGCAAGCCTTCCTGCCGAGAGGAGGTTTGAGAAGAAGCATCAGTAGTTGCAGGTGTAGTTCCTTGCCACTGGTTCTCGGCAGAGGTAGAGTATGCTGATTCAGCACAATAGTACGGCCAATACGATGTTGGTACTCCAACCGCCATCGTTGAGGGGCCGGGGACCGTCAACTGGGAGTAGAGATATGTCATATAGCTGTACATAGCACTGGGATGAACACCGGCTATTCTAACCTCCAAGATGTGCCCCTCCAGTGGGTAACCGTTCATGTGAGTGAGCGCCACGGCAGCACCATAAGTATCGGCAAATCTGACAAATCCGAATCCCTTGCTCACACCGGTGTATCGATCAATACATACCTTTGACTGAGTGACTTGGCCGCATGGCAGGAAGATCTCCATCAGCTTTTCGGAGGTGACATAGGGCGGCAGATGGCACACGTATAGGTTGGTCATGTCGATTTGTCCATGTGTCTGTAGTGTTAGAGCATTTGTTGCAGCGCCGGCATCCCCAGGATTAGGAAGGCCTGCTACCCTCACAACCAGGGTACTTCCTCCAATTTGGTAACCATCCATATGTTCAATTGCAGCAGCAGCAGATAAAGAATTGTCGTACCTAACCATGGCATACCCGCGATGTTGAAACAACCGTGCTTGCACAACTTGTCCAAATGGTCGGAAAAGCTCGACCACCTGATCGGCAGTTACCGTTGGTGGGATCCTGCCAACAAAAAGATTGGCCATATTAATTTCTACCATGGGCTTGCCAGCTGACTCTGATAAAGCATGCTCTGCTGCTGCATTGGTTAGACAAGAGTCTGATCTCTTGACTGCTAGCCTCTTTCCATCAATCAGGTACCCATCCATGTTGTTGGCAGCTGTGATCGCTGAGGCTACATCTGCATAGTATACAAGGCTATACTCCACATTCATCACGACTTTGCTGATCTGACCAAAGGGCATTAAAAGGTTAACCAGCTTATCGACGTTCACGGACAGTGGAAGGTTAGTGACATACAGTCTAGGTTTATTGTTTTCTGGAGGAGAGCCCTGTACAACTGAGCTGGATGCTGATGATGAAAGGCCTGCGACTCTGACAGTTAATGTCTCCCCTTCGATCAGTGCTCCATTCATTAATGCAATAGCATCGGTAGCACACTGAGGATCGGCAAATCTTACAAAGCCATATCCATTACCTGAACTAGTTCCTTGGTTGGATGCTACTCTCGCATGGGTGACCTTACCAAATGGCGAGAAAAGTTCAACCAGCTTATTTGTGTCAATGGATGCAGCAATGTTGCAGACATATAGGTTGGCCATGTCAATTTCCTTGATGGTTCTGGTATTGGTGTGTGATCCCACGGCTGAATTTGACAGTGTTGGATGGCTGCCAGCCACTCGAACCTCCATTTTCCTACCCTCAACCAGAACTCCATTCAAATGGGTGATGGCCTGAGCTGCATGACAAGAATCAGAGTACTTTACAAAGCCATATCCTTTGCTTGAACCTGTGATCTGATCTCTGGGTAACTTTATACCAGTTACTTTTCCGAAAGGCAGAAAATACTCGAGTAGCTTTAGCTCGTCCATGGATAAGGGGAGGTTGCAGATGTACAAGCCACTCGTGTCCATTTCCTTTGAGGGAAGACTGCAAGCTTCTGACACAGAGTGCATAGATGGATTATGTACTGATGGGGGAACACCAGCTGTTCTAACCTCTAGTGTTTTCCCATCAACCAGGCGCCCATTCATGCGTTTAATGGCCGATGCGGCACAATCAGGATCTGCATACTTCACAAAGCCATATCCCTGGCTTACACCAGTGAAACAGTCATCCGCAACTTTATATCGAACGACTCGTCCGAAAGGAAGAAATAACTCGAGGAGCTTGTGAGAAGACATTGAAGCTGGCAGGTTACCGACATACAGGTTAGCGTCATCCACCTCATTCAGCTTGCGACCGTCCTGAGGCAAAGAGAGTATCTGCTCTTGCCTCTTACACAAGTGGTTGTCCTGGTCATCAAACTGAGCTTTCCTCTTCTCCAACTTGGCAGCACCAAAACTGTCAGAATTGTATGTGTAACAAGACACATCAGTAGCAAACCTGACAGAGAGTCGTTTCTTGAACGGCTTCACTTCCATTCCATCAGTCACCGGCACCACCTTGTGCTCATTGCTGCCGCCGTTTCTCAGCGCCCGTTTTGGGGCCTCTTGCTTATCTTGTTCCTTCCTGACAGCATCCACAGCACTGAACCTCTTGCTAACAAATTCCTCCTCATGAGCCACCAGATCATCGTATGGATCCACTTCATGGAGCTTCTTCCTGAAAGTGCTGCGAGCATTGCGCAATGGATCAGCGAAAGGCTCCGCTTGACGTGAGTCCTGCTCGTCGCTGTCTTCTTCCTCATCACAGACTTGTGAATTAAAAGGTTCTTCATCACTGGCATCCTCACCTCCAGATGGAGCGGCGGCATCGCAAGGTTCATCTCCACTAGCCTCCTCCTCCTCCTCTTCTGGCAGAGGATAATCATCACAAGGATCAACAGGCTGTGTCTGTGGCTCATCCATATTGTCGTCATTGTCATCGTCATAGAATTCACGTTCAAATGGTTCCTCTTCTTCTTCTTCTTCTTCTTCACCGCCGTCTTCATATTCGGCAGCAGCGACACTCATGCCGTCGCTGTCATCCTCCTTCAGCTGGCCAGCCAGGTCACTTTTGCACCCCATTCTTGTCCCAGCAACTGGTTCACAGAGGAGAAGATCATTTTAATACTGGATAGTGGATATGGCATCAACTCCTATTAACGCAAGTACGGAATGAACAGTTAACAAACAGCACCGGCGCCTTGTAAAAAAATGAGAAATGTGGTCCCAGTAATATTTGCACAACATGTTATCTGCACTATTAATGTGCATCTAAGTGCTGCCTGCCCTAGTACGCAGCGACCGCTTCACCCTTATGAAGTTGCACAATTTGATGGCTGCAAAACTACATGGTAAGCAACTGGTGTGGCTGTGGTCATCCAGAGATGCCCCAGAGCTCTCTGTTCGATTATTTACGTATCTAAAAAAAGACACTCATTAAGGAGTATGTGGAAAATGTGAGCACCAGTTGGAGAAAAGGACACTCATAAGGATCCACAAGTGGCCAGTCTCCTTGTGGATTGAAATTGGTTCAGATTTCCGAAGACAGCATCATCCGTAGCTGTACACGGTCTGAAGCGATGAACAGTAAGCAAACAGCACTGGCTGCGCCTTGTAAAAAAATGAGAAATGTGGTAGTACCAGTAATATCTGCAGAACATGTGCTGTCTGCGTTATTAATGTGCATCCATCAAGAAGTGTTGCCCACGCTGGGAGAGGAGAGCATGGGGTAATAATAATCATAAGGATCCACAAAAAGCATTGGCCAGTCTCCTTGTGTATTTAAGTGGAGTTCAGAATACAGCAGCATCCATAGCTGTACGCAGTCTGCAGCAATGCGACACCAACCCCCAGTGCGAACCAAGAGCTACATAATGTTCACTGGCTGCCGCAACGCACGAAATCTGCAGTTTTTTGTTGTTGTTGTTGTTGTTGCTGCTGCTGCTGCAGACAGTAGCAACAAGCAATCCGTGGCCAGCAGAAGATGGCCCCTACATTCGTCCTGCTTGTACTAGCTGTACTAGCTGTACTATGATGGTTTTGTTTTCAGGTGATGATGGGTTTTTTTTTATCCGCCGTGTTAAATTCAGCAAATCTCCAAATCGCAGTGATTCTAATAATTGGAGCGAAAATAACAGCGTTAAAGCCGAAAACCCTCGCGCAGCAAGCAAATCCCTTGGAGCCGAGCGGACCCAGAAAACCCCAAAATTGTGTGGTAGCATCGGCGAGAAGGAGCAGGGCCCCGTACGTCGGGACGGGACGGGGCGCGGTCGGGCAAAAACCACATGCCTGCCGGGCGGTAGCAGGAGGGGAAGCGGACGGGGTAGCGGGGGATCGATCGATCGATCGATCGAAGAGGGTTAAAAGAAAAGGCACCCGATTATGTACTCCCCGGCGCCGGCGGAGAGACTAGAAACCCCAGGAACAATGCGGGTTAATTTGCCAGAGAGAGAAAGGAAAAAAAAAAAAAGGGGGAGAGGGAAGCAAGTTCCACTACCTCGTCCGTACACGGAGCCTGCGTGCGTGAGACCCGCCGGCGACGGAGACGGGGCGGCTTCTCGGAGGAGAGGGTTTTCCGGCCGCAATGCGATTGAGGTGGGGGGGATTGATGGAGGGAGGAGTGATGAGGGAGGGGCAGTAGCAGCAGTCCCTCCCGCAGGAGGAGGTTGATACCAGATAGGTGGTGGGTGCGTGCGTGCGTGAACAGTGTGATGCGAGCAGAGCAGAGCAGAGCGGAAAAGGAAGCGCTGTCGCCGCGGCAGAGGAGGACTCGGAGACTCGGAGAGCCCGGGAAAAATTGCGGGCGGGTCCCTGGCCGCGAGGCACGCCGCACGCGGCGCGCGGCGGGGCCGAAAGGGGATTTTGGTTTGCGCCAGGGGGCTTCATAGGGAATATGAACGGACGAGACGAGACGAGACGGGACGGGAGATTTTTGTGGCTCCTCATCTTTTTCTTTCTCTTTCTCTTTCTCCCTCTCTCGCGCGTTGCTTGTCCTCATCTGCTCCGCTACTACTGAAACTACACCTCCCGTACGTTATTACGTTACGCAGCGCCTGGTTTCGGCCCCGACACGATCCGATCTCTGGAATGGCACGCGATCCCCGACTCAGACCATACATACAGGCGTGAAAAGAGCCGAGTAGATAAGCGCATATACAACGCAATAACGTCAGTCTTTTTTTATAGACTATCACGTTGGATATCTGCTTAGTTGGAGGAGAGAGAAATAAAAAAATATGAGACTGACTTACTTTAGCTAGAAGATGATCTCTTAAAAATAAGAGAAGGCTAGTTTTTTAGTTATACCACATGTGTTATCTTAGCAAATCAATTTTTTACTTAAAAATAGACAATTCTCGTTAATTGGTAGCGATGACACTAAGAGATAATACATTGCACGACTTTATCTCTAATGATGATGTGGAGGACTAAGGGCACGTACAATGCGGTGACGTCGGCCTTTTATTATGGTTGCCACGTTGGATTTTTCTTAGTTAGAGCTGAGAGAAATAAGAAAGAGAATACTGTCTTTTCTTAGGTAAGCGATGATCTCTTAAAAATAAGAGAATGCTATTTTCTTTATTGTATCATATGTCTATCCTTAAAAAACATTAATTCTCATTAATTGCTAGAGATGACAATAAGAGAGAATATATTGTACAACTTATATATAGTGTCTTCTTTAGATGATGTGGATGGCTAAAAAAAGGGATGCTCTATCCAGCATTGTACATACCCTAAGAGCATATCTAGCGAGAGCGTCGTTACACAGGCGAGCTCCCTGAAGAGGACTTTATTTATTTTTCTAAAAAAAATCAAATTTAAAGATTCCAAAAGTTTGGAAAAATACACAGGAACATAGATATAATGATTTATAATACACGCGTGCAAAAACTCATACGAAAATAATTTGTATTTTGGCCTCGGGAAAAAAAAAGAAAATTTTAGATCTGAACGTAATCGGTGCGGGTCTCCGTTTTTCCTCAAATTTGTCGTATTTTTTTACTGCACCCAAAATATAAGGTATTTTCTATTAAAGAATTCATACTTGTATTTCATATTGTTTTCTAGACGTAGGTATTTTTTTCAGAAATATTTGATTATTTTTGAAATATTCAAAAATGGGCTCTAGTCGATTTTCCGCGTCTCTAGTTGGGCCGGATAAAAAGGTACTGTCCTAAAAAGGATATCGTAGATTTGTCTAAATTTGAATGTATCTAGACACTATTTAGTACTTAGATTTGTATACATTTAAAAAAAATTGTGGCATCCTTTTCAGGATAAAGGCAGTATAATTTTTGTGAACTTTGATCAAAGAATAAAAACCTAGCTTGATTTCAGATTTTGTCAACAGCCTGTGCCCCTTAATTGCTTGCTTAATTATCTTTTAGCTTCTGACATGAAGTTATGCTTGGCTGGTAGCTATACACAGAGGTTTATGTTGGAAAGCCACATCTTGATGGCATGGTTGCCTTCCTTTGCGCAAATGACCTTTCAAATTTACCATTGCTACGTGCAACTTATACAGAATTCCGCTCATTATCAATCTATGATATATTTAGTTACTCAGTCATTTATTTAGATTTTACATTGAGTTTGTCATGTTAAAGTTTTCTGTGATTACAAGAAACTAGTACAAGATATGAAAACCTTTTCTCCATTGTTGCTTAAATAATCACTAGTGGAAACGAGGCCTTTTGTTGATCCTGGAAAAGGGCTTTAACACCGGTTCTTCTACGAACCGGTGTTAAAGGGGGGCTGTACCACCGTGGCCCGTGCGGCAAAAAGGAGCCCCCCTTTAACACCGGTTCGTGACACGAACCGGTGTTAAAGGACCCTGCACCAGTGGCCCGCGCAGCCCCCCCCTTTAACACCGGTCACGAACCGGTGTTAAAGGGGGGCTACATAAGACACCACAGCCCACACCCCACTCTTCCATTTTTCACTATCTCATTTTGGAGCCTAGCAAGAGGGTGTGAAGAGTGATAGTTTGTGTTTTTTTCATATGCACAAGAGGTGTTCGGTGAAATGCCCGAGAGCTCAAAATAAGTTTTCTCGTTGCTCTTTCCTTCTCGGTCGAGGTCGGCAACTATCCTTTCATGTGTCATTGATGTACTATATATATAAATGGTCATCTCCCTATTAATTTTTGATATATACTATATATTAATGCAGATGAACCGGCAATGGATGTACGGTGACCGCCGCACTTCCGAGTACATTACGGGCCTCCAAAATTTCATCGTTGTGGCTAATGCAAACCGTGTTCACAATGGTTTTATGTGTTGTCCGTGTGTTCACTCTCAGAACAAGAAAGACTACTCAAATACCAGAACCATTCACGCCCACCTGCTTCGATCCGGTTTCATGCCTAGCTATAATTGTTGGACCAAGCACGGAGAAAAAGGGGTTGTGATGGAAGACAATGAAGAAGAAGAGGATGATGACAACTATCATAATATGTATCCTGAATATGATGATACTGCAACGGGGGTAGATAATGAAGATCAAGAGGCAGTAGATGGCCCCGCTGATGACGATCTTGGTCGGGCCATTACTGATGCAAAGGAAGAATGTGAAACTGAAAAGGAGAAAGAGAAGCTGGAGCAGATGTTAAAGGATCACAAAACATTGTTGTATCCAACTTGCGAAGATGGCCACAAAAAGCTAGGTACCACACTGGATTTGCTGCAATGGAAGGCAGAGAACGGTGTGACTGATAGCGCATTTTCAAAGTTGTTGGTAAAAATGAAGAATCTTCTTCCAAGAAATAATGAGTTGTCCGACAGTACATACCAAGCAAAGAAGGTTGTCTGCCCTCTAGGATTAGACGTGTAGAAGATACATGCCTGCATTAATGACTGCATCCTCTACCGCGGTGAGAAGTACGAGAATTTGGATGCATGCTCGGTATGCACTGCACTGCGGTATAAGATCAGACGAGACGATCCTGGCGATGTTGAGGGCGAGGCCCCTAGGAAGAAGGTTCCTACCAAGGTTATGTGGTATGCTCCTATAATACCACGGTTAAAACGTCTCTTCAGAAATAAAGAGCATGCCAAGTTGTTGCGATGACACATGGAAGACCGTAAGAAAGACGCGATGTTGAGACACCCCGCTGATGGGTCATAGTGGAGAAAAGTCGAGCGAGAGTACCCGGACTTCGCACGTGACGCAAGGAACTTAAGGTTTGGTCTAAGTACAGACGACATGAATCCTTTTGGTGAGCAGAGCTGCAGTCACAGCACCTGGCCTGTGACTCTATGTATCTATAACCTTCCTCCTTGGTTGTGTATGAAGAGGAAGTTCATTATGATGCCAGTGCTCATCCAAGGCCCGAGGCAACCCGGCAACGACATTGATGTGTACCTAAGGCCATTAGTTGAAGAACTTTTACAGCTGTGGGCCAAACCAGGTGTACGTATGTGGGATGAGCACAAAGGGGAGCCATTTGACCTACGAGCATTGCTTTTCGTAACCATCAATGATTGGCCTGCTCTTAGTAACATTTCAGGACAGATAAACAAGGGATACAATGCATGCACACACTGTTTAGATAAGACTAAAAGTGTATATTTGGATAAATGTAAGAAGGTTGTGTACCTAGGGTATTGACGATTTCTTTCGAACCTTCATCCAGTAAGAAAGAAAGGCAAGCATTTCAAACGTCTGGCAGAACCCTGGAGGAAGCCTGTCCTCCGTACCGGTGAGGAGGTATTTGGTATGGTCAAGGACCTAGAAGTAATCTTTGGAAAAGGTCCTGGCAGTCTATCTGTTCCGAATGACGATGTCGAACACGCACCCATGTGGAAGAAGCAATCTATATTTTGGGACCTACCCTATTGGAAAGTCTTAGAGGTCCGATCTTCAATCGACGTGATGCACGTGACGAAGAATGTTTGCGTGAACCTGCTAGGCTTCCTAGGAGTGTATGGGAAGACAAAAGATACACCAGAAGCACGGCAGGACCAACAACGTCTGAAAGACCCTGAAGAGCCTATGCATCCTGAGAACGAGAAGGGTAAACGATGCCACTTAACTCCTGCCAGCTACGCTCTTACCAAAGCAGAGAAGGAAATCTTTTTTAAATGTCTGAGCAGTATCAAGGTCCCGTCTGGCTTCTCGTCGAATATAAAGGGAATAATAAATATGGCAGAGAAAAAATTCCAAAACCTGAAGTCTCATGACTGCCACGTGATTATGACACAATTGCTTCCGATAGCATTGAGGGGGCTTCTACCTGAAAATGTTCGAGTACCCATTGTGAAGATATGTGCATTCCTCAATGCAATATCTCAGAAGGTAATCGATCCAGAAAGCCTACCAGGGTTACAAACAGATGTGGCCCAATGTCTTGTCAGCTTTGAGTTGGTGTTCCCACCATCCTTCTTCAATATTATGACGCATCTCCTGGTTCACCTAGTAGAAGATATTGCCATTCTCGGTCCTGTATTTCTACACAATATGTTCCCCTTTGAGAGGTACATGGGAGTCTTAAAGAAATATGTTCCCCTTTGAGAGGTACATGGGAGTCTTAAAGAAATATGTTCATAACCGTGCTAGGCCAGAAGGAAGCATCTCCAAGGGCTATGTAACAGAGGAGGTCATTGAGTTCTGTGTTGATTTTATTCCTGACCTTAAGGCGATTGGTGTTCTAGAATCACGACATGAGGGGAGACTGCATGGAAAAGGCACCCTAGGATGTAAAGCAGTGATATGTAGGGACGAGCATTCTCTCAATCAAGCACACTACACGGTTTTACAAAGACCTATCTTGGTTGCCCCGTATATCAATGAACACAAGAATTTAATACGCCTCAAACACCCGGGACAGTCTGATGAATAGATTATAAGTGAACACATGGTGAGTTTTGGCGGCTGGCTGCAAAGACTTCTCACGAATAACACCACTGTTGGGGATCAGTTGTACTTGTTGGACAGGACACCATCTTAGACTGTATGTACTTTCCAAGGGTACGAGATAAATGGGAATACATTTTACACGATAGGCCAAGATAAAAAGAGCACCAACCAAAATAGTGGTGTCCGCTTCGATGCAGCAGAAGACAATGGGCAAAATACCACGTATTATGGGTTCATAGAGGAGATATGGGAACTTGACTATGGACCTAATTTTAAGGTTTCCTTGTTTCGATGCAAATGGGTCAAGCTAACAGGAGGAGGGGTTGAGGTAGACAAGAAGTACGGAATGACAACGGTGGATCTCAACAATCTTATGAAGGTAGACAAGAACTTAGACGAACCATTCGTCCTAGCCAATGATGTGGCTCGGGTTTTCTATGTGAAGGACATTTTTCTTCCCGCCAGTTCTTCCTGCCAGTTCTTCCCTCCAGTTCTTCCCGCCAGTTCTTCACTATATATATATATGTAGGGTTGGCCTCCATTTTCATTGCACATCTCTAGACTCATATCTGCAACCTCATCACTCTTTCCCATGGCTTCCACTGTAGCACTAACCCCCAGGGAGGCGGAGGCGCTTTGCGCCTCGAACTAGCCCTGCCCGCCGGGCTACTGTGTCCCTGTCGGCTGGATGCTGAGCGCCAGAGGCGTGCCGGTTCCTCCTGTCCCTCTAGGTGTGGCGCGCCGGATGGCCATCACGAACCACTACTACTTCGAGCTCACGTCGGAGCAGCAAAGGAATCCCAGATGGCATCCCGACTATTTCCCTACTTGGAAAGCCTTCTTCGTGGATCGGCGTGAGAGGGCGCTCGCCAGGAACGAGAAGGACGGCCCACCTCCTCCGAACTTCAACGAGGTCGGCCGTCGGCTATGGTGGCGTGGCCGGACTCTCCAGAGCGGCATGGCCTATGACACTGCCGCCGACTCTAACCCCCGTCTGCGCTACCCTCAAGTCCAGCCCACGCGTACTCAGCCTTCAAGGTTCAATTACGGCGACCCCGACGATGACAGCGATGACGGAGGCGGCGAGTACGACGATTATAGTGGCGAGTATTACAGGTGTAGGCAGGAGCATGACTGAATCACTCCAATATTCCAAAACAAGTTCGGCCGATTGTTACTTAATCTGGCCATGTATCTTAATTTTCAGTTCTTTTATGTATCTTAATTTTCAGTCGTGCTTTATGTAACTTACTATTAGTTGCATTCTGTATTTTAATTCCAGTTCTATCTCCTTCACAAAATGACCTATCTCATTCGAGGTTTCTTGGCTTTCGCGTCAAATGACCAATGTTATGGCTAGAATCAAGGCATAGTTTGTGATAATATGGCCATATTGTGCATACATGTGCATCATGGCATGGCAAACAATGTTGCAAGAGGAAGTTTTCCTTTTTATCGCACCAAAAAGGCATTTTCCATTTTCCGAGCATAAAAAACGGACGGTTTTGTGAAGCAACCACCAAATGGCTAATTCAAAAAACCACCACCACATTTTACAAAAATACTAGACCACCTTATATGGACAATGTACCAACGGGGGATCTGAAACCTTTCCGTCCACCTCTGGTGAAAAAGACAAATTCCTGCCGAATCGATAGGAAGTGGGTCAGATATGAACTACAGGTACATGATACGATGCTCATGATTTTTTAAAAAAATCATTTAGGTTCACAATATGCTATTTTATCAAAAATCCAATGCAAGTTGAATGAGTCTTTGTCAGATTCAAGTGTATACAAAAGATGCGGCATTTAAATATCCAATCAATTCAAAAATATTAATACAAAATAAAATATGATTTGCTCTAATAAAATAGGGTTATATTCCTTTTTAGATGCTTAATATTTCTTATGTTCAAAGTTTTAGGATTTGACAATTTATTTTTATTTGAATTGAATAATCAAAATTTATATGTAAGTGTTTTAATCATTTTGAAAATTTTCATCTAAAGTAAATATAAAATGTTTTTACTTGAATGGATAGATATTATTTTTCTGAAAATTATGATATATTATTCATATTTTTCTGAGTTGAAATGAATAAGATATGAATTTTCTAAATTCATATCCTATTTTTTGAATTATAAATGCCCCCACCCCTTTAATGCATGAAATAAATGCCCCCCCTTTAACACCGGTTCCAGCCACGAACCGATGTTAAAGGGGGGGCGCATTTATTTTGTTTCGCGCGCACACACCCCCTTTAACACCGGTTCCAGCCCCGAACCGGTGTTAAAGGGGGGTATTAAATGCGGGCCTTCCTCTTCCTTCTTCCTCCCAGAGCTAGATCGAAAGCCGCGCAGAGAAAAATAGAGAGGAGCCACTGGCGCCGTCCAGCCCTCGCCGTACGTCGCCGTCCTCGCCCTCGCCCTCGCCGTCCTCGCGTCGGCCGCCACCGCCAACTCGGAGCCGTCGTCGCCCCCGCGCGCGCCAACACCGCCACCGCCACCGCGCGCGCGCCAACACTGAAGCCGCCGCCGACGCCGGCGCCTACAAGAACCCCACCGTCGTGCTCGTGGTGAGCTAGCGGACCTCCTGGTCCCCTCTGTTTCCTCCCTTTCGCGTCGCGCGTTGGTGTCCCGATGAGCACCTTGCACATATGGAGGCGGCGGTGTTTCTAGAGCTCGCGGTGGCGCTGTTTCCCGGCAGTTTTCAGTGGCGGCGACGCGGTCCTTGGTGTCTGGGCGGCGGGCGACGCCAGAGCAGTGGGGGATGGGGGATGGCCCAGGCCTAGGCGGTACGGGGACGACCTTCCCCTCTTGGCTGCGGGGGCGGCCTAGGTGGTGCGAGCTCCGGACGAGCGAGCTCGACCAGAGCTCCGGTGGTGGCCATGGCGGTATGCCAGCGATGTCGGGGTATGCATGGTCCTTCTCGGGTTGCAGGTGTCCGCTGGCAACGACGGCATGGCGTCCCTCTCTTCGGCGATGCGATGTGTCGTTGGTCGGAGTGGTGGCTAGAGTTCGCGGATGTCGGTGGAGGCCTTAGAAGGTGGACTGCGCGGGCAGCTCTTTGGCGAGCGTCGTGGCTTCTCCCCTCGGTCATGTGGATGGCGAGGAGAGGGCGTCGGGAGGCTTTGCTGTTGGCGACGTTTTGGCTTCGGCAGCTCCCAAATCGTGTGCCGGAGGCCTATCTTGGGGACAACGGGCGGGGCAGAAGACGGGGAGCGGTACGGAGGTTTTTTCAGGCGAAGGCGGCGATGCCTGCGGGTACCGTTACCGCTCTGGGGCCGCCGATGCTGCTACCTTCTTCGTCACAGGGCTCCGGGTGAAAACCTTTTACCATAGGTCTCGTTGGTCGTTACCCTCTTGGGGGCGTCGTTGTGGAGCTCTGACTCATCCTGATCTTGGCTCATTGACTTCGGTGGCAAGTTTAGGTTCTTCGCGGTTTTTCTTGCTTATTTTGATCTACTTTATAAAAGGGATATCCCCTCCACATTGTATCTGTTCTGCCAAGTTGTTTGCTGTCGTTGCCGTCGCTCTGGTGACCATACTGAGGCGGTGCCGCCACTATAATGCTTGCCTCGGCCTCCTCTTTCGAACAACGCCCGTTTTAGGTAGGCCGCATCACGCTACCTCGCGCGCCCTAGGTCGCTCTCCAACGCCGCCAGCCGCCGCTTTCTGGAGCATCCTTCGGCCAGCCACTGTAGCTAGCCCCTCTCATATGCATCCGGGATTTCTCTGAATTAGGGTTTGGACCCCTCGGAACTCGTTTAAAATGATGAAGCATCCTTAGGGTTTTAATTTCATTTGTGTATTTATTTGTGTATTTTTGTATGAATAATATGTATATTTGTGTATGAATTCAAGTCCATTTGAATGTTTACTCTCTTACTCTAGATAATATTATTGTTTTAGAAACTATGGATCCACTTAGTAGAAATCTTGAAGAAGAAGAAACAATGGAGAACATTATCGATGAGGACACCTCACAATATCTGAACTTGGAGGGACATGATGACAGCTCAAGTAGTCATGGAGAAGATGAAGACTCCGGTGAACGCAATTTAGTGATTACAAAGTCCAGTGAGGTATATGCATTGATTAAGCCTCTGCTGACTTCCACCAACAATCTTCTTCTACATGTATTAATTAACGCTTCTTTCTTCTTTTAGCCCTCTGGATCGACCAGCCAGCAACCATCTTCTTCTACGAAAAAGAGCAAGCGAGGCGCGAGCCATTGGTTGAAAGATCTTGCAAAGTTCACGATCGAAGCAGTCCGTGTTGATGGCAGGCCGATGGAGCCCAAGAAGGCCGCAGACAAATTTTTACGTCAGGCTGGAGTTCTTGTTAGGGACCAAATCCCAATCATAATTGAATATTGGAATAAGCCAAAGAAGGGCGACGATACCTTTGTCGATGAAAGATCCAAAGAAACGCTTTGGAATTCGTTGTTGGTAAATTTCACCTTTCCGCCAGAGGAGGATGAAAACAACCCGGTTATAAAGGAAAAGGTCAAAGAGTGGACTCTAAAGAAGATGGCCGACGCTTTCCGCAATTGGAAGACAAAATTGAACAAATTTGTCAAAGCTCGCGAGACTCCAAATTTCGAAGACGCATATTATGCGAAGATAAGACCTCACTGGCCCGAATTTGTGGCATATAAGGAAGGTGCTATAGCTAAAAAGAGGTCAGAAACCAATACGCTAAATGCCAAGAAGAAGGAATATCACCAGAGGACAGGGTCAGGTGGCTACATATCTCAGAGGCCTAAGTGGGAGGAAGCTGAGAAGGCCCTGCGCGCTAGAGGGATCACACCCCAGACAGATGGGTGAGACCTACGTGCAAAGACTTGGTTCTACGGAATCGGGGCATGGTTGGACCCAGAAACAGGATTGTGTATCTTCCTAACACTCCTTGCCAAACCCGTCACTGAACTCATCACGACATACGAGGAAACAGCCGCCAGGACCTTCCATCCCGATAGAGAGAATGACCAGCTCACACGCGCCATCGGTAAAAAAGAACACCCTGGACATGCACGAGGCATAGGGGGTATGACGTGGAAGGATGGGTTTGCCGAGTGGAGCGACTCTTACAGATGGTGCGGCAGAAAAGAAAAAGAGCGTACAGAGCGGATGACACAGATAGAACATGCACTTGTGGCGCTGCAGGCGCAAGTGAATGCACAACAGAGCCATCAAGCTACCGGCCCATCTCAGCGGCACGAAGAGCCTGCATTGGAAGCTGCCGGCGGCCTAGACTCTGCGCGGAAAAGCAGCGTGGCTTCCACGGAGAACGTGCAGCCCACGCTTGAAATGGCGGGTCCTCGATACCCCGTGGATGAGATCACGGAGAGCGAACACGCTGAGCTGCATGTGAGATTAATGGGCTTATCCATTGAGGTGGCTGTCGGCTATGCCTTACCTCCTATAGCTGGTGGAACTTACCACTGCCGACCGATTCCAGATGGCTATGCTATTATCGATGTGGATGAGGTTGTGAAGGAATATGAGGAAGCACAGCTTGACCATGCTACAGGTGAAGGGAAAACTCAACTCAAATTTGCAGTGAAAACAACCATTCTTTGGAAGAAGGAACACATCGTGCTTCCAAATTGAAGGCCACTGGCACCCCCGCCGTCTCCGCAGCGTCAGCAGTCTGAGCCGCTTCAGCCATCTCCTGCACGGCAGCCATCTCCGGCGCTTCAGCCATCTCCTGCGCGGCAGACATCTCCGGCGCGCGAGCCATCTCCTGCGTGGCAGCCATCTCCGGCGCGCCAGCCATCTCCTCAGCGTAAGCGGAAGAGCACTGCCACGAAGAGCATCAGTAGCACTGCCACAAAGAAATCCGCAGGAAACCGTACGCTAAAGAGTTCAAGAAACTACGTCCCGCAGCCTTCCGCCAAGCCATTGCCGGTTTTACCGTGGAATCGCAGCGATGAGGAGACCAATAGGATCTCGGAAGAAGAGGTCAAGAAATTCTTTACACCTAGACGGGCCGAGCCAAAGGAGAAAATAGATCCGGCGATGGTGGAGAAGTTTTACAACAATCTTTTGAAACCTGAAACCCCACTTGTGCCGGACTACGAGCGCCAGATTTTGAAGGTGGATGCAAGGCGCCGTAGGGAGACTGAAAGTAGCAGTCGTGCGGCACCCCAGAAAACAGTTCCCATGCTCGGAGAGCAGGAAAACCAATCATGCGCCCCGCTCCAAGTGTTCGACACACGGGACGCTCCTCCCATAAATGATTACGAGGCAGAGCTACAAAGAAAGGCCAATGAGATGGGGATGACTTACATTGCATAGTTGAACATCATGGGAGACAACTTGCCCAAATACGATGCCAACCCCATACACCCATGGAAGTATGGGAAGAATCTCGTCAAGAAAGAGTATCTCAAGAATCTACCAACAAAGATGCGAAGATTGCACAAGTGGTACCTTGATTTCTGCAAGACGAGAAAGGAAGAATGGATCACGGCGCATATAAGAGATGAGATTTTCTTATGCGGAGACGACGAGATCGACTTCAACATTCAAGACTTGCATTTTCTATTCAATCAGAAGGATCTCGACAAAGCTGCCATCAGCCTTTATTGTGTGTAAGTACTATTTATGTATTTTCTATCTCATCTCATTCACTTTGTTAATTGCATGCATGTATATATATATGCTCACCATATATGTATATACTATTATGCAGGAAAAAGGTTATGGAATGCATGAAAGGAGGCCCTTTTGACATTGGGTTCGTTGACCCAAATAGAGTTCATGAAGAAGTGGTAAGAACCAAACCCGGGCAAACAGAAGATTACTTGCTAAGGTCTTTACTGAGACAACAAACCAAAAGGGAAATACTATTGCCTTACAACTTCTCGTGAGTACTGTTACCCTCTCTTGTACACATTCTGTTTCGGCTTACTCGATGTTAAGTGTAACTGATGATGAGTTATGCGTGCGTAGGTTCCACTTTATTCTGCTAGTCATTCAACCGACTCAGGAAAAGTCCTTGTCATGGACTCGTTACGAAAATAAAAAGATCTATGGGCAGACTTTAGAGAGATGCTACAGAGGTAATTTCAATCATATTATCGCACTAGATCGACAACTTTCGTGACAACAAGTAATTAATTACTCCTTTATCCATTTTCTTTGCCGGACAGGGTTTGGAAAAGGTTCACGGGCAGGGCCGTGGGTGAATGGTCAGAAGAACTAAAATTTGTAGACCAAAATGTAAGTAATACTAGCTAGCTAGGTCTGCGTATCTCTTTGATTCTGCTTCCAATTCCATTATATCATGCTTTATTGATTATTATTTTGATTGAACTCCCTATTCTCGTAAAGTGCGTGCATCAGGGACACGGCAATAACTTATGTGGGTACTATGTTTGCGAGTTCATTCGCAACACGATATGTGCGACGGGCCAAGCCGCACTAGAACAACTTAGAGTAAGTAAACAAAGTACACAACATTATTTTATTACCATCAATTGTGTTGAGTTTTATTCTTATATATATATTGACCCCATTCTTCATATATATTTAGATCGAACGGATGCGGGACCAACTCCTACCATTTGACCGCATACGAGCCATTCAAGACGAATTGGCGGGGTTCATACTTGATGAGGTCATCACGCCTGGCGGAGAACTCTTTAGATATCCAAAAACGCCTGGCGGGGTTCATGCTTGAACGTGTTTGTCTTGTACTTGATGCTTCAACGTTTACGGAGAATACCACACAATTGTGATGTTTGTGTATAATAATAGTTGCTTAATTATTCATGTACTCGTATGTACCGACGACGATGTATGTGTATATACCGCTCCCGATCGATTCCCCCTCCCTCCCTCCCCTTCCCCGCCGCGCCGCAGAAATACGCCCAGAACGGGGCGGCGGCAGAACTCTGCCGTGGCAGAAGATTTAGGCCGTTTTTCTACCGCGGCAGAGATTTAAGTCGTTTTCCTGCCGCGGCAGAGATTTATCTCTTTTTCCTGCCGCGGCAGAAAACCTTTAACACCGGTTCGTGTTACGAACCGGTGTTAAAGGGGGGGATGAGCGCTGCGCCAGCCCCACGTACGCCACCCTTTAACACCGGTTCGTATAAGAACCGGTGTTAAAGGGGGCCCCCCTCTAACACCGAACCCTCAATAGCGGTTCTACAACCGCTGTTAGAGGGCCCTCCAAACCGGTGTTAGAGGTGGGAGTCTGCACTAGTGAATGCCTTGAGAATATGAAACTATTGTATTTCTATCCTTTGCATTCCATAATTCTAGCCTCATATGGTAGAAGTACTTATCTGAAAACTTTACATTCCACGACACTAACTTTTTCCAGGTTGTCAAATATTTCAACCCTTCGCGGTGCCATCAGCAATAGTGAGGTCCTGAACGGATCAATCAACAAGGCAAATACGAGAGAGAGACGAGAGTTTTGTGCTGCGCACTACTTGCAGCTTTTCTGGTTCTACTCATTCACCATTTATTCAGTCTTACAAACAGATTGCTGAAAAAGAGGATCGTGGACCGAGCCTACTGGGGAGTGCCATCCCACTCCCGATCGTGTCCAACTCCCCTACTAACTCACTGCATGATCTGGGCTGTGCCATCCCACAGGCATCCTATGCAGCGACTAAGTCTAAAACTAAAACAAACCTAGCTACTGTCAGCTGTAACGTGCACAAACACATACTCCACACTCTGAACTTTATTCAGACTAACTGAACATCTAAACTAAGTGAGTGAACTGCATTGATTTAAGCCAACAATCTCCCCCTAAGAGATGCAGCTCACTCCCTGGATTTCAACGACCTTGATCTTCTCGCAAATCTTCTGAAACCTCACTCTGCCAAGAGCCTTGGTAAAGACATCTGCAAGTTGATCATCCGTGCCAACAAACTCAACAGACATAGTCCCATCCTCGATGCAGCCTCTGATGAAATGATACCGCACCTCGATGTGCTTGCTTCTGTCGTGGAAGACTAGATTTTTGCACAATTGGATTGCAGACGTGTTGTCCACAAACAGATTGGTGACCAAAGGATCTGTTCCAAGCAGATCGCCAAGCAAACGCCCAAGCCAAACTCCTTGGCAAGCTGCAGTTGCTGCTGCCATGTATTCAGATTGACAGGAGGACAGTGACACCACCTTCTGCTTCTGACTTTGCCAAGACACTGGGCACTCACCGAAGAAGAACAGAGTCCCTGACGTGCTCTTCCTGTCATCAGGATGCCTAGCCATATCTAAATCACTGAATCCCACCAATTTCACGCCATCAGGGCTGGAGGCATACTGGCAGCCAACATTCAGGCTTCCAGCAATGAACCGCAGTAGATGTTTCACTGCGCTCGTGTGCTCTGTAGTGGGTTTCTCCATGAACCTGCTCACCACTCCAACGCTGAAACTGATATCAGGCCTTGTATGGACAAGGTAACGAAGGCTGCCAACTATGCTCCTGTATAGCGTGACATCAACTGGTGGATTCTCGCTATCCTTGCTCAGCTTCAGGCGTGGCTCCATGGGCACCAGAGATCGGTTGCAGTCCGCCATGCCTGACTTCTCCAGCAGTTTCTTCGCGAACGCAGTCTGTTTCAGAGTAATCAATCTAGGCTCCTGGCTCACCTCAATGCCAACGTACAGTGTGAGTAAACCCAGGTCACTCATGTTGAAACGGCTGCTCATCTCTTGCTTGAACGCTGTGATTTCTATGGTGCACGGACCCGTCACGATGAGATCGTCGACGTATACTCCGAGCAACAGGCGTGTGTTCCCTTCTCCACGGACATATACCGCATGCTCTGACTCGCTTCGGGCAAACCCAAGTGACACCAGGACAGTGTCGAGCTTGATGTTCCAAGCTCGAGGAGCTTGGCGCAGGCCATAGAGAGCTTTGTGGAGACGGAATTCCTTGCTGGAGTTGTTCCCATCGATGAAGCCCAGTGGCTGGCAGACGTACACCTCCTCACCGAGCTCACCATTGAGGAATGCCCTCTTCACGTCCATGTGGTGGACTTGCCACTTGAATTGAGCGGCGATAGCTAGCAGCATCCTAACGGAGTCTAGACGCGTGACGGGAGCAAAAACTTCATCGAAGTCAATCCCCGGCCGCTGAACGAATCCTTTGGCGACGAGACTTGCTTTGTGCTTGAGGACGTTGCCGGCGGCGTCGTGCTTGAGCTTGTACACCCACTTGAGGCTGATTGGCTTGTGGCCAGCGGGGAGCTCCGTGAGCGTCCATGTCCCATTCTCCTCGATCGAGTCCAGCTCCGCTCGCATCGCCTTCCGCCATGCCTCGTCGCCCTCAGCTTCTGCGAGCGTGGAAGGCTCGCCGGTAGGCGTGATTAGGAGTCGCTCCGCCCATCCTGGGTTCGCCGCGCCAGGATTGATTAGATCCAAGACGGGGCGGTACCGGTGCGCTTGGCTCTGGTCAATGGCTGCGTCCAGGTTCTCTTCCCCTCTGCTCGGTGGTGAGACAAAATGGACAGTGTGCATGGAGGAGGGCGAGATGGACCGACCCACTGGGCTTGGCCCACTGCTGGTCCGTGGTGGTGACGGTGCCAGTGGGCTCAATGGCGAAGCTGAAGCAGAGGCGTTTTCTTCTTTGAATCTCTCTGCAGCTGCTGCCTGAGGCTGTGACAGCGTCCAACTCTCCACCGTCAGAGGAGCGGAGCTACCATCGAGCTCCCCCCAGTTCCAGCCTGTCCCCTTGTCGAAGACGACGTCGCGGGAGACATGGATCCTCTTCTTCACTGGATCAAATAGCATGTACGCCTTCCTTCCAGGCTCGTAGCCCAACATCACCATCGGACGAGATCGGTCGTCGAGTTTCTCTAGTCCTGGCCGCGTCTCCTGGGCGTACGCCTTGCAGCCAAAGACACGGAGGAAATGGACACTGGGTTTGCAACCGAACCATCCCTCGAATGGAGTCATGCCCTGCAGGATCCTCATCATGGACCTGTTGAGGATGAAGACAGCAGTGAGCGCAGCCCCACACCAGAACTCCGCATGTACGCCCATGGCCTTGAGCATACTCCTTGTTGCGGCAACGACCGTCTGATTCCTCCTCTCTACCACCCCATTTTGTTGTGGTGAGTAGGGGGCAGAGAGGTGGCGCTGGATTCTGCGATTTGCGTACCATTCTACGAATTCTGCTGCAGTGAATTCACCACCACGATCAGTGCGCAGGACCCGCAGCAGCCGCCGTGACTCCAGCTCCGCCTCTGCCTGGAACCGGCGAATTCATGCTGTTGCTTCGTCTTTAGTCTTGAGCAGTGTCAGCCACATGTACCTGCTGCAGTCATCGACAAGCAACAGAAAGTAACGCTTCCCTCCATGAGTCGCCGGCGTGATAGGGCCGCACAGGTCGCCATGGACCAGCTCCAGCGGCTCGGTGGCGCGGTATCTTGCTGTAGCAGGGAACAAGGCACGACGGTGCTTGCCCACGACACACGCTTCACACAGCTGCTCTGCTTGACTGATCGCAGGGAGGCCGCGCACCATCCCCTATTTCTGCATCTTCTCCGGGTTGCTAAAACCTTGATGGGCAAACCTCGAGTGCCAGCGCCACGCATCCTCGTTCGCGTGCGCAGCGAGACACACAGGCTGGACGATCTTCAGATGCACAATGTACAGCCTGTTCTTTGTACTTGGTACCTTGGCGATCAGTACCTTGTCAGCATCGCGGACGGTCATGTGACCGTGCTCGACATGGGTGGGGAAGTCGAGCTCGTCCAGCTGCCCGATGCTCACGATGCTGGACTTGAGTCTCAGTATCCAGTAGACACCGGCGAGCTCGCGATGCCGTTCGTCGTCGATGGCGAAGAGGACAGTGCCGCGTCCACGTATCGCGACGACGGAGCCGTCCCCGAAACGGACCTTGCCGGAGACGTTCTTGTCTAGCTCAGCAAAGACGCACTTCTCACTGGTCATGTGATTCGACGCGCCGGTGTCGAGATACCATGCAGCGTCGAGGTCATATGGCGTGCGATTGAGCACAATGTGGGCGCGCTCCTCGTTGAGGAACACCTGCTCCCCCGCCAGCAGAGCTGCGGAGCCTTGTGCAGCGGGTGACACGCACGGCGTGGGCCACCGTGTCCTCGAGCTCGATGACGGTGGCCATGTGCAGGCCTGGCGCGTCTTCTTCCTCCTTTTCGGCCAGGTTTGCCGATGCCTCCGCGGCCTGGTCACACTGCTTCTTGCGGCACTTGCGTTCCCAGTGCCCTTTGTTCTTGCAGTAACGGCATCGGTCGCGATCGACCTTGCTGCCGGCGTCAGGTGATGGGGTGGATTTGGGCTGTGCCTTGGCACCCTTTCCGCCGCTCCCCCCGCCGTCACCGCGGTTGCAGCTACCCGAGCCGCCACCGCGTCCCTGCCTGCGCTTCTCCTCCCACTTCTCTTTGGTCAGAAGCAGCTGACCGCTGGAGTCGACGTTCTCCGCGGCGAGGCGTTCGTCGACAGCACGCAGGTGACCGACAACCTCCTCGACGGTGAGGGTCACCGGATTCATCATCGTCTCCATCGAGAAGGCGATCTGCACGAGCCGGCCTCGCACGATCTAGAGAAATTTCCTCACGATCTTCTCGTCATCGCATGCGTCACCGAGGGAGCGCAGAGTCGCGTCGAGGTTTGTGATCCTCAGCCCAAACTCATCAACACGCTCACCATCCTTGAACGCGATCGTCTCGAACTCTGTTCGCAGATGTCGCACGCGAGTGTCGCGCACACGATCATTCCCTTGATGTTGCATCCTGATCGCCTCCCATGCCGCCTTGGCACTTCCCTTGCCGATCAGCATCGGGTGCATCTCCGTCGGGGTGGAGCGCAGTAGCGCGGCGAGCGCCTGCTTGTCCTCGCGCTAGGGAACGTCATCGTCCTCGGTCGCATCCTAGAGGGACGCGGCCTGCAAGTTCACCTCCATCACCATGGCCCAGTTCGTGTACACACCGCGCTTCAGCATCGGGAAGACGAGGCTGACACCTCCGCCGCCGCCGCCCGTCTCGCGCACGACCTCGCGCTGCACCACGATCTCCCCGCCACCACGCCGTCCTCTGCAGCGCCCGCGGCTTGGCGAGCGCTGTCGCTGGACGGGCACTGGAGTGACGGATCGGTGAGGTGGTGGAGTGTTGCCGGTGCGCTGGGCTGTAGGAGGGGGAGTGCTTGCTCAATGCATGTGATGAATGTATTAGAGATTGTTCTGAAAATAGAGAGCTACTACGTGTCATGTCTTCGTGTGCTCTGGGAAATAAGAAGATAAGCTACTACTTATTGCATGCACCTAAACTATGTGTCTCCTCTCTTGGGTGGTGGATTCAATTCTTAAATTCTTACATAAATGTGATGTTCTTGGTATCTAATGTTGATTTCTTTAATTTAGGATGCCAAGTTCAAGTCTTCAGAAGTCCATGCGAGTTCAAGTCTTCAAAAATCCATTTGAGTTCAAGTCTATTGAACGTCTATTATTTGTAATATTTAAGTAATCTATTGTTGTTGATCTGAAAAAATTGAATCTTGTATTCATGGATAACTGTTAAAATATGATCTAAGATTTTTTTATATAAGTTAACTTTGCCTGCTCATATATGTTGTATTGTGCATGTTGAAAGATTCAACTTTTATGGAGTAGAGGACTAGCTTCATGTTTATATTTGATTACCTGCCAAAAATACTGGTATATTAATTAGAAAAGCTAACCTTTGTATAATTTACTTTTAATGGACATTGCATCTGTGCACGTCCAAATCCCTCCGTAAACAGGTGCACGTCCAAATAGCTCCGTAACAAGACCGGAGCCAGAAACGAAACAGGTGCCCCAAGCAGGGCCTAATCGGCAACAGAAAAGAAGAGGGAATCGCAGGAACGCACCTATACAAGTAGAAGTTGGTGCGGCGGCGAGGGCGAGGTCGTGGCGGAGGCGGAGGGGAAAGGATTTTTCTTTTTTCTTTTTTGATGAGGGGAAGGCGAAAGGAAACCCTGGGAAGTTTTATTTAGGTGACCGGTGAACTTCATGGGCCATGCGGCCGAAATATGGCCCAGTTCGCTTGTTCTTGTTTTAGCTTATTCTCTCTCATTTACTCAAAAAAATGGCTTATTCTCTCTCACAGAATACTATCGAATTAGCCGAAATCAGCCAGCTTATATAGATCAGAAGAACAGCCTCTATGTTTGTCGATGATGAGTAAAAAAACTGATTTAAACTCGGAAAAAGTCTACCTTTTTTCACCAACTCTTACAAAAGTTTGTTTTTTTCTCCCTGAACTCTCCAAACATTGTGCTTTACTTACCTGGAGCAGTTTTGAGGGTGGTTTTATCTTTTTCTCTTTTTTTTGGTTGAATATTTAAAAAATCATATAAAAATAAAAAAATTAATTTGTTGGATTCCATGTGAGCACATAAATCCTCGCTGGGGATATTAAATCTAGGTCAAAAGTGATCATTCATTTCCATATGGCATCATAAGGTTTCTGAAAATAGTCTTATCTTTTTTAGTCCTTTGAAACTTTAAAGAGCATTTTGCATATTATCAATAATAATAATAGCTTCCTGTGGAAGTTCCGAGCGATTTGTGAATGTAGTTGTAGCTCACCTACTTTCATGGATCTATGTAAAATTGGCTGTCCATTTCTAATTCAGTACTAACACCGATCTATGTAAAATATAAGTAGAATAACTATACTTATAGTGTTACATTCATGGAAGTGCTAATTTAGTATTCCCTCCGTTTTAAAATATAAGATGTTTTAGGTTTGTGAAGAAAATGTATCTAGATTTATTTTAGTGTGTAGATTCATTTCAAATCTAAGTGAATCTATATACTAAAATTAGTCTAAATACATTTGCTTTACAGAGAGAGTATGTTGTATAGAGCATGACAAATTGATAGTTTGATATGACACAGGTTACTTTCATGGCAATTTGATGTGTTTTATTTTTTTAGTGAATTTTACCAACTTGTATATTTTCCTACGTCGGAGTAAATGGCACCGTGGGTCACTCAACTTGTCCCATACGTGCACTTAAGTCACACATTTTCAAAACTAAACTAACTAGTCACTCAACTTGCAATTAGATGCACCCGCGGTCACAAAACGGTCTGTTATCCGGTTTTCGTCAAAAAACCGCACGCGCGTGACACGTGAGATTGTTTTTTTTGCAGAAAGCCCCGCCTATGTAATTATTATTTTTCCCATGGACACCACTTTTTTATCGGATTTGCTAATTCTCAGCTAGCTGAGATTTAGCTTAGGGCATAGTCAAGTCCTAATCCGTCCGATTTGCACCACCCGTCAAGATTTGTGCCCCCGCATGTGACTCGTTCCGCGCGCGCGTTGTCCCTCGTGCTCGTGTGCTCGCGCGTGTTGCAGCCTGCGTTGTCGGCCACTCGGCCCTGTTGTATCGTGTCTATTTCTGGCTACTGGTCGTGTTCTTTTTCACTTTGTTTATTTTTTGTATGTTTTTTCCTGCCGCTTAGGTGTGGTTTGATCAGGGTGGAAAAAGGCTACGTAAGTGCCATTTTTTTGAGCGGCACTCAACGACAGCCATGTATTGACTCTCCAAAAATAGTGTATGGTTGTGGTTTTTTTCTTAAATTTTTTCGGCTAGTTCTCCTATAACCGTATTTTTTTGCTTATTTTCGTTTTTACGTGTTTTGCCTGAATTTAGTTGTTTTGCCCGCGAAGGTTGTGAGGTCTAGCCTTTTTGTCATTGTACATTGTTGAGTGGGACGTGGACTGTTTTTGTCTTTCAGTGTGCCTCGTTGAGTGGTTCATTGTATCGTTCTTTTCTCTCTCGTGACGTTGACTTCTTTTATTTAGAGACCCTAGAGTGGCGGAGATCAGTGGACATCGGCTGAGAGCGACGGAGACGGGTCGTTGATTTGAGCAGCGGTTCTTTTTCTGGCGCTGAAGCCCCGCTGATTTGCATCGATGTTGGTTCTTCTTCGGCGACTATGACGGAGAGCGGTGGAGTCGGTTGATTTTGATAGGCTCTTCTCATGTGCCTATCTCTTTTTTCTGTATGGTACTATTTGAACAAAAAAAATGCTCGTGACTTTTTTATGATTTCCTTTCCAATGTTCTACATATTCATTGTTTCAAGTTTTATGTGGTATCTTGGTTCTTGTAACAGTGAAGAGATGAGAAGAGCTTTCTGCAAGTTATCTGTTCTTTTTGTAGTGTTTTTTTAATTTTACTTTTAGTATAAGATCTTTGATTTTTGAGTTAATTAAAAATATCCATGCCAGACTACGTGATGATGGTTGCACTAATTTCACACTAGTCAAGCAAAATTCATAACACCCTTTATCCCTTCCCATTGTGAGTTGCAACTGGATTTGGAACTAGTTTTTTTCGAGAGTTGCAACTAGGGTTGCAACTGAGGATTGAAATGTAATTTTCTTGTTATATGATTTCTTATTTCCATTAGTTACAATTGGATTTGCAACTGGTTTTATCGGCGAGCTGCAACTGAGGTTGCAATTTAGGATTGTTTGGTGATCCTATTTAGAATTGGTTTATTGTCTTTTCTTACTATGAGCTACAGCTAGATAAGTAACATGTTTTTTTGGCAAGTTGCAAATGTGGTGTATTTTGTGGTCCCTTATTACTATGAGTTGCAACTAGAGTTGTAATTGGCTTTTTCAGCGAGTTGCAACTGCCCTATGTTTTGTGATCCCTACTTAATATGAGTTGCAATTAGACTTGCAATTTTCTTTCTTAGCGAGTTGCAACTAGGGTTGCAACTGAGGATTGAAATGTAATTTTATTGTTTTATGATTTCTTCTTGCTATCAGTTACAACTGGATTTGCAAGTGGGTTTTCGGCGAGTTGCAACTGAAGTTGCAATCGAGGATTGTTTGGTGATCATATTTACTATGAGTTATAACTAGACTTGAAACTAATTTTCTCATTGTAGAGTTGCAACTTAGAATTGTTTCGTGGTCTCTTCTTACTATGAGTTATAGCTAGACATGCAATAGGTTTCCCGGCGAGTTGCAACTATGGTTTATTTTATGGTCCCTTATTACTATGAGTTGCAAATAGAGTTGCAATTGGATTTCGGCGAGTTGCAACCGCCCTATGTTTCGTGGTCCTTTCTTAATATGAGTTGCAACTAGACTTGCAATTCTCTTTCTTGGCGAGTTGCAACTATGGTTGCAACTGATGATTGAAATGTAACTTCCCCTTTTTATGATTTCTTCTTACTATCAGTTACAATTGGATTTGCAACTGGTTTTTTTGGCGAGTTGCAACTGAGGTTGCAATTGAGGATTTTTGGTGATCCTATTTACTATGAGTTATATCTGGACTTGCAATTGACTTTCTTAGTGAGTTGCAACTAGGGTTGCAACTTAGAATTATTTCGTGGTCTCTTATTACTTTGAGTTATAGCTAGACATGCAATAGGTTTCTTGGTGAGTTGCAACTGTTGTTTATTTTGTGGTCCCTTATTACTATGAGTTGCAACTGGAGTTGTAATTGGCCTTTTCGGCGAGTTGCAACCGCCCTATGTTTCGTGGTCCCTTCTTTATATGAGTTGCAGCTGGACTTGCAATTGTCTTTTTTAGAGAGTTGCAAATAGGGTTGCAACTTAGTATTGTTTTCGTGGTCCCTTCTTGCTTTGTCGTCCCTTTTGACTATGAGTTGTAACATTTTCTCGGGGATTTGCAACTAGGTTTGCAACTGAGGATTGTTTCGCGGTCCCTTATTTCTATGCATTGCAATTGTACTCGCATCTAGATTTCTCGGGATATTTGTAACTGAGGATTGAAAAGTCATTTCCTTGTTTCGTGGTCCCATCTTACTACGAGTTACAATTAGACTTGCAACTTGCATTTTGTCAAGAGTTACAATATAGTTGCAACTAAGGATTCTTGCTTTGTCCCTTCTTATTTAGAGTTGCAATTGGATTTGAAGCTAACTTTTCTTGGGAGATGCAAGTGAGGATTAAAATGTCATACTCTAGGCTTTTGATATTTTCCACGGTTGTGTCGGTTAAGTCTCTACCCATTTGATCTGTTTGGTTAAGATTCGTGCGATGACTTGTTGTTTCGATTGTGTTGACTTTTGCCCTGGCGTGCAACTGTGATTTGTCAATTGCAAATGAAATTGCAACTGAGATTTTTCGCTTACAAGTGGTTTTTTATGATGCGAGTTGCGAATGTGCAAGATGGTTGCAATTACTCCCTTTGTCTTGAATTAGATGTCACTGATTTGTCTAGATTCACATATATGTAATACTAAAATATGTCTAAATACATGTGTGTCTGGACAAATCATTGATAAGTAATTCAAGAAAAAAGAAGTATTTTTTCTACTAGTTTAGTTGAAAATTAGCAAACATTTCTTGATTTCTCTAAAGTTGGACGACGGAGGCGTTACTTATAAAATATGTACTTCCTCCGTCCTAAAAATAAGGGCCCGGAATTTGTCTAGATTCAGATATATCTATACAGTAAAACACATTTAGGTGCATATAAATATAGATAAATTGAAATTAGTTATTATGGGACAGAGGGAGTACTACGAACGAAACAAACTGAAATAGCAAGCAAACGAATTAACTGCTACTATCGCTCATGCATACTAGTATTAAACGCTGCCACAACACTGTCTAGGAGCTTGTGTTGGCCGGCCGAGCGGGTGTGCATGTGTACGACACTCCAAAAGAAAGTAAGTAGCAGGTCGCGTGCGAGAGCGGGTATTAGCGGGTCACGCGATAGTGCCATAGCTACCTCGATGCGTATATGACGTCACCTGACTGAGAATTAACTCTCAGTCAGCTGAGCGTTAGGCACACCCCTTTTTTATTTCCTGTCCACGTACGTACCTGAGACTCTCCCATATCTGAGACATACACAGCGACATCACAGCCAGGACCCGTACGTGCGCCTGAATCGATTGCTCCGTCGCCGCTAGGGAGAAGACCACCGCTGGCCTAGGGGAGACGCCGGAGGCAGGGGGACGCCGGAGACAGGGGAAACGGCGGCGGCCGTCGAGGATCCTCGTCTCAGGCTGCTCCCATCGGCCGCCATGGAGGAGACCACCGCTGGCCCAGGGGAGACGCCGGAGGCGGGGGGGATGCCGGAGTCGGGGGAAACGGCTACGTCCATCGGGGATCCTCATCTCAGGCTCGAGTGGCAGTTGACCCCCGTGCACGGTACGTATATGTTCCCCAAAAATCTAGGGTTTCTGCAGCCAGCCGCCGCTGCTGTTCGTCGTAGGCGTGGTTCTGCAATTAGGATTGGTTAGGTGATTGTTAGGGAGGTTAGGCCTGCTGCTGCAATTAGGTTTGTTTCATCACTAGTTAGAATTGTTTGGAGGTTTCATATTTGTTTTGGGGGGTTTACCTTGCTGAATTTTGCTCGAATTGTCATGGTATAACTGAATTTTGTTCTGGTTCGTGTAGGTCTTGATTCAACTAAATTCAGTGTTGAAGTTCATCATGGTGGTAACTTTGTTGGATCTGGCCATAGTATTAACTATATGGATGAGAAAAGCACTGTTTGGTTTGATAATTTGGAAAGAAATGCCTTCAATTATGAGACACTGCGCTGTATGATTGATCGGTTAGGATATGAACAAAGGTCATATGTGTTCTGGTGTCCTCCAGGAAAAACTCTAGATGAGTTGAAGGAGATTATTATGGACAAGCATTGCAAGATGATGGCAGAGGCATTCATACAGAGCAAGGTTCTTATGTTGTTTACTCACCATCCGGATGAGAATGAACAGCAGGTCAAAGATGAACTTTCCCATGGTGCAAATTCAGATAATTCCGATGAGGAAGAGGATTACGAGTGTGACTCAGATGAGGACCCTGCTTGGTATGACAGTGACTATGATATGAAGGAAGATGATGATTTATTTGAAGATAATGTGGATGATTCGGAGGCTGATGACATGTTTGACAAGGGAAAAGAGAATGCCGCCCAACATGCACATATTCCCGGCTCCGATGATGTCAATGAAGCTGATTTGGAGCTACCTGCAGAAGATGACATCGAGAAGAGTCACAAGAGTGATTCTGATGATGAGGAGTACAAGAAGAAGAAAAAAAAGAAACAAGTGGTCTACAAGTTCAAGCCATTTAACACTGAAGGTCACACTGTAACTTTTGTTGCATTATGCCTTGCTATTTTTAAATTTAGCCGCTTATCATTTGGTTTACATGTGTAAGTAACCAGCACATTGTTCAGTCTCAGGTTCAATTGAAGTGTATATATGAAGATACAGTAAGCAAATTATTATGCATAGTACTCAATTCTTCAAGGTGGATCACTGTTTTTTCTGCTTTACTTCCGTCCATGAATATTTCTATGGCTCCACAGTGATCTGAACTTTTTTTTTAAACCAGCATTTTCGTAACTTTTTTGTGATGATGGTTGCTGTTTATTTCTATGTTCAGCATGTGCATCCTCATTTCCGAAGTCTGCTTCAGACCATGGATTCCTTGTGACAAATGGAACCTAGGCGCTTACCGCCGGCAACTGTGTGCCAGGAAATCTCATGTAAAATTTAACTTATACCTTCTCTCTTCACAAAGCAACATTACTACCGAAGTATATTATGGCTCCCCGTAATCTCTGCCTTTTGTTAAATGCCAGACACTGTTAAAAGACATATTTGTGTACACCAGCATCCAAGAAAAGGTCGTGGAAAAGCAACAATGTGTCTGCAGGGTTTCTGTTGTTTTGTTTCAAAAAGCATTTCTTCAAATAATGTCTGCTAAGAGACGATGACTAAGGAAATAACGATTTGAATGAATTTAGGTTTATTTGCAAGCTTAGGTTTGAACTGATCATGCGGCCAATAATTCTGGTCGGAGGGAGTAGCTGAATTCAAATCAGAGGAGGGTGGTGCTCGGGGCTATAGGGGTGCGTTTGGATTTCTACCAAAGACAACCCTACCAAAAAGTTGGCTGGCCCGCAGAACTTGGTAGTGCGTTTGGATGGCAGCCAAAAAATTGGTTCGCCCAGCGCGCCCATCCCGCGCCTGTGTGATTTCCGGCCCACGCGTGGGCGTGTCGAGGGCGTGAAAAACCTCCGCCAAAATATTGGCGTGGTAGCTTGCTCTTCACTTTTTGTCAGGAAGTGCGGTAGTTCTGATTCTTTTGCCTGCTAATTAATCGGTGGATCCTCTTTAGTAATTGCATGCACCTCTGCACTCATAATTAGCAACTTCCAGCGGTGCTCGATATTCTGGTGGACTGCGTCTTATTTTTTCTGCCTTCTAATTTGAGGATATGCATATCTTCTGAGTTTTCGATAATTGATTTGTTCCAAAATACCTAAGACTTACCATCGAGTCACAGTTGGTTGTAAACCAAAAAAAGGTCTATTTTGCCAAAATTTTGGATCCGTATATTGGCTACCATCCAAACAACATCAGGTTACCAAAAATTTGGTCATACCCTTGCTTTGGTCATGCCAAAAATTTAATAGGGCAAGTTGAGGCTCAAACCAAACATACCCCTAGGACTGTAGGAGACTGGCGCCTGCGGCTGCGTAGCCTGGCGCTAGCAGCCTCGCAGGCGGCCAGCCTATCAGGACCAGGGGAGTTGGGCTCTGCCGGTCCGTGGAACACGGGAGGCCGGTGTGGAACGTCGCCGGCGTCGGCGTGGCCCTGGCAGCTGGACGGTGGCGGAGCTCTTCCTGCCTGCAGGCTGCAGCGATCGAGGACGAACGAGGAAAGACGGAGGGAGGCGGACGCGATCGTGGGCGGACGAATGGCGACGAGGGATCGACCGCCTGCAGCGATCGAGGGCGACTCACAAGTCACGATTACACATTTTCGATGCGCCCAGATGGGCTGGTCTTGGGTTGCGCCCAGGCCCAATATTTATTTCTTAGATGGTAAGTACACATTTTCGCTGCGCCCTCTGCCTGGTTCTCCACTATTCGGTCGTCTCTTTTATTTGACAAAAAATGCCACTATATTCTTCTATAACTGACTGGTAATTTTTCAGCATTACTTGTTTGACTGTCATCATTTTTAAAAATTTATTTATTTTCAATAGTTATTCAAAGGTATTCTTCAGCGGTGCATGATAGTCCTAAGAGAATACTACTACATTTTTCCGTAATAACATCAAACAAAAAATATTTTGTTATTTTCATCTCTTTTATTTGGGAAAAACATTATTACCTTCTTTATTGATTCCTTTCTTGATCGACTTACGACCACCCAATCCAGCACCCCCGCGAACCATCAAGTATGCACCAGAAAGGATCTAACACTAGTTATGCATGCCAAAAAAATTATCACCACAGCCATGGCGCGCCTCAATTCTCATACACGCCGCAACTCAAACTATCAAATATACACCCAAAGAAAAAAAAATAGATGGAGAAGACAGATTCTTCTTGGCAAAATCAACAAGATCCTTGAATAGGAGATCCTTAGGTTTGGGCTGGCGGGAGGTTTACATGGTCTTGGGGCCTCGGGGGAGGGGGGCATGGGCTTCCGCTCGGGGGCAGTACAGTTGCACCATATGCTAGAGCTACTAGGGAATCATGCGCGGCGTCACGCCGCGCCCGTGTTGTTCTTTCAGTAGCTGTCACTGGATGTTCTGGTCGCCGTGACTCTGGTGGCCGTGGTAGCATAGAGAGTGCATCGGTGATTGCTGTAATGGGAGTACAACATGGTTTGATCAGTGCTTTGTAGTCAGGGGCGGAGACAGGGAGGGGCGAGCAGGGGCAGCGCCCCCCCTATGATTTAGATTTTGTAACTAAAACTATCCATCAAAGTACTATTTGTATGATGTTTTATCTATTTTTGCCCCCCCTAATCAAACTTATAACACTAATACACTCTAATTGCCCCCCTCAATGATAAATTCCGGCTCCGCCCCTGTTTGTAGTATTATTGGAAACTTGCAAATAGAATTGCATCGGTGATTGCTGTAATGGGAGTACAACATGGTTTGATTAGTGCTTTGTAGTATTATTGGAAACTTGCAAATAGAATCTACTCTTAATATGTACCTGACAAAGTCAAGTTTTCTGCCTGTGCGTTCTTCTTTGCCACTGGTTGTACTGAATATTAAGTAGGTAGCAGAGTGAATAATATAGCGGGTCCGTTCACTTGACTGATCAGTAGGTTGAATTCGAATATTTTTCCCTGCATGGACAGGCAGTGTAAGATGCAAAAGTGTGCTTGGCTGCTATGAACTGAGGTAGCGTCGTTCAGCTATTAGTTTGCAACAGAAGTTCAAAATAAAAGGCTTACAACAATGTTGTCAGTGTCTTGCTTTCCTCGTGGCCGTCACGTTCGACAATATAGTGTTGTCCTTGGAAGCTGTAGCAGAATATAAATCATATGTTAGATTACGGTCTGTTTTTTTAGGGACAGATTATGGTCTATTATATTGCTGATGAATGGACAGACGTCATGGCACAGTCATTCTGACCTGTTATGGAGGAATTCAGTTTCAGAAATTGGTGGGTTGAAGTGCCAGCGAGTGACAGAGGTGCTCTTAAATGGAAGTGAGCCTCTGGCATTATATGCAGTTAGTTGGAATACAAAAGATCAATTCACAAAGTAGCATCATATTGTTGGACAAAATATCAATCCATAAAGTAGCACCATATTGCGCGGATGTGCAGAATGTATGGGAATGATTTGTTACTCTATGCTTTGTTTCTGGACCAGCGAGTACGAAACGTTCTATCTTATATATCAGACTTTCCTTCAGTTTGTCTCTGAATGTGGATATCTGATCCTGTGCTACAAAGCCTTCTATCATATTGCCCTTGAGAATGAATTGGATGTAAATGTGCGTTCCATAAAGATGGATGTACAATGAACATCCAAGTAAAAAAGAAGACACTTGCATGTGGCAGTAATGAAATTTATTGTTAGTGATTAGGGCAGGTAAATTAATATTTGGATCATAGGGGTTGGATCATATGCTGGACGTGTACAAAAATCATACAATGTATATAGGTTGCTATAGTGAAGTAAAAAAAGATTACTCAACATCTGAGAAAGAAAATTAGGTGAGTATATATCGGAAATATACATGTGGATCGAGAAACACCGGTCCCACCTCGTACACCTCTTGCGCTTGGTTCTTGTTCTCCCAAACATAGGTGAGCCGGTGGCTAATTCCCGGTACAGATCCGCGGCCAGAAAAATCTTTCGCTGATCTAACTTGCATTGTTGATCCGATGAATCTGCTGCATATAAGAATGACGAAAACCAGAAAGATTAGACATGAGGCTTTTGATAAAAGGAAAATCAATATTACTATATAACTCATTCAAATGAGAATGGAAAATGAGAAGGCAAAAAATATAGTAGGATAGGATGAATAATATAAGCAATGGATCCAGGCATGAAACAAAATGAGTACCGGAAAGAAGGGTCTTGTCTCATGTACGTGCTTGAGGGACCTCAACACGTTTCGTAATACGAATAGAGAAAAGTTATCAGGTTGTAGGATAATTTCTTGAATCCTTCGGCCAGAATAATCTTGATTCTGTATGGATGATTTGTTGTCTTATTTCTTCCGTGCATTGTGACAGGTGAATGCTTCAAAGGTATAGGCTGAACCTTCCTCGAGTAGTTCCTTAAATTGATTTATGTGTATAGCTGGGACTCATCCCTCCATTATGCTACCCTAGTATAGAAGAATAATTTGAAGCCTCATCAGCTTAAGTTGGCATGTAGTATTTGGAAGTGAAAAAACCAGCAATCAAGACTGAATTTATAGGGTGATTACATGATTTTTTAAAGATGTGGGTAGCTGGCACAGGTTTTGTATCAATGTCAAGAAAAACACACAAACATGGTTTGTTAGTTTCATGCAACATGCTTACTGATTCTTCTTATGACTTGACACACAGGAACCCTTATGCCATTTAAACTTAAGAGGCAGTACCTATTGGGTAGAATTTGAGTTTAAGAAGTTTATGCCGCACTTGCCCAAATTCTGGTACAGCGACATGAAACATCACTATATTAGCTCTTGTTGGTATTTCACAATGGCTTTTGAATAGAAGTTGCTAACGCTTAGTTGAAAGCATCTCAAAATCTTTGCACTACAGCAATCAAGTACTTGATAATGCTATTTTCATGTCCTAAATACAACATTCCTCATCAATCAAGAAAGAGAAATAGGTTATCCAAAGAGTTGGTCGTGAAGGTTACCTGCAAAGATTCATCGGTGGCTGCCATCTTCACAGTCGTTTTTTCTCCATCTCCGAGGCGAGCAGGACCGAGCCGTCAAGACCGATGGCGGCGCTAGCTGAGCTTTCTGCAGGAGCGGGATCCGAGCTGCAGGCAGACATCCCCGTCAGTGGCGAGGTGACTGGTGACGGGGGCATGGCGTGCAGTGGACCAGTACATGGTCAAGACCCTCGCGCCCATGGTCGTCCGAGGAGGAGCTTGATCTGAGGAAGGAGTGGAGAAAGAGGAAACAGAGGGGTGCCGCCGTCGCGCCGTTGGCCGCCGCCGTAGATGGAACGGCGAGCAAGACAAAAGGATGGGTGTCGGCCCTAGGTGGAGGACGCGGCGGCAGTGGAGAGAAGGAGAGGCGTGGGGAAGATTTGGATGCGATTCTAGACAGATCGCTAGACGGTGT
Source organism: Avena sativa (assembly GCA_916181665.1). Taxonomy (NCBI): domain Eukaryota; kingdom Viridiplantae; phylum Streptophyta; class Magnoliopsida; order Poales; family Poaceae; genus Avena; species Avena sativa. The sequence continues at coordinate 441,994,840 of OV702284.1, forward strand.
GTGGGTCGGAATAAGCGACAGGAAAAAAGAAACTAAAAAGAAAAAGAACTCACGTTTTACTGTAGACGAACAGTACTGTAAGACATCTACAGTAATTTGGTTGATTTGGCACGCGGCCGTGAAGCTAACCCTGCGGGCCTTAATATATGGTTATCTCTACTATATAATTTATCTAGGGGTGGTTTTCATCGCACGCGCCTTCCTCCGAAGTCCGTTGTCTCGTAAGTTTACCCGATGGATCGGTCGATCACGTTTCCGGCTCGAGCACGACTTCAAATGCTTTACTTTATCCGTTCGGAGGCCAGCCGGCAGCTAAGTCTGGCTCTAACCCCATCAATCATATCCTCAAAGATGTGGAGCACTGGCGATCACGAGGCTGAGCCTAGAGCTGGGCAAAGTCGTCATCACCTTCAGACCTGCCCTGCCCTCCAATCCCTGGATCTTTGTTGCATATTCGCACACACCGCCCATTCCTTGCAGTTCGCATCATCCCTCTCTCCTGCAGTTCGCGCATCGTTCCTACCCTATAGCTCGGGCGCTGCCCTGCCCTCTCCTGCAGCTCTGACGGCGGCACTCTGACCCGGACCAGCAACCGGAGCCGGTGGCGACCTGCCAGTACCTGCATCCTAACCCGGCGGCCGGCGGCCGGCGACCGGTGCCCTGCGCCTCCGTCTTTGGCGATAAAGACAAGCGACGCGCCAGGCACAGAGGGTTAGCCATCTCCTTCAGGTGATCAATTCTATTATTCACCTTTTTCAAGCTATGTCACAGCAAGATTGACTAAACTTCAATCTTGGACAGAGATTAAATCATCGTCTCGTCCCAAGAGTGGTCCAGTTAATCTTACCGCGAGTGGCTGTCCTGTCGCCACTGCCACAACGTGAGTCAGGGACTGAATTTTCAGTTTAATCATAGTCCTAAAGAAAAACACATGTTTTTTTTCCTCAATCCAATTTAGGAAGGAGTAAGGATAGTATCATGCATCTTTAGCTTCAAAGATTTGATTTTACTACATGGCTCCAAGGAAGAAAATCTGCACTTTCTGTTGCTCATATACACAGAGAAAAAAAGAATGTAAAAAAATACATTACGTCCATTGGTCAATGTTTTTACTTGTTCTTCAGTTAACCCACTCACACTTTGCAATGCATGAAGCTGGTCAGCAGCAGCAACATCAGGAGGGCTTCTGCTAGAGCCGTTCACGCCGATTGCTTCATTGTAAACTGACAACTGACGTGAACTTGTCAAAACAGAAATTTTAGAATGACACAATGTGAAATTGCCAGAGTTTATGACCGCGGTGCAATCCCTCGCATACATAATATGCCAACAATCAGATACTTTGCGTACGTGTGTGTGTACAAATTTCAGATCCTGGTCACAAGGATGAAGTTAAGAAGCTGTCACTTTGTCTGTGTATGTACTTGTTGGATGCTTACACTTACCATGACATGAGCTTTCTAACAATGGTTAACAATCAAATTTATTATCCGTGTCAATAGTATTAACATTTTCATGCCTAAAAGTTCAGTTGATGCGGTAAATCTATCGCAATGCAGTTGCCATCGAGGTATGGAAATAAGAGCTTCAATTTACTTTGATACCGTGATGGCATACATTAGTAAACAGAGGGAATACTTCACAGCTGGTTAGTGTAGATGTACCTTTGGTATAGCATGGACGAACGGAGTTCTGGCGAAACCTACACCAGGTTGGACTAGGCTGCACAAATTCAGAAGCAAAGAAAGCCATGTACAGGACATGCTAGATAGTACAATAGAGTAGAAAACATGTCCAACATGAACTCATCCAATCTACTCCCCTACATTGTCTTCCCCCGGAAAAAAAAGTGTATACATTGCCGCTGCCCGCTTACATTAAGGGGCAAATACCCTAGGCATGCTAGAACAATCTCCTCTGAAGTCTCCTCTGACGCTATTTCATGTCGTGCCGGCAAAGCCCCAACTGAACTATAGCAGTGGATGTTCACCCGAGCAAAGGGCAAGGCTAGCTTTATCAGGTTAGCGATTATTTTCATCAATGATCCAAACACACCCTATATATGCATAGCCCTCCCTGGTGTGGTCTCACCATGTCAAACAATAGTATCCACCACTGCTAGATCGACCGAGATCACGACAACCATGAAGGAGCCACTAAAATTCAGTATTTGCCAAGAAACAAGGGTGCTATGTGTCGATAGTCACTAGCTCTACGACATTACCAGCCACTGCTGGGGTTGCGTGGGTCACCATATGGACGAGAGTAACATATTTGTTAGGTAGACAACCCATAGAAATGGTTGCTGCACGGATGAGAGTTACCAAACAACTTTAAACAAGAAAATATCTATTTAGCATTGGAATTTGGAGATGACAATACGAAGCACGACTCAGCATAACTACCAAATGGAAAAAGTTGTGTTCATTTTATGTTTAAACGTGAGACACGTGTAATAAAAAATAAATTAAATGACCGTAGCAACGCACGGGCATTCAGCTAGTATTATATTATATGTGATGGGACTGCTTAGCGTGATCGTGAACTTCCTCCACAGCGGGTGAACATTTGAAAATAAATGATCAAATCTTGAAAATAACATGGAAAATAAAAAGTGGAACGGTGAAACCCGGATTTGGCCTCGCTTTCTGTCGGATCTAGGGGTTTGTTTGACTTGTGCCCTCATATCACCGTACCTAAAAATTGGTCACATGTCCTCGCATTTGTTTGGTTGTTGCCCATTTTCTGACTATCTATGGGGCACTAGTTGTTGCCTTTACATATTGCAGCAAACTTTTTGGCCAACTCACCAAGGCGGAATACTGCGCCAGAATATAATTACGAGCCAATTTTGGTACGGTTGTTGAAGGCATGATCCAAACATACCCTAGCTAGATTTGTCTCCGGCTCGACCCCCTGTTTTGCCGGACCATATTACTTCTTGCATCCGTTCAAAAAGAAAAATATTACAGTACTTCTCGCATTTGCCCGATAATATAATAGCCCTCGATGTTGCTCGCTAGCGGCGCTACCGTGGAATTCCTCACTGCAAAGAAACGGGGGAAGGCAGGGGAGGGAGGTTCTCCAAAATCAAACCACCTGTTAAACTGGAAGCGCAAGGCCGGCGTACGCAGCAAGAAGTAAACAACGAGCCGGCCGTCTGCTGCTTCTTCCACAGGTATTGCCTCCTCCAGTCCTCCATTGACAGATGAATATTCTTCAGCGGAAGCCTAACCCCAGGTAGTGCCTCCTCCAGTCCTACACTGATAGATGAATCTTTTTCGTTGGGAACCTAACCCTGATGTTGCAGCAACGAAGACGAGTGCATACATATATGCAGCCAGGAAATACAACATGATTCATGCCTGGTGTCGATCGGTGCATGCATGCATCTGCCTGTTTTGCCAACGCCTGGACAACCTGCATGATCGTTATATATTTCTATCGGTTTCAATGGGTATATTCCAACGGTTAATTAGTGAGTAATTATGAGGAAATAGGGTCCATTTAGGACACATGATTTCAAGGGTCGGAATGTGTATATTCCAATGTTATTTAAGGGTGTAGAAAATGAGAGAGGAACCATTCGATCATACATTACAAGTGCGTCTTGGCCAAATGCGCCTGGGCGATCCTGACTGCTCCCTCTCTCGTCCCTCTCGTCGCCCCGCGTGGCGATGCGACGGAAACCCTAACTAGCCACCAGCACCCCGACACCTCCCACCATAACTGGGATATATGTTTCTACTGTTGTTTAGAATGTCATAATATATCTATTGTATTAATTGGATGCAGGTATCTAAATGAAAACAAATAAAAAACCAGAAAAACTGGTATAAACAATTTTTTGCCTAACACTTGGAAAAAAGAGGCCACGTGGTGGCAACCTGTAGCACCTGGGAGGTGTTGTGACCATTTGGTCACACTAGTAAAACGTTTGCCGGGTTTTTTTCCTGACAAAAATACTCGGCAAAGAGGGAGCATGTGGCATCACTCTGGAGCAACTTTTTATCGTCCATTTTGGATAAGCACCTGGCAAATAAATTCAAATTATTGTCATCCGGTCAGAAAAACACTCTGCAAATAGTTTTGAAATTACCATCCCCATTGAAAATGCTCTGGGTAAATATTTCAATACTTTGAGGTGTGCCGGAGAAAAACACTAGGCAAACCATCATGCCACGTGCCGTTTACGTTAGCTCAGTCTCTCCGGCCGTCAAGTATGTTTACTTTGCAAATAATGGTTGTGGTTCCTTATACTACTACCTTTGTTTCCTAAAATTATGTGTATAGATGCTTTTTGAAGTCAAACAATGTAAAGTTTAACCAAGTTTATAGAAAAACCGTATGAGAATATACTTCATGATATATCTAATCATGTTTATTTGGCATGATAGAGGTTGATATGTTCTGTTAAAGCTTGATCAAAATTTACTTTGACTATTTACTAAATTTATACGACCTCTTATGAAGAACCAATGCAGTATATTTACAAGTGGGCCGCCTCAAGCAGGTTATGTCATCAATTATGAGGACAAATGATTCGGTGTAGTTCTTTGTGTGATTGGGCTGGAGGGTGCCACATACGATGTCGTCAAGTTTGGCAACTTGGCGTAAACTTGTACTTCCAAAATTGAAGTGCTTTTCACACACACTGACACACACACACGCACAACAGCTTGGCCCCGATACATTCAAAGAACAAAAAAGGAGTATATATATATGGAGAGAGAGAGAGAGAGAGAGAGAGAGAGAGAGAGAGAGAGAGAGAGAGAGACGGGCATATTTTCTTGTAGTAACTAAGATATACTTGTCCGTGCGTTGCCACGGAACATCATATCTTCTATATCTAAATAGTAAACCCCCACTACAAGAAATTCTCTGCAATTTGGTGCAGCCACGTCACCTTAATAGTTTGGACACTCTTTAATTTGGGCCAGGTAGTAAAGGCTGGGTATTCTTGCGAGACAAAATCCAGTCACCACGTTCAGGTCACCATAATTTGATTCAGCAGTCCCACTTCTCCTCCTTCATCACTCCCGCCGCATATTTCGTTCTATCTTCTCGCCCAATTAGTAACGGAAGACATTAAATCTGCATGAAATCTACAATCAATTGCATTACTCCGATTTTTTCTCCACTATCGGGACGAACAACCAATTCATCTCCCATCCTCCTTAACTCCTTGCATATATGCATATATGCTCGCGTTCAACTACATCGTTTGCACTTTCCGGCTCCAATATTCACGGTATTCATCCTCCTTCCCCACCGTCCTCCATACTCTGCCAAGACCACCCAATAGAGCAGCCATCTTCCTCCACATGCTATTAGGGTTGACTAGAGGCGAGAAACTAACACGTAACACGATCGTTGGACAAAGCAGTCTGCCGCAGGATTATCTCTTGGTAAGGTATCAGATCAGTTGATTGTTCAGTACAATTTGCCTAATTTTTCAAATTTAATCTTGCAGATTCTCTGATCCATCTGGAAATCTCTTAGATCAATTTATTTATTGGTGGAATTCTTGACCAATTGAAGGATGTGACCACCTACATGCTACATCTTCATATCCTTTTCGTTACCTCTTTCAAGCTGCTATCAACTGTTAAAGAGCTAATTTGTTGTCTGATGGTTTTTTCTTGAAGATTATGGCCTACCAGGTAATCATAACTTAAAACTTAGGCCGTATGAGTATATTGATTGAGATTGATATTCAGTGTTTCTGATCAGGTTTGTTGACCTACACGCGTTGTTTAATTTGGGTCGTTCTCTTCTAACTCGACCATTGTATTCTTAGGAAACTGAGCTGAGAGGCGAAAGCATACCTTCAAAACTCTATTGTTTCTTTTTGTATGATGTATGCCAGTTACTTCCACAAAGTTGTATTTTTAATGGTTTTATTTCTCAGGAACAATGTATGAAGAATGCGTACGGCCATATGTTGTACATTGTTACAATATCAGATAGGAGATTAATGTCAATATTCTCGGTTACAAATCCCTATGGGGTAAGTCAGTAGTATGTCTGTTAACACATATGAAAGCCTAGCTAATGTGTGGATTTGGAGTTCTATGCCAACTTAGTAAGTCCATTCGGAGGCAAGTGCTATAAAATAAGCCGTTAATAGTTCTGCACAAGATTTTCTCTTCGGTAGTCAAGGTGCCATAAGGACGTCATTTGGAAGAGAGTCTCGATCTGAATGTATGACTATGGATGATCCCATATTTCATGTTTCTGTTATCACCTTTTGATGCTCTATTTATACTAGATATGTTAATAAAATAGAATATAGTAGTTTCTATTAGGAGAGCATGCAAAAATTTGGTTCATCTTGAAAATAGTAAGATTGGTGTTAACTTCAGTATTTGTAATATAGAATATTGTAGGTTTGCTGATCAGATTTTCTGAACTTAATGGACCGAATGCATCTAGGGGTACATTATCACACAGTAGTTTGTTTCACATGGATTAGTCGCTCAATTGTTTAGTCTATAAATCCCGCTGCAACGCGTGGGGTTTCATCTAGTTGTATTTCAAAGGAAATCTAAATGATATTCAAAGGAAATCTAAATGATACCAGTCAAATATTGGGTTGTATAGAACAAACTACCAGATTTACCGACAAAGCTACAACCATGGTGTCCTATATATCTACCAGATTGTGCTTAAACGAGTAGCAGATTTTTCCAAAATAGCTACCAGATTTATCCCTCACAACCACCATATTGTGTAGAAGGAGCTACAAAATTAGAGAAGTCAAATTACCTGAATAGCCACTATTTGAACATCCTTGTGGTATATCCTAACTCGTTGCCTTATGTTTTTGGTTCATCACCAAGTTAGATCAGGACTCCGTAGCTAAGTAGGAATAGGAGGTATGTAATTTGCCCCGGTCCATAGCTAAGTAGGATTCCTACTCGTTTTCTTTAGTCCGTTTTAATTTGCTGCAAGTTTGCATGGTTAAGATTAAAAAATGCATCGACTTTGCATGATAAAATTGGAAGAGGCGTCACAAGAAATATCAAAAAATAAAGTAAAGAACTACATGATCATCCAATCATGAAATAACAAAAACTGTTTCCAGCCTCACCATTGTTGGAGATCATTGCACTGCCATCGCAGATGCAGCGAACCTCCTTCCCAAGATAGGGCACAGAAAGAGGATGCCAAAGTTGTGGTTGTTGATGTCATGGGAGGGTCGAGACATGGCTCTCGAGAGGCATCCCGTCATGGCTGATGGGAACGACAGAGCCAAGACGTTGAATGGGGAGGCGACACCAGTAGTCAAAGTTATTTTGAATTTTTTACTAAAATGTAACAACATTCATAGAGAAATAAAAGGTGTAGACAACATAGAGTTGTACTGTTCATTGTCATGTTAGCCTTCAAGTAGAAGGGTATAACTAAGCAAAGTTCAGATGTTTTCAGTTTCTAGTGCAGATTATACTTCCACACATATATATCATTGAAATTGATCTCAATATCAATACTTGCAATAAAATGCGTGCTCACAGGTTCTAATCATGTGATAATCAACTTTCCACTAATATATAATTATACTTAACTTGTAGAATCCGAATAAACAGTGATAAAAACTTCAGGTTATTCGATTTCCTACATAATCCTTTGCCACTCTAGCAAGCTTTGATCCGACACCCTGGGATCGATGGAAGCATGCAAAATGCACAGTTTGACGATTCTCTTATAGAGGGAGTAGTTGGAGCACCTCATCATGTCTTGGACCAGGTAATGGAGCTCCCTATACTGCCATCGTACGTCCACCTTGCCACAATGGTGCTGCACCATGGACATGGTGGCCATGTCGCTGCCATCCATGAGATCCGGCAGGGGCACGCCGCTGGTGCCAAAGCCGCTGCTGTTTGTGTCCTGCTTCCAGAGCATGGGAGTGATGCTACTGTCCAGCCGCTTCTGCTGGTGATGGTGACTCACCGGCGGCGCGTTGCTGACAAACAAGAAACTCAGCATTCGGCGTTGGGGAAGTGGGAAAGCATCTTGGCAGCGTTCCTGGCGCCGAAGACCTTGTGGATGGTCGTGAAGCGCGCCACACCCTGGTCGGTGCTCCAAGCTCCGGGCCACCACATGGCGGCAAGGCAGAACAGGGGACATGGCAAAGGCTCCAAATCAAACACCATATGAACATGGCTGAGAACCAGCCCACAAATCCGGCAACAAGGTCTCCTCCTACGACCTCCACCTCGGCCTCCATGGACAATACGAAGGAAGAAAGAGGGGAATCATATTGACTGAGATCTGGAACATTTGGAGACAAAATCCAATATACAGAACTGAACGAAGAGAACCGCTCCTCCCTCCCACTCGCCGCCGGTCACCGCGCCTGCTGGTGATGGAGAGGGAGAAAATGCGGGGTTGGGCGATCCAGTGACCTTTGCATGGCCGCTGGTGATGGAGGGGGAGAAGAGAAAATATTGTTTGAAGATTAATCGAATTTCGGAGGAGCATGTTGGAGGACAGCGAGACCAGATCCTCCAAGGCAAGATCTGGACTCTCCACTCCCGACGGTTGCCCAACATGCACGGCCGTCTCAGTTCCCTTCTCACCAGACTACGTGGTGTCCCAGCTGCGCTAGGGGAAGGCGGCCTAGAAGGAGGTGCCGCCGGCTCTGGCAGAGGCGGCGCTGTTGGGGCGGAGGAGGTGGCGCCTCTCCTCTTCCCAGTAGGCAGGTGCGTTCCCGCGCCTTCTCCTCGAACGGATCCGGTAACGAGGTTCCCGGCGGCGGCTCAAACGGATCCTGCATCGATTTAGGTGGGAGGAATCGACGAGCGTGGTCGGCTACCATCGGTGGAGGAGTGGGCAGGCGTTGATCCATCCCCGGTGCGGGTCAGGACGATGGATGAGAAAAAAAAATCCAAGCGATACGACTGACGGATGGCAGTGGCGGGTAAATACCTTAAAACGGCAGGGGCAAATCCGTCCAGCGAAAAGTCGGACGGAAATTCTGATGAGACGAACCTACCTCTGCTTCTGCTTAAATTAGTAGATATATAGATAGATAGATAGATAGGTCAATTCGGAGAACCAGGCATTTTATATGACATGTGTGGTTGAGACATCAACGCACATGGAGCCAGGGACGGAGCTGCCTTAGAGGGGCTGGGGTCAGCTGACCCCAGTGAGAAACACCAAAACCTTCATTAATTAGCACTATCTAATGATTACTTAGAGAAGATAACCCCAGTCAAATAAAGGGGATATAAGCATGACCCCAATGGCATTTTTTCCTAGCTTCGTCCCTGCATGGAGCTAATATTTTGTGGTACACTCGGCTGAATTTATTTCATTCAAGCAGTAGGCTTATAAGCAAGTGGACGGTCGAGCTGTTTATCAACAAAAAACAAGTGGTGGATGTCTACTTCCTCGGATGCAAACTACCTCGGATGTCAACTGACTTTACGTTTTCGGTTTCCACGGGTCAACTTCCGATGACAGGCTAGTTTGCACACATCAGCTGGATATATGATTTTTTTGCGAGGTATATGGGACACTGAACATCGATCCACATATATACATTCCATTTCGAGTAGTACAGATTTTTAAGGGCCGGCCGTGTGTACGTACGTATTTCTAAGACACGTAAGAGACTGGAAACACGTTTTTTTGTTTAACAACTTTGTTCACGCAAGACAGGGATATCTTGATTCCTTATAGCCTCGTGATGTGAATTCATACACTAATTAATTAAACTGAAGATGAAGTCTTTGTTGAAAGCGACAAATAATTTCTCCAACAACCAGCTAGACGGAACAGTCCTGATCTCCCTCCCGGGTCGCTCCTCCCTCAAGCGACTCCGGAGGCTCCCTCCCTCCCTTCCTCCCACCTCCCCCGATCCCTATCCTCCTGGCCGTCGCTGCTGCTGTCTCCGGCGGCGGCGCCCATATCGTCGGAACTGACGGTGGGAAGGGGAGGTGTCCCAGGCGGTGCTACATGAGGGATGGTGGGGCGCCGGCGGCAGGCACTAGGCGGCGTGGCCGGGAGGCCCTCCAGCGGAGAGGAGACGAGGAGGCGGCGACGCGTCGCCATGTGCTGTTCTGACGAGGAGGCGGTGGCACGTGCCTGGATGACCAAGATCTTTTCTGATCTGGGTCGTTTGGTCCAACAAGGGCTTCGACCGTGGATTCTGGCGATGACCTCGGTCATGCCGGTGATTCTGTAGCCAAGTACATGTTGGCCCCTCCTTTGTTGCTCTCTCCCGCTGGATGGTGACTGGCGGCGTGGGGGCTGTGAGTCTTGCGAATAAAGGCGGGCGGTCCTAGAGTTCCTTCAGCGCCAAGACGAAGATCTGCTTGTCACTTGCCCTCGGTGATCTGATCTGGACCGGCGTGTTCCGGAAGGCTCCGCCAGCGAACTCCCATAGGCGAATATGTCTGGAGATGGCTGGATCAGAAGGTATTCGGTCGTGTGTACCCATGTTTTTCTGGCCGTTTGGTTTCAGCGGGGGCGCTGCGAAGCTCTGCTATCTGTTACCATCATGTGTCATGTCTTCGACGATCTATGGTGAAGTCAGAGGCGGAGAATGTCAAGAAAGGAGGAACATGAGTGTTGTGATGGTGGTTTAAGTCTTTGTGGTGTCGAGGAACTGGCTGCGTGATCTATGACTCGTAGCAACGACTGTTTGTGGGGGAGACAATATATGAGGAGTTCCCAGTCTTACCTTGCAGGGTGAAAATCCAAGATCTGGCCTTAATTGGTTGTGTCTGGCAATGACCTTGTTGAATGCATTATTTTGTGAGTAAGGACTTTCTCCAGGGTGAAAACCTATGATCTTTGATCGGGCGACGACGACGCGTGTGCACTGTTTCCTTCTTAAAGACGTTGCTATTGGAGTGGTTGGACTACTGGTGTTGTTCTGGTGGTGTTAGTGTCGTTTCTCTGAGGAATAGTTCTGTGTAGCGGGGCTTTTCTTTTTTGTTATTCTTCTTCATTTTTTCTGAACTGTGTGCATCCGTAAGGCCGTTAGGGCATGCGTTGTTGCAGAGGCTGGGTGTATTTGGTATCTCCGCGATATTAATATATACTCTTTTCCAAAAAAAAATTCCATTCACAAAGCGACAAAACAACTTATTTAGTGTGGTTTTTTTATGAACCCTAATTGGACTGAATTAGTAAAGTCCCATAAGTGCATGCTCTTATTCACACAATAATAATGTTTTTCTAGAGATGTGACAGTTTATTCATCTCGCTTCTGCATGGAAGATGCTCACGTCCTAGTTATTAGAAAGTCAAAGCAATATACAAAACTAGTGAGATGTCACGCAAGACAAAAAAATATGCTACGACTAAAAGCAAGACGAATATCCCTTGGTAAGCAACTTCCTCCTCATGGAATCTCGGCTAGATGATGCAGTAGTAGTAGAGTTCTATGGTCCCACCTTCTTCTTATGGAGCAACCGAAACCTATGGTTACTGGATGCAACTGGCGTTGATGGTTGCTCGGGAGTTTTATACATGTTTGGTTTGAAATGTACTAGAAGACTAGAGAATGGCTACTATACACAAGTTGTGTGCCACTTCTTTATCCTTTTTCATACAGTTGATATATGTTACAACCCTTTCTGATCCACAATTGTAATAAGATAACTACTAGTACTTTGCAATAAAAGTTGGTTGTGTGCATCTATTGATGCAGATGCCAGGGTACCCATTTTGGAAAGAAAAAACCATTAGTAGAGTTGTAGTTAATAAGGTATACACTTTCTTCCTACACAACATTACATATTTCTGCATTGCCAACTTGTTTTTTGAATAGCAGCGGAACAACCATAAATAAGAAAGCGAGTAGACATAGCTACCCCTATATGTAAGACCCAAAATATGATACATGACGTAAGCGGAGTAATGTTAAAAGCTAGATGAAGAAAAATGCCAATCACCTATTGTACAAACAAGACACTCACATAAAAGAGATTAATAATTTTTTGCTCATTTGCCATAATGTCAACATCTTATAGCAAAGTTATTTGTTCCGATCAGACAATGGTACAAATACAAAGTAAGATATCGGTTTTTACTTCTAAGGAGAACTTAGGCTTCGAGATTGGAATTAAATCTAATATGTTGCAACATCAAGGCCTGTTGTGCAAGCCGATAGCCTGGTCGCCAGTATAACTAGTGACGCCGTCAGATGGCCGGTCCATCAGGTTTTTGTGTCGATGGCCACCGTGTGCTCACCCAAAACCTTCTGCATAGCTAGATATGTGCGGTGACCCAGCATACCATTGCATGATGTAGTATACTATAGTTGTTGACATAACACCAATAAAACACCGTTCACTAGTATTACATCCCTCAGAATGGCACAACAGAAATACAGCGGGTCCAATACATGGCTAAGGGTTACAACTCACTCTTTACATAAGATCCAGAGAACACTCTAGGTTAAAGAGAGAGAAAGAATTTCTTATGGAGAAGAATCAAAGATAAATAACGCAAAACTATTATACTACTAAAACTAGTATTTAACTAAGGAATTGACATTCCTGCTATTGCAATACACTACAAAATTAGGTTCTTTGGCTAGAAATTATATTCCTATCTAATCAGTAACTTCGTCTTCACTTGAGTTGAGGTATAAGTTGACTTCCTTGTCTTCATTGAAGAGCTTTTAGCTGGGCATGATAAGTCCTGGAGCATAGCTTGATGCGGTTGTTGTCTATTCCAACTTCAGAATCTAGCAAGGGTTAAGAAGATATTTTGATTATGAGTGTACTCAGCAAATTCACTAGAAAAGGAGTGTTTGGTGCACTATAACTACAACCACATACCGTAGGTCATAGGCAATGCAAGTTTTCATAAACATTTCTTCAAGGTTGCTTTTATTCTGAAAAGCTATGTCCGTCAGCCTTCACGGGTTTACCAGAACTTTCATGGAGTTCCTTTCCCGCCGCGTTCGCAACTTCTTCCCGGAACAGAGAGTAACAAATTACGGTTCTTACACTCTACAGAGGTGCGCTACTTTACCATGATAGATCAACTCTTTGTTGCACAACCGGGCAGCTTATTCTCATCCACAATTCCATGATGTGGGGCCCAGAAAATGATCCAAGCCAATCACTGCCCCCTTCACGACCCCGCATGCCTCCTTTGTGTACACCATGCCCACATAATGAATTACGGCAATGGTTTGTACAAACCGTTAGATGCCATAACTATCGTGGGACGTTGAGGGTTCCTACCCATATGCTGCATATCCTCTACGAATTACCAATTAATATGCACGCTTCGAGGATAACAACCACGACCTGCACATCCGGCTTCATGCGAGAGGAAGAAGATACAATTGACTTCTCCGTCCCATTCTAAATCTCATGGTAAACGCGTAATATACAACACAAGAATCACTGGCGACATTGGTTGTTAAGTCCTAGGTGATATGGTTTTGAATAGTGGTATTCCAACTGTCAGATTTAATAGATTAGCTGATCACCCTGGATCAGTAACCAATAGCTCACATTATTATCGAAAATAGTGTTTTCTGATCTTTTTCAAATGCAGGTGGTGTCAACACTGGATTTGTAAAATACTTTACAGAAAATAAACAAAGGACATGAGCAAGTGTGAACTTGCCTTTTGTGATTGCAAGATTATGCACTCACGGTCTTCGAGTCAGTATAAGATCCAAAATCTGAAATCAGCATCATTGGTCCGGTAAGGACTAATGTTTAAAGAAGCAATATGCTTTTTATGCATAAGTAATGTGATGCACGTTCTAAACGCAAATCCCGGGGATAACGTTGTTTTTGGGTTTGGATACTAGAAATGATGTCTTTGAACCGTGTTGTACTTTTAGAGTGTGTGTGAAACAATCATATAATTATAATATCATAAAACAGTAAGATGCACACAATTGTGATATACTACTTAAGATGATTTATAAGAGTTCTTGTTTGAAGTGGCAAAAAGAATAACATTTGAAAAAAATATTTCTTTTCTAAGGTTTGAAAAGAATAACAATCTTTGTGGTTAGTTAGTGATGGTTGATGTTATTTGTGTTTGCTTGAATAGTTTTGGCTTGAGATGCTTTATTACTTAACTAGTTCAGACCAAAGTTAACTATAAAACATATAATAATGTTTATAGTGTTATATTTAGATTCTTGTAGACTAAAGTTAACTTTAAAACGAAGATAGTTTGAAAGTATAATGCTTATGACATTTGCATATTGTGTACATGGTATTGTTTCCTTAAGGTTACTTAAGAATGATTGTAGTTTTATTTGGTGTGGTGGTTTATTGAGTTTATACTGGAGTGGTACCATTTATCTTTTATAGATGAGTGGTTATAGTTAATATTTCTTAACTACTTATGGATTAATTATAGTGTGGTGATGGTTTTGTAATCTGGTGGTTAAAGTAGATAGAAAGGATTTGATTGTTTACAAGTTGTTCTTTAAGGATTTTATCTTGAATTGAAATCCTTTGAGAATATAATCTTTACTTAAGGTTGAAAGTATTGTAATACCATTATGGCTTCATATTGTTAACATTTAAGACTAATACTATTTATTAGACTTATTTGACTCATTTTAGGAATATTAACAAAAAAAATTGTTGCTATATTAATTATTAATGAAGTAAATAAGTTTAAAGTTATTAAAATATTTAAATTTTTATTTATCTCAAAAGGAGATTATTAGATTTTTAACATGTAGATATTATTTTTGTTATCATTTCGTATAATTTATTTTGTGATTTATAAATAATAAGATATGATTTTTATAATTATTATTACTTTATAATTACTTAATAAATAATAAATATTTAATTAGGTGAAATAATAATACATGATTATAGTTTTAAATTAGAATTCTTATTTTTGAAAGATTTTTGGTATTTTATTTATATTATTAATATTTATTATTATAAAAATATGAATTATCAAAGTTTTATTACTTATAAAACCTTTACTAAATAATATTTATTTAAATAATCATTATATTAATATTTGATAATAGATTTAAGTTGTAGATTTTATTTTTCTACAAATTTTCATATATTATACACATTTTTCTGATTTATAAATCAAAAGTTATTAATTAAACAAGATTGAATCATTTATTTGATTTCTGGAATATTAGTAATTAAGTTTACAATATTTTATCTATTTCTTAAACAGGAAATACTTTTTACACCGCACTCAAGGCTAGCCCCAGTCACTGACTAGTAGGCCATTGTCCACCTCAACTCTCAGGTTTAGAAAATGCTTTTGCTACTGACCCGCTCTCTACTCTCAGTCGATGACACATGGGCCCTAGGCCATGTCATCCGCCACACAAGGCAAATACCAGTCAAACTAGCTGACGTGGTCAAGGGTGGCATCGGGGTGACGTAGCGATGGCGTCAGCACTGTAGGGGTTCGTAGCATGGAAAACAAAAATTTTCTACCGCATGCAAACAAACAAGCCAAGATCTATCTACTAGATTGTAGCAACGAGTCGATAGAGGAACTCACCCTCGAAGATTCCAAAGCGGTTAACGAGAGCAGATTCTCGTGGGTGATGTAGTCGTACACTTCCGATCTCAAGATCGCGTAGACGATCCTTCCGGCGCTGCATTCCGGCAGCGCTTCCGCAGTTGATCACACGTTCGGTACTCGACGAAGACCTTCCTCTCCCTTGTTCCAGCAGGCAGCGGAGGTTGTAGCACTCTCCTCGCGATTCCGGCAGCACGACGGCGTGGTACCGGAAGTAGAGGGGAGATCTCGCAGGGCTTCGCCTTAAGCCGGAGCGAGTATGGTGGACTATGAGAGAGCCTTGGTGATCTAGGGTTTAGACACACCAATTAGAAGGGGCTAGGCCGGCGGATAGGGCAATTAGAAGCCCCAACTCGGCGGCTTGGGAGAAATCCCTAGGCTGCGGCTAGGGTTTAGGTTTAGAGGGAGGCAACTTGTGTGTCTAGGAGGGGAGCCCTGCCCCTCCTTATATAGGTGGAGGGAGGCGCCGGCCAAGGGGAGGGAGTCCCTCCCCAACTCGGATCCCTAGTGGGCCGGCGGTGGAGGAGGAACTCCTCCCCAACTCGGTTTCCCACTTCTTCTCCACTTTCCAAAATAGCCGTTTGACTTTTCAAATTGGCGTTTGACTTTTCAAACTAGGATTTGATTAAACCCTTTATTTTGTACAGCAATGACACCTAGTACATAATGCAATCATTCCAACTTGATATGACACATTCATGTACCCTTCCCCTCCGGAGTGCCGGACATTCCGGAACCTTCTAGAACATTCCCGATGAAAACACCGGAACCATTCTCCAACCCCGAAACAGGACTTTCCTTATATGAATCTTATTCTCCGGACCATTCCGGATCTCCTCGTGATATCCCGAATCGCATCCGAGACTCCGAACAACATTTGGTCTCTTACTCATCATTCCATAACTACTCAAACAACGTCGAATCCTTAAGTGTGTCTCCCTACGGTTCGTGAATTATGCGGACATGATCGAGACACTTCTCCGAACAATAACCAATAGAGGAATCTGTAAATTCATATGGCTCCCACATATTTCTACGATTACTTTGTGATCGAATGAACCACTTACATACGATACCAATTTCCTTTTGTCTCACGATAGTTTACTTATCCGAGGTTATGATCGTCGGTATCTCTGCATACCTAGTTCAATCTCGTTACTGATAAGTACTCTTTTCTCGTTCCCGTGATATGTGATCCCTTGTGAGCCAGTCACATGCTTGCAAGCTAATTGGATGACATTTCACCGAGAGGGCCCAGAGTATATCTATCCGCCATATGGATGGACAAATCCCACTCTTGATCCATGTGTCTCAACCAATACTTTCCGAACACTCAATGCCACCTTTATAGCCACCCTGTTACGGTGTGGTGTTTGATGTCATCAAAGCATCCTTCCAGTGAAGGTGATAAGCACGATCTCATGGTCGAAGGAATTAGGTTACTATGTATCAGAAAGCTTATAGAAAATGAACTATATTAAATGACTTGATCTTTATGCTACGCTTAACTATAGGAGTATGTCCATCACATCATTCTCCTAATGATATGACCCTGTTATTAATAACATCTCTATGTTCATGATCAGGAAACCATGATCATATATTAACCAACAAGCTAGTTTAACAAGAAGCTTTACTAGGGACTCTTTTATGTTTACAAATCACATAAGTATTAATGTTTCCTTTTAATACAATTATAGCATGGTATGTAAACATTTATCATAAGCATGAAGATATGATAATAACCTACTTTATTATTTCCTCTTGGGCATATCTCCAACAATCTCCCACTTGCACTAGAGTCAATAATCTAGTTTCAAACCTTTTGTGTATTCAACACCTATGGCTTTCCGGTGTTGTATGTACACGATTACTAGTGGTCAACTGATCTCCGGATCGGACACTTCCAGGTCCGTGTGTAATTGCATGTCTTTGCGTCCCTACGCATCACTCATTCTCTAATGAGATGGCTTTGTATAAATTTGGTCCTTTGGTGAGACCTTTAGTTCTTTGGGGCTAAAACATGTTGATAATATTGTCGTACAATATATCTTCATAGTATTATCCCTGCTGTGAACTACACCTAGTTTGATAACAAACTACTTGACACAAATGCCCTCTTCTGCTGCTATAATAGCAGTCATATACTTAGCCTTTTGTTGTAGTATCTGTCACAATATCTTAACTTTGGAACTCATCCAAATCCATTATGGAACTCACTTTCCATTATATTGTGCCACCCTTAGTTTAGATTGAGATAAACTTAATTTGTACTTTGTGACAAGACTAGTATCAATGTAGTACTTTTACAATGAACTAACCATCTATTTGTCACTTCTACAAAACAATATACTCTTAGTTCTTCCATAAGATCATAAGAATATCCTTACTATCGTCCAATGATCATCTTATGAATCATTCTGGTATATGCTCACAACATTTAGAGCATAGGACAATATCTGGATTTGTACATATCACAGTATGATTGATATAAATACTCTTTGTGATTTCATGCATCAAGTATCAATCTATACTTGAATCTTTGTTTCACTTACCAAATGTCAATACACTTGAATATATCATCAATATTGAACTCATTCAATCCTTTCTGTGCGACAAAAACCTTTCTTGTAGTTTCTATATTGAACTCATTCAATATATCATCTATGTACTTTCGGCACAACCATATTAGTTTCTCAATCTATCTATATAGATATTGATGCCAAATATTTGGGTTTTGCCTAAATCTTTCATCGGGATGAAATTCTTAATATGTGTTAATAAAAGATACATTATTTCCAATCAACAATATGTCTTCCACATAATGTATTAGAAATATGTCTTAGCGCTCCCACTTAATTTCTTGCAAATGCAAGCATCTTCATCGTCTCTGATGAATTTTAAACTCCTTTAACAGTTTCATCATAGTGAAGATTCCAACTCCGCGATGCTTACTTCAACCATTGAAGTTTGCATATGCTTTTAGCATCCTTTGAATTAACAAAACCCTACGGACCGTGTCATGCACACGTCCTTGGTAACCATTCTATTAAAAGAACTTGTTTTGTTTATTCAACACATAACAAAATTATATGTCTTGGTTGCTACATCAATCCGTCTAGACTAAATATCACTATGAAAGATCAGATCTTGTCATAGTCAACCTTTGAACATTGTTGTGAACTCTTTCCCAACATGTCGACTATTTCATAGATGTGAAGTATCCATGTCTATTTCTTTATATATATCCAAATACGACTGTAAGGTCTTGTACCTTTCCAGAGGGACTTTCAAGTTCAAAGCTTGATCTCTCGTATATGGAACTATCACGGATTCTATGGCTTCATGCCATTGGACGGAGTCAGGGCCCATCATCGCTTCTTTGCATGTAGTCGGATCATTATTGTCAAATAATGTTTTAACTCTCAAATCTTGGTATTTGATTGTTTACTCGACCTACTTGGTTCAATAGAAACTTAGATCTTCGTAACCATAACCTTTGAGGCACGTGATCCATGAGAATTGTTGCTGCCTCCGGAACACTTTTCAGCGCTGCGCAACTTCGCACATATAGCTAAGGTTCTTTTAACCTCATCAAAGTTCTATTGTCCTCCCACTTAACTTTTCACGGAAAATTCCTTCTCAAAGAAACTTGACGTTCTAAGCGACAAACACTTTTGTCTCCGATGTTATGGAGGAACAGTTATTCGAAATAACATACAAAGAAAGGTTTATCCGACTTTGGTTGCAAACATCTTTCTTATGCATAGCATACCAATGTTTAAGAAAGGACTACTTGGGTTTTATCCCAAACCATAACTTTATATGGTGTCATTTCAGCGGATTATGATGGATCTCTTTTCAGTGGAAAAATGGTAGTCTCTAAAGCTTTTAATCTTTAAAATATTATGACAGTTTTATGAATTATACCTTTGATCTTACCATGTCAAACAAGGTTTTAATCACATATCTTGAACGCTCCATACTCTTATGGTGTTTCGGGAAATGCAAGTCCACGGAACGATTCCTTAAATCTTAGGTATTATGCTAAACTTGTAACTCAAATATCTTCCTTTATGATCTTATCATAAACTATTTATATTCTTGTTACAATGATTTTGCACTTCATCTTGAAAGTCTTTGAACTTTTCAAATGTTTCATACTTCATAAGTAAATATTCATATATTCACTCTAATTTTCGGAGAAAGTATATGAAGTTGAAATCCATCGCTCTTGACTACACATAATGGACTTCGTACAACAATATGTACAAGTTCCAATAAGCTAGTCATTCGTTCCCTTTTGGCCTATGAACGAAGTTTTAATTATCTCTAGGAAAGTTCCACAAGCGTCATGTGATCAAAAATCAAAAGACTCCAAAATTCCCTCCACATGGAGTTTCTTCATGTTTTCTTTCCAATATAATTTAAACGGCGATGTCACTTCCTAAGTGATCTTTCAATCAATTTGTCTTTCGACATTTTTAGCACTAGTTTTATGGATGTGATTTCTCCAACGAGATTTGTGAATCATCCATCTTTTATGGATTACGACAATTATTTGAACAACCCTTTTGTTCTCATAATACCCGATAAAACAAATCTTGAAGGCAAGCTTTGATGTTTTAACGAGCAACACAATAACCCTTTATTTGTTCTCGATGAACATCATCACATATTCTTTTGCTAGTTACTTTAGGCCATTGTAGTTCATGAATTGTGTTGTTTTGTATGATGATTCATACCAACAAATTCAGTATCAAATACTTAAGAACCACATTGTTTAATAAGCAAAGAATATGGCCATAACATGTATATCATCTATATACTTAAGTTGAACAATTCTAGTCTTTTCTTTTCTGCCATATATTTATAAGATACTCTTTCAGTATTTTCTTTTTCTGTTTGAAAGAATCTATCAACATCAATAGTGGAGCCATATACATGACACATAGTCCAAAGCGTGTATAGTTAAATACCAATGTCTTTGGACTTGCACTTTGAAGTAGATCACCATCATCAAATGTTTGGTGTTCTTTCAAATTCCTTTCTTTAGTAATTTCTTGGTGTAGTAAACATTTTACCTACATCAAATATTCCCCCTTATCATGAAATCATCCATGATCAAGCTACTTTTAGCTTATAACGATGAATCACGAGTATAATGTTGCTCTCCAAAACCTTTTGGAGGATTAGGACAACTAGTGTCTCCAACCTTTTGCAAATTCTCATCAAATATGAGAACATGACTTTTGCCATATTATACTCTATCATGTTGCAACCAAAACTTAGTTTCATATATCACAATATCTTCCACACATCATGGTTTCTGAAACAACTCTTTCAGATCCTAGATAACCTTGATATTAAGACAATCCTTTGAATATCAAGAATCATGGAGACAAACATGATACTTATACACTAACACTTGGAATTGTCACTCTTGTTTTAATACCAATTATTAAACTTCATGGAGTAACCGGAACTTTACTGAAAGTTTGCAATAGGACTTTTAAACTTTAGATTAACACTTCAAAACAATACGTAACTAACCAGAATTCTATAGTTCTAGCATCTCAATTATAACTAAGCGCAAGGTGGTAAACGGATGCCAATGACTACAACAACTATGCAAATTCACTTTGATTTAATTTATGATAAATAGTGTTCAACTTTTAATCATATTGCTGTTAAACTCCCACTCAAAACAATATCCCTCACATTGTTTTAGTGATCACACGAACCAAATCCACCACATCAAAACCGATCATCACGAGAGTTGATGTAGCTTCAATGGCGAACAATCAACATGTTCATCATATCTACTATATGACTCATGCTTTACCTTTCGGTGATCCGTGTTCCGAGACCATGTATGTACATGCTAGGCTCGTCAAGATCAAACCTTAGCTTCCGCATGAGCAAAACTGGCTTGCTCACGTTGTATACACTTGCAGAATCTAACACACCCGATCATCACGTGGTGCTTCGAAACAACAAGCTTTAGCAGCGGTGCTTAATAAGGATGAACACTATAGAACTTGAAATTCATGTGCTTGACGGATCATCTTATAATGCTACCGTCGTGAACTAAGCAATACAAGATGCATAAAAGGATTAACATCACATGCAATTCATAATATGTGATATGATATGGCCTTTCTTCTTTGTGCTTCGGATCTCCATCTTCAAGCACGAACATGATCTCCATCATCACCGGCATTGCATCAAGGTCAATGACGCTGCTCCATGGTTGTCGTCCACCAGCTTCAACTATTACAACTACTTTGAATAGACACGCGGGTCTTAACAGAATTTAGAGACAATCATATGGCTCCTGCCGGTTGCCAACTTACAATAAGGAACATTGCATACATCAAATATAATCACAATCATGGCCATATCACATCACAGCACACCCCTGCAAAACAAAGTTAGACGCCTCTAATTTTCTTTGCATATTTTACGTGGTTTGGGGCTTTCAATAAGTGTCGCTCTAACTTACGAACAAGAACCACAACATTGATACTAGTATTGTCAATCACCCGCTGTAAATTGAATCTTAACTATGTTGGGAGAAACAGGCACCCGCAAAGCCACTTATGCAATACAAGTTGCATGTCAAGCGTGGAGCAAGTCTCATGAACGATGTCATGTAAGGTTAGCCCGGGCCGCTTCATCCCACCATCCCGCAAGATGCAAAGTACACAAGAAGCAATCGACAACAAAAGCATCAACGCCCACAATGACCATTGTGTTCTACTCGTGCAACAGATCTACATATAGACCTGGCTCTGATACCACTGTAGGGGTTCGTAGCATGGAAAACAAAAAAATTCTACCGCATGCAAACAAACAAGCCAAGATCTATCTACTAGATTGTAGCAACGAGTCGATAGAGGAACTCACCCTCGAAGATTCCAAAGCGGTTAACGAGAGCAGATTCTCGTGGGTGATGTAGTCGTACACTTCCGATCTCAAGATCGCGTAGACGATCCTTCCGGCGCTGCGTTCCGGCAGCGCTTTCGCCGTCGGTACTCGATGAAGACCTTCCTCTCCCTTGTTCCAGCAGGCAGCGGAGGTTGTAGCACTCTCCTCGCGATTCCGGCAGCACGACGGCGTGGTACCGGAAGTAGAGGGGAGATCTCGCAGGGCTTCGCCTTAAGCCGGAGCGAGTATGGTGGACTATGAGAGAGCCTTGGTGATCTAGGGTTTAGACACACCAATTAGAAGGGGCTAGGCCGGCGGCTAGGACAATTAGAATCCCCAACTCGGCGGCTTGGGAGAAATCCCTAGGCTACGGCTAGGGTTTAGGTTTAGAGGGAGGCAACTTGTGTGTCTAGGAGGGGAGCCCTGCCCCTCCTTATATAGGTGGAGGGAGGCGCCGGCCAAGGGGAGGGAGTCCCTCCCCAACTCGGATCCCTAGTGGGCCGGCGGTGGAGGAGGAACTCCTCCCCAACTCGGTTTCCCACTTCTTCTCCACTTTCCAAAATAGCCGTTTGACTTTTCAAATTGGCGTTTGACTTTTCAAACTAGGATATGATTAAACCCTTAATTTTGTATAGCGATGACACCTGTACATAATGCAATCATTCCAACTTGATATGACACATTCATGTACCCTTCCCCTCCGGAGTGCCGGACATTCCGGAACCTTCTAGAACATTCCCGATGAAAACACCGGAACCATTCTCCAACCCTGAAACAGGACTTTCCTTATATGAATCTTGAACAACATTCGGTCTCTTACTCAGCATTCCTTAACTACTCAAACAACGTCGAATCCTTAAGTGTGTCTCCCTACGGTTCGTGAATTATGCGGACATGATCGAGACACTTCTCCGAACAATAACCAATAGAGGAATCTGGAAATTCATATGGCTCCCACATATTTCTACGATTACTTTGCGATCGAATGAACCACTTACATACGATACCAATTTCCCTTTGTCTCACGATAGTTTACTTATCCGAGGTTATGATCGTCGGTATCTCTGCATACCTAGTTCAACCTCGTTACTGATAAGTACTCTTTTCTCGTTCCCGTGATATGTGATCCCTTGTGAGCCAGTCACATGCTTGCAAGCTAATTGGATGACATTTCACCGAGAGGGCCCAGAGTATATCTATCCGTCATATGGATGGACAAATCCCACTCTTGATCCATGTGTCTCAACCAATACTTTCCGAACACTCAATGCCACCTTTATAGCCACCCTGTTACGGTGTGGTGTTTGATGTCATCAAAGCATCCTTCCGGTGAAGGTGATAAGCATGATCTCATGGTCGAAGGAATTAGGTTACTATGTATCAGAAATCTTATAGCAAATGAACTATATTAAATGACTTGATCTTTATGCTACGCTTAACTATAGGAGTATCTCCATCACATCATTCTCCTAATGATATGACCCTGTTGTTAATAACATCTCTATGTTCATGATCAGGAAACCATGATCATATATTAACCAACAAGCTAGTTTAACAAGAGGCTTTACTAGGGACTCTTTTATGTTTACAAATCACACAAGTATTAATGTTTCCTTTTAATACAATTATAGCATGGTATGTAAACATTTATCATAAGCATGAAGATATGATAATAACCTACTTTATTATTTCCTCTTGGGCATATCTCCAACAAGCACCACCACCGCTGTCAGTGGTTGGTCGCCGGCGATGATCTACTGCGCCCCAGCAAGCAAAATAAGCCTAGTTCGAATCAGCGCAACCTACTGAACCTAAAAGTGGCGGCGCCGCTCGGAAATGGTCATCGGAGCTACTGAACCTGTTGGACTGTGGTTGGTAGTGATATTGTGGAAAACAATTGCTAATTGCTGATTTGTTTTCACCGTGTCAAATCATTCATTTTTGGAGAAGGGCTAAATCACATAATGTGTAAGAACATATCACAGGGTCTACTTTTCTTATTTTAAGTCTATCATGGTAGTTCTTTCTGTTATGGCTGTTCGGTGTGTCTGTACAATTAGAAGTTAATTTTTTCATCTAGACCAGTATATGAGGTCAGTTAATTTCTTCATTTTTGGAAAAGGGGAAACAGTGTGTTGATGCTGGTGAGTTCCTAATAGTCTCTAATGTTTTGATATGCAAGGATTAAATAGATGGTATCATCTCTTAGTTTTTAGTTTTTCTTATGTTTGTTGCAACAAATAAACCATGAAATCAAGCAATCTTGACTCTGATCTTTACTAGGATATTACATTTCTTAGGCTGCCAAGCTGCTATGGATTGGTGAATGCTCAAAATTCTATTTCATTATCCAGGCCTATCAACAGAAGTGCATGAGACCACCTTCTCACTGTAGATACTACAGTCGTCAACTACCTGTGTTATCCCGTATCGATGTTGCACTCTCTCTACATCTTCCAGGATATAAAATTGAAAGATAAGAGTTTTGTGAAGCCTGCCAGAAGCATACAACACAACCATAGGTTTGGCCTCCTTTTCCTTGTCATAATTACACCAGAAATCGATATTTCCGTATTATGCTCTAGAGCTAGATAAAATCCATGTTAATAACTAGCCTATAACCAACGGTCTATATCCCTTTAGATTATTTAGGCTTGAAATTCATGTTTAGTTGGATGATTTGAATATATTTTGAGTTGTAATATCTGAATATTACTCCCCACAAACAAAATGATCGTTGGTGTTATTATAGCAGACAAGATTCATGACTACGTAGGGTGATTCCTTATGGACTTCATGGTTAGTGTTGTTTTCTTTTAGAATGAAGACACCAACGTGTATATCTTAGATGCCACGGCTATACTAGCTGGATTATCCTACCAGTAGTGCAAATTTACCGTGCCTAGATTGATTTATTAGGGATCATTATTTTGCAGGGCTTGAGTTTTCTGGACAATTTTTTAGATCTTTGCATAGGTGGAAATTTGATTACAAAAATTTGTTCATTAAGTGTCAATGTTCAGAGAAAAGAACCTTTAGTTTTTCCAATTAAATAGATGATATAAAGGTTTGTCCCAGATATCAATGGTAAGAGAGTTTTTTTTCCAATCAGAATGCACAATTCTACAGGAACAACAAAATAAATACTTACAGACAAGTTGTTTGCATGCAGAACCAATGGGTACATAGCTTAAAAGAAGCTGTAAATACACTGATAGGTTGAACAATACCATTTATTAGTTTAACCTGAAGATCTATAGATGACAAAAAAATTAGAGCACGGTTTTGAATAAGTTTGACTGTATGTATACCTACAGTACAATTGTGAACATTGTATATCCATTTTTCTCTTAATCTGCTTGGTTTTTATTTGCATATGGTGATTTCCCAGGAGGCTTCGTAATGCAGTACTCCTTAGATGCCTCTTTCAGTCTTTCTACATTATCAATTAGTAGTACAGTAGAGATCCAAACTCACTCCCCAACTGTTCCTCTCAATATCAAGGCTTATCTGACAATAACAAACAAGGAAGTTCCGTGGATTAGTGAGGATATGAGTTTTAGAATTACTACTGATAGTACTTAATGCACCAATAATGAAGACTTTTTATTACCTGGAGTTATTGTTACCTATACTAAGATTGGTGTCTTGCAGGTTGGTGGACAAATTCAAGTTGCCGACGATCAATATTGTCATAACACAGTATTGCCACACACTGTATAGCACTTTCAAAGAGGCATGCCAGGAGCAAGGATTAATTAGTTGGCGATGACACCTGAGTGGTTCTTGCTATTTGGTGAAGGCATCCAACGGATTTCTCTTTTTCTCAACTTATTTATGACTGTTTTGTTGTTCGCAATGTCACAAATGGCAGAAGGTTGCTTGGCAGATAATGGCAGTATACAGGATGATATATCTTTGTAGATTGGGTCTTCTTTGGGAAATTCACGCCAAGTAATGGACATTCTTTGGCATTCAATGAACATTATTCGGCTTCCAATATTGATATCGAGTCTATTCCTACTGAAAGGATGTTTGGTAGTAATAGATTAGAAATACAGAATGACAAGAATGCTTGAAGGTATATGTCCCTTCTTAGTTTAACTTCTATACCCGAATGATGATAGCAACAGTCAATTCAGCTAGAGGTGTCCATTTTGTACCAGGCCCTGTTGGAAGACCCTTTTTTATGTGCCGCCGTCATTACTGCCCTCTCCGAGCTGACCATGAAGACGAAAGACGACTGTTGCAGCCACTGATGACTCGGAAGGCGCAAAATAGCGGGCATGGCACCTTAGCTTACAACACATCTTAGTATCGCCCTAAGCTTAGATCGTCAAGTCATATGTACTATATTAGATTAAGTGAAATATATGCAATGTTATTATGTTCTCTTTATGTCCAACAACTCAGTGTTCAGTGCATCTAATTGTTCTATTTGAAATATTCATGGAGAATGCATTTTATATTCTTATAACATCTAAATGTGATATTTGGAATATTCATGAAAAATTCATTTTATATTCTTATAACATCTAATTTTTCTATCTTGAATATGGATGGAAATGACATTTTTCTTATCATAATTCAAACCAGTGACGGGCAAGATAATCGGCCTATCACTACAAAACCACATGGGCTGCCATCTTTGACCACAACAAGTGACATGCATCGCTTTTGCCTGTCACTAGTACACATACTAGTGACTTGCACGCATAAATGCCTGTCACTAGTACACATACCTGTCACTAGTAGGCTTATACCAGTGACTAGTTATCCGTGACAGGCGCTTTGCCTGTCACTAATGAGCCTTTTGAGCCTGTCACTGGTAGCCTATTCTGCAGTAGTGCGAGATAAAGCGATCCAAGGATGCTGGAAGGTTCAGGAACTCACCCTTATGATGATAGAGTAGTCGAGAAGGCTTGGGGAGGAGTGACGACAGCGAATCGACGGTAATGGCCACGGAGGCCGAGGAAAAGGAACGCTCGATTTCACATGATTCCCGGAGAGCGGGCCTCCGTGCTTGGTCCTAGATGGTTCAATCCACGACGGCGCGTCTAATGGTGGCTATCAAGAGGTGAGGGGTGGTCGGAGTTGGCCGGAACGATGAACTCCGATGAGTTAGGTTTTCGGATGAGGAAAAGAAGTGAGTCTGGGGAGCGAGATGAGGATGAGGACGAGAAGGATTGTCACGGTGGCCTTCTTATCCTCTCCTGGCAACGACGGCGTTGATCTTAGCGCAACAACGACGATGACGGCATCAGGCGGCGGCGAACTCCGCCAGCGAGCTGTCTGTGTGCGTGAGGATGACGACGATGGCTGTTTTGTGGATAACCCCCTAGCGACTCTTTCAGCTCAACCCGCGGTGCTCTCTTGGTCCCACTTGTCAGGCACAGAAAAGAAAGAACTGGGCTGGTTCCTGGGCTGTTGTGGGCTGCACATAGCCATCAGATAAGTATAGGTGTGTTGGGCCACTGCCAGGTAGTGTTTTTATTTGTTTTATCCTTTTTCCATTTTCTGTTCTCTTATTCAGATTTGAATTTGATTTATAGTTTC
Source organism: Avena sativa (assembly GCA_916181665.1). Taxonomy (NCBI): domain Eukaryota; kingdom Viridiplantae; phylum Streptophyta; class Magnoliopsida; order Poales; family Poaceae; genus Avena; species Avena sativa. The sequence goes on from OV702284.1 coordinate 442,022,836, forward strand.
AACCTTTCTTTGTATGATCTATTTGCTGGATATTTGTAGCAATACTAAAATATATTTGGTACCCTTTGTGAACTTTTATTATATCTTCTTTTTGTATTTCTTTTATTTACTCAATATGAACCCCTTTTTTAATAGTTTGTAGAAACTTTTCTTATTATTTTTCTCTCCTATTTTAGTTATGGATTTCTTGAATGATATATTTTTATTTGTTTATAAACTTATCTCTAGTTGGCTCATAGTTTGAATAGAAACTTTTATATGTATACTGATCCTATATCATTATTTGGTGCATGAAATATAAAAGAAATAAATATATTCATTACTACTTCCATTGATTTGGAAAATGGTAATTTCATCTATTCTTTTATGATAAACAAGGAAGTCTAAGATTTTAAATTATGATTATTTACCTTTGGGTTTAGGGTTTTCTTTTCTTAAAATACTTGGACTCCTTTATCGATGTGGTTAAAGATTCAATAACTAAACAGATGGTTTTCTGTTTGGGATATTTGTTGACATCACCTTTAGTGCTTGAAAGTTATATCTTGAATGTTTTATTGAAAGTAATTGATAAGGATATACTTAAGCACATATAGTTATGATGGTTGGAATTAACAGAGATGTGCTTATGTGATTTGCTATAGGGAAATATTTCTATAAAGTGTTATAGACATCATATGATGGATCAATAGCATGAGATGGATATTATGTTTGATTTGAGATTTAGAGTTGGTTGTTTACCAAGAATTTCTATTTTCCATATTTCACAATTATGGATCTTTAAGTAAGGAATTCGTTTCCTAGATATACTACCTCTTCCTATCCATCATCATGATTAACATAATGAGCTTTACTTTACAAAATATTCGTATTCACCTTTTATTCTTCTAAACTCATGGATGAATCCAATGAGTTTGATACTAAAATATTTCATAAATTCCATATATCCTTGCTTGATTGCATATACTACTCTCCTGTTGATAGCCTTCCATTTAGCAAATAGTCCCTTCAAACTCCACTCATAATCTTTCTTAATTCATCCTTCACTAATATTTCTTCATCAGATGAATATATCCAACTACCTTTCTCTAAGATTTACTATCCTTTAATAGGAATAACACTACTTTAATAACTCCATGCTACTCTAGATTTAATTTAATCATACTATCTTATCTCTTCTTGACTCCAATATCTTATACTTAACTTCACATTGTAGTAGTATGACTTGTCATGGCTAACCTAGGATAACATATCTATACTTAGTTTCAATCATGTTTTATCCACCAATGTCACTTATATAAGATATAAGCATTCAATCTTGGTGAGTAAGGTATGATCATTATAATCCTTTGATCCTTTATGGTTTGGTTTCCAATTGGCCAATAAAGGCTTCATCAATACAACATTACAGTTGTATTATAATTATCTTCTGTTTAGCTCCATTGGATTAAGAGATATAATTCATTAACTATACCTACTTGATCCAATAGGACTACTCTTGGTAACTATCTTCAGACTTCATTCTTGTAATCTTCTTTTCTATCAAGGAAGGATTTAACTCCATCATATATTCTATTGATTGGATTCTTTTCAATCATTCCTATCAAATAGATAACATCTGAAACTAACATCTCTATTCACTTCTTCTTAATTGTTTCTGTGTAGACACTTATTTGTAAGCTGTATTATGATCAAGAGCTTGATAGGTTGAGAATGGAGGTATCAATAGTTGATTTCTCAATATTGATAAACAACTGATATGGGAATATAACTCAACAGAGATGACAAGGATTGATGTGGAAATAAAGGTATATGGTGAATGATCTAAGCTTAGTGTATGTCCTACTTAATCTTACTTAAGGAGTAATGTTAAGTATTACCATGATACTCATGGTATATGCATATGAGATTAAGATATAGTTGTTACATTCTTGTTATTTATGTTATATCCTTAAATTGGTACTCATGAGTGATTATAATGGATACTATGATATGATCACCTAAGGATCAACTATAAATCACAATGCATTAGGTTTTAACTTTTATTTCATTTGATCTACTCTTAGGTCAAATCTCCCTTACCCAAAATAAGGTTTTAGCAAACGTCATATTGAGACTTATCGCAGTCAACTTGATGATCTACTTCTTATACCATCAAGTTAAGAGAAGCTTCAATCACTTTCACAAGTGTTGATCGAAAGCGCGAAAATTATTCGGATTTTCTATGCATGAATGCAATGCACACATCTGGGTTCAGCTTATTTCTAAGCTCTAATGCTGGGATGTTACAGACTCTCCCCCTTAAAATAAACTTCGTCCCTGAAGTTCGCAAACTCTCACGTTTCGGAGTAAGGAATTGACTTGTAGCGGTAGCTACATTCTCCACTCCATGATGATCTTAAATGGAATTATTTGGAGTATTCCATAACCTGATTAGATATCCTAATCCAATTCTTCTTATTTAATCATCCAACTTTATTACTATTTTAAGTACAGTTTGGAGGTTCTCACTACCATAAGTTTTAAGTTTCTATATATCCATGTTAGTAGTCAAAAGACTATCTTTCTACTCCTATCATAGTAGAGTTGATACGGGTATTCCTTCCAAGGTTAGATTTGAATTTAATTTGTCCATACCCATTGAAACGATACTTGCCCAATTAGGTATTCTATATAACTTCATAAGTTTACTTAAAAGTTGTTTCTTTTAGAATTGGTTGTTAAATGTATCCTTTATCACTTTCAAGTTCATACCTTCTTAAGGTTTTTAAATAACCTTTCCTTATTACCTATATTATTTTCTTTAACTTTCATTCATAATGTCTACTCTCCCCCTTAGGTTTTATTAATAGTTTTGAAACTACATACATAGAGACCATTCGTTCTTAAACTATAATGTTGGTTCCTGTTTAGTTTGTATCTTACTGGTTTAAGGTCCAATGAAAGATTATACGGTGTATGCACATAGTTGTGGATCTCCGAAGCAAATATTCCAACACTTAATGTCGTACTTACTATTGGGCATTTTCGCTGTATAAGTTTGACCTTGCGAAGCATCTTGCCTGGCGATCGTCTTTAAATTTGTTAAATTTCCTTAGGTCTTACTTAACTTAGGCCAAGTTTAATGCTCTTTATGCAACTATTAAGATGATTTGGTTAACTATCTCAACCAAATACCAGCTGCGGACAAAATACCAACTGTGGATTAATTACTAGCTATGGATCAAATACCAGTCGCGGATTATTACCAGCTGCGAACCATCCTAGGGTGTGTGTATTACCCTATGGTTTCCCACATACCTCTCACATCCTCTCAGAATTGTCAGAACTTGAATCCCCTTTTTGTTCCAAAGCATCTACTTGGATGAACTTGGTACCACTACTTCGTTAACTTCTTAGCAACTTACCTACTTTGAATGCGCTTTAAGTTTATTAAATCTTATTGCTCCATACATCTTCTACATCAGATTTTTCTTCCTAAGCTGGCCAAGATTGACCTATACTCCATCTATACTCCAAATGGTGTTAATACCCCTTATATCTTACTTCATCCTTCAAGTCAGTCTTCCTTATGATCTCCGGAACTCGTCACTCCCTTACACGAATTCCCATTCCTATCTAGGTCTATGACATCAAGTAATAACTGGGTGTTACATCATGAATCTGCACACCTAATTAAACTTCATGTACAGATCTAGTCAATCAAGAAGATCCAAAAGTCGATAAACAACAAACATATACCCTGTATGATACATAGGTTTTAAATAATTTACAAATGTACTAGATGTTCCAACGGTTTGCTCCATACCTATTAACACAACTATCTTACAGGAGCTTCTTGTTCTTGTGAATATATCCTCACTTATTTCGGCAAACCTTTCAAACTACAATACACATTACCCTCTATATACATTATTCAAGCCCTCATCCCTTGGGATGCCGTTCCTTTCTTACTTTCATTTTCCTCTAGTGCTTCCTGGAGTTCCGTCCATGATGACGTGAAGTCCTACGACTTCCTTCTGGAGCGTAAGAGCATCCAGGAGGTGCGTATTCTTGATTAGAAGTACCGAGACTGAGAGTAGTCATTGAAAATTAACTAGAGTTGGCGTAATCTTCCACCGAGTACTCCGTGTTTTCTGGCAATGCTTCCTCATAGTAAGTTGGTTCCTTAGCTTTTTATTGGATCCAGTCGTACAGATTGGTATAGTAGCTATTGGGATACTCCTCTAAGTTGATTGGATTAGTATAACCCCCATATGGTCCATAAGGCTCTCTATGGTTATAGTTGGTCTCTTCTCCGATACCTGTATCACAAGGTATAGGATTTCCTATGGTTCCACCTTGAGATTCTACTCCCCATTTATACTGGTTTGGCTCAGGGTTATTTGGAATAACTTTATTCCATTCATGTTGTTCGGAGTTATACTTGTCCCATAGGTCTTCGGGTGGCTTGAAGTCATTTTGGTAATAGACATAATTTTCCGAGTTTGGGTCATCAAACTCAGTTTCCTCGAACACTTCTCCTGAAGGTATGTATTTGGGATGCCTAGCTTCTTTATCTAACTTGTTCCTATGTGCCATTGCTTTAGTAGGATCAGTAAAATCCTCAATGACCGTATCCAGTTCCTGAACTAAAACTTGGTGAGTGTTATGATAAATGTTTAGCAAAGACCGATAACGATCCATATACTCTATAGCTAGAGTAGGTTCATCTTGGACTAAGGTAGAGTGATCTAACTCATGCTCTGAGTTTGAAGTTTCATGTGGTATAATGGTATGAGTACTTCCTTCTAGAGCTTGGGATTTCTGTTCTCGGATCATGGTTATTGCTGCTGCTACGACAATCTGGTATGCAGATGCCATGCACCTTGCCTCTCCTGATGGCATTCCTCCCTTAAGTCCTAACTTCTTGGGTACATGATCATGACATGGTATTTAGCTAATACCTGCCCATCATAGTAAGTGTAAATCTTGACCAAAAGTCTTGATTCACATTCCGAACTCCATAGAAGTTATCGGAGATTGTCTGTCCAATCCCCTCCGTAGTCATCCAACGTCCTGTTCATCACTTGAACATTCCAGGGTGGATATCGAGGTGCCATGTGGAACTGTGGATAAGAAATTATCATCAGTCACATAGAGTTAAAACTCTTGGGTAATGATTGGAATTGCAATCATATAAAAGAGTTATCGCACTAGTAACATAACATGTTTATCCTCAAGTGAATATCCCTCATATCACTAGAGAACTCTTTATTATTGCTAGGATGTGTCCTGCAGGTTCTACCCATTTACTAGGTTTCCAACCTAAGGTCAAAGCATATGCTCTGATACCAACTGTGGTGACCCAACATACCATTGCATGATGTAGTATACTATAGTTGTAGGGGTTCGTAGCATGGAAAACAAAAAATTTCTACCGCATGAACACACAATCAAGATCTAATCTATGATCAAGCCAAGATCTATCTACTAGATTGTAGCAACGAGTCAATAGAATACTAACCCTCGAAGATCCAAAGCGGTTAACGAGAGCAGATTCTTGTGGGTGATGTAGTCGTACACTTCCGATCTCAAGATCGCGTAGACGATCCTTCCGGCGCTGCATTCCGGCAGCGCTTCCGCAGTCGGTCACACGTTCGGTACTCGATGAAGACCTTCCTCTCTCTTGTTCCAGCAGGCAGCGGAGGTTGCAGCACTCTCCTCATGATTCCGGCAGCACGACGGCGTGGTACCGGAAGTAGAGGGGAGATCCCGCAGGGCTTCGCCTTAAGCCGGAGCGGGTATGGTGGACTATGAGAGAGCCTTGGCGATCTAGGGTTTAGAGGCACCAAGTAGAGGGATCTAGGCCGGCGGCTAGGGCAAGGGTATGCCCCAACTCGGCGGCTAGGGTTTAGCCCTAGGTGGCGGCGGCAGCAGGAGGTGGCGGCGCCAGGCTAGGGTTTTCAGGTAGGGATCTTGTGTGCTAGGAGGGGCAGCCCTGCCCCTCCTTATATAGGTGGGAGGGTGCAGCCAAGGGGAGGAGAATCCCTTCCCAACTCGGATCCCAAGTGGGCCGGCGGTGGAGGAGGAACTCCTCCCCAACTCGGTTTCCCACTTCTTCTCCACTTTCCAAAATAGCCGTTTGACTTTTCAAATTGGCGTTTGACTTTTCAAACTAGGATTTGATTAAACCCTTTATTTTGTACAGCGATGACACCTAGTACATGATGCAATCATTCCAACTTGTAATGACACATTCATGTACCCTTCCCCTCCGGAGTGCCGGACATTCCGGAACTTTCTAGAACATTCCCGATGAAAACACCGGAACCATTCTCTGACCCTGAAACATGACTTTCCTTATATGAATCTTATTCTCCGGACCATTCCGGATCTCCTCGTGATATCCCGGATCCCATCCGAGACTCCTAACAACATTCGGTCTCTTACTCATCATTCCATAACTACTCAACAACATCGAATCCTTAAGTGTGTCTCCCTACGGTTCGTGAATTATGCGGACATGACCGAGACACTTCTCCGATCAATAACAATAGAGGAATCTGGAAATTCATATGGCTCCCACATATTTCTATGATTACTTTGCGATCGAATGAACCACTTACATACGATACCAATTTCCCTTTGTCTCACGATAGTTTATTTATCCGAGGTTTTGATCGTCGGTATCTCTGCATACCTAGTTCAACCTCGTTACTGATAAGTACTCTTTTCTCGTTCCCGTGGTATGTGATCCCTTGTGAGCCAGTCACATGCTTGCAAGCTAATTGGATGACATTCCACCGAGAGGGCCCAGAGTATATCTATCCGTCATATGGATGGACAAATCCCACTCTTGATCCATGTGCCTCAACACATACTTTCCGAACACTCAATGCCACCTTTATAGCCACCCAGTTACGGTGTGGTGTTTGATGTCATCAAAGCATCCTTCCGGTGATGGTGATTAACATGATCTCATGGTCGAAGGAATTAGGTTACTATGTATCAGAAAGCTTATAGCAAATGAACTATATTAAATGACTTGATCTTTATGCTACGCTTAACTATAGGAGTATGTCCATCACATCATTCTCCTAATGATATGACCCTGTTGTTAATAACATCTCTATGTTCATGATCAGGAAACCATGATCATATATTAACCAACAAGCTAGTTTAACAAGAGGCTTTACTAGGGACTCTTTTATGTTTACAAATCACACAAGTATTAATGTTTCCTTTTAATACAATTATAGCATGGTATGTAAACATTTATCATAAGTATGAAGATATGATAATAACCTACTTTATTATTGCCTTTTGGGCATATCTCCAACAGTCTCCCACTTGCACTAGAGTCAATAATCTAGTTTCAAACCTTTGTGTGTTCAACACCTATGGCTTTCCGGTGTTGTATGTACACGATTGCTAGTGGTCAACTGATCTCCGGATCTGACACTTCCAGGTCCGTGTGTAATTGCATGTCTTTGCGTCCCTACGCATCACTCATTCTCTAATGAGATGGCTTTGTATAAATTTGGTCCTTTGGTGAGACCTTTAGTTCTTTGGGGCTAAAACATGTTGATAATATTGTCGTACAATATATCTTCATAGTATTATCCCTGCTGTGAACTACACCTAGTTTGATAACAAACTACTTGACACAAATGCCCACTTTTGCTGCTATAATAGCAGTCATATACTTAGCCTTTTGTTGTAGTATCTGTCACAATGTCTTAACTTTGGAACTCATCCAAATCCATTATGGAACTCACTTTCCATTATATTGTGCCACCTTTAGTTTAGATTGAGATAAACTTAATTTGTACTTTGTGACAAAACTAGTATCAATGTAGTACTTTTACAATGAACTAACCATCTATTTGTCACTTCTACAAATAATATACTCTTAGTTCTTCCAAAAGATCATAAGAATATCCTTACTATTGTCCAATGATCATCTTATGAATCATTCTGGTATATGCTCACACCATTTAGAGCATAGGACATATCTGGATTTGTACATATTGTTGGAGATATGCCCAAGAGGCAATAATAAAGTGGTTATTATCATGTCTTCACACTTATGATAAATGTTTACATACCATGCTATAATTGTATTAACCGGAAACATTAATACTTGTGTGATTTGTAAACTAAAATAAGAGTCCCTAGTATAGCCTCTTGTTAAACTAGCTTGTTGGTTAATATATGATCATGGTTTCCTGATCATGAACATAGAGATGTTATTAACAACAGGATCATATCATTAGGAGAATGATGTGATGGACATACTCCTATAGATAAGCGTAGCATAAAGATCAAGTCATTTCAATAGTTCAATTGCTATATGCTTTCTGATACATAGTAACCTAATTCCTTCGACCATGAGATCATGCATATCACCTTTACCGGATGGATGCTTTGATGACATCAAACACCACACCGTAACTGGGTGGCTATAAAGGTGGCATTAAGTGTTCGGAAAGTATTGGTTGAAACACATGGATCAAGAGTGGGATTTGTCCATCCATATGACGGATAGATATACTCTGGGCCCTCTCGGTGGAATGTCATCCAATTAGCTTGCAAGCATGTGACTTGGTCACAAGGGATCACATATCACGGGAACGAGAAAAGAGTACTTATTGGTAACGAGGTTGAACTAGGTATGCAGAGATACCGACGATCATAACCTCGGATAAGTAAACTATCGTGAGACAAAGGGAAATTGGTATCGTATGTAAGTGGTTCATTCGATCGCAAAGTAATCGTAGAAATATGTGGGAGCCATATGAATTTCCAGATTCCTCTATTGGTTATTGATCGGAGAAGTGTTTCGATCATGTCCGCATAATTCACGAACCGTAGGGAGACACACTTAAGGATTCGACGTTGTTTGAGTAGTTATGGTATTATGAGAAAGAGACCGAATGTTGTTCGGAGTCTCGGATGGGATCCGGGATATCACGAGGTGATCCGGAATGGTCCGGAGAATAAGATTCATATAAGGAAAGTCCCGTTTCGGAGTTCGGGAATGATTCCGGTGTTTTCATCGGGGATATTCTAGAAGGTTCCGGATTGTCCGGCACTCCGGGGGGGGAGGGGTACATGAATGTGTCATTACATATTGGAGTGATTGCATCATGTACTAAGTGTTCTTGCTGTCCCAAATATAGGATTAAATTGAATCCTAAAACAGAAAAGTCAAATGTCCAGTTTGAAAGTCAAACGGCTAAAACAAGAAACTGTGGGAAACAAGCAAGAGGAGTTGGAACCAACTTGGAGGAGGAGTCCAACTCCTCCAAGCCGGCGGCCAGCCCTAGGCCGAGTTGGGGAGGGACTCCCTCCCTCCCCTGGCGCGCCAAGACCCTCCCATCTATATAAGGAGGGGCAGGGCTCCCCTCCTAGACACACAAGTTCCTATCTTCTACCTCCGGTTTAGAGCCGTTTTGGTTTAGAGCTTCTAATTGCTTTAGCCAGCGGTTTAGAGCCTTCTAATTGGTTTAGAGCCCTCTAATTGGTGTGTCTAATTACTAGACCACTAATAGCCTCTCTCATAAGCTCCACCATACTCGCACCGGCTTAAGGCGAAGCCCTGCGGGATTTCCCCTCTACTTCCGGTACCACGCCGTTGTGCTGCCGGAATTGCGAGGAGAGTGCTACAACCTCCGCTGCCTGCTAGAACAAGGGAGAGGAAGGTCTTCGTCGAGTACCGAACGTGTGACCGACTGCGGGAGCGCTGCCGGAACGTGGCGCCGGAAGGATCGTCTACGCGATCTTGAGATCGGAAAGAGTACGACTACATCACCCACGAGAATCTGCTCTCGTTAACCACTTTGGAATCTTCGAGGGTAAGTTATTCCATCGACTCGTTGCTACAATCTAGTAGATAGATCTTGGCTTGTTGTTTGTATGCGATAGAAAATTTTTGTTTTCCATGCTACGAACCCCTACAGTGGTATCAGAGCCGTGTCTATATGTAGATCTGTTGCACGAGTAGAACACAATGGTCATTGTGGGCGTTGATGCTCTTATTGTCGATTGCTTTTTGTGTACTTTGTATCTTGCGGTATGTTGGGATGAAGCGGCCCGGGCTAACCTTACATGACATCGTTCATGAGACTTGCTCCACGCTTGACATGCAACTTGTATTGCATAAGTGGCTTTGCGGGTGCCTGTTTCTCCTAGCATAGTTAAGATCCAATTTACAACGGGTGATTGACAATACTAGTATCAATGTTGTGGTTCTTGTTCGTAAGTTAGAACGACACTTATTGAAAGCCCCAAACCACGTAAAATATGCAAAGAAAGTAGAGGCGTCTAACTTTGTTTTGCAGGGGTGTGCAGTGATGTGATATGGCCATGATTGTGATTATATTTGATGTATGCAATGTTCCTTATTGTAAGTTGGCAACCGGCAGGAGCCATATGGTTGTCTTTAATTTATGTTAAGACCCGCGTGTCTATTCAAAGTAGTTGTAATAGTTGAAGCCGGTGGACGACAACCATGGTGAAGCGTCATTGACCTTGATGCAATACCGGTAATGATGGAGATCATGTTCGTGTTTGAAGATGGAGATCGGAAGCACAAAGAAGAAAGGCCATATCATATCACATATTATGAATTGCATGTGATGTTAATCCTTTATGCATCTTGTATTGCTTAGTAGACGACGGTAGCATTATAAGATGATCCCTCATGCACATAAATTTCAAGTTCTAAAGTGTTCACCCTTAGTATGCACCGTTGCCAAAGCTTGCTGTTTTGAAGCACCACGTGATGATCGGGTGTTTTGATTCCGCGGGGGAATACAACGTAAGCAAGCCAGATTTGCTTATGCGGTAGCTAAGGTTTGATCTTGACGAGCCTAGCATGTACAGACATGGTCTCAGGAACACGGATCACCGAAAGGTAAAGCATGAATCATATAGTAGATGTGATGAACATGTTGATTGTTCGCCATTGAAGCTATATCAACTCTCGTGATGATCAGTTTTGATGTGGTTGATTTGGTTCGTGTGATCACTAAAACAATGTGAGGGATATTGTTTTGAGTGGGAGTTCACCTAGATTAATTTAATTATTAATTAGAACTCAATTTATCATAAACTAAATCAAAGTGAATTTGCATAGTTGTTGTAGTCATTGGCATCCGTTTACCACCTTGCGCTTAGTTATAATTGAGATGATAGAACTATAGAATTCTGGTTAGTTACTTTACGAACTGGTATCGTATTGTTTTTAAGTGTTAATCTAAAGTTTAAAAGTCCTATTGCAAACTTTCAGTAAGTTCCGGTTATTCCATGAAGTTTAATAATTAGTATTAAATCAAGAGTAACGATTCCAAGTGTTAGTATATAAGTATCATGTTTGTCTCCATGATTCTTGATATTCAAAGGATTCTCCTAATATCAAGGTTATCTAAGGATCTGAAAGAGTTGTTTCAGAAACCAAATTTGTGGAAGATATTGTGATATCTGAAACGAAGTATTGGTTACAACATGATAGAGTATAATATGGCAAAAGTCATGTTCTCATATTTGATGAGAATTTGCAAAAGGTTGGAGACACTAGTTGTCCTAATCGTCCAAAAAGATTTGGAGAGCAACATTATACTCATGATTCACCGTTATAAGATAAAAGTAGCTTGATCATGGATAAATCCATGATGAGGGTGAATATTTGATGTAGGTAAAATGTTTACTACACCAAGAGATTACTAATGAAAGGAATTTGAAAGAACACCAAACATTTGATGATGGTGATCTACTTCAAAGTGCAAGTCCAAAGACATTGGTATTTAACTATACACGCTTTGGACTATATGTCATATGTATGACTCCACTATTGATGTTGATAGATTCTTTCAAACTGAAAAGGAAATACTGAAAGAGAATCTCATAAATATATGGCAGAAAAGAAAAGACTAGAATCGTTCAGTTTAAGTATATAGATGATATACATGTTATGGCTATATTCTTTGCTTGTTAAACAAAGTGGTTCTTAAGTATTTGATACTGAATTTGTTGGTGTGAATCGTCATACGAAACAACACAATTCATGAACTACAATGGCCTAAGTAACTAGCAAAAGAATATGTGATGATGTTCATCGAGAACAAAATAAAGGGTTATTGTGTTGCTTGTTAAACATCAAAGCTTGCCTTCAAGATTTGTTTTATCAGGTATTATGAGAACAAAAGGGTTGTTCAAATAATTGCCGTAATCCATAAAAGATGGATGATTCACAAATCTCGTTGGAGAAATCACATCCATAAAACTAGTGCTAAAATGTCAAAAGACAAATTGATTGAAAGATCACTTAGGAAGTGACATCGCTGTTTGAATTATATTGGAAAGATAACATGAAGAAACTCCATGTGGATGGAATTTTGGAGTCTTCTGATTTTTGATCAAATGACGCTTGTGAAACTTTCTTAGAGATAATTAAAACTTCGTTCATAGGCCAAAAGGGAACGAATGACTAGCTTATTGGAACTTGTACATATTGTTGTACGAAGTCCGTTATGTGTAGTCAAGAGCGATGGATTTCAACTTCATATGCTTTCTCCGAAAATTTGAGTGAATATATGGATATTTTCTTAATAAGGATGAAGTGTGAAATACTTGAAAAGTTCAAAGACTTTCAAGATGAAGTGCAAGATCATTGTAACAAGAATATAAATAGTTTATGATAAGATCATAAAGGAAGATATTTGAGTTACACGTTTAGCATAAATACCTAAGATTTAAGGAATCGTTCCGTGGATTTGCATTTTCCCGAAACACCATAAGTGTATGGAGCGTTCGAGATATGTAATTAAACCTTGTTTGACATGGTAAGATCGAAAGGTGTAATTCATAAAACTGCCATTGTATTTTAAAGATTAAAAGCTTTAGAGATTACCGTTTTTCCACTGAAAAGAGCTCCATCATAATCCGTTGAAATGACACCATATAAGGTTATGGTTTGGGATAAAACTCAAGTTGTCCTTTCTTAAACATTGGTATGCTATGCATAAGAAAGATGTTTGCAACCAAAGTCGGATGAACCTGTCTTTGTATGTTATTTCGAATAACTGTTAAGTACTCCTCCATAACATCGGAGACAAAAGTGTTTGTCACTTAAAACGTCAAGTTTCTTTGAGAAGGAATTTTTCGTGAAAAGTTAAGTGGGAGGACAATAGAAACTTTGATAAGGTTAAAAGAACCTTAGCTGTATGTGCAGAGTTGCGCAGCACCGAAAAGTGTTCCGGAGGCGGCAACAATGCTCATGGCTCACGTGCCTCAAAGGTTGTGGTCACGGAGATCTAAGTTCCTATTGAAACAAGTAGATCGGGTAAACAATCAAATACCAAGATTTGAGGGTTGAATCATTATTTGAGAATAATGAACCGACTACATGCAAAGAAGCGATGATGGGCCCTGACTCCGTCAAATGGCTTGAAGCCATAAAATCCGTGATAGTTCCATACACGAGAAATCAAGTCTTGAACTTGAAGGACCCTCGAGAAAGGTGTAAGACCTTACAGTTGTGTCTGGATCTATATAGAAATAGACATGGATGTTTTACATCTATGAAATAGTCGACATGTTGAGAAAGAGTTCACAACAATGTTCAAAGGTTGACTATGACAAGATTTGATCTATCATAGTGATATTTAGTCTAGATGGATTAATGTAGCAACCACTACATATAATTTGTTATATGGTAGTTGAATAAACAAAACAAATTCTTCTAATAGAATCATTACCTAGGACATGTGCATAACACGGTCCATAGGGTTTTGTTAATTCAAAAGGATGCTAAAAGTATATGCAAACTTCAATGGTTAAAGTGAGCATCGCGGAGTTGGAATCTTCACTGTGATGAAGCTGTTAAAGGAGTTTAAAAGTTCATCAGAGACGATGGAGATGCTTGCATTTGCAAGAAATTAAGTGGGAGCACTAAGACATGTTTCTAATACATTATGTGGGGGACATATTGTTGATTAGAAAAGATGTATCTTTTATTAACACATATTAAGAATTTCATCCCGATGAAAGACTTGGGCAAAACCCAAATATTTGGCATCAATAGACGCTAATATGGTTGTGCCAGAAGTACATTTACAAGATATTGAATGAGTTCAATATAGAAACTACAAGAGAGGTTCTTGTCGCACAGAAAGGATTGAATGAGTTCAATGTTGATGATATATTCAAGTGTATTGACATTTGGTAAAGTGAAACAAATAATCAAGTATAGATTGATACTTGATGTATGAAATCACAAAGAGTATTTATATCAATCATACTGTGATATGTACAAATCCAGATATGTCCTATGCTCTAAAAGTTGTGAGCGTATACCAGAATGATTCGTAAGATGATCATTGGACAATAGTAAGGATATTCTTATGATCTTCTGAAAGAACTAAGAGTATAATATTTGTAGAAGTGACAAATAGATGGTTAGTTCATTGTAAAAGTACTACATTGATACTAGCTTTGTCACAAAGTACAAATTAAGTTTATCTCAATCTAAACTAAGGGTGGCACAATATAATGGAAAGTGAGTTCCATAATGGATTTGGATGATTTCCAAAATTAAGACATTGTGACAGATACTACAACAAAAGGCTAAGTATATGACTGCTATTTTAGCAGCATAAGAGGGCATTTGAGTCAAGTAGTTTGTTATCAAACTATGTGTAGTTCACAGTGGGATAATACTATGAAGATATATTGTGCGACAATATTATCAACATGTTTTTAACCCCAAAGAGCTAAAGGTCACACCGAAAGACCAAATTTATACAAAGCCATCTCATTAGAGAATGAGTGATGCGTAGAGACGCAAAGACATGCAATTACACACGGACCTGGAAGTGTCAGATCCGGAGATCAGTTGACCACTAGCAATCGTGTACATACAACACTGGAAAGCCATAGGTGTTATATACACAAAGGTTCGAAACTAGATTATTGACTCTAGTGCAAGTGGGAGACTGTTGGAGATATGCCCAAGAGGCAATAATAAAGTGGTTATTATCATGTCTTCACACTTATGATAAATGTTTACATACCATGCTATAATTGTATTAACCGGAAACATTAATACTTGTGTGATTTGTAAACTAAAATAAGAGTCCCTAGTATAGCCTCTTGTTAAACTAGCTTGTTGGTTAATATATGATCATGGTTTCCTGATCATGAACATAGAGATGTTATTAACAACAGGATCATATCATTAGGAGAATGATGTGATGGACATACTCCTATAGATAAGCGTAGCATAAAGATCAAGTCATTTCAATAGTTCAATTGCTATATGCTTTCTGATACATAGTAACCTAATTCCTTCGACCATGAGATCATGCATATCACCTTTACCGGATGGATGCTTTGATGACATCAAACACCACACCGTAACTGGGTGGCTATAAAGGTGGCATTAAGTGTTCGGAAAGTATTGGTTGAAACACATGGATCAAGAGTGGGATTTGTCCATCCATATGACGGATAGATATACTCTGGGCCCTCTCGGTGGAATGTCATCCAATTAGCTTGCAAGCATGTGACTTGGTCACAAGGGATCACATATCACGGGAACGAGAAAAGAGTACTTATTGGTAACGAGGTTGAACTAGGTATGCAGAGATACCGACGATCATAACCTCGGATAAGTAAACTATCGTGAGACAAAGGGAAATTGGTATCGTATGTAAGTGGTTCATTCGATCGCAAAGTAATCGTAGAAATATGTGGGAGCCATATGAATTTCCAGATTCCTCTATTGGTTATTGATCGGAGAAGTGTTTCGATCATGTCCGCATAATTCACGAACCGTAGGGAGACACACTTAAGGATTCGACGTTGTTTGAGTAGTTATGGTATTATGAGAAAGAGACCGAATGTTGTTCGGAGTCTCGGATGGGATCCGGGATATCACGAGGTGATCCGGAATGGTCCGGAGAATAAGATTCATATAAGGAAAGTCCCGTTTCGGAGTTCGGGAATGATTCCGGTGTTTTCATCGGGGATATTCTAGAAGGTTCCGGATTGTCCGGCACTCCGGGGGGGGAGGGGTACATGAATGTGTCATTACATATTGGAGTGATTGCATCATGTACTAAGTGTTCTTGCTGTCCCAAATATAGGATTAAATTGAATCCTAAAACAGAAAAGTCAAATGTCCAGTTTGAAAGTCAAACGGCTAAAACAAGAAACTGTGGGAAACAAGCAAGAGGAGTTGGAACCAACTTGGAGGAGGAGTCCAACTCCTCCAAGCCGGCGGCCAGCCCTAGGCCGAGTTGGGGAGGGACTCCCTCCCTCCCCTGGCGCGCCAAGACCCTCCCATCTATATAAGGAGGGGCAGGGCTCCCCTCCTAGACACACAAGTTCCTATCTTCTACCTCCGGTTTAGAGCCGTTTTGGTTTAGAGCTTCTAATTGCTTTAGCCAGCGGTTTAGAGCCTTCTAATTGGTTTAGAGCCCTCTAATTGGTGTGTCTAATTACTAGACCACTAATAGCCTCTCTCATAAGCTCCACCATACTCGCACCGGCTTAAGGCGAAGCCCTGCGGGATTTCCCCTCTACTTCCGGTACCACGCCGTTGTGCTGCCGGAATTGCGAGGAGAGTGCTACAACCTCCGCTGCCTGCTAGAACAAGGGAGAGGAAGGTCTTCGTCGAGTACCGAACGTGTGACCGACTGCGGGAGCGCTGCCGGAACGTGGCGCCGGAAGGATCGTCTACGCGATCTTGAGATCGGAAAGAGTACGACTACATCACCCACGAGAATCTGCTCTCGTTAACCACTTTGGAATCTTCGAGGGTAAGTTATTCCATCGACTCGTTGCTACAATCTAGTAGATAGATCTTGGCTTGTTGTTTGTATGCGATAGAAAATTTTTGTTTTCCATGCTACGAACCCCTACACATATCACAGTATGATTGATATAAATACTCTTTCTGATTTCATGCATCAAGTATCCATCTATACTTGAATCTTTGTTTCACTTACCCAATGTCAATACACTTGAATATATCATCAATATTGAACTCATTCAATCCTTTCTGTGCGACAAGAACCTTTCTTGTAGTTTCTATATTGAACTCATTCAATATCTTATCTATGTACTTCTGGCACAACCATATTGGCGTCTATTGATGCCAAACATTTGGGTTTTGCCTAAGTCTTTCATCGGGATGAAATTCTCAATATGTGTTAATAAAAGATACATCATTTTTAATCAACAATATGTATTCCACATAATGTATTAGAAACATGTCTTAGCGCTCCCACTTAATTTCTTGCAAATGCAAGCATCTTCACCGTCTCTGATGAATTTTAAACTCCTTTAACAGTTTCATCATAGTGAAGATTCCAACTCTGCGATGCTTACTTCAACCATTGAAGTTTGCATATGCTTTTAGCATCCTTTGAATTAACAAAACCCTATGGACCGTGTTATGCACATGTCCTAGGTAACAATTCTATTAGAAGAACATGTTTTGTTTATTCAACTACCACATAACAAAATTATATGTAGTGGTTGCTACATTAATCTGTCTAGACTAAATATCGCTATGAAAGATCAAATCTTGTCATATTCAACCTTTGAACATTGTTGTGAACTCTTTCCCAACATGTCGACCATTTTATAGATGTGAAACATCCATGTCTATTTCTTTATAGATCCAAACACAATTTTAAGGTCTTACACCTTTCTCGAGGGTCCTTCAAGTTCAAAACTTGATTTCTCGTGTATGGAACTATCACGGATTTTATGGCTTCAAGCCATTTTATGGAGTCAGGGCCCATCATCGCTTCTTTGCATGTAGTCCGTTCATTATTCTCAAATAATGATTCAACCCTCAAATCTTGATATTTGATTGTTTACTGGACCTACTTTGTTCAATAGAAACTTTGACCTTTGTAACCACAACCTTTGAGGTATGTGAGCCATGAGCATTGTTGCTGCCTCCGGAACACTTTTCGGCGCTGCGCAACTTTGCACATATAGCTAAGGTTCTTTTAACCTTATCAAAGTTCTATTGTCCTCCCACTTAAGTTTTCACGAAAAATTCCTTCTCGAAGAAACTTGACGTTTTAACCGACAAACATTTTTGTCTCCGATGTTATGGAGGAACAGTTATTTGAAATAACATACAAAGACAGGTTCATCTGATTTTGGTTGCAAACATCTTTCTTATGCATGGCATACCAATGTTTAAGAAAGGACAACTTGGGTTTTATCCCAAACCATAACTTTATGTGGTGTCAATTCAACGGATTATGATGGAGCTCTTTTCAGTGGAAAAACGGTAGTCTCTAGAGCTTTTAATCTTTAAAATATAATGACAGTTTTATAAATTACACCTTTGATTTTACCATGTCAAACAAGGTTTAATTACATATCTCGAACGCTCCATACTCTTATGGTGTTTCGAAAAATGCAAATCCACGGAACGATTCCTTAAATCTTAGGTATTATGCTAAACTTGTAACTCAAATATCTTCTTTTATGATCTTATCATAAACTATTTATATTCTTGTTACAATGATTTTGCACTTCATCTTGAAAATCTTTGAACTTTTTAAATGTTTCATACTTCATCCTTATTAAGTAAATATTCATATATTCACTCAAATTTTCGGAGAAAGTATATGAAGTTGAAATCCATCGCTCTTGACTACACATAATGGACTTCATACAACAATATGTACAAGTTCCAATAAGCTAGTCATTCGTTCCCTTTTGGCCTATGAACGAAGTTTTAATTATCTCTAGGAAAGTTTCACAAGCATCATTTGATCAAAATAAAAAGACTCCAAAATTCCATCCACATGGAGTTTCTTCATGTTTTCTTTCCAATATAATTTAAATGGCGATGTCACTTCCTAAGTGATCTTTCAATCAATTTGTCTTTCGACATATTTAGCACTAGTTTTATGGATGTGATTTCTCCAACGAGATTTGTGAATCATCCATCTTTTATGGATTAAGGCAATTATTTGAACAACCCTTTTGTTCTCATAATACCTTATAAAACAAATCTTGAAGGCAAGCTTTGATGTTTAACAAGCAGCACAATAACCCTTTATTTGTTCTCGATGAACATCATCACATATTCTTTTGCTAGTTACTTAGGGCATTGTAGTTCATGAATTGTGTTGTTTCGCATGACGATTCACACCAACAAATTCAGTATCAAATACTTAATAACCACTTTGTTTAATAAGCAAAGAATATAGCCATAACATGTATATCATCTATATACTTAAGTTGAACAATTCTAGTCTTTTCTTTTCTGCCATATATTATGAGATTCTCTTTCAGTATTTCCTCTTATGTTTGAAAGAATCTATCAACATCAATAGTGGAGCCATATACATGACACATAGTCCAAATCATGTATAGTAAAATACCAATGTCTTTGGACTTACACTTTGAAGTAGATCACCATCATCAAATGTTTGGTGTTCTTTCAAATTCCTTTCTTTAGCAATCTCTTGGTGTAGTAAACATTTTACCTACATCAAATAATCACCCTTATCATGGAATTATCCATGATCAAGCTACTTTTAGCTTATAACGGTGAATCGCGAGTATAATGTTGCTCTCCGAAACCTTTTGGAGGATTAGAACAACTAGTGTATCTAACCTTTTGCAAATTCTCATCAAATATGAGAACATGACTTTTGCCATATTATACTCTATCATGTTACAACCAAAACTTCGTTTCAGATATCACAATATCTTCCACACATCATGGTTTCTAAAACAACTCTTTCAGATCCTAGATAACCTTGATATTAAGACAATCCTTTGAATATCAAGAATCATGGAGATAAACATGATACTTATATACTAACACTGGAATTGTTACTCTTGATTTAATACCAATTATTAAACTTTATGGAGTAACCGGAACTTACTGAAAGTTTGCAATAGGACTTTTAAACTTTAGATTAACACTTCAAAACAATACGATACCAGTTCGTAAAGTAACTAACCAGAATTCTATAGTTCTATCAACTCAATTAAAACTACGTGCAAGGTGGTAAACGGATGCTAATGACTACAACAACTATGCAAATTCACTTTGATTTAATTTATGATAAATAATGTTCAACTTTTAATCATATTGCTGTTGAACTCCCACTCAAAACAATATCCCTCACATTGTTTTAGTGATCACACGAACCAAATCCACCACATCAAAACCGATCATCACGAGAGTTGATGTAGCTTCAATGGCGAACAATCAACATGTTCATCATATCTACTATATGACTCATGCTTTACCTTTCGGTGATCCGTGTTCCCGAGACCATGTCTGTACATGCTAGGCTCGTCAAGATCAAACCTTAGCTACCGCATGAGCAAATATGGCTTGCTCACGTTGTATACACTTGCGGAATCTAACACACCCGATCATCACGTGGTGCTTTGAAACAACAAGCTTTAGCAACAGTGCTTACTAAGGGTGAACACTTTGGAACTTGATATTCATGTGCATGAGGGATCATCTTATAATGCTACCGTCGTTAACTAAGCAATACAAGATGCATAAAGGATTAACATCACATGCAATTCATAATATGTGATATGGTATGGCCTTTCTTCTTTGTGCTTCCGATCTCCATCTTCAAGCACGAACATGATCTCCATCATCACCGGCATTGCATCAAGGTCAATGACGCTTCTCCATGATTGTCGTCCACCAGCTTCAACTATTAGAACTACTTTGAATAGACACGCAGGTCTTAACGGAATTTAAAGACAACCATATGGCTCCTGCCGGTTGCCAACTTATAATAAGGAACATTGCATACATCAAATATAATCACAATCATGGCCATATCACATCACAGCACACCCCTGCAAAACAAAGTTAGACGCCTCTACTTTCTTTGCATGTTTTACGTGGTTTGGGGCTTTCAATAAGTGTCGTTCTAACTTACGAACAAGAACCACAACATTGATACTAGTATTGTCAATCACCCGTTGTAAATTGAATCTTAACTATGCTAGGAGAAACATGCACCCGCAAAGCCACTTATGCAATACAAGTTGCATGTCAAGCGTGGAGCAAGTCTCATGAACGATGTCATGTAAGGTTAGCCCGGGCCGCTTCATCCCAACATCCCGCAAGATGCAAAGTACACAAGAAGCAATCGACAACAAAAGCATCAATGACCATTGTGTTCTACTCGTGCAACAGATCTACATATAAAACTGGCTCTGATACCACTGTAGGGGTTCGTAGCATGGAAAACAAAAATTTTCTACCGCATGAACACACAATCAAGATCTAATCTATGATCAAGCCAAGATCTATCTACTAGATTGTAGCAATGAGTCAATAGAATACTAACCCTCGAAGATCCAAAGCGGTTAACGAGAGCAGATTCTCGTGGGTGATGTAGTCGTACACTTCTGATCTCAAGATCGCGTAGACGATCCTTCCGGCGCTGCGTTCCGGCAGCGCTTCCGCAGTCGGTCACACGTTCGGTACTCGACGAAGACCTTCCTCTCCCTTGTTCCAGCAGGCAGCGGAGGTTGTAGCACTCTCCTCGTGATTCCAGCAGCACGACGGCGTGGTACCGGAAGTAGAGGGGAGATCCCGCAGGGCTTCGCCTTAAGCCGGAGCGGGTATGGTGGACTATGAGAGAGCCTTGGTGATCTAGGGTTTAGAGGCACCAAGTAGAGGGAGCTAGGCCGGCGGCTAGGGTAAGGGGATGCCCCAACTCGGCGGCTAGGGTTTAGCCCTAGGTGGCGGCGACAGCAGGAGGTGGCGGCGCCATGCTAGGGTTTTCAGGTGGGGATCTTGTGTGCTAGGAGGGGCAGCCCTGCCCCTCCTTATATAGGTGGGAGGGTGCAGCCAAGGGGAGGAGAGTCCCTCCCCAACTCGGATCCCAGGTGGGCCGGCGGTGGAGGAGGAACTCCTCCCCAACTCGGTTTCCCACTTCTTCTCCACTTTCCAAAATAGCCGTTTGACTTTTCAAATTGGCGTTTGACTTTTCAAACTAGGATTTGATTAAACCCTTTATTTTGTACAGCGATGACACCTAGTACATGATGCAATCATTCCAACTTGTAATGACACATTCATGTACCCTTCCCCTCCGGAGTGCCGGACATTCCGGAACTTTCTAGAACATTCCCGATGAAAACACCGGAACCATTCTCTGACCCCGAAACAGGACTTTCCTTATATGAATCTTATTCTCCGGACCATTCCGGATCTCCTCGTGATATCCCGGATCCCATCCGAGACTCCGAACAACATTCGGTCTCTTACTCATCATTCCATAACTACTCAACAACATCGAATCCTTAAGTGTGTCTCCCTACGGTTCGTGAATTATGCGGACATGACCGAGACACTTCTCCGATCAATAACCAATAGAGGAATCTGGAAATTCATATGGCTCCCACATATTTCTACGATTACTTTGCGATCAAATGAACCACTTACATACGATACCAATTTCCCTTTGTCTCACGATAGTTTACTTATCCGAGGTTTTGATCGTCGGTATCTCTGCATACCTAGTTCAACCTCGTTACTGATAAGTACTCTTTTCTCGTTCCCGTGGTATGTGATACCTTGTGAGTCAGTCACATGCTTGCAAGCTAATTGGATGACATTTCACCGAGAGAGCCCAGAGTATATCTATCCGTCATATGGATGGACAAATCCCACTCTTGATCCATGTGCCTCAACACATACTTTCCGAACACTCAATGCCACCTTTATAGCCACCCAGTTACGGTGTGGTCTTTGATGTCATCAAAGCATCCTTCCGGTGATGGTGATTAACATGATCTCATGGTCGAAGGAATTAGGTTACTATGTATCATAAAGCTTATAGCAAATGAACTATATTAAATGACTTGATCTTTATGCTACGCTTAACTATAGGAGTATGTCCATCACATCATTCTCCTAATGATATGACCCTGTTGTTAATAACATCTCTATGTTCATGATCAGGAAACCATGATCATATATTAACCAACAAGCTAGTTTAACAAGAGGCTTTACTAGGGACTCTTTTATGTTTACAAATCACACAAGTATTAATGTTTCCGGTTAATACAATTATAGCATGGTATGTAAACATTTATCATAAGTATGAAGATATGATAATAACCTACTTTATTATTGCCTCTTGGGCATATCTCCAACAATAGTTATTGACATAACACCAATGAAACACCGTTCACTAGTATTACATCCCTCAGAATGGCACAACAGAACACAATGGGTCCAATACATGGATAAGGGTTACAACTCACTCTTTACATAAGATCCAGAGAACACTCTTGGTTAAAGAGGGAGAAAGAATTTCTTACAGAGAAGAATCAAAGATAAATAACGCAAAACTATTATACTATTAAAACTAGTATTTAACTAAGGAATTGGCATTGCTGCTATTGCAATACACTACAGAATTAGGTTCTTTGGCTAGAAATTATATTCCTATCTAATCAGTAACTTCGTCTTCACTTGAGTTGAGGTATAAGTTGACTTCCTTGTCTTCATTGAAGTGCTTTTAGCTAGGCATGATAAGTCCTAGAGCATAGCTTGATGCGGTTGTTGTCTATTCCAACTTCAGAATCTAGCAAGGGTTAAGAAGATATTTTGAGTACGAGCGTACTCAGAAAATTCACTAGAAAAGGAGTGCTTGATGCACTATAACTATAGCGACAGACCGTAGGTCGTAGGCAATGCAAGTTTTCATAAACATTTCTTCAAAGGTTGCTTTTATTCTAAAAAGCTATGTCTGTTAGTCTTCGCGGGTTTACCAGAACTTTCATGGAGTTCTTTTCCTGCCGCGTTCACAGCTCCTTCCCGGAACAGGGAGTAACAAGTTATGGTTCTTACACTCTACAGAGGTGCGTTACTTTACCCATGAGAGATCAACTCTTTGTTGCACAACCGGGCAGCTTATTCCCGTCCACAATTCCATGATGTGGGGCCCGGAAGATGATCCAAGCCAATCACTGCCCCCTTCACGACCCCGCATGCCTCCTTGGTGTACACCATGCCCACATAACGAATTACGACAATGGTTTGTACAAACCGTTAGATGCCAGAACTATCGTGGGACGTTGAGGGTTCCTACCCATATGCTGCATATCCTCTACGAATTACCAATTGATATGCATGCTTCGAGGATAACAGCCACGACCTGCACATTCGGCTTCATGCGAGAGGAAGAAGATACAGCTGACTTCTCCGCCCCATTCCAAATCTCATGGTCAACAAATAATATTCGGCGCAAGAATCACAAGCGACATTGGTTGTGAAGTCCTAGGTGATATGATTCTAAACAGTGGTATTCCAACTGTCAGATTTAATAGATTAGCTGATCACCCTGGATTAGTAACCAATAGCTTACATTATTATCGAAAATAGTGTTTTATGATCTTTTTCAAATGCATGTGGTGTCAACACTGGATTTGTAAAATACTTTACAGAAAATAAACAAAGGACATGAGCAAGTGTGGACTTGCCTTTTGTGATTGCAAGATTATGCACTCACGGTCTTCGAGTCAGTATAAGATCCAAAATCTGAAATCAGCATCATTGGTCCGGTAAGTACTAATGTTTAAAGAAGCAATATGCTTTTTATGCATAAGTAATGTGATGCACGTTCTAAACGCAAATCCCGGGGATAACGTTGTTTTAGGGTTTGGATACTAGAAATGATGTCTTTGAACTGTGTTGTACTTTTAGAGTGTGTGTGAAACAATCATATAATTATAATATCATAAAACAATAAGATGCACAAAATTGTGATATACTACTTAAGATGATTTATAAGAGTTCTTGTTTGAAGTGGCAAAAAGAATAACATTTGAAGTAAAGATTTCTTTTCTAAGGTTTATACAATCTTTGTGGTTAGTTAGTGATGGTCGATGTTATTTGTGTTTGCTTGAACAGTTTTAGCTTGAGATGCTTTATTACTTAACTAGTTCAGACCAAAGTTAACTATAAAACATATAATAATGTTTATAGTGTTATATTTAGATTCTTGTAGACTAAAGTTAACTTTAAAACAAAAATAGTTTGAAAGTATAATGCTTATGACATTTGCATCTTGTGTACATGGTATTGTTTCCTTAAGGTTACTTAAGAATGATTGTAGTTTTATTTGGTGTGGTGGTTTATTGAGTTTATACTGGAGTGGTACCATTTATCTTTTATAGATGAGTGGTTATAGTTAATATTTCTTAACTACTTATGGATTAATTATAGTGTGGTGATGGTTTTGTAATCTGGTGTTTAAAGTAGATAGAAAGGATTTGATTGTTTACAAGTTGTTCTTGAAGGATTTTATCTTGAATTGAAATCCTTTGAGAATATAATCTTTACTTAAGGTTGAAAGTAATGTAATAAAAAGGTGTTTATAATGTTTTAAACCATTATGGCTTCATAATGTTAACATTTAAGACTAATACTATTTATTTGACTCATTTTAGGAATATTAACAAAAAAATTCCTATATTAATTATTAATGAAGTAAGTAATTTTAAATTTGAGTTATTGAAATATTTAAATTTTTATTTATCTCAAAAGGAGATTAATAGATTTTTAACATGTAGATATTCTTTTTGTGATCATTTTGGTATATCATATTTATTTTTGTGATTTATAAATAATAAGATATGATTTTTATAATTCTTATTACTTTATAATTACTTAATAAATAATAAATATTTAATTAAGTGAACTAATAATACATGATTATAGTTTTAAATTAGAATTCTTATTTTTCTAAGATTTTTGGTATTTTATTTATATTATTAATATTTATTATTCTAAAAATATGAATTATCAAAGTTTTATTAGTTATAAAACGTTTATTAATTAATATTTATTTAAATAATCATTATATTAATATTTGATAATAGATTTAAGTTGTAGATTTTGTTTTTCTAAAAAATTTCATATATTATACACTTTTTTATGATTTATAAATCAAAAGTTATTAATTAAACAAGATTTAATCATTTATTTGATTTGTGAAATATTAATAATTAAGTTTACAACATCTTATCTATTTCTTAAACAGAAAAGACTTTTTACACCGCACTCAAGGCTAGCCCCGGTTACGGACTAGTCGGCCATTGTCCTCCTCAACTCTCAGGTTTAGAAAATGCTTTTGCTACTGACCCCCTCTCTACTCTCAGTCGATGACACATGGGCCCTGGGCCATGTCATCCGCCACGCGAGGCAAAGACCAGTCAAACTAGCTGACGTGGTCAAGGGTGGCGTCGGCGTGACGTAGCGATGGCGTCAGCACCACCACCGTCCTTAGTGGTTGGTCGCCGGCGATGATCTACTGCGCCCCAGCAAGCGAAATAAGCCTAGTTCGAATAAGCGCAACCTACTGAACCTAAAAGTGGCGGCGCCGCTCGGAAATGGTCATTGGAGCTTCAGCTCCGACGAGATCCGACGGTGACATACGGTGAGATGGCGATTTACATCGAGATAAAGCGATTCAAGGATGCTGGAAGGTTCAGGAACTCACCCTGATGATGATAGAGCGATCGACGAGGCTTGGGGAGGAGTGACGATGGCAAATCGACGGTAATGGCCACGACGGCCGAGGAAAAGGAACGCTCGATTTCACATGATTCCCGACGAGCGGGCATCTGTGCTTGGTCCTAGATGGTTCAGTCCACGACGTCGCATCTAATGATGGATATCACGAGGTGAGGGGTGGTCAGAGTTGGCCGGAACGATGAACTCCGACGAGTTAGGTATTCGGATGAGGAAAAGAAGTGAGTCTGGGGAGTGAGATTGAGGATGAGGAGGAGAAGGATTGTCGCGGTGGCCTTCTTATCCTCTCCTGGCAACGGCGGCGTTGATCTTGGCGCAACGACGACGATGACGGCATCGGGCGGCGGCGAGCTCCACCAGCGAGCTGTCTGTGTGCGTGAGGATGACGACGATGGCTGTTTTGTGGATAACCCCCTGGCGACTCTTTCAGCTCAACCCGCGGTCCTCTCTTGGTCCCACTTGTTAGGCACAGAAAAGAAAGAACTGGGCTGGTTCCTGGGCTATTGTGGGATGCACATAGCCATCAGATAAGTATAGGTGTGTTGGGCCACGGCCAGGTAGTGTTTTTATTTGTTTTATCCTTTTTCCATTTCTGTTTTGTTATTCAGATTTGAATTTGATTTATATTTTCAACCTTTCTTTGTATGATCTATTTGCTAGATATTTGTAGCAATACTAAAATATATTTGGTACCCTTTGTGAACTTTTATTATATCTTCTTTTTGTATTTATTTTATTTACTCAATATGAACCCATTTTTTAATAGTTTGTAGAAACTCTTCTTATTATTTTTCTCTCCTATTTTAGTTATGGATTTCTTGAATGATATATTTTTATTTGTTTATAAACTTATCTCTAGTTGGCTCATAGTTTAAATAGAAACTTTTATATGTATACTGATCCTATATCATTATTTGGTGCATGAAATATAAAAGAAATAAATATATTCATTACTACTTCCATTGATTTGGAAAATGGTAATTTCATCTATTCTTTTATGATAAACAAGGAAGTCTAAGATTTTAAATTATGATTATTTACCTTTGGGTTTAGGGTTTTCTTTTCTTAAAATACTTGGACTCCTTTATGGATGTGGTTAAAGATTCAATAACTAAACATATGGTTTTCTGTTTGGGATATTTGTTGACATCACCTTTAGTGCTTGAAATTTATATCTTGAATGTTTTATTGAAAGGAATTGATAAGGATATACTTAAGCACATATAGTTATGATGGTTGGAATTAACAGAGATGTGCTTATGTGATTTGCAATAGGGAAATATTTCTATAAAGTGTTATAGACATCATATGATGGATCAATAGCATGAGATGGATATTACGTTTGATTTGAGATTTAGAGTTGGTTGTTTACCAAGAATTTCTATTTTCCATATTTCACAATTATGGATCTTTAAGTAAGGAATTCGTTTCCTAGATATACTACCTCTTCCTATCCATCATCATGATTAACATAATGAGCTTTACTTTACAAAATATTCGTATTCACCTTTTATTCTTCTAAACTCATGGATGAATCCAATGAGTTTGATACTAAAATATTTCATAAATTCCATATATCCTTGCTTGATTGGATATACTACTCTCCTGTTGATAGCCTTCCCTTTAGCAAATAGTCCCTTCAAACTCCACTCATAATCTTTCTTAATTCATCCTTCACTAATATTTCTTCAACAGATGAATATATCCAACTACCTTTCTCTCAGATTTACTATCCTTTAAGAGGAATAACACTACTTTAATAACTCCATGCTACTCTAGATTTAATTTAATCATACTATCTTATCTCTTCTTGACTCCAATATCTTATACTTAACTTCACATTGTAGTAGTATGACTTGTCATGGCTAACCTAGGATAACATATCTATACTTAGTTTCAATCATGTTTTATCCACCAATATCACTTATATAAGATATAAGCATTCAATCTTGGTGAGTAAGGTATGATCATTATAATCCTTTGATCCTTTATGGTTTGGTTTCCAATTGGCCAATAAAGGCTTCATCAATACAACATTACAGTTGTATTATAATTATCTTCTGTTTAGCTCCATTGGATTAAGAGATATAATTCATTAACTATACCTACTTGATCCAATAGGACTACTCTTGGTAACTATCTTCAGACTTCATTCTTGTAATCTTCTTTTCTATCAAGGAAGGATTTAACTCCATCATATATTCTATTGATTGGATTCTTTTCAATCATTCCTATCAAATAGATAACATCTGAAACTAACATCTCTATTCACTTCTTCTTAATTATTTCTGTGTAGACACTTATTTGTAAGCTGTATTATGATCAAGAGCTTGATAGGTTGAGAATGGAGGTGTCAATAGTTGATTTCTCAATATTGATAAACAACAGATATGGGAATATAACTCAACAGAGATGACAAGGATTTATGTGGACATAAAGGTATATGGTGAATGATCTAAGCTTAGTGTATGTCCTACTTAATCTTACTTAAGGAGTAATGTTAAGTATTACCATGATACTCATGGTATATGCATATGAGATTAAGATATAGTTGTTACATTCTTGTTATTTATGTTATATCCTTAAATTGGTACTCATGAGTGATTATAATGGATACAATGATATGATCACCTAAGGATCAACTATAAATCACAATGCATTAGGTTTTAACTTTTATTTCATTTGATCTACTCTTAGGTCAAATCTCCCTTACCCAAAATAAGGTTTTAGCAAACGTCATATTGAAACTTATCGCAGTCAACTTGATGATCTACTTCTTATACCATCAAGTTAAGAGAAGCTTCAATCACTTTGACAAGTGTTGATCGAAAGCGCGAAAATTATTCGGATTTTCTATGCATGAATGCAATGTACACATCTGGGTTCAGCTTATTTCTAAGCTCTAATGCTGGGATGTTACGATATGTCGATAACCAAACTTATGTTGATGGACAAATACCTATGCCAATGGACTCTTTGCCGACCGAGCTACGCCGATAGCTACCGGCGGCTTTATGCCTTGTGCCGATGTGTAAATTGGCTTGAAGCAACAAAAAACACCAGGTGCCCCAACAAGACCCCCTAGAAGTTGAAGCAGATAGTCAGAAAGAGAGAATGCGTATAACTGAAGAACGAATAAAGCAACAACAAGATGAAATTAACGCACTTAAAGAGCAAAGTACTACCGACCCATCTCAGCAGCACACTGCATTCGATGCTACCGGCCTATCGAATAATCGAAAAAGCAATGTGGCTTCCACCGAGGTCCCGGGTGATGACAATGGCGATGACGATGGTGCACCGACGATGGCTCCTGTTGGCTACCCAGTGGATGATATCACATAGATGACACACTGCGAGCTACATATCAAAGTTGTGAACATATCAATGAAGGTGGCGGTCGGCTATGCCTTACCAATTGGACCCACACCAACTTACCACTGTCGTCCGGTTCCAGAGGGCTACGCTGTTGTTGGGGTGGATGAAATCATGCCCACCTTTGAAGTTTTGGATCTTGACTACCCTGCAGGTGAAGGGGATGTGACTGTACTGGGAGACGCAACAAACGTCACCATTCTATGGCCGAAGGAATGTATCGTTCTTCGAAATAACACGCCAAGGCCATCTTCGCCGCCGCCTCACCCGTCTCCAGCGAGGTCGTCGCCGCCACGGCAGCCGTCTTCGTCGCCTCACCCGGCTCCGTCGCCCCACCAATCTCCGGCGCAGCCATCGCCGCGGGAGCCATCGCCGTGGGAGCCATCGCCGGCGCCTCAGGATAAAAAGCGTAAGCGTACCGCTACTCTGCGTCGTGGTAAGCGATCGTCGAAACGTAAACAAGAGCCTCTTCCAAAAGTACCAAAGGTTCCTCCCAATAGAGCTTATGACTGTACTGAAGAGGAGACTACGGCGATCGTTGATGCGGAAACGACAGCGTTTTTCGCTAAGCTAAACACAGGCATAGCTGCGCATAGCCTATCCACCGTTGATTCTCTCCCCTTTTGATATAGGGAGCACATGTTTCCTGAACCAAAACGTTAGATTCTCATTTGATGGGTAGTAACGCCGTTACTTCACGAAAACCGAGAAAACAAAGCTTATCTGATTTAAGGCGTTTTTGAGTCAAACCCTAATGTACTACAGAAGCAGACCCCTAACACAAATAAGCCTTATTTTCGTTTTGTAACCCTAACCCAAATAAGCCTTATTTCTTTTAGGTAGCTATTCTTTTTGAGTCAAACCTTATTTCGTGTTGTAACCCTAACCCAAATAAGCCTTAGATAAGCCTTATTCCTTTTAGGTAGCTATTGCATGCAGAACTTAACATTTTTTTCACTTTATGTATTGTTTTACGAGCTACTGGCCCAAGCCTCACTTATTTATTCTCTCTTCAAAATTTCTTGCTCATTTGATAAACAAGGCGGAAATAGGCGATTGCTACCACAAACTTTCACTAGGGTTTGCATAGTACGAAGCGTTTTGCATGCACCTGCTCCCTTGTGTTTAGCAATGCCTAGATACTTTAGATGCTACTTTCACTAGGGTTTGCATAGCACAAAACGTTTGCATGCAGAACTCATTTTAAGCCTTGTTCACTTTATCTTTCCATTTTAGATGCTAAAAGTTTCTTTGTCAAACAGCGAGCTAAAAAATTAGGGTTTGCTCGAGCCCCTAGGCATTGCATGCATGTACACAGTCGGTGTGGTGCAAAACCATTAGTCCTTCCAAGAGCCAGCCACTACCATCTAAACTAGCATTGCATGTGATCTCTTTATCCAACGGACCTAAGCCTATGCATAGCTACGCCTGTGTTTAGCAAATCCGCGTCGATATATATATATATATATATATATATATATATATATATATATATATATATATATATATATATATATATAGAGAGAGAGAGAGAGAGAGAGACGGGCATATTTTCTTGTAGTAACTAAGATATATAGGTCAATTCGGAGAACCAGGCATTTTATATGACATGTGTGGTTGAGACATCAACACACATGGAATGGAGCTAATATTTTGTGGTACACTCGGCTGAATTTATTTCATTCAAGCAGTAGGCTTATAAGCAAGTGGACGGTCGAGCTGTTTATCAACAAAAAACAAGTGGTGGATGTCTACTTCCTCGGATGCAAACTACCTCGGATGTCAACTGACTTTACGTTTTCGGTTTCCACGGGTCAACTTCCGATGACAGGCTAGTTTGCACACATCAGCTGGATATATGATTTTTTTGCGAGGTATATGGGACACTGAACATCGATCCACATATATACATTCCATTTCGAGTAGTACAGATTTTTAAGGGCCGGCCGTGTGTACGTACGTATTTCTAAGACACGTAAGAGACTGGAAACACGTTTTTTTGTTTAACAACTTTGTTCACGCAAGACAGGGATATCTTGATTCCTTATAGCCTCGTGATGTGAATTCATACACTAATTAATTAAACTGAAGATGAAGTCTTTGTTGAAAGCGACAAATAATTTCTCCAACAACCAGCTAGACGGAACAGTCCTGATCTCCCTCCCGGGTCGCTCCTCCCTCGAGCGAGTCCGGAGGCTCCCTCCCTCCCTTCCTCCCACCTCCCCCGATCCCTATCCTCCTGGCCGTCGCTGCTGCTGTCTCCGGCGGCGGTGGCGGCGCCCATATCGTCGGAACTGACGGTGGGAAGGGGAGGTGTCCCAGGCGATGCTACATGAGGGATGGTGGGGCGCCGGCGGCAGGCACTAGGCGGCGTGGCCGGGAGGCCCTCCAGCGGAGAGGAGACGAGGAGGCGGCGACGCGTCGCCTTGTGCCGTTCCGACGAGGAGGCGGTGGCACGTGCCTGGATGACCAAGATCTTTTCTGATCTGGGTCGTTTGGTCCAACAAGGGCTTCGACCGTGGATTCTGGCGATGACCTCGGTCATGCTGGTGATTCTGTAGCCAAGTACATGTTGGCCCCTCCTTTGTTGCTCTCTCCCGCTGGATGGTGACTGGCGGCGTGGGGGATGTGAGTCTTGCGAATAAAGGCGGGCGGTCCTAGAGTTCCTTCAGCGCCAAGACGAAGATCTGCTTGTCACTTGCCCTCGGTGATCTGATCTGGACCGGCGTGTTCCGGAAGGCTCCGCCAGCGAACTCCCATAGGCGAATATGTCTGGAGATGGCTGGATCAGAAGGTATTCGGTCGTGTGTACCCATGTTTTTCTGGCCGTTTGGTTTCAGCGGGGGCACTGCGAAGCTCTGCTATCTGTTACCATCATGTGTCATGTCTTCGACGATCTATGGTGAAGTCAGAGGCGGAGAATGTCAAGAAAGGAGGAACATGAGTGTTGTGATGGTGGTTTAAGTCTTTGTGGTGTCGAGGAACTGGCTGCGTGATCTATGACTCGTAGCAACGACTGTTTGTGGGGGAGACAATATATGAGGAGTTCCCAGTCTTACCTTGCAGGGTAAAAATCCAAGATCTGGCCTTAATTGGTTGTGTCTGGCAATGACCTTGTTGAATGCATTGTTTTGTGAGTGAGGACTTTCTCCATGGTGAAAACCTATGATCTTTGATCGGACGACGACGACGCGTGTGCACTGTTTCCTTCTTGAAGACGTTGCTATTGGAGTGGTTGGACTACTGGTGTTGTTCTGGTGGTGTTAGTGTCGTTTCTCTGAGGAATAGTTCTGTGTAGCGGAGCTTTTCTTTTTTGTTATTCTTCTTCATTTTTTCTGGACTGTGTGCATCCGTAAGGCCGTCAGGGCATGCGTTGTTGCAAAGGCTGGGTGTAATTGGTATCTCCGCGATATTAATATATACTCTTTTCCAAAAAAAAATTCCATTCACAAAGCGACAAAACAACTTATTTAGTGTGGTTTTTTTATGAACCCTAATTGGACTGAATTAGTAAAGTCCCATAAGTGCATGCTCTTATTCACACAATAATAATGTTTATCTAGAGATGTGACAGTTTATTCATCTCGCTTCTGCATGGAAGATGCTCACGTCCTAGTTATTAGAAAGTCAAAGCAATATACAAAACTAGTGAGATGTCACGCAAGACAAAAAAATATGCTACGACTAAAAGCAAGACGAATATCCCTTGGTAAGCAACTTCCTCCTCATGGAATCTCGGCTAGATGATGCAGTAGTAGTAGAGTTCTATGGTCCCACCTTCTTCTTATGGAGCAACGGAAACCTATGGTTACTGGATGCAACTGGCGTTGATGGTTGCTCGGGAGTTCTATACATGTTTGGTTCGAAATGTACTAGAAGACTAGAGAATGACTACTATACACAAGTTGTGTGCCGCTTCTTTATCCTTTTCATACAGTTGATATATGTTACAACCCTTTCTGATCCACTATTGTAATAAGATAACTACTAGTACTTTGCAATAAAAGTTGGTTGTGTGCATCTATTGATGCAGATGCCAGGGTACCCATTTTGGAAAGAAAAAACCATTAGTAGAGTTGTAGTTAATAAGGTATACACTTTCTTCCTCCACAACATTACATATTTCTGCATTGCCAACTTGTTTTTTGAATAGCAGCGGAACAACAATAAATAAGGAAGCGAGTAGACATAGCTACCCCTATATGTAAGACCCAAAATATGATACATGACATAAGCGGAGTAATGTTAAAAGTAGATGAAGAAAAATGCCAATCACCTATTGTACAAACAAGACACTCACATAAAACAGATTAATAATTTTTTGCTCATTTTCCATAATGTCAACATCTTATAGCAAAGTTATTTGTTCCGATCAGACAATGGTACAAATACAAAGTAAGATATCGGTTTTGACTTCTAAGGAGAACTTAGGCTTCGAGATTGGAACTAAATATAATATGTTGCAACATCAAGGCCTGTTGTGCAAGCCGATAGCCTGGTCGCCGGTATAACTAGTGACGCTGTCAGATGGCCGGTCCATCAGGTTTTTGTGTCGATGGCCACCGTGTGCTCACCCAAAACCATCTGCATAGCTAGATATGTGCGGTGACCCAGCATACCACTGCATGATGTAGTATACTATAGTCATTGACATAACACCAATAAAACACCGTTCACTAGTATTACATCCCTCAGAATGGGACAACAGAAATACAGCGGGTCCAATACATGGCTAAGGGTTACAACTCACTCTTTACATAAGATCCAGAGAACACTCTAGGTTAAAGAGAGAGAAAGAATTTCTTATGGACAAGAATCAAAGATAAATAACGCAAAACTATTATACTACTAAATCTAGTATTTAACTAAGGAATTGACATTCCTGCTATTGCAATACACTACATAATTAGGTTCTTTGGCTAGAAATTATATTCCTATCTAATCAGTAACTTCGTCTTCACTTGAGTTGAGGTATAAGTTGACTTCCTTGTCTTCATTGAAGAGCTTTTAGCTGGGCATGATAAGTCCTGGAGCATAGCTTGATGCGGTTGTTGTCTATTCCAACTTCAGAATCTAGCAAGGGTTAAGAAGATATTTTGATTATGAGTGTACTCAGCAAATTCACTAGAAAAGGAGTGTTTGATGCACTATAACTACAGCCACATACCGTAGGTCATAGGCAATGCAAGTTTTCATAAACATTTCTTCAAGGTTGCTTTTATTCTGAAAAGCTATGTCCGTCAGCCTTCACGGGTTTACCAGAACTTTCATGGAGTTCCTTTCCCGCCGCGTTCGCAGCTTCTTCCCGGAACAGAGAGTAACAAATTACGGTTCTTACACTCTACAGAGGTGCGCTACTTTACCCATGATAGATCAACTCTTTGTTGCACAACCGGGCAGCTTATTCTCGTCCACAATTCCATGATGTGGGGCCCAGAAAATGATCCAAGCCAATCACTGCCCCCTTCATGATCCCGCATGCCTCCTTTGTGTACACCATGCCCACATAATGAATTACGGCAATGGTTTGTACAAACCGTTAGATGCCAGAACTATCGTGGGACGCTGAGGGTTCCTACCCATATGCTGCATATCCTCTACGAATTACCAATTAATATGCACGCTTCGAGGATAACAGCCACGATCTGCACATCCGGCTTCATGCGAGAGGAAGAAGATACAATTGACTTCTCCGTCCCATTCCAAATCTCATGGTAAACGCGTAATATACGGCACAAGAATCACTGGCGACATTGGTTGTTAAATCCTAGGTGATATGGTTTTGAATAGTGGTATTCCAACTGTCAGATTTAGTAGATTAGTTGATCACCCTGGATCAGTAACCAATAGCTCACATTATTATCGAAAATAGTGTTTTCTGATCTTTTTCAAATGCAGGTGGTGTCAACACTGGATTTGTAAAATACTTTACAGAAAATAAACAAAGGACATGAGCAAGTGTGAACTTGCCTTTTGTGATTGCAAGATTATGCACTCACGGTCTTCGAGTCAGTATAAGATCCAAAATCTGAAATCAGCATCATTGGTCCGGTAAGGACTAATGTTTAAAGAAGCAATATGCTTTTTATGCATAAGTAATGTGATGCACGTTCTAAACGCAAATCCTGGGGATAACGTTGTTTTAGGGTTTGGATACTAGAAATGATGTCTTTGAACCGTGTTATACTTTTAGAGTGTGTGTGAAACAATCATATAATTATAATATCATAAAACAGTAAGATGCACACAATTGTGATATACTACTTAAGATGATTTATAAGAGTTCTTGTTTGAAGTGGCAAAAAGAATAACATTTGAAAAAAATATTTCGTTTCTAAGGTTTAAACAATCTTTGTGGTTAGTTAGTGATGGTTGATGTTATTTGTGTTTGCTTGAATAGTTTTGGCTTGAGATGCTTTATTACTTAACTAGTTCAGACCAAAGCTAACTATAAAACATATAATAATGTTTATAGTGTTATATTTAGATTCTTGTAGACTAAAGTTAACTTTAAAACGAAGATAGTTTGAAAGTATAATGCTTATGACATTTGCATATTGTGTACATGGTATTGTTTCCTTAAGGTTACTTAAGAATGATTGTATTTTTATTTGGTGTGGTGGTTTATTGAGTTTATACTGGAGTGGTACCATTTATCTTTTATAGATGAGTGGTTATAGTTAATATTTCTTAACTACTTATGGATTAATTATAGTGTGGTGATGGTTTTGTAATCTGGTGGTTAAAGTAGATAGAAAGGATTTGATTGTTTACAAGTTGTTCTTTAAGGATTTTATCTTGAATTGAAATCCTTTGAGAATATAATCTTTACTTAAGGTCGAAATTAATGTAATAAAAAGGTGTTTATAATGTTTTAAACCATTATGGCTTCATATTGTTAACATTTAAGACTAATACTATTTATTAGACTTATTTGACTCATTTTAGGAATATTAACAAAAAAATTATTGCTATATTAATTATTAATGAAGTAAATAAGTTTAAATTTGAGTTACTAAAATATTTAAATTTTTATTTATCTCAAAAGGAGATTATTAGATTTTTAACATGTAGATATTATTTTTGTGATCATTTTGGTATAATTTATTTTGTGATTTATAAATAATAAGATATGATTTTTATAATTATTATTACTTTATAATTACTTAATAAATAATAAATATTTAATTATGTGAAATAATAATACATGATTATAGTTTTAAATTAGAATTCTTATTTTTTAAAGATTTTTGGTATTTTACTTATATTATTAATATTTATTATTATAAAAATATGAATTATCAAAGTTTTATTACTTATAAAACCTTTACTAAATAATATTTATTTAAATAATCATTATATTAATATTTGATAATAGATTTAAGTTGTAGATTTTATTTTTCTACAAATTTTCATATATTATACACATTTTTATGATTTATAAATCAAAAGTTATTAATTAAACAAGATTGAATCATTTATTTGATTTCTGGAATATTAGTAATTAAGTTTACAACATTTTATCTATTTCTTAAACAAGAAATACTTTTTACACTGCACTCAAGGCTAGCCCCAGTCACTGACTAGTAGGCCATTGTCCACCTCAGCTCTCAGGTTTAGAAAATGCTTTTGCTACTGACCCGCTCTCTACTCTCAGTCGATGACACATGGGCCCTAGGCCATGTCATCCGCCACACAAGGCAAATACCAGTAAAACTAGCTGACGTGGTCAAGGGTGGCATCGGGGTGACGTAGCGATGGCGTCAGCACTATAGGGGTTCGTAGCATGGAAAACAAAAAATTTCTACCGCATGCAAACAAACAAGCCAAGATCTATCTACTAGATTGTAGCAACGAGTCGATAGAGGAACTCACCCTCGAAGATTCCAAAGCGGTTAACGAGAGCAGATTCTCGTGGGTGATGTAGTCGTACACTTCCGATCTCAAGATCGCGTAGACGATCCTTCCGGCGCTGCATTCCGGCAGCGCTTCCGTAGTCGGTCACACGTTCGGTACTCGACGAAGACCTTCCTCTCCCTTGTTCCAGCAAGCAGCGGAGGTTGTAGCACTCTCCTCGCGATTCTGGCAGCACGACGGCGTGGTACCGGAAGTAGAGGGGAGATCTCGCAGGGCTTCGCCTTAAGCCGAAGCGAGTATGGTGGACTATGAGAGAGCCTTGGTGGTCTAGGGTTTAGACACACCAATTAGAAGGGGTAGGCCGGCGGCTAGGGCAATTAGAAGCCCCAACTCGGCGGCTTGGGAGAAATCCCTAGGCTGCGGCTAGGGTTTAGGTTTAGAGGGAGGCAACTTGTGCGTCTAGGAGGGGAGCCCTGCCCCTCCTTATATAGGTGGAGGGAGGCGCCGGCCAAGGGGAGGGAGTCCCTCCCCAACTCGGATCCCTAGTGGGCCGGCGGTGGAGGAGGAACTCCTCCCCAACTCGGTTTCCCACTTCTTCTCCACTTTCCAAAATAGCCGTTTGACTTTTCAAATTGGCGTTTGACTTTTCAAACTAGGATTTGATTAAACCCTTTATTTTGTACAGCGATGACACCTAGTACATAATGCAATCATTCCAACTTGATATGACACATTCATGTACCCTTCCCCTCCGGAGTGCCGGACATTCCGGAACCTTCTAGAACATTCCCGATGAAAACACCGAAACCATTCTCCAACCCCGAAACAGGACTTTCCTTATATGAATCTTATTCTCCGGACCATTCCGGATCTCCTCGTGATATCCCGGATCCCATCCGAGACTCCGAACAACATTCAGTCTCTTACTCATCATTCCATAACTACTCAAACAACGTCGAATCCTTAAGTGTGTCTCCCTACGGTTCGTGAATTATGCGGACATGATCGAGACACTTCTCCGAACAATAACCAATAGAGGAATCTGGAAATTCATATGGCTCCCACATATTTCTACGATTACTTTGCGATCGAATGAACCACTTACATACGATACCAATTTCCCTTTGTCTCACGATAGTTTACTTATCCGAGGTTATGATCGTCGGTATCTCTGCATACCTAGTTCAATCTCGTTACTGATAAGTACTCTTTTCTCGTTCCCGTGATATGTGATCCTTTGTGAGCCAGTCACATGCTTGCAAGCTAATTGGATGACATTTCACCGAGAGGGCCCAGAGTATATCTATCCGTCATATGGATGGACAAATCCCACTCTTGATCCATGTGTCTCAACCAATACTTTCCGAACACTCAAGGCCACCTTTATAGCCACCCTGTTACGGTGTGGTGTTTGATGTCATCAAAGCATCCTTCCAGTGAAGGTGATAAGCATGATCTCATGGTCGAAGGAATTAGGTTACTATGTATCAGAAAGCTTATAGCAAATGAACTATATTAAATGACTTGATCTTTATGCTACGCTTAACTATAGGAGTATGTCCATCACATCATTCTCCAGTTGAACTAGGGCTTTGGCTGAGCGACCACCTTCTTCCAGTATTCTTAGCTTACTGTGTGCTTCCTGCCTGATCGTTGCTGACTGACTGTTCTTGCTTGTCTTGGGCCTGCTCTAGTTTTGGTGCTGCGGGTCGAATTTCGTGACTTGATGAAGAGGAAGCCGAGTATCTTTGGTCTTGAAGAAAAAAAATCCAACCGCTTGCTCCTGCCCAACTCAGTCTCAGTCGTACCATAATGCGCCTGGACTCAACACTTTTCTTGCTCCAAGACCACCCTCTAGCCCTCATGTCAAATAGATGACAGAATTGTAAACAATCATAGAATGATTTAAGCTGAGGAACATAGAGGTCTCTCCCACCATTTTTGTAATATACCTCTGGAATAGTGTTGAAATCACACGCCACTAAGCAGGGGCCTAAACCAAGTGGTTTATCTTAGTGTGCTAGCCGCTGCTTCATTTCGTATAGCGATAACGCTTTCTCTTTCTTAGCGCTCCACCCCGCGGAGAACTCTGGTTGCACTTTGGTTGGCTTTCTCTTTTTTTCGATTTTCTCTGACTTGACTCAGCTTGGAACCGCTTCTCGAACAGGAATCACAGACCCAACTCATGCTCTTGTTCTTTTTTACTCCGTTTTTTCGCAAGATGCAGGGACAAGAAACACTAGTTTTCAATCAGGCCGAACTGTTTGCTTCTTCTTAACTAAGAAGCCAACCCAGCCTTAAGTGAATAGTGCAAGCATCTGCCATCAGCATCATTCCTAATAGTTTTTGCTGAAATAAGTGTAACTGCCTTGTACCCGCAGCAGGAGGATCTTCTCTCTATGGATTCCTGAGAAATGGAAAGTACCATTCTATACCCCTTCCCTAGCTTAAGCCCTATAGACCAGTGTTGTTAGAGTCCCGGGTTGGTAGAGCTTGGACCACCGATTTGATAAGCATGTCTTGTTGTTAATAACATCTCTATGTTCATGATCAGGAAACCATGATCATATATTAACCAACAAGCTAGTTTAACATGAGGCTTTACTAGGGACTCTTTTATGTTTACAAATCACACAAGTATTAATGTTTCCTTTTAATACAATTATAGCATGGTATGTAAACATTTATCATAAGCATGAAGATATGATAATAACCTACTTTATTATTTCCTCTTGGGAATATCTCCAACAGTCTCCCACTTGCACTAGAGTCAATAATCTAGTTTCAAACCTTTTGTGTATTCAACACCTATGGCTTTCTGGTGTTGTATGTACACGATTACTAGTGGTCAACTGATCTCCGGATCTGACACTTCCAGGTCTGTGTGTAATTGCATGTCTTTGCGTCCCTACGCATCACTCATTCTCTAATGAGATGGCTTTGTATAAATTTGGTCCTTTGGTGAGACCTTTAGTTCTTTGGGGCTAAAACATGTTGATAATATTGTCGTACAATATATATTCATAGTATTATCCCTGCTGTGAACTACACCTAGTTTGATAACAAACTACTTGACACAAATGCCCTCTTCTGCTGCTATAATAGCAGTCATATACTTAGCCTTTTGTTGTAGTATCTGTCACAATATCTTAACTTTGGAACTCATCCAAATCCATTATGGAACTCACTTTCCATTATATTGTGCCACCCTTAGTTTAGATTGAGATAAACTTAATTTGTACTTTGTGACAAGACTAGTATCAATGTAGTACTTTTACAATGAACTAACCATCTATTTGTCACTTCTACAAAACAATATACTCTTAGTTCTTCCATAAGATCATAAGAATATCCTTACTATCGTCCAATGATCATCTTATGAATCATTCTGGTATATGCTCACAACATTTAGAGCATAGGACATATCTAGATTTGTACATATCACAGTATGATTGATATAAATACTCTTTGTGATTTCATGCATCAAGTATCAATCTATACTTGAATCTTTGTTTCACTTACCAAATGTCAATACACTTGAATATATCATCAATATTGAACTCATTCAATCCTTTATGTGCGACAAAAACCTTTCTTGTAGTTTCTATATTGAACTCATTCAATATATCATCTATGTACTTTCGGCACAACCATATTAGTGTCTCAACCTATCTATATAGATATTGATGCCAAATATTTGGGTTTTGCCTAAATCTTTCATCGGGATGAAATTCTTAATATGTGTTAATAAAAGATACATCATTTCCAATCAACAATATGTCTTCCACATAATGTATTAGAAATATGTCTTAGCGCTCCCACTTAATTTCTTGCAAATGCAAGCATCTTCATCGTCTCTGATGAATTTTAAACTCCTTTAACAGTTTCATCATAGTGAAGATTCCAACTCCGTAATGCTTACTTCAACCATTGAAGTTTGCATATGCTTTTAGCATCCTTTGAATTAACAAAACCCTACGGACCGTGTCATGCACACGTCCTTGGTAACCATTCTATTAAAAGAACTTGTTTTGTTTATTCAACACATAACAAAATTATATGTCGTGGTTGCTACATCAATCCGTCTAGACTAAATATCACTATGAAAGATCAGATCTTGTCATAGTCAACTTTGAACATTGTTGTGAACTCTTTCCCAACATGTCGACTATTTCATAGATGTGAAGTATCCATGTCTATTTCTTTATATATATCCAAATACGACTGTAAGGTCTTGTACCTTTCCAGAGGGACTTTCAAGTTCAAAGCTTGATCTCTCGTATATGGAACTATCACGGATTCTATGGCTTCAAGCCATTGGACGGAGTCAGGGCCCATCATCGCTTCTTTGCATGTAGTCGGATCATTATTGTCAAATAATGTTTTAACTCTCAAATCTTGGTATTTGATTGTTTACTCGACCTACTTGGTTTAATAGAAACTTATATCTTCGTAACCACAACCTTTGAGGCACGTGATCCATGAGCATTGTTGCTGCCTCCAGAACACTTTTCAGTGCTGCGCAACTTCGCACATATAGCTAAGGTTCTTTTAACCTCATCAAAGTTCTATTGTCCTCCCACTTAACTTTTCACGGAAAATTCCTTCTCAAAGAAACTTGACGTTCTAAGTGACAAACACTTTTGTCTCCGATGTTATGGAGGAACAGTTATTCGAAATAACATACAAAGACAGGTTTATCCGACTTTGGTTGCAAACATCTTTCTTATGCATAGCATACCAATGTTTAAGAAAGGACTACTTGGGTTTTATCCCAAACCATAACTTTATATGGTGTCATTTCAGCGGATTATGATGGAGCTCTTTTCAGTGGAAAAACGGTAGTCTCTAAAGCTTTTAATCTTTAAAATATTATGACAGTTTTATGAATTACACCTTTGATCCTACCATGTCAAACAAGGTTTTAATCACATATCTCGAACGCTCCATACTCTTATGGTGTTTAGGGAAATGCAAGTCCACAGAACGATTCCTTAAATCTTAGGTATTATGCTAAACTTGTAACTCAAATATCTTCCTTTATGATCTTATCATAAACTATTTATATTCTTGTTACAATGATTTTGCACTTCATCTTGAAAGTCTTTGAACTTTTCAAATGTTTCATACTTCATCCTTATTAAGTAAATATTCAAATATGAGAACATGACTTTTGCCATATTATACTCTATCATGTTGCAACCAAAACTTAGTTTCAGATATCACAATATCTTCCACACATCATGGTTTCTGTAACAACTCTTTCAGATCCTAGATAACCTTGATATTAAGACAATCCTTTGAATATCAAGAATCATGGAGACAAACATGATACTTATACACTAACACTTGGAATTGTCACTCTTGTTTTAATACCAATTATTAAACTTCATGGAGTAATCGGAACTTTACTGAAAGTTTGCAATAGGACTTTTAAACTTTAGATTAACACTTCAAAACAATATGATACCAGTTCGTAAAGTAACTAACCAGAATTATATAGTTCTAGCATCTCAATTATAACTAAGCGCAAGGTGGTAAACGGATGCCAATGACTACAACAACTATGCAAATTCACTTTGATTTAATTTATGATAAATAGTGTTCAACTTTTAATCATATTGCTGTTAAACTCCCACTCAAAACAATATCCCTCACATTGTTTTAGTGATCACACGAACCAAATCCACCACATCAAAACCGATCATCACGAGAGTTGATGTAGCTTCAATGGCGAACAATCAACATGTTCATCATATCTACTATATGACTCATGCTTTACCTTTCGGTGATCCGTGTTCCGAGACCATGTATGTACATGCTAGGCTCGTCAAGATCAAACCTTAGCTTCCGCATGAGCAAAACTGGCTTGCTCACGTTGTATACACTTGCAGAATCTAACACACCCGATCATCACGTGGTGCTTCGAAACAACAAGCTTTAGCAGCGGTGCTTAATAAGGATGAACACTATAGAACTTGAAATTCATGTGCTTGACGGATCATCTTATAATGCTACCGTCGTGAACTAAGCAATACAAGATGCATAAAAGGATTAACATCACATGCAATTCATAATATGTGATATGATATGGCCTTTCTTCTTTGTGCTTCGGATCTCCATCTTCAAGCACGAACATGATCTCCATCATCACCGGCATTGCATCAAGGTCAATGACGCTGCTCCATGGTTGTCGTCCACCAGCTTCAACTATTACAACTACTTTGAATAGACACGCGGGTCTTAACAGAATTTAGAGACAATCATATGGCTCCTGCCGGTTGCCAACTTACAATAAGGAACATTGCATACATCAAATATAATCACAATCATGGCCATATCACATCACAGCACACCCCTGCAAAACAAAGTTAGACACCTCTAATTTTCTTTGCATATTTTACGTGGTTTGGGGCTTTCAATAAGTGTCGCTCTAACTTACGAACAAGAACCACAACATTGATACTAGTATTGTCAATCACCCGTTGTAAATTGAATCTTAACTATGTTGGGAGAAACAGGCACCCGCAAAGCCACTTATGCAATACAAGTTGCATGTCAAGCGTGGAGCAAGTCTCATGAATGATGTCATGTAAGGTTATC
This sequence comes from Avena sativa, assembly GCA_916181665.1. Classification (NCBI taxonomy): domain Eukaryota; kingdom Viridiplantae; phylum Streptophyta; class Magnoliopsida; order Poales; family Poaceae; genus Avena; species Avena sativa. Next base: position 442,067,228 of record OV702284.1, read on the forward strand.
CCGGGCCGCTTCATCCCACCATCCCGCAAGATGCAAAGTACACAAGAAGCAATCGACAACAAAAGCATCAACGCCCACAATGACCATTGTGTTCTACTGGTGCAACAGATCTACATATAGACCTGGCTCTGATACCACTGTAGGGGTTCGTAGCATGGAAAACAAAAAATTTCTACCGCATGCAAACAAACAAGCCAAGATCTATCTACTAGATTGTAGCAACGAGTCGATAGAGGAACTCACCCTCGAAGATTCCAAAGCGGTTAACGAGAGCAGATTCTCGTGGGTGATGTAGTCGTACACTTCCGATCTCAAGATCGCGTAGACGATCCTTCCGGCGCTGCGTTCCGGCAGCACTTCCGCAGTCGGTCACACGTTCGGTACTCGATGAAGACCTTCCTCTCCCTTGTTCCAGCAGGCAGCGGAGGTTGTAGCACTCTCCTCGCGATTCCGGCAGCACGACGGCGTGGTACCGGAAGTAGAGGGGAGATCTCGCAGGGCTTCGCCTTAAGCCGGAGTGAGTATGGTGGACTATGAGAGAGCCTTGGTGATCTAGGGTTTAGACACACCAATTATAAGGGGCTAGGCCGGCGGCTAGGGCAATTAGAAGCCCCAACTCGGCGGCTTGGGAGAAATCCCTAGGCTACGGCTAGGGTTTAGGTTTAGAGGGAGGCAACTTGTGTGTCTAGGAGGGGAGCCCTGCCCCTCCTTATATAGGTGGAGGGAGGCGCCGGCCAAGGGGAGGGATTCCCTCCCCAACTCGGATCCCTAGTGGGCCGGCGGTGGAGGAGGAACTCCTCCCCAACTCGGTTTCCCACTTCTTCTCCACTTTCCAAAATAGCCGTTTGACTTTTCAAATTGGCGTTTGACTTTTCAAACTAGGATATGATTAAACCCTTTATTTTGTATAGCGATGACACCTGTACATAATGCAATCATTCCAACTTGATATGACACATTCATGTACCCTTCCCCTCTGGAGTGCCGAACATTCCGGAACCTTCTAGAACATTCCCGATGAAAACACCGGAACCATTCTCCAACCCCGAAACAGGACTTTCCTTATATGAATCTTGAACAACATTCGGTGTCTTACTCATCATTCCATAACTACTCAAACAACGTCGAATCCTTAAGTGTGTCTCCCTACGGTTCGTGAATTATGCGGACATGATCGAGACACTTCTCCGAACAATAACCAATAGAGGAATCTGGAAATTCATATGGCTCCCACATATTTCTACGATTACTTTGCGATCGAATGAACCACTTACATACGATACCAATTTCCCTTTGTCTCACGATAGTTTACTTATCCGAGGTTATGATCGTCGGTATCTCTGCATACCTAGTTCAACCTCGTTACTGATAAGTACACTTTTCTCGTTCCCGTGATATGTGATCCCTTGTGAGCCAGTCACATGCTTGCAAGCTAATTGGATGATATTTCACCGAGAGGGCCCAGAGTATATCTATCCGTCATATGGATGGACAAATCCCACTCTTGATCCATGTGCCTCAACCAATACTTTCCGAACACTCAATGCCACCTTTATAGCCACCCTGTTACGGTGTGGTGTTTGATATCATCAAAGCATCCTTCCGGTGAAGGTGATAAGCATGATCTCATGGTCGAAGGAATTAGGTTACTATGTATCAGAAAGCTTATAGCAAATGAACTATATTAAATGACTTGATCTTTATGCTACGCTTAACTATAGGAGTATGTCCATCATATCATTCTCCTAATGATATGACCCCGTTGTTAATAACATCTCTATGTTCATGATCAGGAAACCATGATCATATATTAACCAACAAGCTAGTTTAACAAGAGGCTTTACTAGGAACTCTTTTATGTTTACAAATCACACAAGTATTAATGTTTTCTTTTAATACAATTATAGCATGGTATGTAAACATTTATCATAAGCATGAAGATATGATAATAACCTACTTTATTATTTCCTCTTGGGCATATCTCCAACAAGCACCACCACCGCTGTCAGTGGTTGGTCGCCAGCGATGATCTACTGCGCCCTAGCAAGCAAAATAATCCTAGTTCGAATCAGCGCAACCTACTGAACCTAAAAGTGGCGGCGCCGCTCGGAAATGGTCATTGGAGCTTCAGCTCCGACGAGCTCCGACGGTGACCGACGGTGACATACGGTGAGACGGTGATTTACATCGACACTACTGCAGAAAGGCTTATAGCCTCCATGTGGTTAGTGACAGGCAAAATTGTGCCCGTCACTACTAAGTATTCCTAGTGACAGGCAGAGATAAGCCTGTCACTAATACGAAATACTAGTGACGAGCGCATAAAATTGACTGTCACTAGTACCTTTTGTGGAGGCTGACCGAATGAAAAAAATACTTAGTGACGGGCTTCTATAAATGTATGTCGACCGATCCAAAATATGCCGGTCACTAGTATTTTCCACGGAGACCGGATAAAATGGAAAATCTGTCGGACAACTCTAAAGGCCTGTCACAAAAATTACTTTTTTTCTATGTTCTATAAGCTTTATAGATGTAATATGTATTTTGAATTATTTCTCATGATCTTGTCGGTGTATTTTTAGTTGCACGTATATAAAAGCAAAAAAATTACTAGAACTACCCTCCAAATATCTAGGATGACTTGAAAAAAAAAACTCACGGTACATAGGAGAAATCTAGCGGACATGTCAATTAATCTGGCCCAACTGCTAAAAAGAAACGAATCTAGTATTTCCCCAGACCTCCACGCCGCCGCCCTTCACACCGCCGGCCTCCACGCCGCCCAACAATCCGCCTCCCTGCACATCGCCGCCCTCCACGCCCCGTATACCACCGGCCTCCAGGCCGCCGCACTGAAAGCCACGACGAGCCTAAGACTCCACGACCCTGCGCGTCGCCGCCCTGCAAACTGCGACTCCTCCCCTGCCCCGACGAATTCGCCGCCCGCGACGACTCTGCCATCCTCCGCGCCGTAGCCCTGCAATCCGCGACGAATTCTCCGCCCTGCAGTCCGTTTCGTATGATTCCTGTCAGATTTGATTTGAATTCATCCACAACATTTTCATTTTGATGGCTTTTTTCTGAATATTCAGAATACTATGGATATTACATGAGCGTGCCCTTCAAATTTCATGTACATGTCATCTGTTTATCCTAAAAAGTGATTTTGTTTCTTAGTTGTCATTGGTGTTTAATTGATCCATTTGCCAGTGGCCAATACCAGTATCATATTAGGAGTATAATTTCTATGTAGCGGTTAATTGATGCCACCGATGATGCATGGCTTGCAACAGGAGCAGGAGGGAAGCCATCTGTTGATACAGGCTAGTTAAGTTGGGATGATAGTAGCAACAATGCTCACGCAGCAGGTACATATAGTGAGGTGAGCACACAACTACTCGTTTTTCCTGCTAGTTTCAGGTGAATTTTCATTTCTTGCAAGACATCTGTCCGATCACAGAAAGGTTATGATCTGGATTATGGTTGTTGTGGTGTTTTGCTAAGTTGTAGGTGAGCCTATTGGACTGTGGTTGGTAGTGATATTGTGGAAAACAATTGCTAATTGCTGATTTGTTTTCACCGTGTCAAATCATTCATTTTTTGGAGAAGGGCTAAATCACATAATGTGTAAGAACATATCACAGGGTCTACTTTTCTTATTTTAAGTCTATCATGGTAGTTCTTTCTGCTATGGCTGTTCGGTGTGTCTGTACAATTAGAAGTTAATTTTTTCATCTAGACCAGTATATGAGGTCAGTTAATTTCTTCATTTCTGGAAAAGGGGAAACGGTGTGTTGATGCTGGTGAGTTCCTAATAGTCTCTAATGTTTTGATATGCAAGGATTAAATAGATGGTATCATCTCTTAGTTTTTAATTTTTCTTATGTTTGTTGCAACAAATAAACCATGAAATCAGGCAATCTTGACTCTGATCTTTACTAGGATATTACATTTCTTAGGCTGCCAAGCTGCTATGGATTGGTGAATGCTCAAAATTCTATTTCATTATCCAGGCCTATCAACAGAAGTGCATGAGACCACCTTCTCACTGTAGATACTACAGTCGTCAACTACCTGTGTTATCCCGTATCGATGTTGCACTCTCTCTCTACAGCTTCCACGATATAAAATTGAAAGATAAGAGTTTTGTGAAGCCTGCCAGAAGCATACAACACAACCATAGGTTTGGCCTCCTTTCCCTTGTCATAATTACACCAGAAATCGATATTTCCCTATTATGCTCTAGAGCTAGATAAAATCCATGTTAATAACTAGCCTATAACCAACGGTCTATATCCCTTTAGATTATTTAGGCTTGAAATTCATGTTTAGTTGGAAGATTTGAATATATTTTGAGTTGTAATATCTGAATATTACTCCCCACAAACAAAATGATCGTTGGTGTAATTATAGCAGACAAGATTCATGACTACGTATGGTGATTCCTTATGGACTTCATGGTTAGTGTTGTTTTCTTTTAGAATGAAGACACCAGCGTGTATATCTTAGATGCCACGGCTATACTAGCTGGATTATCCTATCAGTAGTGCAAATTTACCGTGCCTAGATTGATTTATTAGGGATCATTATTTTGCAGGGCTTGAGTTTTCTGGACAATTTTTTAGATCTTTGCATAGGTGGAAATTTGATTACAAAAATTTGTTCATTAAGTGTCAATGTTCAGAGAAAAGAACCTTTAGTTTTTCCAATTAAATAGATGATATAAAGGTTTGTCCCAGATATCAATGGTAAGAGAGTTTTTTTTCCAATCAGAATGCACAATTCTACAGGAACAACAAAATAAATACTTACAGACAAGTTGTTTGCATGCAGAACCAATGGGTACATAGCTTAAAAGAAGCTGTAAATACACTGATAGGTTGAACAATACCATTTATTAGTTTAACCTGAAGTTTCCATCTATAGATGACAAAAAAATTAGAGCACGGTTTTGAATAAGTTTGACTGTATGTATACCTACAGTACAATTGTGAACATTGTATATCCATTTTTCTCTTAATCTGCTTGGTTTTTATTTGCATATGGTGATTTCCCAGGAGGCTTCGTAATGCAGTACTCCTTAGATGCCTCTTTCAGTCTTTCTACATTATCAATTAGTAGTACAGTAGAGATCCAAACTCACTCCCCAACTGTTCCTCTCAATATCAAGGCTTATCTGACAATAACAAACAAGGAAGTTCCGTGGATTAGTGAGGATATGAGTTTTAGAATTACTACTGATAGTACTTAATGCACCAATAATGAAGACTTTTTATTACCTGGAGTTATTGTTACCTATACTAAGATTGGTGTCTCGCAGGTTGGTGGACAAATTCAAGTTGCCGACGATCAATATTGTCATAACACAGTATTGCCACACACTGTATAGCACTTTCAAAGAGGCATGCCAGGAGCAAGGATTAATTAGTTGGCGATGACACCTGAGTGGTTCTTGCTATTTGGTGAAGGCATCCAACGGATTTCTCTTTTTTTCAACTTATTTATGACTGTTTTGTTGTTCGCAATGTCACAAATGGCAGAAGGTTGCTTGGCAGATAATGGCAGTATACAGGAGATGATATATCTTTGTAGATTGGGTCTTCTTTGGGAAATTCACGCCAAGTAATGGACATTCTTTGGCATTCAATGGACATTATTCGGCTTCCAATATTGATATCGAGTCTATTCCTACTGAAAGGATGTTTGGTAGTAATAGATTAGAAATACAGAATGACAAGAATGCTTGAAGGTATATGTCCCTTCTTAGTTTAACTTCTATACCCGAATGATGATAGCAACAGTCAATTCAGCTAGAGGTGTCCATTTTGTACCAGGCCCTGTTGGAAGACCCTTTTTTATGTGCCGCCATCATTACTGCCCTCTCCGAGCTGACCATGAAGACGAAAGACGACTGTTGCAGCCACTGATGACTCGGAAGGCGCAAAATAGCGGGCATGGCACCTTAGCTTACAACACATCTTAGTATCGCCCTAAGCTTAGATCGTCAAGTCATATGTACTATATTAGATTAAGTGAAATATATGCAATGTTATTATGTTCTCTTTATGTCCAACAACTCAGTGTTCAGTGCATCTAATTGTTCTATTTGAAATATTCATGGAGAATGCATTTTATATTCTTATAACATCTAAATGTGATATTTGGAATATTCATGAAAAATTCATTTTATATTCTTATAACATCTAATTTTTCTATCTTGAATATGGATGGAAATGACATTTTTCTTATCATAATTCAAACCAGTGACGGCAAGATAATCGTCCTATCACTACAAAACCACATGGGCTGCCATCTTTGACCACAACAAGTGACATGCATCGCTTTTGCCTGTCACTAGTACACATACTAGTGACTTGCACGCATAAATGCCTGTCACTAGTACACATACTAGTGACAGGCACTTGCCTGTCACTAGTAGGCTTATACCAGTGACTAGTTATCAGTGACAGGCGCTTTGCCTGTCACTAATGAGCCTTCTGAGCCTGTCACTGGTAGCCTATTTTGCAGTAGTGCGAGATAAAGCGATTCAAGGATGCTGGAAGGTTCAGGAACTCACCCTTATGATGATAGAGCAGTCGAGAAGGCTTGGGGAGGTGTGACGACAGCAAATCGACGGTAATGGCCACGGAGGCCGAGGAAAAGGAACGCTCGATTTCACATGATTCCCGGAGAGCGGGCCTCCGTGCTTGGTCCTAGATGGTTCAGTCCACGACGGCGCGTCTAATGGTGGCTATCAAGAGGTGAGGGGTGGTCGGAGTTGGCCGGAACGATGAACTCCGACGAGTTAGGTTTTCGGATGAGGAAAAGAAGTGAGTCTGGGGAGCGAGATGAGGATGAGGACGAGAAGGATTGTCGCGGTGGCCTTCTTATCCTCTCCTGGCAACGACGGCGTTGATCTTAGCGCAACGACGACGATGACGGCATCAGGCAGCGGCGAGCTCCGCCAGCGAGCTGTCTGTGTGCGTGAGGATGACGACGATGGCTGTTTTATGGATAACCCCCTGTTTTGCGGTCCTCTCTTGGTCCCACTTGTCAGGCACAGAAAAGAAAGAACTGGGCTGGTTCCTGGGCTGTTGTGGGCTGCACATAGCCATCAGATAAGTATAGGTGTGTTGGGCCACGGCCAGGTAGTGTTTTTATTTGTTTTATCCTTTTTCCATTTTCTGTTTTCTTATTCAGATTTGAATTTGATTTATAGTTTCAACCTTTCTTTGTATGATCTATTTGCTGGATATTTGTAGCAATACTAAAATATATTTGGTACCCTTTGTGAACTTTTATTATATCTTCTTTTTGTATTTCTTTTATTTACTCAATATGAACCCCTTTTTTAATAGTTTGTAGAAACTCTTCTTATTATTTTTCTCTCCTATTTTAGTTATGGATTTCTTGAATGATATATTTTTATTTGTTTATAAACTTATCTCTAGTTGGCTCATAGTTTGAATAGAAACTTTTATATGTATACTGATCCTATATCATTATTTGGTGCATGAAATATAAAAGAAATAAATATATTCATTACTACTTCCATTGATTTGGAAAATGGTAATTTCATCTATTCTTTTATGATAAACAAGGAAGTCTAAGATTTTAAATTATGATTATTTACCTTTGGGTTTAGGGTTTTCTTTTCTTAAAATACTTGGACTCCTTTATGGATGTGGTTAAAGATTCAATAACTAAACATATGGTTTTCTGTTTGGGATATTTGTTGACATCACCTTTAGTGCTTGAAAGTTATATCTTGAATGTTTTATTGAAAGGAATTGATAAGGATATACTTAAGCACATATAGTTATGATGGTTGGAATTAACAGAGATGTGCTTATGTGATTTGCTATAGGGAAATATTTCTATAAAGTGTTATAGACATCATATGATGGATCAATAGAATGAGATGGATATTACGTTTGATTTGAGATTTAGAGTTGGTTGTTTACCAAGAATTTCTATTTTCCATATTTCACAATTATGGATCTTTAAGTAAGGAATTCCTTTCCTAGATATACTACCTCTTCCTATCCATCATCATGATTAACATAATGAGCTTTACTTTACAAAATATTCGTATTCACCTTTTATTCTTCTAAACTCATGGATGAATCCAATGAGTTTGATACTAAAATATTTCATAAATTCCATATATCCTTGCTTGATTGCATATACTACTCTCCTGTTGATAGCCTTCCCTTTAGCAAATAGTCCCTTCAAACTCCACTCATAATCTTTCTTAATTCATCCTTCACTAATATTTCTTCATCAGATGAATATATCCAACTACCTTTCTCTAAGATTTACTATCCTTTAAGAGGAATAACACTACTTTAATAACTCCATGCTACTCTAGATTTAATTTAATCATACTATCTTATCTCTTCTTGACTCCAATATCTTATACTTAACTTCACATTGTAGTAGTATGACTTGTCATGGCTAACCTAGGATAACATATCTATACTTAGTTTCAATCATGTTTTATCCACCAATGTCACTTATATAAGATATAAGCATTCAATCTTGGTGAGTAAGGTATGATCATTATAATCCTTTGATCCTTTATGGTTTGGTTTCCAATTGGCCAATAAAGGCTTCATCAATACAACATTACAGTTGTATTATAATTATCTTCTGTTTAGCTCCATTGGATTAAGAGATATAATTCATTAACTATACCTACTTGATCCAATAGGACTACTCTTGGTAACTATCTTCAGACTTCATTCTTGTAATCTTCTTTTCTATCAAGGAAGGATTTAACTCCATCATATATTCTATTGATTGGATTCTTTTCAATCATTCCTATCAAATAGATAACATCTGAAACTAACATCTCTATTCACTTCTTCTTAATTGTTTCTGTGTAGACACTTATTTGTAAGCTGTATTATGATCAAGAGCTTGATAGGTTGAGAATGGAGGTATCAATAGTTGATTTCTCAATATTGATAAACAACAGATATGGGAATATAACTCAACAGAGATGACAAGGATTTATGTGGACATAAAGGTATATGGTGAATGATCTAAGCTTAGTGTATGTCCTACTTAATCTTACTTAAGGAGTAATGTTAAGTATTACCATGATACTCATGGTATATGCATATGAGATTAAGATATAGTTGTTACATTCTTGTTATTTATGTTATATCCTTAAATTGGTACTCATGAGTGATTATAATGGATACAATGATATGATCACCTAAGGATCAACTATAAATCACAATGCATTAGGTTTTAACTTTTATTTCATTTGATCTACTCTTAGGTCAAATCTCCCTTACCCAAAATAAGGTTTTAGCAAACGTCATATTGAAACTTATCGCAGTCAACTTGATGATCTACTTCTTATACCATCAAGTTAAGAGAAGCTTCAATCACTTTGACAAGTGTTGATCGAAAGCGCGAAAATTATTCGGATTTTCTATGCATGAATGCAATGTACACATCTGGGTTCAGCTTATTTCTAAGCTCTAATGCTGGGATGTTACAATATGTTGATAACCAAACTTATGTTGATGGACAAATACCTATGCCAATGGACTCTTTGCCGACCGAGCTACGCCGATAGCTACCAGCGGCTTTATGCCTTGTGCCGATGTGTAAATTGGCTTGAAGCAACAAAAAACACCAGGTGCCCCAACAAGACCCCCTAGAAGTTGAAGCAGATAGTCAGAAAGAGAGAATGCGTATAACTGAAGAACGAATAAAGCAACAACAAGATGAAATTAACGCACTTAAAGAGCAAAGTACTACCGGCCCATCTCAGCAGCACACTGCATTCGATGCTACCGGCCTATCGAATAATCGAAAAAGCAATGTGGCTTCCACCGAGGTCCCGGGTGATGACAATGGCGATGACGATGGTGCACCGACGATGGCTCCTGTTGGCTACCCAGTGGATGATATCACAGAGATGACACACTGCGAGCTACATGTCAAAGTTGTGAACATATCAATGAAGGTGGCGGTCGGCTATGCCTTACCAATTGGACCCACACCAACTTACCACTGTCGTCCGGTTCCAGAGGGCTACGCTGTTGTTGGGGTGGATGAAATCATGCCCACCTTTGAAGTTTTGGATCTTGACTACCCTGCAGGTGAAGGGGATGTGACTGTACTGGGAGACGCAACAAACGTCACCATTCTATGGCTGAAGGAATGTATCGTTCTTCGAAATAACACGCCAAGGCCATCTTCGCCGCCGCCTCACCCGTCTCCAGCGAGGTCGTCGCCGCCACGGCAGCCGTCTTCGTCGCCTCACCCGGCTCCGTCGCCTCACCAATCTCCGGCGCAGCCATCGCCGCGGGAGCCATCGCCGGCGCCTCAGGATAAAAAGCGTAAGCGTACCGCTACTCTGCGTCGTGGTAAGCGATCGTCGAAACGTAAACAAGATCCTCTTCCAAAAGTACCAAAGGTTCCTCCCAATAGAGCTTATGACTGTACTGAAGAGGAGACTACGGCGATCGTTGATGCGGAAACGACAGCGTTTTTCGCTAAGCTAAACACAGGCATAGCTGCGCATAGCCTATCCACCGTTGATTCTCTCCCCTTTTGATATAGGGAGCACATGTTTCCTGAACCAAAACGTTAGATTCTCATTTGATGGGTAGTAACGCCGTTACTTCACGAAAACCGAGAAAACAAAGCTTATCTGATTTAAGGCGTTTTTGAGTCAAACCCTAATGTACTACAGAAGCAGACCCCTAACACAAATAAGCCTTATTTTCGTTTTGTAACCCTAACCCAAATAAGCCTTATTTCTTTTAGGTAGCTATTCTTTTTGAGTCAAACCTTATTTCGTGTTGTAACCCTAACCCAAATAAGCCTTAGATAAGCCTTATTCCTTTTAGGTAGCTATTGCATGCAGAACTTAACATTTTTTTCACTTTATGTATTGTTTTACGAGCTACTGGCCCAAGCCTCACTTATTTATTCTCTCTTCAAAATTTCTTGCTCATTTGATAAACAAGGCGGAATAGGCGATTGCTACCACAAACTTTCACTAGGGTTTGCATAGTACGAAGCGTTTTGCATGCACCTGCTCCCTTGTGTTTAGCAATGCCTAGATACTTTAGATGCTACTTTCACTAGGGTTTGCATAGCACAAAACGTTTGCATGCAGAACTCATTTTAAGCCTTGTTCACTTTATCTTTCCATTTTAGATGCTAAAAGTTTCTTTGTCAAACAGCGAGCTAAAAAATTAGGGTTTGCTCGAGCCCCTAGGCATTGCATGCATGTACACAGTCGGTGTGGTGCAAAACCATTAGTCCTTCCAAGAGCCAGCCACTACCATCTAAACTAGCATTGCATGTGATCTCTTTATCCAACGGACCTAAGCCTATGCATAGCTACGCCTGTGTTTAGCAAATCCGCGTCGATATATATATATATATATATATATATATATATATATATATATATATATAGATAGAGAGAGAGAGAGAGAGAGAGAGAGACGGGCATATTTTCTTGTAGTAACTAAGATATATAGGTCAATTCGGAGAACCAGGCATTTTATATGACATGTGTGGTTGAGACATCAACACACATGGAATGGAGCTAATATTTTGTGGTACACTCGGCTGAATTTATTTCATTCAAGCAGTAGGCTTATAAGCAAGTGGACGGTCGAGCTGTTTATCAACAAAAAACAAGTGGTGGATGTCTACTTCCTCGGATGCAAACTACCTCGGATGTCAACTGACTTTACGTTTTCGGTTTCCACGGGTCAACTTCCGATGACAGGCTAGTTTGCACACATCAGCTGGATATATGATTTTTTTGCGAGGTATATGGGACACTGAACATCGATCCACATATATACATTCCATTTCGAGTAGTACAGATTTTTAAGGGCCGGCCGTGTGTACGTACGTATTTCTAAGACACGTAAGAGACTGGAAACACGTTTTTTTGTTTAACAACTTTGTTCACGCAAGACAGGGATATCTTGATTCCTTATAGCCTCGTGATGTGAATTCATACACTAATTAATTAAACTGAAGATGAAGTCTTTGTTGAAAGCGACAAATAATTCCATTCAAAAAGCGAGAAAACAACTTATTTAGTGTGATTTTTTTATGAACCCTAATTGGACTGAATTAGTAAAGTCCCATAAGTGCATGCTCTTATTCACACAATAAATAATGTTTTTCTAGAGATGTGACAGTTTATTCATGTCACTTCTGCATGGAAGATGCTCACATCCTAGTTATTAGAAAGACAAAGCAATAAATGTCGATAAAACTAGTGAGATGTCAGGCAAGACAAAAAAAATATGCTACGACTAAAAGCAAGACGAATATCCCTTGGTAAGCAACTTCCTCCTCATGGAATCTCGGCTAGATGATGCAGTAGTAGTAGAGTTCTATGGTCCCACCTTCTTCTTATGGAGCAACGGAAACCTATGGTTAGTGGATGCAATTGGCTGTTGATGGTTGCTCGGGAGTTCTATACATGTTTGGTTCGAAATGTACTAGAAGACTAGAGAATGGCTACTATACACAACAAGTTGTGTGCCGCTTCTTTATCCTTTTCATACAGTTGATATGTGTTACAACCCTTTCTGATCCACGATTGTAATAAGATAACTACTAGTACTTTGCAATAAAAGTTGGTTGTGTGCATCTATTGATGCAGATGCCAGGGTACCCATTTTGGAAAGAAAAAAACATTAGTAGAGTTGTAGTTAATAAGGTATACACTTTCTTCCTACACATCATTACATATTTCTGCATTGCCAACTTATTTTTTGAATAGCAGTGGAACAACCATAAATAAGAAAGCGAGTAGACATAGCTACCCCTATATGTAAGACCCAAAATATGATACATGACGTAAGCGGAGTAATGTTAAAAGCTAGATGAAGAAAAATGCCAATCACCTATTGTACAAATAGGACACTCACATAAAAGAGATTAATCATTTTTTGCTCATTTGCCATAATGTCAACATCTTATAGCAAAGTTATTTGTTGCAATCAGACAGTGGTACAAATACAAAGTAAGATTTTGGTTTTGACTTCTAAGGAGAACTCGGGCTTTGAGATTGGAATTAAATCTAATATGTTGCAACATCAAGGCCTGTTGTGCAAGCCGATAGCCTGGTCGTCGGTATAACTGGTGACGTCGTCAGATGGCCAGTCCATCAGGTTTTTGTCTCGATGGCCACCGTGTGCTCACCCAAAACCCTTCTGCATAGCTAGATATGTCGACAACCAAACTTATGTTGATGGAAAAATACCTATGCCAATGGACTCTTTGTCGACCGAGCTACGCCGATAGCTACCGGCGGCTTTATGCCTTGTGCCGATGTGAAAATTGACTTGAAGCAACAAAAAACACCAGGTACCCCAACAAGATCCCCTAGATCTTTTGTACCGAATGTCCCAACGCCCGTTGTCACATTCTATAGTCGCTAGAGCGCCCACCGGAGACTACGACGTGTAGCGCAACTATGCCACATCAACCGAGATGTCCGACTTTAAATTAATAGCCCCAAGCTGTAACATATAAGGTAATATATTATTGGGTAAACCAGTTTTAAAGTTATACAAACCACCAGGGTCAAAAGGGAAACAAAGTACCAACAAGCTAAGAAGAAAACAGCTATTATTCAGGCATAAAGACCAGGAGGCAGGATCACAAAGTAAGTACAACCATCTTGTCTAGAAGGAGCTGTGCATTTGGCTTTGACGGTAGACGCCGGTGCTAGAGCATAAAAAGTTCTAAACATCCTCAAATTGACGTGAAAATTCGATTGTAAACTTGTTATGAGTAACCCATAAATATCATCATTGCATGGGAAGCAAATCCACAAGGAAGGGTCCAATTTTGCAGCAAATCCCATTTAGTATAAGATGGAATTAAGATCAATATAATTGAAGGGTTGCGAGAGAAGCTGAGAAGATTGGGCAGCGACGTATATTGTGGAACGGGGGTAGTAACAACTAGCCCACACGGCAGGACATACACTTCTTCAGATGTGATATGTCCAAAAAGTAACTCGAAGATGACACGGAAACAACCTCCATGTTTGCCACAAATCATGAAGGATGAAGATACGCAACAACTTCTCAGAGTGTTTCAACTTTATTTTGTATTTGTATAACAGCAGGGATAGCTTCTATATGTCTATATCATATATTATTCGCTACTATATAAAAGTTTTATGGTGATTGACATTTCTAAGAATACGTCCATCCATAAACCGATCTAACAGTGATAAAATTGACAGTACCAGACTGATGGTACCTGATGGTACGAAAATGTGGGACCGGTACCAAAATTAGGTGGGACCAATGCTTGTAATAATTTTTATATTTTCCTAAAGGCTGATTGTGCGATTTTGCTCACTTAAGAACTGCTTCTCCTTAATTACATAGCGCTTCCTCGGAATCCGCCGCGGTACGGGCTCATCCGCCTCCTCCGTCGACCACCTCCTCGAACTCACAGTGAGTTTCCGCGTCGATTTCCGTCCTTCCCTGATAGATTCCGGTCTCGAAGCCTCCTCGACGACTCGGCCACGCCGCCTCCGTCATGGATAAGCTTCAAAGGTCGATCATGCCTCTGCCTAATGCGCTGCCAGTACCCTCACTCTCTTCCTCTATCCAAATTACTGCTGCTAGCCCCGCACGCCTCCACTTCCCGGAGCTCGCTCGTGTCTCCCCTTCTTGGTCGCTGTCGCCGGCCAGAACCGTCGACGTTGGCCATGGCCGTCTCGTATGCAAGCTCGCCAACCACTTCTAAGCCTTAACCCCTTCTTCACGTCTTATTGCCACACCCAGACGTCTCAATTTCCACATGATCCAACCGAGTTCGTCTTTAATTTCATTGCTGATCCACCGTGATGTCTCACTGTCTAATTCCCGCAACCTCCCATACACCTTCTTTCTCACCCTAAATGGTGAATGGCAAAAAAATATTAGAGCCGTCAAAACATCATGGAATAGACTAGTACTCCCGCTGTCCCAAAATAGATGTCTTAGATTTGGCAAAATTTGGATAAACCTAGACACTATTTAGTATGTAGGTTCATTCAAATTTTGACAAATCTAAGACATCTATTTTGGAACGAAAGAAGTATAAAATTTGAATTAATCAATTTTTTAATCAACAGCTATAGAATTTGGACTCAACGGTATCGCTTTTCTTCCTTCCAATTTTTTTTACTGGCCACTTTTTTTTCCTCACCGATCTTCTTTTCTCACAAGGCCGAACCAAACTTTCCTTGCGCCAGGACCAGACCGATCCGACTTGATTACGGCACTCGGAGAAAACGAAAATTTTGATGGAGTAGGAAAGTTGAGCACCAGTGCACCAGTAAAAAAGTTGAGCAATAGTGCACCACACAGTCAAGACAAAACCGAAAGAATCTGGGGCGGCGAGATAAAGCGACAAATACTAGGGAAAAAACAGCAGTGGATATGATTGAGCGATCGTGACAACAACACGACCCAAGAACTTGACCGAGATGTGTAAAGACACACACAAACTTGTAAATTGGGGTCAACAACTCAACATATCCCTTTACTTGTTCAGGATTTGCAAAAAAACACGCACAAACTTGAAAAATGGGGCCAACGGGTCATTTAGCTTGTATTGCACGCATGTTTTTGGTTAGAATCAATGAGCACTCGACACGTAGCATGCCACAGAGCCAAGTGGCACATGCCTGCTCTAGGTATTTTTCAAAAAAAAACCAACTTCCATAGATTTTACTTGTTGCATCTTCGTTTGGTGCCCTAGTGAGGTAGGCGACAAAGGGAGCGGTGCCCTAGTGAGGTCAGCGATATCATCAGTGCCGGCAGTTGCACCACTGGCGACGGCGGGTAAAAGATCACATATGATTACGTGTCACGACACACTAATATTTGGTAAACATCATCAAGACCTTCCTACCCGAGATCATATTGAAACACGAGTAATACTCAATGAGCACATGATCAAAATCAAGACTAGATGAAGGCATACAGTCTTCCCACGAAAGAAGAACGCCTAATCCACTAGCTAATTAGCCCTTAATCGTCCCAGATCATCTACCCCTAAAACCCTACCCGATCACGACAACGTGAGGTTCCAGCGAGGGCAAAATACATATCGTAGTCAGGAAGCCCGTTCTCATTTAAGGGCCACAACGAGTCTTTGCTAGCATCACGAAGAAATCAATGGCATCACCTCATGTCCTAGATGTGGCGTGCAAGCGAGGTGTGAGGGGAAGAAATCGTCGGGCTCAGACAAGTATCTAGGTAGGGATGGAAAAACCCCGAGAACCATCCCTACCTAGGATACTTGTCTAAGCCCAGTGTTTTCCTTTGCCACAGCCAATCGTCGTCGTCGAGTAGGCTAACAGACCGAGGATGTGACACGTAAATGCTAGATGTCGAGCGCTCATTGATTTTAACAAAAAAATATGTATAATACAAGTAAATGGACCCATTGACCCCATTTTACAAGTTTGTGGGTGTATTTGCATATATTGAATAAGTTAAAGGATATGTTGACCCTATTTTAGAAGTTTGTGGGTGTCTTTGCACGTCCTGGCCAAGTTAGTGGCGGTGCCATGTATTTAACTCACAAAAAATGATGGTAAACTCTAAAGCTAAACGCAGAAACAACCACGCAACATAGCGCGAGAATTTATATCGGACAAAACTGTCCGCGCTCACTCGATGGCGTGACACATCCGCAGCCACTCGATTTTTCTCAGCAGCAGGCGATGGCAATATTTAAAAAAAAAAGCAAGTGCCAAGTGGAAGTCGCGCTAGGGCGTACTACTTTATTTTTCATGCCAACTAGCACGGTGGCCCTCATAAATACGAGGGCACCATCTTTTGAGTTTCATTTTTTTATTTTATATTTAATTTACATATTGTTATCAAATATTTCCATAAACATTTTAATCATCTCACATGGTATCCTTATCTCACGTAGATTTTAGTCCTATTTTATTTTGAGAGTGTATGGGATTATATTATCCAAGAAGACACAATAGTATTGACCCCGCATGTCTTTTTTATATTGCATCACCAAAATATGTTGAATTAAAATTCGGACAATGAGTTGGCGATAGTTCTTAGAGATCTCTAGTTCTTATGTGACCTTATGTAAGTATGCACTCTCAATATCCCAATTTTCTATATGTTGTGGTCCAAACATTCCTAAGCGAGAGATGTGTCCCTCGACAAAGAGCATTTAAAGATCCTAGGGTCCACATTTAAGGTGGGTGTCTTCTAACAACATTCGAACTTTATGTGGGCACGTTATGTTTTGCAAATTTTATTGTCTACATGCTCCTCACAGGATACATGGTTGGAGTAAAGATATGGGAATTTTTTTGAATTCAGTCAACCCATGAAGAAGATTTTGTTTTATTGGGAATCTTTTTTGTTAGCCTTAATTTTAGTTTTTATCGACCAAATATTCTTTAATAATGGATAAATTCCTTTTTCCGTCCTTCTATTTTTCTTCCTTAGTTCTGAAATGGATAACATTTTGGCAGCATGCCTGGCGTGAGATGTGTCTAGACTTAGGAGCTCAAAGATGTTATGGTCCACTTCTAACATTTCCTTAGCCGAGATGGGTCCACCGACAAAGTGCGATTAAAGATCTTAGGGTGTCCATATTATAGGTGGGAAACTCTTACAACTTTCAAACTTATGATTTTAGTCTAATTTTTGCATCTATTAATTTTTGTAAATTCATCACCAAAGGCATGAAGAACTTATAATAAAAAAATACAGGTGTTGACTTCGAGAGACCTTGACAGCCCTTTTGTCTCTATCAAGAATTTGTATTTGCCTCTGTTCTATTTTCTTTATCCGAGATAGTTATAGTAGATCTATAATCATTACAATAATAAGAGGTTTGGAGAGAGAGCTTTAGAAAAATATTTTTACAAATTCTCTATGTGTTTCACTATTTATAGTCTAGTTTGTAATATAGTTCAATCTTTATTATTTTTGTGTACTCATTCGCATTTGCACACATAGGCACATATGCTTTCCATTGCACATCATATACTTTTGTAAGGAGACAAACATATACTATCGATCAAACTTTTTTGTAGCGAGTGTGATCAAAATTTGAAGATATTCAGTGTCAATAGCTAGCACACATCAATAATTCATACTACTAATATGTAGTTGGAAGTAGTTATCGATTTGTTCATTTTGTAGAAACCGTTGATCAAAGTTTGATGATTTTTCCATGTCAATATATGACAGGCGAGGATATTTTGTAGGGACACCTTCTCAAACAGTATCTCACACATACTTCATGCAAATCCCAAAGAAAAGAGTTTTCGTCAGTTGTGTTGACAGTCCAATTGTTTTTAATGGTGTATAGACTAACCTGGCATGTCGTGAGAGTTGAACCTTTGCAAAGGAAAATACAAAACAGACCCGTGAATTTTTCATAGAGTTTGCATCGTGCACGTGTAAGGCAGAGGATTTTTTTTTGTTGAGAAAAGCAAGGGAGAGGATTAGTACTTTTAAACGGAAAAAGATTAAAGGATGTGTTGTCAAAGAGAAAAATAGACTCACTTTTCGTTGGACTGTGACACGTGGTACAAACTGGGTACGACGTAACATTATTTAGTTAATAAATCCTAACCATAGATTTTAAATCTAGCGGCCAAAATAATTGCAATGATGTGGATCAACCCGGTGCTTGAAAAATACCCTTATATTGCTTTTAGTATATAATAGAATAGATAGATAGATTATGAAGAAGTCGCCCTTCCATGGTCGGGCGTGCATGTCCGTGCTAGATTGCTTGGACAAGTATAACGGTTCTTGGGCCTTTTCATCGACCGTAGGCAGCCAGTAAGCTTGAGCTCTAAAACCACGTGATATTACCTTGGGTGTCTCATGAGAAACACCAAGTTGATTTAGGTAGGAATTGACCTTGAGGATCTGTGCGCCTGAAGGTTGATGACTTTGATGAAAGCACAGTCAACCCTGGATTTTTCTATCTCTCAAGAAATCACTCCTTGTTGGTCCTCCTCGAGATCGACATTGCTCTAATGGTGGGAAGAACAGAGTAGTGATGTGAGGTGTTTGGTGAATAGAGCACAGAGGGAGCTACGCGCTATTGAGAGAGGTGGCGTGTTGGGGCACGTTTTGTCTTGGACTAGGGTCAAGGAGGTTCGGTCGGAGGGAGGGGCATGGCTATGAGCTAATGATACTAGGTGATAGTGGGCCAGTGGAGTTATGGCTAGGGTTCCAAGGAGTGGTTGTTAGGGTTAGAGGGACTAGGCGAGAGTGATGAGAGTAGCCGTGTTTATATACTCTAAGTTGGCGGGAAATTTGTCTGCCTAAATTTGCAACAAGAAAATATAAATCACATCCTCTATGGGTTGTAAAACATAATTGCAACCTCACACATTGGCAACAATGGTATATAAATGCCCATATAAATAACTAAACTTGGTTTTTGTTGCGGAGTGGATAAATGTCATTATGGGGATGATCTCCTCAGTTTCTTTCTCGGTATTGTTCAATGGAACATTGAGATGTTGTTAACAACAAGATCATGTCATTAGGAGAATCGTGTGATGGACATACTCCTATAGATAAGCGTAGCATTAAGATCAAGTCATTTCAATAGTTTATTTGCTATAAGCTTTCTGATACATAGTAACCTAATTTCTTCGACCATGAGATCATGCTAATCACCATCACCAGAAGGATGCTTTGATGACATCAAACACCACACCGTAACTGGGTGGATATAAAGGTGGCATTGAGTGTTCGTAAAGTATGTGTTGAGGCACATGGATCAAGAGTGGGATTTGTCCATCCATATGACGGATAGATATACTCTGGGCCCTCTCGGTGGAATGTCATCCAATTGGCTTGCAAGCATGTGACTGGTTCACAAGGTATCACATATCACGGGAACAAGAAAAGAGTACTTATCGGTAACAAGGTTGAACTAGTTATGCAGAGATACCGACGATCAAAACCTCAGATAAGTAAACTATCGCGAGACAAAGGGAAATTGGTATCGTATGTAAGTGGTTAATACGATCGCAAAGTAATCGTAGAAATATGTGGGAGCCATATAAATTTCCAGATTCCTCTATTGGTTATTGATCGGAGAAGTGTCTCGGTCATGTCCGCATAATTCACGAACCGTAGGGAGACACACTTAAGGATTCGATGTTGTTTAGTAGATATGGAATGTTAGTAGGGATACCGAATGTTGTTCAGAGTCTCGGATGGGATCCGGGATATCACGAGGAGATCCGGAATGGTACGGAGAATAAGATTCATATAAGGAAAGTCCGATTCCGGAGTTCGGGAAAGATTCCGATGTTTTCATCGAAGAGGTTCTAGAAGGGTCTAGAAGGTTCACCAGTCCGGAAGGGGAATGGTACATGAATGTGTTATGGGTAAGTGGAATGATTGGATCATATCTTAGGTCACTTGATGTGGACGTTTGCAAGAGAGAATTAAAGCTCTAAATTGAAAGTCAAACGGAAAGTTTGAAAAGTCAAACTGGAACAATGGTTTCCTAGTGGAAGAAGGAAAGAGTCCTTCTCTCAATCCAACTTGGGTTTGGGTTGGGATTCAAACCAACCCCTCCCAAGGCTGCCAACCTCTCATAAATAGAGGGGGAGGGCTGCCTCATAAAAAAACTCTAGCCCTCCACATCCAAGCCGCCGCCACCGCGCCTCGCCGCCGCAGCCGGTTCGTCGCCGCCGCCCTAGCCACCACCGACACCTCCTCCTCCTCCCGGTCTTCTGAACCCTAGATCACCGGGAAACCCTAGATCCACCATAACTCGCATCGGCTTAGGCGAAACCCTGCGGGATCTTCCCTCTACTTCCGACACCACGCTGTCGTGCTGCCAGAATCGTGAGGGGAGAACTACAACCTCCGCTGCCTGCTGGAACAAGGGAGAGGAAAGGTCTTCATCGAGTACCGAACGTGTGACCGACTGCGGAAGCGCTACCGGAACGCAGCGCCGAAAGGATCGTCTACGCGATCTTGAGATCGACAAGTGTACGACTACATCACCCACGAGAATCTGCTCTCGTTAGCCGCTTTGGAATCTTCGAGGGTGAGTGCTTCTATCGACTCGTTGCTACAATCTAGTAGATAGATCTTGGCTTGTTTGTGTGCATGCGGTAGAATTTTTTGTTTTCCATGCTACAAACCCCCACAGTGGTATCAGAGCCGTGTCTATATGTAGATCTGTTGCACGAGTTATGAATTGCATGTGATGTTAATCCTTTTATGCATCTTGTATTGCTTAGTTCGCGACGGTAGCATTATAAGATGATCCCTCAAGCACAAAAAATTCAAGTTATAAAGTGTTCATCCTTAGTAAGCACCGTTGCTAAAGCTCGTTGTTTCGAAGCACCACGTGATGATCGGGTGTGTTAGATTCTGCGAGTGTATACAACATGAGTAAGCCAGATTTGCTCATGCGGAAGCTAAGGTTTGATCTTGATGAGCCTAGCATGTACAGACATGGTCTCGGAACACGGATCACCGAAAGGTAAAGTATGAGTCATATAGTAGATATGATGAACATGTTGATTGTTCACCATTGAAGCTACATCAACTCTCGTGATGATCGGTTTTGATGTGGTGGATTTGGTTCGTGTGATCACTAAAGCAATGTGAGGGATATTGTTTTGAGTGGGAGTTCATCTAGATTAATTTAACTATTAATTAGAACTCAATTTGTCATAAACTTAGTCTAAACTATTGCAAATATGTTGTAGATCAATGGCGGTCCCTACCATCAATTTTAATGCGTTCCTAGAGAAAGAAAAGTTGAAAACAATGAAACCAACTTCGCGGATTGGTTCCGCAATTTGAAGATTTTCCTCAATGCTAGTAATTTGACCTATGTGCTGGATGCACCGCTGGGTGACCCGCCTGCAGCTGATGCTACCGATGAGGTAAAGTATGTTTTCCTCGCTCGGAAGAATCAGTACTCCACAATTCAGTGTGCTATCTTGTATGGTTTGGAATCGGAGCTTCAGAAAAGGTTTGAGAACCATGACCCACATGATATTGTCCGTGATCTCAAAATGATATTTGAGGCTCACGCGGCAGTTGAGAGTTATGAGGCTTCTGAAAAGTTCTTTAACTGCAAGATGGAAGAGGGCAGCTCCATCATGAGCACGTGCTTAAGATGTCTGGGCACGCAAGCAAGCTTCAAAGCTTAGGTATAGTGATTCCTAATGCTTTTGGGATTCACCGTGTCCTCCAATCACTACCACCAAGTTACAAGAACTTTGTGATGAACTACAATATGCAAAACATCGACAAGTCGTTGCCCAAACTCTTCTCCATGTTAAAGTCTGCGGAAGTGGAGATCAAGAAAGATCACCAAGTGTTGTTGGTCAATAATACCACCAAATTCAAGAAGCAAGGCAAGTCTAAGAAAAAGGGGGAAACTTCAAGATGGGTGGTAAGAAAGTTACCGCGCCGACGAAGAAGACCAAGGCTGGGCCTAAGCCTGATACTGGGTGCTTTTACTGCAAGGGATAAGGTCACTAGAAGAGGAATTGCCCTAAGTACTTGGCGGATTTGAAGAAAGGCAACATCAAGAAGAAATGTATATCTGATATACATGTTATTGATGTGTATCTCACTAGCACTCGTAGTAGTGCCTGGGTATTTGATACTGGTTCGGTTGCTCATATTTGTAACTCGAAACATATGCTGCGGAATAGAAGGAAGCTAGCGAAGAACGAGGTGACGATGCGCGTTGGAAATGGATCAAAGGTTGATGTGATCGCGGTCGGCATTCTACCTCTTCATTTACCATCAAGATTAGTTTTATACTTAAATAATTGTTATTTGGTGCCTGCGTTGAGCATGAACATTATATCTAGATCATGTTTATTGCAAGACGGTTACTTGTTTATGCCCGAGAATAATGGTTGTTGGATTTATATGAGTAATATGTTTTATGCACATGCACCTTTGATAGATGGTCTATTCTTATTGAATCTCGATCGTGAAAATACACATATTAATAACATTGAAGCTAAACGTTTGAAATTGAGCGATAACTCGACCTATATGTGGCACTGTCGTCTTGGTAATATTGGAGTGAAGTGTATGAAGAAACTCCATTCCGATGGACTTCTTGAATCACTTGATTTCGAATCACTTGAAAGATGTGAAGCATGTCTAATGGGTAAAATGACTAAGACTCCATTTTCTGGTATGATGGAGCGAGCTACTGACTTATTGAAAATCATACATACCGATGTATGTGGCCCAATGAGTGTAGCATCACGCGGTGGTGATCGTTATGTTCTTACCTTCACGGATGACTTGAGTAGATATGGGTATATCTATTTCATGAAACATAAGTCCGAAACTTCCGAGAAGTTTAAGGAATTTCAAAGTGAGGTAGAGAATCAACGTAACAAGAAGATTAAATTTCTACGATCTGATCGCGGAGGTGAATATCTAAGTTACAGTTTGGCGAGCATTTGAAGAAATGCGGAATACTTTCACAATTGATGTGTCCGAACATCGTAATCGAACTCTCTTAGATATGGTTCGTTCTATGATGTCACTTACAGATTTACCGCTATCGTTTTGGGGTTATGCATTAGAAACAGCCGCATTCACTTTAAATAGGGCACCATCTAAATCCGTTGAAATGACACTGTATGAATTATGATTTGGGAAGAAACCTAAATTGTCGTTCCTTAAAGTTTGGGGTTGCGAAGCTTATGTAAAGAAGTTACAGCCCGACAAGCTTGAACTCAAAGCGGAAAAATGCGTCTTCATAGGATACCCAAAGTAAACTATTGGGTATACCTTCTATCATAGATCCGAAGGCAAAATATTTGTTGCCAAGAATGGATCCTTTCTAAAGAAGGATTTTCTCTCGAAAGAAGTGACTGGAAGGAAAGTAGAACTCGATGAGGTTGTTGAACCTTCTCTCGAACTTGCGAGTAGCGCAACACCAGAAGTAGTTCTTGTGGCGTCTACACCAATAAGAGAGGAGCTAATGATGATGATCATGAAACTTCGGTTGAAGTTACTACGGAACCTCGCAGGTCAACGAGAACTCGTACCACTCCTGATTGGTATGATCCCGTTATGAGTGTCATGTTGGTGGACAACATCGATGACCCTGCGACATATGAGGAAGCGATGATGAGCCTAGATTCCAATAAATGGCAAGAATCCATGAAATCCGAGATTGGATCCATGTATGAAAACCAAGTATGGATTTTGGTGGACTTACCGGATGGCCGGAAGGCTGTCGAGAACAAATGGATTTTCAAGAAGAAAACAGATGCTGATGGTAATGTTACTGTCTACAAAGATCGACTTGTCGCAAAAGGGTTTCAACAAATTCAAGGAGTTGACTACGATGAGACTTTCTAACCAGTAGCGAAGCTAAAGTCTGTGAGGATTATGTTAGCAATCGCTGCATATTATGATTATGAGATACAGCAGATGGATGTCAAAATGGTGTTCCTCAATGGAGACATTGATGAAGAGTTGTATATGGTGCAACCCAAAGGTTTTGTCGATCCTAAAGATGCTAACAAGGTATGCAAACTTCAACGGTCCATATATGGATTGAAGCAAGCATCCCGAAGTTGGAATCAACATTTTGATGAGGTAATCAAAACCTTTGGTTTTATACAAACTTATGGAGAAGCTTGTATTTACAAGAAAGTGAGTGGGAGCTCTGTAGAATTCTTAATACTATATGTAGATGACATATTGTTGGTTGGGAATGATGTAGACCTTCTTAATAGTGTCAAGGATTATTTGAATAATAGTTTTTCAATGAAAGATCTTGGCGAAGAAGCTTACATATTAGGCATAAAGATTTATAGAGATAGATCGAGGCGCCTAATATCATTATCACAGAGTACATATTTGGACAAAGTTCTAAAGAGGTTTGGAATGGAAGATAGCAAGAAAGGGTTCTTGCCCATGTTTCTTAATACGACCTTGAGTAAAACTCAAAGTCCTGCAACGGTAGAAGATATAGAAAGGATGAGTAAGACTCCCTATGCCTCAGCCATAGGATCTCTTATGTATGCCATGATATGTACTAGACCCGACATTGTATATGCTGTTAGTTTGACTAGCAGATATCAAAGTGATCCAGGAGTGGATCATTGGACAGCGGTCAAAAACATCCTTAAGTACTTGAGAAGAACTAAGGATATGGTTCTTTCTTATGGAAATGATGAACAACTCGTTGTTAATGGTTACACTGATGCTAGTTGGAACACCGATCCGGATGATTCTAAATCTCAATCTGGATACGTATTTACTTTGAATAGTGCAACAGTTAGCTGGAGGAGTGCAAAGCAAAGCATTATGGCGAGATCTTCAACTGAATCAGAATACATAGCTTCTTCGGAGGCTTCACAAGAGGCGATATGGATGAAGGAGTTCATTACAGAGCTCGGTGTGGTTCCAAGTGCGCTGGACACAATGTCTATCTACTGTGATAACATGGGCGCCATAGCCAATGCGCAAGAACAAAGGTCACACAAGAAGCTGAAGCACATCAAGCTACGTTTTCATGCTATTCGAGAGCATGTCCAAGATGGTGACATAAAGATTTAAGTACACACATATCTGAATGTGGCGGATCCGTTGACTAAACCTCTCCCGAGGGCAAAACCTGACCAGCACCAAACCAGCATGGGTGTTCGGTATATTACCATGTAATCTAGATTAGTTGACTCTAGTGCAAGTGGGAGACTGTTGGAGATATGCCCTAGAGGCAATAATAAAAGTGGTTATTATTATATCTTTGTGTTTATGATAAATGTTTACATTCATGCTATAATAGTATTAACCGGAAACATTAATACTTGTGTGATTTGTAAACTAAAATAGAGTCCCTAGTAAAGCTTCTTTGTAATACTAGCTTGTTGGTTAATAGATGATCGTGGTTTCCCGGTCATGAACATTGAGATGTTAACAACAAGATCATATCATTAGGAGAATGGTATGATGGACATACTCCTATAGATAAGCGTAGCATTAAGATCAAGTCATTTCAATAGTTCATTTGCTATAAGCTTTCTGATACATAGTAACCTAATTCCTTCGACCATGAGATCATGCTAATCACCTTCACCAGAAGGATGCTTTGATGACATCAAACACCACACCATAACTGGGTGGCTATAAAGGTGGGATTGAGTGTTCGGAAAGTATGTGTTGAGGCACATGGATCAAGAGTGAGATTTGTCCATCCATATGACGGATAGATATACTCTGGGCCCTCTTGATGGAATGTCATCCAATTGGCTTGCAAGCATGTGACTGGTTCACAAGGGATCACATATCACGGGAACGAGAAAAGAGTACTTATCGGTAACGACGTTGAACTAGGTATGCAGAGATACCGACGATCAAAACCTCGGATAAGTAAACTATCGCGAGACAAATGGAATTGGTATCGTATCTAAGTGGTTCATATGATCGCAAAGTAATCGAAGAAATATGTGGGAGCCATATGAATTTCCAGATTCCTCTATTGGTTATTGATCGGAGAAGTGTCTCGGTCATGTCTGCATAATTCACGAACCGTAGGGAGACACACTTAAGGATTCGATGTTGTTTAGTAGATATGGAATGTTAGTAGGGATACTATAACATCCCAGCATTAGAGCCTAGAAATAAGTTGAACCCAGATGTGTGCATTGCATTCATGCATAGAAAATCCGAATAATTTTCGCGCTTTTAAACAAAACTTGTCAAAGTGATTGAAGCTTCTCTTAGCTTGATGGAATTGAAGTAGATCATCAAGTTGACTTCGATAAGTTTCAATAAGAACTTTGTTAAAATCTCATTTTGGGTAAGAGAGAATTGATCTAAGGGTATATCAAAATGTACCATAAGTTAAACCTTAATATAATGTGAATTATATTTGATCATTAGGTGATCATATTATAGTATTCATTATAACCATGCATAAGTACCAAGTTAAGGATATAAAACAAATAAGAATGTAACCACTATATCTTAAATTCCATCTGCATACATTCTGAGAATCATAGTAACACCTAATCTTAAAAACTCTTTTGATGAGTTGGAGTTGGAAAGAAATTAAGTCAAGATCATCCACTATATATATATATATCTTTCTTTCTATACAATCTTTATGGAACTTATCTCAATATCTGTTGTTCATCAATGTTGGATAATTCCCCATTGATTCACAACTTCTTTAACTATTAGTCTTTGATCTATTATTTGATCCTATCAGAACATCTACTCAAATCTTCTAATGAGGGCATAGTCCATTAATAACCTTAATCCAATATAAGATACTAAGAAGATAATTTCCAGACAATAAAAGGTAGGATTGATAATACCCTGCTTAGCCAACTAAGAACTTCAGTAATAAATGATTAAAGTATTATAATGGTAATGTTTTTGCCACCAACAGGGAATGCTTATATTTAGTATAGGTAATACTGGTGGGTAGAACATGATTGGAACCTTAGTAAAGATAAGTGATCCTAGAGAAGTCTTTGCAAACCACATAAATATAATTCAGGGATTGAAGTGTAAGTAATGAGGGTTAAGTAATTATAAGATGGTGTTATTCAATTAAAGCTAGTGTAGCATAGAGTCATAAAAGTGGTGTTATTCATATTTAAGGATAGTTTACTTTAGAGAAAGATTAGTGATGGGGGATTAAGGAAGATTGGGAGTAGAGTTTGAAGGAACTACTGGTTGGATGGAAGATTATCAACAGTAGAATAGTAAATACAACCAATAAAGGATATGAGAAAGCTATGAAGTGCCTTTGTATCAAACTCATTGGATTCATCCATAAGTTTATAAGAATGATATATTGAATAAGAAGATTTTAATAAGTAAGTCCATCAAACTAACCATGATGATGGATAGAAAGAGGTATTATATCTAGGAAAGGAATTCCTTAATTAGAGATTCCAGATTGTGAAATATAATTATATGTTATAAATCATTTTCCTATTTAATCTTGGTAAGCAATCAACTCTAAATCTCAAATCAAACATAACATCCATCTCATACTATTGATCCATCATCTGATGTCTATAACACTTTATAGAAATATTTTCCTATAACAAATTACATAAGCATATCTCTGTTAATTTCAACCATCATCACTATATGTGCCTAAGTATATTTTTATAAGTTCACTTCTATAAAACACTCTAAATATAACTTCTATTAAAAAGGAAGATTTCATCCAATACTATATACATAAGGCAATATGCTTAGTTATTAAATCTTAACTCTTAAAAGGAATCTAAGTTTATACAAAACCCTAAAGCCAAGGGTAGTACTCATAATTCAAAACCCTAAACTTCTTTGTTTATCACATACATTGCCATTTTCCAAATTAATGGGAGTAATAATCACCATATCAATGCCTTTATATTTCATATATCAAATACTGGAATAGGACCATTACACATATAAAATTTATATTCAAACTATGAGCCAATTAGAGTTAAGACTATAAACAAATAAGAAAAGATCACTCAAGAAATCCCTAGCTAAAATAGGAGAGAAAAATAATAAATAAAGTTTTTAGTAAATAAATAGGAGAGCCAAATAGGGGATTCATATAAAGTAAATAAAAGAAATTAAAAAAGATGATATAATAAAAATTCACAAATGATACAAATTATATTTTAGTATTGTTGCAAATATCCAGCAAATAAATCATACAAATAAAAGTTCAAAATATAGATCAAATTCAAATCTGAATAAGAAAACAGAAAAGAGAAAATGAATAAAACAAATAAAAAACTAAATCTGGCCGCAGCCCAAACCTACCTACTTACCTGACACCCAGATGCAGCCCACTTCGGCCCGTGACCAGCCCCCCAGCAACCCATACCGCTTTGGCCTTCTGTTTCTCGTCGTCTTCCTCGCCGGCGGAAGCAGCTGTGTGGCGTCGCGGCGGTCGTCGATCTCCAACGCGTTACGATGCGCACCGCAGTCAGTGAGGAGGGGGATAAGAACGCCCGCGAGCTCCTCTTGAAGGGTTTCGCAGCATAGTAAATCAAAAATTTCTACTGAAGCGAACAGAGGGAAAGCCAAGATCTAATCTAGGAGATGCAAACAACGAGAGAGATTGGATTAGATCTTCATACCCTTGAAGATTCGCACAGCGGAACGTTCGTCGGAACGTGGGTGATGTAGTCGTACTCGCTTCTCCTCCTCGCGATCCGATCCGATCTAGCACCACAAGTGGCGGTGCCTCCGAGAGATGCACACGTGCGGCACCTCGACGTCTCCTCCTTTCTCGGACCAGCAAGTAGGGTGGAGAGATAGATTGGATCTACAACGCGACGGCGCGGTGTATATGGTGGAGAATTTCTGCAGCAGGGCTTCGCCTACAAACAGTCGGGAGGGAGAGAGGAGGGCAGCAGGGTAACTAGGGTTTGGAGGAAGGTGTGTAGGTTGGGGGAGGGGGAGCACCAGCCCTCTATATATAGAGGGGGGTGCGGCCAGCCCTTTCCCATCCTCCAAGCCTATCTCTAGTTTAAACAATTTAAACTCTCCCTTATCTAGAAATCCTATCTCTAGTTTAAACGAGTTTAAACTTATCTAGGACCGGCTGGGCCCTATGGGGCCTTGTGCCCCTGGCCCAATGCGGCCAGGACACTCCCTCATAGGCCCATGCCCCCTCCCGGAAGGTGGGACCACGTTGGCCCCCTTCCGGAAGGTTCTAAAGCTTCCGGTACAATACCGATTAATCCGGAACAATTCCGAACTCCAAAAACTGCACTGCCTTATATGAATCTTATTCTCCGGACCATTCCGGAACCTCTCGTGATATCCCGGATCCCATCCGAGACTCCGAACAAAAATTCATAAACCAATTATCCAATCTATCCTAGCGTCGAGACACGTTAAGTGTGTGACCCTGCGGGTTCGAGAATATGCAGACATGATCTTCTATCAATAATCAACAGCGGGGTCTGGGCACCCATATTGACTCCCACACATTCATCGATGATCATATCGGATGAACCACGATGCCAGGATTCAATCAATCCCATATATATATATTCCCTTCGTCTCGCGATATTTTACTTGCCCGAGATTCGATCGTCGGAACCGTCATACCTAGTTCAATCTCGTTCATAGCAAGTACTTTACTCGTTCCGTAATCCGATATCACTTTGTGATTAACTCCTTAACCACATGCTTGCAAGCAGTATTGATATCGATTACCGAGTGGGCCCGAAGTATATCTCTCCGACTTGGGAGGGACAAATCCCATCTCGATACATACAACCCAACAGATACTTTCCGATCACCTGAGAGACACCTTTATGATCACCCTCTCATAGGATGACGTTTGATGACCTCAAAGCTTTCTTCCGATACTAGGGAGTTGTATTATCTCATGGTCTAAGGAATACAATATTTGACATAAGAAAAGCTTCGCAAAGATGAACACGATGACACGATCTAATTGCTTCGCTTAGTTTGGGTCTATCCACCATATCATTCTCCAATGATATGATCTCATTATCAATTGACAACTCATGTCTATGGTTAGGAAACCTTAACCATCATTGATCAATGAGCTAGTCCATAGAGGCGTACTAGGGACACGGTGTTGTTCACAAACCACACAAGTATTAAAGTTTCCGCTTAATACAATTCTAGCATGGAATATAAACTTTATCATGAACAAGAATTATAATAATAACATCTTTATTATTGCCTCTAGGGCATAATTCCAATAGTCTCCCACTTGCACTAGAGTCAATAATCTAGTTTACATCTGGCAACAATCTCACACCCATGGCACTGAGGTGCTGATCATGTTTTACATGTGGAAGAGGTTTAGTCAATGGATCTGCGACATTCAGATCTGTATGTACTTTGCTAATCTTCAGATCTCCATCTTCTATATAATCTCGGATTATATGAAACTTGCGGTTGATATGCTTGGTCTTTGGATGATATCTTGGTTCCTTAGCGAGTGCTATGGCGCCAGTGTTGTCACACAATATCTCCAGTGGGTCCAATGCACTTGGAACCACGCCAAGCTCAGTGATGAAGTTCCTGATCCAAACTCCTTCACTTGACGCTTCTGCAGCAGCCATATATTCCGCTTCTACTGTAGATCCCGCGATCACGCTTTGCTTGCAGCTTCTCCAGCTCACAGCTCCTCCATTCAAAATATACACGTATCCTGTCTGAGATTTACAATCATCCTTGTCGGTGTCGAAACTAGCATCGACGTAACCTTTTACGACGAGCTGTTCATCACCCCCATAGACTAAGAACATTTCTTTAGTCCTATTTAGGTACCTTAGGATGTTCTTCACGGCTGTCCAGTGTTCCACTCCTGGATCACTTTGATATCTGCTCGTCAAACTAAGAGCATTGGACACATCCGGTCTAGTACACAGCATGGCATACATGATGGAACCTATGGCCGAGGCATAAGGCACTTTGCTCATAGCTTCCCTATCATTTACCGTAGCTGGACACTGAGCCTTGCTCAATATCTTACCTGACAACATAGGCACTGAACCTTTCAATGCCGTATCCATTCTGAACCTTTTCAGAACTTTGTCTAGGTATGTACTTTGGCTTAAAGCTATCAGGCGTCTTTGTCTATCTCTATAGATTTTGATGCCCAATATATAAGCAGCTTCACCTAGGTCTTTCATTGAAAAACACTTGTTCAAATAACTCTTCACATCGTTAAGCATGTTGATGTCATTTCCAATAATCAATATGTCATCCACATATAGTACCAGAAATCTCACCGAGCTCCCACTCACTTTATTGTAGATGCAAGCTTCGTAGCAATTTGGAACAAATCCAAAGCTCTTGATCACTTGATCAAAACGAAGGTTCCAACTCCGAGATGCTTGCTTCAGTCCATAAATGGAACGCTGAAGTTTGCATACTTTATCAGCATCCTTAGGATCGACAAAACCTTCGGGTTGCATCATATACAACTCTTCATCAATGTTGCCATTGAGGAAAGCAGTCTTGACATCCATCTGCCATATTTCATAATCATGAAACGCAGCAATTGCTAATAAAATCCGAATGGACTTAAACATCGCTACGGGAGAGAAAGTCTCATCGTAGTCAACACCTTGAACTTGTCGAAAACCTTTCGCAACAAGCCGTGCTTTATAGACGGTAACATTACCATCCGCGTCCGTTTTCTTCTTGAAAATCCATTTGCACTCAACGGCCTTTCGGTCACTAGGAGGGTCCACCAAAGTCCATACTTGGTTTTCGCTCATGGATTCCAATTCGGATTTCATGGCTTCTAGCCATTTCTCAGAGTCTGGGCTCATCATCGCTTCCTCATAGTTCGTAGGTTCACTGTCTTCTACTAACAAGACAGTCAAGACAGGGTTGCCGTACCACTCAGGAGGGGCACACGACCTTGTCGACCTGCGATGTTCAGTAGCAGCATCGTCCGAAGCTTCATGATCCTTGTCATTAGCTTCCTCTATTGTTGGTGCAGGCGGCACTGGAACAATTTCAGGTGCTGCGCTACTCTCCAATTCAAGAGAAGGTTCAATAACCTCGTCTAGCTCTACTTTCCTCCCACTCACTTCTTTCGAGAGAAACTCCTTCTCAAGAAAGGAACCGTTCTTTGCGACAAACACTTTGCCTTCGGTTCTGTGATAGAAGGTATACCCAATAGTTTCCTTAGGGTATCCTATGAAGACGCATTTCTCCGCTTTGGGTTCGAGCTTGTCCGGCATCAACTTCTTGACGTAAGCTTCGCATCCCCAAACTTTAAGAAACGACAACTTAGGTTTAGCACCAAACCACAGTTCATACGGTGTCGTCTCAACGGATTTAGATGGAGCCCTATTTAAAGTGAATCCAGCGGTTTCTAATGCATAACCCCAAAATGATAACGGCAAATCAGTAAGAGACATCATCGATCGGACCATATCTAATAGGGTTCGATTCCGGCGTTCAGACACACCATTGCGCTGTGGTGTTCCGGGTGGCGTGAGTTGTGAAACGATTCCACTTGCTTTGAGATGCGTGAGAAAATCATAACTCAAATATTCGCCCCCACGATCGGATCGTAGAAACTTAATCTTTCTGTTACGATGGTTCTCCACTTCATTCTGAAATTCTTTGAACTTTTCAAACGTTTCAGATTTATGTTTCATTAAATAGATATACCCATATCTACTTAAGTCATCGGTAAAAGTGAGAAAATAGCGATATCCACCGCACGTCGAAACACTCATCGGTCCGCATACATCGGTATGTATGATTTCCAACAAGTCCGTTGCTCGCTCCATCATACCGGAGAACGGGGTTTTGATCATCTTGCCCATGAGGCATGGTTCGCATGTGTCAAATGATTCAAAATCAAGAGACTCCAAAAGTCCATCAGAATGGAGTTTCTTCATGCGCTTTACACCAATATGACCTAGACGACAGTGCCACAAATAAGCAGTATTATCACTATCTACTTTGCATCTCTTAGCCTCGATGTTATGGATGTGTGTTTCATCCCTTTCGAGATTTAGAAGAAATAAACCATTCACAAGAGGTGCATGACCATAAAAGATGTTACTCATATAAATAGAACAACCATTATTCTCCGATTTAAATGAATAACCGTCTTGCAATAAACACGATCCAGAAATAATGTTCATGCTCAACGTAGGCACATAATAACATTTATTAAGGTTTAAAACTAATCCCGAAGGTAAAACTAAGGAGAGCGTGCCGACGGCCATTACATCAACTCTTGATCCGTTGCCAACGCGCATCGTCACCTCATCCCTCGCAAGCCGCCGTCTATTCCGTAGCTCCTGTTTCGAGTTACAAATATTAGCAACTGAACCAGTATCAAATACCCAGGCACTACAACGAGGGCTAGTAAGGAAAACATCAATAACATGTATATCAAATATACTTTTGATGGTGCCAGCCTTCTTGTCCGCTAAGTACTTCGGACAGTTGTGCTTCCAGTGACCCTTGTCCTTGCAATAGAAGCACTCAGTATCCGGCTTAGGACCAGACTTGAGCTTCTTCTCAGCAGGGGCAACGCGCTTGCCGCCGCTTTTCTTGAAGGGCTTCTTTGCACCCTTACCTTTCTTAAAGGAGGGATTGTTGACCATCAACACATGATTATCCTTCTTGATGTCCACCTCCGCAGCCTTCAGCTTTGCGAAGAGCTCGGTGATCGTATCAGTGGAACCAATCTGATTATGAGTCACTACAAAACTTTTGTAGCTGGGAGGGAGTGATTGCAGAACCCTGTCAATCTTGAGCTCCTCTGGAATCTTGCAGTCCAGTTGCTCAAGGCGTTGAGTGTAGCCCGACATCTTAATGGCGTGCTCACTAACGGAACTCCCTTCCTCCATCTTGCAGTTAAAGAACTTCTCGGAGATCTCATATCTCTCAGAACGGGCCTGAGTTTGAAACATGGTTTTCAACTCTTTGAGAATCTCAAAGGGCCCGGGATAGTTTTCAAAACGATTTTGAAGTTCCAATTCCATAGCAAACAACATGGTGCTCTTAATCACTCCATAATCATCTTTGCGCGACTGATAGACAGCTTTCTCATCAGCCGGCGCAGTTGCAGCAGGGGGGTTACCTAACGCTTTCTCAAGGACATAGTCCTTTTGACCGCCAGAGAGAATGATTCTCAGATTGCGGAACCAGTTGGTGAAGTTAGACCCATTGTTCTTAAGCTTTTCTTTCTCAGCAAAAACGTTGAAGTTGAAGTTGGACTTAGCCATGTGATCTACAATATTTGCAAGTACAAATTAGACTATGTTCATGATAACTAGTTCAACTTTTAATCAAATTACTAG
The DNA here is from genome assembly GCA_916181665.1 of Avena sativa. Taxonomy (NCBI): domain Eukaryota; kingdom Viridiplantae; phylum Streptophyta; class Magnoliopsida; order Poales; family Poaceae; genus Avena; species Avena sativa. The sequence continues at coordinate 442,102,071 of OV702284.1, forward strand.
ATGAACTCCCACTAAATTCAACATCCCTCAAGTTGTTTAGTGAACATGATCCAAATTCACCACACCTAATCCGATCTTCACGAGAAGAGATGTGGCTTCAATGGTGGACAACGAAGTGTCGATCGTATCATTCATATGACTCATGCTTAACCTTTCGGTTCATGTGTTCCGAGGCCATGTCTGTACATGCTAGGCTCGTCAAGTCAAACCCAAGTATTTCCGCGTGTGCAAAAACTGGCTTGCACCCGTTGTATGTGAGTGTAGAGTCTATAGCACCCGATCATCACGTGATGCTTGGACACGACGAACTTTCGCAACGGTGCATACATGGGGAGAACACAGTTTTATCTTGATCTTTAAGTGAGGAATCATCTTATAATGCTACCGTCGCGATCTAAGCATAATAAGATACATAAAAGGATAAACATCACATGCATATAACTTTATGTGACATGGTATAGCCAATCTTCGCGCAATGATCTCCATCTTGTGCGTTCCGGCATGATCTCCATCACTTCACCATGATTGTCTCCACCACGAATAGCAACTACAACTATTGCTAACTACTTAGCGATAAAGTAAAGCTATTACATGGCGTATAAGAAGTTGACTCGCAGGTCATACACAATTATAAAGACAACCATATGGCTCCTGCCGGTTGTGTACTCATCGACATGCAAGTCGTGAAACATTACAAAACATGATCATCGCATACAATATACACATCACATCTTGGGCCATACCATATCACAGAAAACACTCCCTGCAAAAACAAGTTAGACGCCTCTACTTTGTTGTTGCATGTTTTACGTGGCTTATGGGAGTAGATGCTAAGAACGATTCTTACCTACGGAAAGCCACAACGGTGATATTATGGTTGCCAAACTCCGGTGTTAATCCCATGACAACTATAGTGAGAGAAACTGACATCCACCAGCCGCATGTGTGGAACAAGCCACACGTCAAGTGCGGAGCCGGTCTCACGAACGACGTCGCGTAAGGTTGGCCTGGACCGCTTCAATCTCACTATCCCACGCCATAAGAAGAACACAAACAAGAGGCTTGCAACAGAAAACATCAACGCCCGCAACAACCATGTTGCGTTCTACTCGTGAAACACATCTACGCATAGATCTAGCTTTGATACCACTGAAGGGTTTCGCAGCATAGTAAATCAAAATTTTCTACTGAAGCGAACAGAGGGAAAGCCAAGATCTAATCTAGAAGATGCAAACAACGAGAGAGATTGGATTAGATCTTAATACCCTTGAAGATTCGCACAGCGGAACGTTCGTCGGAACATGGGTGATGTAGTCGTACTCGCTTCTCCTCCTCGCGATCCGATCCGATCTAGCACCACAAGTGGCGGTGCCTCCGTGAGATGCACACGTGCGGCACCTCGACGTCTCCTCCTTCCTCGGACCAGCAAGTAGGGTGGAGAGATAGATTGGATCTACAACGCGACGGCGCGGTGTATATGGTGGAGAATTTCTGCAGCAGGGCTTCGCCTACAAACAGTCGGGAGGGAGAGAGGAGGGCAGCAGGGTAACTAGGGTTTGGAGGAAGGTGTGTAGGTTGGGGGGAGGGGGCGCACCAGCCCTCTATATATAGAGGGGGGTGCGGCCAGCCCTTGCCCATCCTCCAAGCCTATCTCTAGTTTAAACAATTTAAACTCTCCCTTATCTAGAAATCCTATCTCTAGTTTAAACGAGTTTAAACTTATCTAGGATCGGCTGGGCCCTATGGGGCCTTGTGCCCCTGTCCCAATGCGGCCAGGACACTCCCTCATAGGACCATGCCCCCTCCCGGAAGGTGGGACCACGTTGGCCCCCTTCCGGAAGGTTCTAGAAGCTTCCGGTACAATACCGATTAATCCGGAACAATTCCGAACTCCAAAAACTGCACTGCCTTATATGAATCTTATTCTCCGGACCATTCCGGAACCTCTCGTGATATCCCGGATCCCATCCGAGACTCCGAACAAAAATTCATAAACCAATTATCCAATCTATCCTAGCGTCGAGACACGTTAAGTGTGTGACCCTGCGGGTTCGAGAATATGCAGACATGATCTTCTATCAATAATCAACAGCGGGGTCTGGGCACCCATATTGACTCCCACACATTCATCGATGATCATATCGGATGAACCACGATGCCAGGATTCAATCAATCCCATATATATATTCCCTTCGTCTCGCGATATTTTACTTGCCCGAGATTCGATCGTCGGTACCGTCATACCTAGTTCAATCTCGTTCACAGCAAGTACTTTACTCGTTCCGTAATCCGATATCACTTTGTGATTAACTCCTTAACCACATGCTTGCAAGCAGTATTGATATCGATTACCGAGTGGGCCCGAAGTATATCTCTCCGACTTGGGAGGGACAAATCCCATCTCGATACATACAACCCAACAGATACTTTCCGATCACCTGAGAGACACCTTTATGATCACCCTCTCATAGGATGATGTTTGATGACCTCAAAGCTTTCTTCCGATACCAGGGAGTTGTATTATCTCATGGTCTAAGGAATACAATATTTGACATAAGAAAAGCTTCGCAAAGATGAACACGATGACACGATCTAATTGCTTCGCTTAGTTTGGGTCTATCCACCATATCATTCTCCAATGATATGATCTCATTATCAATTGACAACTCATGTCTATGGTTAGGAAACCTTAACCATCATTGATCAATGAGCTAGTCCATAGAGGCGTACTAGGGACACGGTGTTGTTCACAAACCACACAAGTATTAAAGTTTCCGCTTAATACAATTCTAGCATGGAATATAAACTTTATCATGAACAAGAATTATAATAATAACATCTTTATTATTGCCTCTAGGGCATAATTCCAACACCTCTATCCATTCGTACCCGAATCACTCTCTCTCGTGCTCTCTCTAAAATTTCCCCAACCATGCCGAAACCCTAACTCGCCGGAGTTGCTCGTTGTCGTCGTTCAAGACCACCCCAAGGCCAACTGAAGGTTCCACTAGCATCGCCATGATGGACTTCGTCTGCTAGGAGGAGGAATCGAGCCGAGAAGCCTACAACCATGTGCATCGAGCTCGTCTGTCCGCCGTTCGCCGTCGACCATGGCGACATCGTCTGAGCTCGCCTCTCCTTATCGTTGCCACTACAAGCGTCCTGGTGAGCTTCTGCTTCTGCTCATTCTCTCCGATTTGATACTAGTCATCTGTTGCGCCTTGTACGCATGCACCCGAGCTGGTCACCGTCGAAGCTCGTCGGAGCAAGTGCTCCGGTGACCATTCCGGGGTGGCGCAACCATAGTTTGACTCGTCGTTGCACCCTCTTCCCAACGCACCAAACCACGCATGCTAAAACGCCGTAGATCATCGCCGACAACCTTGATCTGGCGGTGGAGGTCGCGCTGACGTCAGCGTGACGACGTGCTGGGGTCAGCCTGTACCCAATTCTCTATTTGACCTGGTCTTTGTCCTTAACCAATGAGATGAGGTGGACACTGGCCCACTAGTCATTGACTGGGGCTAGCTCTGGATGCGGTGTAAAAAGTATTTTCTGTTTAGATATAAATAAAATGTTATAATCCAATTAATATTATTACAAAATTTTAATAAATGATTAAATCGTGTTTAATTAATAACTCTTGATTTATAATTCAGAAAAATGTGTATAATATATGAAAATTTGTAGAAAAATAAGATCTACAACTTAAAACTATTACCAAATATTATTATGATGATTATTTATATAAATGTTATTTAGTAAAGGTTTTATAAGTAATAAAACTTTAATAATTCATATTCCTATAATGATAATGTTAATAATATAAGTAAAATACCAAAAATCTTAGAAAAATAAGAATTCTAATTTAAAAATATAATCATGTCTCTTAAAGTTCACTTTATTAAATATTTATTATTTAGTAAATAATTAAAAAGTAATAAGAATTATAAAAATCATATCTTATTGTTTATAAATCACAAAAATAAATATGGTATACCAAAATGATCACAAAAATATTATTTACATGTTAAAAAATCTAATAATCTCGTTTTGAGGTAAATAAGCAAATTAAAGATTTTAATAACTCAAATTTAAACTTATTTACTTCATTAATAATTCATATAAAGATAAATAAAATTTATTAATATTCCTAAAATGAGTCTAATAAGTCTAGTAAATAGTATTAGTCTTAAATATTAATAATATAATGCCATAATGGTTTAAAACCTTATAAATGTTCTTATTTTAGAAGTATCTCCAACCTTAAATGAAGATTATCTTCTAAGAAGAATTCCACTAATAATAAAATCCTTAAAGAACAACTTGTAAATAATCAAATCTTTTCTAAACATATTAATTACCAAATTACAAAAACTACTACAACACTACATAAATCCATAAGTAGTTAAGTAACATTATGTTGGGTTTATAAACTATACTTACTTATTTATAAAAGATGAAGGATATTACTCCATACTCACATCAAGAAACCATTACTCAAGTAATAGAATAAACATTCTTAAGTAACTTAAAGAACACATTTCAGATATACAAGAGACCAATGTATAAGTACGATACTTTCAAAACTATCTATACTTTAAAGTTAACTTTAGTCTACTGAATCTTAATATAACACTATAAGCATTATTATATGTTTTATAGTTAACTTTGGTCTGAAGTAGTTAAAATATAAAGCAACTCAAGACAAACCATTTGAGCAAACAAATAACATCAACCACCACTAACTAACCACACAGTTTGTCTAGACCCTAGAAGAGAAACCTTTTCTTCGAAGGTTATCCTTTTTGCCCCTTTAAATCAGAAACCTTGTATAAATAATCCTAACTAGTATGTCATAAGTATGTATACTTTACTCCTACATATGTGTTGTTTACAACCACCCATAAACTCTAATAAAAGTACAACTATGAAATTTATCCAAAAGGACCACACAAAGTAACCACTTTCGGAATCTAAACCCTAGGACAGCGTTATTCCCAGGATTTGCGCTTAGAACGTGCATCACATTACTTATGCATAAAAGCATATTGCTTCTTTAAACATTAGTCTTTACCGAACCAATGATGCTGATTTCAGATTTTGGATCTTATACTGACTCGAAGACCGTGAGTGCATAATCTTGCAATCACAAAAGGCAAGTTCACACTTGCTCATGTCCTTTGATTATTTTCTGTAAAGTATTTTACAAATCCAGTGTTGTCATCACCTGCATTTGAAAAAGGTCAAAAAACACTATTTTAAATAATAATGAGAACTATTGATTACTGTTCCAGGGTGATCAGCTAATCTATTAAATCTGACAGTTGGGATACCATTGTTCAGAACTATATCACCTAGGACTTAAAAACCAATATCGCCAGTGATTCTTGCGCCGTATATTACGCGTTGACCATGAGATTTAGAATGGGACGGAGAAGTCAGTTGTATCTTCTTCCTCTCGCATGAAGCTGTATGTGTAGGTCGTGGCTGTTATCCTCGTAGCGTGCATATTAATTGGTAATTTGTAGGGGATATGCAGCATATGGGTGGGAAACCTCATCGTCCCACGATAGTTCTGGCTAACGGTTTGTACAAACCATTGCCGTAATTCTTTATGTGGACATGGTGTACACCAAGGAGGCATGCGAGGTCGCGAAGGGGGCAGTGATTGGCTTGGATCATCTTCTGGGCCCCACATCATGGAATTATGGACGGGAATAAGATGCCCGGTTGTGCAACAAAGAGTTGATATCTCATGGGTAAAGTAACGCACCTCTGCAGAGTATAAGAACTGTAACTTGTTACTCCCTGTTCCGGGAAGGAGCTGCGAACGCGGCGGGAAAGGAACTCCATGAAAGTTCTGGTAAACCCGTGAAGGCTGACGGACATAGCTTTTCAGAATAAAAGCAACCTTTGAAGAAATGTTTATGAAAACTTGCATTGCCTACGACCTACGGTCTATGGCTGTAAATATAGTGCATCAAACACTCCTTTTCTAGTGAATTTGCTGAGTGTGCTCATACTCAAAGTATCTTCTTAACCCTTGCTAGATTCTAAAGCCATTAAAACGATGTCTACATAAAGTTATGCACCAAGACTTGTTATGCTCATCTAAAGCTTTTCAATGAAGACAAGGAAGACAACATATACCTCAACTCAAGTGAAGACGAAGTTATTGATTAGATAGGAATATAATCTCTAGCCAAAAAACCTATTTCTGTAGTGCGTTGCAATAGCAGCAATGCCAACCTCTTAGCCAGAATACTAGACGCAATAGTATAATTGTTCTTGCGTTGTTTATCTTTGATTCTTCTCCGTAAGAAGTTCTTTCTCTCTTTAACCTAGAGTGTTCTTTGTATCTTATGTAAAGAGTGAGTTGTAACCTTTAGCCATGTATTGGACCCGTTGTGTTTCTGTTGTGCCATTCTGAGGGATGTAATACTAGTGAACGGTGTTTCATTGGTGTTATGTCAGCGACTATAGTATACTACATCATGCAGTGGTATGCTGGGTTACCGCAGTTGGTATCAAAGCATATGCTTTGACCTTAGATTGGAAACCTAGTAAATGGGTAGAACCTGTAGGACACATCCTAGCAATAATGAAGAGTTCTCTAGTGATATGAGGGATATTCACTTGAGAATAATCCTATTATGTTACTAGTGCGATAACTCTTTTATATGATTGCAATTCCAATCATTACCCAAGAGTTTTAACTCTATGTGAATGATGATAATTTCTTATCCATAGTTCCACATGGCACCTCGATATCCACCTCGGAATGTTCAAGTGATGAACAGGACGTTGGATGACTACGGAGGGGATTGGACAGACAATCTCCGACAACTTCTATGGAGTTTGGAATGTGAATCAAGACTTACAGTTACTATGGTGGGCAGGTATTAGCTAAATACCGTGTCATGATCATGTTACCCAAGAAGTTTGGACTGAAGGGAGAAATGCCAGCAGGAGAGGCAAGGTGCATGGCATCTGCATACCATATTGCTGTAGTAGCAACCATAACCATGATCCGAGAGCATAAATCCCAAGCTCTAGAAGGTAGTACTCATACCATCATACCACATGAAACCTCAAACTCATAGCATGAGTTAGATCACTCTACCTTAGTCCAAGCTGAACCTACTCTAGATGTAGAGTATATGGATCGTTATCGGTCTTTGTTAAACACTTATCATAACACTCACCAAGTCTTAGTTTAGGAGCTGGATACAGTCATTGAGGATTTTACTAATCCTGATAAAGCAATGGCTCGTAGGAAGAAGTTAGATAAAGAAGCTAGGCATCCCAAATACATACCTTCAGGAGAGGTGTTTGAGGAAACTGAGTTTGATGACCCAAACTCAGAAAATTATGCCTATTACCAGAATTACTTCAAGCCACCTGAAGCCTTATGGACCAAGTACAATTCCAAACAACAAGAATGGAATAAAGTTATTCCAAATAAACTGGAGCCTGACAAGTATGGATGGGAAATAGAATCTCAAGGTAAAACCATAGGGAATCCTATACCTTGTGATGCAGTTATTGAAGAAGAGACCAATTATAACCATAGAGAGCCTTATGGACCATATGGGGGTAATACGAATCCAATCAACTTAGAAGAGTACTCCAATAGCTACTATACCAACATATATGACTGGATCCAAGAAAAAGCTAAGGAACCAACTTACTATGAGGAAGTGTTTCCAGAAAACTCGAACTATTCAGTGGAAGATTACGCCAACTCTAGTCATTTTTCAATGACTAATCTCAGTCTCGGTACTTCTAATCAAGATTACGCACCTCCTGGATGCTCCTATGCTCCAGAAGGCAGTCGTAGGACTTCACGTCATCATGGACGGAACTCCAGGAAGCACTAGAGGAAGATGAAAGTGAGAGAGAAATAACATCCCAAGGGATGCGAGCTCGAATAATGTACATAGAGGGTAATGCGTATTGTAGTTTGAAGGGTTTGTTGAAATAAGTGAGGATATATCCACAAGAACAAGTTCTTGTAAGATAGTTGTGTAAATAGGTATGAAGCAAACCGTGGGGACATCCAGTACATTTGTAAATTATCTAAAACTTATGTATGATACAGGGTATATGTTTTGATGTTTATCGACTTTTGGATCTTATTGGATCTTCTTGATTGACTAGATCTGTACATGAAGTTTAATTAGGTGTGTGAATGCATGATGTAACACCCAGTTATTACTTGATGATGTAGACCTAGATAGGAATGGGAATTCGTGTAAGGGAGCGACGATTTCAAAGATCAAAAAAGGAAGACTTACTGGAAGGAAGAAGCAAGATAAAAGGAGTGTTAACACCACTTGGAGAATAGGTAAAGCATAAATTATTCCTAGCCAGACAAAAGAAAGACGTTGGGTATAGAAGATGTAGGGAGTCACAAGAAATAATAAACTTAAAGTTCAATCAAAGTGGGTAATATTACTAAGAAGTAATGGAATAGTTGTACCAAGTTCATGTAAGTATCATGAATAAGTACAAATAGTTAGCTTTGGAACCAAAATAGTTTTCAAACTCTGAAAATTCCGAGAGAATGTGAGAGGTATGTGAGAAACCATAGGGTAATACACACATCCTAGGACGGTTCGCAGCTCGTAATAATCCGCAACTGGTATTTGATCCATAGCTAGTAACTAATCCACAGTTGGTGTTTTGTCCGCAGCTGGTATTTGGTTGAAATAGTTAACCAAATCTTATTAAAAGTTGCATAGAGAGCATTAACTTTGGCTTAAGTTAATTAATACCTAAGAAAGTTTAACAGATTTGAAGACGATCGCTTGGCAAGATGCTTTGCAAGATCCAGTTTATTCAGCAAGAATGCCCCAATAGTAAGTACGACATTTAGTGCTGAAAGATTTGCTACGGAGATCCACAACTATGTGGATGCACCCTATAATCCTTCATTGGACCTTAAATTAGTAAAATATAAACTGAATAGGAACCAACATTTTAGTTCAAGAATCAATGACTTCTATGTATGGAGTTTCAAAACTATTAGTAAAACTTAAGGGGGAGAGTAAACATTAGGAATGAAAGTTGAAGAAAATATTAGGTAATAAAGAAAAGTTATTTAAAAATATTAAGAAGGTATAAACTTGAGGGTGATAAAGGATACATTTAACAATTAAATTTAAAAAGAAGCAACTTTTAAGTAACCCTTAAGAAGTAATATAGAACCCTAATTAAACAAGTGTCGAGAATGAAAAATTCCAATGGGTATGGACAAAATTGAGTTCAAATCCAATCTTGGAAGGAATACCGGTAACAACTATATAATGACAGGAATAGTAAGATAGTCTATTGACTATTAAAATGCGTATATAGAAACTTAAAAACTTATGGTAGTGAGAACCTCCAAACTGTACTTAAAATAGTAGTGAAGTTTGATGATTCAAGAAAAAGAATTGAATGAGGATATCTAATCAGGTTATGGAATACTCCAATTAATTCCATTAAAGATCATCATGGAGTGGAGAGTGTAGCAACCACTATAAAACAATTTCTTACTTTGAAACATGAGAGTTTGCGAACTTCGAGGAGGAAGTTTATTTTAAGGGGGAGAGACTGTAACATCCCCGCATTAGAGCCTAGAAATAAGTTAAACCCAGATGTGTGCATTGCATTCATGCATAGAAAATCCGAATAATTTTCGCGCTTTTAAACAAAACTTGTCAAAGTGATTGAAGCTTCTCTTAGATTGATGGAATTGAAGTAGATCATCAAGTTGACTGCGATAAGTTTCAATAAGACCTTTGTTAAAATTTCATTTTGGGTAAGAGAGATTTGATCTAAGGGTATATCAAAATGTACCATAAGTTAAACCTTAATATAATGTGAATTATATTTGATCATTAGGTGATCATATTATAGTATTCATTATAACCATGCATAAGTACCAAGTTAAGGATATAAAACAAATAATAAGAATGTAACCACTATATCTTAAATTCCATCTGCATACATTCTGAGAATCATAGTAACACCTAATCTTAAAAACTCTTTTGATGAGTTGGAGTTGGAAAGAGATTAAGTCAAGATCATCCACTATATATATATATATATATCTTTCTTTCTATACAATCTTTATGGAACTTATCTCAATATATGTTGTTCATCAATGTTGGATAATTCCCCATTGATTCACAACTTCTTTAACTATTAGTCTTTGATCTATTATTTGATCTTATCAGAATATCTGCTCAAATCTTCTAATGAGGGCATAGTCCATTAATAACCTTAATCCAATATTGAAGGGAATATGCCCGAGAGGCAATAATAAAGTGGTTATTATCGTATTCCTTGTTTATGATAAATGTTTATTTTACATGCTACAATTGTATTAATACGGAAACATTAATACATGTGTGTTTAATAAACAAAAGGAAGTTCCTAGTTATGCCTCTCTTATAAACTAGCTCGTTGATTAACAAGATGATCATAGGTTTCCTGATCATGGACATTGGATGTTGTTAATAACGAGGTCACAACATTAGAGTAATGATGTGATGAACATTCATCCGAAGTATAGCATTACGATCAAAGTCATTGAGTTTATATTGCTATAATAACTTACGAAGTGATCCTAATCCTTAGACCATGAGATCATGTCAATCACTAACACCGGAAGAGTTTCTTGATAACTCAAACGTCACACCGTAACTGAGTGATTATAAAGATGGATTCAGAACTAATAAAGTTTTATGTTGAGGCCCATGGATCGAGAGTGAAATTTTTTCATCCCGATGACGGATAGATATACTCTAGGCCCTCTCGGTGATATCACATTAGTTAGCTTGCAAGCAAGTGATTTGATCACTAGAATGTTATATCACGGGAATGAGAAAAGAGTACATGTCAGTAACGAGATCAAACTGGGTATGGAGATACCGATGATCGAATCTCGGACATGTAATATATCGCAAAACAAAAGGATTAAGATACTAGCGTAAAAGGTTCCGACGATCACAAGAAAGTCATCGTTGAATGTGTGGGAGTCAGTATGGGTCTCCAGATCCCGCTTCTGATTATTGATCCGAGAGGGCTCTCGATCATGTCTGCATTATTCATGAACCATAGGGTGACACACTTAAGAGACACCGACATCCATTTGGAGCAAAAGTTTCATGCCGAAAAGAATAACAAGCGCAGGAATTTATTTCACTAGATACCAAAATGGGTTTTCGGGTGAAATTGCAGAAAGTGTTTCTGCATGTGAAATGAAATACTAGCAAGGGGTTATATGTGAATGTTTGTCATTAAAGTAATTGACAAAATTCTGAATAAATAAAAGGAGTTTTATTTAATGAGAGTTTGCATTAAATTTGGTGGAAATTTAATGGGAATTTGAGTGGGGTTTTTAGTGGAGGGAATTGAAAGGCATTTGAGTGAGTGGAGTGTCCACCCACATGAATGTGGAAGAGGTAGGGGAAGCCCCATGGCTGGGAGCATGGCCCCTTGGGTGCCCCCCCCTCTCCCTATAAAAGGAGCCCCCCTCCCTCTCTCTCACTTACACCTCCTCGTGAAGGATCTCTCTCCCCCTCTAGAATTTATTCCCCATGGTCTTGGACTAGCGAGATACATGTTCCCGGTGGCTATTCGGCAAGAAAGAGTTGTGCTTCCGCTGCATTGCTGGAGCGAGGAGGCGGAGGTTGCTCGGTGCCTCGAACGTGTGTGCGAGCACGGATGTGCTGCTGTTTTGCGACGCTAGGACTTCCTCTCGATCTTGAGATCAGCAAGAGATCGTCTACATCAACCACGAGTTTGGACTCGTTAAGCTTTGTCGGTCTTCAAGGGTATGTTCTCTACGGATATACATCCGCCTGTTGTTTGTATCTAGTAGATAGATCTTGGTACATAGTTGTTCCCATCGTAGGAAATTTTTGTTTTGTATGTTGTGAACCCTACAGTGGTATCAGAGCCGGATCTATGCGTAGATACTTTGCACGGGTAGTACACATATGAGTATGTGGGCTATGATGATCATTTTATTGCTTCTTTGTTGTACTTTGGATATTGGTGGCATAGTGGGATGAAGCGGCCCGGACAAACTTTACATGTCCTCGCACATGAGACTTGTTCCACGCTTGACATGCAACTAGTTTTGCATAAGTGGCTAGCGGGTGTCTGTCTCTCCTACTATAGTCAATATCTAATTTGCAACGAGTTGTCAACAATTTGGTTATCCTCTTTGTGGTTCATGTTCGTAGGTAAAAACAGTTCTATCTTCGAAATCCCTAAACCACGTAAAACTTGCAATGGATAAATTAGAGACGTCTAGTTTAGATTGTTGCTGGGCTAGTGTCATGATATGGTGATGTTGTAAGTAGAAGTATAAGATGATACTCTTATAACATACATAACGTGTAAGTTCCATAGACCTTGGCCTTACACATAGAGGTATGATAGAGATCATACCACGGTGCATATGATAGAGATCATATGCGGGAACCATATCATTTCACTAATAAACATGTGATGTTTGATAACATCTTATATTGCTTGTTTGGCGTTTTATTAGCATAATAAGATGATCCCTCATTTAGATATCAAGATAAAAAAAATGTGTTCTTCCTTAAGTATGCACCGACAATGTTTCGTCGCTTCAAGGCATCACGTGATGATCGGATGTACTTGAATCCACGAGCATATCTCGGGTGTAAGACAATTACACACGCGAATACTAAGGTTCTTACTTGGCGAGCCTAGCATGTACAGACATGGCCTCGGAACATGGACCGAAAGGTTAAGCACGAGTCATAGTTTTGATATGATGACCATATGGATGCTCGCCTTTGAAGCTACGCCAACTCACGTGATGATCGGACTTGGTGTAGTGGATTTGGTTCATGTAATCACCAAAAAGGCACGAGGGATGTCGTTTTTGAGTGGGAGTTCATTTCTAATTTGGATTAGTAAAACTCTATTTATGATAAATTAAATCAAAGTAAATTTGCATAATTTATTGTAGTCATTGGCATTCGTTCACCACCTTATGCATAGTTGTAATTGAGATAATAGAACTATAGAATTCTGGATATTTACTTTACGAACTGGTATCGTATTGTGTTGAGTGTCAATCTAAAGTTTAAGTCCTATTGCAAACTTTCAACAAACTCTGTTTACTCCGTGAAATTTAATAGTTGGTATTAAATCGAGAGTAACAATTCCAGTGGTAGTATCTTAAGTATCATGTTTGCCTCCATGATTCTTGATTTAAACATCAAGATTATCTAGGAGCTGAAAGAATTGTTTCAGAAACCATCACGTGTGGCAGATATAACGATATCTGAAACAATGTTTTGGTTGCAAAATGATAGAGTATAATATATGTTCTCATATTGGATGAGAATTTGCAAAGGTTGGAGATGCTCGACATCCTAATCATCCAAAAGAAAGTAACGTTATACTCACGATTCATCTTTATAAGCTACAGTAGCCTGATCATGAAAGTCGTCATGATAAGGATGAATAGAATATGTATGTAAAGTGTCTACTACACTAAAAGATTACTAAAGAATGGATTTTGAAAGAATACCGATCATTTTGATGATGGTAATCTACTTCAAAGTGCAAGTCCAAAGGTATTATTATTTGAATATACACGCTTTGGACTATGTGTCATGTATATGGCACCACTTTTGATGTTGATAGGTTCTTTTAAACGGAAAAGAAAATGCTAAAAGAGAATCTATAAAATATATTTGACAGAAAAGAAAATATTAGAAATATCCAATTTAGGTATATGGATGATATACATGTTATGGTTATATTCTTTGCTTGTTAAACAATGTGGTTCTTGGGTATTGGATACCGAGTTGGTTGGTATGAAATTTCATACAGAACGATGCAATTCATGAACCACAATGGCTTATGTAACTAGCAAGAGAATATGTGATGATGTTCATCGAAAACAAACAAACCGTTGTTTGTATTTCTCATTGACATCAAAGCTTGACTTCAAGATTTGTTTTAATAATAGTTATTCAAATCAGGTATTATGAGAACAAAGGTTGTTCAAATAATTACCGTATTTCATATAAGATGGATGATTTACAAATATAGTTGGAGAAATCACATCCATAAAACCTAATGCTAAAAATGTCGCTAGACAAATGATTGAAAGATCACTTATGAAGTGACATCGCTGTTTAAATTATATTGGAAATAAAACATGAAGAAACTCCATTTTCATGGATTTTTGGAGTCTTTGATTTGATCAAGTGACGCTTGTGAGACTTTCCTAGGGATAATTAAAACTTCGTTCAAAGGCCAAAGAAGAACGATCGACTAAATTATTGGAATTAATACATATCGATGTATGTAGTCCATTAAGTATAGTCGTAAGCGATGGATTTCAAATTCATATGCTTTCTCCGGAAATTTGAGTGAATGTTTACTTAATGAGAAAGAAGTATGAAATATTTGAAAACGTTCAAAGACTTTCAAGATGAAGTGAAAATCATTGTAACAAGAAAATAAATGGTTTATGCTTTTATCATAAGGGATTTATTTGAGTTACAAGTGTAACAAGAAAATAAATGATTTATGATTTTATCATAAAAGGGATTTATTTGAGTTGCAAGTTTAGCAAACCTCCAAGATTTACATATCCCGAAACACCATAGGAGTATGGAGTGTTTGAGATTTGTAATGAAACCTTGTTTGACATGGTTGGATCAAAGGTGTTATTTATAAAACTGCCATTATGTTTTAACAGATTAAAGCTTTAGAGACTACCGCTTTTACACTGAAAAGAGCTTCATCTTGATCCATTGAAATGACACCATATGAGTTATGGTTTGGGGTAAAACCCAAGTTGTCCTTTCTTAAATTTTGGTATGTTAAACATAAGTAAGATGTTTACAACAAAAGTCGGATGAGCATGTCTTTGTAGGTTATTTTGAATAACCATTGGATATTCCTCCATAACACCAAGGACAAGAGGGTTTGTCGCTTGAAATGTGAAGTTTCTTGAAAAAGGAATTTTTCGCAAAAGTTAAGTAGGAGGACAATAGAACTTTGATAAGGTTAACGAACCTTAGCTAAATGTGCTGAGTTGCGCAGCGCCGGAAATTGTTCCGGAGGATGCCATAATGCTCATAGATTATGTGCCTCAAAGGTTGTGGTCACAGAGATCTAAGTTCTTATTGAACCAAGTCGGTCGGATAAACAATCAAATGCTGAGATTTGAGAGTAAATCATTATTGTTTGACAATGATGAACCGACTACATGCAAAGAAGCGATGATGGGCCCTGACTCCGTCAAATGTCTTCAAGCCATAAAATCCGTGATAGGTCCATACACGATAAATCAAGTTTTGAACTTGGAAGACCCTCTGGAAAGGTGTAAAAACCTATCGGTCGTATTTGGATCTATAAAGAAACAGACATGGATGTTTCACATCTATGAAATAGTCGACATGTCGTAAAGTATTTTACGACAATGTTCAAGGAGTTGACTATGCCAAGATTTGATCTTTCATAGCGATATTTAGTCTGGACGGATTAAAATAGCAACCACTACATATAATTTGGTATATGGTAGATGAATAAACAAAAAAAAGTTCTTCTAATAGAATGGTTACCTAGGAAGTGTACATGACACGGTCCAAAGGGTTTTGTTAAATTCAAAGGATTCTAAAAGGGCATGCAAACTTCAATAGTTGAAGTAAGCATCGGGGAGTTGGAATCTTCACCCTGATGAAAAAGGAGTTTTCATCTGGAGACGATGAAGATGCTTGCATTTGCAAGAAATTAAGTGGGAGCGCTGAGACATATTTCTAATATATTATGTGGAGGACATCTTGTTGATTAGAAATGATGTATCTTTTATTGACAAAGGTTAAGAATTTCATTTCGATGAAAGACTTAGGCAAAACCCGAATATTTAGCATGAATGTCTATAGTGGATATACTGTGACGCTAATATGGTTGTGCCAAACGTACATATATAAGATATTGAAGGAGTTCAATATAGAAATGACAATAAACGGTTCTTGTCGCATGGAAAGAAATTGAATCAAGATTCAAGTGTATCGACACTTGATAAGTGAAACAAGATTCAAGTGCTTTGACACTTGATGAGTGAAATCACGAGAATGTTTTGATCAATCATACCATGATATGTACACATCCAGGTATGTCCTATGCTCTAAGTGTTATGAGCATATACCGGAATGAATCATAAAATGATCATTGGACTATAGTAAGGATATTCTTATGATCTTTTGGAAGAACTAAGAATATATTTATGTAGAGGTGACAAACAATTACAAATAGTTCACTGTAAATTGTTACATTGATACTAGTTCTATCACAAGATACAAATTAAGTTTATCTCAATTTAAACTATGGGTGGCACAGTGTAATGGAAAGGAGATTCCATGATGGATTTGGATGAAATCCATAGTTAAGACATTGTGACGAATACTACAACAAAAAGGCTAAGTATATGACTGCTATAGTAGCAGCAAAGGAGGGAATTTGTGTCAAGTAGTTTGTTATCTAACTAAGGTGTTGTTTGCAACGGGCTAACACTAAAGATATATTGTATGACAATAGTATCGACATGATTTAAACCCAAGGAACTAAAGGTCTCACCAAAAGACCAAATTTATACAATGCCATCTCATTGGAGAATGAGTGATGCGTGAAGACGCAAAGACATGCAAATACACACGGACCTGAAAGCGTCAGATCCGTAGATTATGTTAACCACTTGCAGCTGCGTATATGGAACACCAGAAAGCCATAGGTGTTCAATACGCAAAGTTTTCAAACTATATTATTGTCTCTAGTGCAAGTGGGAGACTGAAGGGAATATGCCCGAGAGGCAATAATAAAGTGGTTATTATCGTATTCCTTGTTTATGATAAATGTTTATTTTACATGCTACAATTGTATTAATACGGAAACATTAATACATGTGTGTTTAATAAACAAAAGGAAGTTCCTAGTTATGCCTCTCTTATAAACTAGCTCGTTGATTAACAAGATGATCATAGGTTTCCTGATCATGGACATTGGATGCTGTTAATAACGAGGTCACAACATTAGAGTAATGATGTGATGAACATTCATCCGAAGTATAACATTACAATCAAAGTCATTGAGTTTATATTGCTATAACAACTTACGAAGTGATCCTAATCCTTAGACCATGAGATCATGTCAATCACTAACACCGGAAGAGTTTCTTGATAACATCAAACGTCACACTGTAACTGGGTGATTATAAAGATGGATTCAGAACTAATAAAGTGTTATATTGAGGCCCATGGATCGAGAGTGGAATTTTTTCATCCCGATGATGGATAGATATACTCTGGGCCCTCTTGGTGATATCACATTGGTTAGCTTGCAAGCAAGTGATTTGATCACTAGAATGTTATATCACGGGAACGAGAAAAGAGTACATGTCAGTAACGAGATCAAACTAGGTATGGAGATACCGATGATCGAATCTCGGACATGTAATATATCGCGAAACAAAAGGATTAAGATACTAGCGTAAAAGGTTCCGACGATCACAAGAAAGTCATCGTTGAATGTGTGGGAGTCAGTATGGGTCTCCAGATCCCGCTTCTAATTATTGATCCAAGAGGGATATCGATCATGTCCGCATTATTCACGAACCGTAGGGTGACACACTTAAGAGACACCGACATCCATTTGGAGCAAAAGTTTCATGCCGAAAAGAATAACAAGCGCAGGAATTTATTTCACTAGATACCGAAACGGGTTTTCGGGTGAAATTGCAGAAAGTGTTTCTACATGTGAAATGAAATACTAGCAAGGGGTTATATGTGAATGTTTGTCATTAAAGTAATTGACAAAATTCTGAATAAATAAAAGGAGTTTTATTTAATGAGAGTTTGCATTAAATTTGGTTGAAATTTAGTGGGAATTTGAGTGGGTTTTTGAGTGGAGGGAATTGAAAGGCATTTGAGTGAGTGGAGTGTCCACCCACATGAATGTGGAAGAGGTGGGGGCAGCCCCATGTCTGGGCGCATGGCCCCTTGGGTGCCCCCTCTCCCTATAAAAGGAGCCCCCTCCCTCTCTCTCACTTACACCTCCTCGTGAAGGATCTCTCTCCCCCTCTAGAATTTATTCCCCATGGTCTCGGACTAGCGAGATACATGTTCTCGATGGCTATTCGGCAAGAAAGAGTTGTGCTTCCGCTGCATCGCTGGAACGAGGAGGCGGAGGTTGCTCGGTGCCTCAAACGTGTGTGCGAGCACGGATGCGATGTTGTTTTGCGGCGCTAGGACTTCCTCTTGATCTTGAGATCGGCAAGAGATCGTCTACATCAACCACGAGTTTGGACTCGTTAAGCTTTGTCAGTCTTCAAGGGTATGTTCTCTACAAATATATATCCGCCCGTTGTTTGTATCTAGTAGATAGATCTTGGTACATAGTTGTTCCCATCGTAGGAAATTTTTGTTTTCTATGTTGCGAACCCTACAAATATAAGATACTAAGAAGATAATTTCCAAACAATAAAAGGTAGGATTGATAAAACCCTGCCTAGCCAACTAAGAACTTCAGTAATAAATGATTAAAGTATTATAATGGTAATGTTTTGGCCACCAACAGGGAATGCTTATATTTAGTATAGGTAATACTGGTGGGTAGAACATAATTGGGACCTTAGTAAAGATAAGTGATCCTAGAGAAGTCTTTGCAAACCACATAAATATAATTCAGGGATTGAAGTGTAAGTAATGAGGGTTAAGTAATTATAAGATGGTGTTATTCATTAAAGCTAGTGTAGCATAGAGTCATAAAAGTGGTGTTATTCATCTTTAAGGATAGTTTACTTTAGATAAAGATTAATGATGGGGGATTATGGAAGATTGGGAGTAGAGTTTGAAGGAACTACTAGTTGGATGGAAGATTATCAACAGTAGAATAGTAAATACAACCAAGCAAGGATATGAGAAAGCTATGAAGTGCCTTTGTATCAAACTCATTGGATTCATACATAAGTTTAGAAGAATGATATATTGAATAAGAAGATTTTAATCAGTAAGTCCATCAAACTAACCATGATGATGGATAGAAAGAGGTATTATATCTAGGAAAGGAATTCCTTAATTAGAGATTCCAGATTGTGAAATATAATTATATGTTATAAATCATTTTCCTATTTAATCTTGGTAAGCAATCAACTCTAAATCTCAAATCAAACATAATATCCATCTCATCCTATTGATCCATCATCTGATGTCTATAACACTTTATAGAAATATTTTCCTATAACAAATTACATAAGCATATCTCTGTTAATTTCAACCATCATCACTATATGTGCCTAAGTATATTTTTATACACTTCTATAAAACACTCTAAATATAACTTCTATTAAAAAGGAAGATTTCATCCAATACTATATACATAAGGCAATATGCTTAGTTATTGAATCTTAACTCTTAAAAGGTTTCTAAGTTTATACAAAACCATAAAGCCAAGTGTAGTACTCATAATTCAAAACCCTAAACTTCTTTGTTTATCACATACATTGCCATTTTCCAAATTAATGGGAGTAATAATCACCATATCAATGCCTTTATATTTCATATATCAAATAATGGAATAGGACCATTACACATATAAAAGTTATATTCAAACTATGAGCCAATTAGAGTTAAGACTATAAACAAATAAGAAAAGATCATTCAAGAAATCCCTAGCTAAAATAGGAGAGAAAAATAATAAGAAAAGTTTTTATAAATTATTAACAAGGGGATTCATATAAAGTAAATAAAAGAAATTCAAAAAGATGATATAATAAAAATTCACAAATGATACAAATTATATTTTAGTATTTTTGCAAATATGCAGCAAATAAATCATACAAAGAAAAGTTCAAAATATAGATCAAATTCAAATCTGAATAAGAAAACAGAAAAGAGAAAATGAATAAAAAAATAAATCTGGTCGCAGCCCAAACCTACCTGCTTACCTAACACCCAGGTGCAGCCCACTTCGGCCCGCGACCAGCCCACCAGCAGCCCGTACCGCTTCGGCCTTCTGTTTCTCGACGTCTTCCTCGCCGGCGGAAGCAGCGGCGTGGCGTCGCGGCGGTCGTCGATCTCCGACGCGTTACGATGCGCGCCGCCGTCAGTGAGGAGGGGGATAAGAACCCCCGCGAGCTCCTCTATCCATTCGTACCCGAATCACTCTCTCTCGTGCTCTCTCTAAAATTTCCCCAACCATGCCGAAACCCTAACTCGCCGGAGTTGCTTGTTGTCGTTGTTCAAGACCACCCCAAGCTCAACTGAAGGTTCCACTAGCATCGCCATGATGGACTTCGTCTGCTAGGAGGAGGAATCGAGCCGAGAAGCCTGCAACCATGTGCATCGAGCTCGTCTGTCCACCGTTTGCCATCTACCATGGCGACGTTGTCTGAGCTCGCCTCCCCTTGTCGTTGCCACTACAAGCGTCCTGGTGAGCTTCTGCTTCTGCTCATTCTCTCCGATTTGATCCTAGTCATCTGTTGCGCCTTGTACGCATGCACCCGAGCCGGTCATCGTCGAAGCTCGTCGGAGCTAGTTCTCCGGTGACCATTCCGGGGTGGCACAACCATAGTTCGACTCGTCGTTGCACCCTCTTCCCAACGCACCAAACCATGCATGCTAAAACGCCGTAGATCATCGCCGGCGACCTTGATCTGGTGGTGGAGGTCGCGCTGACATCAGCGTGACGACGTGCTGGGGTCATCCTAGACCTAGTTCTCTATTTGACCTGGTCTTTGTCCCGCGTGGCAAGTGACGTGGCCTATGGCCCATGGGTCATTGACTGAGAGTAGAGAGAAGGTCAGTAACAAATGTGTTTTCCTTAACCACTGAGATGAGGTGGACACTGGCCCACTAGTCAGTGACTGGGGCTAGCTTTGGATGCGGTGTAAAAAGTATTTTCTGTTTAGAAATAAATAAAATGTTATAATCCAATTAATATAATTCCAGATATTAAATAAATGATTAAATCTTGTTTAATTAATAACTTTTGATTTATAATTCAGAAAAATGTGTATAATATATGAAAAATTGTAGAAAAATAAAATATACAACTTAAAACTATTACCAAATATTATGATGATTATTTATATCAATATTATTTAATAAAGTTTTTATAAGTAATAAAACTTTAATAATTCATATTCCTATAATGATAATGTTAATAATATAAGTAAAATACCAAAAATCTTAGAAAAATAAGAATTCTAATTTAAAATATAATCATGTCTCTTAAAGTTCACTTCATTAAATATTTATTATTTAGTAAATAATTAAAAAGTAATAAGAATTATAAAAATCATATCTTATTGTTTATAAATCACAAAAATAAATATGGTATACCAAAATGATCACAAAAATATTATTTACATGTTAAAAATCTAATAATCTCCTTTTGAGGTAAATAAGAAAATTAAAGATTTTAATAACTCAAATTTAAACTTATTTACTTCATTAATAATTCATATAAAGATAAATAAAATTTATTAATATTCCTAAAATGAGTCTAATAAGTCTAATAAATAGTATTAGTCTTAAGTATTAATAATATAATGCCATAATGGTTTAAAACCTTATAAATGTTCTTATTTTAGAAGTATCTCCAACCTTAAATGAAGATTATCTTCTAAAAAGAATTCCACTAATAATAAAATCCTTAAAGAACAACTTGTAAATAATCAAATCTTTTCTAAACATATCAATTACCAAATTACAAAAACTACTACAACACTATATAAATCCATAAGTAGTTAAGTAACATTATGTTGGGTTTATAAACTATACTTACTTATTTATAAAAGATGAAGGATATTACTCCATACTCATATCAAGAAACCATTACTCAAGTAATAGAATAAACATTCTTAAGTAACTTAAAGAACACATTTCAGATATACAAGATACCAATGTATAAGTACGATACTTTCAAAACTATCTATACTTTAAAGTTAACTTTAGTCTACTGAATCTTAATATAACACTATAAGCATTATTATATGTTTTATAGTTAACTTTGGTCTGAAGTAGTTAAACTATTAAGAAACTCAAGCCAAACCATTTGAGCAAACAAATAACATCAACCACCACTAACTAACCAAACAGTTTGTCTAGACCCTAGAAGAGAAACCTTTTCTTTAAAGGTTATCCTTTTTGCCACTTTAAATAAGAAACCTTGTATAAATAATCCTAACTAGTATGTCATAAGTATGTATACTTTACTCCTACATATGTGTTGTTTACAACCACTCATAAACTCTAATAAAAGTACAACTATGAAATTTATCCAAAAGGACCACACATTCCAAAGTAACCACTTTCGGAATCTAAACCCTAGAACAACGTTATTCCAAGGATTTGCGCTTAGAGCGTGCATCACATTAGTTATGCATAAAAGCATATTGCTTCTTTAAACATTAGTCCTTACCAGACCAATGATGCTGATTTCAGATTTTGGATCTTATACTGACTCGAAGACCGTAAGTGCATAATCTTGCAATCACAAAAGGCAAGTTCACACTTGCTCATGTCCTTTGATTATTTTCTGTAAAGTATTTTACAAATCCAGTGTTGTCATCACCTACATTTGAAAAAGGTCAAAAAACACTATTTTCAATAATAATGAGAACTATTGATTACTGATCCAAGGTGATCAGCTAATCTATTGAATCTGACAGTTGGGATACCACTGTTCAGAACTATATCACCTAGGACTTAACAACCAATGTCGCCAGTGATTCTTGCGCCGTATATTACGCGTTGACCATGAGATTTGGAATGGGACGGAGAAGTCAGCTTTATCTTCTTCCTCTCGCATGAAGCCGGATGTGCAGGTCGTGGCTGTTATCCTTGTAGCGTGCATATTAATTGGTAATTCGTAGAGGATATGCAGCATATGGGTGGGAACCCTCATCGTCCCACGATAGTTCTGGCATCTAACGATTTGTACAAACCATTGCCGTAATTCTTTATGTGGGCATGGTGTATACCAAGGAGGCATGCGAGGTCGCGAAGGGGGAAGCGATTGTCTTGGATCATCTTCTGGGCCCCACATCATGGAATTGTGGACGGGAATAAGCCGCCCGGTTGTGCAACAAAGAGTTGATCTCTCATGGGTAAAGTAACACACCTCTGTAGAGTGTAAGAACTATAACTTGTTACTCCCTGTTCCGGGAAGGAGCTGCGAATGCGGCGGGAAAGGAACTCCATGAAAGTTCTGGTAAACCCGTGAAGGATGACGGACATAGCTTTTCAGAATAAAATCAACCTTTGAAGAAATGTTTATGAAAACTTGCATTGCCTACGACCTACGGTCTATGGCTGTAGATATAGTGCATCAAACACTCCTTTTCTAGTGAATTTGCTGAGTACGCTCGTACTCAAAGTATCTTCTTAACCCTTGCTAGATTCTGAAGCCATTAAAACGATGTCTACATCAAGTTATGCTCCAGGACTTGTTATGCTCAGCTAAAGCTTTTCAATGAAGACAAGAAAGACAACATATACCTCAACTCAAGTGAAGACGAAGTTATTGATTAGATAGGAATATAATCTCTAGCCAAAAAACCTATTTCTGTAGTGCGTTGCAATAGCATCAATGCCAACCTCTTAGCCAGAATAATAGACGCAATAGTATAATTGTTCTTGCGTTGTTTATATTTGATTCTTCTCCGTAAGTTCTTTCTCTCTCTTTAACCTAGAGTGTTCTCTAGATCTTATGTAAAGAGTGAGTTGCAACCTTTAGCCATGTATTGGACCCGCTGTGTTTCTGTTGTGCCATTCTAAGGGATGTAATACTAGTGAACAGTGTTTCATTGGTGTTATGTCAACGACTATAGTATACTACATCATGAAGTGGTATGCTGGGTCACCGCAGATACCAAATGTTGTTCGGAGTCTCGGATGGGATACGGGATATCACGAGGAGATCCGGAATGGTCCAGAGAATAAGATTTATATAAGGAAAGTACGATTCCGGAGTTCGGGAAAGATTCTGATGTTTTCATCGAAGAGGTTCTAGAAGGTTCTGGAAGGTTCACCAGTCCGGAAGGGGAATGGTCCATGAATGTGTCATGGGTAAGTGGAATGATTGGATCATATCTTAGGTCACTTGGTGTGGACGTTTGCAAGAGAGAATTAAAGCTCTAAATTGAAAGTCAAACGGGAAGTTTAAAAAGTCAAACTGGAACAATGGTTTCCTAGTGGAAGAAGGAAAGAGTCCTTCTCTCAATCCAACTTGGGTTTGGGTTTGGATTCAAACCCACCCCTCCCAAGGCTGCCCCCTCTCATAAATAGAGGGGGAGGTCTGCCTCAAAAAACGAAGCCCTTGCCCTCCACACCCGCGCCAAGCCACCACCGCCGCCGCGCCAAGCCGCTGCCCTAGCCGCCGACACCTCCTCCTCCTCCTGGTCTTCTAAACCCTAGATCACCAGGAAACCCTAGATCCACCATAAATCGCACCGGCTTAGGCGAAGCCCTGCGGGATCTTCCCTCTACTTCCGACACCACGCCGTCATGCTGCCATAATCGCGAGGGGAGAACTACAACCTCTGCTGCCTGCTGGAACAAGGGAGAGGAAAGGTCTTCATCGAGTACCGAACGTGTGACCGACTGCGGAAGCCCTGCCGGAACGCAGCGCCGGAAGGATCATCTACGCGATCTTGAGATCGGCAAGTGTACAACTACATCACCCACGAGAATCTGCTCTCGTTAACCGCTTTGGAATCTTCGAGGGTGAGTGCTTCTATCGACTCGTTGCTACAATCTAGTAGATATATCTTGGCTTGTTTGTGTGCATACGGTAGAAATTTTTTGTTTTCCATGCTACGAACCCCTACACCTTGGTATGCCTACACATGTAAGGAAGTCTAAGAACGGTGCTTTAAAATATGGAAGGACCCATGTGTGGCAAAAAGTACGAAGGTTGGATGGAGAAGATCTTATTAGCTGGTGGAAAGGAGGTGCTAATTAAATCGGTGGCATAGGCCGTCCCTTTTTTGTCTATGGCTTGTTAGAAACTTCCTTATGGATTATGTCAACATATTGGATCTCTAATTAGAAAGTCCCGGTGGGGAAGTAAAGAGGGGGAGTGCAGAACTACATGGGTGTCATGGTAGGAGATGACAAAATCAAAATATATGGGAGGCTTGGGTTTCTGAGATATAGAACTATTAAATCTTGCTTTATTGGCTCGCCAAGCGTGTCGTGTTCTCCATAACCCAAAAACTTTGAGTGCATGTATTGTGAAGGATGTTTACCATCCGCAAGTTGATTTCCTTGATGCCTACTTGGGAACCCATCCATCACAAATTTGGTGTGCATTGATCGAAGGAAAAGATGTTCTCTCTCTAGGCTTAACACGCAGGATCGGCAATGGGCAACCAAATAGAATATGGACTCAAAATTGGATTCCCAGAGACGAGATGATGAGACCCATAGCTTGTCGCATAGATGACCCCACTACCCTGGTATGCGAACTCGTTGATTCTACCACGACGATGTGTAACCGATAGAAAATACATCAAGTGTTTGTATGGGGAGATGCTGATTTGACCATAGGACTGCCGATCTTTACCCGGAATATAAAATATTTTTGGTCTTGGAATTTTGAGAAGTGGGGAACTTTCACTGTCCGTTCAGCCTACATGATGTTATTGGAGATGAGGCAGAGAAGAGAAGATTGGCTAGATGGGAGAGTGTCGAGCTCTGTTGATACCAGGGAGAGGAAAAGCGGTGCATGTTGTGGAAAGTTAAGGTACCCTCGAAAATTAGGGTGTCCTTATGGCGCTTAGCAAGGCAATCTCTCCCTACGCCTGATTTTCTTAAACACTGAAACATGGCAACTACAAGCTTTTGTTCATTGTCTGGAGCCGTTGAATCTCGGTGTCACTCCTTAATTGAGTGTACAATGGCGAGGTGCGTGTGGGCACTTGCGGATGAGGAATATGTGGAGCATATGAGGGTGACAAATGAACCAAGTGCTAAGAGATGGATCTTCACTATGATGGAATGTATGCTATATGATGAGTTTGTCCGTATGACAGTTACTTTGTGGGAGTTTTGGACAGCAAGACGGCAAGCAATTCACGAGGGATATTTCCAGAGCCCTTTTTTCCACCCATGCCTTTGTTCAACATTACTTGTCAAATATTTTCATTTTATCTACACTACCGCAGGGCAGCAACAATGATTCCACCTCAATGGAACCGTGCCCATAAGTGGATTTCTCCTCCTTTGGATCACATGAAGGGGAATGTTGATGGCGGTACAGTGCCACGGAATAATGTTACAGTACAGGTGCAGTGGCAGCCATTTACAGAAATAGGGATAGGGTTTATCTTGTCTCATCAGCGGTGGTGTTTTCTGGAGTAACCGATTCATCCACTCTTTTCAGCTTTGGCTTGTCGGGAATCTCTAGCATTGGCAGCTATTCTTGCTCTCCGGAACTTTGTCGTTGCAAGTGATTGTGATCAAGTTATGAAGGATGTTGCGGTAGGCACGGGTGGAGGTATACTTCTATTGTGAAAGAAATCCTAGATCTTCACTCGGATTTGAACATCATCTTTTTTTTTCATGAAGCGAGAAACTCGAACATGGAAGCTCATAATTTAGCTCGTTTTGCTCTTTCTTTAGGCCCGGGGCGCCATCTGTGGCTCATTGATCCACACGATACTCTGTTAATTCATGTTATTTGGGCCTTTGATTAATAAATAAGGCTAGTTACCCTCAAAAATGGAAAATGCCCGTATTGATGTGGTTAGTCTATCCATAGCCTATTTCTAGCGAGTCACATCACCACATGTTTTATTTTTCACCTCTCAGATTGTCACCTAGGGTGATCTCCTATATATCTCTATGCACTAGTGTTGGCCTTGCATTGTGAACAGATCTCAATCTACGTTTATAATTAAGTTCATCGTTTGAGTCGGTCATAGCAAAACAGCGACTTCTTGATAGAAATCGTCACGTGGGAGCAACCCGCTGCGGTTCGATCCTAACGTTTGACACATCCAGTTTTCTTTGAGATCCGTGCAAACTTAATTAAGTGTGTCCTAAGTTAAGTCTACAAAATTTGGAACTAAGTACACAACCTAAACTAATTTTTTGATTTTTTATAGGTCATAAGTTGTACTATAAGTTTAAAACTAAGTACAACTAAGTACACGGCTGATCCCGTCTGGTCCAAGCTGTTTCATTCTCCTAGAGATCATGTATTTTTTTAGTAGATATATAGCCTGCCAAGGCTTGAGTTACCGTGACCTTGATTACAGACGTACTCCAGCCGAAAAGGCAGAGAGCGTATACTACCCCCGGCAGCCCTTGTTAAGATATGGCAAATGGAGCTTTCTTATGTACGTTTCGTTCACACAAAGCTAGTACTTTCTTTAACCTTTTCTGCTGAGCTAACAATTTGTTGCATAGCTTGTGGACTATATAAGCAGCACCAGAGCGTGGCAAAGGGGGCCACGCACAAGACCATCTTCTCCTAAAACCTAGCCGTAGCCGATAGTGTCGGGCAGCAGATGGAGATTGCGAGAGAAACTCCGGGCAGCGCGTGTGGAAGGAGTCGGCGATGCAACATGGCACAAGACCAGGGCGCCAAGAAGCTTGAAGACCAGTTCGTCAAGGTTTGGTGTCTACCAATTTATCATACTGTGTTCAGCACTCTTTTGTTTCTGTGATGAAGCATAAACTGAGACTGATGGGCTTGGTTTTTGTTGATTGTATTTTTATCATCGTTTGGTCATGCAACATGTACAGGACCCAGCATGGAAGAGGTTCCTTGCTCATGTTGGACCAGGGTTCATGGTTTCTCTTGCCTACTTGGATCCTGGAAATTGTGAGCTTCTCCTTCCCTCTATTTCTCCCATCTTTGTTCAACTCTCTACATAACAGTTCTGATGGCGGCGAAACTGATGCAGTGGAAACGGACCTGCAAGCCGGTGCCAATCACAGATATGAGGTGCATTATTTCTCCTTGATTGGTCTTTTTTTCCTTTACATAGTTCTACTTCTCCCTGTAGTAGGTTCCACTTGGAAGTAAAAGCAGGAGACACTTTTCTTGCTTTTGTCATGATATTTTACCGCTTTTTTGTGCATTTGTTGGGTCTTTGCAGCTCCTTTGGGTTATTCTGATTGGCCTCATCTTCGCACTCATCATACAGTCACTCGCGGCTAATATTGGCGTCGTGACAGGTATTAAAATTGGGAAACATTAATCGAAACTTATACTACTACTACTACTAGATGAAATAAATAAGTTGATGCTAATAACTGTAACTCACATGCAGGGAAGCATCTCGCTGAGCTATGCAAGAGTGAGTATCCAAAGTTCGTGATGATCTGCCTATGGCTCCTTGCAGAGTTGGCAGTGATCGCTGCCGACATCCCAGAAGGTTAGTTCATCGTATTAAAAATTGGTGTCATGCATATTTTTGCTATCAATATGTAAAAAAATTAGGTAATCATAAATAAGAAAACCATTTAGAAACATCATAAATAAAAACCATTTAGAAACATCATAAATAAGTAACTCATCTCACGTGTAACATAATATGAACCCCACAAATTGTACACTCTGGCGGCATTAATTTTTGTTCTAATTGATTGTCCTTACTCCTTAGTCAACTCTTGCTAACTATAAATATGTTTGTTAAGAGTACATACTTGAACAGAATAGTATACTACACGGGGTGAAATCACCATATGCTGAATTGGACAACAAAAATATATATACTCCTACCCAGCCCTCATGGTCGGCAGTTGTCGTATGATGTGTATGTATGCCGTAGGGTACCATCAACATCATCACTTGTTGGTAGCTGCAAGTTGCTCCATGCATCTAATAATCGATCCATCACATCGCCTCATCGTGCCATTCATTCTATTTTGTTATAATTGATTGTCCTTAGTCAACTGTTGCTAACCATAAATATGTTTATTACTATAAGTACGTTCCTGAACAGAATAGATGCATAGTATCATACTACTACTACACAAGGTGAAGTCAAGATGCTGAATTATAGAAAACAAAAATGCACTCGTATCCATCCATCGCCGTCGTCACTTGTCTTAAGTATGCCACACATAGGGTAGCATCGACATCATCACTCGCCAGCAGCTGCAAGTCGCTGCAGGCATCTAATAATCGATCTATCACATGGCATCATCACGCCATTCATTCTATTTTGTTATAATTGAGTACTTAGTCAACCGTTGCTTGAGTACTTAGTCAACCGTTGCTAACCACTAATATGTTCATAATTATGTGTATCCTTGAGAATCATAGATGTAGTATCATAAGTACTATACACAAGTGAAGTCACGATGTGGTTACTCCCTCCAATCCATAATAAGTGTAGCTTATTTTGTACTAAGCTAGTACAAACTTTGTACTAAGTGGGACATCGTCTGTTTGTGTGTTTTTGCATGGTGTCGAATAATGGAATAATTATATCGCGTCACCATCTGTCACTCTTATTCATTCTTTTTATTGGCAGTAATTGGGACGGCCTTCGCCTTAAAACTTTTGTTCCACATCCCGGTGTGGGTTGGGGTCCTCGTCACCGGCTCCAGCACACTCCTCCTACTCGGCCTCCAGAGGTACGGCGTGCGCAAGTTGGAGTTTGTGGTCACCATGCTGGTGCTTGTCATGGCAGCGTGTTTCTTCGGAGAGCTCAGCTACGTGAAACCTCCAGCCAAGGACGTCATCAAAGGGCTCTTCACCCCACAGCTCAAGGGAGACGGCGCCACGGCAGACGCCATCGCCCTCCTTGGAGCTCTCGTCATGCCGTAAGCACCATGACACCTACAAACCCACTAACTTTTGCCATTTTTTCTTCATACTAAATCACAAAATAAAATTTAAGAAAAAGGGTGAGTGTAGTAATAGGTTATACTGTGTCACAAAAAAATCAGAGGGAAAAGTTATAGTATGTGGCCTACAAAAAAAGTGGTAGCAAATTATATGTGAATAGACCCTAAAAAAATTATATGTGAATATAGAATTTCATCAAATTTGAGTTCAAAACAAAGAATTCATCAAATTTTGTCCTTTTTTCTCTTGAAAAAGACAACATTTTAACATAAAAATTTATAGATTATTATAAATTTTGTACTACAATGTGTATATTTTTGAAACACTGGAAATCTCTAAAAGAAGTGGGTGTGTACTACCGTGTAGTGATTAAAATTGTGGCTTCTGACCAAATCATTGATTTCAGACACAACTTGTTCTTGCATTCGGCTTTGGTGCTCTCGAGGAAGACGCCAGCGTCAGTGAGGGGAATCAAGGTCAGAATGCATATTAGCTAGCGAGAGAACACATAAATACTAGTAGTAATTCAGTTCAACTTTGAGTTGAGCATCTCTATCGGTATGGCTCATTCATTCAGGCACTGAACTCGTAGTGGTTTTTCTCTCTTCGATCGATCGATCAGGACGCATGCAGGTTTTTTCTATACGAGAGCGGCTTCGCGCTGTTCATCGCTTTGCTCATCAACATCGCCGTCATCTCAGTCTCCGGGACCGTCTGCTTCCGGGCCAATCTCTCGGTTGAGGATGCAGACAAATGCAATGACCTCAGCCTCGACAACTCCTCATTTCTCCTAAAGGTACTATTTGTAACGATCAAATATTTACCATGCATGTGGATGCTAATCATTGCCACGTTCTCATAATTAATTTGTTAAAATCATAATTTCCTAATTTCTTCTGTGGATCAGAACGTGCTCGGCAAGTCCAGCGCGATCGTCTATGGAGTGGCGCTGTTAGCCTCCGGGCAGAGCTCCACCATTACCGGCACATACGCTGGCCAATACATCATGCAGGTACCAACAGCAAATTATTTTCAGCTATATGTAGGACTCCACCAATAATTTCTACTTCTAGTTTCTTTCATGTTCTTAATATATTCCCTATATCCTAAATTAATTGACTCAACTTTGCCTAGATAAATATGTATCTGCACACTAAAATGATGCGGAGTAGTATTAAGTTTGAAAATTCGTTTTCGGTTGTAAACTAGGGGTTTTTGGACATCAAGATGAAAACCTGGATAAGGAACCTGATGACGCGTTGCATCGCCATTTTCCCGAGCCTAGTCGTCTCCATCATCGGCGGCTCCAGTGGTGCTGGCCGTCTCATCATCATCGCATCGGTAGGGTGATATCTTCTAACTAATCATAGCATCGGAATTATCGGGTTCTTATATATAACTGGTTTCATGTGTGTCATTGAATTTCCTGCAGATGATACTGTCGTTTGAGCTGCCTTTTGCACTCATCCCACTCCTCAAGTTCAGCAGCAGCAGGAGTAAGATGGGACCTCACAAGAACTCCATCTACGTAAGCAAGCATTACTTTGTACTTTTAAAATATATATATAAGATATTTTACTCTTTTTTTAAACACATGAATATAGATGACTTTTAGTGTGCAGGTTCATTCATTTTACTCCTAACCTAAACACTTAAAAACGTCTAGATATATGCGTTAGAGAAAATGCTGAAACATCTAATACTTTGAAATGGAAGGAGTAGTAGCTTTGTTATCTTGGTCATGCACCAACCCTGCATTCGTGGCGTTAATGAAATTGCACGTGCAGATCATCGTGTTCTCATGGACGCTTGGGTCACTGCTCATCGGCATTAACATCTACTTCCTGAGCACCAGCTTCGTGGATTGGCTCATCCACAACTCGCTGCCCAAGTACGCCAACGTTCTCGTTGGCATCGTTGTCTTCCCTCTCATGCTCGTCTACGTCGTTGCCGTCATCTACCTCACCTTCAGGAGAGATACTGTCATCACCTTCGTCGCAGACTCGGCCGACACGGAGAAGGCAGCCGGCGACGATGGCGATGATGACCCTGTGCCGTACCGTGAGGACCTGGCAGACATACCGCTCCCGCCCCACGGTAGATCAGACTAGTCTCCATCGTCTTGTGCATATGTATATGTATGGACAAAGGAGTAACTTGCTACACCACTTATGGCTCCCCTCTCCATAATATGATGTGATAAGCATTGATGTATGCTTATGCATTTAACGTTTTTTATAGTTCAATGTTCTTTCTGGTGCCATCCTATGGGGTGTGTGGAGTAACAGAAAAATGTGGTGTTTAAGTTACTTGGATTAGTATGAAACATGTGTGGAACATGATTCTGTTGTTTCAGATAAACTGGTAGATACCCTCCAAGGAATTGGAGGGGACAAAGTTGGATCAATTCATGGACAAGTTGATGCACAAGCTCAAGACCCCTCTGAATTTTGTCGAGCTGATGCCCAACAAGCTCGTGCCGTACCATGAGGACCTTGCATACATATAGCTCCCGGCCCATGATAGAGCAGACTAGTCTCTTATAGTCTTCCCGATCATCTTGTGGATATGTTATGTACATCATGTATTCTTGATCAGTCTTGTGGGTATGTATATGTAAGGGCTGATTAAGATTTAACTTTCTAACACACTTATGCCTCATCTCTCTCTACATATGATGTGATAAGCATTAATGTAAGACTTTTGGCTGTCCCCCCTCTTCCAAGCTGAAAATGTAAGTATTAATGTAAATGTTCTCGGTCAGCAATAAACCTAGTACTTGTTTCAGAAGAATAATGCATAACTTCAACACCACTGTGTATTAACTCCAAAACATTCCTCATCAGTTGTTACAGTAGAAAACATATGGATTCACCATATATACGGAGATCAAACACAATACACTTCTCAACCCAGACCCAGGCTAAGACAGTGCCTCTCCTATCGAAAAACACGGTAGTAATACAAACATGCAATGACATTAGATTTACATGGAAAATCCCCAGGCTACACCATAATCTCTTTCCACTATTGTCAAATATGGGGTACAATAAGTTTTTCACCAGCGAGCGCTATTGACTCTCATATATCGAGATATGACAGATCTTGGATGGCAATAATAAGATTTGGGATACAAGATCTAACAATTAGAATGATCTCAGCAAAAAATGGTGGAATGTTAGCTTAAAGGGAACAAGCTGGTAATGAATATGAACTTATTCTTAGAGAACACATGTTTATCACAAACTTTTACCTTCAACTTCCTATTATTCCATTCTATTTTAGTTTTCTCTCTTTATATTCTCTAGTGAAAGCTAATCTAGAATTCTTGTGAGTCCATGACCTTTTGACGGTTTCTGGTCTAAGTTTTTTACACGTGTGGGACCAGTTTAAAGCTTGCAAATAGTACAGACTATAACCTTAGATGCACGGTACCAACACGTTACCTCTTCGTCGATCCCTCTTGCATGTGTAGACCATGTCGCTCTCGTGTATATCCATGGAAGTCGTCTTGCCTCACAACCTCTATCGGCGTGCCCGCTCGTCTGCCACGCCACATTCCATCTATCTAGTCTACCGAGCCAAATCGATGGCCCGCCTGCGCCTGGCATGCGAACAGTACTCGGCCACCATTACTGCAGGTCTGGACGCAAGCCTACAAATTGGCCCTTTTCCTCTCTCATGCAGCCACACCGCCCTCTAACAACTTCTTCCTATCCTTTCCAAGCATGCCTTGGACAGTCCTTTGTAGGTCCATGACTCACGCACTACAACAACGCTTCCATGCGTTGATGATTTTAAACACAAAGGCACATGTCTATTCGCCGTGCTTGCTCCATGGCGGTAAATAAAAAATGTCAGGGATAATTGCGTCGGGATAGTGCATGGACGCCAGTTTTTTCATGCCACGGGTTCATCTGTCGCGCTAGTTCTAGCACAACAGCTATGGGTGAGCGTCACATTACAATGTAAGCCGACACACAATAGGTGTCGTGGAAGGTGTGAACGGGCGGCATAATTTGGTGCCAGTCTATGTATATCCGTGCACAACACAATTTAGTGCCCCAATGTGATCTTTTTTTGTATAACATTTTAGCATGTGGTTTTTATAGGGTTCCCTTACTATAAATCATATACAGGAAATCATAACATACACATATGATGCTTCCAAATATCCTTGCACAAACTCAAATATATCACTTTACATAGTATCAAACTCATAACATCACAAGAGTCAAAAGCGATCATAATCAGTTTTGACACATCCACCAAAAAGTTTTTAGGACATGTTAACATGTGATTCATATCACATGGTTTGACCCGTTGACCACGAGGGGATCCATTTCATCAAGGGTAAGAAGCGCTGTGATGAAGTGTTGATTTGCTGGCCTTCATTTCAATGACTGTCTGCGCAAAACTCATGATAAACAAAAAGTAAATGAAGTGGAAATCACTTTTCTGCAATGAAAGAAACATCTACGTGAGTACAAAAACACACAAAATAAGGTTTTTTTCTCCTTCAAACTTATTACCCAAAATAAAAGAGATCATTTGGAAAATCCCAAAAATCTGTGTAAAACATGGATATAATAGTAGATAGGATGAAAATATCTTGGAATATAACACAATAAACTACAAGTTCATATATGCATTTTACATGCATTAGCACCTTAAATACTTTTGCTATAGAACCAAACTATAACACAATTCTAGCTAAATTTGAATTATTTTTTGGGTAATTAGTCAAAAATTATTTGAGTATGCGAAAGTAGTTAGAAATCTAGAAAAATTCAAACTAGTTGGGAGTTGTCCATACTTCGGGGTCTACATTGTGTGAAAATTTGAAAGGCGCCCCTTCGCACCATATTCTGCACTTGCTTCACAAAAGACCTTTGTGACACTTATAAATTGGAAGAACATTTTTTAATGATGGAAATTCTTTCTGGTAATATGTGTGTCATGGAATGATGCATAACTTTGTCAAGAAATGGGCACATCACCATAAACCTTACCATGCAAAATTAGTCAATAGGAAAAAATGTGGTTGATTTTTCTTTTTGAAAGCCTTCACTGAGTACCCACTAGGTCAACCCCTTCCGTCAACTACGGTTGCTGAGGAGGGTCAGGGTGCGCTTCTTTGACAAATGTAATCCTTTTACCAAGTGCCTCGTAATCCTCTATACCGAGTGACTATCGAATGTATGTCATGAGGCACACAACACCGCCTTTGTCGAGTGCCCGATTAAGCACTCAAGGCAAACTACCAGATTCAGTGCTCCTTGATTTGAAGGAAATATGAAGGAAGTGTAGAGGGTTAGTAAACTTGCCTAAGATGGTAATGTTCACACCTTTGATTCATATGAATGGCGGAAGGGAAAACGAAAAGGAATTTTCCCTCCACATCCCATTTTCAAGGCAAAATGTAGAGGGAACAAAAATCCACTCAAACCTCATTCATTGATTGAGTTGCACTAGGAACGAGACAAGCTTTACAGTTTCCGTCCTTTTATACTCCTATGTCTCCCAATTCTTTTGAATTTCCTATCCTCTAAATCAAAGAGGCCGACATGTGCCTGCATCAAATCAGACATCGTCTCTTTGCCACCTCCAGGAGTGGTCTTGGTTAATATGGATGCGGCGTTGTCCGAAGAAAGAACGTCGAAGCATAACAATGGGGGTGATCCATGATCACCTTTGGGAGTTGTCTGGCTGTGGCATGCGAACCCCTCCAAGGTTTCTCATCCCTTGAACTTGCGGAGGCACTAGCTCTTCAGCGATCGTCTCTCATTGCGCTATCTCTGATTCAACAAGGTGATCTTTGCCTCGGACTGTCTATCCCTGATTCGACGTTTGAAGTATCCAGCTCCTGATCATTCACAAGTTGGCTCGGTGGTGATGGACATCAGCCACATTGTTGCGGTTCCGGTTCTGCTACTTTCCGTCATGTCAGGCGTGTTAACAAAGCGGCACACATTTTAGCTAGATTCTTTGATGTTTATAGTTCAGGCTTTATTTCGGATTTTGCGTGTAGTGTATTGATCTTATTTGATCAATATAAAGTGCCGTAATTCTCTAAAAAAAATCAGGCACTGTTGGCTATGCCCCACATGCATGGAAGCACCCGCGTACACAAGAACACCATATTGTACACAGATCCGATCGACGTAGTAATAAAATCAGCGACAGGGATGCGATACATATATATATTGATTCCCTACGATATATGATCATAGAAAATATTAACTGCACCGCCATAGTCACGGCCAGGAAGCTTCCCCCTACAACGCTGCATGAGCCGCAAATCAATCGACCTAGGAGTATTAAGTATTTCCACAATTCAGTCATTCCGTGTGCACGTCACCCGCGATCGACCACGATTCACCAACGCAAAAGTGGAAAGCCATCGCCCATAATCGGTCGGGAATCCGACCACAGTAATTGCACATTCCATATGCACATTCCCGTTGACCGATCGTATCCCGTCGATGACGTCGCCTTACCATGCACGACGCACGTCGGTTGCCGCCCGACCCCCTATAAATCCGATCCCCAATGCGGCCAATCTTGCACCAAACCCTTCTCGCTTTTCCTTGTCTGCAGGTTTAGCCTTCGCGTGCGTCCAGCTTCCCCGGCGATCTCGTCCATGGCGACCCCTGTCCTGATGCTGGCCCTCCTCGTGTCGCTGCTCGCCGCACCATCGGCGGTTGGGGCCGACGTCGGGTCTGCTAGCGCCGGGAATCACCAACGCCACCTCGTGGCTCCGGCTCCCGCGCCGGCGCCAGCGACATCCTCGCACGCACCTGCCATGGCGCCTTCCGCGTCGTCGCCGTCCAAGCCGCCCACCGCGGCGTCGCCCGCACCTGCCATGACGCCTTCCGCGTCGACGCCGTCCAAGCCTCCCACCGCGGCCTCGCCCGCACCTGCCATGGCTCCATCGTCGGCACCTCAAGGCGGCGCCAACACTCCCTCGTCCGCTCCGGCCCCTTCGTCGTCGTCCGCCCCGGCCCCTTCGTCGCCGTCCGCCCCGGCCCCATCGTCGCCACCGTCCCCGGTCGCCGCCGCGGCGCCTTCACAGGCTCCCAACGGCGCAACGACGACCCCGTCGTACGCTCCGGCGGCATCGCCTCCATCGCCTGCTCAAGACAGCGCCAACAGCCCGTCTCCGTCAGCGTCTTCTCCGAACGCCACGACGCCGAGTCAGCAGGTGGTCCAGACCAGCCCCACCGGGGACAGCAGCAGCAGCGGCGCCACGGCTGGAGTTCCGACAGGCGCAGCTGCCTTGACGGCCGTCGGAGTGATCTCCATGGTGATGCTCCTCTAAACACGTACCTAGTTCGTCGATCGATCGGTATGCAATCGAGGTAGTTTATTAGTTGCTGGTGTGTGGTATCATTATCTATCAGTTCGAGAATTTTTAGATCTACCATAGTGATCTAAGATCAAGTCGAGTCTTATTAAGATTAGAGTATTTTCCCGAAGTTTTGTCAGCACTGTGTACACTTATGTACGCAGTGTACCGTGTAACCGATCGATCAGTATTTGTGTCTTTTTACAGACTTATTATATGCATGTGTGATCTATATTTCAGCTGTGTTTTGTTTGCTGGTATCTTTATTTTCAATACAAAGATGTGTGTCTTGTTGATGAATTCTTCTCTCCACAAATTTAATTAGGTTGTCGGTCAATTTTCAATACAAGTGTACTCCTAAATCTGAAGTTTTATACTGTTTAACAATTAAGTTATTTTACTCTGCAGTTAAGTCTCATACTCTCATCATTAACTAATTTGAACTTTAAGTTACAGCAAATCAAGAAAACTTAAGGAAAACACGTAGACTGTTCATGGGAGATTTGTCATTTTTCACACGATTTATATACTTTTGAATATAGGAGCAAAACCACGTATATGCGTGCACATCCTCTACACACGAAAATAATTTTATATATTTTTGTAGTTTTTATATTTTTACTATTTTATTTAATTTACTGTTCACTTGGGATGATATCTACCTACGTCTCACTGTCTAATTTCGGTCCCTGCTACGGTAGTACCATTCCTTCTAGCTATTCATCTCATCCCCTCTCCAAATCCATCTTGCCCCCTCTCGGCGCCAAATACCCTATTCATGCCACATCTTATTGTCCAATATATGTTCTCTAATCTCCGACTCACTGGTTCAATATTTAAATCCGTTTGTGCCAAAGCTCATCAAACCTTTAGAGCGAACCTTGATACCCAAGCCTACCTTGGGTGACTTCTTTTGGGCTTTTAACCTGGCTTCTGGGTTTCCCACCGCATAAGCAGAAAAGAAGTCTTCAGTTTTTTCTCACCGAGAAACCCTCCAGAAGCCCATTTACACACAGTGTGGAGAAACTGGTGCAGAGCAGTTTCCCGAGCTTCTTCCGTGGGCTATAAATCGTTTTTTACGAATAGACATGTCCTTCTCAAAAATTACACCTAAATGCCACCGCTAAGGAAACGAGTGGATTGAAAAAATAGGCAAACTGCCCCGGCCCTTCTCAAAGCGAGGCGCTCTTCACGCGCGTCCTGCCCCCGACCCGCTCGAAGCGAGGATCCCCACTGCGCCGCCGGTCACCCACCGCCGCCCTCCCAACGCCGTCGTCCAGATCCCGCAGCCAGCGGGCATCCCCTGCCGTGCCGCCACTCCCCCACCGCGCCGCTGCTCTCACCCCTCCCCCACCGACCCGCCACCTCCGGATCTTGGCAGCTCAAAGCGAGGCTCCCCACCGCGCCGCCGGTCACCCACCGCCGCCCTCCCAATGCCGCCGTCCAGATCCCGGCAGCCAGTGGGCATCCCTTGCCGTGCCGCCACTCCCCACCGCGCCGCTGCTCTCACCTCTCCCCCACCGACCCGCCGCCTCCGGATCTTGGCAGCTCGTGGCCTGATCCTGCCCGCCCTGATTTCTGCCCCTGTTCGTGCTCTACTTCGGCTCGCCGTCTCCTCCGAGGCCAGCCGTCTCGAGGCCGTCCGCTCCAGTGAGGAAGCAAGGCCGGTGTACCAGATTTTTCTTCCTCAAATTTTTGATGTTGATGGCTGACCGGTGCGCAAATTGCTAGCGCATGACGTTAACACTATAAGGACTACCCCCATACAACAATACATGTTTTGCAACGAACTAAACATGTGTTGTACAAATTAATGTTAGATACGCATCTAGGCGTTGCACACGGTATCCGTTCTCTCTAGGCTAGAAACTTATAGAACCTATCGCACCGGACCTTTATTATCTTGCCACGTCTTATTAGTAACCTCCCATGACTCACGCACGCTCCGCCAGATAACTAGCAGGATCTAAACAGTGCCTCTCCCCCGTATATATTTCCCATATATGTGGTTTGTGGCGGCTCACGAGTGCCTTCCGCGAAGTCCATCTCTCCTTCATTCCTTCTTCTCATCCCTTTGGCGGCGGCAGGGCTGGGCGGCACGGTATGGCGCTGCTTAAGAGTACCAGTTAGAAGGCCTCACGGCAGGGAATGCCGGTGTGGCCGGCCGCTCGCGGCGCGGCGATGGTGAACGTAACGTAGGTATGGTTGTCTCTCCCTCATCCAGCCCGTGTGGAGCATGCCCCGGATCTGCTATGCCCGATTCAGCTATGCCCCAAATTGGGCTGCACGAGTCAGCTGGCCTCCGATTTTGTTTACGGTAACTATAGTGTCGTGGTGATTACCTATGTAATTAAGCAGCGTGGATCTGAAGGAATTTTTTGGCTGGAAGCCCACCGATGCAACTTTTCTCCAAAAAATTTAGGTATGCCTTGTCCTTTTCACTCTCTGTAATTGTAGGAGACTAACCCATCTAGATTCTGTTTTTTTGCAATTTGCAAAAGAATGTCCATTGATGCCAATAAATAGATAGACTACACTCTCGCACCTCAATTTCCCAACTGCTATTTACTCATTCCGTCCAGAAATAACTTACTTAGGTTTGTCTAGATTCGACTATATCTAGACGCGTTTTAGTATATAGATACATTCATATTTCTGGACGGAGAAAGTATCATGTACTCCCTCCGTCCTAAAATAAATGTCTTAAATTTGTCAAAATTTAGATGAATCTAGACACTATTTAGTATATAGATTCATCCAACATTTGAAAAACTAAGACATCTATTCTTGGACGGAGGGAGTATTATAATCTCACCCTCTTTTTTCCGGACTGTTACTCTTCCATATATATCCTCCGCCTTTACATTGACAGGAGTTGACTGCAACAGCGCGTCAGGATAGATTGTCAGCGATTTACAAAAGGACCAGGCTAGGCCACACACCGATGAAACAAATGTTGGAAGTTCAATAAACAAGGTGATATGTATGTTTGCTCAATGGGTATAAAGAAATAATTAGTGTACGATGGTCAAGGTGATATGTATGCTTGCTCAAGGTGATATGTATGCTTGCTCAAATTGACTGTGGCGCAAGCATCATGAACACACATGTACGATGGTCATTCACCATATATCTATTAATTTATTTCTGCTTCATATTTATGAAAATGTGCTTTTGCTATTTTGAGGCTGTCAAAAACTGAATATTTTCTAGATTTATCAACAGTCGGTAGTGGAATGTGCCAAATATCTTCCTTGTGCTTGAAAAGGTGCAGAAAGATCAGCAACAGTGCCATAGCTCAATTGTTATGCGGGTGTTGTACCATCAACAAAACTTTAGCAGCATTGAACATTGGAAATGTAAGGGTATCATGTAGTGATGACATGATAATTGTGGTATCATGTAGTGATGACATGATAATTGCCAACCACTATCTTATATGTTTTTGTTGCTCTCAATATTCTAAGTACACACGTCATGCTACTAATATGTCAATTACTCCTTCTCCCATGAGAAAACTGTTAGCCTGCATGCAAACTACAGTCAATGATTGCATCAAGATTCATGTAATGTCCCAATCCTTTATCTTGAGCTACTCCTATTATGTAAGAACTTTTAGCTTTGGTATACTACCAATTTTTAAGAAACTAATTAGTAGAATTCACTATAGCCTTCACACTCTTTTTGCCACTCTGATACTGAAAACGAAATTTGTTTTTGCAGGTCACATACATCAGCAAGACTTCTATTTGGATATCAGCTCTAGACATGTTAGGCCAAGTAATAGAAAGGACATATCTAGATTAGGTGGAATATCATATTTTGACATAGGATTGTAAATTTTCTACTCTTCATATAATCATCTTGTATGGAATGGTGTTCCAGCAAGTATATATAGGACGAGGCAGAATACCATATGCTGATGAAAGATTGTAAATTGTATACTCTTCAAATGAGTTTTGTGTATGGATTGGTGTTGCAATAATAAAATGAATTCTTTGTGATGGTGTTTTGATATGTCTTGTATGAAATATGTTCTCTCGGTAAGAAAAAGATCCGCCATCTTCTAGAATTATCAAACCATCATGTCCAAAAAATAGTATTTGGCCAAATATAATTTATATACATATAGGATGCATCTACCAACGCATACAGCTGTTGGTTCAGGTCTGTAGCTATTTTTCAACGCTTATCTCAGTGGTTACCAACGCACATATATGTGTTGCATTGTATCCTTGCAACGTCCAAAAATACAACGCATTTTCTTCCGTTGGTAAAGTGTCTAGCAACGCATATATTGGCATCTAGATACGCATAAGTGCGTTGCAGTAGAGGGGGTCTTCTTGTAGTGTAATAATGTGGAAGCTCGCGTTCTGGACATAGAACATTCCTAAACATACCATGTTTACCGGATGAATTGTTGATAAAAACTAGTATTGCTACTGATCTGTAGTATAGGTGTTGTCTTGGTCAGTTGACGTAGGCATGGAGTGTGAATGTATGTAACCCAGGTTTGATCCTCGGTTGTTACTACAACACCATATTTTTTATTACCATGTACTTTTTTATTTATTTCAATTTTATTTCTTGCTACTTTTCTACTTAAAACTAGCATATGTATACAATGCATCGTTTTATTAAGTGGTTATATCAAGTCCAGGGTCATAACAGACATCTCACAACTCATCACAACAAATAAGCTAAAATAGCATAAGCCCAAAAGAAGTCTCCTTAGAGTTTCTAGGAGCTTCTGCCCACCGCAGTTTTTTTCCACCGGAATCTATAAGCAGGCTTATGCTTATGCATAAGCCCAAAAGAAGTCACCCCTTGTTCC
The DNA here is from genome assembly GCA_916181665.1 of Avena sativa. NCBI lineage: Eukaryota > Viridiplantae > Streptophyta > Magnoliopsida > Poales > Poaceae > Avena > Avena sativa. The sequence continues at coordinate 442,144,118 of OV702284.1, forward strand.
CTCGTACATAAACCTGGTCCCAATTTTCCTTACACCAGCGTCTTTTACTAGTCAAAGATAACACATATGGTCACCACATGAAACAATCTTGCGTGTCACACAAATTTGCACAAAGAAACTCGCAAGAAGAAAAATTACAATTCCTCCATTAGGGAAACTTGTGCCTCGCTGGAACGTTGTCCACCATCATCCTTCGCCACCACCATGGTATCACCGAAAAAGAGGAAACAGATGTCATACCAAGATCTAAGGGAGCACATTCGCATAGAACGATGCTTTTTAAGCCGATGAACCAGACTGGCGCAAGCGACGAGACCGAGACTTTATGGCACGTCGTTCGGGGATCTTCCCCATGGTCACTCAATCCCGACGGCGTCAACTTCATCTGATGCAGTCAAAAAAGAGGAATGCTGCCGTCTACCGTCATCCATGCACCCAATTGCAAGACACCAAACACAACTACCATAGCTAAACGACCGCCACCCACGAAAGTGCTGACCGTCGACCACCAGACACAAGATATCACCAGATCCAAAGATCGGTGAGACGACCAGGCCACCTGCCTCCCGATGCCACCGGTTAGAGTAGCATCGAGATGGAGGAATAGCAGGAGCAAATTATTCTGACGTGGCATTGTATCCTTCATATAAGCAGTTCCCCAAGAAAGCACTAGTCCAACCCTAACTATAGCCGGAGCTAAAGCACCGAGATCCCCACTCCCTCCTGTGGACAGAGCAACCGACCGAGGAGGAAGGGACAGGAGACACCTTGAAGTTGGGGACAGATGTTTTTTCCCTGGGATCCTATTTCTCAGGAGCGAACATAGATGGGGCATGGGGAGTTGGGACGTTTTGCCTGTAGCTCTGCTCTTATAAAAGATCTCAAATTGGAGCTAGATAAAAAATATATTGATAAATTTATTAAAAATCACATGGACAATGGCAACATGTTTGCGTAAATTATGCCAATTATGTGTGTTCCCCTATCAAGGGGTAAAAAGGTCTCACACCTACCAATAGGAAACCAAGTTTTCTATTCCAAAGTGGAAACATAAAGATATCTATTGCGCAAAAAAACACATAAAGATATCAAATTCCTTTTCTTATAATTTCACTCCGTGTGCATTGGCATTAGATAGTAGTCCGGATCAAAATACAGCTGCACATCTCACAAGCAAGATGGGCACATGCATGGTCCTTTTCTCAAGTCTCCATCCATTCAAAAAAAAGTACTGTATAACATCAAACTGAAGTTGCTCTTTTATGAATCAACTGAAACTTTAGAAGATCTCAGTAGACTATGACCTCGCTAAGAGCCACTCGCCTATCCAGGAAGCCGATCTAGACGCCGAAATTTGGTTCGGACGCCGAAAATCAGCCCAGTCGCGTACCCAGAAACCTGTTTTCATCCGGATTTGGGCGAATTTTGGTTCGGCCTTCCCAGGCCATACCCAGGATCCCGGGTACGCCCTGGAACGCCGGACGCAGCAAAAACGGGCGTGGGCCAGCTCTGTCGGCGAGAGAAGGATCAACTCCCGCCACTTCGCCGAGCTCCCGCCCTTTTCTTTCTTTCCTCCCGCCTTTCTTTCCCATTCCCCCCACTCCCACCACTCTGCCGAGCTCCCGCCCACCATGCCGCCCAAGAGTTCCGTCCAACCCAAATCGATCATCGGCGAGGTTACGGCGGAAAAGAAGGCGAGGAAGCCGAGAGCGCCACCGAAGAAGCCGGAGGGCATGTCCGACGGCGCGTGGGCGTCCAAGGAGACGGCCAGGAAGATGGCATCCACAGACCGGAAGGGAAGAAAGGAGAGGGTGAAGCTCCGGCAAGACCAAGAGAAGGCGGCGGCGGTGGATGAGAAGGCGATCGTGAGGGCGAAGCAGGCGGCGACGAGGTCGGCGTTGATGGCGGCGCCGTACCCACCCAACTGGGGAAGCCATGCAAGCGTCGGCTTGCCCGCCGGATTCTCGCCGATCTCTCCGGCCGGCTTCCAGGAGAGCCAGGCGATTGCTCGGCAGAGGTACTCCTCGTCCCCTGAGTTCGACGGCGGCTTCAACCCCAACGTGGTCTTCCCCTGCCCGGCGCCGTGCCCTCCTTCGGCCTTCAACATGGACATCAACCTCCCCTACTCCACCTCTCCGGCATACGCAGGCCCCGCTCTGCGCCGCGAACCACTGCCTTTCGGCGCAAGGAACCTACGACGAGACCGACACACGCAACATGTTCGGTGGAATGTCGATCACTCTGTCGGCCGGCATGTTGGCCGAGACGTACATGGAGGACATGATCGCAGCAGGCTCGGCCTCCAACCACCCCTCCTTCTTCACGGAAGAGCAGACCCAGGCCGATGTCGAGCATGGCATCGAGTCTTAGGACCTCGCTGACATCGACGCCGAGGAGACGTAGGCCGAGCCGATGCAGAAAGAGGACGCCGAGGGTGAAGCCTTACTGCTGGCGAAAGGCAAGAAGGGGAAGAAGAAGCCGGACACTTCGGCGGAAGCTCGGATCAAGTGGACCATGGCCGAGGACACCTGTCTCGCCGAAGCTTGGAAAACGGTGAGCATGGATCCGATCACCGGTGCCAACCAGAACTCAGACAACTATTGGCAGCGGTGAAGGTAGCGTTTGACGAGCGTAGCCTTTGCCATCCAAAGTATCGCTAAATTCACATGGAGCGAGGGGAGAAGGCTGTTACCAACCATTGGGCGATCATCCAAACTGCGTGCAGCAAGTGGCACAACTATGTGGAAGAGGTGGAACGCACACAAGGCAGCGGGGAAAATATGGACAACAAGGTACTCGCGAACACTAGCTTTGTCATGCACTCGCTTCCATTTGGACACACTTGACACATTTCTATTTTGCAGCTTCGTCGTGCACTTGCTTTGTTTTGAGAGGACATGAAGATGGAGTTCAAATTCCATCATGTCTTCGAGGAGATCGAGCATTGCGAGAAGTGGCGGGACACTCACCTGAGTCTCTCCAAGACCAAGGACGACGTCTACAACCCGGAGACCCCTCCCGCTGCTGCCGCCGAAGGAAGACCAGAGATGGTCCAGAAGAAGGCGAAGATGCTCAAAGCCGTCGGACCTCCCGCCGAGCGTCTCCAGGCTTCGATCGAGAAATGCATCGCCGACACGAGGGCGCAGGCCGAGAAGAGGACCGAGAAGACCGACGAGCGCTGGAAGCAGCTGATGGAGACACAAGGGGAAAATGTGGCCCTCATCAAGGCCAACCTCGCTGAGAAGAAGGCCAACTACGCCGCCAAGAAACGCAACACGGATCTCAAGTTCCTGATGGGCGGCGAGGACACGTCGAAGATGAGCTCGCCGGTCAAGGCCAGGTACATGGCGCAACACCAAGCCATCCTCCAAGGCGAGATCACGCCGTCCCTTTCCTCTACGCCGACCGCCCCTGCGCCGAACGCACCCACGCCGAGCCCTGCGTCCACTTCCTCCAACCCCTCGTCGTCCGACGGCGAGACGGACGACCACGCCGCGTCGGCCACGCCGCAGGAGCCCATCCCCATCGACGACGGAGAGTCATTTCCCCTGTTATGTAATAATAATCTGTCGCCGAATTTCTGGACGTTTCTGTCGAACACCTTGTGGCCGAGCACTCGCCGGCGGGAACGATAAAGATTCAAATATGTCGTTGTTTTTTGTTCGCCTGGATACTCGGCCTGGGTACGCGAGTAAGAAACTAGGCGTACACAGACCGAAATCAAGTTCCTTCTGGCCAAAAAAAGTCTAAATTTCGGCCTGAGTTCGCCCAACGAGTGGAGATACTCTAAACGCATGCATCATACACGCTACTGAAAACTACTACAAGCTGGTCGATCCAAGCATTAAACATGAGATATGCCCATCAGTAGATCCATACTTCAGTATCATGGGTATGAAATCTTGACCTTGATCACTTTACCGTGGTCGCCGCTGCAGATTACTTTCTCATACTCGTCACGGTAAAATGTTATATCACCTCGGAAGGAGATGGTACGGCTCTTGCATGCCCTTACCATCATAACCAGTCGGAACACGCAGGTTCACCTTGATCACCAAGAGTGGGTCCAGGTATACCGGAACAGCCACCCATCTCCGCGGCAGCGGGACTTCACCGTCATCAGCAACCTCCGCCTTGTCATACTCCCGGCGAGAGAAGAGCAGTGGCGGAGCTTCAGGCCGGCAAGGCCGGGCAGTTGTCCAGGCTCTAGCCAGAATACTACGTATAGTTATTAAAGATGCATACTAGTTAATCAAAAAATTAGTGGGCAAAGAATCATAGGCATTGTAGTTTGCCCAGGCTACCTAGTTGGGCTAGCTCCGCCACTGGAGAAGAGCACGACCCTCTCGTCACCGAAGAGCTGGTGTTGCGCGGCGATCTCGCCGTACACGGTGCTCGTCCCATGCACGAGGCCGACGAGGGTCACTCTCACGCCGGCCTGTATAGCCTTGTGCATCGCCACGAAGGTCACGTCTATCTTGCGGCCTCGTCTGGTCATGATGGTGTCGGTGATGACGCGGTTGCACGCGTAGGGGTCCACTATGAAGTCCCGGAGGCCGTCCTCGTCGTCGTCCTCCGGGATGTTGACTTGAATGTGGAAGCGGTCCTCGATGGCCCGGCCTTCCGCATGGAGTACCAGATCACCCCATGAATCAAGGTTGCGCCCTCTCTGCCATGAGGTGGTAGAGTGGTACATGGAAAGCATGTTAGGGCCGATGGCGGTGAAGGTTCCCGTGAAGGGGTCGAAGCGGGGGCGGACCACCAGCAGCTCCACCAGGTACCTAGAGAGGGAGTAGGCCTTCCTTATGTTCTCGTTGTCTAGCATATTCTCATACCTGGAGAGGGAGTACGGCCGGTGTTGTTGGCCGTCCCGACCGACGACCGTTTATATATGTGTGCGGGAGATGTACAATCCTAGTACTTCTCGGCCGTCGTCCAGGCCGTTTCCTTCACGGCCACGGCTGGAGTGTCAGACCGGTGCCAAGAGAAGGTCTTGACGGCCGTTAGAGTGATGGACGTGAGCTCACGGTGCTATTCCAATTTCCAAATATATATACCTCGTTGCTCAGCTCGATCTATATATACTCCCTCCGTTTTAAAAATAGATGTCACGGATTTACAAAAATTTGGATAAATGTAGACATTATTTAGTACTCTCTCTGACCCATATTAGTTGATTCAAATTTATCTAGATTAGATGAATCTAGACACTATTTAGTATATATGTTTATCTAAATTTTCACAAATCCAAGTCAACTAATATGGGTCGGAGAGAGTATATAGATTCATCCAAATTTTGACAACTCTGCCACATCTATTCTAAGACGGAGGTGTCAGAGTACGTATACGTGTATATGCTAGAGATAGACTAAGACTCTACGTCTTATACTCCAAGTCTTCACATACATCCATATAACTCTAAATAAACCCTCACAGTAGTCATTATAATATAACATAATATTTAGGGATCAATAATTTCCATAGGAGGGAGTACACCTGTTTTGTTTATTGTTAGTGAATGTTTTGTCACAATCTCCGATCAAAAGCACTATAGCTACTAGTCTAGTCAAGCAACCGACATGACGCAGCGCCACTTTACGTCGATACGAACTAGGTTGTTTTTTCATTCAGGTTTAAAATGAATCTATACACTAAAAGAAGACTAGATAGATATTTTTTCATAAATCTAAAATATTTTATATTTTAAAATGGAGGGAGTACTATACATCAATATGGCACGTCCATTCCGAACGAGTACTTGGGGTGTGTTCGGTTCTGAAATTAGATGAAATGGAATAGATCCGTTCCACACCTAGCACCCATTTCGTTCGGTTGGATAGAATGCAACCAACTAGTTCCTCCGAATGAAATATTCTCTTTATATGCGGAATTGACTGGTCCGGCCAAATCAGCCGGACCTGGAGGAACAACTCGCTAACTCAAAAACTAATTAGTCTCTTTCTCGCTAACCACGCGCGGGCGGGTGCAGACACAACGAAGCACGCACGAACGACGCAGCAAAGCCGGCCCGACGGCGGCGGCCATGCACAAGGCAGGCCCAGCGGCGGTGTCCAGGCACGCGCGGTCGGCGGCGTCCAAGTTCAGCTTCTTGTCTCCATCCTCACCAATTAAATCTCCGTCCATTCTTAACCTCCGATTTGATTTCTATAAGATTTTGAAAAAAAAAAGATTTTTGTGATTTGGTACTTTTAGCAAAAAAAAAGATAAACAAATATTTGCTACCGTTAATTATAACTATTAAATTTAAGCTCAAATTATTAGAATTTCAAGTATCATTATAGCTATTCCGTTCTGGTCCCAATTCTCCCAACCGAACACAATATGAAACCATTATGTTCCTCGTTCTTTTCCGAACCGGACATAGGGTCGAAACCGTTCCATGCCCTCAGAATGGACTCACTCCGTTCCCTTCTCTCTCGTTCTGGAACCGAACACACCTTGGCGAGTCTTAGTACGTGGTTTCTCCAACTATTTTTCTATGTTATAAAATATAAGGTGTTTTGGTAGATTAAAATAGGTCTAACCAAAACGTTCTACATATTGGACAAAATAGTACTCCTAAATATACCAACAAAATGCGCTTCTAAATATAAGATGTTTTCAACGAGATGTTATTTTAATATAGTATGTGAGTACCATATTAGACTATAAGCAATGGAAATAAAAACGGCTTGCAAAAAAATAAAATACATCAAAAACCATGGTGGCCGTCTTCAACTTTCACTTGTTTGTTATCCGGAGGTTGGAAAAAACAAAAATAACCAAACCTACAATAAATAAGCGACACATAAAACTACAAACACCCTCGCCATACAAGATTCTGAAAAGTCGCACTAGCCACTCCCGTGAACAACGATATCGAATAGTCGCTGAACGAACATCAGTTTGGGCGGCACCCGATGCAACACAAGCTTGCCGTAGAGCACAATGAAAGAAGAGGTCAAAGTTCGTCACACAAAAAATGCCAGTTGTTTCTCTTCGTAGATACGCAAGATCTGAAGTGAAGCAACCAATCTAGCAACACAAACCTTTACGGGCTCTTTGTTGACGCCAAATCGGATGCTCTTGAGGTAGCGAAAGAACACGCCGGATGGAAGAATTTCCTTTGGAATTGCATACATAGACTACTATAGGATAGGAAAAAAAAATCTACTACTGTTACATAATTCTCTAAGATTCCAACGAAAGTCAAATAAAATCGGTCACAAGCCAAATCGAATTCACATCGAGCCTATCGCACATTGAAGAGGCAGACAGCTTGTTTGCATCGACCGTGCACCGGTGCGCGTGTACATATAAAACTTGAACAAAAATTCCAAAATTTACACGAAAACGGAAAGCATCTCGTCACGGGTAAAAATAAGAAAATCTCCGCAGGGGCTCTGGTTCGTAATTTTCAAACCCTTCTTCGGACCCCTCCTCGTCTGTCAGGCGCGGGGACACAGACATGGCGACCGGCGGCTGCGGCGGCTGCGAGGGGGAGTCGGCCGTGGCCGAAGGAGGAGCGGGGACGGGGACGGGGTCTGGCCCCAGCCCCGGCCGCAGGTTCTTCGTGGCGGCGCACGTAGGCGCCGGCTACCACGCGCCGGCGAACGAGAAGGTCTACCGCCGGGCCATGAAGCGCGCCTGCCTCGCCGCTGCCGTGGTCCTTCGCGAGGTTAGGTCCTTAAACCGTAGCACCCCGTTCCCTACAGGCTCCACTCCTCGCCTCCTCCCGTGTAGTGCTTTGGTTTCGCCGTGCTCTGTCGCTCGGATTTATGCGGTCTCACCGAGTGTTCCACTACAGCATAGGGGTTAGGTTTTACCCGTAGATGAGAACAACATATTTTATTTGGTATCAACCGATGAACATTACATTAATGGACCGACCTTCAAAAAAATTTACAGTGGGGACTAATTTGATACAGTGCCGATTTTGGAAGGGGCCTGAGCTGGTATCTATAGTTCTGCATTTCCACTAAGTTGCTGATATCTGAAGTATGTCTACCTCCCGTGTAATGCTTTTGTTTCGCTGCACGTATGGGCTCGGATTTGTGCTGCGCCGAGTGTTCCATTAAAAGGTAGCATGGGGGCTTTACCCGTAAATTAGAACTAGAAACTCCAGTACCCTATTGGGCATGAAACGATGAACTCGCCAAAATATTATAGTGGACTAATTCGAGATGTATTTTGGAAGGGGCCTGATTTAGTATCTGTGGATCTTGCATGTCCACTGGGTTACTGATATCTGAAGTATGTCTACCTCCCATTATGTCATACTGTGATGTCACAATGGTCTACTTGAGAAGCATCCATGTAGCTCTGTTGTGGCCAATTCCTAATGCTCCTTGTGTTTGCAGGGCAGTGGCACAAGTCTTGATGCCGTTGCAGCTGCCATTCGAGTGTTGGAGGTATGCATCATGCACAGTGGATAGATGTAACGTCTATTTTATATAGTTTTGTTTTGTTATCATCCCTAGCAGTTACGGACAATCATTTGATGGATTTTCGGTATGATTTAGTCATAATTTACTAATGTCAAAGTAGGAATGTGGAAGAGTTACTTTTGCTTTTATCTGTACAATCAAGGTTTACAACCCTCCTAGGTTTACGCAAACCTGTGATGTTGTAGTTTAGATACAGAATAGTCGTATTGCTACTTGCTTGTTACAAAGGTGTATGAATGTTTCCATTCTCATCTCTGGCTGACTAGGATGACCCCATTACAAATGCTGGCCGAGGTTCAAGTTTGACTGAGAGTGGTCGAGTGGAGTGTGATGCAAGCATCATGGATGGTAGTACAGGTACTTACGGAGCTGTCGGAGCTGTGCAAGGTACTTATGTCAATTTACTAAAACTTGATCTTCCAGACTAGGAGCTTTAAATGAAAGTAATATCAGAAAGGTTGCTATTTATATGTATATTTCTTGTGCTGGTTTAGGTAGGCTCTGACCAGACTATCTATTTCATGTAGATCAGGTGTAAAGAACCCCATCCAAGTTGCATTACACCTGGCAAAGGAACAAATGATTGGTTCTTCACTGCTTGGTCGGATACCCCCTATGTAATCACAAATTCAACGGTCTTCTCCATGCTTTGGTTACCCAGAACTTTATTCTTTCAGTACTTTCCTTGCCTCGTGTTATTTTCACCAGTGTCACATGACTGATTTGACTGTGCCATGATCTTCTAATTTAGAATCAATTACTCTCTGATGCCGAAATACGTAATGCAAACAACGACTTGGTATTCATTGAACAATGGAACCATTGCATGTGATGGTTGCTTTTTTGTGACTCACCGATAGGAATCTATCATGCGCACCCATCCATCTTACATGTAATTCTGAATTGCTGACTTGATTAGCTATTCTTAGGTTTTTGGTCGGTGATGGAGCATACAGATGGGCCAAATGTAAAGGAATAGACCTAGTTGGGTCTACGTCGGAGGAAAATAATGTAAACCCTCCTCTTCCACTCTTTCATCCAATTCTTCATTCCTAATCGCTGGTAATTTACTATCTCTCTTCACATTCTGAATCAGTGGTTAGTGACAGAGAATGCAAAAGCACAGTGGGTAAAATACAGTTCATTGCTTGCTAGTGCCAAGGAATCGGTAAATCATGCCACTGCTTCTGCTTCAGAATCAAGTTCAGTACAGTTAGAAGCATCAGGTTCCTTCCTCATATTTCACTTGTATTTCAATTGTTCCTGATGTTTCTGGTATATAATTCGAAGTTCTAGCTTGGATAAGTGTTTATATTAGCCCATCCATATGTAATGTTCCTTTGGTTGGAATGTCTTCTGAAATTTGACTGCAGTTGTATGATTAACATCGTTTCCTATGCCCAGAAATACTGAAAACAGTTGGAAGTTTACTGTTACCTGTTGATAGATGGTTTGCAATTTCATAGTGTCACTTTTTATACTCCCTCCGATCCATATTACTTGTCGTTAAAATAGATGTATCTAGTCCTAAAACATGTCTAGATACATCCATTTCAGTGACAAGTAATATGAATCGGAGGGAGTACATTGTTATTGATAAGTACTTAGTTGTATCCAGTGGTATATAAAATGATTCTTAATTTATATGTCTATAATGTGCGACAGACATATGAGCTTACACGATGTTACAGTTCTCTTTTGTTAATATACTCGATGTTGTTTTAGTAGGTATTTTCTTCCATTCAGTATCAAGAATGAGTAAATGACATCGTGTCTCGGGCAGTGCCCAATAAGGTCTCTTAAAATATTAGTTCGGGAAAAACTTGAAGATCTATGTGTAGCCCAACTGTTATTCAATTTAGGTGTTACTAGAAAACATGCCTGTGCGTGGCAACGGAAAATAACATGTTTAGCCCAACTGTTATTCAATTTAGGTGTTATATTCTGCTGATGATTCTATATGCTATATGCAAATTTCCACGTAATACATCTATAGGTTCAGAAACACTGCAACATCCAACAGGTACAGTCAAACCAACCCATTTGCACAATATGGGGTCAGATGATTTGACTGAGTCTCCTTGTGGTTATATTTGATACTTAGATCATTGGTAGCGTGGTATAACTTACTAGTACTTCTGTTACGGCCTAATATCTTCTCTTCATATGTTTAGTTGTTTTTGGCTCCATAAATGGTCATATAGCTGCTATTATGTCTGTATAAAATCTCTTCTAAATTAATATATTCCAATATTCAGCACCCAAATATCTAGCTTGTGGTACTGGGTCTAAGGCATGTGGTACTACTGGTAATTTTTTGTGCTTTTCGTGCTCGTTGGTTCCAATGCTGGTCATTTGACTATCTTCCAGCATCTAGAAGCATTTGTACTCCACTGGTCCACCTAAGCTGACCCATTTTATTTTAGGAACTGAAGCTGAGAACTTGAACAATGCAAAGAAGGCTAAGGTATTCACTCGGCCAATCATGGAAGATGATCAAGATTGTGTAATGGATACTGTTGGTGTTGTATGTGTCGATGACTATGGAAATGTAGCATCAGGCGCATCTAGTGGTGGCATTGCACTAAAGGTCTGTTAGTCCTTTTTTTCATCAGCCACTTTCAATATTTTGTCAGCGTACTTGAAATTATGATAGTCTGCCATCTACATGTAGTCAAATAGATGCATCAGACCTTAATAAGAACCCTGATGTTCCTGCAGGTAGATGGCCGGGTTGGGTTGGCTGCTATGTACGGCTCTGGGTGCTGGGCTTCATCCAAAGGACCCTTTGGCACACCGTTCATAGTTGGGTGTTGTGCAACTGGAGCTGGTGAACACTTGATTAGAGGATTTGCTTCCCGTGAATGTTGTGTCTCGGCATCTCTGTAAGTTTTTTCTTCAATTTTGCTCTTTCCATACATAATATCGCAGTTTACAGTCGATCAGCATGTTATCAATTACTGTCTTTTGTGTTTAAAATGACAGCCTCACATATACATTTTTTTGGCTGGCCTCAGTGAACTGACAAAACATGTCTCCAACATGTGTCTCTGCATCATATTCTCCTTTTAGTTTCCTTCTTAAAAAAACAACATTACGTTTACAAGCTCAACACTTGTGTTCTCAGGTCACCATCAGGGCCTGCTCCTTCATGTACCAAAGTTCTGCGCTCGGTGGTTCAAAGCAGCAGCGAGATGTCTCACGACACGGGCGCTGGGTTGTTACTAGTCCAGGCTGATGTTCTAAAGGTTTTTATCATTTGAAAGTTCATCTGCTTCGACTTTGGATGAGCAACCCCTCCAACTCTTTGGTTTAACACTTTATTTTTCTGCAGAGAGGGGAATCGCCTGCACTTGAAGCCGTCGAGCTTGTTGCTGCCTACTCCTCCCCGTCGTTTGGCATCGGGTATTTCAGGAGCAACATGACCAATCCAAAGGTAGGTTGCATTAGCATGCAGTCGTTTCACCTGATTATTTGGACAGATCTTCTCACGGTTGATGATAATGCTTTGTAGGTTTCAATGCTCAGAGACTCCAGAACATCGTCCTGTTCCATCCAGCATTTTGCTACCCGTGTTCATTTCGGTACACCGTCGAGTGAAGAGTGACGAAGAGAATGTCGACGAGAAGCCATTGTTGTGTGGTGGCAAGGATCTTAACCGTTGGAATAGAGCGTGCTGGCGGCGCATGTACTCGTCTTCTCCATTCTTTTTTCTAGGGAAACATTTCCATCCTGTGTTAAAAGGGCGAACAGATTGTGTATGTGCCAGTACTGCCAGATAACTTGTTAGTGGGTGTTGTTCCATATGATATCCCCCATGCTGCCACAGGACGCACGGAACGTTTCATTGGAAATGGCTTCTGAAATTGAAATGTGACACTTATTTTTTGAACATTTGCTAAACCTGTCGTCTATACTCTCTTTTTTGTGAAATCTACAGTACTCCCTCCATCCAGAAATAAGTGACATGTCTTTGTCTAGATTCAGATTATCTATATACTAAAACATGTCCATATACACACGAATATAGACAAAGTCAAGTCACTTATTTCTGGATAGAGAGAGTATATATGCTTAGCTTAGTAGCTCACAGCTCGAGCTGGAGTTGAGGTTTCGGCACAAGCTGAGGGAGTTTTTTTTTTTTTTTGAGTGGCGGCACAAGCTGAGGTGATCTCGATCAATTCGCAGTCGCAGCATTACCACGCAGAGTAACAAAGCCAGGCCCAGGGAACGCGGGCCACCCATACTACGGGCTCAATTGGCGCCCGTGCGAGCTTTCTGTTCGTTGGGCTGAGCAACTTTCGCCGACTCCACTTGGGCTATCCTATCACCGACATCATCTGGCCCAAAATAGCGATCCCCCCTCCCTCGGCTCCTCGTGTAGTCGTGTTCCGGTGTGGCGGCCGGCGTCTCGCGCATCGGCTTCCAGCTCTCGCTCTCCTCACTCCTCCTCGCCCCGCCGGAGCGCGCCTGCCGTCTCGGAGCGGAGGAGCTCGGTTCCGTCGTGCTCTTCCTCCTCCTTCGCTGGGACCAGCGCCCGCCCCGGGAGCCACTCCTTTCTCTGGGCGAGGGGGAAGCCCTAGCTCGCCTGAACGGATAGGCGATACGCTCTGAGCACGACTCGTCTGCCCCCTCCCGCGCACGCTCCGTGGGAAATCCAACGCCGCCGCCGCCGCCGCGAGGTATGGGCTCTTCTTCCCCCTTGCGTTTTTTCTCCGTTTCATGTGCGATTCCATTAAACCCTAGGTTTCGTGTCGGAGGTTAGTCGAATAAGTGGGAAGGGATGCATGGGGGCGTCACCTTGTCTATGCCTGCGATTAGTTGCTTACTTGATCGTGCGATGTGAACTTGCTTGGTGAACCCTGGACTTATTTTGTGGGATGCGGGGGTCACCGCGGGAGGAATCTGTGTTTGGGAGTGTGAATTGACGCTTATAAAATTCATAGTTATGCTCAAAAGCTGTATGTTCTTGTATCAATTGACCCAGTTTTGTGTTAGATTCAGAGATATCTATCGTTTTTGGGTTACGTCTTCAGATATGAATGCATTTGTTTGGAGAAGAGAGGAAAGCTGCATGTGAGCAACCTGTGCAGTCCTCTGTCTCTGGAGGGCCGGTAGCAAGCAATCTGGGGGGCTTAAGGTTGGGCCAGTTGTTGTTATGGCAAGAAATCTGTTTTACTAATAAGAGAGATGGGGAAGTTCAATACATGAACGAAAACGTGAAAGATCCATTATATTGCATTTGATATGATGCCTCCTAATTTGGGGCAAATATTCCATTTTAATATTGTTTAGTATGCTTTAACTAAGTGTCATTCTGTAATTTTCCAGGGCAGGAAGCTGCTGCTTACTGTTGATTTTACTCAGTGATAATGGGGGAGGCTGACGATGCGAGGGATGCGGTGGTGGAAGATATGGATGTTGATGGTGGCGAGAGGCACCGTAGCAAGGACAGGAGGGATCGGCACAGAAGGGATGAGAAGGATCACCAGGGCAGTGGGAGGAGGGATAAGGATAGGGAGAAAGATAAGGATGAGAGGAGGAGGGACAAGGATGATACCAAACATAGGGATCGGGATAGGGACAGAGACAGGGATAGTACCAAGCCCAGGGATAGGGATTCAGAGCGTGATAGTACCAAGCACAGGGATAGGGATTCAGAGCGTGACCGCGGCCGTGACGGTCACCGTGATCGAGGGAAGGATCGGGAGAAGGATACAGAGAGGGAGCGGGACAAGGAAAATGAACGAAGGGATAGAGACAAGGAGAGGAGTCGCAACAGAGAGAAGAACAAGGAGAAGGAGGATAGAGAACGGGAGAAGTCGAGGGGGAAGGACCGTGGAGAAGATGCAGATTTGTCTAAGGGCAACGAGGGAGACCAGAAGAATGGACTTGATCCCTCGGGAGAGACTGAGCAGGCTTCCACAGCTGCCCTCAGGGAGCGCATCGCTAGGTATGCCCATGAGTAAATCTTTCTGTTCACTTCACTAGCCTTTTTCCAGTTAAGAATTTGCCCTGCTGCTAGATCTCTCCATTGAACATTTGAGAATACAAATAATTTCTAATTTAGTTTTTTGCTTTAGGGCGAAGGAAGAAAGGTTGAAAGAGAAGAAGGAAGGAGGAATACTGGATGATAATGATGATGCTTCAGAGATATTATCATGGGTAGGCAAGAGTCGGAAACTTGACGAAAAAAGGGAAGCTGAAAAAGAGAAGGCGTTACGTCTTGCACGAGTATTTGAGGAACAGGTGATGATTTAATGATTAGTTTTGGGTATATTGTCCAGCATGATACAGGTTATTTACTCACTTTCATGTGTTGAAACTTTCAGGATGATATGTTAGCTGAAAATAGTGATGATGATGATGAGGAAGATAAACATGGCAGAGGTAGTCATCTGCAAATCCTCTGAACTAGCAAAGTTTATCATGTCAACCACTAATATAATTTATTTCCGTAATGAGTTATTCAATAGCAGTCATAGTAACATGTTTCCTCTTTTCCCCCCCATTATTTTGAGGAAAGATCACTTATCTGGAGTGAAGGTTCTTCACGGGCTTGACAAAGTCATAGAAGGTGGAGCAGTTGTCATGACTCTCAAAGATCAAAGTATCCTGGCTGACGGGGACATCAATGAAGGTAATGTGCTATAGTTGTTTCACTTATTATTATTACTTGTTCTCTCTGACCTTTTTTTAACTTCAGTAAAAAATAAAATTTGTAGAGGCTGATATGCTTGAGAACATTGAGATTGGTGAGCAGAAGCAAAGAAACGAAGCTTACAAGGCTGCGCAGAAGAAAGGAACATATGATGACAAGTAAGCTCACTACTTGTGATGTTTCTCGGATTGATTTTCTCTTTCTAATGTTTGTTTTCTTGACCCTTCGCTAGGTTCAATGATGACCCATTGTCAAAGAAACCTATGCTCTCGCATTATGACGATCCAATGGAAGATGAGGTAACATGTTGTTCTTCAAATGGTAGATATTCCTATTGACAAAAAATTTATCGCTTTGTGTTTTCAATTGACAGGGAGTGACACTTGATGAAGGTGGACGCTTCACTGGTGAAGCAGAGAAGAGGTTGGAAGAGGTAATTTATATTTGCCCAAGAAACCAGAACATGCCATTTGTAGTATAATTTTCTGGCGCAACCTGAAAATACTATGGTGGGAGCTTTGCATAGATATTAATTGATATTTTTTATGTTGACAGCTCCGCAAAAGGATTGAAGGTGGTTCTGTTCAGAAAAAGACAGAAGATCTTACTTCTGGAGCAAAGATGACATCAGATTATTATACTGCTGACGAAATGCTTCAGTTTAAGAAGCCAAAGAAAAAGAAATCCCATAGGAAGAAAGAAAAGCTAGATCTTGATGCACTTGAAGCAGAAGCTATTGCTTCTGGATTGGGAGCAGCTGATCGTGGGTCAAGGAATGATGGTAAACGACAGTCTGCTAGAGAGGTAGAGCAGAAGGCTGATGCTGAAAAGAGAAGCACTGCATATCAAGTAGCCATTACAAAGGCTGAAGAGGCATCAAAAGCATTGCGTCAGGAGAAAATGCCTGGTAAACCGCCTGAAGATGAAGAACTGTTTTTTGGTGATGATTATGAAGATCTGCAGAAATCTCTGGAGCAAGCAAGGAAGCTATCTCTAAGGAAGCAGGAAGAGGCTGCTGGTTCTGGTCCTCAGTCTGTAGCAGAACTGGCTACTGCAAACAAGGGCCAAGGAGATGCTGATGCTGCAGAGGGAGATACACAACAGAATAAGGTTGTTATCACAGAGATGGAAGAGTTTGTGTGGGGCCTGCAATTAAATGAAGGTAACGTACTTGAAGTATTTTGTGGTTAATTTTGTAACAGTTGTACAAAGCTGACTAACAAATCAATCTTGCTGATATTAACTGCTACTGTTATCTTTTTGCAGAAACACGCAAGCCAGAAGCAGAAGACGTGTTTATGGATGAAGATGATGATGATATGCCTTCAGGCACTATAGCAAAAGATGAAACAAGCGGATTGGGAGTGATCAAAGAGGAAACTGTCATGGAAGACCCAAAAAAGGATGCAGAGGAGGAAGAAGTCATACCGGATGAGGTTGTGCATGAAGCTGCAGTTGGCAAGGGTTTGGCTGGAGCTCTGAAGTTTCTTCAGGAGCGAGGAACCCTCAATGAGGGCACAAATTGGGGAGGCAGAACCACAGACAAGAAGAAAAGCAAGCTTGTTGGTATTGAGGATGGACCAAAAGAAATTCGCATAGAAAGAATGGATGAATTCGGTCGAGTGGTAAGTAAATCATCTGCATGTTGTCCTACCCCCCTCACACTTGGATCTCCTATCTATGAAATCTAATCTGTTGAAATGAATGTTGGTGGTAGATTTAGTCGACATTAGCTAACCTTTTTATCATTATATGCATTTTCTATAACAATATTTTTCTGCCAGCATGATAATACTTGCCTAATTATATGCTATTTACCATTGCTTTTTGTTGGTGGCTGATATGCTTGATCCTTCTATCTGTATTTGTGTAACCTCTCGAACAACATATTGCACAGCATAATTATATGCTATTTACCATTGCTTTTTGTTTTTTCTTCAGATGACACCTAAGGAGGCATTTCGGGATCTGTCACACAAATTCCATGGCAAGGGACCAGGCAAAATGAAGCTGGAAAAACGGCAGAAGAAGTACCAGGATGATTTGAAAACAAAGCAAATGAAATCTTCTGACACGCCTTTGATGTCTGCTGAAAAGATGAGAGAGGCTCAAGCTCGTGGCCAAACACCATACCTTGTTTTAAGTGGCAATGCAAAATCAGGGTATGTTCACCATATACTTCCAACTTGCATAGTGCATGTTTTATAGTCCTGTTGATACTACTATGTTTTGTTAGTTGCTTTGATATCCTCAAATGCTTCAACAGAAAATGCAGGAAGGTTAGTCTGGTTCTGTAGGGATTATGTCACTCCTAGTTTCACCAAATTTTCCTTTTGTTTGGTTAAATTATCTGCTCAGGAAAGTTTTATGCAAAGTAACCCCTACTCAGTCTAGCTTGAACTTGCGTTGTCCTTTCAGTAGTCTATCTTCCTGTGGAGCATTATTTGTTACAAATTACAATGGCTAAGCAACTCGCAATGTCCTTTCAGTAGTCTGTCTTCCTGTTAGTTTCTTTCTTGCTAAGGTGGCTGATCTAAGATTTTCTATTTGATGCAGTTCGACAGGTGACGCTAGCGGCTTTGCAAGCGTGGAGAAATCTCATCCCGGGAGCCTGACGCCCATGCTCGGGGACAAAAAGGTTGGCTGTGATATGATATTCTCTCCTCAATCCTGTTGCATGTACTTAAATTTACATTGCAAGTTTGGTCATGTACCAGATAGATACGGTTGCTTGACTGACTCGCATCCTTTGTCAGGTGGAGCTCTTTCTGGGCATCAAGCGAGGCGCCCAGTCTGGAGGCATGCCGCCGCTGCCTCCAAAGAAGCCGAAGCACTGAGGTTGCGCTGGACTTGACTGTGGGTAGGATTGTAGGAACCGAACCAGCCGTAGCTCTCTAGTGAGTCTGCAATCTTGTACGAGTAGCGGATTTTGATTCACCGACACATTGCCAAACAGGTGATGTAATGCAAGAACCTGAGATACCCAGTGCCACAGGTAGGATCAATTATGAGATGTGCTCCAATGTAAGAATCTGTAAATTTGGATCCTAGATTTTACGTCTACAGTATTGACACACAGGCGATGTATTTTTTGTTGTACCTGTACATGCACCCTCCACAGGTTGCAGAGACTTTTATTTGCTATTTTCTGCAACATTCTTTGTGTTTAGACTGGACTCATCGTGATCAATTTTGGACATCCTTTAGTTTCTCTGCATTTAGTATTATTAAGTTGCATAATATAGAACACAATGCTTATTTTCAGAACTCCAAAATTTATTAGGTTTTTCATTTTTGTGTTGCACAAAATTTAAAGAATTTAGCGTAGCAACTTTCCATTGACCTCATTTAGAACATTTTATTACATGATTTTTTAAAGCTGTAAATATAATAATATTTGAACTTTGTAAAAAAGGAGAGCACTGGGTCTCGGGATTCAAAAGACCACTTTTTAGCGTGCCTAGATTTGGACGGCGAGTGAGGCCCAGTGAGTTTGTCTTGTAGTATCATATTGACACAAGAGTTGGGTAGTGAGGGTTGCTGTCCAGGTTTCTTTTCTAACAAGCTGTTTATTTTTTTGGAAACACTGCCTATCATATTGATAAAGTAGGAGCAAACATGGATGGCCTAGGCTAGGCCGAAAGGAAACACCACCCCATAAAGGGAAAAAAGAAATAAAGTTGCAATCTCCTCCAGATGTTTAGCACCTGCTGCTAGAATCCAATTTTTTCTCTCATCATTTTACCATAGGGCACCACCAGTCTATCCGTTTTCCGGCAGATACAATACAGTAGATCTGTATTTTACCACCGCCCAATCAAAACTTGAATTCAAAAGCTTTATTATTAGATGTAGAAGATAGAGGTTGAATGGCTACAACCCATCCGAGTTGCAAAACGCGCACGTACGGGGCCACAGGCCACAGCTGAAGCGAAGCGAAGCTTCTCGGCCAACATGTCACGAGCTCTTGGAATCCGGCCCCATGGTATGGTGTTGTTTCTATTCCATATAGTTCAGACTTGCCCTATTTGATTACAGCTGTTGCTTAAAACAGGCAATCACTACTACTTGGCACTCAGGCCCACGCACGCCTAACAACACAGCACGCACGCACGCACGCACGCACTAATGTTAATGCCACTTGATCAGGTGTGACATGATCATGCATGCCTTTATATGGCAACTAAGCACTCTTCAGTTTAGTGAGCAGGGCTCATCTTGTGTCAGCATCGTGGTGTGAAATCGGAGACGGAGAGAATGATTAATTAGGGAATGATGCGCAGGGCTGGATGGACCGATCGAAATGGTGATCGAAATGTATCCAGAAAACTTTTAGTGTGGAGATTCATTTGAACTTATATGTACTAAAAGGTGTATGGATACATTAGCTTCACTAACCTAAAACATCTTATATTTTCAAACTGAGGAACTAGCTTAGATCGATTGGATCCTAGGAAATCTATCGCTCTAATATTTATTGGCTGCAAGAAGAGAGGAGTCGTGTAAACTTGGGACACCGGTTGCAGAAAACCGACAAGAAACAATCTCTTGAACGATTGGTTTCCTTTACGACTATGAACAGCGATCGTGTGCTCGACGAAGATGCATATCGGTACGGACGAAAGCGCATTATGGAGGCCGAAAAGAGAAACCTTTTGTAATGTATTATTAGGTATATAGAAAAGACCAGCCGTATAAGAAAAAGTGCATATAGGTCCTTACTAGCATTATGGGAAGTTTACAAGGACCTTCAGTTATCTAGAATATGCTTGAAGGTCCTTGAAAGTCTAGGAAGTTTACCCGCGTGCTTCCCCAACATTATGAAGTAGTCTTGTCTTTCCTTAAAATTATTCTTCTAAGTTAGAAGAAGAGCTGACGAATGCAAGATATTCACTAAAGCACAACAAAAGTATGAACCAAAGGGACAAGATAACAAACAAGAATTCTAAGGGAAAGGGTAAACCAGGGAGACCCCTTTGGGGCCTATTTTTTGCAGCTTAAACCCTTACCCCCTGTGTTTGGACCCCTCACCAAGGGAGTCATCTACTTTGTCTAGTGGATTTCAAGATCAACAACTTCATCAAATTTTTCGGAAAATGACACTCAAGACCACCAACTTGTAGATGGTAACTTCATTCGAAGAACCAAAGCGTAAGACGAATGTTACCAATACTAAGGATTTTTGACCAACAACCACAAAGATGTCCCTTTTGACCACGATTCAATGGCACTCTTGTTGTAGGAAGTGTTTTTTTTTACCCGGTGTTCCACCCAAGCCTACATGATCAAGAGTCAAGCCAAGTGTAGTGAAAAAAAATTTATGACAACGACATGGTTAACAAGACAAAGAGAGCAATAGAAGGCAACATCAAAGATGAAGCCAATGCACAAAGATATGCGCTACGGTCAAGCTTCTCATCATTTGTCCAAGGTGTTCCTCCACAAGGAGATGTTCGCTAGGACGGACCGTCGACAACACGAGAAGGAGTAGCACAATGCCAAATTGAACTTGTGACTTGAGATGTTTAATATGTTGATGATGTTGTTCGTAAATAAGAAGTGAGCAAGCTCACTTTGTTAGGGAAGTGTATGTACAACCTAGCCACCTAGGTTCAAGTCCTCATAGGCGTATATTTGGATTCTTATTTTTTTTAAAAAATGTTGTAGGGGTTTCTCCTACCACATTTTTTTCAAAAAAAATATTATTTGTAAATTTTCTATATTATTTTTAAAAGTCATGTTTGTTTTGTGCGGGAACACGGACATTAGGAGTATCACATAGCCCATTTATTTGTTCGGTAGTGAGGTGACAAGCGCGCCCAAGGTTTCTTCCCGTGATGCAAGGACACAACGATTTTACCCATGTTCAGGCTGCCCGGAGGTTGACGGCCCTACATCATGCACGTATGATCAAATTGCTCATAGTGGGGGTGTGATACAATGGTTACACACAGAGGGATCCCTTGCCGGGATGCTAGGCAAGCGATAAACTACGTTGGCTAGCACATCGCCATCGATCTACCTTTACCTAACTACGGTGGCCAGTGTTGTCCATGTTCGTACGTCGCTAGTTATAACAACGGCGATTTTACCCAGGTTCAGGCTGTTCGGAGGCTAACAGCCCTACATCCTGTATGTATGATCATATTGCTTATAGTGGGGGTGTGATACAATGGTTACACGGAGAGGGATCCCTTGCCGGGATGCTAGGCAAGCTATAAACTACGTTGGCCGACGCATCACAACTGATCTACTTTTACCTAACTACGGTGGTCAGCGTTGTCCATGTTTGTATGCCGCTAGTTGTAACAACGGCGTGGACATGTGTCGGTGTACCGCCGATGTGGTGTCTCTTATAAGGTTTTTCCTAGTAGTGAACTTGTGTTACGGGATTCCCATTTTAGTGGCCGCTTGTAACATCGCAAGTCTATAAATTGTAATAAATGTTGATGGCGAGCATAACATGAACATTGTGTGTGAATTCTAATAAATTAAGATGAAAATGAGGGGTGTTTAAATATAAAGTTTTTCTTAATGACACTCCATATTATGCAATGACTAGCGTAGTTTGAGGATATTTTTTTTGAGGACTAAAATATCGCCTCCTTCATCGATTCTTGTTTTGGGGCCAGATTGGTTGTCCTCTCTACGCCAGAGAGAGGGATATTTTCATTGCCATCGAGATCACCTCAGCCTCCATCTTAAAAGTTCCCAAGCAAGGCCTTAGAGTTTGTTTTGTCAAATTCGTTAAATGAGAGATTCACTATAAAGACCATAGTGGATTTTATACACACATGTAGGATTTATCTACATCTTTAAAAATCTTAATGAATTTGCATATGTACATTATGTTATAACACGAGCATCTCCAAAGAAAATATATAAAACTACGCTAAACTAAAATGCATATGTATTCAAATTAGTCTTTCATTGTTTTCTTTATATAAATAGAAAGCATAGGAATGTGCCACCTCATTCTAACATTATATTATTGTACTAAATGCTAAATCTGAAAATTCACATATGTTCTTGAGTCTCACCGTGGCTTAGATTTGTCTAGATTTGTATATATCTAGACGCGTTTAAGTGTGTAGATATATACGAGTCTAAACAAACAAGTCAGTTATAGTAATAGATTGCACACATGTCCAAATCTTAGATTAAGCTGATGAGTCGTGAGTTAGCAATGGTGTAGTATTGCCTGTTCACGCGTCACCAGCTTGCTGACAAAGTTCAAAAATTTGGTTAAATTTAATAAAACCAGCAAAACATTCAAATAACTGGTCCAAATTGTTTTTATCTTTCGATTAGTTAGTCCACGAGATTTGAACGAATCTCATAAAAAGTTACCAAACGTTCAAACAGTTGACTGAAATAATTTTCAAAATTTCAAAGGTTAGCTAAGGTACACTGTCAACTGATACCTTCCCCAACTTCTCCCAGAAGCCCACTTCTGAAATTCGTTTAGACTTCCGTGTTAAAAAATAAAAAAATATCGTTAAAATAAAATTGGGTTTTTATCATTTCTGCCACTATGATCAACCCAAAACTCAGTTTTGCCATTTGACTGATCGAAACTCTAATTTTGCCACTACTCCCTTACAACACTCCTCAGTTTTGCCATTCCGTCATCTTTCTATCTTAATCCGTAATCAGTTTTGCTATTTTAGTTTTTCCATCCCTTTTTATTTAGAGTTAATTTTATTTCTAACCCGTATATGCTTCTAACAATATTTATCCTACATAGTAGAAATTACTTATATTTTCCCATTTAGTAAAACTTATGACGGTTTTACCCATTCTAAAATTTTACATGTTCTATGAACTGTGATCTCGACGTATCCACATCAAACGTCATTATAGTATTTGTGATTCCGTCCCTGTCATACGGTAAGGCTAATAAGTTTAATCGGCGGTAGAACGAGAAGCTCCTAGGACTTGTTTGACCGAGCACCAAGCATGGCCTCTGCCCTCATCTTAAAACGTTTGGCACAAGGTCACCGATGATCTTGGAAAACTACGGCTCATGGAGGATCGCGTGGACCGTATCAGGATATTTGTCATCTGCTGCTCCTTATCGAACACTAACGGGGTAATCGGGTATCCATCATGACTACGCGCTCTCAACTAGACTGCCATGCATCTACATACACTCGATATGGATTTAGTGTACTGCTCAGCTGCTCCACACAGACTAGCAATGCTAATATATTCCAAACGGTAAAATGGTGCTACTAGGATGATCGCGCGGATGTTTATCGTCGATGTGGCAAG
Source organism: Avena sativa (assembly GCA_916181665.1). Taxonomy (NCBI): domain Eukaryota; kingdom Viridiplantae; phylum Streptophyta; class Magnoliopsida; order Poales; family Poaceae; genus Avena; species Avena sativa. Next base: position 442,167,500 of record OV702284.1, read on the forward strand.
TCATGGTAATATAATGGCAAAAATGATTATTAACTAACGGTAGAAAGATAATGGAATGGCAAAATTGAGGAGTATTACCACCGAGTAGTGGTAAAATTAGAGTTTCAATCGGTCAAATGGCAAAACTGAGTTTTGTGTTGGTCATATTGGCGGAAATGATAAAAACCCAATAAAATTTAGATCGGTCTCGGGTGGGTCCCATCCGGACGGGTGTCGAGGCGTGAGGAAGCGCCGCCCGCGCAGTCAACTAGACGTAGACCCGAGTCTCGCGAGTCGCAGTCGCAACATATTCGTTCGACGCGACCTCACCCAACTCGCGCCGCCGCCTCCACGCTTCCAGCGCCTCGCCGCGGCCGTCGGATCGCTGCCGCCGCCGCCGCCGCAGATGGCGGACCGCCTCACCCGCATAGCCATCCTCAACGAGGACAGGTGCAAACCAAAAAAGTGCCGGCAGGAGTGCCGGAAGAGCTGCCCCGTCGTGAAAACGGGTAGGGTTTAATCTCCCCCCCCTCCTTCTCCCTGTCCATCCGTCGGTCGGCCGCTGTCCGTCCCGCCGCCCGCCCGATGTCTGTGATCGAGCGAACCCGCCGCGCTCGCGAGCTCAGCGGAATTTCTTCTCGGCCCGCGGTTTTAGGGAATTTTTAATGCCGCTGCATGCAGGCTAGGGTTCGGAGGCTTCAGGCCCGATTCTTCTTGCGGCAGGCTGTCGTTTCTCCTTGCAATCCTGGCTGTCCCCCCACCATCTGATGCCCAATTTCTACGTTTCCTGTCTACTAGGAGGATAGCCGGACTGGATTCTAAGGACCTTTCTTTTCCCTGTTTTTTGTTTTGCTGTGCAGGGAAGCTCTGCATCGAAGTCAGTCCGGCCTCGAAGGTTGCGTTCATCTCTGAAGAGCTCTGCATTGGTTGTGGTATTTGCGTTAAGGTATGTACTGTACAAGTCTGTAACTTCAAGACTGCTACTATAGTTAAGAAGAACAACTTCCACACAGCTAATTTCTGAACCGATGTGCTGCTATGTGTTTGTTTTGTTCACTGTAATCCTTGGTGCAGAAATGCCCGTTTGGCGCAATTGAGATCATAAACGTTCCGAAAGACCTGGAGAAGGATACCACCCATCGCTACGGGCCAAATACCTTCAAATTGCATAGGTACCTTTGTTTGATCGAAAGAGCTCGGCTCTTATGTTGTTGCGCGTGTTAGTCGTTACTATGTTTTCTGATCTCGCCTGAAGCTGTCATATTTGAGAGAATTCCCTGATTTTGTGCTTGCAGGTTGCCTGTTCCGAGACCTGGCCAGGTTTTGGGCCTTGTTGGCACGAACGGAATCGGCAAGAGTACAGCACTGCAGATCTTAGCTGGCAAGCTGAAACCTAATCTGGGACGATTCAAAGTATGTTCCACATATCTCCCCTCATTGATTTTTTACTGTTGGTTTCAAGTTTCAACCGAGTTCTTGGTTATGGGTAAAGGGTGTTACATTTCTTCCCTAATCTATGAACTGCACCAAAGACAGTTATTTATCTTTGCATTTTTTGTTTGTGTGCAGGATCCGCCTGATTGGCTGGAAATCCTTACATACTTCCGTGGGTCGGAACTTCAGAACTACTTCACGCGCATATTGGAGGATAACCTGAAGGTTTTTTATTGCCACTATCTTCTGCTCATTGCGTATTTGTGTTGGCAATTCATATAGAATTTGTCAGTACCTAGTCTGTGAAAAGAATCACATGATTTCTGATCCCTTGCACTCATATATCTACAGGCAGTCATGAAACCTCAGTATGTTGACAACATTCCAAAAAATTTCCAAGGAAATGTGGGGCAAGTAATTGACCAGAAAGATGAGAGGGGTCTGAAAGCTGAGCTGTGCGTTGACCTTGAATTGAACCAAGTTATTGACCGGAATGTGGGAGATCTTTCTGGCGGCGAGCTCCAGAGGTTTGCAATAGCAGTCGTTGCTATGCGAAGTGCAGAAATTTACATGTTTGATGAACCATCAAGTTATCTCGATGTTAAGCAGAGACTGAAGGCTGCACGAGTCATTAGGTCCTTGCTTAGAACGAACAGGTAATGTATATCTTTATCATGATTATTTTTCGAATCTTTTGACAAAAAGCTTAAGAAAATACTGATAGGTACTCTGTTTTTTTCCAGCTATGTCATTGTCGTGGAACATGACTTGAGTGTCTTAGATTACTTGTCCGACTTCATTTGCTGCTTATATGGAACGCCAGGAGCTTATGGTGTAGTTACACTGCCATTTTCGGTCCGAGAAGGTATCAACATTTTCCTGGCTGGGTATGTTCCGACTGAAAATCTTCGGTTTCGAGAGGAATCTCTTACATTTAAGGTAAGATAACATCGCCGATAGTTTTTTCTCTTAGAGTGTTCTGATGTTTCATAAAAAAACTGGCTAAGCTTCTGATGTCGCTATGGATAAAATCTTCGGTTTTGAGATGAAACTTTGTTATGAGGTTTATATTGTCCTCTTAGATTGTGGAGACCCAGGAAAGTGCGGAGGAGAATGAGACGTACCATCGATACAGATACCCTACCATGAGCAAAACCCTGGGAGATTTCAAGCTCACTGTCATGGAAGGTGAATTCACGGATTCTCAAATTGTTGTGATGCTTGGTGAGAACGGGACAGGGAAAACTACATTCATCAGAATGCTGGTACATCTCTTCACCTCTTCCTCCCCACTTCCCTTCTCTCTGTAAATAGTACATTTTGCGCTGTTGATTGTCTAAGGCACTATTACATGCGTGTAAATAGTGCTATGTTTAAATATGGAAGCTTTGCGCTCTTGATCTATAAACCCGTAAGTTCTGTGATAACTTCCTTCTTAAGTATTATGATCAATCATGTCAAGATCAGAATTTTAAGTATTGTCTGATGGTGTCCTGTTTTTCCTATCCACTTAAACTTATAGAAAACTCTCTAATAGTAGAGTTCAATCCGAGACGACTGCTATTGAATCAGAGCTGTTACCAGATAACTACTCTTGTATACAAGAAGTTTGTAATCCAAGTTGCATTTGAATTGAAGAATCACTTGGTTCTTATCTTATGTCCATTGGTTTTTATGATAACAGGCTGGGCACTTGAAGCCAGATACTGTGGAGGGAACTGAGATCGAAATTCCTGAATTTAACGTGTCCTACAAGCCTCAAACGCTTAGCCCGAAATTCCAGGGTTCAGTGAGGCAGCTGCTTCACAAGAAGATAAGGGAGACGTATACCCATCCCCAGTTTATGTCTGATGTCATGAAGCCACTACAAATAGAGCAGCTCATGGATCACGAGGTTATGACATTATCAGGTGGAGAAGTCCAGAGGGTGGCACTGTGTCTCTGTCTTGGAAAGGTATATTCTTCTTTTACCTTAACTTTGCTTTGGTAGGTCTAGACAGCGTCCCTGAACTTGGGTCATCTGTGCACATTTCTTACGGATACCAACTTTTTGTGTCTGTTTGTTTGTTCAGCCTGCAGACATCTACTTGATTGATGAGCCGAGCGCGTACCTGGATTCAGAGCAGCGCATCGTAGCCGCGAAGGTCATCAAAAGGTTCATCCTCCACGCCAGGAAGACTGCTTTCATCGTGGAGCATGATTTCATCATGGCGGCCTACTTGGCTGACAAGGTGGTGGTCTACGAGGGGCGGCCTTCCGTCCAGTGCACCGCTTGTACGCCGCAGTCTCTGGTGTCCGGGATGAACAGGTTCTTGTCGGTAAGTTGCCGAACCAGCACCCATCTAGATTTCCATGAATAAGTTGCTGGACAATTGGCCAGTTTATCATTCCTAGCTAGCAGCTGCTCCTCTCTTCTTCGAGGGGATGATGAACCGATGTTTGTATTGATGCGCTGATTTCCGGTCTGGTTGTTGTTTGGCAGCATCTTGACATCACTTTCAGAAGGGACCCGACCAACTACAGGCCGCGGATCAACAAGCTGGATTCCACCAAGGACCGGGAGCAGAAGTCGGCAGGATCGTATTATTACCTTGATGACTGAGTGATGCGGGCAGGGGTTGGGGAGATTTAGTTTAATCACCGCTGCGAGTTCTTGCATTTGAATCATACTCCCTCCGTTCAGAAATATAAGACGTTTTAGCTTTGTAAATTGAGTGCATCTAGACGTCTTTTAGTGTATAGGTTCGGAGTGGTCTAGATACATTCATTTTACAAAGCTAAAACGTCTTATATTTCTGAACGCCAAACAGTATTATGCTAGAGTGGTGAGGCTAATTGGAGAGAGGTTCCGTTTGATCCTGGATGCGGTTTCTGCTGTTGGATTATGCTAGTAGTAGACAACATGCCTGAGTAGTGAGGGCTTTGAGACTAACTCCTTGGTATAGGAGAGATCAAGTAAAAGAAACATATTGTGGTAACAGGAGTCGCACCTGTGTGCAAATCTCTTCCTCGGTTGTCCAATATATGTTCAGCACTTCTGTCTGTCTGCCTGTAGTGGTAACGTTGGATCCATTTGGCAGATGAGACGACATATGCGCAGTTTGTGTTTTCTCTCCTCTCCAGTTTGGTTGGTTTTTACCTGGCTAATTCGTCAACTCCATCCCCTCGGCTCCCTTTGTTATTGTGTCGTTCTCGCTGATTGTCATTGCTAACTAACTAGTCAGATTGTATCGGTCGCTGCTGTTGATTACATTCCTTCAAAAAAAAAAAAAAATGCTGCTCGACAGCGACATGGTCTGTCGCTGCAGTAGGTAGATTCAGTCTTTGCCTGTTTCCAAGTACGTAAGTAGGAACTGAACAACGTGTGGCTGTGCCAGCACGTCTATGTTCCGTGGGATGGGCCGGTAGAGTTTGTTTCCTTGGAAATAAAAAGGGAAAACCCCAAACTTTAACGCGTCTCTGGTGTGGCTCTGCAGACGAAATCGAGCATGTCTCGACGGCGACCCAGCCTGGCTGAACGAAAACTCTCTGGTGTCTAGGCTCCCGGGCGCGGCGGACGCCCTTTTGGCCGTCCTAGTCCGCACGTGCGCGTCGACGTCATCTCCTCCCTCCGTCTTTTGCACCGTTGCCTCGCGCGCATGATCGACACACGGACGACAGGGCGCTCGTCCACGCGCACGTGTCCACGTTGCGGCTCTCCAAATCCGACGCGGCGTCCCGGGCGCGCACCTGCTTGCGGAGGAGGAGGCCGTCAGGAGATATACTGGTCTTTTTACCCTTGACCTGGTGAGTTTCACACCAGGGCGTCCTGTTACCGGGCTCCTTGACTGCGGCTTGGTGCTTGGGTTCGACGGGGACAACCCGCATCGACGGCTCACTGGTGACCAAGAAGAACGATGACATCGGCATCGTCGACCGGAGCACTCTCCACATTGGCCAGATCGTCGGGTCAGCGTCTGATATTGGCGGCCAGATCGGCGTCGTCACCGGCGTCACCACCACGCTCGCCGTCGTCCGGTTCAACAGCCGCTGCCAACCGACAAAGGTTCGTCATGGGCAGAGAAAATTTCAAAAAACCACCACGTTTGAGTGGGAAATTTGCAAAACAACCAGTATTCAGCGAAATTGCAAAAAACCACCAATTTTGTGCGAATTGGTTCCAATGTGCCCTGATTGGTCGATTTAGCCCGGTTAACACGATTTTTGACATCGGGCCCCACTGTCGGTGTTGACGTGGCAAGGTGTGCATGTAATCAAGGTCAAAAATTAGACAGACCTAACTATTAGGGATCTTTTTGTAATTTTTTTGGGGCCGCTGGCGCCGCCCCTCCCCCTAGTCGGAGATTGCTGCGCCAACCGGGAGAGCCGCCGCTCCCTGCTAGAGCTCGTCGCGCCGCCCCTAGCCCCTGGACAGAGCTCGCCCGCCCGTGCCGCACCTGGCCCGGAGATCGCCTGCCCACACCGCACCTTGCCCAGGAGCTCATCGCGCCGCTGCCCCGGAGCTCGCTGCCCCGCCCCATGGACCCTGGTTGGAATTTCCACGCCGCCCTTGCCCCGGCCGTCGCGCTGCCCTTGGCCCCTGGCCATCGCTCGCCCGCCTTCTACCGGCTGCAGATCGCCCGCGCGTGCGGCTGCAGGCAGCAGCTCAGCTCGCGGCAGGGCACGTTGACTGGGGCTAGGGGTGGCGCTTGGAGACGGAGGTGGTGGTGGGGAGTGGTGGCGCCGGCGACTGGGGCTAGGGGTGGCGCTTGGAGACGGAGGTGGTGGTGGGGAGGGGTCGCGCCAGCGACTGGGGCTAGGGGTGGCGCCCGACGACGGAGGTGGTGGTGGGGAGGAGTGGCGCCGACGACTGGGGCTAGGGGTTGAGGTGGTGGTGGGGAGGGGTGGCATCGGCTACTGGGAGGGTGGTTGTGGCCGGCGCGGAGGTGGTGGTTGGGAGGGGTGGCGCCGACGACTGGGAGGATGGTGGTGGTTGGGAGGGGCGGCGGCGACTGGGACAGTGATGGTTGTTGGTAGGTCAACGTTCATGACATGTGGGAAGGAGCTGACAAGTGGCCCCCACCCCTAAAAATACAAAAAGTTCCCTAATAGTTAGGTCTGTCTAATTTTTGACCTTGATTACATGCACACCTTGCCACGTCAGCGCCGACCATGGGGCCCGATGTCAGAAATTGTGTTAACCAGGCTAATTCGACCAATCAGTGCACATTGAAACCAATTCGTACAAAATTGGTGGTTTTTTGCAATTTTGCTGAATACTGGTTGTTTTGCAAATTTCCTACTGAAATGTGGTGGTTTTTTGGAATTTTCTCTCATGGCCATGACGCCGGCAGGGCTGCGGCGCGTCCGTGGGCTTAGCCCTGGCGACTACGTCGTGGCCGGGACGTGGCTGGGCCGGGTGGTCGAGGTATCTCTTGACATCGACGTCTTGTTCGATGACGACGCGCTCTGCACGGTCACAGACGTCGAGCCCAAGAAGCTACAGCCGGTGAAGGCCCGTACCTACCACCCCCAGATGAATACCGTCTTCTACCCCGGGGCGTGACGCCGGCAGGGCTGCGGCGCGTCCGTGGGCTTAGCCTTGGCGACTACGTCGTGTCCGGGACGTGGCTGGGCCGGGTGGTCGAGGTATCTCTGGACATCGACGTCTTGTTCGACGACGGTGCGCTCTGCACGGTCACCGACGTCGAGCCCAAGAAGCTACAGCTGTTGAAGACCCGTCACTGCCGCCCCCAGATGAATACCGTCTTCTACCCGGGGGCGGGCATCCTCACCAGCGACTCCTCGGACATCTTCGCAGAGGCGCGGTGGCTAAACGGCCAATGGACGCCGGACCGCCAAAGAGGCAAGGTGACCAAAGTGGAGATGGCCGGCGTCTTTGTCTATTGGATCGCTTCTGCAGAATATGGCATTGAGCGGCGACTCTTCCATGACTTGGCCCCTCCGGCCTATCTTTATCCTCACGATCTCACTTATTTTTGTTCCGATCCCGACTGCACCTGGGCTTTAGCGGACCGTTGCTTTCTTACTAGTACAGACAATGAAGACCAAAAATACACAAGTTCAGGGTCGCCTGTGCCGCCACCCACCATGACCGTCGGCAACACAAACACCGTCGTCGACGTGCTTTGGCAGGACGGCACACGACAATATGGGGCACGATCGACGATCATCAACCCCTCTGAGTTCACCAACGAATTCGAGTTTTTTCCTGGGCAGTACGTTGTTGACAATTCTCCTACTATAGATGACGATGAGCTTGATGGTACCAGAGATGATGTTGTGAGTGCTACCGGTGGATCAATAAGCAAGCGCATTGGTGTCGTCAGAAGCGTAAATTCGAAAGACCACACGGTGAATGTATCGTGGTTCAAGGCGTCCTCCACATGGCCTGCGGAGGTGGACCGCGACGATGTCGTAAGTGCATATGATCTGAGAAGGGACCCTGACCACACTGTTTTCTACGGAGACATCGTCGTTCGTCTGCTATCAAACATACCTAAAAGTAGGCTAGTAGAGGAGCAACGAGAAGCAGAGAGGGCCTCGACCGATCTTTCGTGGGTAGGGCGCGTTGTTGACCTTCATGATGGCCAAGTCCAAGTCGAGTGGGGCGACGGCAGCACGTCAACGGTAGGCTTGTGTGGCCAGAGACATGTTCTCTTGCTACTCGACTTAATAACGTGTATAGGCCTCTTATCTCTATTTGTGACTTAATAACTTCTGAATTTCCTTATGAGCTTCAGGTATGGCCCCATGAGATCAGCGTCGCTAACAAGGAACACTACACGCAACTGCCGGTTGACGAGTGGGTGGAGGAGGACGGTGTCGATGCTCCTCAAGCGGTATGTAAGTGTTCATACATAGACTATATGTGCCTAGTACAGAAGTTGATATTTATCTTGAACCTATCCAATAACAGGACAATGAACAACATGATCCAGCGGATGGTACAGAAGTTGAAGGCGGTGTCAGCTCAGCGGATGAAGTAGATGGCCTTATTGCAACCATGCAGAATAATGTGGAATTGCATTATTCGCATGTATCCTCGGGTAGTCCCGAAGATCCTAACGTTGCTGCCATGGAGACAAGAACCGATACAAGTGTTGATGATGATGATAGCGAAGACGACTCTGCCGAAACTCCGATGATCAAGGCTAAAGATGATGACACTGATCTGTGTAAATTCCCACGATTTGATGTGGTGAAGAGCCCTCCAGATCACTATTACACTGTCACCACGGACCAGGTAGGTCCATGCACGGTTTTTCTCATTTTCACATAGCTTTCATTCTCCAAATAATACATGTGCTTGATCACGCACCAGTTTTCAGTCATCGCATTCCATGTGACAAAAAATATTCAAAATCATGCCATGACACATATTGAGGATAAATTATGCTCTTTTTTTTTTTGTCAAATCAACTGTAGGACAGCAGCGGCGGAAAGAGGTGGGTCAAGACCGTGCAAAAGGAGTGGAAAATACCGGAGAACGGCTTACCAGGTACTTTTTTTGAAAGACTTACCAGGTACTTGTGATAGTAGCTTGGCGTGCATAACCGTATATATACATGTGGATCAATGACATTGACATATCGATCTTCTGCCCACGTTAATATGCAGAAACAGCAGCTTGGCGTGCATAATAATACCCGGCCCCTTACTATTAGCTAACTGGATATGGGCGGGCCATGCATCAATGTGCTTCATCACGCACCTGTTTTCAGTCACGATACATCCTTTCATCACATCCCATGTGACAAAAAATATATTCAAAATCATGCCAACACATCAACGATAAATTATGTTCTTGTTTTTGTCAAATCAACTGCAGGACAGCAGCGGCAGAAAGAGGTGGGTCAAGGCAGTGCAGAAGGAGTGGAAAATACTGGAGAACAGCTTACCAGGTACGTACGTATGATAGTAGGTTGGCGTGCATAACCGTATATATACATGTGGATCAATGAAATTGACATGTCGATCTGCTGCGTGCACACGTTATGCAGAAACCATCTACGTGCGTGGCTTCGAGGACCGCATGGACCTGCTACGGGTGGTGATGGTTGGCACGAGCGGGACGCCGTACCACGACGGGCTCTTCTTCTTCGACCTGCGGCTGCCGCCGTCCTACCCCGCCGTGCTACCCCAAGTGTACTACCACTCTTTTGGCCTACGCCTCAACCCCATCCTCTACGGATCTGGCGCCGTGTGCCTCAGTCTGCTCAACACCTTCGGCGGCGAGGGCACCGAGGTGTGGTCGCCGACAACGTCGAGCATCCTCCAGGTCGTCGTCTCCCTCCAGGCTCTCATCCTCAACGACCAGCCTTACTACAACGCGGCTGGCTACGAGCATCTGGCCAACATGGCGTCGGGCAAGCGCAATGCGTTGCCTTATAGCAGCAACGCCTTGTTGCTCACTCTCAGGACTTCGCTCCACCTTCTGCGCCGGCCCCCAAAAGGATTTGAGGAATTCGTCAGAGACCACTTCCGGCCGTCGGGGGAGATACGTGCTGGAGATGTGCCAGATGTACATTCAGGGAGGAGCGCCTGCTGCTGATCATGAGAGCATGGAGCTGTCGTGCTCGGCCGGCTTTAGGATGGCACTTGCCAACATTGTGCCGAGGCTCGTCGCAGCGTTTGGAGACATTGGCGCCGACGGGTGCGAGTGCGACCACTAGCCTGTCACCGGTCACCACCACGCAGCAGATATGACACTCGTAATTCAGTTGGAGGCAGCAAAAGTGAAATTGTTGGTGTAAGCGTAGCACAATAGGAATCTACTAGCAGAAGGAACTCTAGAACTCGCAATGGGTAGGCAATAATATTTAGTTTGCGGTGTCAATTGTTGCTTAAGTGGAAACCTATATAACTGAACAATTACGTCATATCCTCGTATATCCAATTCCTGCTTGAGGCATGTCGATCCTGTAGGTTAACAAAACAGTCCGAAAAAGTTTCAGAAAAGAGGTAAAGAGGAGGCCGAGATGAACCAACGTTTGGTCCTCTCGTATGTGACGGAACACCCTAATCGGGGGTGTCACCAACCAACTGATGATACGATGGTTCGTGGCCTCCTGTTGTGTGCGCAAAATATAAAGGGACGCTCGGCAGTTGTAGATATTATCTGCAGATTGACTATAGCCTCGATGCTTCCTCAAACATCCCAAGACCGGACCGATTGCAAATGAAACACACTAGTACAAACTCGTTACTTAAAGATGATACCTAGAGGCAGTTTACCTCTAAAATACAAACAACCGGCTGTGTTCATCAACCTCACGCGGTCGTAATTCTGTGACCGTCTCTAACTGTAACCTCAGACAATTGGGAATTAGCACTGTCTCTAGTACTACTTCCCCCTTAGCTAGTCTTTAAAAAAAGCGCCTCTAACGGATACCTGAGACGAAAGATAATAGTGACCGTCTCCCTAGATCACTGAACCAGAGTCGATCACAAACATTAACCATCTTCACAGGTCTACTAAGGCAGACCATTATATCACCGTTTAAAAAACTAGCTTCATACATGTTTCCGAGATAGCAAGCGTGATGATCTTTTGTTAATGCAATTAGAAACTGGAGATCATGCACGACTTCAACAACCACGTGTCCACACCCATGTGTACACTCAAGGACAACCAACCGTCCCGCATATATAAACTCGCTCGGCCTTCGTCTTCCGGGAGCTAGCGTCCTTTTCTTCCAATTTGTCTAGTCAGAAAACCCCAATCTGCACCTTTCGCGCATGTAGAAGCTTCTTCCATAGCACCACCCTCCTTTTGGTTGCGCCATGAAGCGTACCCGTTGAGATAAGCCGGAGATGAAGACAGTTGGAGGCGCAAAAAATGGCTTGGTCATCGGCTCATCGCCGAGCAGGCGGAGGCGGGTTCTCCGGGTATCGCATTCCCATGTAAACGGGCACCAGAGCAAAACATGCAAACCAAACACGGTCTTTGCGGTACATGCGTCTCACTGTGCTTGCTCTAGGCTCTAGCTAACCACGGACTATGGATGTACATTCTAATTTTTTTATCTATATTTGAATATTTTGATATATGTTTTCAAAATGATGCACCCGAAGCCACATTGGAATTCCATATTTACCTAGTATTTTATACAAATTATTTATACATGTTGATATAACTATTAATATCTAAACCAAAAATTAATGTATTAGTCCGCATACGAATTAGAGTAAATGCTAGTGAAAAAAAAGGTAATCTCGATATCTCGGGAAAAAACTAGAGTTAATATTTAGGCATCTGGGATGTCCCAACACCATCTACAATCCCTAGGATCATTCGCTTCCTTTTGTTTCGGTTTGCCCGTTCGTATCATCCTAGGGACGGAGCTGGAGCTCGAGTCACCCTGATGCACCACTTTACTATGTCTTATAACATATAAAAGGCCAAAAAAATCCATATAATATAAAAGTAAGGTGTTTTAATTTTTAACATAACTAATATGACATAATAAGAGGCAAAGTATAAATAAAAAGAACTAGTAATAAAAATCAAAATTCCTACTATATTGATGAATCCAAGGACAAAGCTACTTGGAAAAGTTGTCTTGCATCTTCAAATTTTAGAATACATCATCAAACACCAAGGCTCAATAACTTGCAAGATAAAAAAAAGTAGACCTAATTTCCAAGTGGAACATAGTAGAGTGATCAAAATTTTAGTACTTAAGTAGCTAAAGTTTTAACATTACCTTCAACACTTTTAGTACATATGATTCTTCAAAGCCATGAAAATACTAAACACTTGAGTTTCCTCATTTCCTGCTGAGTTTCCTCATTTCTTCATTCTTCACATAACAAATGACATCATCACTGAGAACCAACCCGTGGTTGGATGGTTAGGAGGACAGTGGTACCCCTAGCCCACCAGAGTTTAAACCCCAGGTTTGACATTTTGGTGTCTCATAAAGACTATATATTCTTTCAGTGGGAGACGACGTTTCCGTTGTTAGCGAGGCGTTTGCGGTGACTTCGTCAATCTCAAGACCCGCCGGGTCAGTCTCTCGGAGGTGCTCATAGAGGCAAGGTGTGCGTGCATGTGTTTATAGGGGTGAGTGTATGTATGCTTTGTGAGCGCCTGTGTTTGTACCATGTTTCTCAAAAAATAAATGACATCATCACTGGAGTGGTCATCTCCGTGCAAAAATATATTTAATTTAGGCTGATTCATGTCTTTCCAAATATCATGTAATGGGGTCTTTATTTCGAGAAGAAACTTGTCCATAATATATGTGCGTCTGAAAAACAAATATAGCACATGAGACTTGAAATATACGCACACCCGCATAAAGTTTAGCCCACAATTTAATAAGATATTATCTACTACTTCCTTCGATCCAAATTAGTTGACTCAAATTTATCAAGATTCGAATAAATCTAATACTAAATCATGTTTAAATCTAGATAAATCTAAGTTAACTAATTTAGATCGGAGGAAATACCTACAATAATATAGGGGATTTTGGGAATTACCGAAAGAGTTGGATCCCAGGAATTGTGGATTGACCTATAGGGCATGGACTTGGGCAGACTTGCTGATCACCGACCACGGGCGAAAGAAGAGAAGAGGCGCTGTATGTTGACTGGCTCGCCAGCTGCCGGCCCAGCCCGATGCACAGCCCAGTTCTGATGTAAGCACTACTAAAAAAGATTAGCGGCCCGTATTCATTGGGCTCATCCTGTGTTTTATGTGCGCGCTGCTTGTCTCTACTACTCTTTGCGTTGTCTCAATGCGCCGTGTCTGTGTTGCGGGGAAGACGCGTCCCGTGCGGTAGGCCCACGCGAGCGACCGCCTGCATGAATGCATATCTTACTTGGGCAGAGGACGATTGGAAGCCGCTGTACATGTGGGGTCGGTACTCGGTAGGGCAGGGGTTGGGCCCGGCGTGGACAAAGGGTGAAAAAGACCACCGTCGTGAGAGACCAGGGGGCGGATCCACAGGGAAGGATGGGTGATGCTAATAGCCGCTCAAGTGCTCAACCCGGCGCTGCGTCGCGAGATGGACCGGCCCATTTCACTCGGTTGAAGTATCTCCACTCGTTGGGCGAAATTTTGGTAGGATGAAATAGATTTTTCATCTAGAAACACCACCAAAATTCGGACCAAATTTTGGCCGGATGAAATATGTTTTTGGTCTAGAAACGCCGAGCTTTTCACTCGCGTTTCCAGCCCGAGTTCCCGGGACGCCTGTTTCGGCTCAAATTCGGCCCAAGTTCGTCCAGATTTTGGCATAGTTCGGCATACTATGAATACAGAACATTTTACGTCCATAGTTCAGCGGAATTTTAAACATAATTCAGCGTAAATGTAAACATATTTCAGCCTGCAGTGAAAATACAACATATTTCGGTCAAGTTCGGCCAGTTTATACTCGAAGTTCGGACGGTGAAAGCGACGGCGGAGTGGGCGACAACTACGACGAGCATATCTAGAGACGTGAACATGTCTCAGCGTGGAGGAGCTCCGCCGACGAAGTCATGGCGACAGAGGCGCCGGGAGCTCTTCAAAGCAGTCTGGGTGAGTGGAATGGGAGAATGGGATTGTCTCGCCGACAATAGGTACGACCTGGACCGTACCTAGGTCGTACCTATTTTCGGCTTTCCAGGTCGTACCTATTGTTCGAACTGGGCCGATTTTTAGCGTCCGGACCTATTTTCGGTGTCTGGATCGGCATCCTGGGTAGCCGAGTGGAGATGCTCTTAGTTCATTTGCTCGTTTCTATTGTTCGTTTTAGGATAGGGATATTAATGGTACGAATAATTTTTGTTTCGAATCCGCATCTACGTCCGTTTTGAGGATATGGTATGTATTTTTAGATATCCAACGAATATGGATGCGAATGCTGATATTTGACGAGCGGATATCCGAAGAATATGGTATTAATAATATCCGACGGATAAGGATAATCCGACATTTTATATAGATTATCCAAGGTACTTAAATAGAATAATCCGATAAATTTAGCACAACCCAATATCTAGACAATTTAGTCGGTGTATCGGCTAGCTATGTATGCTACGTATGCATCTTACAGTATTCTATTATCAATCTTGCACTTTTATACTACTTCTATCTTGTATTGCACACTTTCGTGCCATTTTTTTGCATAAAATAAATAAATTTTTATTTTTCTGCGTATTTGTTTGATTATTCTCTTCTAATCCAAGTCCCCTCTGAATCCGCTCCATATCCACAATCTGATATAATCCGCATCCGACTATTATCCACTTCGATGTAAATCCATAAAAAAAAATGATAATAGCAGTATCCGATCTGATCCTATCCATTTACATCCCTAGTCCAAGACGTTCACGGCTACGTGAGAAAATTTCTGTTGCACGTGATTAGATGAACCACCTCACTCCTTTTCTTATAAAAAAACATGAATCAATTTGCAAAAATTCATGGACCAAATTTCAAAAGTTATGAACAATTTTTCTAAAAATCTTGAACATTTTTAAAAAACATGTACATTTTTCAAAAATTCTGAACTATTTTTCTTTCCGAAATTCATGAACCAAATTTCAAAACTCATGGACATTCTCCAAAAATCATGAACCATTATTATAAAAATTATAACCCAACTTTAAAAAGTTATGGACCAATTCCAAAACATCATAAACCAATTTCGAAATTGTGAACCAAATTTCAAAAAATCATGAACCAAATTCAAAAATTTAAACCAATTTTAAAGTATTATCAATCAATTTCAAAAAATTATGAACCAATTTCAAAAACATAAACCAATTTTTTAAAACTTGAATTTTTTCAAACATGAAAAGGAAAATCAAAATGAAAGTAAAAGGAAACCGAAAAATAAAAACGAAAAAGAAAACAGAAAAGGAAACAGGAAAATGGAAAATAAAAAATAAAAAATAAAAAAGAACAGAAAAGCAGTAGCGCTGCAAAAATGGGTCGGCCCGCACAAAGGGAGCCCCTGTGTGGCGTGAGCTGAGCGCGCCGCACTAAGTGGCCATTAGCATTTGGCGGGAAGGATCCTAACTCATCTTCAAAGCATCTCCATCGGACCGATCCATACGGTCTATCCGAATGATCTTTTTATGTTCGTTTAGTCGGTCTATGCTCGTTTTTGGTCGTGGTCCGTTTTGTCCGGCCGGCCGTATACAGCGGCGCGACCCATTTGTCCGACCTAGGCGAGAATTTTTTTTCAGATTCAAACGTAACAGTTTATGCTAAAAACTAGAAAAGTTCATACATTTCATACATAATTTACATTCAAAATATAAAAACGAAATTTAAACTGCTTCTAACCCTAGCTATCGATCTTCGCGCGTCGGTGCCGCCTCGTCCATCTATGGGTCGAGGTCGATGTACTCCGACGGCGACCAGAGGTTGGACGGCGGCAGGGCCGGAGCGGGCGCATGCGCGGGTGGATTTATCAGCTGCCCAGGTCACGCGCTCAACCATGCTGGAGGTGCGCCCAGGGGCGGAGCCAAGGGGGGGCTAGCAGGGGTCAGACCCCCCCTAATGGTTCGCCCCCCTCAACAAATTTAGACAGGTATTAACGCTGATTTTTTGTTAATTGCAGTACATAATCATTTCAAGCTAGGGCTTAGTCACTCCAGCTATGCATCTGTACCAGGACTATGAAGACCAATCTAGGACATTGTTGTCTATTGATTTTTCTTATTAGACCAAGCATGAGTCTGGCAACCGCCTGGTATTCTAGTCAGATCGATCGAATTTTGGATCTGGTTGCTTGGGCATCTGCCAACGCTCGTCTGCACATGTCAGGCGGCTTCAGCTAGCCGCTCCTGCGTCTCGTTGATCAAGCAGGGGCGTGGGGTTGTGCAGTTGCGTCATTGAGACCAACTTACCATGATACCATCAATCCCCGTACGTATATGTATTTGATTACTTGATTAAGCACCTCATTTTAAAGCCACTGCTGTATACACATGTTTCCCATGTTAGTTTGGTAGCCTTTTTTGATAGATCACGTGTTTGGATTACATTAGAACAGGCTAGTCTGGTTAGTTAACATACTTGCTGAATGTAGTTCTTTACTAACTGAATGTAATGTATCTTCATTTTAATTATTTTATGTGTAAGGATGAAAACACCACAAACAACAATAATTTTCTTTACTAACTGGATGCAATGTATATCTATTTAATTATTTTATGCACAAGGATAAAGAGTAACTGAGTAAAGCAGTAGCAAAAACTATAAACTTCTTTGGAAAGTCCCACCCTGTTTCATGAATAATTTTTTGTGATATAGTGATGCTTTTTCTCTTGTGCAATAATTTTTCGCCCCTCCTATGGTCCAATCCTGGCTCCGCCCCTGGGTGCGCCAGTGCCATTCCCACCTCTGGAGCGATCGCTGGCGCCCATACCGGCAGCGGCGACGGTGGAGGCAGCAAGGTGTTTGCGTGCGCTACCAGGAGGATGAGTTGAACGGCTTCTTCATAGCCAGCCCACTGAGCGTCCTCGTCCAGCGCACTGGCCTCAATGGCCTACTCGGTGAAGGCGTCCTCATCGTAGGCCAGCACCTCGCGGTACTCCGGAGGCAGGTTCGCGGCGATGTCGTCCACCGCCACATGCTTGACGATGATATCGTCGTCGTCCTCGCTGTTTGTCGTCCTCGCTGTCGAGGTCGGCTTCGAAGTGGTTGAAGGTTCTCTCGTCGTCCAAGTCGATGTCGGGAACGAGGTAGACCTCCCCCGGTTGCAGGTCACGGCGGATGGTGGTCGCACGCCACGCCTTGTGCTCCCACTCGAGGAACTTCACACATAAGTCCTCGCTCTAGAAGCCCCTCTCCTACCATTGGGACTGCGGGAGGTTACTGATCCGGCGGTGAATCTCCTCCTCCAGCCCTTTGCCCGCCTTAGGCATGGGCGGCACTGGGACACGGTCCCGGTTGAGGTGACAATCAGTAGGGAGGGAGACATCTTTTTGCTTGATGCCGCATCCCTCCCTCCACCGGTGCTTGCACTCCGTGAGGCGGAAGTACCGCCGACTGCAGCGGTCCCACGATGGCGGGTAGTCCCCCATGGGGCGGCCCTGGAACTCCTCTGACCACGTCAGAGGCGCCAAGGATGTGTCGTGGAGGAAGGCCGGCAGCCGGGAGTGCAGGATGCTAGAGCCAGACGCCTCATGGTCGTTCTTTCTCTTCTTCAGCCAGGAGGGCGTTTTCATCATTAGCGTTGACGGCGGAAACTACTAAGGTTGCGATTGGGAGAGGTGAGGAGTTCGGCACCGACGGGCTCAGGGTTAAATAGCTCCATCACCCACAAACGCGCGCAGCTTCCCGCTCCTTCGTCTTCAATGCCGGCGCGGGAACACATGCGGTATCCAGTCAGTCAGCGTGTCGTCTCGTTGCCATTGATGGCGCAGGCTGCCGTCGGTCAGCCTTCCGTGCAGCGCCTCTGAATCGCTGTCACGGTTGCGTCTGAACCAATGTCACGGTGAGCGGTGGCTGACGGGTGGGCGAGTGGCATGCGCGGGCAATCCGGGTCGACGCAATCGTTGTCCAGATTTGATGCACGGATGGGTCGAGCCGGAGGTATCCGTCCGAATGGATCGTGCCGCTGGGCGCTGCGCATGTCTCGTGGACGCCGCGCGGACGAGGGATAAGTTAAGATGCCAACCATGCATGGCCTGGTGCCCGGGTCTTTCCTAGAAGGATATGCATTGTATCTGCAACTTGCACATCTTAATCATACGTCGATCTTAACATATAGCCAAATTCTAATTAATAGTATCGGATTAAAAAAAAATTCGCGGGTAATAGTGAATATTTTTTTAAAAACTAAAATCCACAGATGCTTGTCTAAGTTGTCGTGTAAACCCGTGGCTGTCACGGTACAGAGAAATATGTGATTTATGGTGAAGAACTACGTCCATCAAGGTCACTCAGCCACGGTATAAGTGTGTTTTGCTAACGTGGCAAGTGGTGGACCCCTTTATCAGCCCACTACCATCCGTAGGAATTATTTTTGAATAATAAAAAATGAAAGGACAAAATTACGAAGTGCACAAATGAGATAGGCCCACATCCACCGCAAAGAAGCATGGTGACTTCTTGCCGACAGGACACCACCTCATCCTCTCAGGTGCTAGAGACCTCCTCCAATAGGGCCCTGGTCTTAGAGCATCTCTAATGAAACTATAAACTAGCGAACTAAAACGCGGATACAGGCCATAGAAAATGCTTTTTACTGTTCAAAATGAGTCGGCATATAATGAAGCCCGTAAACGCGATTTCAAACAATGGTGATGAATACTAGGATAATCAAACGATGCAATCTATCATAGTTTTTACATCAAATTGTCATGATCGCAGCTACCCAACAAAGATTGGGCAATGTTCAACCATACGATCTAAAATAAACATCCACCATGATGAATGCAAGATATCATCAAGCCCTATCGTCGCCAGCGAGCTCATCATCATGCATGCGACCATCAACATCGCCACCACCATCACCGCCACCACCGCTCATAGGAGACTCACCTAGGCCACTTGACGATGCACCACCACCTTGGCGTGCTTGCTTCCTCCTCTCCAAAATGTCGGCAAGCATCAATTGATGCAACTATAGTTGTGCTTCACTCATATTTGTGGTGTCCATCAGCATGATCTCCTTCTCCACCATGAGCTCCTTCATTGCCTTGGCCTCCTTTATCTTCAGCCTCCTCTCCTCTAGCTCGGTCTTATACTTGGAATCACTTCGAATTGCTTCCCACATTGAATGCTTCATCACCATCCTCTTATCATGCATCAACATCTTCTTCTCCAACGCCTTGGTCATCAACACATCCTTTTAAGTTCACCATGTCATCAATCTTATCCCTCAATGGTGATGATTCGGCATCAAGCTTGATTCTCTCATTTGCCTTCTTATTGCCTTCCAGCTTATTCTTGTTCCTTCCTCCATCTTCCTCGTCACCATCATCATCCATGTCCTTCATCTTATCCATCTTCGGAGCCACTTATTGGTCTCTCAAAGTCCATTTTGGAATATGCTCAAGCAACTTCCAACAATGGTCAAGGGTGAAAGATTTACCATTCGATCCCTTCATTGCCTTGTACTTCTCCCTGACATAATTTTCCTAACATGCACAATGCGATGATCAATTAAGCTACGAATAGGCTCAACTAGATAATGAAAAAAGAGGAATAAAGGATCTCACATATTCATCGACATTGACAACACTTGTAGGATTGAGACACACTTGCGCCATACATGTGGACTAGCAGCTACAAGCCAGTTTGATCACATTTCGTCGACCTTGTAGAGACCGATATGATCAAAACAACGATTGTGCAACACAAGGCATAAGTTGGAAGAACTTATCTTCGATGCACTGCCAATAGCGCTTGCCGGATAGGTCCGTGGAGGTCACCTCTTCCATGGACACTTGTGACCATGCCCGCACCAAGGAAGTGTCTTTGATATCGGTGTAGTTCATGGTGTGTTTCTTAATTCTCTTCTTGTATTGGTCGACATCAAACACCTCCTCCTTGATCTCCTCCAGTTCAGCCTCCTCCTCCTCACTATGTCCATCTCATCGCCGAACGGAAGATGGTTGTCCGTGATGTCGACCTCGGACGTTTTGAGCAGAACCACGAATGCGTTCGGGGCCGCGTGAGCATTGTAGTCGGATGCAGGCGTCATGTGCTACAACTAATTGCGAGCAAAGTATCGGTGAAAAGACGATGGTCATACCTTGCGGTCGCATCGATGACGGGAGGAGGTTGGGCGGTCATGGGAGGGAGTCTTACGCGGTGCACGACCTGCTTGGTCAGGGTGGTCTTCTTCCCGTCCCCCACATGTGCATGCTTCTTGGGCATAGTAGCAGGAAACGACGCGCCGGTGTTCCCTAGCCTCTTCGTCTTCAAAGCTTTGCGGGCTTCAGGCTGTCTTGGTACGGCTTCGGCGGCGGGTGAACCATATCCAAATCAAGCGGCAGCGTGGGGGTTGGCTACGGTGGCGCCTTCTTTCAAAGCCATTGCGTGGTAGAACGCAACCTTAGAGGAAATATTGAGCTCTGATACCACTCTGTTGAGGAAATTACCGGGACAGTGATCAGTTATCCCTTAACTATGAATAGCACACTCTTAAACATGATCTAAAAATATGCAATGGGATTAGTGTAAACTTTAGCACTACTTGTATGCTAACTCGCGGATCGTTGCTCTTCATGGAAGGAAACATATGCATCAAACATATATAAAGGAAATGAGACCCTGAGAAGCTATCTCCTAACCCTAGACAATGTCTATGGTAAGGAGAGAAGTTCTCAGAACAGCAACAGCAAATCAGCACACATGAACACCAATCCTTTTTACGTGGAAATCTCTCAACTTGAGAGGAAAAACCACGGGCCGAAGCCACCCAAATATTCTTCCACTATTATTAAATGGGGATAGAACTTGTTCTTCTCTAGAGAGCACTAGAGGATCTCATACATCAAGATACACACGAATCTTGGATGCCAATAATAATATTTGAGGCACAAGAGTTAGGGACCGGAGCAATCTTAACAAAGATGGTAGAACCAAAGCTTGAAGGAGACAAGGTAGTAGATCTGTGTCTTTACAACCTTGTGGGTAGATGCCAGTGCTTGATTCAGCTTCTTCCTTCAACTTCTCCTTGTTCCCTTCTCTCTTGGTTTTCTTCTCCAATGGAGGCTAACCTGGATTTTCATCACTCCACCTTGTGGTGGATAGATGGGAGGCTTATCTTCTCCCTTCCCTCATGTGCAATGTCCAAAATTACCCTTTGGTCATAACCCTAAGGGTTGGTGGGCTCTTGCCCCTGTTTGGGTCGCTTGAAAGACTTCATAAGGCCATCTCCTCAATCCCCACATGAGGAGAATACCCAACATTATCCCCCATATGACTCATGTGGGGGAACCGTCATGCCCGTTGTCTTGCAACATACAAGCAGATTCTCACTTAGCAATATTTGGGTCATCATATCCGAGCCATTCTTGTCGGTATGGATCTTCTCAAGTTTCAGCAACTTGGAACTCACAACATCTCGAATCCAATGATACCTCACATCAATGTGCTTGGTTCGAGAGTGGAAACTTGGATTCTTGGTAAGATGGATAGCGCTCTGGCTATCGCAAAACAGATTGTAATTCTCTTTCTTCATGCCCAACTCTTGCAAGTTCTTCATCCACAACACTTCCTTGCAAGCCTCAACCGCTGCTATGTACTCAACATCCGTGGTTGATAGTGATATGCATTTCTAGAACCTTGATTGCCATGACATTGCTCCCCCTTGCATAATTCATGAAATATCTAGAGGTAGACTTCCTAGAATCTGCATCACCAGCATAATCTGCATCAGCCTTGCAATACAGGATCACCGCTTCCAAAGCATAAGCACGATCTAGAAGTACCTTTGAGATACCTGAGAATGCACTTCACTGCATTCTAGTGAGCTTCCCCTGGATTTTTCACGAATTGGCTAACAACTCCAACTGCATAGGCAATATCAGGCCTAGTGCACATCAAGGCATACATCAAACTACCCATGGCATATTGGTATGGTACTTTACTCATTTCTTCTTTCTCCTTCTTGCTATTAGGACATTTTTCTAAACTCGGTTTGTGATGGCCTACAAGTGGAGAGGTAACAGATCTTGCGTATTTCATGTTAACCTTTTCAAGTACCTTCTCAATGTATAATTTCTATGAGAGTCAAAGTAGCTTCTTTGATATATCACATGAGATTTTCATGCCAAGTATTTGCTTAGCTGGTCCTAAATCCTTCATGGCAAATGATTTACTCAATGCCTTATTGAGGAGAGTAATCCTCTTTGTGCGATTTCCAATAATCATCATGTCATCGACACATAGCAAGAGAATAATAAAGTCACCCTCGGCGTACCTCTTCATAAATACACAATGATCAGGTTGTGCTTTATGGTATCCAAGATCAGTCATAAATGACTCGAACTTCTTATACTACTGTCGAGGAGCTTGTTTCAAGCCATACAAGCTCTTCATGGTCATCGTAGAAGACGCGTCTTCCGCGATGAAATTGTCGGCTCAATCGTGGCCGATGAAAAACTTTTTTTTCCGGTTTCGTGCCCCTCTACTACGACGAAACCGCTAAAAACGTGGATAAAGCTGGCACCGTCTGGACCCTCCTTCGTTCCTTAGCTGGTACCGTCTGGCTACCCCGGCGATACCCTCACTGCCCAGTTCGATTTAGAGCAGCCGGAGGAGGCTGCCGGTGTTCAACGTGCACACACTGGCGCCGTTCCGAATCTTCATCGATGGCGGGGACTCCCGCGGACACTGCCACAGGTATACTGCCGCCTCCTACTCCTACATGGCGGACGCGCAGCTTTGCCATGCTCCCTGTCCGGCGATGCACGCCTGCCACCCCGCCTCACGCACACCACCGTGGAGTTCTCGTCCAGCTTTATGGAGCAATGGCTTATCTGAACTGCAGTTGGCTTCGACTACAAAGTACAACTTTGCACCGTCCACTGCATGTTGTTTGTTTGGTAGAAATATTTTCTTTTGTAAAATAGAGTTCCATGCTTGATTAAATGGCAGTACTAGTAACAGAGTCTTGTTTGGTTGGTAAAAATGTTTTCTAATGTAAACAGAGCAATGGATTATCTTGTTGACCATTGGTGACAAAAAAAAAACCACAGTCTTGCATCGTTCGGCCATGGGGAAATTCAGTTTTCAATGGACAGAAAGAAACTTCCTTTTCCTTGCCCTACGATCAGTTCTTCAAGTTGTGACGGGTTCTTTTAGGCGGTAAGATCGTGGAGTATTGATACACCTTTTACCGGCATTAAAAGTTGGGATGACCTTTTTTCTAACGATCTGGGAAATGCATGGGTCATGACATGACAAACAAGTGGAGTTGACAGTTTCAGTCTATGGATTTTGTTGTAGTTTAATTAATATAGTCTCGCCAAGAACTTTCTTGCTTCAATTTCCATGTACAATATGGTAAAGAGTGGGTTCAAGCACAAAACATGAATCTTCAAGACTTGGGTGTATTTTTCATAAAATTTATTCGTTCATGTTACACGTGATCATTTTGTTTCTATCCGTCTCTCAGCAACGAGTCACTTTCATAATATGTTCCTTCCGACCATTTGGTATTATCTATTAATAAAATGCTCATAAGTATTTTTGTATGCGTACATGAAGTCATCTTATGACCAATTTTTTGCTAGTATAATTTATGGCTTAGTGCTATAGCACACTTCGGGAATAAATCAAGTGTAGTGTGTTAATTACACTAATATCATTAGCCGTGTTCATAAAAGAATATTTATAAACACACATTGAGAGATGGAGTTTACTGCAATTCCACGAGAATGTGAGAATTTTAACATGTTTATCGTGCAAGAACAACATTAATTATTTTTAAATTATAAATTATATCCCAACTATACCTATATAATTTTAATTAGTAGTATATATGCGGTAGCAATCGCATGGACACTTTGCTAGTTAGTACTAGTATACATATAACACCTTTGAATGAATAAAAGAGTATATTCGAAATTGTGGATGACGGTCAGCCAAAGTAGCGTCATCCACTCCTTGCCCTGGAGGGAAAAAAGTCGGTAGCGTCCATGTCCCAAAGACCCTGGTCCCAGCAGTCCGCTCTCCCCGGGATCCGTGGGGAGTATAAGGGTGGGCCCGCTTTGTTTTGTTTCGGTCTGTCGCATTCAGGTCAAGCGAGAGAGAGCATGCACATACGCGGCGAGGAGGGGAAACGCTGCGTGGGTTGTTGGGTACTGTGCTTGTTGGGGACATCTGCCGTGTGGTCAAGGAAGAATGCGGTCGGTTTCTACACCAGTTTAACTTTCAGTATTTGGTACGCGTGGTAAGTATAATACAACGTACAGAGCTTGCCTCAATAATGATGAGTTCTCCCAACAAAAATATGTACAGTACTAAATACTCTTACTAAGAAAGTGCTAAAGATGCAAACAGAATTCTTTAGAGAACTCCAACAATCCGACCAATCTAACTGCACATAAAATTTCAGAGACTCAGGTCAGGTGTACTACAAAGTACTAGCCAACGAACTCCTTACCAAACCAAACAGATTCAAGGAGTTATTGAGGAGTCCTCACGTAGCATGAACAACTTAACATGGACGAAAAATTATATACTGGAAGAAACTAGTATATGAGAAAACACGCCATCTACAAGGATCCTCCCTAAAATCACCACAGAAATCGACAATATTAGGCTTGCAATACATCCATCTCAAACAGTTCAAAACGACAAATAGGTCTCACATCAACAAACAGGAACAGGGTAAAATTAACATTGTCACCACCTCAGTACCGACATCGCCGCCGGCCGCCGCCTACTCCAGCGCATCGACGTGTCCACCCGCATCCGCTCCCTCCTCCTCGTACACGTCGTCGCCGCCGGCCGCCGCCTCCTCCACCGCATCGACGTGGCCGCCCGCATCCCCTCCCTCCTCCTCGTACACGTCGTCGTCTCCACCGGCCGCCGCCTCCTCCACCGCATCGACGTGGCCGCCCGCATCCCCTCCCTCCTGCTCGTACACGTTCTCCTGGTCGCCGTAGCGTGCGAGAGTCCCGTACCTGTTGTGCTCCTTGAGCACGCCGGCTGACGAGGTTTAATCTCGTCAATGCCCATTGTTATGGACTTGGGTTTTGGAGAAGATGAGGATGCTGGAGATCGTGACACGGTTAACAGACAAGCAACCAGGGGACACGAGATTTATCCAGGTTCAGGCCCCCGGAGGGAAAACCCTACTCCTGCTTGTCTGCTCTTTGATTACGGCGGAACCGAAGGTTACAGGGTACGCAGATTCGATCTGGCGTGGATACGTGTGCGAAAGTATGAGTCGAGAGATCTAGAACGTGCCCTCCTGGCCTTTATGTAGACTTAGGCAGGTCCCGGGCATAGTCCTAGTCGGTTACAAGTTCTAGGGTTTTACCCCTTTGAATTTCCTATCTCCGCTAGTCTTGCTCTCCAAGGATCCGAAGGCGTCATGGGCCTTGGCCACCCGAAAATCTTCATGGGCCAGCGTATATCTGCTGTGGGCCTTCCTTGGGCTGGACCAGGTATGCTGAAGTCACGTACCCGTAGGGTATAACCATGTCACCGGCCTTGAGAGGAGCGGGGACGCGGTACTTCCTGCTCAGGAAACGCGCGCCGTTGGGGTTGGGGAGCAATTCGACTCCGAGTTTCGGGGGCGGCGCGACCTTCTCGAGACCCTCCGCCATCAGACGGACGCTAGCCGGGAAGCGGCGAGGGCGGCGGGGAGGCGACAGCGCCGCCGTCTTCGTCGGCTTTCGCGAGCGCGCCATGGGATCCCTCTCTCTCTCCTCTCTCTTCCTCCCTTCCTCCCTCTCTCTCTTTTCTCTCTCGTTGCGTGCGTGTGGGTTTGGTGAGGGGGATAGGAGCGAAGGGAGGGGGCTATAAAGCTGGTCTCGATGGCCGTGGCGGTATGGTATCGGTTTAGAGAATTTGGCTCGAGTCTTAGACCCACCGGCTGCGCATGGGACCAAAAGAGCGGCGGTCCCATATACCAGTGAGTAAAGTTTAGCGACGCTGTGGTGAACAAGGACAAACCGGGGCAGCTTCCCTCGATATGCGTTGATGATAGTACGTGAAGGTACGGTGCAGTTGGCATGTGTGTGGAGCCCATCTGTCAGCGGCACAAAGCAGTCGCTTCCTCTGATTTCCTTGGAATCGAATCGAAGCCAGGCGACCATGTAGCATTGCTCTGATTTCGTAACAGTTTCCCTCATTCAAATTTGTTCAAAAAGTACTACTACTACTGCTGCTACTTCTCTATGGTATGGTATGAGTTGATTCCACTACAAACGAATTTTGAATCGCCACATGATGTGAAGTAGCACTTCATCTTATTAGTAGTAGTAGTACATCTTACTATTAGTGGGCCAGCTCCAAGGCAATGAACCGGCAGGCAGCGGCTTGACCATGGACGTGATAGAGCACTGCAGTTCGATGGTAGGGTGGGGTGGGACCTGGCAGCGGTACACGAGACTGGCACGCGGGCCACCCAGGACCGAACTTTCCGGCAGGGTGCGGTGGGGACTCCTCCCTCCCTGCCTCCCATGGAAAGTGGAAAGGAGCAGCATGTCCTGCATGCCGTGCGCGGCCGCGGCAGAGCCTGACTCCCGATCAGCCTGACACCCGATCAGCCTGCCTAGCGAATTATTACAGTACAGTACCGCAGAACCTTTTTTTCCCCTCGTGATGACCTACATTAATTCCTTACACATGAAGTCTCCTGCAGATTGGTCACGATTTTGCTGCTGAGTAGTACAAGTTCGTGGTTGGATCGTTTGATCGCGGCCCGATCGAAGCTGTGGACGGATCTCAGCTCAATGTACTGTCCCATTTTCTCATCGATCGACAGAGTGCGACCATTTTCTTTGCTGAGGAAATCGCACCACACTTATCGTCCCTATTCAAAGAGGTCCAGCTTTGTAGTACTACTGAACATGTACACCCGCGATTGTGTAGAGGGGCACATTTGTCTAACACAATGACAAATAACAACACGCTGGGACTTACTTCAAAAAAAAAAAAAACACACGCTGGGACACCATTAAGGTTGAGGCCTTATTACAAGTCATAAATCCGTTCTCTAGTCTTCACTTCAACAACTTGCATCGACTAAACTCCGCAAACATTGCACTACTATCCCAAGAGAGATGGAGACCAACATATCTCGGGTTTTAGACCTATATATATATAAGCCTCATCCATGCTATCGCAAAACTCATGTGCCACCTTGGGCTCCCGCTTTCGGTCACTCACCTACGGAAGAATTCATTTTCAACTTCTTGAAGACAAGATAGCTGGTAAACTCAAATGCGGAAATTAGAAGAATGCTAATATAGCCAGGAGGAAGGCTCTTGTGAGTGCGGCTCCCATTTCCAAAGCAATTTACCATATCACCTCACTTGAGCTTCCAAAGAAGTTATCAAAATGATCAGCGTCATTATTAGAGCCTATATATGGGTGGGGTGTGACAAAGTGACGGAGGATAGTGCAAAGTAAATTCAGAAGCGGTTTGTAGACCCACAAACCTTGAAATCTTGGCATTCTACAAATCTAGAAAATTTCTTCTGCTCTTAGTCAAGGTAGTTATGGCTAGAGTGGAACAACAATTCAAAGCCTTGGATTGGCCTTGGCAATCCTTGCAATGGTCTTGAAAGAGAGCTTTTTGCCGTGGCAACGGATGTCACCCTACGCCGGCACCATCAGCCATCGTTCACCCTATGCAGACACCAAATAACCAAGTCAATGAGCTAGCGTCCACCCTACATCGGCGCCACCAGCCTTATGGCTAAAGCCAACATCGAAGCTCCAACCGACTATAGTATAGTTTCTCTCAAAAGCCTCCTTGCAATACTATAATTTATTATAAAAGGAATATATTAATACCAAAGATGATATAGAATAAGTATAGAAATCAAGGATGCACACAACCAAAAAAACAAAATGAAGAAGAAAGAAAAAAGACCTTGTCGAAGCAACCATAGACTTACAATATCAATTGCACCACCGATCGTGATTCTAAAATAGCTTCTGTGAAAATGATGCCTCCGAAAAGGTAACAATACACAAGAACAATCCCCATCTAGTCTAATCGGCATGGTCATATAATGGGTTAACACCCTGGAGAAGGTCCAGTCTCTAGACGACCTTCAACAAGAAAATGACTAGGGAGGCACCATTGCCAGGTATAGCCACCGATGGTCAGACCTAGGGCTTTCACCCTAGAAACTAAGACACATAGCTCAAAGAGCACTAGAAAAAATGATGTTTGCTTGTGTAACTTCCCCCTTGTCGAGAACACTGCTGCAAAATGCCAATAGACCGACACACATACTTCTCCCAGCCCGTTCCAAGTACTTGGTATCTTCTGGACTCGACACGAGCATGCGAGATGAAAGCTCCAGTGGCTATCTGGTCTTCTTCAAACACGACCACCACGACATGAGCAGGGAGATCCTCTAGCTTCAAACCAACAATGATGTACCCGCCTCCGATGGCACCATGGTAACCGCGGCGGTTTGCCATAATTCCATGCTGAACCACCATGACATACATTGTCTCCATTGGCACCAAAGTAATCAAGACGATATTAGCGTGGCCAATCGTGCTGACAAAAAATGGAGCTTTGTATCGCCGATGCAATAGCCATCGGCGACAACAATGCCACACCCGTATCCAGAGGAGAATCAGGAGGTAAGGCACCATGTCAACATTGTCTGCGTGTATGTTCTCAGCTGAGGCGCACGGTTGCATGAGCAATTTACATGCATCCATGGAATTCAATGCCTCTTGCATGTGGCTGATCTAGCAGCTTCATGGGACGTGGACTTCAAATCCTCCATGCACCGACACATCCTATCTAGATGCCTCAGGTTTGGTTGCACGGGACATGGACTTCAAAGCCTCTTGTGCTGAGGTGGCCGATTCGATTCGTCGAGATCAACCAGTGAACTAGAAGCACCAAATCGGGAGGACGGCTAGATCGGCGGAGGACCAACGGCTCCTAGCGGTTGGAGTAGGTAGACCAGATCAAACACAACCAGGTGAAAGACACAAGACGCTAGCTAGGGTCCCAAAAAAGATGAAGTGGAGAACGCCCACCGCCGCCTCCATCGTCGGGCGACCTCCTCCAACAGTAGCGAGATGGAGGGGAGCTGCTGGTATATGCTCTATGGGTGGTGATGGCGGTGCCTGTGGAGTCGCCTGTAGCAACCCGAGAGGCTAGGGTTCAAAATACTGTAGTGTGTACCGCCTCGATTTGAGGCTAGAGAAGACAAGACAAAAGGTAAGGCTTTGGCCAACTTGCTGACCATACCGATTTGAGGCTAGGGTTCATACGCTTGTACTCTATGCTGATATAGGTTGTAGGAGAGGAACCATAAACATAGTCCTATCTACAAGTTCGTCACGTGAAACCACGGTTTCCCCTCTCCTGTCATCAGACCAGCAACCCAGGGAGAAGAGATTCCCCTACAAAACCAGCCGTTGATGTGGGTAGCGAGGCCTGAGTCCCTTTTTTTTCCTTTTCTTTTTGCGTAGACCTTTTTTTTTTTTTGCCTTGAGTGGAGAGAGGAGAAAGAGAACTACATGTACGTTGAAATATACAAGTAGTATATTTTATATTCGTAAAGGTTAACTATACTTCCTCAACATGGCAACCGCTGGTCATAATCCCTTAGAAATGAAGGAAGAAATAACTTCAGTTAGTGTAAATGAGATTAAATTAAGGTCCTACGGTATCTTACATTTGAGTGAGAATTATATGGACATTGGTCTTCTTAGTAAATTGTATTCGATCATATCCTGCTGCTTTCTTAGTTTCTATGCAGCAAAAAAAAAAAGGTTCAAGTAATAACATCGTAAAGTGCCTGGAAGGTGAAAGCAAGCAGCGTACATCACGCAGCTGTACTGCAATGTGTGCTGCTCGACGACACGGGCGACGCACGCATAGGCATAGCGCCCTCGCATCTTCGGTGGGACCCCGCAGTGTACCACGCAGCAGCATGTCCTGCATGCGCGCGGTGGGCAAGGACGCCAGAGTGTGTCCCCCGGGATCAGCCTGACAGCTGACACCGGATCAGCCTGGCAAACCGATCATTACATTGGACTTTTTGTATTTTCGTGATGAGTCTCCATATATCGGTCACGGTTTTTTTACTAAGAAAGAAACTTATCCCGGTTTGATGGTTTGATCAGAAGTCGGTCATGTTAGTGTACTACTACCTCTGTTCTATAATATAAAACTTTTTAGTAGTAAACTAAAGTACAGTATTATAAAGTGGATGGAGTAATAATCTGAGCATATAATGCGCGTGTAAAGATGGACACGGATAGCGTTACGACCCTTGTCGTGGTTACCAGTAAAATTAGAGTTTTGACATTTTTCTAAAATACACGTAGTTCACTCATTTTGCTCTCACCAGAAGGTTCACTCATTTTTCTAAAATACACGTATCTAAATGTTTTTTTTTAACTAAGAAAGAGATTTATCCCGGTTCGATGGTTTGATCAGAAGTCGGTGATGTTAGTTCGATGGCTAATAGAGATCACTCGATCAGAAGACCTATATATAGTATATTTCAAAGTTCAAACACTCTTCGCACCTGCCAAGCTGGGCCTACAGTAGAGAAGCCATAAACATAAACCTACTTATTTCAAAGTACCTTCATCGGAGGAGCACCCTAGGAAGAGGGGATTCCACGGCGACACTCGCCCACCTGATCATTTTGGAAAGGAGGAGGAAAACGCCTCAGAGCTCCGGTCATATCCTCTCCCGCTTGTGGGGGCCACAACAGCAGAAACCCCAGGTCCCCTCTATCACACAGTACCTGAGAAGCGCTACACGACAGCCATCCTCCAATCTTCATCTTCTCTGGTGGCATACTCGCATCCGATTATCCGAGGCAGGTTTGGCGTGAGCCGGTCGGGAAACGCCAAAGAGAAGTCCTCCGGATTTTCAAAACCACGCACCGCATGGCAGATTCATACTAGTCTCGTGCTACGTTTTGGTTTGGCTCCAAATAAATATACGGCCATCTTTTTTGTTGCATTCCAGATGAATTTCGTCATCTTTTCTAGTAGTAGTAACTAGTACTACTCCGTATTATGTTTTGGTTCTCTCCTCCGCATTTGGTCGGCAGTGGTGTCTGACCAACATTCTGCACCATTATTACGATCAACTTCCACAATTACACATGAAGCTATATATTATTATTCCATTGTCTCTTTTTTTTGCGAGATGTTTAGAACCAAATTCAGGTCGTTAAATCAAATGATGAAGTTTCTTGAGTACACGATAGTTTTGCCTATTCATACTCCCTCTGTTTGAAATTATAGGTCACGCACGGTTAACTAGGTTGCCAATTTGACCAACAAAATATAAATAAAATAACACACAAATTATACCGTTAGAAACTTTAGATGCTATATTTTCTAATGGTATAATTTTTGTGCAACATAATTTATATTTTATTAGTCAAATTGACGACCTAGGTATACGCGTAGGACCTATAATCCAAACTTTAGATATGGATGAAGGAGTTCATTATAGAGCTCGGTGTGGTTCCAAGTGCGCTGGACCCAATGTCTATCTATTGTGATAACATGGGCGCCATAGCCAATGCGCAAGAACCGGGTCACACAAGAAGCTAAAGCATATCAACCTACGTTTTCACGCTATTCGAGAGCATGTCCAAGATGGTGACATAAAGATTTGCAAGTACACACAGATCTGAATATGGCGGATCCGTTGACTAAACCTCTCCCGAGGGCAAAACATGACCAGCACCAAACCGCCATGGGTGTTCGGTATATTACCATGTAATCTAGATTAGTTGACTCTAGTGCAACTGAGAGACTGTTGGAGATATGCCCTAGAGGCAATAATAAAAGTGGTTATAATTATATATTTGTGTTTATGATAAATATTTACATTCATGCTATAACAGTATTAACCGGAAACATTAATACTTGTGTGATTTATAAACTAAATTAGAGTCCCTGGTAAAGCCTCTTTATAATACTAGCTTGTTGGTTAATAGATGATCGTGGTTTCTCGATCATGAACATTGAGATGTTATTAACAACAAGATCATATCATTAGGAGAATGGTACGATGGACATACTCCTATAGATAAGCGTAGCATAAAGATCAAGTCATTTTAATAGTTCGTTTGCTATAAGCTTTCTGATACATAGTAACCTAATTCCTTCGACCATGAGATCATGTTAATCACCATCACCGGAAGGATGCTTTGATGACATCAAACACCACACCGTAACTGGGTGGCTATAAAGGTGGCATTGAGTGTTCGGAAAGTATGGGTTGAGGCACATGGATCAAGAGTGAGATTTGTCCATCCATATGACGGATAGATATACTCTGGGCCCTCTCGGTAGAATGTCATCCAATTAGCTTACAAGCATGTGACTGGCTCACAAGGGATCACATATCACGGGAACGAGAAAATAGTACTTATCGGTAACAAGGTTGAACTAGGTATGTAGAGATACCGGCGATCAGACCTCGGATAAGTAAACTATCGCGAGACAAAGGGAAATTGGTATTGTATGTAAGTGGTTCATTCGATCGCAAAGTAATCATAGAAATATGTGGGAGCCATATGAATTTCCAGATTCCTCTATTGGTTATTGATCGGAGAAGTTTCTCGGTCATGTCCGCATAATTCACGAACCGTAGGGAGACACACTTAAGGATTCGATGTTGTTTAGTAGATATGGAATGTTAGTAGGGATACCGAATGTTGTTTGGAGTCTCGGGTGGGATCCGGTATATCACGAGGAGATCCGGAATGGTCCGGAGAATAAGATTCATATAAGGAAAGTTCAATTCCGGAGTTCGGGAAACATCCCGATGTTTTCATCGGAGAGGTTCTAGAAGGTTCTAGAAGGTTCACCGGTCCGGAAGGAGAATGCTCCATGAATGTGTCATGGGTAAGTGGAATGATTGGATCATATCCTAGGTCACTTGGTGTGGTCATTTGTGTGAGAGAATTAAAGCCCTAAATTGAAAGTCAAACGGGAGGTTTGAAAAGTCAAACTGGAACAATGGTTTCCTAGTGAAAGTAGGAAAGAGTCCTTCCAACTTGGGTTTGGAAGTGGATTCAAACTCACCCCTGCCAAGGATGCCCCCCCCTCTTATAAATAGAGGGGGAGGGCTGCCCCAAAACACCAAGCCCAAGCCCCTCTCCACCCGAGCCGTCGCCGCACCGTCGCCGCTCGCCGTCGCCGGCCTGTCGCCCTAGCCGCCGCCGACACCTCCTCCTCCTCCTGGTCTTCTAAACCCTAGAGCACCGGGAAACCCTAGATCCACCATAACTCGCACCGGCTTAGGCGAAGCCCTGCGGGATCTTCCCTCTACTTCTGACACCACGTCGTCGTTCTGCCGGAATCGGGAGGGGAGAACTATAACCTCCGCTGCCTGCTGGAACAAGGGAGAGGAATGTCTTCATCGAGTACCGAACGTGTGACCGACTGCGGAAGCGCTGCCGGAACGCAGCGCCGGAAGGATCGTCTATGCGATCTTGAGATCGGCAAGTGTACGACTACATCACCCACGAGAATCTGCTCTCGTTAACCGCTTTGGAATCTTCGAGGGCGAGTGCTTCAATCGACTCGTTGCTACAATCTAATAGATAGATCTTGGCTTGTTTGTGTGCATGCGGTAGAATTTTTTTGTTTTCCATGCTACAAACCCCTTCAGGAACAACCAATGGAGAAGAAGCAAAGTTTAGAGCATCTCTTCTAGCAGGAGGTCGAAGTTTGTAATATTGAATGTTGGTTATCTATTTAAGATAAGTGCATGATAGGTTTGAGAAATAATTTTTTGCATGTTTTTGAAATTTCTATCTCTTCTGATCTGCTTGTATTTCCATCTCTCCTTATCTGATTGTAGTAGAAGCAAATAGTTGGTTTCGATGAAGCAAAGGTGTGTCTTATGCAAGCTTGATTTCATAGACTAATATCACTTTTGGTTGGCAAGAATGGATCAGACCTATTTCTGCTTGAATTAAGATGCAGCATTCTTCATCTTTACGTTTTTCCTAGGTATTTTATTTATGATAAGAGATAAAATGGGCGGGGATTAGATTGTTCGTATCATGTTCAAAAAGATCTTAATTTTTTATTTTGGTTTCTAGAATTGTCAGATGACGGTCCAAGATTATTTTTTGAATAAATTTGATGATTGTTCAGTCCACAATATAGCATCATGTCATCTGATCGTGGTGCTATTTTGGTATCCAGATTATTTCCGGCTTTGATG
The DNA here is from genome assembly GCA_916181665.1 of Avena sativa. Taxonomy (NCBI): domain Eukaryota; kingdom Viridiplantae; phylum Streptophyta; class Magnoliopsida; order Poales; family Poaceae; genus Avena; species Avena sativa. Next base: position 442,201,753 of record OV702284.1, read on the forward strand.
CTAGTTGGGTGCGAGCTCCAGATTACAGATATATGGTGGAGGAGTGGAATGATAGTTTCTCTGTTTCATCAACATTACAAAATATATGTGGGTTAAAGTGAACTCTCTATCGGGTTCTCTGAACTCCTGTAGTAAAGAGCATTTTTCTTAAGTCAAATATGTCAACTATGGTGCTCGAAAAAACATTGATGATGTTATGGTCTATATTGGTCCCATTAAAATGATAATTGCCGTACATAAGACATACCTTTGCTTAGCTAGCGACTGGATTTCAATTGTAGCACGAAATATTACTGATTCCTCTTCATGTTGCTTTTGTGTCAGGGTTGAAAGAATAGGGCACTGTTTCAATTCCTGTCAACTTTGCTATGATAATCTGGGAAGAGTTAAAGAGCTTGCTTGACATCGACATGCAATGCAGCAATCTTATTAATACGCATCAATGATTATTTGATATGCTAGATAAATGTTAAGGCTCCAAGCAATTGTTGTCAGTCACCTTTTGGCACATTTTGGAGGCAACCTATGCTATCAGGAATAAATACGCTAAAATAAGCCATGTGGTGAGTACTAGAAGGCTTTGTGCATTCTGGTCACTGAGATTAAGAAAACACAAAGTTTTTGTTACAACGTCCTTGAGCTAGAGTGTGTGTCCTTGTGGAATAAAACAACCTTTCAGTTCACGTCTCTATGTTTGTTTTTTAATAATCACAGAATAGAGCTTCGGCATCTAATTTCAAGATACTGAATGATCATATAACACAAGGATGCACTATACTGTTAGTTCTTATCATGCACATGCTAACATCACCTTAACCATTATTGTAGGAAAATAGAACGAACTGCTAAATAGCAAATGTATCAGGGCGACCATGTTTGACGACCTCTCCCTTCTCATACATATGTTTTTGGTTCAAAGAAAAGGAGCAGCTCAACATGATCATGCCTATAGAGCTCGTTGGTCACCTTACATATTAAAGTGAGTGTCACTTCTAGATTTATTATAAATTTCCTTTGTTTGAATGACAGGTTGATGCTTGTGGATCTTATTTTTACAATTATGTTTACCAGTTCATTGTTCTTAGTTTGCCGTCTCAACTATGTCTCAACAGCGATGACTCTGATTTCACAGAGCACCAAAGCCCAAGTCCTGAAGTAGTTCTGGTGACATGCCCTGCTAATTGATTCAGTTCTGGATTGGCTCAGATCGAGAACATTATGAATCTTTCCCTGAAAAAAAGGGAACAGTTTGTATCCGTCAAGGTATGTAATCCACTTGATTGCTTTACTTCTGGATTGGCTCTTCTAACTTGGTTCTTTTGCTATAATAAAGTTCAGTTCATAGAAAGATGAAAATCTACACCAGTCTAGGTGTAAGTAAGCTTACGTACCTTCTGCGTCATGCATGTAAACTACTAAATGTTTTAACTATGATCACTTCCTTTAATCAAAAACAATTTCTCCACTAATTAATCTTGTTTTGTGTTGAAAAGTGGTACTTTAGCACAAGTCTCCAGATTACACCAAATGATATTATATAATTTAATTAGCATAGTCCTTTAAGCTTACTTGAATATTTTCTATACTGGTACACCACTTCCTAAATATATTTACTCAATATGAGAATTTTCCAGTTTTAATTAACTTCTTATACTCTATCAAGTTGTACTTAATCACCGACACTTAATATGGATCCGAGGGAGTATATTTTTTCTTAACAAGTTAGATGTATCAGATGAAATACAAATAACAACATCAATTATAAGAAAGTTTGTATATTTGCAGGCCGTGTGAAGTCCATATAGGCTAATTGATCAGAAGCACAAGTACCTGATTTTGGTGGTTTCCTTACCTTGGTATCTACGGCAAATGGAGGTCTCATGGATTGTTTCTATATTCATGGTTTGTTTCTATATTCAAAGAAAGATGAAATATTAGAAGATCTTATCTTGATATTGGTGAGTTCTAATTCTTTAGTTTTTTGTTTGGTTTTATTATGGGTATTTCGTTGAAACATATTGTGACAAATGGCATGTTATTACATGCAGAATGCTTGGACTGACATGAGAGGTGGGTTTCAATTAATGGAATTCTCTATGTATCTATTCTGATGATTAGATCTTCAATGTCCTATTTTTTATTTAGATCTGTTACAACACTGCTCTTAGTCTTTCCATGATGGATTGGGAAACATGATAGCTTCTTACCATTAGCCTAGAAAGATGGAAGTGCGCAGAACATAGCAGTCCAAGTTGCCAATCAAAAAACTGAAAATGTCATTTGATGGTTCATTGGGATAAGATGATATAATGGACTAGAAAGGATATTTGGAGATATCCTAGCAGTCCAAGTTGCTAGGCTATGTAATTTCCATCGGATCTTCAACATGTTAATTTCTTCTTCTTTTTACTACAAGGACATCTTTCGATGTTCATTTGTTTGATACTGATACAATATCCATGTTTTATTTAGCTGGCCTAGCATGCAATGTCGGTAATAAAAGAAGAGCAACGTTGTGCCAAGATTCAGTTACACAAAAGTACTTTCACGTGTTAAAATAGATGCCCTGGTTCTATCTTATATATATATAAATAGAAACTATCACGAATTGCCTAAAATTTACTATTATATGTCATTTCAAATATTTGATGGTCAAGTGATCGTAATGGAATTTTTAACCAATGTAAAATGTTTCTTAAACTATGAGTTGGGTTATCATAGTTGGATATCTTAAGTGAAAGTGAGCAAACTTCCAATGGTATGTGTATGGAATTTTAATTAATAAATTCGATGAAATTTTGTATTTTAAAAGATTCAGTAACTAACATTTGTAATCTTCAAAAGAGCTCTCATATTTTCAGCATAGTGATTAGTGCATTCTCTTCAAACACAAGGTGTTCGACGTTGAAAGTTTCTTACTACATAGGAGAACACAACTGAATTGTCAGTTTTGCATGTCGCTCTTTCATTATCTATATATGGGCAATGCACTAACGGAGGAGAGAGAGTGGAAGGTAAAGGAAAGAGACATATTGTTTTCTTACACGGATGGACCGAAAGGATTCACTATTTGCAAAAGGGCCTCTGAAACCAGCACACATGAATCCCGTAGCACACATGAATCCCGTAGCAACGCACAGGCATGTTTCCTAGTCAACCATAAAAGATAAACAACAAATAAACCAGGCCAACATTACAACAAGCACTGTTTAATAAAAATCCTATAGCTATGGAGGATCAATCCGCAGGTCACGCGGCCATCCATGTCGGGAGAAAATATCTCTCGTTGTATCCTCCAATTGCATACACCCCTCCGCAAACAAGTCTCGAAAATTTATTCGTTGTAGAGTAGTCCATAAGCAAAGAGTAGCCGCTATGCTCTCCGATCCACACAATGCGTGGAACAAAACAATTTATGACATCACAATAGGGCATCCTAGGACAGTGCTTACAGCACAATTTCTTTAGCCATATGATGTTGCACCTTGGACATCACTAGCCTTCGGATGTTCTTTCGTTCTCCTTTGATCCCCTAGAAAAGATTAGTGTGCAATGGATCACTACTCGTATAGAAACTGAAGGTCTCTTTTTAAATGATACACATGTTCTGAATTGGAATTTCTCGGCCATCATCCGAGAAGCACCCATTAAGGGGACAAGCACAAAATTCAACATCCTCTCATCTCACCATGTGTGCGCTCCTACCGACTGCACGATCAACCTAGGCCGAAACCTAGGTTTCATTGCATCATGCCCTCCAAATCACAGCTCCTAACACATTGTCATTGTCGTATGCGTATAAATCCCTGTTAACCAGACATTACACGTAAACACGGGCTTGAACATGAATTGAGAAACAGGTACAAGTAAGAGGCGTTCTCTACCATGCGCATTGTGGCCGCATCCAACTTAAGTCGCTTAGGAATACAAGCGACTCACCCACAAGAGGAGGTAGATCTTCCTTTATATGATTCCAGGCACCTCATGGTATCACCTAGGTGTCTCGCATGGAGTCAAATTCAAACAATGATTTAAGTTTGACAAAGCCAACAAGGAAAATCTCCACATATATAATACAATTATGTGGCTTGTTTGCCTCGGCAGGACGCGCCTTTGTGCTCCGCAATTTGTATCAACCTATAACGTGCTAACCTAAAAACAAATCTAGGTGTATAGCCACTTTTCAATGAAACTTGGGTGGAGAGTATCGCCTCCGAGGCGATGACCAATGAAAAAACACATGTATCATAACATATAAAATACTACCATTCTATCACAGATGTATTTATATTTATTTGATAATGAATATTTAATAAATGTGTTTACAAACTTCATCAAGTTAAACAGACTTAAGTTCCATAACAATAAATGGGTTCATATTATTTTTAAACATATGATTTGAGTTGATTTGGGTATGAACTGGGCTGAGCAGTGTCGCCACTCGTCACGTCTTCGGCTTGGGTTTCAAGAAAATCCGCCCACTGACAGGACAAGTCCACAATGCCCACTTGCAGGTTCGTCCTAGTTCTTGCAAGAGGTTGACAAAGCTAGTAAAAGCTTGAATTAATGATGGGTCACGTAGAAGTAATTTTATGAGCCGAGATTTTCGTTGCGGAAGACGCGACTTCTATGATGACTGATGGGCCCAGTCGTTGCGGAAGGAAATATTTCTTGTAGTGAGCAAGGTGCAAACTTGACGAAGCTCCAATGAGAACATATGATGCCCTAGAGACGATGATTTTTTTTCTTAAGGAGTTTTATTATGCCTACAAATAAATACATTGTAAGAAAATGTGGATTGCTCATTAACATAAAAATTATCTAACACGGGATTGGGTGGAGTACCAAGTTGTAATGCTGTGATGTCAACTGTTATGACCATTTCACATGGCAACGAAAAATGAAGCATGTTCCCTACGGCATATTATAAATCCCTCATGTCATGTTTCTAACTCTCGTGGTTTAATATTTTTCAGTTACAGTTCATAAAATTCATATAATTTATACTAAACTTTTATATTTTAGTATGAAATAATTTTAGCATACTACCATTTTAATGAGCATACTTTCTTACTACTCAATAAGCATAGTTAAACATACAATACATAGGCGAATATTAATTATGGCGTTATTAGTTATATATGCATTTGTTTGACAGAATGTTTTTTTGATAAATTGAGGCTAGATTTTGTAACAAAATTTACATAACTTATTTGATTTTTGAGAAATCTCCTATTCAGAACATCTTCATATTCAATATCTTTGGATACGGAAAAAGAATATAAGTGATAGAATCACACTACTCCTTGAACTAGTTTTTATAGGTGCATAAATTATATAGTGTATGTGTACATTTTGTGTGTTTTTGTATATTTGGTTATCAGTAAATATCTTTTGTGAGATCTCTATGGTTTAAAAAATATGTTCATAGTTGTTTGTAATATATGACTTGATGAGCAAATTTTAAGAAACTTCTCAAAGATTAACTATTAGTATGATTCTTCAGTATTTGTTTTGCGGTAAATGTGTTTTACCAACAATGTGTGTTCTACATACTTCCTAAGTAACATTGCTTATAGTAGTTCCACTATGAAACCATATATCTAGGCTCCAAAGTGCTCAAAGGTGCACCTTGACTAATTGGTGGTTGGGTTTCCATCCTGCAAAAATGGTTAATAGGATTGGATGTCCCTAAAGACATCTTGTAGAGTGTCCCTATGAGGGTATGGTTCTCTCAGCTCGGGTTCCACCTCTGGTTATCCAATATTCTAGGAAAAATTGTTATACTATAACTAAGCCATTTTATATGTAGAAGCAAAGGGCATCTTCCAACAATGGAGGGTCAGTCTAGTTAGAGATAAAATAAGAGAGGTATGGAGTCTGCCCCATGAAGACATGTTCAGACATATTGGTCCTGACTGGTTACTTATTTTACTTTCAAATTCTCCCTTTAAAACTCACTCCATGATTCTCCTTATTTTGTGGCAGGCCTGGCACCTGCGAAACAACATAATCCATGATGATGGACAATGTTCAGTTGAGGCCTCATCGGTATTTTTGCAGAATTATTTAGACACATTGAACTGCTCTGATTGCTCCCTGATCACAAGAAAAGGGAAACACAACCTGGTACGTACGGGAAAATGCCCAATCGTTGCCCATGTCAGTATTTGGACGCATTGGATAGCTCCAAATTAAGGTATGCTTAAAATGAATATTGATGCCTCTTTTTTCCCAAGTTTCTGGACATGCAACAATGGGAGGAGTTGTTAGGGATTCTGCTGGGTCAGTCATATGTTCCATGGCCACCCTACTCCCAGTTTGTTCTGATGCCAAGGAAGCTGAAGTTAGTGTGCTGCTTAGAGGACTGTAAACTGCTCTGAGCTAGGCCTTCAACCTGCTGTCGTCGAAACTGATTGTGCGGATGTTGTTTCATCCGTTAATGCGGAACATCAAGATTTATGAAAACTGTATTTCATCTATAGAGAGAATGTAATATATTTTTGATGTGTCCTTAGTTAAAAGAGAATGTAATATAGTTGCTCATGAACTAGCGAAATTAGCTTGAAAGGAGGGTACCGTAGGTATCTGGTACAAGTGTGTATCTGAACAACTTAGCCCCTCTATTCTAAATGACTGTAACCTCTTGTTAAAGCAATGGAATATCTTTTAACGTCAAAAAACGAATAGGTCTCGCGCGCGTCGGGCTTGTGGTGGGTCGCGGCGCCAGGGTAAGTGGGCCAAAAAAACAGTGTTATCCCCGGCGAGTGTAATCCGCATGCGTCGGGGTAAGTAGGCTGCGGGTTCCACCTGTCAGAGGATGTCTCACCTATCCATCACGAGCGACCCGATCGAAACAAAAATCCCTATTTCGATCGCCGGCGATTGATACGTCGTAAATGTATCTATAATTTTTTATGTTCCATGCTTGTTTAATATCTACTTTTCTTTACTTTGTCTACACTTTGAGGTATTTTTATATGTTTTCTGGGACTAACCTATTAACAAGATGCCACAATGTCAGTTGCCTGTTTTCTTCTGTTTTTGGTTCCAGAAAAGCCAGAAAATGAATATTCTCGGAATTGGACGGGACAAAAGCCAAAGTCAATATTTTACCTTGGGTAACGCGGAGCCAGAAGATGAGACGGAGAAGGGCCTCGAGGGGGCCACACCCCCTGGCCGCGTGGCCCGGCCTTGCCCGCGCCTAGGGTGTGCAGCCGCCTCGGGCACCCCCTCGGCCTTCCTCTTCGCCTATAAAAAGCCCCCGATACCTAAATCCTAAGTACCCGATCAATCTTCCACGAAACAGTCTGTAGCCTCCGCCACCATCGTTCCTAGATCGGGGGGATCTGAAGCTCTTCCCGGCACCCTGCCGGAGGGGAGAGATCATCTCGGAGGCCTTCTTCATCACCATGCCAGCCTCCGGTATGAAGCGTGAGTAGTTCCACCTTGGACTACGGGTCCATATAATAGTTAGATGGTTGCTTCTCCTTATTTGTGATACCATGTTTAGATCTTGTGAGCTCCGTTCATGATAAAGATCATCTATTTGTAATCATGCATGTTGTGTTTACGGGGATCCGATCGATATTGAAATTACTATGTCAGATTGGTTAATGATTCTATCTTATTGATTCTACCATGTCTGTGTTGTTTGAGATCTTGCATGCTCTCCATTTCTAGTAGCTATCTTGGCCAAATAGATGCTAGTGACTCCAAGTGGGAGTATTTATGCTCGATAGTGGGTTCATGCCTCTATTTAATCTGGAGAAGTGACATAAATCTCTAAGGCTGTAGATGTGTTGTTGCTACTAGGAAGAAAACAACAATATCTTGTTCATGAAACAAGTGAATTGTTTACCTTACACACCTTGCTTAAAGCAGTTATCCGTTGCTTGCAACTAAATATTGAAGGGGGTTCAGATGATAACCTGAAGGTGGATTAGTAGTCATAGATGCAGTTGGATGGCGGTCTACGTATCTTGTTGTATTGCCCAATCAAATCTTATAGGATCATGAATGTCTAGTATTGCAATGTTACGCCTTGCTCTGTCCTGTCAATTGCCCCGCTGTAATTTGTTTATCCAACATGATATGTTGTTTATTTTAAGGAGAACACCTCTAGTAAACTATGGACCCCGGTCCAATCTTTACCATTGATACATCTTCCACTGGTACTGTTTACTTTCTGCAAGCCACCATTACCTTCCACACCATATAGTTAATCCTTTTTTTCAGCAAACCGGTGAGATTGACAACCTCACTGTTCGTTGAGGCAAAGTCTTGAGTTTGTGTTGTGCAGGTTTCTAAGTTCCTAGCAACGCCTTTGAGTCGTTTCCTTACTCCTACTGGTTCGATAACCTTGGTTTCTTACTGAGGGAAAACTTGTTGCTGTGCTCATCATACCTTCCTCTTGGGGTCTCCCAACGAAGCTCTACAGTGATATAAGCTACACATTATAGCGATGTGTCCTTACCGCCAGCGAGATGGTCGCGGGTAAGCCCGAACTCGCCGGCGGTAGGCCATTTTGATTAGCCGGCGGTAGGTTTTTCCATACTAGTGTTTGTAGAATGGTTCCCCCTCCTCCGGTCAGCCTCGCCGGTGTCGGGAGGGGTGGGGAACCCGATCTATGAGTGGAGTTTCTAGTAACAGTACTGATTTTGTCAGATTAGGTTTAGGGTTTTGCTAGCCATCTTCGCCCTAATCAAGATGTATTATCTACAATAAGCGATCTTCGACCATTCGTTTGACAACGAGATCTCTTTCCCGATGTCAATGGTCGTGTTGGAAGATTAATTTTTTTTCGATATGGGTCTTCAGATCTTGCTTCGCCAGATCTATTTTGGATTTTTTCTCATGGTTGCAACGAGGTTTGTCCTTGCAATATTTGTCCTAACTGCTACGTCCTCAACAATGATGATTCCTACTATCGGCTCATCAGCGACGTCCATCGGGCTGTTCGATTATTATTTTCTGAAATATTGGTATTGGTACTCTTGCCGATGTTGGTTAATTACTTTAATGGCTGTGCACGTGCACACAACCTTAGCATTGCGATACAAATTAAAATTATGGGAGAACCAGGCATTGGTATTTACATGTCCCTAGTTTGGTTTCTATGTCAGTTTAGTTCGGCTGAATTGTGTCAAGGAGGAAGAAAGAGTATGAAGACCTCGAAGATTTGCTAGCTTCTTTTAGATTTTATTTTGTAATCAATTGAGTCAGCTCATGTATCTTTACCATGTACTATTTGCTTCTATTAATATAATATAGTATTGGTGGTAAAAAAATAGGAGATTTACAATAATATATGAATTATTACAACAAAAGCCTACTCTCCTGGAATCATGTCGTCTAACGGTTTAGCGCCGATGATAACCCACAACCGGTCTGCTCACTTCATCTTATCTAACAACATGAAACAGCGCATGCTTTTCATGAAAGATCCAAACGATCGCGCTCGTTCAAAATTTTCCAAGAGGTGAGCATCGTGTGGGAGGCAAGGGCCTTGCTACTAGACAATTCGTTCCAATCGAGCCAAAATGTATGTGCCCAAATAACCTATCAGCATAACAAATTTAAATAATAGACCATGTGAGAAAACAATTTCACAAATCTAATCATTTCGTGTAGCGCGGTCACAAAGACGCCGCACTCCACAGTGGCGCGCCGCCACTCTGACTGGCGCCACACTAAGTGATAGTATGGCGTCGTGGGTTCCCATGGGCCTAGATTGGTTAGTGTCGTGCCTTTGTCAAAGGTGTCGCACACTGTAGTGTTGCGCCTTGCTGAAGGGCGCTGCACTTTGACTTTGGTATCATTCCGCACAACCGCCCCACTCTGACCCGGCCATCCATTCCCTTCCAGAGAAAGAACAAGAACAGAACGCTCGGGCTCTCTCTCCCTCCTCTCAAATCCTTCTCCAAATTCCCCAAATCTAAAGATTTTGTTTGTGGATTTCGACGGTCACAAGTTTCTAGAGATATTCTCCCCCTATTTCCCTTTGTTTTGACCGATTGAAATGTTATGTTTTTGTGGGATTTGTCCAAATCTTGGAAACCCTAAAAATTCAAATTGACCAAGATGTGCGATCATTTTATTGGCCAATGGTGTCTTGTATGATAGCTATGTAGCATTATACTTGAGATTTGTAGGGCTAGGGTTGCTATTAGCGCTAGGATTAGAGTTCTTGCTACATATATAGGTAGATAAGGCCTGGGATTTGATTTCGTGACTAGGATTTTGTGCTATATTGGCATGAGTACTATTGTCACCCATTCTGGGCCGACCTTGAACCAAGATGGTGAAGGCCCGTTTATGAAGGTGGGCTCCATAGACACATTTCGCCTTGAGGTTGGACGGATTCAAGTAAGAAGTTGACCAGGAGCGAAGGAAGGAGCCGAAAGGATCCATAAGATGTTCCATGAAACCCATCAAGAGACAATAATTACCACTATACACAGGTTGGTTTCTTACCCGTTCAGACATGGAAATGATGATCCATACCCGGATCAATATTCAAGATGACCTAGTTGGTAGTTGTTTATGCCTACAAGACCATGGACCAACATCTATGTACCGCAAAGACGAAGAAAAGCTTGTTGGCGTCATAAAAGCCGTTGTAGGCAAAAAGGTGTATTCTCAAAAAAAAACTTTATTGTTATCGAGCGGCCTAGGAACAAGAGAGGACACCTCTTTAGGTCATGAAGACCGAAGTGATAAGAGTTAATAAATGACAGCCACGCAACATCATTTGAGGTACTTAATCTTTTCGCAAATTAACCTATCTTGAGTGTTCTTCCAATCCCCAAGTTCACTTAATTAATTACCATGGATAACCTTATTTTCTCCCTCCATGGTAACTGATTATTGTTTCTCTAGATTTTGAGCGCGTCAGCGTCTATCGGGGTGGAACCAAATTAGTGTGGGGTTCCGCCCACACGGCATGCAGGACATGCCGCTCCTTTCTATCGGAGTCGGAGAGAGGTCGCGCCGGTCTCGTGTACTGCGCGCTGCAGGCCGGGTCCCCGTCCCTCCCAGCGAAAGATGTTCCCCCTTCCTATCCCTGCAACCGCAGTGCTTTCGATCACCTGGTCCCGCTGCCGCCCCTGCCTGCCGTGGAGATGGTGAGAACATCTCCTGTTACGCACACAGCCACACAACGCCATTCTACAATTTTACTACTGTACTATACTCACCATCGCTAGTACGTAACATGCTTACATCTTAAATCGCTCTCATAGAGATCTTAGTGTACAGATTTAGCTGCTAGCACTTGAGTGACGACGTGAAACAGCACAGTCGTCGGCACACTTTATTAGCCAAAGAAACTAGTAGTACTCCCTTTGTTTGGGATTATAGGTCCTACACGCATATCTAGGTTGTTAATTTGACCAACGAAATATAACTTATATATCACAAAAGTTATATCACTATAAAATATAACCTCTAAAGTTTCTAATGGTATAATTTTTATTCTATATTATTTATATTTTGTTGTTCAAATGAACAACCTAGTTATCCGCGCGGGACTTATAATCCCAAACGGAGGAAGTACTACTATAATTAAATTAACACAAAGATATTATGCAGTATATAAACTACTACCATTACTGCTTTCACATCATATAGCGATTCAAAATAGTTTGGCCTGGAATCGATTTCTACAAGAGACAAGTAGTACCATTTCTACAAATTTGAAATACAAGATGCCAAGGCTATTTTGAAATCAGACCAATAATTAACTACTCCAAATTTTAAATATAAGAGTAGTAGTAGTACATGTCCGCCTGACTTGGATTCCAAGAAATTAAGCAAGAGAAGCTGCTCTGTCCCACTAATAGATGGGACCCACATAACCCAACACACTCTTCTCACGCATAGCATATCGGGACGCTCGCCTGTTTTTCCCTTCTCAGAATGACTATCCAACTGAGATATGGACCTGCTATCATTGGACCCACCTGCAGTCAGTGGGTAAAGAATAGAGCATGTATCTTTACCATTTCTTGCCGTCACCACCACCACCACCACCACCAGAGCGCGGCAGCTTTATTACCCCCTCCCTCTCCTCTCCCTCGCCAAACCAAGCCAGAACGCAAGACGGAAAGAGAGAAGAGAAGAGAAGAGAAGAGAAGAGAGGAGAGAGAGAGAGAGAGGAGAGAGAGGAGAGATCCATGGCGGCGCCCATGGGGAAGACGACCCAGAAAGAAGCCAAGCCTGCTCCCCCGCCTCCCCGCCGCGCAAGCCGCCTCCCGGCGGACGGCCGACTCATGGCCGAGGGTCTGCGCAAGATGACGCCCCCAGGGAAGTACGCCATCAACCTGACGCCCAACCCGACCGGTGAGCGCTTCATCAGCACCGCCTACCGCGTCAGCGCGCGCATCAAGAGCGGCTCCCTGCACGACCACAACCCCTTCACCCCGCTGGCGCCGGGCGGCGGCAACGGCGACGGCGACAGGTACTACGCAGAGGTGGGGAACGAGGAGGCCGGCGACGACGAGGGCGATGCGGCGGCTCCCGGCGGCGCCGACGTGGCGGAGGCGGAGGGCAACAACGACTAGTAGCAGCGCGGAGCTACCTCGAGTCGACCCCAAGCTAGCGCGCCATGATAAGTACCTACTAGTATTCTGTTCAGGTTCTAGATCCGTACATTGTTGCGATTATCTCCTCATCGTGATCAGGCATACTGCGATTCCTGCTCTATGATGATATTGACTGGAACTAGGGTGGGATCCATCCCGATTTTCCTCCTGCTATTATTATGAATTGCTTGCATCTATGTGTGTGCCTGTGTCCACGGGCGCGCGCAGCAGCCTTCGAGCTGAGGTCGCGCCGGCCCGCACTCGCAGCAGCCTTCGAGGCTCCCGTGTCATGGCCGCCGAGCCAGCCGCACCGCCTCAGCTCGACGAACACCAGAGTGTTCGTTTAGCCAGGATCGGTCGCGGGCGTCCCCCGATTCCGTCGGAGTCCTGCGGAGCGTTTGGTTTGCCAGCGCAGCCCCTAGATCAAGTTTACAGAGATTCCGGCATCTAAACGATGCGGTTACACACCGTGCCCGACACTCAGCCCTATACGACTATACTATCTCCAGAGTGTTCTCAGACCTACAGCGCCGGAGAGCTTGCAAAGCTCGATTTCCTCGGCGATTCTGCAGCACACAGCAGGGACTGTTTCTTTCCTTCCAGTGTAGTACAAACTATGAGGAAGGCCAGGATTCAATTCCTGTGTTGCCGCGGCAGTGCGGAGGTCCTCCACCATTTTCCATCAAACGAACGCACATGAACACACACTGCCGGCCCATCCCGCGGACCAAAGTCGTGCTGAGCGATCTGAACATGCTACTTACTCCTATTTGGAAACAGGCAAAGAGTGCAGCCACAGACTCTGTCGATGTCGAGCAGCATTTTTTATTTTTATTTTTATTTTTGAATGAATGAGATCTCTGATTTAATCAACAGCAGCGACCGATATAATCTGACTAGACTACTACAGTAGTTAGTTAGCAATGACAATCAGCAAGAACGACACAATCACACAGGGAGCTAGCCGAGGGGGTGGAGTTGACGAATTGGCCATGTAAAAACCAAACTGGAGAGGAGAGAAAACACAAACTGCATATGTCGTCTCATCTGCCGAATGGATCCAACGTTAACACTACATATGCAGACTCACTACTCTAGCATCATACTGTTTACCATATATGATTCAAAAGCAACAACTCGCAGCGCTGACTAAACTAAATCTCCCTAACCCCCGCCCTCATCACTCGGTCATCAAGGTAATAATACAATCCCGCTGACTTCTGCTCCCGGTCCTTGGTAGAATCCAGCTTGTTGATCCTCGGTCTGTAGTTGGTCGGGTCCCTTCTGAAAGTGATGTCAAGATGCTGCCAAACAACACCCAGACCAGATATCAGCGTATCAATACAGACATCGGTTCATCATCCCCTCGAAGAAGAGAGCAACAGCTGGCTAGGAATGATAAACTGTCCAATTGTCCAGCAAACTTAATCATGGAAATCTAGATGGATGCTGTTTCGGCAACTTACCGAAAAGAACCTGTTCATCCCGGACACCAGAGACTGCGGCATACAGGCAGTGCACTCGACCGAAGGCTGCCCCTCGTAGACCACCACCTTGTCTGCCAAGTAGGTTGCCATGATGAATTCATCCTCCACGATGAAAGCGGTCTTCTTGGCATGGAGGATGAACCTTTTGATGACCTTCGCCGCGACGATGCGCTGCTCTGAATCCAGGTACGCGCACGGCTCATCAATCAAGTAGATGTCTGCAGGCTGAACAAACAAACAGACATACACAAAAAGTGGGTATCCATCAGAAATGTGCACAGATGAACCAAGTTCCGGGACACTGTCTAGACCTACCAAAGCAAAGTTAAGGTAAAAGAAGAATATACCTTTCCAAGACAGAGACACAGTGCCACCCTCTGGACTTCTCCACCTGATAGTGTCATAACCTCGTGATCCATGAGCTGCTCCATTTGTAGTGGCTTCATGACATCAGACATAAACTGGGGATGGGTATACGACTCCCTTATATCCTTGTGAAGCAGCTGCCTCACTGAACCCTGGAATTTTGGGCTAAGCGTTTGAGGCTTGTAGGACACGTTAAATTCAGGAATTTCGATCTCAGTTCCCTCCACAGTATCTGGCTTCAAGTGCCCAGCCTGTCGTCATAGAAACCAATGGACATAAGATAACAACCAAGTGATTCTTCAATTCAAATGCAACTTGGATTACAAACTTCTTGTATACAAGAGTAGTTATCTGGTAACAGCTCTAATTCAATAGCAGTCGTCTCGAATTGAACTCTACTATTAGAGAGTTTGCTATAAGTTTAAGAGGATAAGAAAAGCAGGACACCATCAGACAATACTTAAAATTCTGATCGACATGATTCATCATAATACATAAGGAAGTTATCACAGAACTTACGGAATTATAGATCAAGAGCGCAAAGCTTCAATATTTAACAATAGCCCTATTTACAGGCATGTAATAGTGCCTTAGACAATCAACAGCGCAAGATATACTATTTACAGAGAGAAGGGAAGTGGGGAGAAAGAGGTGAAAAGATGTACCAGCATTCTGATGAATGTAGTTTTCCCTGTCCCGTTCTCACCAAGCATCACAACAATTTGAGAATCCGTGAATTCACCTACAAGGACAGTGAGCTTGAAATCTGCCAGGGTTTTGCTCATGGTAGGGTATCTGTATCGCTGGTACGTCTCAATCTCCTCCGCACTTTCCTGGGTCTCCACAATCTAAAAGGACAATATAAACCCCATTACAAAGTTTCATCTCGAAACCGAAGACTTTATCCATAGCGACATCAGAACAGAGCTTAGCCAGTTTTTTTTTATGAAACATCAGAACACTCTAAGAGAAAAAAAACTATCGGCGATGTTATCTTACCTTAAATGTAAGAGATTCCTCTCAAAACCGAAGATTTTCAGTCGGAACAAACCCAGCCAGGAAAAAGTTGATACCTTCTCAGACCGAAAATGGCAGTGTAAGTACACCATAAGCTCCTGGCTTTCCATATAAGCAGCAAATGAAGTCGGACAAGTAATCTAAGACACTCAAGTCATGTTCCACGACAATGAAATAGCTGGAAAAAACAGAGTACCTATCAGTATTTCTTAAGCTTTTTGTCAAACGATTAGAAAAATAATCATGATACATTACCTGTTCGTTCTAAGCAAGGACCTAATGATTCGTGCAGCCTTCAGTCTCTGCTTAACATCGAGATAACTTGATGGTTCATCAAACATGTAAATTTCTGCTCTTCGCATATCAACAACTGCTATTGCAAATCTCTGGAGCTCGCCGCTAGAAAGATCTCCCACATTCCGGTCAATAACTTGGTTCAATTCAAGGTCAACGCACAGCTCAGCTTTCAGACCCCTCTCATCTTTCTGGTCAAGTACTTGCCCCCACATTTCCTTGGACTTTTTTGGAATGTGGTCAACATACTGAGGCTTGATGACTGCCTGTAGATATAGGAAGTGCAAGGATCAGAAATATTCAACTGCAAGAAAATACAAAATCATGTGCTTCTTTTCACAGACTAGGTACTGAAAAATTCTATATGAATTGCCAACACAAATACGCAATGAGCAGAAGATAGTGGCAATAAAAAGACCTTCAGGTTATCCTCCAATATGCGCGTGAAGTAGTTCTGAAGTTCAGACCCACGGAAGTACGTAAGGATTTCGAGCCAATCAGGCGGATCCTGCACACAAACAAAAAATGCAAAGATAAATAACTGTCTTTGGTGCAGTTCATAGATTAGGGAAGAAATGTAACACACGTTTCCCCATAACCAGAACTCAGTTGAAACTTGAAACCAACAGTAAAAATCAATGAGGGGGGATATGTGGAACATAATTTGAATCGTCCCAGATTAGGTTTCAGCTTGCCAGCTAAGATCTGCAGTGCTGTCCTCTTGCCGATTCCATTCATGCCAACAAGGCCCAAAAGGCCAAAACCTGGCCAGGTCTCGGAACAGGCAACCTGCAAGCGCAAAATCAGGAATTCTCTCAAATTGGATAGCTTCAGGTGAGATCAGAAAACAGAGTAACGACTAACACGCACAACAGCATAAGAGCCGAGCTCTTTCGATCAAACAAACGTACCTATGCAATTTGAAGGTATTTGGCCCATAGCGATGTGTCGTGTCCTTCTCCAGATCTTTCGGAAGATTGATAATTTCTATTGCGCCGAACGGGCATTTCTGCACCAAAGATTGCAGTGAACAAACACATAGCAGCGCATCAATAAACCATACATTTTAGTTCAAAAAGTAGCTGTGTGGAAGTTTTTCTCCTTAATTGATGTAGCAGTCTTGAAGTTACAGACTTGTAGTACATACCTTAACGCAAATGCCACAACCAATGCAGAGCTCTTCAGAGATGAACGCAACCTTGGAGGCCGGACTGACTTCGATGCAGAGCTTCCCTGCACAGCACCACAACAAACAGAGAGAAGAAAGGTCCTTAGAATCCACTCCGGCTATCCTCCTAGTAGACAAGAAACCTAGAAATTGGGCATCAGGTGGTGGGGGAACAGCCAGGATTGCAAGGCGAACGACATTCTGCCGCAAGAAGAATCGGGCCTGAAGCCTCCGAACCCTAGCCTGCATGCAGCGGCATTAAAAATTCCCTAAAACCGCGGGCCGAGAAGAAATTCCGCTGAGCTTGCGAGCGCGGCGGGTTTGCTCGATCACAGACATCGGGCGGGCGGCGGGACGGACCGCGGCCGACCGACGGAGGGAGAGGGAGAAGAGGGGGAGGAGATTAAACCCTACCCGTTTTCACGACGGGGCAGCTCTTCCGGCTTTTTTGGTTTGGACCTGTCCTCGTTGAGGATAGCTACGCGCGTCAGCCGGTCCGCCATCTGCGGCGATCCGACGGCCGCGGCGAGGCGCTGGAAGCGTGGAGGCGGCGGCGCGAGTTGGGTGAGGTCGTACGAATATGTTGCGACTCGCGAGACTCGGGTCAAGTTTGACTGCGCGCGGCGCTTCCTCTGTTCCTCACGCCTCAACACCCTTACGGATGGGACCCACCCGAGACCGATCGAAACTTTATTTTTTCCTGAATTCTTGCGAGCGCCCGCGCGCCGGATCAACCTCTCGGACGCACCCTATCCGTAGAAAAGAAACACTGCCTGACCCATCCCGCAGCATTAAACAACAACAAAAACACAGCTGCGCAATCCCACCGAGTTCAGCCTGATTAGGCCTTTCACAATGGCGTGTTTTTTACCACGTATTAATAGAAATAGTTAAAATTTAAAAAACAAAAATAACAATATTGTTTCTTAGATGGTGTTTCTTAGTGGTGTTGCATTTAATAATTTTAGTCTTATGCATGTGTGTGATTGGCTTAGCCAATTTTTTTTATCTATGATACTTCCTCTGTTCAGGATTATAGGTCCTACGCGCATACTTAGGTTGTTAATTTGACCAATAAAATATAACTTATACTCCATAAAAATTATACCATTACAAAATATAATCTCTAAAGTATCTAATGATATAATTTTTATATTATAATATTTATATTATCTTGTTTAAATTGGCAACCTAGTTATCCGTGCGGGACTTATAATCCCAAACGGAGGTAGTACCTTGCAAGGGCTGTAGCTTAGCTAAGATACAACAACACATTTTTTCTTTAATAAATGACATGCCATATAGACAAAACACCTAGGATACTACGCTAAGAAACACCCATTGTGAAAGGTCTTAACGCATTGCGCATCCCTGCACTTGCGTCCCTCTTGCTTCAGGCGACGTGCCCCACCTCCAGCAGCTGCTCCGTCCGCCACCTCGCCGATCTCATCCTCCAGCAGCCGCTCCGGTAGTGATGTAAGTGGGTCAATATTAGGATACCCTCTACCATCTTTAGTTTAATAAAATAAACTAATTTTTATAATAACATCATCATTTTAAAAAGGTTACTAAAGAGGATAAGAGATACCCTAATGGTGACTCACTTGCATCTTTAAGCCGTGTCGCCGATCTCAGCCTCTAGCAGCTGCTTCAGCCGTCGCGTCACCCTCGCCGATCTCATCCTCCAGCAGCAGCTCCCGGTGCTTCTCAGAGCATCTTCTCCAACAGCTAGTCTGGCCACCACGTCGCTGACCTCCTGCCCCAGCAGCTACTTCAGATCATAATCATAAGAGGAACAAGCAGGCCTAGAGGGGAAAAAACAAGGATTGAGAAGAGAAAAAACTTGCATTTTACAGAAGGGAGGCGGACCGACCATACTTCACGCAGCAACGAAGAGGAGAGCGCTCACACATGGCTCGTCTCCGGTCTTCCTTGATTTGTACTCCCTCTGTTTCAAAATATAAGATGTTTTAGGTTTGTGAAGGAAATAAATCTAGACTTCTTTTAGTGTGTAGATTTATTCCAAAGTTGAGTGAATCTACATACTAAAACAAATCTAGATATATTTTCTTCACAAACCTAAAACATCTTATATTTGAAACGGAGGGAGTACGGAGGAGGACCAGGAGAGAGATACGGTTTGCCTTTGGTGCTATTGACTAGGAGAGAGATACAAAGTGCTCACAGGTGGTGTTTTGGGCTGTTTTGACTACACTTAAGTACAAGATCGATCTTATAGGCAGAAATGAAGTTGCCTTTTCGTTGTGGAGTGGCTTTTTCATTGATTTGGGAAAATTCAACGGTAATTATTTACTTTGTCAGATTATTCCCCAATGGTGTAATAGTTGCTTAGTTTTCCAATTTGTTGCCTAATAATGTCAGTTAATAATAGTTGTTGTGAGTTTAATCGATTTTATAAGGTTTCTTGCGGAGTATTGCCTAGTCCGTGAAGTTGCCTACCGGTGTTGTGAAGTTGTAGATCACTTTAGTGAAATTGCATATTGTTAACAATAATTGCTTTTACGTGGTCTATTGATTTTGTTAAGCTGCCAACTGTTTTAGGGGGTACGAAGTTGTCTATTGATGTTATGAAGTTGCTTCCTGATGATATGAAGTTGCGTGTCGCTATTCTAAAGTTGCTTACAACCGATATCGCTGTTGTGAACTTTCCTATTGATGATGTGAAGTTGCAACTAACGAGACAACTTCGAAGCCTGGCGAGGCAACTTTTGGAGCCCTACGAGGAAAATTTGGTGTCCGACTGAGCAACTTCGGAGCCCTTTTTTTAGGCAAATTGCTGCCCGATGAGCCACCATTGGAGCTCGACGAGGCAACTTTGGAGCC
This sequence comes from Avena sativa, assembly GCA_916181665.1. Lineage (NCBI taxonomy): Eukaryota > Viridiplantae > Streptophyta > Magnoliopsida > Poales > Poaceae > Avena > Avena sativa. The sequence goes on from OV702284.1 coordinate 442,221,513, forward strand.
TGATGAGACAACATCAGAACCCTTTTCTAGGCAAGTCGCTGCCTGACGAGGCAACTTCAGAGCCCGACTGAGAACTTATGTGCCCGACTGAGCAACTTGGTGCCCGACAAGACAACTTCGAAGCCCGAATGAGCAACTTATGTGCCTCACTAAGCAACTTTGGAAGCCCGACGAGGCAACTTCGGAATCTGGCGAGGAATCGGAGCCCGACGAGGCAACTTCTGTGCCCGACTGAGCAACTTCGGAGCCCGGTGAGGCAACTTTGGTGCCCGACTAAGCAACTTCGAAACCCGACGAGAAAACTTCGGAGCTCGTCTTAGCAACTTTTTTGCCTGACGAGGTTGACATGGTTATATCACACGACATTGGCATACCTGGTCCAGCCCAAGGAAGGCCCACGAGAATATACGCGGCCCATGAAGATTTTCGGGTGGCCCAAGCCCATGACATCTTTGGATCCTTGGAAAGCAAGACTAGAAGAAGATAGAATATTCAAAGGGGCAAACCCTAAACCTGTAACCTACTCGATCTGTGCCCAGGACCTGCCTATCTCTATATAAAGGCTAGGAGGGTACGACGAGGTGGCTCTCTCATACCACCACATACACACCTCCACGCCATATTTCATCTGTGCACCCTTGTAACTTTCGGTTCCGCCGTAATCAAGAGCAGACAAGCAGGAGTAGGGTTTTCCCTCCGGGGGCCTGAACCTGGGTAAATCTTGTGTCCCCTGGTTGCTTGTCTGTTAACCGTTCCACGATCTCCAGCACCCCCATCTTCTCCAAAACCCAAGCTCATAACAATGGGCATTGACGATATTAAACCTCGTCAATTGGTGCCGTCTGTGGGAATCGGGGGCGCTGATTGTGCGATCGTGACGGTCCCGACCAAAGCGATCTACAACTCTTCGGCGACGGAGAGCCCTCTCCTCTTCGGCGCTTTTGACTTCACCGCCCACTCGCCACCCACCCTGAAGGACTTCGAGCCTGTAACATCCCAAAAATACTAAGCTTGGATCATCAAATTCTAATCATCAAAATTAGGGTTAACAAAAACTTTTCTAAATGAAATCATGAATGCATCCATATGTGTATGCATGGATTTTGAAATCCTTTTAAACCACCTTGTTTGTTTGTTCCATTGCTTGTAAAATGTTTCTTAGGTGAAATAAAAATCATCTAAAACATTTCCCACACCTTCCTAAAGACAAGTAAATCAAAACACACATATGAAATGAATGGTCATTTTGGCCAATTTAACTCCCATGCCTACTTTGGCTGTCTCAAACTTTCAGAACCTAACAGAAACTTTTCTGGATATTTGCACCCCTTGAATGTACTCATAACAAGGTATCAAGGCCCACTTTATGATCATCCAGAAACTTTCAAATGCATAGGTTAAATGACAATTCAAATTTGAATCTTTATCATATGGGAAGATCCCACTTTTTCAAAAACTACTCAAACAAGCTCAACTTTCAAAACCCAAGCATCTGCAGACTCACCAGCACCAATCTAGCAAACCCACCAAAAATCATTTCAAAATTTAAAACTTGATTTCATGCGGTCATTTCATCAAACAGGTTGTAGATACAAATCAAACAAACATCAAACACTATTGTGAGCAGTGATTCTTGCCTAACTGGTTCCCCATTTAGCTCACACACAACTCAGTAGATCATCTAGGAAGATTAGCTAGGCACTAGCACCACTGTGAGCTTGGCATTGTCATCAATGGTGAATAGCCGAGCACCCTCTTGCCACCCCATAGTCGACAGCAAGCTAGGAGCAGCAGCAAGCCTAGCCAGCATGTCTGGGAGGCAGCCCACCGTCCACCACCACTCCCTGTCCCTGCCGTGAGTGTTGCCAAGCCCTGGACCACACGCACAAGCAGCGCCGAGACCATGCCGAGCGTGCGCCAGAGCGCCACCCTCGACCATCACCCACAGACCACGCGCCGCCCTCGCCGCGTGCATACACAATCCCCACCGACCCAGGAGACCGCCAGACATCCCCGTTTGCCGCCCCGTGCCGCACAGCCACCACCCGCCATCGAAGACGCCGCCTCTGCCGCGCAGAGCACCGCCCGTTCCAGACCAAACCACACCGCCCCATGCCTCGAGACCATGTCGTTGAGCATCGCCAGGAGACACCGCACCGTCCCCTACCCTTTCCCATGCCTTTAGCCGCCTGTAACCTCGCCCCCGACGAGCTCACCGTGCGCCCCGACGGTCCCCTCGCTCGACTATAAATAGAGGCCACCCCCGCACGATTTCTTCACACCATCTCACTCCCCTCTCCTTACTGATCGTGCCACACCATTCTCAGAGCAAGGCGAGCACCACCTTGCCGGACTTTCACTGGAGCCTGCCGCTGCCGGAGAAGAAGGGAGCCAGCGATTGGAGCCGCCCCAGGAGCTGCCGCGACCACCCCTGAGTTCGCCGTCGTCGACTTCGTCGTTCGCCCGCCTCACCGACCATCGCCAGCACCCCGCTGAGCCCCCAGCGACCCTCACTGGCCGCGCTAGGTTTCGTTCTCGCCGGAGTTGTCTCGCGTCGACGATGACTCCCAGCCGTTAGATTAGAACTAGATCGAACGATCCACGTCGCCCCATACCGCTTCGCCCAGCCCCGTGTCACTGACGAGTGGGGACACCCACTTAAGCAGCCCACGGGAGCACTGCGCTTAGCAGGCCGGCCCAGTAACTTTTCCCGCGCAGCCCAGTTATTCAAATTAAACCTTTTCTATTTGAATTCAAACACACTTCTGTACCCAACTTCAAAAATTAACCCAGATCGATTCAGTGCACCAAATTGAATGAAACCAATTTTGTTGGAAAGGTCTGTGAATGCTGAATCCAAGCCCGTTGGATTCAAGTCATTTGGATCTATAGATCACCCATGGTAAAAATAATAAGGCAAAAGCTTTTCTGCATTCAAACATTTTTTAAATTTAAACCATAATAGCTTTTGAGTTGATTCCAACTCTCAAAAATCATATTTAACCATACCTTTTAGAATATATAAAAATATATAGGTTTACTTGCAGAAATAATGTTCAAGTAATAAAAGAATGCTACATAAGCATTTCTAGCCACTTTAATTAATTAAAATAAAAGGGTGAAACTTTATTAAAGTGTGACACCACTTTAAATCACATTCCCATGGACTACAATATGTGGTGATGACATGTGTCAACATGATCCCATGTTGGGTTTGGAGAATATAAAATCTTAAGTAGTTTTTCAATGAGTAGAAATTACTTTTCTAAAAATAAAAAGATTTAAACCAAGCCTTAACCTTGTAATTTTAGGGATGATGCTAGCTCATCCATAGGACCCTTGTGTGTGATGATTACAAGTAGTTAAGCATTGTTTGGTGATTGTGTACCTCGTATTTATTCATAGACGCTAGTACCGACCAAGGATATGAGGAGGAAGGAGGATACTACGAAGAAGAAGCCGAGGAGAACTTCAACCACTGCTCTGCACAAGGCAAGCTAGTAACCTTGCAAGCTAAAACTTGCAAGACACTCTACTTTAGCAAGCTTATACTGATATTGATGCAAGCTGATACTATACCTATGCAAGCCTTACGAATCAAGTTGACCTATGCAAGCTAACCCTTGCAAGATACCCTACTGATGCAACAAACCCATACTTGTTCTATGACTACTATATGCCTTAAGCATATGTGATCATACCCACTTGATAAACCAATCCTAGTTTTATGTGAAGCTCCTTACGCTATTTCTTTATCAAAGCTTACTTAGAGTTTACTTAAGTGACTGGTAGATATTAGAAAGATGCTGAAGGTTGCATAAAGAGCATAAAATTTGGCCTAAGTTAGAAACCTTAACATCAGCCTGAGACATGAGGTTGTACTTAGTTGAAACTCCACTAGTTACCACCCCTCATTAGTACGACCCCCACCTGTAGATGCTAGTGCTAAGCATAAAACTTGATCAACTTTTAGATGGGAATACTTGGTGGAAAAATGGTTATGAAAACCTTGGAATGATGGATCATTCTATTGAAATGTTTTGGACATGTGTTTCCAAACACTTGAGAATTTTGGTGATAAAAATGTTGAGGCATGAGCCTTAGCCCTTTATAAAACTGATGGTTGTCTGGATGCGATACCATTCCAATTTTATCGTACAACCACAATACCCGAATATTGGGTAGGGCTTGACTGGAAACTTATGTTCCTTAGTATTAGTTCCCTCACGACCAAGGTCTGAGCTGAGGCTACCTTGTGAAGATTGTCCACCTGTGCAGTACCCAAGATGACAGTTGGTCATGGTTGGGAGGCCAAACTCACAGGAGAAGTGCTTATACTAGGGCGTGTAATCGAACGGTTATGATTGATTATCCGCATACTGAGTATGGTGAATTCAGGATTTGTTCCTGACGGATGTATCGAATGTTGTGGTGGAAGTGTACAATCTCTACAGAGTGTCAAACTATTCGAATAGCCGCGTCCGCGGTTATGGACAGTTGGAGTGGCCATACTGTTCCCCCGTCAGACTTTTCAAAATGACCTGTGAGATGAATTGAGACTTTGACTTGACCACAACAGAGTTGTGATATGAAATACAAGTTCCCACTTAGGAATTATAAAATTGTGACTAGCTTTGGAACTTAGTAGAGATAAATCTGGCTTTTGCAAAACAACCATAGAGCCTAGTGTCCTATTATCCAAAAACCCCTTTACCTATTAGTATTAGTTTGCGAGTACTTAAAGAGTACTCATGGCTTTGTCCCTGGCTATTCCCATGGCCAGACTATGAAGAGGAGTACCTGGAAGATGGACCCCAGGAAGGTTACGCCAACTAGGATCATATCGCATCGTCAGCATTGCCTGTGACCCCGAAGATGGAGCTCCGCCTACGCTACCGTTATTATTATGTATTCCGCTGCTTGATGTTGTACTAAGAACTGGATCATGAGATCCCTATTTGTGTAAGAACTTATGTACGGTTGTAATGGATGATGTACTATGGTATCCAATTCTGTTATGTCTCGCAAAAATGGTAATCCTGGGATTGCGATGTATGGCATAACAGGCATCTAGGATTGAAAAATCCGGGTGTTGACAGAGCCCGCTGGCGACGGGCTGGAGATCCTATTCGGGAGCTTCTGCTTCCAGGTGGGACGGACCGGCACTCTCCGTCTCCCAGAGCGGGTGCCACTACCATCGATCAGGACCGCCTCGTGGGCTCCGTATCCCGTGCTACGCACGACGACATCGGCAGCTGAGTTATACGACAGCAGCAACTGCAACTCAGATCTGTGCGATCCTCCGTCGGATGAAGGGACCTACGGTTCCAGATCCGAAAGCTGCGGCAGCATCGACCCAACCTATGGACGCTACCAATGTGCTGCAGTCATCCAAAGCGACGTGGAGCAACCACCGGAAACGGGTACACAGGCGCCGCCACTCAACCCGTAGGGTAGAAACGGCGGGCAACCATCCCTCCCGCCCAACGATGACGACATCGATGCCAACCGGGTAATCCACCTCAGCGAGGAAGGATGGAACCAGGCACGTGAAGCCGTGGTGGGCAACAAGATCCTGCCAGTAGGTGCCTCAAGGGACCTAATGATGGCATACCATCTGCTCCTCATCGAAGAGCACAAAAAGCAGGTGAATATGCAAGATGTACTCGACAAACGCAAGCAAGCGGCCTCAGAGTCCAGTGCGCGGCGAGCTACGCTCTCCGCCATGGGCGGATCTAGCTCGCACGACAATCAAGCCAACAAACATCGCTCTCGCACGGACAACATGGACCTCGCTGCGCGTTGCGAGGTGACCCGAACCCTCAACACATCCTTCATGGAGATGGACGCCAACGGCAACATCACCCCGAAGACGCCGCAATCTGCGATAATAGCGGCTACAACATATCTCGCGTCCCATCCACCTCCGGTGGGGGACCTGAAGAGAGCCATGCACAAGTCCGCGCTATTCGGACTCGGACTCATCAGAGCTATGCTCCACGATGAAACTCCTGCGGAGCCGAAAAAGAAGGCTACGGTCAGATTCAACTGCAGTCCAACACCGTCATCCGACGAGGATGAACACGATCTACCTCGACGACGCAAGAGTCCACGACGTCGTAGCTGCGACTATGACGCTCGAAGCGAACTCGCTCAGCGCAAGATCGACAAGGCACGCGCCAAGTGTGCGTGCTCATCCGAATCCGAAGAGGATGACGACGAAGGAGAACTCTATGGATCTCGATGCTTCAGCAGATCTGTCCGACGGACACGGATGCCGAGGAACTTCAAGCTCTCTTCGGACACTCCAAAATTCTACGGCACGCAGGACCCTAAGGCGTGGCTCAGCGACCACCTGTCGTCCATCAAGCTGCATGGCGGCAACAAAAACACTGCCCTACAGTGCCTTCAGCTACAGCTAACATGCGCAACACGAATCTGACTCAGCAGCCTGTCCCCAGGCTCGATCCGAAATTGGGAGGAGCTGGCATACAACTTCATCCGAAACTTCAAAGGCACCAGCAAAAGGCCAGCCTCGATCGAGGAACTTCGAGCCTGCACCCAGCGTACGGGCGAGTCCATCCGCTCATACATACTGCGCTGGACCAACATGGAAGAGCTCGGGCGCCCTGACTTCAAGGAAGAGCTCGGGGGCGTCAAGCCCAAGACGCTGGACCACCTCATGGACATCGCCAACAGGTGGGCAGATGGCGAGGATTCCCTCCACCGAGCACATTCAGACGATGAGGATGAATACGGCCGCAGACGTGAACACCGTAGCAAACGAAGATCGCGCGTCTACGACGATCGTGGCGGACCCGACATGGTCGCGGCTGGCTACGCCGACCGCCACAATGAGATTAACCGCAACAGCGGCGGATACTGTGGAAACAACTTCCCCGACGGAGGACGCCCAGCGCAAACGTGGCAACGCCGCGGCCGCGATGATGAACCCTCGGCATACGACAAACTGTCGGGCCCATGCACCATTGTCACATCCCAAGATTTTCCAAATCTTGTTATGTGAAAAATAAATGAATAAAATAAAACTTTGATTGATTTTCAGGGTGAGAAGAAACTTTTTGATTCCAATTGGAAACCTTCAAACCTAATTGATCAAATAAAATCCTAAAGGAATTTAAAAATATAAATAAACAATAAAGTTAAAAATATTTGGAATTACTATTTTTGGATCTTTTAATAAAAAGATTTGTATTTTTATAAAGCAAAGGTAGATTTATAAATAAGGATTATTTTATTGAGCCAAATTAAAACTTGACCAAGTTTTTGAAGTAAAATATTTTGTTTTGATTAAAGGAGTAAAGGGTTATTTAAATAAAATAATAAGGATTTATTAATATCCAATTTTATTAAAATAAAGGGTTTTACCATTTTAATTAAACATCAAAACTTGTTAAATTATTTTAAACAAGTTTTCCAAGTATTTATACTTTCAAATAAACCTACTGATTTGGTTTTGTTAATATTTAGATTTCAAATGGAGATTTTAATAAATCAAAACCTATTTGAATTATTAGCTAAGGACTATTTTATTTAATTATTAAATAGATCCTAAAAGGAATAAAAATATTATTTTGTTTTGGACTTTGAATTATGCTGATTAACAGAACTGAAATCAATGCAAAGTTTGGCAAAGATTTGAAATCATTTGAGTGTTTGATTTGTTGTTTGAATTTCAAAAAAGAAAAAGAAAAGCTTTCAGTACAAAAAAAAATGAACCAAACCACAGCCCAACCCATCTGGCCCAGCAAGCCCAGCTCCAGCCCAACTTTTCCCCCCACGCGCGAAGCGTTTTCCACATAAACACGCACCCGCAGAGCGACAGACAGGTGGACCCCATTTCCCTTTTCCCTCTCTCGCTGCCAGACAGCCCCACCGCCAGCTCATCTTCTTCCTCCCCACGACCAGTTCATCCGAGCGTTCTCTGCATTGATTTCGCGAGTTAAATTCACGTTACTGTCGCTGTTATACCATGCCGTGGCCACGCCGATTTAAACACCAGCATCTCCTCTCTCTTTACCCTCTGTCTCCTCACCCAAGCGCGCCCCCAGGCTGCTGAATTTTGTCCCTCCCCTCCACTGTCTCCGGCGAGATTCTCCATTGATTCCGGCCAGTAGACACCGCCCCTTTGCCCCTCAACCACCCTCACATGATCCCCACATCCTGGCGAATCTTCCCATAATGTTATCTCGCCCGCGTGTGCTCTGCAGCGTCGACAACATCGACGAACGGTAGCACCACCGTCTGTTTGCTACTCCGGCGACTCTTCTGGTAAGCACCTAACCGCCCCTCTCCTTCTCCTTCACGCACACATCATCGCCATGACCTTGCGCGTCTAACTGTGCTTCCCGTTTGTTTCCTCGTGACCCGTAGCCTCGCCTCCAACGTCGACTGAGCTCACCCGACGCGGACAAGAACTCCGGTGAGCAATAGCTGTGAACTCCGTGCGCCCCTTGCCTCCTCGAGAGCATCTTGATCTTCCCCACGATGTTGCGAACATGGTGAGCATCTCCCCTTTCCCCCTCGCCTTCTGTAGCGTCGGCACCGTCGTTGTCCGACAGCTCCGCCGCCAGTAGTCACCGCAACGCCGCCCATCTTTGGCTAGTAAGCTTAGCACCGTCAGATCTAGATCGTAAGGTTGAGATAGAATGACTAACTGAAGCGGTATGGAGCTACCTGTGCCGCATGATTTCATTTTGATCCAACGCCTCACAGCACGCGATCCAGTCGAACCGTTTTTGTCCAATCAGAAGAAGACGCGTGTCCCAGAGTTTTTTTAAAAACAGAATTTGATCTATTAGATATGTGATTTTGTAAATTTCATAACTTTAAATCTACACGTCCAAATTTTGCAAACTTTATATAAATGGATTCAGAAAAGCAAGACCTAGCCAACCATGCCATTTTGTTAGCAAAAAGCTTCTGTTAAAATGTTTGTTTTTGCAGAAACTTATGTATGCTTGTTTAGGTTATAAAAATTGTTCTAAAATGTTTTTGGGGATAAAATCTTTTGCAAATGGTGTGTTTTAAACCTACTGACCATAGGAATCACTTTGTGGTTTCAAAAATATATTTGGTGATGCAAAAGAATGAATCTTGGATTTAAAACCAATTCTAGTCAAATAAAAATATAGTTTATTTATGAAAAATGGTTTTGGAAGAAAACCTTTGAGAAATGTTTTGGAAATAAACTCTCTGACCCTAAACACAAATTTTTATGGTTTGAAAACATATTTTGTGAACCCTATATATTAATGCCTTAGTAAAAACATTTCTACACCACATAAAATGATACCTTGTTTTGAAAATGGTATATGAAGTGAAACCTTTTGCAAATGACTTTGCCACTTTATAAAATGACCATTAGGTGTCTTCAAATGTTTGTGAACCTTTAGAAACCACTTCTCCAAATAAAACAATCCTTTAGCATGCTTGCATGCATTGTTTTGTTATTGTTATTTTATGTGATGAATTGCTTGAATGGTAGATTGAAATGTTGTTTGCTTGATTGAATTATAGTGACTTGAAGTGTGTGAACATTGCAAAGATCAAGGAGTGAACTTATACCCTCTACCAAAAAGGCAAGTGATGCTTCATACTTTGTCCCATTATTTTCACTATGCATTAGTGTTATTTCTAATTAAGACTTGCATGGAATTTTACTAAGTTTAAACCTTGCTATGGGAAATCCTAGTAGATGAAACCTTAGTAGAAATTTCCTAAGTTAAGATTCCTACTACTATCATGCTTAGCTTAGCTAATAGAAAACAAGGGTGGAATATATATTCACACTATGGAAAAATTTCTAAGTCTGAGGACTTGTGTTTTGTTTAATAAAACAACTAAGTGAATGAATCACCTGGGTGGAAAGGGACTTGCTTGGTGGTTTTTGGTTGAGTGGTTACACAAGGCCCATTTTTATGGTTTACCTTGTGTATCACACTTGTGGATTGCCACCCAGGAACAAAGAGATTTGAGATGTCAAATGTTGAGAAGCTTCAAGTGCAACCACTTGGCATTATGGGCTCTGCCTGGATCATATAGGTTGCTAGAACTTAGCCATCTGGACAGTTGGTGGTAGTGGGAATGATAGGTTGGAGCGCGTCCATTTGGTCTAAGGGAAGGCTTCTGAAAGATCTTGTCTTGGGAAACCAAGTCTTGTGGGGAAAGTGCACCACCTCTGTAGAGTGTGAAATCTAAGTACTTAGCCATGTCCCTGGTAAAGGACAATTTGAGCATCAAGACATGGAAGCTATCAAGAATATCATCATCCAAACTTCTAAAGTTAAAAACTTGTGGTTGAACAAGGGTTAAAGGATCTTCAATCTTTGATTGGTAGATGCCTTGGGTGATTTTTGTCAAGCAAAAACTTAGAGTTTTCAAATGATAAGGAAAAATCTATTTTTGAGCAATGCAAGCCTAAAGCTCCACTTAGCCAAATGCATATAGATGATAAATTCCACTATACTACCATAGTATCACTTGCCAATACAATTCAAATGTATTGACCCTTGTGGCTGTAACTTGTTGTGTTGCAGGTTTGATTGATTTAGTGAAGTGTGTTGATTAGGATTACAAAGTCTACAACCAACATGTCTGCCTGTGGCACTTTGAAGATTAAGGACCCCATGTTTATAGATATTCTGCTGCAATGTAATGTAATAGCCAAATGAGCTATGTAAGATGTAATAACTTATTTTATTCCTGGTTATAAGGTTGTATTATGACCTTTGTTTCTTGATATTACATCTTAACTATGGATGCTAGCTATTGATCCAGGGACTAGCATTGCAATCACATGGATCCTTTTTCCTTTACAAAGGAGGGATCTTTACAGATGGTATCAGAGCATTGTGTTGCCTGTAGGATTTGTAACCCTAGGATTGGACAAAACCCTTAGAAAATAGGAGTTGTATTTGTTCCAAAACTTATTTACAAACAATCTTGTAAACTCTTTCCTCAACCATTTTAGTTTTGATTCCACATCTCTTCTATTTCAAACTTGATGGACAAAACCTACCCCATGGCCAAAGATTTGACCATGTGCAAAGGACTTCATCAACTCTAATGACTTCAACATCTTCAACTCTAATGACTTCAACATCTTCAGCATTTTCACCAAGGACTACAACCTTGGATATCACTAAGGACAAGTGAGACAAGAAATCATGCCCAAGACTTGAAGACTAAGGAAATACAACTTAGAAGGAACCATGATCACCTTTGAAGTTTTGTGACCAAGAATTTTCTCAAGAATAAAAGATATCATTCAAGGAGAATCAACCAAGAAAGAAGAAAAGAATGCAAGTGAACCCTATAGATGGACCACCATATTTTGTTTAAGTCAAACCCACCAACTTAAGTGGTGTAACAAAATATTTTCGGTTGCCTAAAAATATGCTTGAAACTTGTTGTTTGAGTGTTTGTTTGTGATTACTTGCACATTGCTTGTGTGAATTGTGATGTGTGTGTTTAGAATCCTTAGAGATATTTTGCCTATTCTAATCTCAATTCAACCCAAACAGATGACTACTCAAAGAGACTCCAACATCAAGGTTGATGACAACAACAACCAAGAGGACAACATGAGAGAACTTATAGCAACCCAAAACTAGTTGAGCCAAGTGAGAACTCAGCTTTTAGCCAACAACAATGGACTAGACCCAGCCATACAAAGGATTTTGAAACTTCAATCCCAATTGTTGCAAGGATTGGTTACTCAAATGATCAACATGGGAGAAAACTTTTCCCTAGGAGCTAATGACAACAAAGATGACAAAGATGTTATTCTAGAAGGAACCCAAGCATGCAATATTTGTGGAGACAAGGATCATACATCCAAGGAGCATGAAGATCAATGCCCTAATTGTGAAGAGAGACATCCAACTAATCAATGCCCCACATCTCAAGTGACTTGTTTCCTATGTGAAGGAAATGATCAAGCCCCTATTCAATGCCCCATCTATCCTATAGTTCCACAAATGAAGCAAGATGGAATGCATCAAATGTTTGGAAACCTCCATAAGGGAACAACTTCTACCAAGATGGATGAAGGCAAAGTCAGAACCATGCCACATAAGGCCAAATCCAAAGTGACCATAAAGTGTTGCTACTCTTGTGAAGAAGAAGGTCGTATCTCTAGTAACTGCCCCAAGAAGAGAGAAAGATTTCCCACCTTTGAGGTGAGGTATGAATAGCATGAACTAGAAGAACTCCTAGCTTTGGAGAAACCCAAGAAAAAGAAGGACAAAAGCCATGTGCAATGTAATCATTGTAAAGAAATGGGACACTATTCCAGTGAATGTCCAGAGAAACAGAAGTATAAGGAGATTGGCCAAGTATGGTGCAACAATTGCAAAGAGCTAGGCCATTATGCAGCAACCTGTCCACAAGAGATACGTGATGAACTCAAACTTACCACATGTTACAATTGTGGTAACCAAGGACATTATGCAAGCAACTGTCCAGAAAAGATGAAGCACAAGATAAACAAGCCTATGAAGGATCTCAGGCTTGTCACATGTTTCAAATGCAAGGAGCTAGGCCACTATGCAAACCTCTGTCTAGAAAAGTTACATCAAGACCCCAAGCAATCCAAAATGTTATCTAGTTGGAAAAATTTTTAAGGGTGGTAGTACCTTAGATGGTTTGAGCCAACTTGTAACCCTAGCCTTCCCAAATCTCGGGACGAGATTTATTTTAAGGGTGGTAGCCTGTCACATCCCAAGATTTTCCAAATCTTGTTATGTGAAAAATAAATGAATAAAATAAAACTTTGATTGATTTTCAGGGTGAGAAGAAACTTTTTGATTCCAATTGGAAACCTTCAAACCTATTTGATCAAATAAAATCCTAAAGGGATTTAAAAGATAAATAAACAATAAAGTTAAAAATATTTGGAATTACTATTTTTGAATCTTTTAATAAAAAGATTTGGATTTTTATAAAGCAAAGGTAGATTTATAAATAAGGATTATTTTATAGAGCCAAATTAAAACTTGACCAAGTTTTTGAAGTAAAATATTTTGTTTTGATTAAAGGAGTAAAGGGTTATTTAAATAAAATAATAAGGATTTATTAATATCCAATTTTATTAAAATAAAGGGTTTTACCATTTTAATTAAACATCAAAACTTGTTAAATTATTTTAAACAAGTTTTCCAAGTATTTATACTTTCAAATAAACCTACTGATTTGGTTTTGTTAATATTTAGATTTCAAATGGAGATTTTAATAAATCAAAACCTATTTGAATTATTAGCTAAGGACTATTTTATTTAATTATTAAATAGATCCTAAAAGGAATAAAAATATTATTTTGTTTTGGACTTTGAATTATGCTGATTAACAGAACTGAAATCAATGCAAAGTTTGGCAAAGATTTGAAATCATTTGAGTGTTTGATTTGTTGTTTGAATTTCAAAAAAGAAAAAGAAAAGCTTTCAGTACAAAAAAAAATGAACCAAACCACAGCCCAACCCATCTGGCCCAGCAAGCCCAGCTCCAGCCCAACTTTTCCCCCCACGCGCGAAGCGTTTTCCACATAAACACGCACCCGCAGAGCGACAGACAGGTGGACCCCATTTCCCTTTTCCCTCTCTCGCTGCCAGACAGCCCCACCGCCAGCTCATCTTCTTCCTCCCCACGACCAGTTCATCCGAGCGTTCTCTGCATTGATTTCGCGAGTTAAATTCACGTTACTGTCGCTGTTATACCATGCCGTGACCACGCCGATTTAAACACCAGCATCTCCTCTCTCTTTACCCTCTGTCTCCTCACCCAAGCGCGCCCCCAGGCTGCTGAATTTTGTCCCTCCCCTCCACTGTCTCCGGCGAGATTCTCCATTGATTCCGGCCAGTAGACACCGCCCCTTTGCCCCTCAACCACCCTCACATGATCCCCACATCCTGGCGAATCTTCCCATAATGTTATCTCGCCCGCGTGTGCTCTGCAGCGTCGACAACATCGACGAACGGTAGCACCACCGTCTGTTTGCTACTCCGGCGACTCTTCTGGTAAGCACCTAACCGCCCCTCTCCTTCTCCTTCACGCACACATCATCGCCATGACCTTGCGCGTCTAACCGTGCTTCCCGTTTGTTTCCTCGTGACCCGTAGCCTCGCCTCCAACGTCGACTGAGCTCACCCGACGCGGACAAGAACTCCGGTGAGCAATAGCTGTGAACTCCGTGCGCCCCTTGCCTCCTCGAGAGCATCTTGAGCTTCCCCACGATGTTGCGAACACGGTGAGCATCTCCCCTTTCCCCCTCGCCTTCTGTAGCGTCGGCACCGTCGTTGTCCGACAGCTCCGCCGCCAGTAGTCACCGCAACGCCGCCCATCTTTGGCTAGTAAGCTTAGCACCGTCAGATCTAGATCGTAAGGTTGAGATAGAATGACTAACTGAAGCGGTATGGAGCTACCTGTGCCGCATGATTTCATTTTGATCCAACGCCTCACAGCACGCGATCCAGTCGAACCGTTTTTGTCCAATCAGAAGAAGACGCGTGTCCCAGAGTTTTTTTAAAAACAGAATTTGATCTATTAGATATGTGATTTTGTAAATTTCATAACTTTAAATCTACACGTCCAAATTTTGCAAACTTTATATAAATGGATTCAGAAAAGCAAGACCTAGCCAACCATGCCATTTTGTTAGCAAAAAGCTTCTGTTAAAATGTTTGTTTTTGCAGAAACTTATGTATGCTTGTTTAGGTTATAAAAATTGTTCTAAAATGTTTTTGGGGATAAAATCTTTTGCAAATGGTGTGTTTTAAACCTACTGACCATAGGAATCACTTTGTGGTTTCAAAAATATATTTGGTGATGCAAAAGAATGAATCTTGGATTTAAAACCAATTCTAGTCAAATAAAAATATAGTTTATTTATGAAAAATGGTTTTGGAAGAAAACCTTTGAGAAATGTTTTGGAAATAAACTCTCTGACCCTAAACACAAATTTTTATGGTTTGAAAACATATTTTGTGAACCCTATATATTAATGCCTTAGTAAAAACATTTCTACACCACATAAAATGATACCTTGTTTTGAAAATGGTATATGAAGTGAAACCTTTTGCAAATGACTTTGCCACTTTATAAAATGACCATTAGGTGTCTTCAAATGTTTGTGAACCTTTAGAAACCACTTCTCCAAATAAAACAATCCTTTAGCATGCTTGCATGCATTGTTTTGTTATTGTTATTTTATGTGATGAATTGCTTGAATGGTAGATTGAAATGTTGTTTGCTTGATTGAATTATAGTGACTTGAAGTGTGTGAACATTGCAAAGATCAAGGAGTGAACTTATACCCTCTACCAAAAAGGCAAGTGATGCTTCATACTTTGTCCCATTATTTTCACTATGCATTAGTGTTATTTCTAATTAAGACTTGCATGGAATTTTACTAAGATAAACCTTGCTATGGGAAATCCTAGTAGATGAAACCTTAGTAGAAATTTCCTAAGTTAAGATTCCTACTACTATCATGCTTAGCTTAGCTAATAGAAAACAAGGGTGGAATATATATTCACACTATGGAAAAATTTCTAAGTCTGAGGACTTGTATTTTGTTTAATAAAACAACTAAGTGAATGAATCACCTGGGTGGAAAGGGACTTGCTTGGTGGTTTTTGGTTGAGTGGTTACACAAGGCCCATTTTTATGGTTTACCTTGTGTATCACACTTGTGGATTGCCACCCAGGAACAAAGAGATTTGAGATGTCAAATGTTGAGAAGCTTCAAGTGCAACCACTTGGCATTATGGGCTCTGCCTGGATCATATAGGTTGCTAGAACTTAGCCATCTGGACAGTTGGTGGTAGTGGGAATGATAGGTTGGAGCACGTCCATTTGGTCTAAGGGAAGGCTTCTGAAAGATCTTGTCTTGGGAAACCAAGTCTTGTGGGGAAAGTGCACCACCTCTGCAGAGTGTAAAATCTAAGTACTTAGCCATGTCCCTGGTAAAGGACAATTTGAGCATCAAGACATGGAAGCTATCAAGAATATCATCATCCAAACTTCTAAAGTTAAAAACTTGTGGTTGAACAAGGGTTAAAGGATCTTCAATCTTTGATTGGTAGATGCCTTGGGTGATTTTTGTCAAGCAAAAACTTAGAGTTTTCAAATGATAAGGAAAAATCTATTTTTGAGCAATGCAAGCCTAAAGCTCCACTTAGCCAAATGCATATAGATGATAGATTCCACTATACTACCATAGTATCACTTGCCAATACAATTCAAATGTATTGACCCTTGTGGCTGTAACTTGTTATGTTGCAGGTTTGATTGATTTAGTGAAGTGTGTTGATTAGGATTACAAAGTCTACAACCAACATGTCTGCCTGTGGCACTTTGAAGATGAAGGACCCCATGTTTATAGATATTCTGCTGCAATGTAATGTAATAGCCAAATGAGCTATGTAAGATGTAATAACTTATTTTATTCCTGGTTATAAAGTTGTATTATGACCTTTGTTTCTTGATATTACATCTTAACTGTGGATGCTAGCTATTGATCCAGGGACTAGCATTGCAATCACAGGGATACTTTTTCCTTTACAAAGGAGGGATCTTTACAACCATCCACTTCTACATCGACAAGCAGGATGGCAAAAAGAAGGCCAGCCATATGCTCAAGGACTGCCGCAAGTTCCAGAAACTCAGCGAGAGAATGGCCCAACTGAGGCATCAGGCACCCGCCCTAGGCGACATCGCTCACTGAGCTCCTCCACCACCACCCGCGGGACCTGCGAATCACCCGATCGCATCCGCACAGAACAATGGCGCAAACGGGTACCCCGTGCCGAAAGGATCACTGATGATCCAAAAAGGGCGCCCGACAAACAGGGTGCAAAAGAAGATCACCCGCCAAGTCAACTTGGCTGTGACCGCTCCACCCGCCATCCCTGAGTACTTAGCGGTTCGGAGTCCTGCATCACATTCACCCGTTTGGATCACCCATGCCAAATCCCTCGCCCAGGTCATGCCGCCCTGGTGCTCGAGGCGCAGATCAGAGGGTTCGAGATGAGCCGCGTCTTCATGGACGGCGGCAGCGACATCAATCTGATGTTCGCTAGCACCTAAGCAGTAATGCGGATCCTGCTGTGCAGCCTGGAACAATCCGACACAATGTTTCACGGCATCGTCCCAGGGAAGGGCATATTTCCCTGGGAAAGATATGGCTTGACGTCATCTTCGGCAAGCCCGATAACTTTCGGTGCGAGCAACTTGAGTTCGAAGTGGTGGATTGGCCATCACAATACCACGCCATCCTCGGGCGCATGGCATTCACAAGGTTCTTGGCAGTATCGCACTATGTGTACCTGCTACTCAAGATGCCAGGACCTAGGGGCGTCATCACGGTCCACGGGAGCTTCACCCGATCGGATCACTGCGACAGGGACTTCAACAGAATCTCCCGGTCATTCGGCATGCATGAGGAGCTAACAAGGCTCCGAGAAGTGACAGACATTGGGGCACCCCCAGTCTCAAGGCAAAACGCACCCGACATGTCGTTCGACTCAACAGTCAACACGGAAAAGGTGCAGGTCCACCCGACGGACACCTCCAAGACGGCGCTGATCGCCAACGACCTCAGCCCTGCATAGGAAAGCATGATCGTCAAATTCCTCCGTGAGCGCTGGGAAATCTTCGCCTGGTGTCCTGCGGACATGCCAGGAGTTCCCAGGGAATTCGCCGAGCATGCACTCAATGTGTTCCCAGATGCCAAAACCGTCAAACAGTCAATCAGGCGACTGTCGGAGTCGAAGTCAACAGACCGCTCGACGCTGATTTCATCAGGGAGATCAAGGAAAGCGAGTGGCTGGACAACACCGTAATGGTACCTAAAAAGGACACGGACATCCTATGGATGTGCGTGGACTTCACCTTGCTGAACAAGCACTACCCGAAGGATCACTTCCCTCTCCCTCGGATTGACCAGATTATCGATTCGACTGCAGGATGCGAGAAACTCTCCTTCCTCGACGCCTATTCAGGCTACAACCAGATTCGACTAAAGGTCGAAGATCAGGAGAAAACGATGTTCATCACGCCGTTCGGGGTGTTCTGCTACAACAAAATGCCCTTCGGGCTGAAAAACGCAGGTGCCACGTACCAGCGGTGCATGCAGGCATGCCTGAAGAGCCAGATCGGCCGCAACATACAGGTGTATGTCGACGACATAGTAATCAAAACAAGGGAGGCCAAAACACTGATCGACGATCGTCGAGAGACGTTCGACAACCTTGATCGATACAGGATTAAGCTGAACCTAGAAAAGTGCGCCTTCGGCGTCCCATCTGGCCAATTGATCGGCTACTTCATCTCCCAACGAGGAATCGAGGCGAACCTAGAGAAAATCCGGGCCATAATGACCATGGAGAAACCGAAGAACCTCAAAGGAGTCCAGCAGCTTGCTGGACGCATCACGGCGCTGAGCAGGTTCATCAGCCGCATAGGGGAAAAGGCCCTGCCCTTCTACCAGCTGCTACGCAAAGTAGACAAATTCGAGTGGACGCCCAAAGCGGACGACGCATTCGAAGATCTGAAGCGGCTGCTCTCCACCTCGCCCGTCTTGGTCACACCAAAGGAACGCGAGCCTCTACTGCTATACATAGCAGCCACGCATCAGGTGGTAAGCACGGTACTCTAGGTCGAACGACCCAAAGACGGCAAGACTCATGGGGTCCAACGCCCTATCTACTACCTCAGCGAGGTATTGACGCCGACAAAACATAGGTACCCTCACTACCAAAAACCCGCCTACGGCGTGTTCATGACGGCCCGTCGGCTGAGCCACTACTTCCAGGAGCATCAGGCGATGGTCGTCAACGAGGCACCCCTGAAAAACATCCTGAACAACCCGGAGGCCACAGGACATGTGTCCCTATGGGGCATCGAGCTGTCCCCTCTAGATATAGTGTATGAGAAGCGCCATGCGATCAAGTCTCAGGTACTCCCGGACTTCCTCGTCCACTGGATAGCGCTGCAGCTGCCGGACACCCCGGACATGACACAGTCATGGACAATGCACTTCGATGGCTCCAAGCGCGAGGCAGGAGCAGGAGCCGGAGTCATACTGACATCCCCGCAGGGCGACAAGATGAAGTACGTCCTCCGGATGAAATTTCGAGCTTCCAACAACGAAGCCGAATACGAGGCCCTCATCTGCGGCATGAGGATGGCCAAGATCTGTGTAACATCCCAGGATTAGCACCTACAAATAAAGAGGACACAGGGTTGTGCATTGCATTCATGCATAAGAAAATCTGGGGAATTTTCACGCAAAACTAGAAGAGCTATGAAGGGATCGGGATCTCTCTTGTACTGAAGGAAACTTCGGAGCAAGTGCGATAGATTTCGACATGACCTTTGTAGAATTCTTTATTTCAGGAAAAATTTGTTCAAACATGTATTTGAATTTCAAATATGAAATTCAAATGAATTTATAACATTCACAAATAAGAATTGGAAATATTTAATAACTTGAAATAAAATGATTACATAAATAATATAACAAGGATTCTTTATTAATATAAATATATATGCATATAGTAATATTTTACAATAGATCAATAAAAGAATTCTTTATATAAGACATTGTCTTTACAATTAGAAAAAAATAAGTAGGGAAAAGAATTACAATTGAAATAAATAACAACATTCTTTATTACAACAATATATTTGACATTGTCCTTATAAAAGAATTGTAAAATAAAAAAATGAAATAAGTAAACTTTATTGAATTGAATACAATAATCCAAGGTTTTACAACATATCAAACAGAAAAATAAACTACAAAATTTATTTCAAAGGAATTCCTAAGCTACTGT
This sequence comes from Avena sativa, assembly GCA_916181665.1. Classification (NCBI taxonomy): domain Eukaryota; kingdom Viridiplantae; phylum Streptophyta; class Magnoliopsida; order Poales; family Poaceae; genus Avena; species Avena sativa. Next base: position 442,241,369 of record OV702284.1, read on the forward strand.
TCTCTGATGTCCTTCAACAGTTGACATTTTTCTTCCTTCTATTCATTTCCTGAAAACAAAACAAAAGGAAAACAAAACAAAAACAAATAAAAGAATAGTTAGTTGGTTAGTTTGCTCTAAGAAGTGAACAGTGAGTTGCACTGTTAAAAATTCATCATTGAGCTAAATTTTAGAAAGGGGCAAGTTTCACCAGAAAGTAGCATCTGTTCATATAAGTATATTTTGCCTCAGTACAACATCATAGGCTGGAGAGGGGCAAGTTTCACCATGACAGTTAAAGTAATAAGATAAAGATTCCACAAATATCAAGTTTTCACTTGATCTCATCCACACCAGTAGGTCCCACTTGCAAGCAGCTTGTACATCAACATGCAAGTAGCTACTGTCAATACCATAGCAAACCAAGAAACCAGATAAGAAGGAAACAGCCATAGCCAACAAGTACCTGGCCACACTCCACAGCACATCCACACAAAGTTACCATCAGAGTGTTATACCTCACCCTCAACCAACTCTGGTTGCTCCTTGGAGCCATCCAAGAGCTAGGAGTAGAGGGATTCACAGCAAAGGCAACATGGTTGCAAGGTAGGAGGAGGAAAGAAGCACTAGTAGTCCAAAGAAGAACTAGCTAGCATATGAAGTATCAGGATATGATCCAAAATAGATCCAACAAGGAATAAAGAGGACAAGGATTTCCAGGACAGGATGCATGGAAGCTTACATTAGTAGCAGAACAAGATCAACAATCATATCTTTGTAGCAGGTAGAACTTTACAATATTTCAGCATCTGTATTCTCTTTTGCATCAGCATCTTGGGAAAATAAAGAGACTAATACACATAAAATCCACTCCTATACCCTTCAACTAGATGATCATCTAGGAGGATTGGAGGAGGGTGTTCTCTCAGATCTACATAGAGATGCTATGTATATTCCTCATAGAGAAATAAAAAGCTACATCATAATCTCTGTTCTTATTTAGAGTTTGGCCTTAGTCTTTGCATAATAGGCCAAGTATAGGATCTTATCAAGTTCTAGTCAATCAAGCTCACAGCAGTTCATGCACATAGAAAACCAATATGCACACTCCAATGGAGGCACCACAGTGGTAGCTATTAAGCATAAGCCTTGCTAAAAGAGAAAATTGCATCAACCAAATGAAAGAAAATCATCTTCCTAGCCAAATCCTAGGAATCATTAATAATTATCTGACTATCATGTTGATAGTATACATAATTGGTCACTTCCTCACTTATTAAGCATTCAAATCATTTTCCTAAAAATGAGCATTAGGAATCATTCTAAAAGCAGCACTGCCATATGGGCCAGCCATAGATAATATAGCATTTCATCCAGAAACACTAACCAATATAGAGAACACATTATTTTCTAAAGCATTCTAACCAGGAATCAGTTAGAAAATGGCTAACTGTCAATATAGGACAGAGCATGATCAACCTCAATCTATACTGAACCGGATGGTCAGTATAGAACATAATTATAAATTCTGGAATTAAGCACACTTGGAAGCTAGATATCTCAAGCCCAGTAACAAGCATCACAACTTTATTTCAGTTTTCCCACATCATTGGCAATGCAATAATCCACCTTACTTTTCATCATGGAACCATACAGTATATGACCTTATCAAATAAAACCATAATCTCACTTATGAATAAGTTCATATCATCTTCCTAGCTTATACTAGGAATCAACTCAGAGGATTCATCAAAGAGCAACTCTAGCATATTCAGATAACAGCAAAAGTAAATACATTGTGCCACACACAGATAAGTGAAGAGCAAGAAAAAAAAGAGTACCAGTATCAGCTCTAGAGCATAGAAATGTTTTAGTATAGAATATAAAACATAGCCAACCTTCACACCAGCAAACCAGAACACTGAGTTCACAATCAGAATATCACTAGTCTCATCGTTTCACCACTAAGTAGTGTCATCGACTCGATGGCCGGTCACAGAAAAGAACTTATTGTGGGTGCCGAGCACCTGGAGCGTAGGCGTGACGAAACCAAAGCACAACATACGAACGAGGTTGCGGGGATGAAATCACTGCCGTCGCATCGAATGCAACACCAACACAGCACCATCACTCCCATACCACACTATCAACCACACCACCCCAATAATCAGTCCAATAGGAATAGATGAAACTCGCTGGGGTTGCAGATACACCGCCATCCCACCAAAATCTAGGTCAAAGTTTGACAACACAAACAATCCAATCATCAACAAATGTTACTAGAGTTTAGGGTTCAAGTAGGAAGGAGTAGAGAGGGGAGAAGGGATACATACCCGAGACGAACTCAAGCTCAGAGGGTATCAGATCGGCATGGGGAGCAACACGGCGGCACGGTGGGCACCGAAGCGCCTACACCGCGCCGAGTCGTCTCACCAGTGGAAGTAGCACGGAGAACGTCGCGGACGAGCAGCAGCACCGCCAGAATCGACAACCACCACACCATGGCAGAGCTAGGGTTCCCGACGAGTGCGCAACAGGGGGCACGCAAGCCAAATCGATGGGGGAAAAGAAGAAGGAAGAGGTGGCGAGCAGCACCAGCTTACGTCGGTGCCAGAGGCGGCTGGTGGCGGCCGGGGCAACAAGCGGCGGCGCTGGCGGCGCATCGCGCACGGAGAGGAACACGTGAGAGATAGGGTCATGTATGTGTGCGTGCGTGGGGGTGAGGAGAGGGTTGGGTCGGTGTGTAGTGCCAGGCCCGGTCTAGCTGGGCCAGGCCAGCCCATATACCCCAAACAATCGGCCCATTTCAAAATAAAATAAGAAATAAAATAAAAGAAATAAATAAATAAATTACCAAAATGACCTTTAAACATTTCCAGCTATAGAAAATTATAGAAAAATAAATAAAAATATATTTAATATATTAAAATTATCACAAAAATAATATCCACCTAAGAAAAATATAACTTTACTTATTTAAGTTAATAAAATGCAAATAAATATTAAACACTATTAAATATTAAGTAAAATTTCATAAAATAAGAAAAACTCCTAAAAATAAATAAAAATCATTTTTGTGTATAAAAATAACTTTACTATTTCTAAAAATACTAACTTAGAGTTTTTAAAATAAAATATAAATCAAATAATTAAAGACACTTAATTCTTTGATGAATTTTATAAAAATAAATATAATACTTAAAAATAAATAAAATTCATTTTTAAGGTCTTGAATAAATATATTACACTAGAAAGATATTAAATATACTATTAGGAAAGTATTTAATATTTTAAATAATAAAGCCTTACCTAATACCTATTTTGTGAATTCTTTAAAACAATTCTTAAGTAAGAAATAATTACAATTCTTATAAAACCTTGAGTAATTAGTGTGTTGGTACTAATTCCAAACCCATAACTTGAATTCATAATCAAACTTAAGTATAACTTTCAACTTTAGAATATTCTTTTAAAAAAATCATATTAAGAATCATTTTAAATAAATATTAGGTATCACCCATTTATATAATATGGAGAATAATCATTATATCTTAACCACTATTAAAATAACTTTAAATTCTAACAAATTACTAAGATCATCTAATTATGATCCTATAAAATAAATATATATTCCTTTCATAATAGCAAAACTAATTTAATCTAATCATTCACTTGAATGTAAAATGAATAATACCACACTTTAATCATACTTATCATAAATCCAAAAGTTGAGAATAATTAAAACAAATTACATCTTAAGTTACTTAACCTTTTAAAGTTAACTTTAGTCTCAAAAGCTTATAACATCATGTCTAATAAACTACTTATGTTTTTATAGTTAACTTTGGTCTATTTAAATTAAGACATAAATCATCTCAAGTCCAAACTAATAAATCAAACACCAAAAGACATTGATCATGTCCTATTAAAAATGAAGATTGTTTAAACCTTAGAAAGGAAATCTTTTCTTCAAATGTTATTCCTTTTTGCCACTTCAAATAACAATCTTATAATAATTCCTTCAACTCTTAACAACTCAATCTCAAGGACTTTTATCATAGTCACCACATGACAATTCACCATAATCACATCGTCTTATACTTTACTTACATATTTTGGATTGTTAACACTTAGGTTCCTTATAAAGGTCATTACTTATAAAGTAAAATTTGAAGATAAACCAACTCTGAAAAGAATCACTTGAATTCACTTCACTCAAAGTATTGGGGATTCAATTTGGGAGTTCTACAAGAATGCATAGCATTACTTATGCATAACTACATATTGCTTCTTTAAACATTAGTCCTGACCGGACCAATGATGCAGATTTCAGATATTGGATCTTATGTTGTCTCGAAGACCGTGAGTGCATAATCTTGCAATCACAAAAGGCAAGTTCAGACTTGCTCATGTCCTTTGATTATTTTCTGTAAATTATTTTACAAATCCAGTGTTGTCATCACCTGCATTTGAAAAAGGCCAAAAAACACTATTTTCATAATAATGTGATTATAGGTTATTTACCATGAGGTAATAACCTACTAGAAGAGTTCCGGTGGTATAGGAACATATTATCTAGGACTTAACAACCAATGTCGCCAGTGATTCTTGCGCCGTATATTACGCGTTGACCATGAGATTTGGAATGGGACGAAGAAGTCAGCTATATCTTTTCCCTCTCGCATGGAGCTGGATGTGCGTGTCGTGGCTGTTATCACTCGTAGCGTGCATATTATATGGTAATTCATAGAGGATATGCAGCATATGGTTGGGAGCCCTCAAAGTCCCACAATAGTTCCGACATCTGAACGGTCTGTACAAACCATTGCCATAATTCAAAAGGTGGGCATGGTGTACACCAAGGAGACATGCGGGGTCGCGGAGAAGGCAGTGATTGGCTTGGATCTTAGGTTGGGCCTCAAACCAAGGAAGTTTGAACGAGGACATACTCCCGGCCGTGCAACAAAACCTAAGGTCTCTCATGGGTAAAGTGACGCACCTCTGCAGAGTGTAAGAACTGTAACTTGTTACTCCCTGTTCCGGGAAGGAGCTGCGAACGCGGCGGGAAAGGAACCCCATGAAGGTTATGGTAAACCCGTGAAGGCTGACGGACATAGCTTTTCAGAATAAAAGCAACCTTTGAAGAAATGTTTATGAAAACTTGCATTGCCTACGACCTATGGTCTGTGGCTGTAGTTATAGTGCATCAAACACTCCTTTTCTAGTGGACTTGCTGAGTACGCTCGTACTCAAAGTATCTTCTTAACCCTTGCTAGGTTCTAAAGCCAGTACGAACTGTGACTACATCAAGTTATGCTCCAGGAATCATCATCAAAAGCTAAAGATCTTCAATGAAGTCAACATATATATCCACTCAAGTGAAGACGAAGTTGTGGATTAGATAAGAATAGAGTCTCTAGCCATAGAACCTACTTCTGTAGTATATTGCAATAGCAGCAATGCCATACCATTAGTTAAGATACTAGTCTTAATAGTATGATAGTTTTGGAGTTATTTATTTCAGATTCTTCTTTGTAAGAAGTTTCCTTTTCTCTCTTTAACCTAGAGTGTTCTCTGGATCTTGTGTAAAGAGTTGAGTTGTAGCCCATAGTCATGTCTTGGACCTGCTGTGTTTTTGTTGTACTACTCTGAGGGATGTAATACTAGTGAACAATGTTTCATTGGTGTTATGTCAACGACTATAGTGTACTATATCATGCAGTGGTATGCTGGGTAACCGCAGTTGGTATCAGAGCATATGCTTTGACCTTAGGATTGAAACCTTTTTAGGAAGATCTGTAGGTTGGATAGTGACTATAGGAGCCATCTTATCTAAGACAAATGATCTTATGACTTGTGATGAGTATCCACTTGAGGATAACCTTGTCACACCTAAGTCACATGCTTAAGTCATTCTTTCTTAGGAGTAATTATTTATCTTTTCTCAAGTATAGTGCTTTTTAGTGTCTTCCGAAGGATACGTAAAACACCAAAATACTGTAGGAAAGCCAATTGGTCACAGTGGATTAGGATCAAGTGTAAGACATCAAATGAAGTAGTTCTAATAGTATAGCTTAACCCTAGAATGTAAGTAAGAGCAGTAAAATCTTAGTGTCAGATGGTAACCAAAGACAACATGATGAATATCATTAGGATAGATGTTGATGTAATGAGTAGTAATCATGTGGTATTCACTTGAGAATTCTACGTGATGAAGTGAAATTATGATAGGATTTAATGATGGAGTAATGTGAAACAAAGTCATCATGGTTAGATTAGCTCTTGAATCATGATGAACGGGTAAAACATAATAAGATCATGGTGAGATTAGCTCCGAAACCATGATGAGAGTGTAAATATGACAAGAAATTAGTAAATTATCCTGAAGTATAAGTAAGAAAATACCATGGTAGAGCTATGATAGAAGTTTTAGATGCTAAAAATTTCTAATAATCTTTGGTTTAAGTCAGAAAATAGAATCTGATTAGTCATTTGGAGTGATCATGTGAGGTTAATTACTAAATAAGAAAGGTTGGTTATTAATTATTTCAAAAAGTGAGATAAAAGGGTTAGTAAAAACCAAATTGAGATCACTTTGTTTAAAATTATCCTATTGCAATTGAGAAATTTGGGTAAATATTGAGACAAAGTATAGTTTGAACCTATGTGCTAAGTATCACAATGTAAACCTATATGAGGAGGTGTCATATACTACACAACTAAGCCTGAGTTCTAGAGATATTATACTCAACTACTATATTCTGGGCTTAGCATATTGTGTGTTATATGTACCACAGTTGGGTTTATTGGTTTTTCTTGGAGTAGATCTGCACATGAAGTTTGACTTGATGTGCAAATGCATGTTGCAACATCTAGTCACTGCTTGATGTTATAGACCTAGATAGAGTAAAGGAATTCGTGTAAAGGAGTGACGAATTTCAAAGACCAAAATGAAGACTTACATGAAGAATGAAACCAAGTGTAAGGATTATCAACTCAATTTGGAGGATGGATCAAGCTTAGATCATTATTAGTCAGCAACAAGAAGTGATGAACTTAAAGTTCAATCAAAATAGGTAATTTTGCTAAGAAGTCAATGGAGTAATTATGCAAGTTCATGGAAGTATCATGAATAAATATAAAGAAGTAGCTTTGAAACCAGGATGGTATTCAAGCTCTAACAATTCAGAAAGAATGTCAGAGGTATATCGGAAACCATAGGATAATACATATACCCTAGGATGGTTCGCAGCTGGTAAATATTCGCAGCTGGTATTTGATCCACAGTTGGTATCTTGTCCGCAACCGGTGTTGGTTGACATAGTTAACCAGATCTTCTTAGAAGTTGCATAAAGAGCATAAAATTTGGCCTAAGATAAGTAAGACCTAAAGGAGTATAAAACTTAAGTGATTGTCTTTCAAGATGCTTCGCGAAGTCAGACCTATCCAAGCGAAAATGTCCAATAGTAAGTAAGACAAATAATGCTGAAAGATTTGTTTCGGAGATCCACAATTGTGTGGATGCACCGTACAATCTTTCATAAGACTCTAATTAGGTAAAGGATAAGCTGAATAGAGACCAACATTCTAGTTATAAAGCCAATAAATACTATATAGACAATTTAAAGACTATTAGTAAACCCTAAGGGGGAGAGTAAACAGTAAACGAAAGTATTGTTATCCGAATTCCGAATAAAGGATGGAGAAGGACTAACTTACAACAACATCAAGACTTATTTTCATAAGGTTAAAAGGAAGTCATTCTTATAAAAGTACTGAATATAATAACAAAAGATTGTCTAAAATCCTAATAAGGTAAAACCTCGAAGTAATAATATATAGCACATCCAATTGGACATGTGTAGAGGAACAAGGGAATTCCAATGGATATGGACTAAATGAGTTCAAATCCAATCTTTAGAAGGACAACCAGTATAAACCATACCATCACAAATCAAAAGTTAGTCTTTTGACTATACTTATTGTTTAATGGAGTTAAAATCCTGTTTTAGTGAGACTTCCAAGAACTTATATAGTATAATCAGGAAGTTTGATATTCAAGTAAGGGAGTTGTATTAGGATACCTAATAAGGGTAATGAACTAAAGAAGAGACCCCAATTGAAGGATCTTCTAGTAAGGAAGCCCTAAGGGATTATAGTAAGAGGAACATTAGTACATTGTAGACAACAAGTTGGACATTGCCAAGTAGGAGGAGAATTCAGGGAAAAGGTATGGATCTGGGATATTACAATTATTCCCATTTGAGCTTATCATGGAATTGGGAAGTGTCGTGATCAATACAATGGCAATTCCTTGTTCTAAAACGTGAGAGTATGCGAACTTCGAGGACGAAGTTTATTTTAAGGGAGAGAGTCTGTAACATCCCAGGATTAGCACCTAGAAATAAAGAGGACACAGGGTTGTGCATTGCATTCATGCATAAGAAAATTTGGGGAATTTTTGCGCAAAACTAAAAGAGCTATGAAGGGATCCGGATCTCTCTTGTACTGAAGGAAACTTCGGAGCAAGTGCGATAGATTTCGACATGACCTTTGTAGAATTCTTTGTTTCAGGAAAATTTTGTTCAAACATGTATTTGAATTTCAAATGAATTTATAACATTCACAAATAAGAATTGGAAATATTTAATAACTTGAAATAAAATGATTACATAAATAATATAACAAGGATTCTTTATTAATATAAATATATATGCATATAGTAATATTTTACAATAGATCAATAAAAGAATTCTTTATATAAGACATTGTCTTTACAATTAGAAAACAAATAAGTAGGGAAAAGAATTACAATTGAAATAAATAACAACATTCTTTATTACAACAATATATTTGACATTGTCCTTACAAAAGAATTGTGAAAAAAATGAAATAAGTAAACTTTATTGAATCGAATACAATAATACAATGTTTTTACAACATATCAAACAGAAAAATAAACTACAATTTATTTCAAAGGAATTCCTAAGCTACTGTTCTCTGATGTCCTTCAACAGTTGACATTTTTCTTCCTTCTCTTCATTTCCTGAAAACAAAACAAAAAGAAAACAAAACAAAAACAAATAAAAGAATGGTTAGTTTGCTCTCAGAAGTGAACAGTGAGTTGCACTGTTAAAAATTCATCATTGAGCTAAATTTTAGAAAGGGGCAAGTTTCACCAGAAAGTAGCATCTGTTCATATCAGTATATTTTGCCTCAGTACAACATCATAGGCTGGAGAGGGGCAAGTTTCACCATGACAGTTAAAGTAATAAGATAAATATTCCACAAATATCAAGTTTTCACTTGATCTCATCCACACCAGTAGGTCCCACTTGCAAGCAGCTTGCACATCAACATGCAAGTAGCTGCTGTCAACACCACAACAAACCAGGAAACCAGATAAGAAGGAAACAGCCGTAGCCAACAAGTACCTGGCCACACTCCATAGCACATCCACACAAAGTTACCATCAGAGTGTTATACCTCACCCTCAACCAACTCTGGTTGCTCCTTGGAGCCATCCAGGAGCTAGGAGTAGAGGGATTCACAGCAAAGGCAACATGGTTGCAAGGTAGGAGGAGGCAAGAAGCACTAGTAATCCAAAGAAGAACTAGCCAGCATATCAAGTATCAGGATAGGATTCAAAATAGATCCAGCAAGGAATAAGGAGGAGAAGGATTTCCAGGACAGGATGCATGGAAGCTTACATTAGTAGCAGAACAAGATCAACAATCATATCTTCGTAGCAGGTAGAACTTTACAATATTATCAGCATCTGTATTCTCTTTTGCATCAGCATCTTGGGAAAATAAAGAGACTAATACACATAAAATCCACTCCTATACCCTTCAACTAGATGATCATCTAGGAGGATTGGAGGAGGGTGTTCTCTCAGATCTACATACAGATGCTATGTATATTCCTCATAGAGAAATAAAAAGCTACATCATAATCTCTGTTCTTATTTAGAGTTTTGCCTTAGTCTTTGCATAATAGGCCAAGTATAGGATCTTATCAAGTTCTAGTCAATCAAGCTCACAACAGTTCATGCAAATAGAAAACCAATATGCACACTCCAATGGAGACACCACAGTGGTAGCTATTAAGCATAAGCCTTGCTAAAAGATACAATTGCATTAGCCAAATGAAAGAAAATCATCTTCCTAGCCAAATCCTAGGAATCATTAATAATTATCTGACTATCATGTTGATAGTATACATAATTGGTAACTTCCTGTCAACACCCAAATTTTTAATCCCAGATGCCTGTTATGCCATACATCGCAATCCCAGGATTACTATTTTTGCGAGACATAACAGAATTGGATACCATAGTACATCATCCATTACAAACGATTCATAAGTTCTTACACAAATAGGTATCTCATGATCCAGTTCTTAATACAACATCAAGCAGCGGAATATGTAATAATAACGGTAGCGTAGGTGAAGCTCCATCTTCGGGGTCACAGGCAATGCTGACGATGGGAGATGATCCTAGTTGTCGTAACCTTCCTGGGGTCCATCCTCCAGGTACTCCTCTTCATAGTCTGGCCATGGGAATAGCCAGGGACAAAGCCATGAGTACTCTTTAAGTACTCGCAAACTAATACTAACAGGTAAAGGGGTTTTTGGATAATAGGACACTAGGCTCTAGGATTGTTTTGCAAAAGCCAGATTTATCTCTACTAAGTTTAGAAGCAACGAATGCTCGTCACAAATTTATAACTCCTAAGTGGGAACTTGTATTCCATATCACAACTCTGTTGTGGTCAAGTCAAAGTCTCAATTCATTTCACAAGTCATTTTGAAAAGTCTGACGGGGGAACAGTATGGCCACTCCAACTGTCCATAACCGCGGACGCGGCTATTCGAATAGTTTGACACTCTGCAGAGATTGTACACTTTCACCACAACATTCGATACATCCGTCAGGAACAAATCCTGAATTCACCATACTCAGTATGCGGATAATCAATCCTAACCTTTCAATTACACGCCCTAGTATAAGCACCTCTCCTGTGAGTTTGGCCTCCCAACCATGACTAACTGTCATCTTGGGTACTGCACATGTGGACAATCTTCACAAGGTAGCCTCAGCTCAGACCTTGGCCGTGAGGGAACTAATACTAAGGTATATAAGTTTCCAGTCAAGCCCTACCCAAATTTTCGGGTATTGTGGTTGTACCATAAAATTGGAATGGTATCGCATCCAGACAACCACCAGTTTTATAAAGGGCTAAGGCTCATGCCTCAATATTTTCATCACCAAAATCATCAGGTGTTCGGAAACACATGTCCAAAACATTTCAATAGAATGATCTATCATTCCATGGTTTTCATAACCATTTTTCCACCAAGTATTCCCATCTAAAGTTGATCAAGTTTTATGCTTAGCACTAGCATCTACAAGTGGGGGTAAGCAATAATGAAGGGTGGTAAACTAGGGGAGTTTCAACTATGTATAACCTTATATCTTAGGATGATATCAAGGTTTCTAACTTAGGCCAAATTTTATGCTCTTTATGCAACCTTCACATAACTTTCTAGTATCTACCAATCTCTTAAGTAAACTCTAAGCAAGCTTTGCTAAAGAAATAAAGTAAGAAGCTTGCAAGTAAAGCTAGGATTGGTTTATCAAGTGGGTATGATCACATATGCTTAAGGCATATAGAGGGCATAGTAACAAGTATTGGCTTGCATAGGTAACGTATCTTGCAAGTGTTAGCTTGCATCAATACCAGTATAAGCTTGCCAAATTGCAAGTGTTAGCTTGCAAGGTTAATAGCTTGCTCAATCAACTAGTAGTATTAGGCTTGCATAGGGCAACTTGATTAGTAAGGCTTGCTAAATTGCAAGTGTTAGCTTGCAAGGTTAATAGTTTGCTCAATCAACTAGTAGTATTAGGCTTGCATAGGGCAACTTGATTAGTAAGGCTTGCCTTGTGCAGAGCAGTGGTTGAAGTTCTCCTCGGCTTCTTCTTCGTAGAATCCTCCTTCCTCCTCGTATCCTTGGTCGGTACTAGCGTCTATGAATAAATACGAGGTACACAATCACCAAACAACACTTAACTACTTGCATTCATCACACACAAGGGTCCTATAGATGATCTAGCATCATCTCTACTCATTACAAGATTAAGGCTTGGTTTTATTCCTTTTATTTTTAGAAAAGTAATTTCTACTCATTGGAAAACTACTTAAGATTTAATATTCTCCAAACCAAACATGGGATCATGTTGACACATGTCATCACCACATATTGTAGTCCAAGGGAATGTGTTTTAAAGTGGTGTCACACTTTAATAAGGTTTTACCCTTTTATTCTAATTAATTAAAGTGGATAGAAATGCCTATGGGGCATTCTTTTATTACTTGAACATTATTTCTACAAGTAAACCTATATATTTTTATATATTCTGAAAGGTATGGTTAAATTTGATTTTTGAGATTTGGAATCAACTCAAAAGCTATTATGGTTTAAATTTGAAAAATGTTTGAATGCAGAAAAGCTTCTGCCTTGTTATTTTTACCATGGGTGATCTATAGATCCAAATGACTTAAATCCAACGGGCTTGGATTCAGCATTCCCAGACCTTTCTAACAAAATTGGTTTCATTCAATTTGATGCACTGAATCGATCTGGGTTGATTTTTGAAGTTGAGTACAGAAGTGAGTTTGAAACAAAAATAAAAAAGGTTTAATTCAAATAACTGGGCTGCGCAGGAAAAATTAACGGGCCGGCCTGCTAAGCGCAGTGATCCCGCGGGCTGCTTAAGTGGGTGTCCCCACTTGCCAGTGATACAGGGAGGGGCGAAGCGGTACGGGGCAACGTGGGTCGTTCGATCTGATTCTAAGCCAACGGCTGGGAGTCATCGTCGATGCGAGACAACGTCGGCGAGAAATAAACCTAGAGCGGCCATTGAGGGGTGCTGGGGGCTCACCGGGGTGCAGGTGAGGGTCGGCGAGGCGGGCGAACGACGAAGTCGACGACAGCGAACTCAGGGGTGGTCGTGGCAGCTCCTGGGGTGGACGAAATCGATGGCGCCCTTCTTCTCCAGAGGCGGCGGGCTCCGGTGAAATTCCGGCGAGGTGGTGCTCGCCTTGCTCCGGGAACAGGGTGGCACGATCAGTGAGGAGAGGGGAGTGAGATGGTGTGAAGAAATCGACTGTGGGTGGCCTCTATTTATAGTCGAGCGAGGGGACCGACGGGGCGCACGGTGAGCTCGTCGGGGGCGGTGTTACAGGCGGCTATTGGCATGGGCGACGGTAGGGGACGGTGCGGTGTCTCCTGGCGATGCTCAACGACATGGTTTAGAGGCGTGGGGCGGTGCGGCTTGGTCTGGAACGGGCAATGCTCTGCACGGCAGAGGCGGCGTCTTCGACGGCGAGCGGTGGCTTTGCGTCACGGGGCGGCAAATGGGGATGTCTGGCGGTCTCCTGGGTCGGTGGGGATTGTGTATGCGCGCGGCAAGGGCGGCGCACGGTTTGTGGGCTTCGGTCGAGGGTGGCGCTCTGGCGCACGCTCGGCATGGTCGCTGGCGGTCTAGGCGCGGTTCGTGCGTGTGGTCCAGGGCTTGGCAACGCTCGCGGCTGGGACAGTGAGTGGCGGTGGACGGTGGGCTGCCTCCCAGACATGCTGGCTAGGCTTGCTGCTGCTCCTAGCTTGCTGTCGACTATGGGGTGGCAAGGGTGTGCTTGGCTATTCACCATTGATGATAATGGCAAGCTCACAGTGGAGCTAGTGCTTGGTTAATCTTGCTAGATGATCTACTGAGCTGGTTGTGAGCTAGATAGGGAACAAGTTAGGCTTCAATCACTGCTCACTATAGTGTTTAGGATTTGGATGATTTGTGTCTGCAACCTGTTTGATGAAATGGCCGCAAGAAATCAAGTTTTGAATTTAGAAATTATTTTTGGTTGGTTTGCTAGATTGGTGCTGGTGAGTCTGCAGATGCTTGGGTTTTGAAAGTTGAGCTTGTTTGAGTGGTTTTTGAAAAGTGGGATCTTCCCATATGATAAAGATTCAATTTTGGATTGCCATTTAAACTATGCATTTGAAAGTTTATGGATGATCACAAAGTGGGCCTTGATACCTTGTTATGAGTACAATCAAGGGGTGCAAAGATCCAGAAAATTTTCCATTAGGTTCTGAAAGTTTGAGACAGCCAAAGTAGGCATGGGAGTTAAATTGGTCAAAATGACCATTCCATTAATATATTTGTTTTGATTTACTTGTCTTTATGAAAAGTGTGGGAATTGTTTTAGATGATGTTTATTTCACCAAAGAAACATTTTACAAGCAATGAAACAATCAAACAAGGTGGTTCAAAAGGATTTCAAAAATCCATGCATACACATATGCATGCCTTCATAATTTTGTTTAGAAAAGTTTTTGTTAACCCTAAGTTTGATGATTAGTGTTTGATGATCCAAGCTTAGTATTTTTGGGATGTTACAAACCTTCCCCCCTTAAACAAAATCTCGTCCCGAGATTTGAAAAAGGACGAAAAGATTGCCTAGGATTTGAAAAGATCGGGAAACTCCGTCCTGATGTGGTCTTCGCGTTCCGAGGTAGCTTCCTCTTCTGTGTGGTTGCTCCACTGAATCTTGAGAAACTTGATGCTTCAGGTTCGGGTAGTTCGAAAAGCTTCTTATAAAATACGGATGGTACTTCGGGATAGGTCAGGGCATCGTTGATCTCTATGGTCTGATGGTCGATATTCTTGAACACTTCGGTCTTCTCGGGGACTTCGAGACAATTGCGAAGTAACGAGATATGGAACACATTGTGCAGGGCTGACATCTCTTTGGGTAGCTCCAATTGATACGATACTTCTCCTCGACGGTTCAGAATCTTGAAAGGTCTGATATATCTGGGGGCTAACTTTCCTTTGAGTTGGAAACGCTGCATTCCCTTCAATGGCGACACTTTCAGATACACAAAATCTCCTATGTTGAAGGCGAGGTCTTGACGTCTCTTGTCGGCGTAACTCTTCTGTCTGGATTGGGCGGTCTTGAGGTGCTCACGAATCTTATGAACCTTCTCTTCTTCTTCTCGTAAGATGTTGGGTCTAAAAATCTGACTCTCTCCTACTTCCGACCAGTTCAAAGGGGTGCGACACTTTCTTCCGTACATGAACTCAAATGGGGCCATTTGCAAACTGGCTTGGTAACTGTTATTGTATGAAAATTCTGCAAACGGCAGACAGTCTTCCCACTTGGATCCATATTCTAACACATAGGCTCTCAGCATATCTTCGAGTATTTGATTTACTCGCTCCATTTGTCCATCGGTCTGAGGGTGATACGTGGTGCTGAAATCTAGACGGGTTCCTAAACCTTCTTGAACTTTCTTCCAGAATCTCGAGGTAAACTGAGTTCCTCGATCCGATACTATGTTCTTGGGGACTCCGTGCAAACTAACAATTCTAGCGATGTATAACTCCGCTAGCTTCGAACTCTGATAGGTGGTTTTGACGGGCAAGAAATGGGCGACTTTGGACAATCTGTCCACTATGACCCAGATAGAGTCATTTCCCCTACTAGAAGTAGGAAGTCCGGTGATAAAGTCCATTCCAACGGAATCCCATTTCCATTTCAGAATCTGCAAGGGTTGCAACAATCCAGCGGGTCTTTGATGTCCTGCCTTGACTCGCTGACATATATCACACTTGGCGATATAGCTTCCGATTTCTCTCTTCATCTTATGCCACCAAAATTGCTCTTTCAAATCTTGATACATCTTAGTTCCTCCGGGATGGATAGAATAAAGAGTATCATGAGCCTCCTTCAAAATAACTTCTTTCAACTCAGAATCTGATGGTACACAAAGGCGTCCTTTGTACCACAGAACTCCTTCTTCGTCTTCGGTGAATCCGGGTACTTTGCCTGTACCGATACGACGCTTGATTCCGTCAATACTGGCATTTCCCTTCTGCGCCTCTTTAATCTGACTGATCAAAGTGGGCTGGAGTTCTATGCTAGCCAGAAATCCTTCACTTACTAATTCCATCCGAAAATATTCCATCTCTTTGTGCAAACTTGGTTGCTCCTTCAAAATCATGGAGTTCAAGCGGCACGGCAATCTGCTAAGGGCATCGGCTACCACGTTGGCTTTACCAGGGTTATAATGAATGTCCAGATCGTAATCCTTGATTAGATCAATCCATCTTCTCTGCCTCATATTCAGCTCCTTCTGAGTGAATATATACTTTAGGCTCTTGTGATCCGAATAAATCTCACAACGGTTTCCCATCAGGTAATGTCTCCATGTCTTCAGGGCTAGAACTACGGCTGCGAGTTCGAGGTCATGGGTTGGGTAGTTTTGCTCATGTTGCTTCAATTGTCGAGATAGATAAGATATAACTTTGCCTTCTTGCATTAGCACACATCCGAGACCAATCTTGGATGCGTCACAATACACATCGAAGGGCTTCGAGATATCCGGCATGATCAAGATTGGGGCTGAAATCAATCTCCTTTTGAGTTCTTGAAAACTCGCTTCACATTTGTCGGTCCAGTCAAACTTCTTGTCCTTCTTTAGCAATTGGGTCATGGGTCTGGCGATACTAGAGAATCCTTCTACGAATTTGCGGTAATATCCCGCCAATCCGAGAAATCTACGAACTTGGGTTTGAGTGGTTGGGGCTTGCTAATCTTCTACATCTTTCACTTTGGCAGGGTCAACGGCAATTCCTCTGGCTGATACAATGTGACCGAGGAATCCTACCTCCTGTAACCAGAATTCACATTTGCTAAACTTGGCATACAACTGATGCTCTCTAAGGGTTCCAAGAATGGTCCTTAGGTGTAGTTCATGTTCTTCTTCTGATTTGGAATAAATCAGAATGTCATCGATGAAAACAATGACAAACTTATCTAGGAAGTCCATAAAAATCTTATTCATGAGGTTCATGAAATAAGCGGGGGCATTGGTTAATCCGAAAGACATGACTGTATACTCGTATAGTCCATATCTGGTGGTAAAGGCAGTCTTTGGAATATCCTCTGCACGAATTTTGAGTTGATGATAGCCAGTCCTAAGATCAATCTTAGAAAACACTTTGGCACCGGTCAACTGATCAAACAAATCTTCTATTTTGGGCAAGGGGTACTTGTTCTTGATGGTGACATCATTCAATTTCCGATAATCCGTACACAAACGGTTACCTCCATCTTTCTTGTCCACAAACAAGACAGGTGATCTCCATGGTGACGCACTTGGTTGAATCAATCTGATTTCCAGCATGGAATCCAGTTGCTTCTTCAGTTCTGCGAGCTCTGACGGGTTCATACTATAGGGTCTCTGGGCTATGGGTCCAGTTCCGGGGATTAGTTCGATGATAAACTCGATATCCCGATCTGGGGGCATACCAGGCAAAACATTTGGGAATACATCGGGGTATTCACAGACTATCCGAACTTGGTCAATGGTAGGTTGGGCTATACTCTTGTTGCATTTGAATTGACGAGGTAAGGTTTCAGATATATGCTCGACTGATATTCCGGTTGTACTGGTCATGGTGATGGCTTTCTTGGCACAGTCAATCAATCCTTTATGTTTGGACATCCAATCCATTCCTAGTACTACTTCCAAACCTTTAGTTCCGAGTACTATAAGATTAGCATAAAAATCTATGCCATGGATTCGGATAGGGACGGCTTTGCAAATTTGCCTAGCCTTGGTGGTTGATCCGGGAATTTGCACAATCATTACATGCTTCAATTTGGTTGGTTGAATTTTACTAGTGCATGCAAATTCTTCGGTGACAAATGAATGAGATGCACCAGAATCAAACAACACTCTTGCAAGTACTGAATTAACAGAAAACATACCCAGCACGACGTCTGGCGCTTCCTGAGCTTCTTCAGCGTGCATGAGAAAAAGACGGCCATTGCGGTTGAGTGAATTCCCTGGGGCAAACCTTCTTCCGGGCTGAACACGATGCTGCTGCTGAGCTGGGACATTGGCATTGGGTGCTGTAGCATTCGTCTTGTTTGGGCACTCGTTGGAATAGTGGCCTTTATTTCCACAGTCATAACAGGTCACTTGCGACTTGTCCATGGCTGCGACAGGCACAACATTGCTTCCAGTCCTCGGGGCAGTGTTGGTGTTGGTGGCAGCATTGTTGGTGTTGAACTTGGGTGGGGCTCGATTGAAATTGCTAGAGTTGCCGGGGTTGTTGTGATTTCCTCCGGGTCTAGGGTTTCCACGGTTGGGATAGGTCGGGCGGTTTATCGGGGGTCTGTTGGTTCTTGGGGCAAATCCTGGAGATGGGTTAGGGCGATACTTTGGGGTCAGATGGGTTCCTGGCTGATGCATCATACGACGCTTGCGGTTCTCATTGGCTTGGTTGATCTTTCCTTCCATCTGGATAGCAGAGTCGACAAGGGCTTCAATATCCGCAAAGGGGATATTGACTAACACCGTCTGCATCTCGTCATGCAGACCATTCAAGAATCTTTCTTTCTTCTTGGCTTCGGTGTCAATCTCATCCGGGGCGTACCTAGCTAATGACAAAAATTTGTCACGGTATTCCACTATAGTCATCCTTCCTTGCTTCAGTTCTCTAAACTCGTCTCTCATTCTCTTTATCAAACCCGGCGGCACATGGGTTCTGCTAAACTTGACCTTGAATTCCTCTCAGGTCATCATCTGGCCTCCGGTCATTGCGCGAACACTGTTCCACCATGCCATGGCATCTCCGACTAGATAGTGGGTGGCAAACAGAACTTTCTCGTTGGCTTCCACTCCGGCGACTTCTAAGTTATTTTCCATGGTTTGCAGCCAATCATCGGCGTCTAGGGGCTCTTCTGACTTAGTGAAAATAGGTGGGTTGGTATTCTGGAAATTCTTGAGCTTAGATCCATGGTTATCTTGATTTCCGTGACCTTGGTTGTTGTGGGCTAGCTGGGCTATCTGCTGAAGGGTGGCTAGGTTGGCTTGACGTTCCGCTCTTTCGGCTTCGCGGTCAGAGGTCAACATTTGCAGGATCTGCAACATCGGGTCCGGGGATGAACCACTTCCTCCGCGTGGCATCTGAAGATTGAGATAGATCATGAGAAAAGAGGGAAATTTCTAAGGTTCTGGGACTTTGAAAAGTTTTTAAAGTTTGACTCAGATTTCCTAGCAACTTGCTTTTTTTCATTCATTCATTCATTCATAGCACCCAACACAACAAAGAAAAACAGATGGTTTTAAGAACCATTCTGGAAACTACGATATAGTGGGACCGAATACTACTCACTACGCTAGTGCTCAAGTGCTACTACTCCTCGGAATCTGTGGCTTCATCATCCTCATCATCATCGATGAAGGCGAAATCATCCTCATCGGTGAATAAATCCATAGCCTGATCCTCTAGAAAATCATCGTCATCGCTGAGATTGGAGTAAGGGTCTCCACGAAGATCCTCTCCGGCATTCTCCCTTTCCTCCAACTGCATGTCTCTCTCATGGATGGTCTCCTCCAGAGTTGAGATGCGGTGGCGAAGACGGGCAATGATGCGCTCCTTCTTGTCGAGCTGACGTCAGCGAGACTTGCGATCCTTTGCTAGCATGGCGATGGTCTGGTCCTTCGTCTTGATGATGGCAGACTTGTGGTTGTAGTAGTCACGGCAGTTGTCCAACTCCTGCTGACGATCGTACATCATGAAGCTAAGGTGGTCCAATTGGGCCTTCAGCTCAGGGTGGTATGGGGCTTCCAGGGGTTGTCCATTAGCATCACGCCTTGGGCAAAACTCAAAGCGAGTACCCTTGATCTGATTGATGCTCTGCCCACACAGACGGGAAAGAGCTTCCTGCATGGCCCTGGCAAGTCCATCGAGCCAGTTGTTCTCTCTCTCAAGGTAAACTGAATTCCCTCCGCAGTGGGAGGTTCAATTTTTCCTCGGAGACTTGCAACATTTAGCCACTGCAGATCCTGTCCTACTTGATCATTGAGCTGAGCTCCGAAGAACTTGGGGTGCGGACGCTCCAGAAGTTCCGAAAGCTGGTCCAAATCCCTCTCAAATATCAGGTCTCCTCCATTCCCCAGTTCGTAAAACTTGCTGTACTTCACGTCCATCTATAAGAATATAGGATGAGTAAGTTAGTAGAGTGATTAAGTGTGTCAAAATTTTATGTATTTTGCAAGAGTTTTTGAGGAACATGAATTTTTAGGAAAGAATCAAAGAGATAAGGATGAGAATAAGTTTTTGTAAATATTTGTTTTCTTTGGTTTTGAAACTAAGTTTTTGGTTCAACGTCCAGTCTAACTAGGGTCTCCTATGGTCAGGATGGCTCTGATACCAACTTGTCAACACCCGGATTTTTATCCCAGATGCCTGTTATGCCATACATCGCAATCCCAGGATTACTATTTTTGCGAGACATAACAGAATTGGATACCATAGTACATCATCCATTACAAACGATTCATAAGTTCTTACACAAATAGGGATCTCATGATCCAGTTCTTAATACAACATCAAGCAGCGGAATACGTAATAATAACGGTAGCGTAGGTGAAGCTCCATCTTCGGGGTCATAGGCAATGCTGACGATGGGAGATGATCCTAGTTGTCGTAACCTTCCTGGGGTCCATCCTCCAGGTACTCCTCTTCATAGTCTGGCCATGGGAATAGCCAGGGACAAAGCCATGAGTACTCTTTAAGTACTCGCAAACTAATACTAACAGGTAAAGGGGTTTTTGGATAATAGGACACTAGGCTCTAGGGTTGTTTTGCAAAAGCCAGATTTATCTCTACTAAGTTTAGAAGCAACGAATGCTCGTCACAAATTTATAACTCCTAAGTGGGAACTTGTATTCCATATCACAACTCTGTTGTGGTCAATTCAAAGTCTCAATTCATTTCACAAGTCATTTTGAAAAGTCTGATGGGGGAACAGTATGACCACTCCAACTGTCCATAACCACGGACGCGGCTATTCGAATAGTTTGACACTCTGCAGAGATTGTACACTTTCACCACAACATTCGATACATCCGTCAGGAACGAATCCTGAATTCACCATACTCAGTATGCGGATAATCAATCCTAACCTTTCAATTACACGCCCTAGTATAAGCACCTCTCCTATGAGTTTAGCCTCCCAACCATGACCATCTGTCATCTTGGGTACTGCACAGGTGGACAATCTTCACAGGCGGTGAGGGAACTAATACTAAGGTATATAAGTTTCCAGTCAAGCCCTACCCAAATTTTCGGGTATTGTGGTTGTACGATAAAATTGGAATGGTATCGCATCCAGACAACCACCAGTTTTATAAAGGGATAAGGCTCATGCCTCAATATTTTCATCACCAAAATCATCAGGTGTTCGGAAACAGATGTCCAAAACATTTCAATAGAATGATCTATCATTCCAAGGTTTTCATAACCATTTTTCCACCAAGTATTCCCATCTAAAGTTGATCAAGTTTTATCTTAGCACTAGCATCTACAAGTGGGGGTAAGCAATAATGAAGGGTGGTAAACTAGGGGAGTTTCAACTATGTATAACCTTATATCTTAGGATGATATCAAGGTTTCTAACTTAGGCCAAATTTTATGCTCTTTATGCAACCTTCACATAACTTTTTAGTATCTACCAATCTCTTAAGTAAACTCTAAGCAAGCTTTGATAAAGAAATAAAGTAAGAAGCTTGCAAGTAAAGCTAGGATTGGTTTATCAAGTGGGTATGATCACATATGCCTAAGGCATATAGTGGGCATAGTAACAAGTATTGTCTTGCATAGGTAAAGTATCTTGCAAGTGTTAGCTTGCATCAATACCAGTATAAGCTTGCCAAATTGCAAGTGTTAGCTTGCAAGGTTAATAGCTTGCTCAATCAACTAGTAGTATTAGGCTTGCATAGGGCAACTTGATTAGTAAGGCTTGCTAAATTGCAAGTGTTAGCTTGCAAGGTTAATAGCTTGCTCAATCAACTAGTAGTATTAGGCTTGCATAGGGCAACTTGATTAGTAAGGCTTGCCTTGTGCAGAGCAGTGGTTGGAGTTCTCCTCGGCTTCTTCTTCGTAGAATCCTCCTTCCTCCTCGTATCCTTGGTCGGTACTAGCGTCTATGAATAAATACGAGGTACACAATCACCAAACAATACTTAACTACTTGCATTCATCACATACAAGGGTCCTATAGATGATCTAGCATCATCTCTACTCATTACAAGATTAAGGCTTGGTTTTATTCCTTTTATTTTTAGAAAAGTAATTTCTACTCATTGGAAAACTACTTAAGATTTAATATTCTCCAAACCAAACATGGGATCATGTTGACACATGTCATCACCACATATTGTAGTCCAAGGGAATGTGTTTTAAAGTGGTGTCACACTTTAATAAGGTTTTACCCTTTTATTCTAATTAATTAAAGTGGATAGAAATGCCTATGGGGCATTCTTTTATTACTTGAACATTATTTCTACAAGTAAACCTATATATTTTTATATATTCTGAAAGGTATGGTTAAATTTGATTTTTGAGATTTGGAATCAACTCAAAAGCTATTATGGTTTAAATTTGAAAAATGTTTGAATGCAGAAAAGCTTCTGCCTTGTTATTTTTACCATGGGTGATCTATAGATCCAAATGACTTAAATCCAACGGGCTTGGATTCAGCATTCCCAGACCTTTCTAACAAAATTGGTTTCATTCAATTTGATGCACTGAATCGATCTGGGTTGATTTTTGAAGTTGAGTACAGAAGTGAGTTTGAAACAAAAATAAAAAAGGTTTAATTCAAATAACTGGGCTGCGCAGGAAAAATTAACGGGCCGGCCTGCTAAGCGCAGTGCTCCCGCGGGCTG
Organism: Avena sativa; assembly: GCA_916181665.1. Taxonomy (NCBI): domain Eukaryota; kingdom Viridiplantae; phylum Streptophyta; class Magnoliopsida; order Poales; family Poaceae; genus Avena; species Avena sativa. The sequence continues at coordinate 442,264,160 of OV702284.1, forward strand.
CTTAAGTGGGTGTCCCCACTTGCTAGTGCGACAGGGAGGGGCAAAGCGGTACGGGGCAACGTGGGTCGTTCGATCTGATTCTAATCCAACGGCTGGGAGTAATCGTCGACGCGAGACAACGCCGGAGAGAAAGAAACCTTGCGCGGCCAGTGAGGGGTGCTGGGGGATCACCGGGGTGCAGACGAGGGTCGGCGAGGCGGGCGAACGACAAAGTCGACGACGGCGAACTCAGGGGTGGTCGCGGCAGCTCCTGGGGTGGACAAAATCGATGGCGCCCTTCTTCTCCAGAGGTGGCGGGCTCCGGTGAAATTCCGGCGAAGTGGTGCTCGCCTTGCTCCGGGAACAGGGTGGCACGATCAGTGAGGAGAGGGGAGTGAGATGGTGTGAATAAATCGACCTGGGTGGCCTCTATTTATAGTCGAACGAGGGGACCGACGGGGCGCACGGTGAGCTCGTCGGGGGCGGTGTTACAGGCGGCTATTGGCATGGGCGACGGTAGGGGACGGTGCGGTGTCTCCTGGCGATGCTCAACGACATGGTTTATAGGCGTGGGGCGGTGCGGCTTGGTCTGGAACGGGCGATTCTCTGCGCGGCAGAGGCGGCGTCTTCGACGGCGAGCGGTGGCTGTGCGTCACGGGGCGGCAAACGGGGATGTCTGGCGGTCTCCTGGGTCGGTGGGGATTGTGTATGCGCGCGGCGAGGGCGGCGCGCGGTTTGTGGGCTTCGGTCGAGGGTGGCGCTCTGGCGCACGCTCGGTATGGTCGCTGGCGGTCTGGGCGCGGTTCGTGCGTGTGGTCCAGGGCTTGGCAACGCTCGCGGCTAGGACAGTGAGTGGCGGTGGATGGTGGGCTGCCTCCCAGACATGCTGGCTAGGCTTGCTGCTGCTCCTAGCTTGCTGTCGACTATGGGGTGGCAAGGGTGTGCTCGGCTGTTCACCATTGATGACAATGGCAAGCTCACAGTGGTGCTAGTGCTTGGTTAATCTTGCTAGATGATCTACCGAGTTGGTTGTGAGCTAGATAGGGAACAAGTTAGGCTTCAATCACTGCTCACTATAGTGTTTAGGATTTGGATGATTTGTGTCTGCAACCTGTTTGATGAAATGGCCGCAAGAAATCAAGTTTTGAATTTTGAAATGATTTTTGGTGGGTTTGCTAGATTGGTGCTGGTGAGTCTGCAGATGCTTGGGTTTTGAAAGTTGAGCTTGTTTGAGTGGTTTTTGAAAAAGTGGGATCTTCCCATATGATAAAGATTCAATTTTGGATTGCCATTTAAACTATGCATTTGAAAGTTTCTGGATGATCACAAAGTGGGCCTTGATACCTTGTTATGAGTACAATCAAGGGGTGCAAAGATCCAGAAAATTTTCCATTAGGTTCTGAAAGTTTGAGACAGCCAAAGTAGGCATGGGAGTTAAATTGGTCAAAATGACCATTCCCTTAATATATTTGTTTTGATTTACTTGTCTTTATGAAAAGGGTGGGAAACCTTTTAGATGATGTTTATTTCACCTAAGAAACAATTTACAAGCAATGAAACAATCAAACAAGGTGGTTCAAAACGATTTCAAAAATCCATGCATACACATATGCATGCCTTCATAATTTTGTTTAGAAAAGTTTTTGTTAACCCTAAGTTTGATGATTAGTGTTTGATGATCCAAGCTTAGTATTTTTGGGATGTTACACTTCCTCACTTATTAAGCATTCAAATCATTTTCCTAAAAATGAGCATTAGGAATCATTTTAAAAGCAGCACTGCCATATGGGCCAGCCATAGATAATATAGCATTTCATCCAGAAACACTAACCAATATAGAGAACACATTATTTTCTGAAGCATTCTAACCAGGAATCAGTTAGAAAATGGCTAACTGTCAATATAGGACAGATCATGATCAACCTCAATCTATACTGAACCAGATGGTCAGTATAGAACATAACTATAAATTCTGGAATTAAGCACACTTGGAAGCTAGATATCTCTAGCCCAGTAACAAGCATCACAACTTTAGTTCAGTTTTCCCACATCATTGGCAATGCAATAATCCACCTTACTTTTCATCATGGAACCATACAGTATATGACCTTATCAAATAAAACCATAATCTCACTTATGAATAAGTTCATATCATCTCCCTAGCTTATACTAGGAATCAACTCAGAGGATTCAACAAAGAACAACTCTAGCATATTCAGATAACAGAAAAAGTAAATACATTGATGCCACACACAGATAAGTGAAGAGAAAGCCAAAACAGAGTACCAGTATCAGCTCTAGAGCATAGAAATGTTTTAGTATAGAAGATAAAACATAGCCAACCTTCACACCAGCAAACCACAACACTGAGTTCACAATCAGAATATCACCAGTCTCATTGTTTCACCACTAAGCAGTGTCATCGACTCGATGTCCGGTCACAGAAAAGAACTTACTGAGGGTGCCGAGCACCTGGAGCGTAGGCGTGACGAAGCCAAAGCACAACACACCAACGTGGTTGCGGGGATGAAATCACCGCCTTCCCATCGAATGCAACACCAACACATCACCATCACTCCCGTACCACACCATCAACCACATCACCCCAATAATCAGTCCAATAGGAATAGATCAAACTCGCTGGGGTTGCAGATACACCACCGTCCCACCAAAATCTAGGTCAAAGGTTTGACAACACAAACAGACCAAGCATCAACAAATGTTACTAGAGTTTAGGGTTTCCAGTAGGAAGGAGTAGAGAGGGGAGAAGGGATACATACCCGAGACGAACTCAAGCTCAGAGGGTATCAGATCGTTGTGGGGAGCAACACGGCGGCACGGTGGGCACCGAAGCGCCTACACCGCGCCGAGCTGTCTCACCAGTGGAAGTAGCACGGAGAACGTCGCGGACGAGCAGCAGCACCGCTAGAATCGACAACCACCACACCATGGCAGAGCTAGGGTTCCCGACGAGTACGCAACAGGGGCACGCAAGACAAATCGATGGGGGAAAAGAAGAAGGAAGAGGTGGCGAGGCAACACCAGCTTGCGTCGGTGCTAGAGGCGGCCGATGGCGGATGGGGCGACAAGCGGCGGCGCATCGCGCACGGAGAGGAACGCGTGAGAGATAGGGTCGTGTCTGTGTGCGTGCGTGGGGGTGAGGAGAGGGTTGGGTCGGTATGTAGTGCCAGGCCCGGTCTAGCTGGGCTAGGCCAGCCCATATACCCCAAACAAACGGCCCATTTCAAAATAAAATAAAAGAAATAAATAAATAAATTACCAAAATAACCTTTAAACATTTACAGCTATAGAAAATTATAGAAAAATCATAAAAATATATTTAATATATATAATTATCACAAAAATAATATCCACCTAGGAAAAATATAACTTTACTTATTTAAGTTAATAAAATGCAAATAAATATTAAACACTATTAAATATTAAGTAAAATTTCATAAAATTAGAAAAACTCCTAAAATAAAATAAAAATCATTTTTGTGTATAAAAATAACTTTACTATTTTATAAAAATACTAACTTAGAGTTTTTACAAATAAAATATAAATCAAATAATTAAAGACACTTAATTCTTTGATGAATTTTATAAAAATAAAGATAATACTTAAAAATAAATAAAATTCATTTTTAAGGTCTTGAATAAATATATTACACTAAAAAAATATTAAATATACTATTAGGAAAGTCTTTAATATTTTAAATAATAAAGCCTTACCTAATACCTATTTTGTGAATTCTTTAAAACAATTCTTAAGTAAGAAATAATTACAATTCTTATAAAACCTTGAGTAATTAGTGTCTTGGTACTAATTCCAAACCCATAACTTGAATTCATAATCAAACTTAAGTATAACTATCAACTTTAGAATATTCTTTTTAAAAAAATCCTATTAAAACATTAGGTATCACCCATTTATATAATATGGAGAATAATCATTATATCTTAACCACTATTTACATAACTTTAAATTCTAACAAATTACTAAGATCATCTAATTATGATCCCATTAAATAAATATATATTCCTTTCATAATAGCAAAACTAATTTAATCTAATCATTCACTTGAATGTAAAATGAATAATCCCACACTTTAATCATACTATCATAAATCCAAAACTTGAGAATAATTAAAACAAATTACATCTTAAGTTTACTTAACCTTTTAAAGTTAACTTTTGTCTCAAAAGCTTATAACATCATGTCTAATAAACTACTTATGTTTTTATAGTTAACTTTGGTCTATTGAAATTAAGACATAAATCATCTCAAGTCCAAACTAATAAATCAAACACCAAAAGACATTGATCATGTCCTATTAAAAATGAAGATTGTTTAAACCTTAGAAAGGAAATCTTTTCTTCAAATGTTATTCCTTTTTGCCACTTCAAATAACAATCTTATAATAATTCCTTCAACTCTTAACAACTCAATCCCAAGGACTTTTATCATAGTCACCACATGACAATTCACCATAATCACATCATCTTATACTTTACTTACATATTTTGGATTGTTAACACTTAGGTTCCTTATAAAGGTCATTACTTATAAAGTAAAATTTGAAGATAAACCAACTCTGAAAAGAATCACTTGAATTCACTTCACTCAAAGTATTAGGGATTCAATTTGGGAGTTCTACAAGAATGCATAGCATTACTTATGCATAACTACATATTGCTTCTTTAAACATTAGTCCTTACCGGACCAATGATGCAGATTTCAGATATTGGATCTTATGTTGTCTCGAAGACCGTGAGTGCATAATCTTGCAATCACAAAAGGCAAGTTCAGACTTGCTCATGTCCTTTGATTATTTTCTGTAAATTATTTTACAAATCCAGTGTTGTCATCACCTGCATTTGAAAAAGGCCAGAAAACACTATTTTCATAATAATGTGATTATAGGTTATTTACCATGAGGTAATAACCTACTAGAAGAGTTCCGGTGGTAAAGGAACATATTATCTAGGACTTAACAACCAATGTCGCCAGTGATTCTTGCGCCGTATATTACGCGTTGACCATGAGATTTGGACTGGGACGAAGAAGTTAGCTGTATCTTTTCCCTCTCGCATGGAGCTGGATGTGCGTGTCGTGGATGTTATCACTCGTAGCATGCATATTATATGGTAATTCATAGAGGATATGCAGCATATGGGTGGGAGCCCTCAACGTCCCACGATAGTTCCGGCATCTGAACGTTCTGTACAAACCATTGCTGTAATTCAAAAGGTGGGCATGGTGTACACCAAGGAGACATGTGGGGTCACGGAGAAGGCAGTGATTGGCTTGGATCTTAGGTTGGGCCTCAAACCAAGGAAATTTGAACGGGGACATACTCTCGGCCGTGCAACAAAACCTAAGGTCTCTCATGGGTAAAGTGACGCACCTCTACAGAGTGTAAGAACTGTAACTTGTTACTCCCTATTCCGGGAAGGAGCTACGAACGTGGCGGGAAAGGAACCCCCTGAAGGTTCTGGTAAACCCGTGAAGGCTGACAGACATAGCTTTTCAAAATAAAAGCAACCTTTGAAGAAATGTTTATGAAAACTTGCATTGCCTACGACCTATGGTCTGTGGCTGTAGTTATAGTGCATCAAACACTCCTTTTCTAGTGGACTTGCTGAGTACGCTCGTACTCAAAGTATCTTCTTAACCCTTGCTAGGTTCTAAAGCCAGTAAAGACGGTGACTACATCAAGTTATGCTCCAGGAATCATCATCAAAAGCTAAAGATCTTCAATGAAGTCAAGGAAGTCAACATATATATCCACTCAAGTGAAGACGAAGTTGTGGATTAGATAAGAATAGAATCTCTAGCCATAGAACCTACTTCTGTAGTTTTGGAATGGCAGCAATGCCAGACCATTAGTTAAGATACTAGTCTTAATAGTATGATAGTTTTGGAGTTATTTATTTCTGATTATTCTTTGTAAGAAGTTTATTTTTCTCTCTTTAACCTAGAGTGTTCTCTGGATCTTGTGTAAAGAGTTGAGTTGTAACCTATAGTCATGTCTTGGACCTGCCGTGTTTCTGTTGTACTACCCTGAGGGATGTAATACTAGTGAACGGTGTTTCATTGGTGTTATGTCAATGACTATAGTGTACTACATCATGCAGTGGTATGCTGGGTCACCGCAGTCTGCGGCGCAACACGCCTGGTCATCTACGGTGACTCGAACCTCGTCATCCAGCAAACAATGAACGAGTGTGACGCACATGCCGCCAACATGATCGCGTACCCCGCGCTCTACAACTCACTCGAATGAGACTTTGACGGCTGTGAGCTTTGGCACGTTGGAAGAGAAAGCAACGAAGAGGCCGACAGACTCACCAACATCGCCTCCACTTGTGCACGGGTGCCACTAGGTGTGTTCCTCGAACAGATCTGCGTGCCATCCATAAAAGGAAATTCCCCAAGGGATCACCTGAAGAGGCAGAGCACTCAGGGGCTGCTCTACCCGAAGGGCAAGAAGGACCCAAAAAACTCGACACAAAGGTCGCAGTGGTCAACCTGATGCAGGTCATGGCAATCGAAGAAACATGGACACAGCCGTATCTGCGTTACCTGATAAACAGGGAATTGCCTGATGACCCGAAAGATGCCCGACGCATATCTCGCTGGTCCAAGGCCTTCACCATCATCAATGGCGAGCTGTACAAGCGCAACATTTTGGGTGTGCTCCAAAGATGCGTCACCATCGGTGACGGCAAAACCATCCTCCAAGACATCCACGAGGGCATCTGCGACCATCACGCAGGCAGCCGCGCACTCGTCACCAAAGCTCTACAAGCTAGATTCTACTGGCCAACGACCATGAACGACGCCAAGGACATCGTCCGAAGGTGCAACGGGTGCTAGAGGTTCGCAGACAAACCACACGCACCAGGATCGGAGCTCGGGCCTATACCCCTGGCATGGCCCTTCGCCCAATGGGGCCTCGACATGATTGGCAAGCTGCCCAAGTCCTCGAAAGGAGGTCACGTCTACCTCCTGGTCGCAGTCGATAAGTTCACCAAGTGGATCGAAACCATGCCCGTTACCAACCCAAAGGGTAAAACGGCCGTGAAGTTTTTCGAATCCATAGTCTACAGGTTCAGCGTGCCACACAGCATCATCACGGACAACGGCTCGAACTTCATCTCCAAAGAGTTCCAGGACTTCTGCGAAGGCCTCGGGATCAACATATCATACGCCTCTGTGGCGCACCCACAAACCAACGAGCAGGTCGAAAAGGCAAATAGCCTCGTCGGCGGTGGCATCAAGAAGCGCTTACTGAGCCCACTCGAGCGACTCGCGGGAGCATGGGCAGAAGAGCTACCCTCCATCCTCTAGAGCCTGCACACAATGCCAAACAGCTCAACTGGCTACACGCCTTTCTTCATGGTTCATGGAGCCGAAGCCGTGTTGCCCGCAGAAGTACGCCACAAGGCCCCATGGGTCGTCGCCTACAACAAAGCCGAATCGACGCCCACACTCGAAGATGTCATGGACACACTCGACGAGGCACACGATATTGCCGCGGCTCGATCAGCGGTCTACTAGCACAGCCTCCGCAACTATCACAGCCGCCGGATGCGCCCATGGTCTTTTGTCGAAGGACACCTCGTCTTACGACTCAAGCAAGAGCGACCGAAGAAGCTCGAGTCACCCTGGGAAGGACCCTACGTCGTCACCGAAGTCATCCCAGGTGGCGCCTACCGCCTCAAGCACGTGGAGTCTGGAGTTGCATACTCCAACCCATGGAACGTCGCACAACTACGACGCTTATACCCCTAGCTATCCTCCCTTTACATTCAATAAGGCTATTCAGCCAAGCAGGCTACTCAGCCGAACAATGTACCTCCTCATTACGATATGAATAAAGCTAAGTGTCTCGTCCCAAAATCTATCTTTTTCTCGCATTCATTAATGCTAAAGCACACTCGGGGGCTCCCTCCTCACCTCACGACTCCGTAGGCTGAGGATAACGCGTGTACACTTGAGTAGCTGATCACGTCAGGCTAACTAAAAGGGCACGCATACGAATAAGCACCACGTGCTAATACAATCAACCTTCATAGAAAAGGGCACAACATGCCTAGTCAAAGTATATACAAATTTTACATCTATCTTTTTATAGGTCCTACCTATTATGAAGGATCACTTGTGCACGATGCCCAAAGAGATCTACAACTTCTTCGGCATACTGCCTAACAGCCGCATAGTGCGGGCGCATGTCCCATAGGCCACCATCTGGTCGAGGGGGTGGTCCAGCCGCCACAGTCGCAAGATCCACATCAGGGCGATGCAGTCGCACGAGGGAAAGGGCGGCCTTCACCTCCGCAATCAACTGGTGCCGCACCAACTCCCTGACATGACGCACGTCCCGAAACTTTGCCAGCAAGTCCCAGAGAGCCGATGACGCTTCATCTAGGGGAAACATGACGTGCAGAATCGACGGCAAGGAGGTCTTCACCTACCGCAGTACCTGTGCCACTTGGTGGGCACGATCCTGCACAGTCGCAAGAACCGTTGCACGGTCGCGATCCATCCAGAAAAAGCCTCCAGCTTCCATATCCGGCTGGGTCAAGCAGTTGATCCGAACTGCAACACGCTCCTTCTCCTCCCTCGGAACAAGGTTGGCACCTGCAACAACTACAAAGTAAGATGGTCCACCAACAGGCGCATCCGAAAAAGAGCAGCAGCTCGAAGAAACTTACACTGCAGCTGCTCGGCCAACTGCCGCAGCTCCCCCATCAGATATTCCTATCTGGCGGCACCTCGCTCCGCCTTCGACTTCCAAACGTCCGCATGACCTCGAATTCCAAGCAACTCCTTCTCAAGACTGAGGACGCGGTCACAAAGAAAAACAAGCTGCGACACATCATCCAAGGATGGTCGTGGCTGCGGAGCAGACGAGGTATCGATGGGGTCATCACCCGAAGGTTCCTAAGGAAAACAGAAAGGATATATAAAAACACAAGACTGAAAGACAACACGAAGGCTCATTATATACAGCAAAAGGCCACTGCGTGGCACAAGAAGTGTTCATCAGGACATTACAGCAAAAGTCTAGGACAACTACCCTACAACTAGATCCACATAGCCTAAGCATCCTGAGTGGCCTCGGAGCCAGAGCGCCTGCCTTTGGCCTCCTCCTGCTGCTTCGCGGCATACTCCGCCAGGAGGTCAATAAGTTTCGGCCCATAGTGCTTACAGCGGGAGGCAAAGAGAGCGAAGGCTACCTCGGAACCGTCAGGGGCCGTCAGCATCTGGGAGGTGACCTGATGAAGATCTAGATCCGCCCCAGACGCCATGGCCATTGCCAGACCCATGGATGCATCAATGCCCTTCTGCTTGCGCTTATAGGCTGTAGGTGTGTCCACTGTCAATGCATCCGCCAACAAGTCGACATGCTCAAGGGCAACGCCCTTGGGAACGAGCTCCTTGTAGAAGCGCCCGAGGACCACCTTGGCTTTGGCAAGAGAGTCAAACACAGTGCAGCAGCGTTCTTCGACCGCCGCAGTAGCATCATCCAAAGCACTACCATGCTCCAGAGCACTGCGGTTGAACTCAATGCCCGCGACATCTAGAGAAATGGAAAAAAGAACAGTAAGAGTCGAAGAAAAGAAAAGAGACAAGACAACCAACACAGAGCATACAGGTGAAACTACTCACCCGAAATAGCTTTGGCAGCAGCCATCAGCTTCTCGGCAACCTCCTTCTCGTGCGAGTCCGCGACGGTAGCGTGCTGATGCTCGCGGTCCGTAGCCTCCTTCTGCAGGCGCTCCTTGGTCGCAGCTGCATCAGCAAGCTCCTGTTCGAGGCGCTCCTTCGCCGCAACGGCATCTTTGGCCTTCTTCTCCGCTCGCCCAAGGCTCTTTTTGAGAGCATCGAGTTCGCGGAGGGCAGTATTATTATCATATGTGAAAAGCCAAGGAACGTACATGAGCTCAAAAAAGCTAGTAAGCAGGAGAAAAATAGAAGATATAATTATGGATGTACCTTGAAGCTGCCGCAGGCTGGCCTCCAACGCCAGGTGCTGCTTCACCAGCTGGTTAGCACCCTGCACAAAAGGCTGCAAAAAGAAACAACTTGTCAAACCAAGGGCTCGAGGGCTGCGCCCAAGAAACAAGCAAAAGCTCAATCATATGAAAAACGCTCGGGGGCTCCCCCAAGACACGCAAAGAAGAAGCAATGATCAGCAGATCATATGAAAATAGGACTCGGGGGCTCCCCCCACAACAAGAAAGAACACACTTACAAGCTCGGATGGCGACTCCGAAGGTCCGGCTTTAGTCTTCTGGGGACAACCACCCGAACCTCCTGCGAAGAAGGGTTCGGAGCACTGCCCCCCAAAGATGGCCACCGTCTGAGAAGGAGGAGGTGTCATCTTCGACTCCCCTACCATCTCCTGAGTGGAATCGCTAAACAAGCCCTCGGAAGAGTGGTTGTAAAGGAAAACA